>BSBM01001005.1:20811666-22140833 GCA_027924585.1 Larix kaempferi | reverse complement strand
AAATTCAACAAGGTGGTATAAAAAAAATGAAGGAGGGTAAATGTTCGCATTAACCACAAGTCAAAGACAAGGTACTAGAAGTCCAATAATAACTCAATCAAGGTGGGGAAGGTACAATAAGTATTTAATAACTCAATCAGTAATAGGTAATAAAATAAACATATTGATCATATAACAATAAGAGAGGTATAGTTGAATATCTCCACGTCAACATTAAACCAAAAATATGAGAACATAGATGTCCACGGTAATCTGTTCCATCCAAACCTATCAAGTGTACTTTTAGGTCAGCAGTATTCTTTTCTCCGAACTGTAGCTACAATTCGGAGTCAAGAATACTGCTGACCTACAAGTATACTTGATAGGTTTGGATGGAAACCATTTTCAATGTTGATGCCACTACCCTCCTTATTGTCTTACAAAAAGGCATGAAAATGAGGAAAAATACTTAAAATTGTGGACTTCACCTTCAAAGAGTGCCTTACAATCACATTGATATGACGTCCCACAACCATTTCTCTTGACACCCACTCTTCATTCATTTTGTATGCATTTCACTATGCAACCGTCTCAGATTCTCACTACATTTTCTCTCAATTAGTTTATCAATTCAGTATGACCCACGACCGCTGGAAACACTCCTCGGACAGCGGGCGTGGGTCATACTGAATTGATAAACTAATTGAGGGAAAACGCTATGAGAATCTGAGACAGTTGCATAGTGAAATGCATACAGAATGAATGAAGAGTGGGTGTCAAGAGAAATGGTTGTGGGACGTCGTATGAGAGGAAATGGTGATGGGAATTGAAAGGTCAAATTAAATTTGCATGGTGGTAATAAACTACACTTGTGTCTTCCATTGTCAGCTGCACTTCAATCCTGAAGGTGGTAGCCTTGGGACCCATGACCCTTAGAACCAATGGTATGCTCCAAATGTGGCCAAACAACCGTAGTACTCTATAAGAGCAAAACTTCAACAAGGTGGTTTTAAAAAAGTTACTCAAGGAGGGTAAATGACCCCATTAAACACAAGTGAAAGACAAGGTACCACAAGACCAATCATATCTCAATCAAGGTGGGGAAGGTACAACCAGTCATATCTCTCTCAAATGTATAGCCGTCCAATATAGCCTGAAATTTCATCATCACAGTATAAGAAAGGGTGGTTGGATGCCAAATAAAAATATCCCTCATTTCTCTCTATTGATCAAATAACAATAAGAGAGGTGTCGTTGAAGATCTACACGTCAACATTAAACCAAAAATCAGATCTGAAGTGTGGGTACAAATATAGTACCTTGTACTATAGAAAATAAAAGCCACCTGTGTTACCTTTCAATTTAGCAATATGGTCTACAGAAGCAAAATTTCCTCACAATTACCATCGAAATTTCTGACTAGCACTAAAGCAACAGTAAAAGAATTTATAACATAATTTTGATCTCTATCAACTTCAGCACTCCTGTGTGGTCCCTGTGTTGAAGTTGGTCCTCGAGATGTAAGTTTCTTACACATATAACCATTGCATGACTGCACAATCTTCTAAACACATATAAAGTAGACAGGAAACACCAAACATTAAATGTGATACATACCCTGGCTTTGTCTTGCGTATTTCTTTCCTATGGCTTAATTTATGAGGATGTATGTGTTGTTATAGTTTTATCCTATAGCTAGATCTAGTGCTTCAACCATATCAAGGAAATTACGATTTGCAAACGTAGAATTAGGAATTGCATTACTTTTACAACTTTAATGAAAACGCAGGAGGTTTTTACACAGTCATCTTTCAATCAAATGAATTAATAATCATCAGCACCACAACCATCTTTCATCAAAACCACATACATTAAATACAAACAAGCGTTGGGTTTCAAATGCAGGAACTGGGATCGAATCCCTTTAACATCCACCCATTTAAACTCTTGTGTATCTCTATTTATGAAATTCCAGAAACGCAGTAGTAAAGAAAGAACCAAAACTCATAATTTAAATCACTCAAGAAATTAATTATGGGAACATTACACAGTAAACACGATTTATCGAAACCATATCAGAACACAACAGAACCTTCAAGGATTATTACTGCTCAAACCCTATGGACGCAGACTCTAAGGTTTATATTTCCACTCTAGAAACCTAACGGAATCAAAGGATCGAATCCCACATTGACACCAACAAAACGATAGACGCCCAGGTCAGGTATCGAAACCCTAGGTAGAATTCCAAAAGCCCAGGTCCCATGAAAATAATTTAGAAATGAGGCAAAAGTATCTTGGGAAACAGAAACGTTTAAACTAAATCGCCTACACAGAAGAAAAAAATGATTTTATTCAATATGGAATATCTATCAGCAGTTACCATTTATAGATTCTCATGCTACAGGAAAACAAGGCGACCTTCCTAAACCCCATTTCTTCTACGCATACACTTGGATCTTAAACATAGGAAAACGTAGAGATTAAATAGAGAACCAAACATTCAAATGAACTATGACATCGAAACCCTCGATGAACACTCCACAGAGGCGAGAGGAAGAGGTAATGAAATGTGGACTCTAAGATTACCAATTGCAAATGCCTCCAAGTCTAAACCTGTACCATCAACCAGTAACCACACAAATGGAGAGGGCCAAACTATTACCTGCCAAGTAAGTAAAAATATACCGGTCAGAACCTGAGTTTGTATTCGTATCAATTCAAATTAGCAAGAAAGACAATACGGGTATTACCTGCGTGTGTAGTTGTCACCATTCCTACATATGCAACCTTCGTGGTGGGATGACCATGAGCCAAGCTCAGGTCAGACCACGAAACCCTCAGGCGTATCCAACATACAGACTCCAACAAACAAACTATGACATCAAAACCCTCGATGAACACTACACAGAGGCGAGAGGAAGAGGAATGAAATGTGGACTCTGAGCTTACCAATTGCAAACGCCTCCAATTCTAAACATGTACCATCAACCAGTAACCACGAAAATGGAGAGGGCCAAACTATTACCTTCCAAGTAAGTAAAAATATACCGGTCAGAACCTGAGTTTGTATTCGTATCAATTCAAATTAACAAGAAAGACAATAAGGGTATTACCTGCGTGTGTAGTTGTCACCATTCCTGCATATGAAACCTTTGTGGTGGGCTGACGGCCATGAGCCAAGCTCAGGTCAGACCACAAAACCCTCAGGTGCATCCAACATACAGATTCCAACAAATGAACTATGACATCGAAACCCTCGACGATGGTGTAGAAACCAAGAACCCATGTGCTATCGTAGAGTTACCTGCTTGTGTAGTTGTCACCATTCCTGCATATGCAACCTTCTTGGTGGGATGACGGCCATGAGCCAAGCTCAGGTCAGACCACGAAACCCTCAAGCACATCCAACATACAGACTCCAACAAACGAATTATGAGATCGAAACCCTCGACGATGGTGTAGAAACCAAGAACCCATGTGCTATCGTAGAGTTACCTGCGTGTGTAGTTGTCACCATTCCTACATATGCAACCTTCGTGGTGGGATGACGGCCATGAGCCAAGCTCAGGTCAAACCACGAAACCCTCAAGCGCATCCAACATACAGACTCCAACAAATGAACTATGACATCAAAACCCTCGACGATGGTGTAGAAACCAAGAACCCATGTGCTATCATAGAGTTACTTTTAATGCCCTCACCATTAACCCAAATTTTAGATACAAGTCATGATCCCATACGAGCTTTGTGGCATGCTTTGGTATTTCATTATTTCACCACCACTATGGAGCTACCTATGGTATATATATCCCTATAGTAGTGGAGCACTCATGACAAATGAAGTAATTGAAAAAATGCAAGGAGTATTATAAGGACCCCAAGTAGTGTGTAAAGGAAACAAGTAATGGCAGCTTCAACATGCTTTGAAAGCTCAATAAGGACTTTAACTTCCAACAAAGCATTTCAAGTTGACAACCCCCAAACGTTACAAACATTAGTATTATTAGTATTAGAGATACATAAATAACCATAACTTATAATATAATATGAATATCCCATAATATTTTGTGTTGATTTTTTTGTAGGTCAAGTGGAATGTGCAACAAAAGAAAAGAAAGTGGAATGGACCAAATAAAACATGAAACAATGATGTTGCCAAAGTGAATAAGTTGTTGAGATGAAAATGCAAAGTAGTAGAGAAATCTTGAATAGGAAGATGATGAAAGAATACACATGCATGTTTGTCATGGAATAAGATGTTTAAGTGAAAATGCAAAGTAGATAACTATAAATATTGAAGATGAAGATGATGAAGGAATACATGATGTGTTCATCATGGAGAAGTAGAAATTTCTCTAGTAAGAAGAGTTTATGTCAATAAATAGAAAATATGAAGAATAGGAGAAACAATTTGAAGATCAATATTGCAATAAAGGAGTGGTTGCAATGAAAGCAAAGTATAATGATGATAAGTTTTCAAGTGGCGAGCATTAGTTGTGTTCATTGAGATAGTGGTGATGGTGTAGAGGAGAGAGGATGGGGAAGTTCTGAATACCATTGAGTGGAAGTAGCTTGAGGAAATATGTTCCATTTAACAAGCAAATTTTGGGATGTAAGCTCCATTGGGAGAGAATGGAAGCATATTGCAAAGATGTTGAAGGTGGTAAAAGAGTTAGAGATGATGGTGATGAGGTGTTTCCTATGGTAGCAAAGTATATAGGATAATAATGAAGAGAAAAAGAATATGAAAAATAAAGGGGACTTACAAATAGTGAAACCTAAACAGTTCGTCCCTATCTCGACGAAAGTTCATGGAACATTACAAAGCGTGGATAT
Organism: Larix kaempferi; assembly: GCA_027924585.1. Taxonomy (NCBI): domain Eukaryota; kingdom Viridiplantae; phylum Streptophyta; class Pinopsida; order Pinales; family Pinaceae; genus Larix; species Larix kaempferi. The sequence continues at coordinate 22,136,015 of BSBM01001005.1, read as the reverse complement.
TGCCACGGTTTTTTCCGCCCTAAAAAACAAAAAATATAAAAATTAATTTTTTTAACCCACGAATGTTGAAAACATGGAAATATTTCGTGGAACAATCCGCCCATATGTAATAGTGCTACTTCTTTCGGCAATATTCCAGCGCTCCTTTGACATACATCGCAATTCCTGGCATATGCATGAGCATCTTTGAATAGATTGGGCCAATAGTAACCGGCTCTGAGTATTTTATGAGTCGTGGTATCTCCAGAGTAGTGTCTGTTCAGATATCCACATCATCATTTTTAGGGTTTTGCATGCAATTAGGGTTTGCATGCAATTTCTAGGGTTTGCATGCATCCCAGTCACCAGGTTGATGCCTCTAGTACCTTATCCACTTCTTTCTAGCACCCGGGAGCTTCTTTCCTCATATTTTTAGCCCTCCTAGTCATGAAGGCACCCACATCTCATCTACTTCTAGAGAAGGGCGCACTTCCTCACCTACCCACTCAGTTTACACTCAGTTAGCTACGATTCTCCTTGATTTGAGGCTAGTTTCACTCCTGACTGACTGTTTCACTCCGTTGGACCTCCAGATTGACTAGATGACTTGTTCTGACTTCAGTTAGCCTCCCATGCACCCTCCACTGAGCCTTCTTCCCTATATCAGTGCTACACACTTCAGTTACACTAGTTACACTCAGTTAGGCTCAAATTGACACCTGGATGACTAGCTCTTGTGCATTGATGACCACCACTGATTGTTGATGAGGACTCCTAGTTGGATCCAAGCTACACCATGTAGTTAATTCGAATGACCTCCTTAGTCAATTCGAAATGCTCACTCATTGTGACATTATTGTATTGTAATTTTCACCCTTATTGGGATATTGAGCACCGATGCATGTTCTTGCATAGTTTACATCATAGTTTCTGAGTTTCATCTATTGTGATTGATTTACTTGTTCATTAGATCTATTGTGACTAATTTTACATGGTATCAAAGCCATTGCAGGGACAAGATCTCTTTTCTACAGGTGTTCTATAAGAAGATTTGAGTGAATTTGCTCAAAATTACAGAAGTTTTGGCATGAAAGATCTCATGTGCATTCGCTCATGTACATGCAAAGTAGAAAAATACACTTCCAATCCACTCCAGAAGCTTGAGTTTTCCACATAATTTCTGGATTTGATACATTGGACCCATTCAACTTGTTTGATCTCCAATCCCAGGTGTGATACAATTCTAAAAGGGTGGATTGTTCGACCTTATTGTACTTGCTTTGATTGTGATTTGCAAGTTAATCATCTTCACCAATTGCATCCACTCTCTTGTGTTTGACAAGTTCTTCTACATCAAGTGCACTCTCTATTTGAGATGGAATACTCTTCTTCCAATCCCGTTCTTACTCCCTTCAATTATTTTGAATGGAAAGATGATATGGAGATTATATTACACTCAAAAGGTTTCTATAGAGTCACTATTGGCCTCGAATTGGAGCCAAGCACATTGTCAGAAAGAACCAAACACTGCAATAAGCTTGATGAAGCTTATGGTCTCCTTTGCCTCTCTATTTCCAAGGATCTTCACTTCCATCTCAGCGGATTGAAGACTCCAAAAGCAATATGGGAGCAACTTGAAACACTTTTTGGCAAGCAGGATGAGCTTAGGGCTTTTCAATTAGAGAATGAATTGGTTGCTCTTAGTCCTGAGAATTTCGAGACCATCAATGAGTTTTTCACAAGATTCAAGAACTTGACATTGCAGTTGAAGAACAATGGTGTTGTGAAAGAGGATAAGCAATTGATCCTCTCCATTCTCTCAAAGCTTGGTAAATATTACTCGGTATTTGTCTCTACTTTCAATTCCGGTCGGCTAACTACCCCGAATTGGAAGATGCCTACCTTGAATGCCTTCATTGAATCTGTTACCAATGAGCATGGCAAGTTGATTCAAATGGGGTCCATAAACTCCAAAGATTCAGCCCTATTTTTTCAAGGATCCAAGAATTCGAATGGAAAAGGAAATCAAAAGAAAGAGAAGCCCAAATTCGAACCTCACAAGCAAAGAGAGAAAGGCAAGCAGACAGATGCACCATCCAGTTCAAGAAACAAGCAAAAGGGTAAATAGGGCAAAGAAAAATCTAAGTGTTCTTATTGCAACCGTGGCTTTCATCCCGAAATTTCATGCATGAAGAAAACAATACATCAAATGGCTCTCCTTTTGGAAAATAACAACATATGTCTTCCCAATGGTGCAAGGAAGAAGGATAGGAATGATGATCATGAGAGAGGTCAAGCACTCATGGCAACTGTTTCGAAACCCACCACTCTACTGATAGATTCCGGTGCCTCAAATCATATGGCTGCAAATATTGACTCCTTCTCTTCATTAGATCCAAACATCTCCATCCCCATCCATTTGGGAGATGACTCAAATATTTCATCAAAGGGTAAAGGTACCATCCATGTAGAGCATGGAAGCTTCCAGAATGTTCACTATGTGCCTTCCTTGGCTTCAAATCTACTTTCTATGTATCAAATTACACACACTGATGAACCGAAGCAAGTTACATTCAACCCTAATACAATTGAAATTTCTGATATCAAAAGTGGAAGACTTATTGCAGTCGGAAAGGCAAACCACACTGCAAAATACTATGAGTTTTCTCACTTTGTGCCACTTGAAAAGCCCACTGCTCTCCTCACTCATGGAAACGAGGTTAGTAGGATTTGGCATGAAAGGTTTGGACACCTTAATTACAAGTATTTGATGCTGCTACAACAGAAATCCATGGTAGATGGTCTTCCACAACTCCATTACTCGAAGGGAATTTGCCCCGGTTGCATTGTTGGGAAGCACCCCGAGCACAAGTTCGACCGTGGAAAAGCTAGCAAAGCTTCTACAATTTTGGGGCTGATACATTCTGATATCAGTGGTCCACTGCCCAATATGTCATTAAATGGTTCAAGGTATGTTTTGACATTTATTGATGATCTTTCCCGCTTTACTTCGGTATTTTTTCTCAAAAACAAGTCAGAAGTTCTTGGAAAATTCAAGGATTTTAAGGCTTCTGTTGAGAACGCCACTGAGAGAAATATCAAAGCTCTTAGATATGATAATGGTGGAGAATATATCAAGTCCAAGTTGCTGCAAATTTGTGCCGAAAGCAGAATTCAGATCCAACATACAGTTCCCTACACACCCCAGCAGAACAGTGTAGCGGAAAGGAAAAATCGATCACTAAAAGAGATGGCTACTTGCATGATTGAGTCAAAAGGTTTGGCTGCAAATATTTGGGGTGAAGCAATTAATGTTGCTGCATATATTCAGAACCGAGTTCCACATTCCTCTGTGAAAGGTACGACTCCTTTTGAAATATTTTTTGGTCACAAACCGGATGTGTCAAATTTGAGGGTTTTTGGCTCCACTGCATGGGCTAGAATTCCTTCCAAGAAGAGACGAGCCTTGTATCCACAAAGTATTGAGTGCATCCTGATACGATATGGAGAAGAATCAAAGGCATATAAACTCATGGATATCAGATCCAAAAATATATTCATAGAGTGCAGTGTGCAATTTGAAGAACCGCTTCAAGAATTGCAACTAGTCGAGGAAGAAACTGTCATTTCACCGCCTCTACCAGAAGAAGATTTGAGCAGCGATAATGAAAGTATAGGTTCTGATATTTCTGATATTTTAGTAGTGCATGATGGTCATGACATATCCGGTTCGTAATCCAACCATTATGATCCTCCTCAGTTACCAAAGTGGGCCCAAAACACTCTTCAATCTACTGGTTCAAACATTGGAAATCCTGTTGATCCAAGACGAACAAGAGTGGACTTTCAAAGAGCAAGTATGGCTCTTTCAATTTATGATCCATTATTATTTGAGATTTGTTATTTGATGATTGTTTCAGATCCCAAAACATACTACCACACCCACCGAGATCCGAGATGGCAAAGTGCCATCGATGAAGAGTATAGTTCTCTTCAAAAGAACAATACATGGGAGCTAGTTTCTCTTCCACCTGGAAGAAAATTAGTCCAATGTAAATGGGTATACCGCACGAAAGTTGCTGCTAATGGCTCTATCAGAAAATACAAAGCTAGGTTGGTGGCAAAATATTTCTCCCAAGTCCAAGGAGTGGACTACACTGAGACTTTTGCACCGATTGCAAAGTTGGATTCCATCCACCTAGTTTTGGCTATTTCTGCATCCAAGCACTGGGAAGTGCACCACATGGATGTGAAGAGTGCTTTTCTACATGGAGATATTGCTAAAGAGGTATATATGAAGCAGCCAGAAGGATACATATCAGATCCATCATTATTTTGCAGATTGAAGAAATCTTTGTATGGTTTAAAACAATCCCCAAGAGCTTGGTATGCAAAGATGGACTCCTTCCTTCTTTCTCAGAATTTCAAAAGATGCAAATCTGATCCGAATGTGTACCTACAGCAAGTTAACGGTAATTTTTTTATTATTTTTATTTATGTTGATGATCTTCTCATTACTAGTAGCACTCTTACTTCAATAAACAAGTTAAAAACTGCCTTAAATCTAGCTTTTGACATGAGCGATTTGGGCTTGCTGAGTCACTTTTTGGGCTTGGAGATAGCTCAAAATTTTGATGGGATCACTAAATATCTCAGCAAAAGTATGCTTCCGACCTGTTATTGAAGTTTAATATGGTTGAATGTAAGGCATCCCCGTTCCCATTCCTCTCAGGAATCAGTCTTGAGGAGGGAAATTCTACACCGCGTGCAGATTGCACTATTTATCGACAGTTGATTGGTTCACTACTATACTTGACACACTCTAGGCCTGATATTTATTATGATATGAGTGTTGTATAAAGGTATATGTAGCAGCCCCATGAGCTTCATTAGCGGGAAGCCAAGCGGATCTTGCAATATGTGCAAGGTACAAGACATTTTGGCATCCACTATGCTGCAGATTCTGAGCTTGATTTCATTGGTTTTACTGATTCAGATTGGGCAGGTGATAGCATTGATCAGAATTCCACTTCTGGATATGTTTTCATGATTGATCATGGTCCTATTTGCTGGTCCAGCAAAAAGTAGGAAGCCATTTCACTTTCTTCAATAGAGGCAGAGTATCGAGGGGCAGTCAATGCCTGCATTCAGGAAGTTTGGTTGCAAGGTATTCTTTCCGAGTTTGGTTTTGGTGGCACTACTTCGAATGTCCTCTTTTGTGACAATCAAAGTGCTATCAAGATCTCCACAGATCCAGTTCAGCGGCAGAGGACCAAACACATTGAGATTCACATGCACTACATCCGAGAGCTTGTGCATGATCGCACTATCATTCTGTAATATTACCCTACCGATGAGCAAATTGCAGACATCTTCACCAAGAGCTTCACTAAGAAGAAGTTCTCTTACCTCTGTTCACTGTTGGGGGTGAGTTCCATCATGGTGGAGACAGATTGATCCATTATTATGTGTTAGCTTGAGGGGGGGCTTTTTTCCCACTGGGTTTTCCCTCTTTCCTCACTTAGCTTGTTTTCATCATTTTTTTTTGGATTATTGTATTGGGGTGACCTTTGGTCTTAGTAACTAGGGCCCTACATTATTATTGTTTACATCATAGTCTAGCTTGAGGGGGGGTGTTCGGATATCCACATCATCATTTTTAGGGTTTTGCATGCAATTAGGGTTTGCATGCAATTTCTAGGGTTTGCATGCATTTTGCATGCATCCCAGTCACCAGGTTGATGCCTCCAGCACCTTATCCACTTCTTTCTAGCACCCGGGAGCTTCTTTCCTCAAATTTTTATCCCTCCTAGTCATGAAGGCACCCACATCACACCTACTGCTAGAGAAGGGTGCACTTCCTCACCTACCCACTCAGTTTACACTCAGTTAGCTCCGATTCTCCTTGATTTGAGGCTAGTTTCACTCCTGACTGACTGTTTCACTCTGTTGGACCTCCAGATTGACTAGATGACTTGTTTTGACTTCAGTTAGCCTCCCATGCACCCTCCACTGAGCCTTCTTCCCTATATCAGTGCTACACACTTCAGTTACACTAGTTACACTCAGTTAGACTCAGATTGACAACTAGATGACTGGTTCTTGTGCATTGATGACCACCACTGATTGATGATGAGGACTCCTAGTTGGATCCAAGCTACACCATGCAGTTAATTCGAATGAACTCCTTAGTCAATTCGAATTGCTCACTCATTGTGACATTATTGTATTGTAATTTTCACCCTTATTGGGATATTGAGCACTGATGCATGTTCTTGGACAGTTTACACCATATTTTCTAAGTTTCATCTATTGTGATTGATTTACTTGTTCATTAGATCTGATGTGACTAATTTTACAGTGTCCCCCAACAAGGCCATCATATAATTCTTTGACTACTTTATCAACGTCCTCTTTCTCAAGACATCTGAGAAATATCCCATCATAATTCTTTCTAAAAAGTATCCCATCAATTATTTGATAGGATGTTGATTTCAGACAGAGTGCCCTTCTTTGCTTAGAAATCCAGTGCTCCAGCAAATATCCTTGCTGCAAATAATGCACTAGGTCCCTATACCAAGATTCAGGAGCGGTGAAAATAGGACATACCTCAATCATATTCAGTTCGGCTTCATTCTCCCAGTCCATCTCTTCATCAACTAGATTTTCAGTGAGTAATTTACACAACCCTTGGCCCTTTATAATGGTGGTTGGTTTGAATTCCAAATCATACTCCTGAAGAGCAGTGACCCAGTTTCCTCTCCTTTCACCCAATTCCTTCTATACAAACAGATATCTAACAGCGGGGTGGGGTACTATGACTTTAGTTATTTTTTTAGGATATATGGCATGAACTGTTTTACCGCTTTAAATACTGCATATGCTTGATTTTCTATGGCGGGGTAGTTCAGTTCAGGACCTTGCAAACCGGTGCTCATAAAGGATATTGGATACTCATCTCCTGATTCTCCCTTCTGAGTGAGAACAGTTGCGAGAGAGTTATTTGCAACGAAAGTGTACATAACGAAATCCTTTTCAAAATCTGGACTTCTTAAAGAAGATGCGTTAGCTATGGCAGTTTTGATGTCTTTGAACGTTATCTTCTCTAAGTCAGTCCACTTAAATTGCACACTCTGATTTACCATTTGCTACAAAGGTTTCACAATTTGAGCGAAATCTAGTACAAACCTTCGAACAAAGTTTATTGTGCCCATAAAATATTGCATAGCTTTTTTGTCATGGGGCATGGGAATCTTGCTTATAGCCACTCTTCTTAGTATTTAGAGACAATGAAGGCACTCTTCTTAGTATTTAGAGATATGCCATATTTTCTGCAATGATCAAAAATATGCTTTAAGTGGAAAACATGGTCTTCCATTTTCTTTGAAAAGACTGTCACATCATCTAGATAAATTACCACACAATGACCAACCAATCCTTGAAACGCAATGTCCATGGATATCTGAAATGTAGCTCCTGCGTTTATCAAGCCGAATGGAATTTTGTGATATGCAAAGGTTCCCCAAATCATGCGGAAAGTGGTTTTGAGTCGGTCCTCCTCTGCTACTAATACTTGATTATATCCAGAGAAACCATCTAGCAGGGAGAATAGTTCTGAACCAGAAACCATCAATAAAATTTGTTCCATTGGAGGCACCGGATAGTTGTCTTTATCGGAAGCTTTGTTCAAGTTCTGAAAATCCACACACAATCTTATCTCCCTCGACTTCTTCCGCACGGGGACTAAATTAGCGACCCATTTAGAATATCAGACCTTAAAAATGATCTTAGCATCCAACAACTTATTCAACTCTTTTTGTATTAACAGTTCAAGTGTCGGATGCATTCTTCGCAATTGCTGCTGAAAAGGATTCACCCCCGGCTTCATTGGTATTATGTACTGTATGATGCGAGAATCGTATGTTTTCAGATCTTCATAATTCCATGCAAAAACATCTTTATATTGCTGAAACAGTCTGATGAACTTATCTCTTTCGCCCTGCGAGCAACATTTACCAAGATTGACAAATTTTGGTTCAGCTTCTATGCCCAGGTTTACCAATTCATGTTGTATGGAGGAGCTCTTAGTTTTGACATTCGTTGGCCTCCTAAACTTGTTCTGTAGATCAAACAATCCTTCAAGAGTCCTTACTCCTTTTGGCATGAAGTTTCCTTTAGCTGCATCTTTCTTCTGCAAATCTAAATCATGCTCTTCTTCATCGATTATAGATTCTTGAAAAGCATCTTCATTAGTTAAGAAGCTGATAATTTGGTCATCATCATCAAACACTGTTAAATTTGTGATATTATCGGGAACAGATGGCCTGAAAATCAATTCAATGGAGCATTTGTTATTTGTAGGCACTAATCTAGAAGCATAAGTAGCTAACAAATCAGTTGCAGCATTTTGTAATCTAGGAGTATAATTTACATTAAAAGCATCAAAGTGTGAAATCTGTGAAGATGCTCACAGTAGATCCAAAGAGATGATGTGAACCTCACAATGAAATAATTTAGGAATGACAGAAGAAGAATAGAGCAGAAGAACACAGATCCAAAGGAGCTTAGATAGAGGCAGAATAATTACACATGTTACATTAATATGAATAGTAAAAAGGTAAATATACAATGCTTAGGATTCGAATACACTAGGTGTGATTCAAATTAGCCTACATGGACAGATCCATAATCAGTGGAGTGTCATCAAGTCATAACTAGGAGTCCAACTCATCATCAGTGAAGTCATCAATGCACAAGTAATAGTCAACCAGAAGTCAAACTGAGTCTAACTGAATGTGGTAGGTGTAACTGGCACATGGAAGAACTGATGTAGTGAAGGAGGCTCTGTGGAGGGGCTCAGTGGAGGGCGCTCATGGAGCTAACTGGAGTCATAATAGGTTATCTAGTCACACTGGAGGTCCATCAAAGTGATAAGGTCAGTAAAGAGTGAGTCAAGCCTAAAATCAGGGAGAGAACTCTTGTTAACTGAACATAACTAGACTGGTAGGTGAAGAAGTGCACCTCTCTCATGCAGTAGGTGAAAGGAGGGCGCACTAGGCACTCGGAGGGCTGAAACTGATCAGGAAGAAGCTCCGGGGGCTAGCTAACTGAGGGCTAGGTGTTGGGACTGATGACTGGAAATGCATGCAAACCCTAGAATGTATGCAAACCCTAAAAGTGCATACAAACCCTAAAATGAAAATCTAGTAGGACTAGGATGGAGTATAGGAATATCCTAACACCCCCCCTTAATCCATCATGGGTCGTGGTAACTAGGACCAAAGGTCACCCATACAATCAAATAAGATAGAAAAATAAATAATTGTCCATAAACCGAGGAAATGAGGAAAACCTCATGGGAAAAATACCCCCCCTCAAAAGAACAGTAAATAACTCAAAGAACCATCATACTAAGCAGAAAAGAAGGAAGCTTTCATGAGTTAAAACTTCTGCAAAAGAATTAACAAATTGATCCCCTGTAGGATGCCAAAACAGGTGCTAGATGTGGATCTAGTCTTCTAATGTGCCTTCCACTGTGTAGAGGATGGATTGGACGAAGCAAGTCTCTCAGGAATTCTTTCTGCAACTGGAGGGAATGGAACATGAGGGGTCTTCCCATGTGATGGAAGAGAGAACCCCATCATCATGCTACATCTCTCATGGAGAGGTAGATGACATAATGCAAGGTTGGCATGATGCTGAAGTCTGGTAGTTCAGTGAACAGATGAATCCTCAACTGTGTTCTCAGTAGTTGCAAGGACTGTGTGAGCCCATATTGACCTTGAATCTGGACTGAGAATAGGTGTTGCTTTTGGATCTGAATCTTCTTGAACTATGATCTCAACATCAAGATCTTGATCTTCTTGTTCATCAGAAGAGGAGTCACTCTGATATTGATCAGAATCTGAAGGAATAGTTGGAGAGATGGGCATGAAGTGAGAGAAATCATATTCCTTAGAGGCATGATTAGCAACCCCATTCGCTACAATCTTTCCAGTGGAGATCTCTGTAATCTCTACTGTGTTTGGACCAAAATTTACTTGCTTTGGTGATCATGTATGAGTCATCTGATATACTGATAACAAATTAGTTGTTAGAGAAGGAACAAATAAAACATTTTTGAACTTACCATGCTCCATATGTACTGTACCCAATCCTTTGGCAGAAATCTGAGAGTTGTCTCCCATGTGAATAGTAGGCCCATCTTTGAGATCTAAAGAGGAGAAAGATTCTTCAGAGGCAACCATGTGGTTGGAGGCTCCAGAATCTATGAGGAAGGATTTTGACTTTGAAAAACCAGCCATCAATGCATGGCAATCATTAGATCCACTTCCAGAATCAAACATCTTTGCTTCTTTTGGAACAACAATTTTGTTTTGTTCAAGAAGCTTGGTTAGTAGATCTATTTTCTTGTGCATGCAAGCTTTCTCAGGATGGTTTCCTCTCTTGCAGTAGGAGCAATTAGGTCTCTTGTGTTTGTCACTTCTGGATTTGGATGGCTTCCTGTCCTTGTCTTTTTGCCTCCCCTTTGCATTCGCTCCACTTGCTTCTCCAGCTAGAAGAGCTAGATCTTTGGAGGCCTTGATGGCACCCATTTGAATCAGTTTGTTCTCTTCTTGAATGAGAGCTTCAGCAAAGCCTTTTAAGGTGGGAAACTTCCATCCAGGGATTGACATTCGAACAGAATGGAAAGTAGATACAAAGACAAAAAATTGAGATCCAAGTTTGCTCAATACAAAGAGTACCAATTGCTCATCACTTTTAGTGATGCCACAATGCTTGCATTGTAAAACCAAATTCTGAAATTTGGAGAAGAATTCTTGAATGCTTTCAAAATTGTTAGTTTGTAGGGCAACCAATTCATTTTCGAGAATGTAGCCTCTTAGTTCATCTTTTTTGCCAAAAAGACTCTTCAATTTTGTCCATAACTCATTTGGAGACTTCAATCCTTCAACATGAAACAATAGATCTTCAGACATATGAAGGCATATGCATCCAAAGGCTTCATCCATTTTATTTAGATGCTTGGTTCTCTCTACAACTGTATGTGGTATGGCATCTTTTTCCTCAACTATTCTAGAAAACCCTCTCGACTACAAGTGTACTATCATCTTACCCTTCCAGTCAAAGTAATTGAAGGGAGTGAGAATTATAGGAGAAGAAGGAGCATTCAAATTGCTCATCTTGACTGCTGGAACGAGTGCAAAAAGAAACTACTGATACTGTTGCTGCAACTGTTGGAACTTCAAAACACCTGCAAAAAACTGTCAAGAATGGAGGTAAAATATACTCTCAAGTGGCTATGATACCATGTGAAGATGCTCATAGTAGATCCAAAGAGATGGTGTAAACCTCACAATGAAATAATTTAGGAATGACAGAAGAAGACTAGAGCAGAAGAACACAGATCCAAAGGAGCTTAGATAGAGGCAGAATAATTACACATGTTACATTAATCTGAATAGTAAAAAGGTAAATATACAATGCTCAGGATTCGAATACACTAGGTGTGATTCGAATTAGCCTGCATGGACAGATCCATAATCAGTGGAGTGTCATCAAGTCATAACTAGGACTCCAACTCATCATTAGTGAAGTCATCAATGCACAAGTAATAGTCAACCAGAAGTCAAACTGATTCTAACTGAATGTGGTAGGTGTAATTGGCACATGGAAGCACTGATGTAGTGAAGGAGGCTCAGTGGAGGGCGCTCATGGAGCTAACTGGAGTCGGAACAGGTTATCTAGTCACATTGGAGGTCCATCGGAGTGATAAGGTCAGTAAAGAGTGAGTCAAGCCTAAAATTAGGGAGAGAACTCTTGTTAACTGAACATAACTGGACTGGTAGGTGAAGAAGTGCGCCTCTCTCATGTAGTAGGTGAAAGGAGGGCGCACTAGACACTAGGAGGGCTGAAACTGATCAGGAAGAAGCTCTGGGGGCTAGCTAACTAAGGGCTAGGTGCTGGGACTGATGACTGGAAATGCATGCAAACCCTAGAATGCATGAAAACCCTAAAAGTGCATGCAAACCCTAAAATGAAAAGCTAGTAGGACTAGGATGGAGTATAGGAATATCCTAACAAAATGATATTCCAAACTTCAGATTGGTAACCTTTTAAGTGTGGAGAAAGACAAGGAATTGTATCCCTTATATGTCTAACAACTATCTATGAGTCACCAAAGAATTTCAAGTATTTGACATTCAAACTAATAGCCTTTTTTAATCCTTGAACTAGAGCTTCGTACTTATCTGTGTTATTTGTACATTCAAACTCTATTCTACAGATAAAAAATGCTTGTTCTTTTCAAGGTCAATCAGAACACAACCGGATCCGGATCCTTCTTGAGTTTTGGAACCATCAAAGTACAAAATCCAAAATGTGTTTTCTATTTTAACTAAGCTAGTGTTGTTAATACCTAAGTCAATGACTAATTCTACTATGTTACAATCACTGTCATTAGTCCATGAAAAATGAAGGAGATCGGACTGTTCGTCTGAGTCATGGCCAGCATCTGTTGATTGATAATTCCCAGGTTCAATCTCTAAGAAATAATTTCCCAATACTTAAGATGAAAAAGTTATAGCCTCATTCTTTTCTTCCAACTAAGTTACATTTTGTTTCATGTGGGGTTCTCTTAGTATTTTGATCTGATTTTTCCTATTTTGGTCTGGCATCCATAAGTGAGACCAATCGGTTGCAAAATAACTGTTTAGTTTTGTAGACCAGTCCCTGCTCAATATTAAACCATAATCCTCTGGTATATCCACCACCATGATATCAATAAATTGACACACTCTAGGATCTGTTGATAATCTAATAAGCACATCTTTCATTTCTCCAATTACTTTAAGAGCAGTCCCATCCAACTGTATGATCTGAGATGGGGATGGTATTGGCTGTCCATTTATTTTTCTACAAATCGATAATGGCATGACATTCGACAAAGCCCTGGAATCTACTAAACAGTTGTGTACGTTGTGATTAAAAATTTCGAAGGTCAAAAGAAACGGTAGGGTATGAGATTTTGACTTACCACCGATACTAGCTTCATTTATCTCAAGGTCTACTTCGGTGTTTTTGCGTTACTGCTAGATTGTGGATCAAAAGATTCTAATAATTTTTTCCTTTGCTGGGGCAGGTTACACAATTCAAATATAGAAATATTCGCTTTAGTTTTCTTGGTATCTTCAACGATGTCGTACCCCATGTTGTAATCTTCCGATCTTTTCCCACCATTCCCTGTGTTGTTCACTATAAGCTTTGGCTTTTCATTAATTACCTGGCTTGTCTCTTTCACCGCTGTGGGGTTTACTTTAGGTTGTGGTGGAATGACAGTTATGTGCCTCTTGGGTATTTCTTTTGCAACCTTAGGTTTAGGGACAACCGGGCTTGGATCAACAACCGGACCTTTACTCCGAGTAGTAATATTTACGGCTGAAACTTGACTTTCTTCTGCATCTTCTTCCATCAATTTTGTTAAGGGCACCCAATCCCATAATACCATTGTGGTGTCTAGAGCGGGTTTTTCCTGTTCGAGTGCCTTCTCTTCTTGGGGATCTTCTTGGTCTGTTACTTGTGCATCCAACAATTGATTCACAACCAAGCTCATCGATTTTATCCACTACGGACAGCTCTTTTCAAAATGTTGTTCTTGGTGGAAAGTGCAAAAGTGATCCATGCCTACCTCATTTAAATTTAGGACAACAGAATTGTTGACAGGTGGAAGAGGTTTTCCACCTTCTTCCCTTTTCTTGTAGAAAGGTTTGAAGGGTTTTCTTGATGTACTAGCTACCTTGTCCTTTTCACGATCCATGATTTTATTGTACAAATTATGCATCATCTTAACCACATTTTATAACTCATTAGATGATTCTTCCTTGGGTATAGCTAGCAGCAAAGGCTTCTTGTTGGTTGATGGTTTTGTTTCCAAATCGAGGGAATGTTTGGAAATACTATCCGCTTCAGCTTCCACTCTCTTAGCCTCTTCGAAGTTCTCTACCAATGTAAGCTGCTTCGTTCTTTTAACAAACATAGCTATGGGTGGATCAAGTGTTGTGGTATAATATTCTACTAAAGATTCTTCAGCAGGTCTTCTCGCAGCACTAAAATTATTCAATGTAGTAAACCTTTGATTAAATTCTTGAACCTTTTCTTTCCTTTCCATCCTCATAGACAACAATTATTTCATCAGCGTAGCGACTGTTTTTTGATTTCCATATTTACTCACGAAACATTTTTCGAAATCTTTCCAATTATCTATTGAATTAGCTTGAAAACTAAAGTACCAAGAATATACTTTGGGTTCAAATGTATAGGGTAAAAGTTTGCAAACTACGTCTTCATGTTCTACATTGAGAAGATTCAAAGCCAAATAAAAGCTCTTAAGGTGATCTTCAGCAAAAATACCTTTTCCAAGATAGTACTTGGGTAATACCTTTTCCGGATTCTTAGGCAGATCATGTAAAGGTGCAGCTAAATTAAGCGCCCCTCTAGCTCTCCATGCATGTATGGCCATAATTCCCGGTGGAGCACGTGGTGGTGAATGTGGTGGAGAGTGTGGTGGTGAATGTGGTAGGGTTTGAAATACTTCCCGAGTCGGAGGAGTTTCAGGTCTAATCTCACTGAGGGGTTCTGTGATTTCCTGTAGAGATACATCCAATAATTCTTCTAAATTTTCAACAAGAAATGCATCTCTAGTGAATTGTGTTTGTCTCCTAGGAGCTCTCCTTCTGGGTAATAAGGGAATTACGCTTAACACTCCAAGCGTCCTAACATAAGAACGGGTATGTATTATGAATTTTTCTACCTTTTCAAAAGGGACAGTGTATAATGGTTCTTGATGTTCACCTTCAGAATTGGGATTTTCCTGATCTTGTAATTCTAGTAAGAAATCTTCTAGAATAGTTGTTTCAAGTGGGTCTTCAAAGGAATTTATTCTGACAAATGGGTTTCCTCTGCTAGCCATGCACTGGCGGCCCTCCTTCTAGTGCCAAAAATTGTTGATGCCCCGAAATTCGCAGCATCCACAGTCAGGGATTCTCCCTGGTAAGCAAGCCCGATTAGATCGCTCACCGTTTGGTGCGGGGAATCCGTCCGGTTAACTGCCCAGCTACTGTATAAGGTTTAAAGATTTGCTTTCACCGGTTGCGAACCGATCCACCGTTTATGTATTTTATATTTAAAGATGGTATGCAAGTGCCCTATCTAAATGCATGTGATTAAAGAAAAACTGATCTAAAACCATCTAAGCTAATTAATCTATCCCTACAGGGAGCAAATATGAAACATGAGCAATATGCTGGAAAAATACCCAAGAATCTCACAAATAGTTGTTCAATAATATAGATACATTTACAGCAGAATGTAAAAGATAACAGAGATAACTCTGATGTGATTAAAGCATTCTATTACTCATTTAACATATGATTGTTTGCACAGGAAATGAAAGCATTCATAACAAAGAATTAATTCAGAATAGTTAGGAACGATCTCACAGTATATGCATGAATGGTGCAGAAATAATTCAACAGACATTCCACACATCTCCAAGCGAAAACGCAGTGCTAGCTTTTCCCAGGAAAATGGAGCTTTCTTTATTAATGCAGCAAAGTAGTTCACATGCAAGACAAATCAGTCCTTTCACCTGCCAAAAGTCATTTTCCTCTGTTATATTCCTCTATTTATAACTTTACAAAAATGTCTTTCTCCAACCTAACCCTAGGAAAGCCCAAAAGTTTGTCTTCTAGTGATCATATAAGACAAAATTAGTTTCCAGTTGTTTTTTAAATGTTTATACAATAAATCAGCTTTTAGCTGTCTTTTAGAATTTACAAATAAAAAACAAAATTAACTTCCAATTGGTCTTTCCACTTCAGCTAGCCTGTCCACCTCAGCTGGCATGTCCACTTCAGCTGGCCTTTCCACTTCAACAATGTACCTGGTCCACATGCCATCTTCTCATATAATAAAATTTCCTCGCGCAGAGACCATCAGTTTTAGTGAGATCTCATGCTTAGACAGTTTTTTTTAATGTTTTCTACTCATGCCACTATCGCCTAGGCGATGTCCTCCAAAAAATAAGCATGAATAGAAGCTTGCCCAATAAACTGGTGGAGGTATTCTGATTTCAGGACATATATATTCTTTAGGTATTATATTTATGTATTCAACTTGCCCTGCAGCTCCGACAGACGTTGATCTTTGTCAGGAAAATCATGTATGGTCTGAGGTAAAACCATATGGAATTTCTCATGGGTTTCCTACATCTTTAATTAGAAGTTGATACACTTCTCGATGGTTTTCTAGATTCCACTAATTATTTTTGTACCACAGTCTCTACAAAACTCAAGAAGTCCTAAATCCAGCTGGGAATCCTCTTCGGACTTGAGAGGCAGGTTCCTTGGGAATCCTGATTTTCCTTTTCTCCATTCAAGTTTCCTATTGATTTCCTCCAAGTGGTGCACATACCTTTTCTTGAGTCTCGGTGCATCATGCTTTGTCAGGTGAGGGATGATTTTCTTCTTGCCATCCTTTTTCTACTGTCTCATATGCCTCTTATTGATCTGAAATATGTTCTTCTTCATCCATACCCCCTTCATACTCATCATTATCAGAAAATAATTTGATGTATTGAGCCTTTCCCTTCGTACATTTATGCCCCAGTGCCCATGGTTGAAAGCATGTGTAGCACAATTTTTTCCTTCTAATTTCTTCCATGTTTAGTCCTTCTTTCTTATTCTTTTCATATGAATCTCTTTCCTAAGGCTTCTTATCAGATTCATCTCTTTGCCAAGGTTTCTTTTCAAATATGAAGTTAGTCTTGGGATGAAATCTTGTTCTAGGAAGCACGTTTTGGAGATCTCTAGTCAAGCTCATAGCATCTTTTAATGTAGTTGGTTTGTGGGATTTAACTAAACCTTTTAAGGGTTCAGCCAAAACTTCAGTGAAAATAAATACTAACCTTCCCATAGATATATTATCCACCTTGACTGATAACTTTTGAAATTCTAACATCTAATCAGCAGGAGTTCCCACTTGCTTCAATTGGGCTAGTTCTTTGAAAGGTAATTCTGGGTCTTTTTGCTCAAATCTGTCTAACACCCTGTCAACAAATTCTCCATAGGTATTAACCTGATCATGTCCCAAATTTCTCATACCATGGAACCACCATTCATTGGCATCTCCTTCTAGATGCAAAATTTCCATTTGTAAGGCATCCTCTTCCACCATTGGATTTAGCTGAAAATACACATCTAGTTTTTGCACCCAAGTGTTAGCAAAACTTGGAGAGGAACCATCAAAAGTAGGAAGTGGCATTTTAACAATAGCACAATTTAATTCTTTGTTTTGGAATAGAGACCTATTATCCTCCCTCTTCTTGAGTTTGTTTGAGACAGTAAAGTATTGGTCAAATGGTAGAGTCCTTCTACAATCCTCACTCAAATTTTCCCATTCTTTTACCAATTCACTCATGTCAAATGGGGTGTTAGGCTCTTTTTTTGGCACAATAAATTTATGTGTAGTAGACCTTGGTGTGCTCTGAAATTCATTAGGTCTATTATGGGGTCCTGTGCTTGAAAAGATATGCTCACCCTTTGTCTTCCTTTCTTCTGATTGTGAACTACTGTTGCCTCCTATTACCCCTTTCCTTCCAAGTTGGCTAGCCATCAATTCGAATCCTTTCATCATATGTTTGATTATGTCTCTAATACCCATTTAAATTTCATCAAAAAATGGTTTTGTGACTGCAATAAATTCCTCCTCGTTTTCTGAGGTTTCCTTTCCTTCCTTAGGCATGGTTTCAACAATGTACTCTTCTTCTCCTACTACTTCATCTTCAACAAAAACCTCTTCAAATTTAGGTTCTAAGGGTGGTGGATTATTTATTTGGATCCTTTTCAAGACCATCAGGTTCCAAGACCATGCTCTAATACCACTTGTAATTTCCCTTTTTAAGAAATTTATTAAAATGGAATTTTTTTCACTTTTTTCCCTAATTCGACCTTTGACTAGTTTTGATGTCTGGGTCTCCAAATTGCTCCAAATGCCTCCAAATATTCAGAGGAAGTGTATGAATGATATCAGTACTTGATTATGATGTTCATGGATTATTTAGGACCATCAAAACACTTCTGAAAACTTCTTTAAACTTCTGGACAAAATCGGAGTTTTCACTAGCAATTTGGGGTTCAAATCCGCCATGGTAAATGTTGAATATGGCTCTCCAAATGCTCCCAAAACCACTCGAATTTATGAAAAAAGACAGAGGATGTATAAGGGACAATATTAATGTCTCATGTTCATCATTATTCAGTTTATTAATTCTGTTATAACCCTCTCCCAAACAGCTACAAAATCACTAGTTCGACCTTGGGGGAAATGGCATTAAATCTTCTCCAAATGCAATAAAACTGAGCAAGATATATCCAAATGATTAAGTACTGAACATGAAACTTGTGCTACTCATTAATTACATTACATTCACCATAAATACATCATAGAAAAACTCCACCATTCGAATTCATTAACATTTCATTGGTATACATCAATATAGTGGGGAAATGGTCATTGTTTGCTCATTAATAATTAACTTCACATACAACCACTTGGAATATCGACCTGGTAAAGTTATGAACATGAATAATAGAGGATATTCATCTTAATACAAAATAAATGGGACATTATAATCTCCCCCAAAGAGTACAATAGCTCACCAAAAGCGCAATCCCTCAAGGAGCAAGAATATGCAATGGAAACCGAAAATGGTTGAAGGAGTGAGTTGCACTAGAAGAAACCATGAGCTTCCTTGTAGCTTAAACCTGCAATTAAAGACTCCATTAAAGCTCCATGAAAGGTCTGAATGGACTTTCCACACACCAACTAGGATGGGAATCTTTCACCCTCGAAATTGGCTAGGGCAAGAAGACTAGTTTTCCACTAGCTCTCTCTCTTCACAAATGCAAATTCTCAAAATGGTCAAAATCCCTTATCTTGGTTGATACCTATATTTTATAAACATACTTAACCTTCTAAGGTTCTCAATCCATCCATAAATCCAAGCGAATTCGAATTAGGGTTGGGGCTCAAGATGTGCCATGTGTCCTCCCTTCCCAAACCTTCCACCTTTCACCAATTCAAATAGGAGTCCATTGAGCTTCCCCAACTCCCATGAGCGCCTTCTTGGATGCTATATTTAGTCCTAACATCTCATAATGGTCAGATTTCAGCAATCATATCTGCAATTTGTCATAAGTGTCATAGCATCTTCATCATTATTGTCATATAGGTTAGGGAATCTAGTCCAAGTGTCCAATAACTCCTCATTTGACTCTTCCTTCTCCTTAGGAGTTACACTTCCATCCAAATTCGACCTATGATGCATATGGACAAGTGTATTATCCTCCTAACTCATCCCAAGAAAATTAGGCTTCCCATGGATTCGAAATTGCAAGAGGAGGATTCCATGTGGCACAGAAATTCTAGCTTGTGTGGGACCCACAACCTCCATGTGTCTTCATGGTCAATTGCCACCTTGATTTTCTCTTGAATTTATTTAACTAGCTCCTTTATTAAATATTTATTCCATTCTAATGTCTAAACATCATTTAGCATCTCCCTTATTGTGAATCCCAATGCCTCCATCCAACCTAGGGAACTAGTAGGATTGATGGAATTTTCCTGTTATGACTTTAATTGAATGGGGACATTACATATTTGGAGACTGTATTTTGGAATGATATGAAATATATAATATGAGCCAGTTTTATTCATTATTATAGTAAATGCTTATGATCAGTTTGGTCGCCCTGCTTACAATTTTGTTTTCTGATAAAGTATTTATCTTTAAATGCTCCTGAGTTGGTGTGCTTTTACTATATCTCTTTTCTAGAAAGTGTTTCCATTCATAAATATTTTACCTGATAGTTGGAAATAGTATATCTGTCATGTATTAGGTTTTAAATCTGGTTTATGTTATTATTGATTTCATCTTCACACAGTCTCTGGCATTGTTTACTTATTATATCATCACCTGTTGTTGATTAGTTTTCTTTATATTTCTTTACCCTGATCCTCATCCTTTCCCTTATACCTTATAAAATGAAACCACTTCTTAATTTCAAATCCTATTTATTTGAGATGTCTAGGCTTTGCACTTCTCTAGTCTAGGTACAAGCTCCAATTCAAACAATTGCCAACGTCTCCTTTAGAATTTGTTTATGGGAAAGATTTTGTGGAATATGGACAAGTGTATGTAGATAAGCATTTGAAGTTCATCTGATAGATCTAATTGGTATACCGTGCAGTACAGGAACAATTGGAGAAGATCCAAGCCAAGTACAAAACAAGGCATGACAAGCATCGAGTGGATCATCATTTCCAAGTTGGTGATCAAGTTTGGATTCATATCAGCAAAGACCAACTTAAAGGTGAAGGTAAAAATATTAAACCAATCAGGTATGGACCCTTCACAATTTTGGACAAATTTGGTAACAATGATTTCCGGTTAGATTTGCCTCCATATATGCAAATGCATTCCGTTGTGAATGTGGAAAACTTGAAATTGTATGATCCTCCAATGATCATGGATCAAGAGGAGAATTTTCATGTTCCTTATGTTGATGACTTTGCACCTGAGTATCTTGATGAGTTGCAGGAAGATACCATTCTTGATAGAAGGGTAAGGACTTCATGAAGAGGAGATGTGGAATATATTTGTGTCAATCTTAAAGGAATGAATTGAAGAAAGGCACAATATATAGACACCGAAAGGTGAGGGAGTTATACCCTCACCTATTTGCTGAATAATTCCAGACTTTTGGTGGTCCAAAAGATTCCAGTGGGGAGGTTTGATCCAGAGGGATTTTACAGATCAATCAAATTCAAAGTCTTCAAATGTTGAACAGGATCACATCGTTGCGAAGAGATCGTTGATAGCTTTCCGACGATGTTCATTTCATCCAAAACAGACTACGGACGTGAAAGATATCACGTTCTGAAATTTTGTGGAAACAAGCAAAAATACAAAAAGGGGGTGCCAAGTGGCATATCCATAGAGAGCCACGTGCCTATACAAAAGGACTGTACTGCTGACATGGAAGCCCCAGGATCTTCCATGTGGCAAGTTAAAGGTTGAAGTGGCATCCTAGTCAGCATCGCATGGCAGTAACGTGGACCCATTACATTGTGACACTTGGCATAGTCGTTGTACAGTTGACAGGGATGTGGACCAACCTAAAGTTGCCATGTGGCAGTCCTATTGGCCACCTTTTGGTTATGTTCACCAAAAAATTTGGTGGTCGGCAGGATCGAACCCCGAACCACCCGCCAACATATCCATGCTCCTACCATCACGCTATAGGTGTTCCTTAATATGTATGGTGGGTAGTATTTAACTTTGCTTTGATTGTAATTTGGAAAATGGGGCGACTTAGGGCTTAACCCTCAGCCCCATGGTATACATCCAAACCAATGGCATACACCACAGGCTCATAACGATAGTTTTGAACCATATATTATATTTTTATATATAACTCATATATATCTTCCAACAAAACAAAGCCCACAGGAACTCCAACCTAACAATATAACAATATAACCCTAGGAACTCTAACCTCCCACGCCATTGTGTTTCCAACGGGCTACAGCCCTATTCCTTGAACCATATCCATATAATATATTTTTAAGTTTATACGGGATTTCAAACCCCAATTGGGCACACTCCACAGGCACCAAAAACAACCCACTTTATGTTATTTAAACCATGAAATGGAACCACGATGGTACATTCTGGATGTGACAGAGCACAGGCACAATTTCCAATGTACTAAAGGTACAACATGGTTCCCAAGGTGGGTCCATACAACGCAAGAGGTCTTATTCTTGTACTGCGTGCTAGGGGAGGTCTTTGGCAAAGTATAGAGTGTTTATAATCAAATTTCTCAATTTTTTGAGACAGTAGCATTGGTGCAGTCCGTTTTTGCAGCTGATAGACAATATTCAAAATGTCTTCAGAGTTGATGTATTTGCAACATTTGAAGAATTAATAAAATCGATCTCACTGGAGGTGGACCCGGCGACATAGTCCATCGGGGATGAACTCCGTTGACAGCTGTTGTCTTCAAATTTTGGTTTAAATCTTTGTTATTTGCATTCTTTTTACTTATGCTCTCTTTTAAGTTGCAATTTTAAAGCATTTTAAAATTTAACTGTTGGAATATTTGCACATATACAATTCAAGGTTAAAATCATATCCATCATTTTCAAGTCAATACTTGATCACAATGATCACTCCAATTATTTGACATCAATGATAGCCACATTTTAACAATCTCTCCCTTTGTCATTGATGGAAACCCTTTAACCTTTTAAAGTATTTTTGCATTAATGCTCCCCCTGTGTGCTCTACATTGATGCTCCCCCTATCTTCTCTTTCTTCTCCTTTGACATTGATGACAAAGGAGTGCTCCTAGATTTATGCTTCTTCTTTGACTAAGATTAATCTTTATTTCTTTGTTGTGGATTTTCTTGTGGTTTTCTTGTAACTCCCCCTATCTTCATGCTCCTTCATTTTCATCCTCTTCTGCATGTTTTATTGTTACTCTCTCTCATTGACAACAGTAACAAAGGGAGACTTCCCTTGTTTTGGTGTTTGCATGATATAGAAATCACTCCTAACTTATGTCTGAGATACTCAAAGGTTTCTCTAGGAAGAAGTTTTGTAACAATGTCAGCAATTTGTTCCTTTGTGTCCACATAGTCCATCCTGACTTGTTGTTATGTAACGTGCTCTCTTAAAAAGTGATTTTTTTGGGATGTGCTTTGTTTTTTAGTGCATAATTGGATTCTTTGAGATGTTAATTGCACTGGTATTGTCACACAATATCAATATTGGATGATTATATTCTATCTTGATGTCCTTCAATGTCTTCTTCATCCAAAGTACTTGAGTGCAACACGTTGTTGCTACAATATATTCTACTTTTGCAGTGGAAAAATAAACTGAAGGTTGTTTCTTGCTCAACCATGAAACTAACATGTTGCCTAGAAAGAAAGCTCCTCCACTTGTTCTCTTTCTATCATCCACACTTCCTTCCCAATTTGCATTTGTGTAAGTTGTAAGAGTAAATTCCTTACATGTGGGATACCTTAAACAAAAATCTAAAGTTCATTTTAGATATATAAAGGTTCTATTTACTTCTTGCGCATGTGTTTCCCTTGGTTCAGATTGAAACCTTGCTACTAATCCCACTACCTCTGAAACCTTGCTACTAATCCCACTACCTGCATTATATATGGTCTTGAAGTTTTCACATATAGTAGGATGCTAATCATTGATCTATACAAGGTATAATTTGATTCCTTTGATTCATCCTCTTTTCTTAATTTACATCCAATAATCATGGGTGTGTTGACATGTTTACAGTCTTCCATTTCAAACTTCTTCAACATCTGCTTAATGTACTTGGTTTGTGAAATACATATGCCTTTACCGGTTTGTGTGATTTGTAATCCAAGGAAAAATGACAGTTCTCCAAACATGGATATCTCATATTCTTCTTGCATTTCATTGGAAAACTCTTTACACATCATTTTTACTGCCATCAAATATAATATCATCCACATAAACCAAAACAATTAATAGATCTTCTCCTTCAGTTTTGATATAGAGATTGCTATCAGCAATTCCTCTTTTGAAACATTTTTAAGTAAATACTTATCTAGTCTCGAATACCAAGCTCTGGGAGCTTACTTTAATCCATACAGTTCTTTCTTCAATCTTCAAATGTAATCCTTATTTTTTGTCAACAAGAACCCTTCAGGTTGTTTGAATACTAAGATCTAGGAGCTTTCTTTAATCCATACAGTTATTTCTTCAATATTCAAACATAATCCTTATTTTCTGTCAACAGGAACCCTTCAGGTTGTTCAACATAAATCTTTTCCGCTATATCTCCATTAAGAAAAATTGATTTGATTGGTACACTTTGAATTTTTTAAAGCTTTCTTAAGCCAAAAACATTATGATTTCTTTTAATCTAGTCACAGGGGAAAAGGTTTCTTCAAAGTCTATGCCATCAACTTGAGCATATCCCTTTTATACTAGCCTTGCTTTGTTTTTGGTTATCTGTCCATTTTCATTTAATTTATTTCTAAAGACCCACTTTGTACCAATTACATTTTTTTCCTTAGTCCTTGGTACAAGTTCCCATGTTTTATTTTTTTCAATCCAGTTTAACTCTCCATAGCAATAACCCAATGTTTTTCATTACTAGCTTCTACAAAACACTTAGGCTCTATTTTGGACAGTAAGGAAAGATTTACCTATTCATAAGTACTTGCCATTTTCCTTCTAGTTTGAATTTATGCACTTTTATCACCAAGAATTAAGTTCTCTGGATGGTACTTTTGTACAAACCTTGATGAAGTCTTTGTATCTTGACTTTTTGAATCTTCTCCATTATTGCATTCTTGTTCTTCCTCTCCATTTTCCTTTTCTTCTTCTTCTTCTTCTTCTTAGTTGTTGTCTATTTATTCTATTTGATATTTGTACCTTTTAGGTCTTGCCTCATCTACTTTTACATTAATTCTTTCAACAATCTTCTCCAGCCTTTTGTTATAGCATCTATAGGATTTTCTTTTTTATGAGTAACCAAGAAAAATTCCTTCATCAACCCTTCAATCAAACTTCCCTAGATTCTCTTCATCTCTCTTGATATAAAGCTTGCTTCCAAATATTCTAAAATGTTTGACAGATGTTGGTTTGACTTTCCATAATTCATAGGGTGTCTTATTGATGTTAACTCTGATCTACCCTCAGTTTAGAATGTACATTGCAGTGTAAATTGCTTCTCTCTAAAATATATCTAATAACACAGCTTCATTTAACATTGTTCTAGCAATCTCTTGAACATGTATGTTCTTTCTTTCAACCACCCCAATCAGCTGAGGAGCTTTTGCAACTGAATATTGTTTTCTTATTCCATTAGTTTCACAGAATTTTTCAAACTCTTTGGATGTAAACTCTCCTCCATTATATGACCTTAAGCACTTTATTTTCAAGTCAATCTCATTCTCAACTAAAGCTTTGAGGGCTTTAAAGTTTTCAAATGCCTCAAATTTAGAGAAAATCAACCCAAGTCATTCTTGTGTAATCATCAATGAGTAACATAAAATAATTTTCTCCTTGCAGACTTTGTGTTCTTGTAGGTCCACAAAGATCTGTATGCACAAGCTATAAAGGCTTGGATGCGGTGTATTCCTTTGTCTTGAAGCTCACCCTTATTTTCTTTCCATGATGGAACAGCTTACAAACAATGTTTGAGGGTCTTGTGATCTTTGGAATGTCCCTTACTAGTTTATTGTTGTTGATATTTATCAAGTTGTTCAAGTTCATATGACCCATTCTTTTATGCCATAACCAGCTTTCATATGTCTACCCCATGAAGCACTTTTCTCCTTTGATTTCATTAAGAATATACACATTGTTTGTAGTTATGACTGTTGTTCCAACCAATTTTCCTAAATTTGTCTTTCTTGTCTCACATTTTTGGGAGTCAAATGTGAAAGAATGTCCTTGATCACACAATTTGGCTAACACTAAGAAGATTATGTTTCAAGTCTTTAACACGTAGAACATTTTCTACCTTCGTGATTCCATTTTCAAGATTGAGAGTACATCTTCCAAACATTTTTGAGGTGCCATTGTCACCAAAAATAGCATTGCCTTAATTTTTCTTCAAGGTGATAAACTTTGTTTTGTCCCCTATCATGTGGCTTGAACACCCACTATCAATGTACCACTCATCCCTTTTATTCTATGCACATAATCCATCTTGTATGAATAAGGATTCTTCATTATTTTGTTCCCTTGATTCTGTATCTCTTTCTATGGCTATTGGGGTTTCCTCTTTCTCTTTATTTTGAAACTACTACAAAACCTGTTGTATGTCCATAATTGTTGCAGTTATAGCATATAATGTTATAGTTTGACAAAGGAGAAAAAGAGCTGTGATTTATCCATGAAGATCCATAACTATTCCTTGCATTTATTCTACAATCTATAGCTTTGTGGCCAAAATCATTACAAGCACAACAATAACCATAAAAATATTTTGGTACATGATTGCATGATTCCATCTTGATTGAAAAGTCTTCTTGACTCTATCATTGTGAATACCATTGGTATTTTGAGAATCATCCTCTTCTTTTCTCCTATTGTCTTCAACATCGATAGGATTCTTAAGTATATCAACATGACTCTTAATCTTTCTTTCACCCAAACGTTGTGAGGAGATTGATTCTTCTTTCACAATTTCCTTCTTCTTATTTAGCCAAGACCAGTTTTGTCAGATGGCAGCCTTTGACAATTTAGGATCTCATCTAGAGTTGTGGAGCTCTTTTCAAATTTCAGATTGGCATTTGACATCTCCAACTTTCATTTTAGACTAACTAATTTAGATTCTAGGTTGTTTTTAGTGTCTTCCTTTTCCTTTAGTTGGGATCTCAAAACTTATTCAATTTTCTTAGCCTCTTCAACTTGAGTTTTCAATGTGATGATATTTTTTTCTAATTCATCATAGTTTTCTTTTATACAGAGTATTTCCTTTCTGTACATTTTCAGCTGCTCCTTTGTAGTCATTTTGTCCTCAGTCTTTCTATATCATTCAGAGCACATGTTAGTTCTCCTTCAAGATCTACCTCTCCATCAATCCTAGGTTTGTCTTCTTCTATATTAGTGCTTTTATTTTCTAGAATATCATTCACTGTTTCTCGGGCCATGAAGAGAATCTCTTTTGTATCATCATCATTGTCATCAAAACATTTGTTGTCTTCATTTGCATATAAATTCTTCTTATATCTGTTGAACTTTGTTATCTTTTAAGTCATGCCCTTCTTGTATTTTTTCCGGTTTCTTTTGAAGCTTGAATTTTCATCTTCACCATCATTTTTATTCTTTGCATAAATACATTTACCAACAAAGTGTCCTACTTCTCCACAATTAAAAAATTTTAAAGGAAGATTACCTTTGTATTTCCATGAACCCCTCTTGAGATTTCAAACAAAGTTGACCTCTTTTGTATCGGATTCACTATCTGAGCTACTAGTTGACTTGTATCATTTGGTCCTTGTTTTTTTTAATGCTTTGAATGTTGCTTCTCTCTTTGATGACTTTTTGTCCTTGTCTATGCTCAATGAATAAGTGGAACGGTCTTATGAAGAAGTCTCTAGGCCCCACGTGCTCCTCAAAATGTGAAGAATACAAGGGGGGCATACTCAATATGTGTTAGGAATCATCAATATGTGAAATATAAAGTATGAAACACATCAATATGCTAAGATACTGTTACCAACTATTTTGTACAATAGTTGAACTTCTATTGAGCCGCCAGTTTTTGAACATAATTCATGTTCATCATCAGTGTTCAGAAGTTCAGAAGTCATTTTCAGGGCAATTTTGCCCCATTTGTAATACTGCATATTCATACCCCCACGGGGAAATTGTAAAAATTTGGTCTAAACAGGGTCCTTTTATAAAAGACTCGACTAACCTTAGGTTTAACTGTCAGGGGGATACTATAGAGTGTTTTTTCCTTAGGAATTATGCATTGTGATTCAGTCGTGTATAATTCCTGAGTTTTTCACTCATACCTCCAAAGCTGGAGTATTTACCATGGTGGTCGAACCTAAGGTGGTTATTAGAGTCTTGTGTCTAGGATTTTTTCCATGTTAGCCATCTCGATTCAGTCGTATGAAATGCACTAGGTCCCCTAGGAGTTTCGTTTCATTCCAAGGAAAATAATTTTTTCCGTAATTTAGACCATTTTTTAATGGTTTAAATGAAAATTTTCAAAGTGTGATAAAAATGTCATTTGGAGGCAGAATTTGGCATGCGGAGGCTCGTTTTAATGCAAAGAGCATCCTCTTTATCCTAGCACCATCATTATTCAGGTTCTAGGTGATTACATCACCTTTGGGAGCAATTTTGCCTAATGATGCATCATTTTGGCATTTAATTGCTAAAAAAAGAGAAATTGCACCATATACCAAAAATCAAATACGATTTTTTGAACTATGGAAAGGGTGGCGTTATTTAAAGAGGAGGTCATATACATGTTTAGAGATAAAGTCACATGTTATAAAATTCAAAAGTTGAATTTTTCGATTAAAAACAATGTGTACGGATTCCTTCACGTGGGCCTCCTTCACATGAATGGATGGTGGGCGATGTATGTTCTTTGGTGGGCATTTTCTCCAATGGGTAAGGCATTGATTACAATGGGGAGGGGCGCCCCTCTCATGAGGTGGAAGCCACCTCACCCATCACACTAACCCACTCGAGTTTCAAACGCTCCAAGCTTTCAATCTCTCACCCATTCACTTGCCCTCTTCTCTTCATGCATTCGACTTCCCTCTTGGAGGCTATAAAAGAAAAGTTGAGCTCCCCTATTCCTAGTGGATTAGCTTCGAACCTTTGCTCCTGTATTATATTTTGTTTGATGAGAATTTGTTGAAGACTTTGGAGGTCAAAGAGGTGTGCAAGATCTTTGTTATGGTGTGTGATCTCATCTGAAGTAATTTTGTATTTCATTTTTATGCATTTTCTAGTTTAAACATTGTGGATGATCTAGCTAGGAAGGCCTTTGAGCCCATAGAAGTGTACATTCATAGGCTTTGAATTGTATGCTTTTAGCATGCTTTTAAAAGAATAAGAAGAAGTATGTGTAGTCAATTATACAAAGTACTCTTCATGCTTTTTTATTAACTATATCTTCTAGATTTAATCCACTTTGTCTTGCAAGTGTATGAATGTTTGATGTAGGATCTCTTAGGTTGATTTGGAAGCGAACCTCCTCTCCAACAAGTGATCATGATCTAATGTTGTTTTGCAGATCTCTACAAACCTTCAGCTTCTTCAAACTTGGGATTGGTTCCCTTTTTTACCTCTTCACATTCAAAATCAACTCTTTTTTCATTTTCTTTTGTTACTGAATCGATTTGTTCTAAGCTAGAGAGTTTAAATATTTCATGAATTTCACTCTTTTTGAGGCAAAGTAGGTTCAAGCTTTAAGTTTTTATCCTTCAAACCCTTTCACTCTCTTCCATGCAATAGATCATAGGCTTAAAAGTTTTATCTTTCTTTCTATTCACTCCTCAAGTGCAAATTAGGTTTTAAGCTTAAATTTCTTTCATCTCTAAAACCCTTTTGCTCTTGCATGCAAGTAGTTCAAGTTTTTCACAGTTTACATCATTGTTGATCTACCTTGTTTGTTTCTAGATCTAAGTTGCTTTTCAAAGTTTCCATCTTTGCAAGATCTAGTTTGTAGTTGTATTTTTGTTTTATAAACTAACAATACTAATTAACTAACCTATCTTTGTTCAAAGCTCTTACTTTCAGGAAAGCTAGGAAGCAAGGCCAAACAAAAGAATCCCAAAGGCTAAAGGCAAAAAACCAAAGAAGAGCAAGAGCAAACTCCAAAAAAGCACAAAAAACTCTACTCCTCCCTTTTCTTCATTCCCCATCCTAACCTTGTGCTTTAAAGGAGTTCAACACTCATTCATTGTATAAAAGAGTAATAAAGAGCAAGTGGGATAAAGGCTCCCACATCCTACTTCCCCCATTTGGGGGAAGCTTGTATCTTCTTGAGTACTTTATTTGTTTTATACCTGCAAGTAGAATAGGAAGGTTAGATTAGTTTCAATTTGATGAGTTGCTAGATATTGAATTTGTAGCATTAGCTTAGTTTCTTTCAAGTTTTTATTTAGCTGTCTTTTGATATAAATTGATTAAAAAGAACATAAAGACTCTTGAACCTGACTGAAAAGTGGATCAAGAGCACTCTCTGTCGGAGAGGTTTTTCTTGTTTGCTTAGATTAGATTTCTTGTTTTATTATAAGTTGCTAATAAAAGGAACCAAAATCTCTTGAATCTCACCGAAAGGTGGATCAAGACTGCTCTCTGTCGGATAGTTTTATACTTTCAGTTGTTTAATCTTATTCCATTTTTAGCATTTTTATCTTTTTATAAGTCTCTTGAATCTCGTCATAAGTCGGATCAAGAGTGCTCTCTATCGGAGGGTCTATGGTTCTTGTTCATCACACTTAATAAAATTGGAATTTACAATTTACTACATTGTGTATGCTCTGCCCACTTGTGGGATACCCAGAAGCAGTTGTAGACTTATCAATTTTCCACATCTTAATCCACTCAAACCATAATAAAACACTCTCCCGAAAACCAACGAAAATCCAGCATTAATCATCAAATATTCGAAAGTGGGAAAAATTTTCCTGGGGACGCTGGAACCACTGTACCGAGACCTTGAGGGCACCGTTAGATGACATCCCTCGTTGGTGTAGTGTTGAACACGCTCTAGAGACTCTGAACAACTAACATGTCCTTGTACGGAACCACTTAGAGTATTTTTTGGACACATCTCTTGTACCGAAAGGTATAACTTGGAGATCCCCCTCCCATTTAATAATTAACTTCACCTTTAAAATTTACAATAAAATTCACCAAGAACACTTGCAAAACAGTTCTCAAGCACACCAAGGCTTGCATTGAGAATCCCAAGCACTCACAGACATTGACTCCATAAGGCACTGATCCTTCAACTCATTATTTATTTGCTTATTATCTATCTGGAGCACTGTTTTATCTTTTAAATTGTATCATGATGTGGATGCCTTATTTTTAAATCTGTCATTATCAAGTGGTTGTGCATCTTCACTTAATTTTGCAAGTATATGCTTGGAATTTATAAACAGTTATTGTAAATCTTCAAAAAAAATCCTAAAAACACCCATCCGCATCATACATACCATAAAAACACTTAAAACACAAGAGCCTTAGAAACTCTTTGTAGGGTCTACCCCCCTTGGCTTCGTTAGAAGTTTGCCTAAATGGAGGAGTCAGGATCAGGTGACAGCACTTGACTCTTTGCTTGCCCCCAAGGCCACACCTTTCCCACTTGGGAAACAACTTTCGAAAGATTTCTGCTGCTGGTGTGCACATCCGGTGGGCAATATTTTTGACACCGTTGCCAGGGACAAATTTTTTGTTCCTGGACAACTTTTAACTTAGTTTTTTCTTAGTTTTTAACCTTTTTGATAGGTTTTTAGTTTAATAAACTCTCTGATTTTAGACTTGAATCCATCTGGAGACTCCACTGTCATTAAGCACACCAATGTATTCAACAAGAAGAAACTATGTAGGCCTACTTGATTTCATCCCTGAGCCTTAAAAGGTTTGTAGGAGGATATTAAATAGGTTAGCTTCTCGTAGGATCCTTGAGAATATTGGATCTGAGTGTATTTCAAACATCCATAGTCTTTTTGTAAAAGAAATAATGAATGTTAATCTGACACAATGGGTGAATATTTCAGTCCCCTTGACACTTCTCAGATAGCAGGTCAACCACATGATCTACCATACAAGGCTATAGACAAACTGCCCATATTCACTGGCACTGATGCCATCACTGCAACTCATCATCTTAAAAGCTTCTCTAGATGTATTGGTGCCTTTGTCAGTAATCCTGCACACAAACACGATGATGTATACATGAAACTTCTTGCACTATATTTGGACGGATATTTTGGTGACTTGTTCATCAATCTACCTGATAACTCCTTTACAACTTTTGTTGCATTTAAAACTGCTTTCACCAACAAGTTTGGGTAGAAAAAAGAGCCTCGCCATCAATTAGTTGCTTTGACCAACATAAAGAGAAGTGAGAACGAAACTATGGATGAATTCAACACGAAGTTCACTGATTTGACAAATGGCATCCATACAGACTATAAACCTACTGCTCAAACCATCTTTCTCTACTACATTGAAGCACTTAGTGGTGAAATGCAGTATCATCTCAAAGAAAAAGATCCCACCACTCTTTTAATGGCCCAAGAAATGGCTATTAAAATTGACAAGAAAATGCAATCATCGAGTAAATCTAAATTTCCTAGCTACTCAAGGGCCTTAACTCCTAAGAAACCAACGGAACCTAAAGAGAAGGATCCTTTTTCCCAAAAGGATGCTTATGAGAAAAAATTGTTGGTCATGAGCGAGAGGATTGAAAGAATGGAGAATATGGAAATGAGACATCTTGCTAGAATGAAAGAACTGCAGAATACGCTCATAACTATGGAAAGAGCACAAACTCATCCCATTCAAAGTACCTACCCTTAGAAAACCAACCATGAAAAGAGGCCTCCCAACCCATTGGAAGCTGCTAACATGATGAAAACTATACACCCTTCTGTAGGGCATGCAAAAAAATCCATGAGGAATCCACTTGTCACTTTGCATGTTATGTTCAAGAACATGGTTTTCCGGAGGCTAGTTGCAGCGAGCAAATATCAAGCGAGCCTGAATATGTCAACACAGTAGGAGATATCCATGCCATTCTCAAAGAGAGTTGGAACCAGATTAAGCATCCTATTAAAGAAAATATTACTTCTTCCCATCAGATCCATGGTGATCCCATTGAGGAAATTTATCAAAGTCCAAATTTTGTTGAATACCCTCCTCATGCCACCATAACAAAAGACATTGAAGATTGAGAGTTTTTTCAAGACTATTTCAGTGATGATGAGCACATGTGTACTCATGATCTGCCTCTAGAAGAAACCATTACAAAGGCACATATTGAAATACATGAGGAAGTCTGTAATGTGTATAATGATATAGGATTGGATGGCCCACTTCCTTATGACCTTTTTTCTGAGGAGGAGGATTGTGAGCATGAAGAAGACAGACATAGCCTGAAGCATGATATAACTAACGAAGACTCTCTCATATCTGACATAGACAAAGATGACAACTATTGGGATTTTTTTGAGAACCCAATCTAGGAGACTTGTGAAAGTATTTTTGAAAATCCCATCTATGATATGTCCAATGAAGGGGATGTTTTATCTGAGATTTGTGAAAGCTGTAGGGAGTAGCATTCAGAATTTTCATATGATCGGTCAGATTTGTATGCTAGCATCAGTAATAAAAACTTGAAGGAGAAATATGACAAAGAGCCATATGAGTAACAGATGATGGAAGATATTCCCCAACCATTGTATTCATGCATTAATGTTACTTCTAATTTGAGGCATTTGGAGGCTTTTTTTTATACAAGGGGTTGTCATCAGAAAATTCCATCGGATCAACAGGATGAAGCAATTTACATGCTTCATCATTCAAAAATTTCTAAACCTATCTATTCATGGATAGAGGAAGCCTGTAGGAGGACTCACCATTTGGGGAATCAACTCAAGAATATTTTTTTTGATCTCCCATCCAGAATATCCCGGCAGGTTTGTGTTTTATGATAAGCATGCCCTTGCTCTGGCAGGTAACCAGAGACAAGGTAAAAAATTATTATATTGATGACATGCTTAGATGGTTACATTGGATTTATGATTACACTTAACAGTTTTAATTATATTATGCTTAGAGTAGGAAAAATAAAGCTCCTCAAAGTGAGCATGTACTTTCTGCATTTTAATTTTTATGCACTTAGGATTTATTTGAAAAATAAAATATAGTTTGTGTTTCATTTGGTCTTTTTGTAACACTTGTGCTACTTAAGGTTCTTTGCCAATTTGAGATGTTTTTACAGGCTATATAAAAACCAGAGATTCTGGTGTTCTCGTATCATCTCCTTGCATAAATGCCAGATCGAGCACACGTCCCGCAGTTGGAGCCGAATGTTACCAACTATTTTGTACAATAGTTGAACTTCTATTGAGCCGCCAATTTTTGAACATAATTCATGTTCATCATCAGTGTTCAGTAGTTCAGAAGGCATTTTCAGGGAAATTTTGCCCCATTAGTAATACTGATGTTCATACCCCCATGGGGAAATTGTAAAAAGTTGGTCTAAATGGAGACCTTTTATAAAATACTCGACTAACCTTAGGTTTAACTGTTAGAGGGATACTCTATAGTGTTTTTTCCTTAGGAATTATGCATTGCGCTTCAGTCGTGTATAATTCCTGAGTTTTTCGCTCACACCTCCAAAGCTGGAGTATTTACCATGGTGGTCAAACCTAAAGTGGTTATTAGAGTCTTGTGTCTAGGATTTTTTCCATGTTAGCCATCTCGATTGAGTCGTATGAACATGCACTAGGTCCCCTAGGAGTTTTGTTTCATTCTGAGGAAAATAAATTTTTTTCGTAATTTAGACCTTTTTTTTAATGGTTTATATGAAAATTTTCAAAGTGTGATAAAAATGTCATTTGGAGGCGTAATTTGGCGTGGGGAGGCTCCTTTTGACACTTAGAGCATTCTCTTTACCCTAGCGCCCTCATTCTTCAGGTTCTAGGCGATTACATCACCTCTAGGAGCAGTTTTGGCTAATGATGCATCATTCTGGCATTTAATTGCTAAAAAAAGCGAAATTGCACCATATACCAAAAATTAAAAAATTAAAAAATACGAATTTTTTTTAACTATGGAAAGGGTGGCATTATTTAAACAGGAGGTCGAATATATGTTTAGAGATAAAGTCACATGTTATAAAAGTCAAAAGTTGAATTTTTGGATTAAAAACAATGTGTACGGATTCCTTCACGTGGACCTCCTTCACGTGAATGGATGGTGGGCGATGTATGTTCTTTGGTGGGCGTTTTATCCAATGGGGAAGGCGTTGATTACAATGGAGAGGGGCGCCGCTCTCATGAGGTGGCAGCCACCTCACCCATCACACCAACCCACTCGAGTTCCAAACGCTCTAAGCTTTCAATCTCTCACCCATTCGCTTGCCCTCTTCTCTTCATGTATTTGACTTCCCTCTTGGAGGATATTAAAGCAAGGTTGAGCTCCCCTATTCCTGGTGGATTAGATTCGAACCTCTTCTCCTGTATTCTATTTTTTTTAATGAAAATTTGTTGAATACTTTGGAGGTCAAAGAGGTTTGCAAGGTCTTTGTTATGGTGTGTGATCTCATCTGAGGTAATT
The DNA here is from genome assembly GCA_027924585.1 of Larix kaempferi. Classification (NCBI taxonomy): domain Eukaryota; kingdom Viridiplantae; phylum Streptophyta; class Pinopsida; order Pinales; family Pinaceae; genus Larix; species Larix kaempferi. Next base: position 22,101,079 of record BSBM01001005.1, on the reverse strand, counting down.
TTGTATTTCATTTTTAAGTGTTTTCTAGTTTAAACATTGTGGATGATCTAGCTAGGAAGGCCTTTGAGACCATAGAAGTGTACATTCATAGGATTTGAGTTGTATGCTTTTGGTATGCTTTTAAAATAATAATAAGTAGTATGTGTAGTCAGTTATACAAAGTATTATTCATGTTTTTTAATTAACTATATCTTCTAGATTTAATCCACTTTGTCTTGCAAGTGTATGAATGTTTAATGCAGGATCTCTTAATTTGATTTCGAAGCGAACCTCAGATGGCTTCTCCCCTCTCCAACAAGTGATCATGATCTAATGTTGTTTTGCAGATCTCTACAAACCTTCAGCTTCTTCAAACTTGGGATTGGTTCCCTTTTTCACCTCTTCAAATTCAAAATAAACTCTTTTTTCCTTTTCTTTTGTTACTAAAGCGATTTGTTCTAAGCTAGAGAGGTTAAATATTTCATGCATTTTTCTCTTTTTGAGGCAAAGTAGGTTCAAGCTTTAATTTTTTATCCTTCAAACCCTTTCGCTCTTTTCCATGCAATAGATCATAGGCTTAAAAGTTTTATCTTTCTTTATATTTGCTCCTCAAGTGCAAAGTAGGTTTTAAACTTAAATTTATTTCATCTCTAAAACCCTTTCGCTCTTGCATGCAAGTATTTCAAGTTTTTCAAAGTTTACATTATTGTTGATCTACCTTGTTTGTTTCTAGATCTAAGTTGTTTTTCAAAGTTTTCATCTTTGCAAGATCTAGTTTGTAGTTGTATTTTTGTTTTATAACCTAACAATACTAATTAACTAACCTGTCTTTGTTCAAAGCTCTTACTTTCAGGAAAGCTAGGAAGTAAGTCCAAACAAAAGAAGCCCAAAGGATAAAGGAAAAAAACCAAAGAAGAGCAAGAGCAAACTCCAAAAAAACACAAAAAACTCTACTCCTCCCTCTTCTTCATTCCCCCTCCTAACCTTGTGCTTTCAAGGAGTTCAACCCTCATTCATTATATAAAAGAGTAATAAAGAGCAAGTGGGATAAAGGCTCCCACACCCTACTTCCCCCATTTTGGGGAAGCTTGTATCGTCTTGAGTACTTTATTTGCTTTATACCTGCAAGTAGAATAGGAAGGTTAGAATAGTTTCAATTTGATAAGTTGCTAGATATTGAATTTGTAGCTTTAGCTTAGTTTCTTTCTATTGTTTATTTAGCTGTCTTTTGATATAAATTGATTAAAAAGAACATAAAGACTCTTGAATCTCACTGAAAAGTGGATCAAGAGCACTCTCTGTCAGAGAGGTTTTGCTTGTTTGCTTAGATTAGATTTCTTGTTTTACTATAAGCTGTTAATAAAAGGAACCAAAATCTCTTGAATCTCACCGAAAGGTGGATCAAGAGTGCTCTCTGTCAGAGATTTTTATGCTTTCAATTGTTTAATCTCATTCCATTTCTAGCATTTTTATCTTTTCATAAGTCTCTTGAATCTCTCCATAAGGCGGATCAAGAGCGCTCTCTGTCGAAGGGTCTATGGTTCTTGTTCATCACACTTAATAAAATTGGAATTTACAATTTACTACACTGTGTATGCTCTGCCCACTTGTAGGATACCCAGAAGCAGTTGTAGACTTATCAATTTTCCACATCTTAATCCACTCAAACCATAATAAAACACTCTCCCGAAAACCAACAAAAATCCGTCGTTGATCGTCAAATATTCGAAAGTGGGAAAATTCTTCCTGGGGACGCTAGAACCACTGTACCGAGACCTTGAGGGCACCGTTAGACTAAATCCCTAGTTGGTGTAGTATTGAACACGCTCTAGAGACTCCGTACAGCCAACATGTCCTTGTACGGAACCACTTAGAGTATTTTTCGGACACATCTCTTGTACCGAAAGGTATATCTTGGAAATCCCCCTCCCATTTAATAATTAACTTCACCATTAAAATTTACAATAAAATTCACCAAGAACACTTGCAAAACAGTTCTCAAGCATACCAAGACTTGTATTCAGCATCCCAAGCACTCAAAGACATTGACTCCATAAGGCACTAGTCCTTCAACTCATTATTTATTTGCTTATTATCTATCTGGAGCACCGTTTTATCTTTTAAATTGTATCATGTTGTGGATGCCTTATTTTTAAATCTGTCATTATCAAGCGGTTGTGCATCTTCACTTAATTTTGCAAGTATATGCTTGGAATTTATAAACTGTTATTGTAAATCTTCAAAAACACTCCTAAAAACACCAATCCGCATCATACATACCATAAAAACACTTAAAACACAAGAGCCTTAGAAACTCTTTGTAGAGTATACCCCCCTTGGCTTCATTAGGATTTTTCCTAAACGGAGGAGTCGGGATCAGGTGACAACACCTGACTCTTTGCTTTCCCCCAAGGCCACACCTTTCCCACTTGGGAAACAGCTTTCAAAAGATTTTTATTGCTAGTGTGCACATCCGGCGGGAAACAGATACCAATGTACCAAGGGGGTCATCCCAATTCTAACTAGGAAATGCTTCCAAATATGAAAAAATAAAATGAAATAATTAACAATCACACCCTTCTAACTGCTCAATAAACTACTTTAATGTTAGACAAAATAAAACTTTAGGCATTACCATGGTGTGACCAATATTAACCCCTATTATATGTGAAGATCTTCAAGCCAAGTTGCATTCCCTATATTCCTAAGTAAATTCAGGGTGATGAATGAATGTGAAACTTGGGAAATAAATTGGGTCTTTTCTTATGAATATAAAATAGAAAATATTATATTATTTAATCATATTTAATATTATGAAAAGATGTCTATGTAAAGATGCAACCTAATACGAAAGGTTTCCTTAATATCCTATAAAGGCCAAGCCAAATCTTAGTGTAATCATTATTCTTTTTATTCAATGTCATATATATCTATATTTACACACTTTTGTATATGTATTAGTCAAGCTTATGCATTTATAGCGCTTCATTGGTATTAGAGCCTAAAACTTCCTATGGAAGTAATACAAAATATCCAAGACCTAGTAGAATTAATAGAAAGAAATAACCATGCAATCAAAAGGGATGGTAAATCAAGGGAAATGATAAGGGACTGTAAATCAAGGGCAATGATAGGGGAAACTCTTAATCTAATAAAATAAATAAGAGAAAATGACAAGAGCATGATAGAGATCTGCCAAGAGTTAAAATCCAAACCCATTTTGGAAGAAGTCACCAAAGAGTTAGACGTAAATTCTGAATTCAAACACAATAAAAAGGTTAAAGAACTTCGATGGGGAAATGGGAAGGACAATGGAACTTATCATGCTAATGTTCACGAAGATTATTCAGAAATCGCTTACCATCTATAGTATTGGAATTCCGATGAAAACTTGTTTATCGACTTAACTTAGCATGTTGTGGATGTTAGACCTTATGACAACATAGTTAATAACTCAGCTAACTCAGTAGGTTTTAGTGCATATCAAACAACGCAAAGCATAGAGGAGGAGGAGATCCAAAAAAACGTAGCACAAAGTATAGAGGGTGACAAGACCACTGATGTCATTGTCTAGACTTGTGCTAATAGCATGTGGGAGGAGACCCTTAATAGGGAAAGGAAGGAACCCTAAGCCTGAAGAATCTCCAGGAAGAGGCTGAATAGAGGGTGAAGAAGAAAGATGGAATCACTCAATACGTGAAAGTCAAACAAAGGCCGAAAAAAGAACACAAATTGGATATAAATGAGGGGAAATCCTTGGGAACATAGGAAAACATGAAAACCACAGATTTAAGAACCAAGCCTGTTTTGGAAGAAGAAGCCCTAGCCGAGGACGATACTGAGGAACAGTATGAATATTGAGTGGAATATGAAGATGAACATGCAATTGCAGAGGTCGGTGAATCTTCATAAATTCGTTGCAAGCCTAACAATGAAGCAGAACCAACACCATCCAGCAAACTCAATAAGGATGTGGACGACAACAAGAAGAAAAATCCACATCTGGCTGAGAAGGATAAAAAGAAAAAACTTGAGACAATGGAGTCCCAAAATCAAACCCCTCAGTAAGGACAACACAAGGATGAGAAGATAGTCAATGGAGAGTTTCTATTCCTTCGGCAGGGTTACTTATATTATGGATGCCAATTCATTTACCATCTAAGCCAGTACATGATATCCCTATGCAAGTTTTTAGCTGAACAAGGAATGTGTCCATCCATTAGACAGAAAGTCGTGTCCTCCTCCATGAGGTTTTTCTGTTACATGACAAGAGACTCCAAACTATTGGAAAAACATAATTAAGAGATGATTGTGTATCTAGCCTGTGCCGGCTCTGTCATTCATTCTATCAGTCTCTTTTTTCAGTCTACAATGTCAGTCAGTAAGTAAATTTGTAGCCAATCCAGCGCACGTCAAGTTTGTATTTATGTAACCGCATTTGTATTCCGCATGTCAAGAATTCTTAGGTAGAAATTTATTGCAGTCTTTAATGTATCACATTAGCTTCGAGGTGAAGCGATTTCAAGTCGATGGTGATGAAATTCCTATATATAGAAGAAGATAATTGAAAAATAGAGAGAGATGTGTGAGGGAAGAAGAGAAGAAGTGAAGATCCGTGAAGTGTATGAAGAGCCCAAGCTCTGTAAGAAGTGAAAGATTATAGTAAAAATCTTATCTCCATGTATTGCGGTCAAGTTGCTCTATTTTGATACGGTAATATATATAAGTTCATATTTTTATGAATTCATTCTCAAGAATGTTGAATGTTTCATGTCGCACATCTTTTCCAGATTTACTTGTGTGAATGTTGTTTACATTTACGCTCTGTAAAAGAAATCAAGATTTCCAAATAGTTCACCATGGTGAAAGTTCTATTTTAACAAGGAGTAACTTCGCGTAAGCTTCACTTAGATGGTTTAGTTGTTATGTCTTAGAAAAATATATTTAAAGATAAAGTTTGTTTAAGAGATCCGCGAAGTTAAGAATTTACGCGAAGTAATTGAGAAGTCCGCAAAGTAAAGTATTTCGCGAAGTTAACTACGCATTTATACGAAGTTCAACTGTGTAGTAAAAAGTTGAAATGCGCAGTTAATATCCGTGCAGTTAATCTGTGAAGTAAAGTGTTCGAAAAATTAGAAGTTTACTTCGCAAATTATATTGCTAGGAGAAGCGAAGTCCTAAAGCGAAGAAAAATAAAAATATTCATCTACTGCGCAGTTCAATCTTTTGACTGTGCAGTGTGCTTTTCCCTTGATTTGGTATCAGAGTGAGGTTTACAGAGAGAAAAAAATTCTACTTACAAGAGGGAAAAGAAATTAAAGAATAAGAATGGCTTCCACTTCTGGTAATTTGCAAACTCCAATCTTTTCAGGAAAAAATTATGAATATTGGTCTCTAACTCTAAAATCTTTGTTCAGAGGTCAAGATGTATGGGAAATAGTCCAGAATGGCTATGTAGAACCAACAGACCTGATAGCATACAACAATCTCACACAAGCTGAGAAGGATGTCTTGAGGGAACAAAGGAAGAAAGATGGAAAGGCATTGTTCCACATACATCAAGCGACACATGAATCCATACTCCCAAGAGTAGTAGCAGCGACGTCGGCTAAGGAAGCGTGGGACACACTAGAAACTTCTTATCAAGGCTTGAACAAGGTAAGGACTTCCAAACTACAAATTCTTAGAAGATATTTTGAATCTCTGTCAATGAAAGATACAGAGTCAGTAGAATCATTCTATACTCGTGTTATTGGTCTGGTTAATCAAATAAAGTATAATGGAGAAAATCGAAGTGACCAAAGAGTTGTTGAAAAAGTTCTTAGAGTTCTTCCAAAGAAATTTGAATATTTAGTTGTGACCCTTGAGGAAAACAAAGATCTGTCCCAATTTACTATTGATGAGTTGCAAGCCTCACTCCTCAATCATGAACATAGAATCAGCAGTTTAGATACATCACTGGAAAGTGCATTCGCAGCACAGACATCCATAAGTCGTGGAATAGGCAAGGTAAGACCAAACACGAGTGGCAGAGGAAGAAGTTCTTTCAGAGGAGGTCGCAGCAGCAGTCCTACACGTCACTGGAAGAGGTCAGAATCAGATCCCCAGTCATCCAAGTGGACAAAGGTATGATAAATCAAAAATTCAATGTCATTACTATAAGAAGTTTGGACACTTCGCATATGAATGCAGGAAGAAGCAGTATGACCAAGGAAAGCAAGGCCAAACACAGTCAAGTAACAACAGCACTCCGAACAGCTGATTTTTCTTAGCATGTGCATCTCCACTTGAATGCAATGCTGTCCAAGAAATTCCAAATGACATATGGTATTTAGAATCAGACTGTAGCAATCATATGACTGGTAATTTAAATCTTTTTTCTAGTCTAGATAAATCAGTTCAAACTGATGTCACACTTGGAAATAATATTCAAGTCACTGTTTTGGGTAAGGGTATTGTTGATATTCTAACCAAACAGGGGGAGCAGAAATTTATGCATGATGTTTATTATGTTCAAGGTTTGAAGCATAATTTGATGAGCATTGGACAGCTGATGGAAAAATGTTACAAAGTTCATATGACAAGAAAGCATTGTATGATAAAAGACATATATCCAAGCAATCGCTTAATAGTCGAAGTGCAGATGACAACCAATCGATTGTTTCCTTTAAGGATAAGGACAAACATAAAAGGAAAAACAGCTCAAATTGTTCATGGAAGTCAGAATGAAAATTTGGATGCTTCATTTGAGGAAGAAAGTAAAGAAGCAGAATTTCACTGCTACAAGGAAGAAAAATACAGCAAAGAAATGCAAGTAGCATTTCAAACAGAAATAAAGGATGAATTCTGGTTGTGGCACTTCAGATTTGGACATCTGAATTTTGGTGGGCTGAAGCTACTACACATGAAGGACATGGTGAAAGGATTTCCATTGATTGAAAAGATAGAAAGAATTTGTGAAGGCTGTATTTTTGGCAAACAACACAGAGAGACTTTTCCAGTCGGAAAGTCATACAGAGCTCGCACACCACTTGAAATTGTGCAATCTGATATTTGTGGACCGATGCAAACACTACCCATGGGAGGATTCACTTATCTTCTCACATTTATCGATGATTTAACAAGAAAAACCTAGGCATATTTTCTAAAACACAAATCTGATGCATTTGGTTGTTTTCAGTAGTTCAAGGCACTTGTGGAGACGCAAAGTGGTTACAGCATCAAGATCTTAAGAACAGATAGAGGTGGTGAGTATGTTTCAAATGATTTGTTAAACTTTTGCAAAAATCATGGAATACAGAAGCAATTCACTGCGTGGTATACACTGCAGCAGAATGGTATCGCGGAGAGGAAAAACAGAACTATTATGGAGATAACGCGCAATATGTTGGAAGCCATGCATCTGTCAAATGAATACTGGGTTGAAGCAGTGGAAACTGTTGTATACATCATGAATCGATGTCCGACAAGAGTGTGAAGAACAAAGTTTTGCAGGAAGCTTGTACAAGTATGAAACATAGTGTTTCACATTTAAAAGTTTTTGGTTGTGTAGCATACGCACATGTTCGAGATCAGCTAAGAAGGAAAATTAGATAATAAAGGACAGAAATGCATTTTTATTGGGTATTTTGAAGACACAAAAGCATAAAAGTTATATGACCCTATCATAAGAAAAGTTATTATCAGTCGAGATGTTCATTTTGTAGAAAATGAAGCATGGGATAGAACTGTAGAGAAGAATATTAAAATCGTTTCACATGTTGAACATGATTACATCATAGAAGATGTGGTTGAGACTCCGCATGTGAATCAAAATGTTGCAATTCCATCTACTCCCAGAACAACGCAACATGTTTTAACACAAGGAACTTAGACACAGGTCGCAGTTCAAGCTACTCCGACAAGTACATCAAGTGCGCAACAAACTCCATCAAGCAAATCGTGCAATTTGACACCAACAACTCTGATAAAGACAAAAATTCTGCCTGAGATATATGAGACTGGTACATCCAATTCATTCTCAGTTTTTGCATTATTTTCTCAAGTTAATGATCCTCTAACATTTGAAGAAGTTGTAGAAGATAAAGTTTGGGCACAAGCCATGGATGAAGAAATAGAATGCATTTTGAAGAATCAAACATGGGAACTAGTCGATGTTCCTAAAGACAAGGATGTGATAAGCATCACATGGATTTATAAGACCAAGCAAGATGCTGATGGAAATGTGAAAAAGCACAAGACAAGATTGGTAGCAAGAGGGTTCACACACCAACCTGGCATAGACTTTAATGAAACCTTTTGTCCTGTAGCATGAATGGACACTATCATAACAGTTTTGTCCATCGCAACACATAAAACATGGCCTGTTTACCAAATGGATGTTAAGTCTGCATTTTTAAATGGTTATTTGGAGGAGGAAGTATATGTGGAACAGCCACAAGGCTATGAAGTCCCAGGACAAGGACACAAAGTATACAAGCTAAAAAGGGAACTTTATGGATTGAAGCAAGCTTCTAGAGATTGGTACAGTCGCATTGACTCTTACCTCACTTGGAATGGATTTCAAGAAGTGAATGTGAGACAACGTTGTACACAAAAGTCAAAAAGCAAGGTAATAAAGGCTAATTGTCTGCCTGTATGTAGATGATTTAATATTTACTGGTGATTTTGGCATAGAATAATTTATATCAGTCATGGAAAGTGAATTCAAAATGACTAATTTGGGGCTTATGAAGTATTTTATGGGCATTGAAGTCCAACAAACTGAAAATGGAATATTTATATCTCAATCAAAGTATGCAAGTGATGTCTTGAACATATTTAAGATGTTAAATTGCAAGACAACTCCAACACCAGTGATAACAGGTTTGAAATTAAGCAAGGATGATGATGGATCCAATGTAGATCCTACGTTGTTTAAAAGGCTTGTTGGAAGCCTTATGTATCTTACAGCGACAAGGCCAGGCATCATGTATGGAGTCAGTTTAATCTCAAGATTCATGGAGTCACCAAAAAAAACTCATTGGAAAGCAAGTAAAAGAATTATGAGGTATATAAGTGGAACAAAAGACTTTGGTATTTTATATTCAACCTCAGAAAATTTCAAACTCATTGGATACACTGACAGTGACAATGGAGGCAGCATAGTGTTACCGGACAATCTACCGAAAACGGACTTAAGGCATGATCTCCCTAGTTCAATGTGGATCTAGAACAAATCAGACAGAACACAAATCTACCTTCCTAGATCAAATTAGATATTAAGTGATGTACACATCTTGCCTTTCAGATCTGTAAATATTTCCTCCTTTGTCGCTCCAAGATCCACAGTCGTCAAATCCGTAGCTACAAGACTTGTCAGAACATGCAAGAAACAAACAAGCAATAATAGTACATCTACACAATAATTGATCTAATTAAACGGTTAAGGAAGTAAACTATAAATATCAATGAACAACAAGACATTTATGGAAAGAGTTTTGTATTACTATATAAAAGTGGGAATACAAAGAAGAGAGAGGATTACAACCAAGCCCTAACGTCGCAATCTTCTTCCAACAAGCCGAGCCAATGCCTCTAAGGAGAAATGGATGCCTCCAAGAGATGAATGATGATCTCCTAAGCTTATTCCACCAGTATATGGATGCTATAGCCTTCCTCCCTTTAGAATGGAGAGGAGCTTCATATATATAGGACTGGGAGGATATAATAGGTTGAGAAATAGTGGGAGAGGACTAAGGGATCCTCCCAAGGGGTTAGGGAACCAAAGGCTAGCTCACCTACAAGCTAGGGATAGAGATCCAAGTCATACACCTTCGAGAAATCGCTCGAAGATTCCCTTTATCCACATTAACTGACATCGGCGCAAGTTGTATTAGGACAACCTGCGCCTGATAGGGATGGTGCATGTTGTACAAAAGCAACATGGGCCGATGGCGCAAGTTGTCAGGTGACCACCTGCGCCTGACCTAGTTGGGCGCAAGTTTCTAGGGAGCAACCTGCGCCGGCCCAATTAGATCCTATGGCAAGGGGTCAGCAAATTCTCCAGTTGGACTTCCTAGTCAAGGAAACCTCAGGGGCTTTTGCACTGAGTTAACATATGTCTTATGATGGTGAGATTTTAGGTGTAACAGAATTCCCCTCAAAGCATGAAGCTGATAAAACTAGACAGGTGAAATGCTTTGATAGAAGGATGGCAAGGACTTGTCGGATGGAAGATCCTACTGTAGTACAACTGACTCTGAGAACACAGTCTCATATGACTCACAACATGGTTGTCGTCCAATACAATGTAGATCCATGGCAGTAAAGACCGACTAAACACAATCATGGCTACTAGACACAATCGTAGATCCATGATGAGATGATAAAACAACCACGACCAATGCAAAGTGGATCCGTGTAATATAACTCAAACAATCTCCATCGCAACTTGGGTATAATATGACGTCCCCAGGGTCTTCAAGTCGAACCAGCAATGATACGAATCTATCCATGTGGTTACAATATTTTGGAGTCAAACATGGTAGAAACCACTTGATTACCAGTCATTAATGTATACCGTTAACAAGAGCGAGGGAAATCACCATTAATGTCGATGATCCCCAAGGTATCATAGTACATATCACCAAGCATGAATAAATGAGTTGAAGTCGAACGCTTGATGAAATCTTTCAACCAAGAGTCAATTATGTAAACTCATGGTGAAAGCGAGGTAACCTGCCATTTAGGCATGCAGGCCCAAGGTACTCGATTGGTTTCTAGATTAAGTCCTCTGATGATGTGTTGAAGTCGACAAGGATGAATCCGTCGAAGGAGGGCCATGATGAATCCCCCATCATCGACATGAAACTTGATAACAGATGTTTGGAGTATATTGGATGGTACAGTAACATGCAAGAATGACTCAAAGTAGACCAACATGAGAGAGGGTGTATTGATTGCAAATGATGAGCATTGAATGTATCTTGAAAATGGGGATGGCATGACTTGACAGTATTGACAGGACGAGAACGACGCCAACTCCTAATGAAACTGATGGTTGAAGTAATTGATGGTGGAAGTATTATTTGGATGACCCAAAGGAGTAACAAGACTCCTGAAGTTAGCTAGACTCGATGAAAAATGGATTACTCAAGTATTGAATGTAAATGCAAATGAGTGCCATATTCAAGAACGACTAAGTACTGCCACAGGTTAAAGTGTAACACAAAAAAATTTCCTTTTTCCCCATCATGACTGATGAGTGCCTCACTTGTTTTTTAATGATCTTGAGTAGGGTAAATAGATGCTTGGTATAGCTCATCTCATAGATGAGTCCAATCCCAAACGTTTTTCGAACATGCGAAAGGAGGGGTTTGTCCCCTGGCGGGCCCTTCAATGTTGAATTTTAACGAGTCCATAGAAGGTAAACTCGGTGTCATTTCATATTTAGAGAGTCTGAAAAGAACTAAAGAAGACTCCAAAGGTCCTTTTTCGTAAGGTTAGCCTCTTCGCCCGGAAAAGGGTAAAACAACGCGAGAGAGGACTCTTCTAGTCATGATTGGCTGGAGTATTCATTTTTCATAAGTAATGCCCCCTGATCCGGAAAAGGGGTAAACTATCACTAGGAAGACGACCGTTCAAATACTTTAACAAGCGTGAACATGACAAGTTTGCTTGGTGATCTTTTCGTATTTAGAGAGCCTGAAAAGAGCTTAAAGAAAGACTCTGGGGGGTTCCTTTTTCATAGGATTTTAACAAGCCCAAAAAAGTGATAAACTATAACTCGATGACTTATTCTCATCGTTTTATGAGCACGAGAAAGAACAAAGAGTTAGCTCAGTGTCATTAATAATTTGAATTTAACAAGCGAAATAATGACATAAAAAATGCTCGATGAGTTGTTGATACCTGATAATAGTTGTGAGATAATCACCATGACGAAAAATGGTATTAATTAGGCACCTAGCTTCACCTGCAGGCATAGAGACTAGGTCAAAACAGTTAACTGAGTGTTTAAATGCAGAAAATAACTCAAACTATAATAAAGAACCCACTAAAGAATCAAATTAAAAGAGGAATATTTCCTTTTTAGTTATAAAATGGGAAAAATAGTGAAAAAGAACCACATTTGTTTTTTACCAAGTTGGAGAGGTGTGAAGTGCCATTTGGAGCCATTTTTTACTTGTTGATTCCAGGAGCTACAGTCGACCGTTTCAAGTGCCATTAGAGACATGTAACCCTTACCTTTGCTATTTAACTTTATAGTGGATTAGATTTATGTTTTTGTTGCATTTTAGTGGGTTTTGAGTTTGTTTGGTGGGGGGATATGCGCTCATGGGTCGGCACAATCCTTCCTTACGGGATCTGCCTTGGGCATTAGCCGGCGCAAAACCCGTAAGGTTAATTTGCATCGGTGGCACCCTGTCAGTAATGATGTCCTATGCCGGCACAAACCCCTAGATAAAACTCAACGCCCAGCCCGAAAGAAAATCTTTTCATGATTTGAAAGGGTTCTAATGATATTTAAATGCCCTTTTTGACAGGTTCATGGTGACATATATGATTCTCGAGTGGTGAGAACGAGAGCACGAAGTTGATGATGCTCAAGCTGAGAATGATCCTCAATGCAGTAACACTGTGGGTTACTCAAATACTTCAGAGTGTTGGGCATGAGGGCCCAAGTTCTGCTACTGATGCACATGATCCAATGTTGGGATCCGGTATAGCAGCATTTTGCGATCGGAGTGCATACACTGAGCATAGATGTCGAGGACATCTATTTCTTGATAGGTTTATCCTGGCGGGGAGAGCCTATATCTCTTACCGGATCACGAGGAGGTGATCGGATAGTGGATGATATGGTTGACCAGTGGTGTACCCCAGTCACTATGGCTATTGGTGAGAATATCCCCATCAAAGATATTTGAGACCTTGCTTTACGTACTGTGCTCTTCACCATAGTGAGGGTAGTGGGGAGTCGATATGCTCACCTCGTGACCAAATCACAGTTGATGTATGCGGAGGAGTGCATGGCTCCTAGGGTATTCAACTGGTGTGAAGGAATCCTCACCAAACTCTGGATTCAGTTGAACAAATGTCGATGCGGGGCGCTGAAACAGTTTGGCTATGGGTCGGTGGTGATATCATTTATGTTGGAGCAGGTGCCTCATCTGCGTCCGTAGGTGGACTTGGATGACCGAGATTCTCAGGATCCGCACATGACCAGGTGGTCATAGGTGACGACCCGCCATGGCGGCAGGGGTCCTATCATAGGATTCAGTTCAGGATTTTTCACTTGGTTGGAGGGACAGCTCCTCATGAAAGAGGATTATCCATACAGCGGGACAGATTTCAGACGTGACCCCGACCTGGTGCTTCCTGAGGGAGCACAATGGGGCGATATCGGTAAGAACAAAAACTATTGTAATTTTCATTTTATACATTTATGGTTTTTTTGGAGTAGTGTTGATGATTCAACAATGTTTTGTGCAGATGTGGGTCCATCACGGCCAATTGGAGTCTCTCTTATTGCGAGGAGAGGTTCCAGTCATGGGTCCCACGATGCATGATGCCATTAAGGAGATGGAGGAGGTCCATGAGAACCTCCATAGGCTGACACTGGACATCCCAGATCTAGGTGTCCATGATCTACCCCGAGGATATCAGAAGCTCACCGTCGGGGTGTCCTTACGTTTCGGCACGCTGCTCCGTAAAGTGGCGAGGGCCGTAGTCTGTTATCATGAGCAACCTAGGGATTAGGATCATGTTTACATATGTACTGAAAGCTTATGAGCTTCATATTTTGTTAGAGATGACTCTTACTGAAAGCTAGTATGATTTAGACTTTTGTATTAGCACTACCATTTTTGTATCGATTTATATATATATACAGACACTTCTGACAGTTTTATACATCTTGTGTTCTATGGATGATAAATGATATCTTGTTTACATGTTTTCTTATACAATGGATGATTTACATATTATGTATGCCTTTATATTTTAAAGATATGTTATGTGTGTGCAATGTACCAATCTAAAATGAAGTTGGCCATTGAGTTAGAAACTGTATTCATGTCTCGTGGAATGTGTAGGTATTGAATGGATTCAAAGGACCTTTCCAAAAGATGGAATCGTCGGAAGAGACAGAGTAGAGTAGGGTCGCGAATAGCGTAGATCTGGTTAATATGAGAAACCACTAGTTATGAATCCAAATGGATGACAACGTGGTTCATACCAAAGGAAAGAGCATCGGTTAGGGTTCCAATGACTTCCTGATATTCTGCGGTGTTATTGGTCGTGTATCTTAGACAACTTACTCCTGAGCTAATAAGCTCGTCAGTGGGAGAATAAAGTACCCAAGCTGTCAAAGCAAGGTTACGAGTATGCCGGCTGGCGCCGTCAGCGAATCCATAGCAAGTTGCCATTTTCACATGCAGACAGAACATGGTATAAGTAGAGAAACAAGATCTAGACACACTAAAACAAAAGCATCACACCACACAAAACACACGCCATGTACAGCATATACAAGATACCTATGTGTGAAAGACTCAGGCATAGTACCTCTTCAGGTAGAGCCCATTGCGGGGCTCACCCAAATATATCCCATCATAGTCCTCTAGTTCGTAGTCTCCCTTCTCCAGAACACGTTTCACTATGTACGGTCTGTGCCACATGGACTCGAACTTACCTGCCCCCAGCTTATCGTGCCTTTGGTCATATGTGAGGACCAAATCACCCTTGTTGTAGAGGCAGGGTTTTACCAACTTATCATATTGTGCTTTGATGCGTTTCTTATGTGCCTTGTTGGCAAGAGCAGCATCGCGGTGGGTCTCATCAAGTTTCTCTAGGTAGAGGAAGCGTTCTTCCTTAGCGGTGGTGTTGGGAAGGATTTCAACTGTGAGTTTGAGAGATGGAATCTCGCACTCTATTGGTAGGATTGCCTATAATCCGTAAACGAGTTGGAACGATGTAAATCCGGTGGTAGTCTTGATGGAGGTTCGATATGCCCATAGTCCGGAAAAGAGCATGTTGTGCCAGTTAGACTTATGCGTACCCACCATGCATTGAATCATGATTTTCAAGACCCTGTTGATGGCCTCTACTTGTCTGTTAGACTATGGGTAGTAAGGGGTTGATTTTTCATGACGAAAACCCAGTCTGGCGCTCAATTCGTCAACCATATAGTTATGGAAGTGAGATCCATGGTTGGTGACTATGGCTTGTGGAACTCCGAACCGTGAAATAACATGATTGAACATGAAGAGTGAGGTTGTTTTTTCGTAGTCATTGTACGTAGGCATAGCCTCGGCCCATTTAGTAAAATAATCCACGGATACTATGACGTAACCATGCCCCCTAGCTGAGGTAGGCTTACAATGCATGAAATCTATGCCCCATTTTGCAAAGGGGCCAACGGCAATAACCCGGTGTAAAGGGGTTGGGTGGGTGCACTTTTTCATTTGAAAATGCTGGCATGGGGGACATTTCTTAATGGCCTCGATGCAATCTTTAAAGATGGATGGCCAGTAATATCCCGTGCGTAGTATCTTCTAGGTTGTAGCCATCCCAGAGAGATGAGTTCCACAAGCCCCAGCGTGACATTCATTCAAGACATGTTCAGCCTCCTCATGTGTCAGACAACGTCGAAGAACAGAATCAACACCACGGCGATATAGGGTATTGTTAATGATCAAGTAATACTTGGTGTGGTGAAATATACGACGACAATCGTCACGAGACAGTTGGGGGATGAACCGTTGGGTTTGAAGAAATAAGGTAATATCTCCATACCATGGGTCGAACATGTTGATGAGGAACAACAACTCATTTGGAAGAGAGTCGTTGGGATCAAGTCCTAAATCAACACAGGGAAGATCACAGATGAGCTCGAAAAACACCAAATACTTCTTAGACTTGGCCTTCTCGATGAGGAGATCAAATTCCTGAATTATCACGATCCAGCATGAATACTTGCCCCCGAGTACTTGATGTGTTAAAACGTAGTACATGGGGTTCGAGTTGGCGATAATGGTGGTTGTGCGGAGCAGTATGTAATGACAGAAATTTTGGACGACAATGACTGCCGCGAGAACGAGCTTCTCGACATGTGAATAATAAGTTTCGGAGTCAATAAGACCCTTAGGTAATAGATCACATGTTCCTGGGCATTGTTGTCCTCCTGAACCAAGACCATGGCGATCGTGGTGGAAAAATCAACAAGATAAAGGATGTAATCCTTGTATTAATTGGGTGGCTGGAGCAGAGGGGCATGCGTAATAGCGTGTTTAAGACTATCAAAGGATTGTTGTGCTTGATCGTCCCATATGAACGGGACATCCTTCTTGAGTAGTCTCATATAACCATGTGTCTTATGAGCAAAATTACGGACAAAACGTCGTAAATAAGTTGCCTTCCCTTGCAAAATTTGAATTTCCGTAAAGTCAGTAGGAGATGGGAGAGCGATGATGGCTTCCACCTTCAAGGGATCAATGCGGATCCCATCTTTCAAAACGATAAAAACTAGGAGGCGTCCAGATTCGACACAAAAAATACACTTGTGAGGGTTCAGATGGATGTTATAACATCTGCATATCAGGAATACTATCGTCAGATTATCAATGTGGAACTCACGCTGCTGCGAATGGGAAGGGAGATCGTCAAGATAGGGTTCCAGAAAGTCCTTCACATCATGAAAAGCATATGACATGGCCCATTGGAATGTGGCACCAGAATTTTTAAGACCAAAAGGGAGTTTGCGATACACAAACGTACCCCAAGGGTAGATGAATGCAGTCTTGTGTTGTTCGGCGGGGTGGATCTCAATTTGGTTGTAACCGGAAAAACCATCCATGAATGAGAAGATGACACTTCCAGCACAATTGTCAATGATCTGATCAATTAAGGGAGTCGGGTAATTGTCCTTAGGACAAGCCTTGTTGAGATCCCGATAATTGACGCAGACTCGGATGGTGCCCTGCTTTTTAGCCACAAGGACGACATTTGACACCCATTATGTTAATGGCACAGGGTAGATAAAGCCAGCCTTCAAGAGCTTTTCAATTTCTGCTTTGATTGTCGTAGTTTTTCTAGGGTGTACCGATTGTGACTTTTGACAGACTGGTTTAGCTTCGGGATAAGTTTTAATCTCGTGCGAAACAATAGAAGGGTCTATCCCGGGAATTTCCTCGTAGGTCCAAGCAAACATGTCTCTAAATTGCTTGAATAAGGCCGTGAAAGTAGTAATCTCTTCAGGGGAACATTTATGTCCTAAACGAATATGTTCCACTACACCAGGAGTAACTGATATGTCTACCGAAATGGTAGGTTCAATGTTTTCCAGGTTTCCCTCAGTGTTCGTATGACACATGAGTATCAGGGACTGGGGGTAGGGTGGACATCCGGTGTGAAAATGGTGGTGATGTGGTTCTCTACAGAATCCAATGGGGGTCGGAAAGATGAGAGATGGTGGAGGTATTCCCATGAAGGGTCATCCGCACTCATAATCTCCATGATGGACTTGTCAGAATGAAATGTCCAGAGCAGAGGATCCGGTAGGGATGATGTCCATTTTAGAGAACAGGATGTAGAGGCCATGGCCAAGTGGTCCTCTGGTGCTAACTAGATGGCCTCATAAGTGAGTTCAGCGGGTGAACGAGGCATGTTATCTCCAATCAAATGCATGGTGGCTTTGTCGAGCACGAGCCATAGATCGGTGGAGCTAGGAAAATAGGATATCATGTTCACCGTAGCAACATGGTTAGGGGGATCCGAGGTTGGAAAAACACCCATAAGAGATGATTATTTTATGATGCCGACCCCTATGCTCTCATATGGTTGTGAATATCTCCCGAGTAACGGGACATTGTCGCTGGGATGAGTAGCGGTGTCCAGTGTACAGAAATCCAGTTGGTCGACTGTGACAATTCGGCCTTGGTAGGGGAATTGCACAATGCGGAAGACGGATGATGCGACCGCATTCATGGCATAAAACCAATTACGACCAAGTAAAAGATTATAATCCAAAGGGGCTATGACTACTTCCATGTTAATGGTTGCGGTCTTAACCCCCCAACTCTCCTTCCAAGGCTTGTAACAGCCCATGGGGTTGAAAGCCACGACTGTCGAATGCTTTCAAGGTAGTAGGAGAACAGTTTAACTCGGGAGAACTAATGCCTCTCCAACACGATATTGACATGACCGAGGTAGAAGCCCCTTTATCTAGTATAGTATGATGGACTATCTTCCCAACAACATTCGTGGCAACTTGAAATTTCAGCTAGTGGGAAAACCTTGGTTTAAAGTACTCAAGTCGAAACATGATTGTCTTCGAGGAATCCAAATCTACCGCACCAATAGCAGCAAGAAGAGTCTTGCGTTGGTTGGGACAATTTTGTAGGACCTCTAGCGTCGACATGCCACAAGGAGCTTGCGCCAAGTCCTCTACAATATTGTAGTTCTGAGCTGCCCGAGCATTGGGATTGAAAACTGCTTTCTGAATCGTGCTCTTAGGCGGACGCAATACTGACTCTAAAGAAGGATTCTCAATGGTGAGGGAGGCCTGCAGTACGGTAACATCAGGAATAGCAGTGGAAGATTTTTCAGAATTACTTCAAATGGGTTCCTTCGGAGCGACTGAGTCATATGAACGCGAATGTGTGTTTAGTTTAACCGTCTCACTACGCATCATGAGAACATGCGCGGTAGAGGTTGCCTCTCTGTTTGATGGAGATATTTGAGAGATCAGTTGTTGGTTCTGAGTGGGGAAGGGATCGTTGAGAACTGCGGGAGTGGGGTTTCCCTTGAGAAACTTCTACACTTTGTCTCGGTGAGGACATTCCTTTGAGAAATGGTCACCACCACACAGTAAACAAGGATACTTCAACTTCCTCTTATGTTTGGTGTCTTAACGGGTGGGATTGGGCTCCTACTGGTTAGAAGATTTCTTAGGTTTACCTTTGTTTTTCTTCTTACCACTGGATTTCTGAGGCTAAGCTGATTGAACAGAATTCACTTCTTCGGTGGAGGCAGGAGTGGATGACTTGGTGGTGTTGTTTCCATCCTGTGGTGGGGATGTGGAAGAACCCTGGGGATTCGATGGTCCACCAGTTTGAGGAGAAGGATGGGAGTCAAGGGAACCAATGATGTCGTCCGCTTGAGGTCCCTTGGGTGGTTTTGTAGGGTCGTATGTAGGGCAGGGTGCGTCAGGAACAATTCCATACAACGTGTCGGATAGAGCATAGACCAGGTCTAAGTAATGGGCACGGGCAATATCCTATTCCTCGATGACGGCCCTCCCATGGCCACGTCTCAAGCTACGCTAGGAAAAAGAGACTTCGTGAACCAGTCAGCTAAGAGTTGGTCTAGAATGTGAGCCTTAATGAGACGTCATCTTCACCACCACTCATGGATATGATCTGAGATATGAGTTTCGGTATTCTAGCGAAGAGAAGTCAATAAGTCCGTACCAGTCTCATAGCGAATGGGCAACTGAAAATGGGTCAAAAAAGACATAGCAAGAGAACGGAAATCTGGAAAGGATTTCGGTGGTAATTCAATATACCACTTGGCAGCTGAGCCGGTGAGAGTCTATTGGAATAACCTAAGATGGATCGAGTCATCCATAAAGGAGTTGGATGAACACCGTAAATGGTATGTCATCACATGATTTTTTGGATCCTCACCAAGTTTTCCATCAAATTTGGGAATATCAGATGGTATTTTGACCGGAAATGGTGGCCAATTATATCTGTGGAAGATGGGGTCATTAGTCAGACGAGACGGGTCAGGTAGGTCCAAAGTGGCCAAGAATGGAAGCTATTGATTCGGATGCGGGTACTGATAGTACTGATATGGCATATATGGACCATGTTAGAAAAACGGGATCGCAGAGCAATAACAATAAACAGAAATGCAAATATAATCACACATACACATTACAAGAGAGACACAGATATATCGTGGTTCACCCAACTTGGGCTACGTCCACACTAAATTTGCCAGTCCTTATTATTATTATTACCGTCCAACAAGGTGAAGGGATACAACCTGAAGCACAACCGCTGCACTTCCTCTTCTCTGTTATACAGTCTCTCTCCTGATCTCAGAGATCTTTACAATGCATAAAACCTAATACATCATCATCCCTTAGTTGTATTACAATGTCTTTATTTTATAATGGAAATACAATGGGAAAATACCACGAGATACTCAAAACCATGGGCCCGCAAAACAACTGGCGAAAACAGCCCCAAAAATTTTCTTCGGGGGCGCTGCCCCGGAACCCCCATTTCTCGAGACCACTGGCCCCCGAACCCCCCAGCCTCGGGTGACTGTACAGTCCACCTACATATCATATAAAACTAGGGTACAAACACGGCTGATACAATATCATCTATGAGACTAGACAATCTGGCTCCACAACCAACAAACCAGTGGGGCCTTGCATCGACTGGTTGTAGGGTGTTCTTGGAGGAAACTGGCCGTAAGGGGGTGTGCCGCTTGGACAATATGTAGGTCTGCCACCATAATAGGGTGGTCCATTACCATAAGGTGGGGGTCCGCCGCCACCATCAGGAGGGGTTGGGCCTCCTCCAAATAGTGGAGGTTCGTCACCGCTGCCAGGAGGGGGGGGCCTCCCCCATGGGGTGGGGCTCTGCTGCCGCTGTTGGAATAAGGTGGTCCTCTGTCGCCAGTGCCTCCGCCGAAAGGGTGGGGGCCTCCACCACCTCCACTGGAAGGGTGGGGGCCTCCACCACCACCTCCACCGGAAGGGTGTGGTCCTCCTCTGCCACCTCCACCAAAATAGTGTGATCCTCCACCGCCGCCACTGGAATAGGTTGGTGCTCCACCATAAGGTGGGGGTCCTCCGCCATTGGGAGGGGGTGGTCCTCTACCTCCGCCGGAAGGGGGAGGGCCTCCGCCTCTGCCACCAGAGTGGGGTGGACCATTGTTTCTACAATGAGGTGGCCCTCCTCCAGAAGGTAGAGGTCTGCCTCCTTCGAAATTGTATGGGGGCCCGTTGCCTCCAGAGGGAGGTGAAGGGGGACCAAGGTGGTACTTGGGGGACGGTTGGTTGGGGTCTAGTTTGTAAAACATTTTGGTGCCCCCATAGAGTGTATGGATTTCTGGGATAAGGTATCCCGTAGAGTGCATTTCCGGGATTGAATTGTCTCGACACAGGGTTAAGATAACCTGGATACGCTTGACTCCATGATGGTTGAGTTGAATTGGATGGTCCCCCAATATGAGATAAATCCATGGTGGATCCCACAGTTGCTAAGGAAGTTCCAACGGAATGACTGATAGGAAATACTCCACTCGTATTATGGTTAGGAAAAAGGGGTTTCCCCCTAGTAACAACATGCTAACCACTAATCAATGGTTAACCCATGATCGGTTGTTGATTACTTGCTATGGGATGAACATTACTCGTAAGAAAATTAGGGGATAAAGAGTATCCTCCCCGTGAGTTTTGGGGTGGGGGAGGGGTGGGAAATGTTCACATAGTAGTAAGAGGAGTGTTGGACTGTTGTCCTTCAACAGGTTGAGTCATTTGGGGTATAGAATCGGTCTCCTAACTAAGGGGTGTACTTGCAAGAAATGAGGGTTGACCAAGTTCATAAGTGGTCATGTTGTGGATGGACAGTTCCGATGAATCATAAGATAAAGAATGAATTGGGATATGTCGAAATGTGGGTACCTCTGTGTCTTCAGCCCTTCGTAAGAGGCTTTGTCTTCTAAGTTCGTCGCTGAGGGTACGTAATCGATCCAGGCGATTACGATAGGGTGCCAGAAGCATATCAAGAGTAGCCCAACTGGGCAGGGATGAAATGGAAAAATGAGCCAATTGTTGACCTAGATATGTTTGCCAAAAGGGTGCAGCTGGACCAAATGCAACAGATACAGGTTCGTCCTGGGGTGAATTTAACCATTCTATAGATCAAGGCTCTCCCGGTAGAGCGCGAGGGAGAGATGTGTCTTGTGAAGTGGAAGTTTCCGCCTCTTCACCCCTTGAGGGGTTGGAGGTTGGTGAGTCTGGAGGAAACATATGTGCTCCTGACTCCATAGTAGGGTTTTCTACTTCAGGTGAAACGACCGTGACGTGTGGGTCCATTCTTACCCTCGAAATTATCTCCTGATTAAGGGGATATTCGGGTGGTAAGTTTAAAATTCTACGGGACCTTCTCCAAGGAAATTCAGCCAGAGTGACCAAACCAGAATTTCTCCTAAGTGTATTCTAAACAAAAGAAAAGCATTCTAGAACAAATCTACACAAACTAAGGCCGCAAGCAAACTTATGGGATAGGAGTGGATTCAAAATTCTAGAACCTCATGGGATTGTCAAGGCTTCGCAACTTGCGATATACTCCAGGGTCCAACAGTTATACTTGGCCCAATTTTTTAGAGCACTAACCAGGGAGGATTAGGACCGTACCCCTGACCATATAACCCGACTACCTGATAGTACGTGCGTAGTAGTTCCCCGAGTGTTGTTCTTAATGTATTGCTCTGCCAAGACGGCCAAATGGTTAGCTCAATTGGTTTCAGGAATCCTAAGAGTGTCTCCTGATATACGAAAGGTACATGGGAGCTCAAATCCATGTTGATGTTGTCTAATGCACAACCGTACGTAAAGATCCTTCTGATATACTAATGATTATGTGAAACACCTTTCGATATACGTCGAATACATGAAGTGCCTTTCGATATACCCTAAGGTATGTGAAAGAGCCTTCGATATACCAGTTGGTACGTGAAAGAGCTTCGATATACCGGTTGGTAGGTGGAAGAACTACAATACCCCCGGAATGCAGTGCAGGCAAATAACAACAGTTGTCATGTTTTAAGACGCCAGAACACGTCTCTAACTTAACACACAAGTTACTAAATATTTTAACCTAGTTCTGTCAGTAATTTTATCTGGATGGTTAGGTGAATGCATGAGGTGAGTACATAAACATAAACATAATGCAATCCCTAACTACATGAAAAAATGCACTCTTTCTTTCGATGACATCTATGTACGGGAAGGAGAAATATTTTTCCAAGTGGTTTTACCAAAACAACAAATTTCAACAAAATCTCAAATCTACCAAAAATGACAATGGAAGTACTCTTTTCCGTTTTTTTTAAGCAAAACATGAAAATCATCAACACATCAAATCCAAATCAATACATTTTTCTTTTTGTCTTTTCCAATTTAGAATGAAACTAAAAATGATGAAAAAGAGAGAATCTGAGCTGAGTGTCGAAGGCGCAGGTTGCAGGGAAGCAGAATGCGCCTGTGAGGGTACGGCGCTCTGGTTATACTGCCCAGGTGCGCCGGGTGAAATCCCAATGCAAGGATGAAAAGATCTCCAAGAATGAGCAACTAAAGGCTTGATGATTATACACACAGACTCAAAGGAAGTCAACAGACTCTTCAAAGAGAAGATCTGGTGGCGAAAAAGGCTTAGGAGGCAAACGAAATGGCTCACAAAGAAATCAAAGAAGATGACATTCAAATTGAAATCTTAAAATAATGTACATAATCCCCAATATGGTCGCCAAATTTGTTACCGAACAATCTACCGAAAGCGGACTTAAGGCATGATCTCCCTAATTCAATGCAAATCTAGAACAAATCAGACAGAACACAAATCTACCTTCCTAGATCAAATTAGATATTAATCTTACCTTTCAGATCTGTAAATCTTTCCTCCTTTTTCGCTACAGGCTCCACGGTCGTCAGATCCGTAGCTACAACCCCTGTCAGAACATGCAAGAGACAAACAAGCAGTAATAGTACATCTACACAATAATTGATCTAAGTAAACGGTTAAGGAAGTAAACTATAAATATCAATGAACAACAAGACATTTATGGAAAAAAATCTGTATTACTATATAAAAGTGGGAATACAAAGAAGAGAGAGGATTACAACCAAGCCCTAACGTCGCAATCTTCTTCCAACAAGCCAAGCCAATGCCTCTAAGGAGAAATGGGTGCCTCCAAGAGATGAATAATGATCTTCTAAGCTTATTCCACCAGTATATGGATGTTATAGCCTTCCCCCCTTTAGAATGGAGAGGAGCTTCATATATATAGGACTAGGAGGATAGAATAGGTTGAGAAATAGTGGGAGAGGACTAAGGGATCCTCCCAAGGGGTTAGGGAACCGAAGGCTAGCTCACCTACAAGCTAGGGATAGAGATCCAAGTCATAAACCTTCGAGAAATCGCTCGAAGATGCCCTTTATCCACATTAACTGACATCGACGCAAGCTGTATTATGACAACTTGCACCTGATAAGGACGGCACATGTTGTACAAAGGTAACATGGGCCGACGACGTAAGTTGTCAGGTGACCACCTGTGCCTGACCTAGTTGGGCGCAAGTTGCTAGGGAGCAACCTGCACCAGCCCAACTAGATCATATGGAAAGAGGTCAGCAACTTCTCCAGTTGGACTTCCTAGTCATGGAAACCTCAGGGGTTTTTGCATTGAGTTAACATATGTCTTATGATAGCGAGATTTTAGGTGTAACACATAGATGACAGAAAAAGCATGTCTGGGAATACATTTCATTTAGAAACAGGTGTTGTATCATGGGCTTCAACGAACAACCCATTGTAACTCTTCCTTCAGCAGAAGGAGAATATGTTGCAGCTACAAGCGTTGCATGTCAATTCGTTTGGATGCATAGGATGTTAAGTGATCTGTCACAGAACCAGCAAGAACCCACAGTCATTTACTGCGACAACAATTTAGTTATCACACTATCAAAGAATCATGTGTTCCACAAGACAACCAAGCACATCGACACAAGGTAACATTTTATTAGAGAATTCATAAATAAAAAAGAAATCTGTTTAGAATTTTGCAGGTCTGAAGATCAGGCAGCAGACATCTTTACAAAACCATTGGCAAGGGACACATTCCAATATCTGCAAAGTTGTTTGGGAATGACAAGTTCTGCGCAATGAACTTCGTCATGCATAGAGCATGTTTCAGCTCTGAAACATTTTGTAAAATTTTGTTTTTGTTTAATGATCCCGACTGCTCATAATTAAGTGGGAGTGTTGGAAAAACGTAATTAAGAGATGATTGTGTATCTAGTCTACGTCGGCTCTGTCAGTCTGCAATGTCAGTCACTCAGTAAGTTTGCAGCCAATTCGGCGCACATCAAGTTTGTATTTATGTAACCGCGTTTGTATTCCGCATGTCAAGAATTCTTAGGTAGAAATTTATTGTTGTCTTTAATGTATCACAATAGCTTCGAGGTGAAGCGATTTCAAGTCGGTGGTGATGAAATTCCTATATATAGAAGAAGATAATTGAAAAACAGAGAGAGATGTGTGAGGGAAGAAGAGAAGAAGCGAAGAGCCGTGAGGTGTATGAAGAGCCCAAGCTCTGTAAGAAGTGAAAGATTATAGTAAAACCTCATCTCCATGTATTGCGGTCAAGTTGCTCTATTTTGATACGGTAATATATATAAGTTCATATTTTTATGAATTCATTCTCAAGAATGTTGAATGTTGCAAGTTACACATCTTTTCCAGATTTACTTATGTGAATCTTGTTTACATTTACGCTCTATAAAAGAAATCAAGATTTCCAAATAGTTCACTGTGGTGAAAGTTCTATTTTAACAAGGAGTAACTTCGTGTAAGCTTCACTTGGATGTTTTAGTTGTTATGTCTTAGCAAAATATATTTCAAGATAAAGTTTGTTTAAGAGATCAGTGAAATTAAGAATTTACGCGAAGTAATTAAGAAGTCCGCGAAGTAAAGTATTTCGCAAATTTAACTACGCATTTATGCGAAGTTCAACTGCGCAGTAAAAAGTTGAAATGCGCGGTTAAGCTCCACGCAGCTAATATGTGAAGTAAAGTGTTCGAAAAATTAGAAGTTTACTTCGCAAGTATATTGCTAGGAGAAACGAAGTCTTAAAGCGAAGAAAAAGAAAAATACTCATTTACTGCGCAGTTCAATCTTTTGACTGCCCTATGTGCTTTTCCCTTGACAAACACCCATCTCCCGATTCCAGTTTAGTGACTAAGAGCCTTTACCAATTCATGGACTTGCGAACTCTCACCGCACTAGGTTTTTTCGTAGCCATCGATGCCAACTGACACAATAACAACAAAATTAGCGAGCATTTTTATAATTCAAACACTTTCAATTCAGTGGTAGAGAATATGTGGCGAAAATTAGTTCTTGTTGGTCCTCCTGAGCCACTGGACACTTTTTATTGGAGAACTCTTAGAATTAAGATTCCAGAGCAGAGACGATCTTGCCCACGCGGGAGAGCATTTGGAATTGATTCTCAATGCCGATTTCTTTCTCCAGGCCGGAATAAATAGTGTTGACCAAAGGGATGATATTGAAAACATTTGCAGCATCACCATAACTGCATTGTTCAATTCCGATTGTGGTGGAGAGAACAACAGAGGAAATATTTACTCCAGGGATGTTTTGCTAAAATTCTGCATTACAAAATCATGGATTACTTCAGGACTGCACTTCGAATTCCGGTTTCAGGGTTACGGGAACGATGTTGTAATCAATTTGGTGTTTTACCATCGGTCAACCCAGTCTTTGCAATCTTCAAGATTCCACAGACGCCATCTAAACATCGTGGGCCTCCAATTTTCACGGGTTCGGGAAACTTGAGTAAACAATTTCACCGTCGTGGGCCTCCAATTAAACGTGAGAAGTGGAACTCTTGTTCTATCGGTAAGATTTTGCTTCTCCATAACAGTTGTGTGAGAACAGTAGCAATAGCAGGAAGCATTTATATTCTGGAATAGCTATAGAATAGTAGAATAGTAGAACAGCAGAACAGTTGTAGCAGCGAAGGTTTATACATTTAGAACAGTGGAACAGCGGAACAGTAGGAACAGCGGAACAGTGGGAACAGTGGAGAATAGTGGGAATAGTGGGAACAATGGGGAATAGTGCCGAAACAGCACGGGAACAGTGTCGGAACAGCATGGGAACAGTTCCAAACCGAGCCAAAGATCCAGACAGACCAAGCGCGGGAACAGTGCTGGAACAGGGCTAGGGGAC
Source organism: Larix kaempferi (assembly GCA_027924585.1). NCBI lineage: Eukaryota > Viridiplantae > Streptophyta > Pinopsida > Pinales > Pinaceae > Larix > Larix kaempferi. The sequence continues at coordinate 22,074,063 of BSBM01001005.1, read as the reverse complement.
AGCTACGGCCAAACAGCGAGAACTGACAAAGACCAGGTATCATCCTGCTCCCTACTCCATTTTTTCTCTGTCCGTTACGGCAATGACAATGCACACAGCATCATACATGAAAAATGGGCAAGAGATAACAGTCTCCAGTGAAACAAACCATTTAGGTCAAGTAAAAATTGCCTCTGCAAATAAATCAGGGAAGTGGGTTTGGGTGAATGCCAAATAGTTCCGGGCTATCTTAAAACGTAGGGTTGCACGTCTAAAATGAGAGAAGAAAAGGAAAAAATTGGCTTCCCGTATTAAAGTTTCAAACAAGTCGCTTGTGAAAGGAGGTGGCAACAGCAGTGATAAAGGCAGCAGCAACTATACCTTGTACAGTCCCACATCCACACCTCTCACCTGGTCACCTGACCTATATGTGCAAGAGCTACTAAATGCCAAGAGGAGATTGAAGGCTTTGGAAATCAAAGAGTAGGAGAGAGACCTTAAAATCCATCTAGTGACAATGGAAAATCAGGGGTTGGTAGAAAGCAATAAGGTTTTAAAGGATCGAGTGGCATTGTTACAAGAAGCTCTTCTGGTAGGAAAGGATGAATGGAAAGGCATGAAGGAGGCATGGCAAGTCATGAAAGAGTCTGCAGTGGAAAGTAGAGAGATGTTGAGCTCTAAAACAGTCAAGGTTGAAGGGAAAGAAGTTGAACAAGCAAGCAGACAGGAAATGAAAACAACAAAGGAAGAGAAACGAGGTTTTATAAAAAACTCCCAAACCTGGGCTCACATTATTAGCAATTCTGCTAACATGGAAAAATAAACATACAACCAAGGGGGCAGCATGTAAAACAGATAAACCAAATAAAGGCAAACTAGAGCAGCAAACATAATCATCAAAGGTGTGAGAGATTACGAAAAAAATGAATGTACTCTCGATATTGCAAGGGTCTTTTTAAAGGATAAGTTGCTTTAGCAAGATCGAATTTTCCAAGCATGGAGAGTGGGTAAGTCTAGCGACGAGAGATATAGGCTCATAAAAGTCATCATGTCAAGCACACGTGACAAACAGATTCTCCTAAGCAAGAAGCAACTCTTGAGGGGCACACATTTTTTTCTAGACGAATATTTAACTATTAGACAGCAAGAAGAGAGAAGGGAAGAGATGGTAAAGGTCAAAGTGGCAAGAGATGAGGGAAAAAGGACATGGTTGTTCAAAGGAAAAGTTGTTATTGCCTCTTTCGGTCACCATTCTAAAATAGGACAGCAAGGCGGTAGGCAAGAAGCGACAGCGATAGTTTCTTTAACAGGAAATTACGTAACAAAGCCAATATGGGAAATTACGTAGCAATCAGATTTTACCTAGGTGTCCTTAAGACTAGCCTGTTGGAACTGCAAAGGTTATCCTTGGAGGTGGGGACCTAGGTTAGGACCTATCGCAGAAAATAGAGACATAATTTGTCTCTTGGAAACACATGAGCATGAAGGATGCAGTACACCTTTGTTTGAAGGATATTTGAAGTTGACAGTGTGGAATAAGGCAGCTGATAATGGCAAAGGAGACGGAGGTATCATGGTCTTATTGAGGGGGAAAAAAGTCGTCTCATTCAGTTAGAAAAAGAAGACTCAAACAAACAATTCATTTGGTATAAAATTTCAGAAAATGGAAACATCATTAAATTTGCAACATGTTATTTTTCCCCACAAGTTTCAAAAACATACAAAAGAAGGGGGCTTGACCACAAAGACCCCTTTGCATCCTTAAAAAACGATATTGCAGCGTACTCTCAATTAAGTGAAGTCCTTATAGTGGGTGATTTCAATGCTAGTACTGCAAGCGAACAAGCTAGTATTCTTCGTGGTAATGAAGACTGTAATCCTATTTGGCTTACAGAAGAAAGCAATCATCAGTGGACAAGAGTCTCAGAGGACAACAAAAGCTGTAACCTCTTCAGGGAGCAATTGCTCAGTCTATGTGGGACATTTGACTTGTCATTTGTAATGGGTTGGCTAGATGGGCAAAATCTGGCAGTTTCACTTGTAATACCTACAATGGCGCAAGTGTAGTGGACTATGCAATTTGATCGCATGGCTTATGTGAGAAAATGGAGGAAGTTTTGATTGGTGAACAACTTGGGGAGTTGAAATCTGATCACGGACCGATCTTTTTGAGTTTCCCTTGGATGGAACAGCAACAGTAGGGGTCGAATAATCAGGACATTCAGCAACCTCCTTCAAAGGGCAGAATTATTTTGACTCAAAATAACTGTAATACCTTCAAGATAGCACTAGAGAGGCTTTTTAACAAGGAGAAAATTCCGTCATGGGGCCTCCATAGTCACGAGCTAACAAATTTAATTCAAAGCGCACTTACAAAATGCAAAGGAGCAAAAAATATGAAATATGAAACAAATTGTTTTCCTGTTAATGCTTGGTTTGATGAAGAATGCAAAACAACAAGGAAAACTTTGAAAGAGCCAAACCAAAAAGAAATAAATTTAAAAGCCTACGAGCAAATTGTAAGAAAGAAAAAAACTAAGTTCATGATCTCAAAGAGGGAGGAGCTAATCTTCCTGGGGAAAATTAACCCCAAGTTATTTTGGAAAGAACTTCAAACGAGAAAGAAACAAACTGACAACAACATTATGGCTTATCAATGGTTCGAATATGCAAGGTAGATTTATGAGCAAGATCCTAAGGTTGACCCTCCCCCCTTGGTCAACGCTACTACTAAGCTCTTCACTATGCAAGAGATCGAGGTGGGTATTAAGAAGTTAGGTGTTGGAAAAGCAAAAGATCTAGTTGAACTCCAAGCAGAATATCTAAAGTGGGGTTCAAAAACTCTTGCACCTCACATTATGAAAAATTTCAACAACATAATTCAGCAAGGGTTCCCTACATATTGGACAACCAGTCTAGCAATACCTCTTTTCAAGAGTGGTGATGTCAATAATCCCTCCAACTATAGGACCATAATGATAAACCCCTTGTTTGCAAAGTTGTTCCGAAGTATGCTGGACAACAGAATTAGCAAGTGGGCTGAAGAGGGTGATAAGCGTGCTAAAGGGAAAGCAGGCTTCAAACCTAAACACTCCACGATTGATCACGGTATAACTTTAAGACACATCATTGAAAAAGTGTGGGAAAAAAAAGAGGAAGCCTTTTGTTGCTTTGTTGATTTCAAAAAAGCTTTTGACACAGTCCCTAGGGATAAGCTTTGACATAGAATGGAGGAACTTAGGGTCCCTATGCATCTTAGAGTAGCCATCCATAGACGGAGGTTAAAGTCAAAAATCAGAACGTCAGCTGGCATCTCTGAAAGTTTTAGGAGTGATATCGAGGTCAAACAAGGGTGTCCTTTGTTCCCTACCCTTTTTGGTTTATATATCGACAAACTTGAAGAGTGGTTAAACCTATAGGATGGTGAGGGTGCTCTTTTGTATGCAAACGACCTTATTTTGATTGCTAAATCCGCTCTTGGGTTACAAGAACATTTACTTTCCCTTGAGCTCTTTTGTAGAAGAGTGGGGATGCAAGTCAATACTAGCAAGACGAAAGTGGTAGTTTTCTCTAGCAAAAGAAAACAAAACCAACACCAGTTCTACTTTGAAGGCAACACTCTCGAAGAAGTGGCAGATTACAAGTATCTCGGAATTGACTTCAACAAAAATTTAAGTTGGGCAAACTGCAAAAAGAAAAGAACTTTGGGAGGCTGGAAAGCATTCTATGCTTTCCAAAATAGGTGTAGAAAGGCAGAGGTATGGGATTGGAAGACTACACAAACTCTTTTTGGGATTTTAGCGATCTCGGTGATTATCTATGGCTATGAAGTATGGGCCAGCAGCACATCTGACTTACAATGGAAGCAAATTGAAAAGATTCAAAAGCGCTTGATTACAAACAAGTTTAAAAGTAATATTTCAGTCCCTTCTGATATCATGTTGAGTGAAATGGGGGTTGCTCCTATTGAAGCAATGGCTATGGTGTGACTCATAAGATATCTAAAAAGAATTGAGCAAATGGAGGACAGTCGATGGCCTAAGGTCATTTTCAATGACACATTTTGAAAAAGAAAGAAGACGTGGATGCAACAAAATATTAAATGGCTTAGTAAATGGGATATTTACTTGAACATGTGCCCTATGAACAGTAAAGAGATAAAGGAGTTAGTTATCGACAGGTTCCACAAGAGAGCTTGGGATAAAGGGTTGGGGAGAAAGAAGGAGTATTATATTGAAGAGTTTAACCCCACCTACAACCACCATCAAAAAGCATACATAGGGGCCAATATACCTTGGAGAGCCAAAATACTTATTGCTCAATTAAGAACCAATTCCCATCAACTCCGTTGTGGAACTGGGCGCTGGAAAAGACCAAAGGAAGCTTGGGAAGAAAGGGTGTGTATATTTTGCACTTCCAGGAAAGTGGAAACAGAAAAACATTTTATTTTCGAGTGTGAAGCCTTCAAAGACAGTAGGGCCAACTATGCAGATATCCTGACAGCTAGCTCTTGGGATAACCTTTTCAATGAGGGGACCGTGGAGAAATTGGGGGTAGTCATCATCAAGTTGAACAAGAAAAGGGTCGAGTTACAGAAATCGAGGATGAAGCGGTCTGTCCCATAGGCTCTTTCTTTCTTTCTTTCCAATCCCAACACCACGACTTCGCACTTCATCCAACCTTACATTTTCCAAGCATCTCATATAATATAGCGAAAGTACTGGTTAATTTTATTACAAAAGGCTGCGTTGGAGTAGGTCTATTGCCTGAGAATGGGTTCCTTGACACGTAAGCAGAAATTTTTAAAAAAAGCAAAAAACAAAAAGCTTCCTATCTTCAAACACAGTTGTCGTCCAATGGTTCAAGCTACTGTTTAATGTATAATAGGTCACTACTGATCATCATTGGAGCATGGAGTTCATTAGAGCACAAATTTCATCATCAAACCATTAAAATTTGATTTATAAGATAAGTCGCAGCGTTCCCTGAATTAAAGTGATATTAACAACAAAACAAAACAAAAAAACGTTAATTTGAAGTTTTAGTTTAAATTAATGTTTATTTAACGTTTTGCTAGTGGAGTGATCATTTAAAGTCACCAACTAACATGTTAAAAGTATCAATGATAGGTTTTTAGAAGAAAAGGAAATTATAAAATTATTCCTACGAACTCCAATTCAAAATTATAAAAGCACTTCATTGAAGGTTAAATCAAGTGTACACGTGGAAGATATATTATATTATATATAAAGGAAGGATAATTATTAAAGATAATGGTTATTAAAAAGGAATAATTGTTGAGAGTGATCAGCGAGCGCATAGCCTTTAAAGAAAAAGTTGAAGAAGGGCTTATTTTCATACAGAGGAGACGTGATGGTCCAAACAGAAGAATCTTGTGACTATTGAATATTTTCAAGGTTCAGAGAAATTTAGTTTATTATGATAAAACATTATTTAAGTGGGTGGTAATGTTATGAATATAAAATAGAAAATATTATATTATTTAATTATATTTAATATTATGAAAAGATGACGCAACCGAATACAAAAGGTTGCCTTAATAATCTATAAAAGCCCGGTCATCTTTCAATGTAATCATGATTTTTTTAATTCAATATCATATATATTTATATTTATACACTTCGTATATTTATTAGTCAAGCTTCCACATTTATAGCACTTCATCATCGTACCAAATGAGTATAGTATTAAGTTTGCCCCATAACTTTTAGAAGCTAGAGGTTCTAGATTTTTCTTCCACATGTGTGCCTTGCAAAAAGAAGTGCTTCTCTCTTTTTATTTTTTATCATGAGTTACCCTTTCCTTGGGCTCTTTTATTCCCTTTATTTTCTTTTTTCCTTTTTTTAGTCCCTTTTTTCTTTAGATTTAGCTTTGCTTTGATAACCATGGGACTTAAGGAATGGTAGCAAAGGAACATAGTTCATGTACATTTTACACTTTAATTTAGCATCATCGACGTTAGAGTGTGCCTTACAAAAAGAAGTGCTTCTCTCTTTTTATTTTTTTATCATGAGTTACCCTTTCCTTGGGCTCTTTTATTCCCTTTATTTTCTTTTTTCCTTTTTAGTCCCTTTTTTCTTTAGATTTAGCTTTGCTTTGATAACCATGGGACTTAAGGAATGGTAGCAAAGGAACATATTTCATGTACATTTTACACTTTAATTTAGCATCATCGACCTTAGAGCACTAGACAAAACTTTGATTTAGGCATTCATACATGGGAATAGTTTTGACACCTTTACGAATGCATTTGGTAGACCACCTACAAAGGGGGAACTAATGGGAATGCAGGAAAGGGCTAGTGAAATAAAAAATGGCTAGGCAAAAGGTTGTGAAATGAATGTAACACCTGCTTAGTTCACTAGGGATACAACTCAATGTTTAGGATGACTCATTTGTCTAAGGAAAAATTATGACCAACACCAAGACATACCTTAGAAACCAAATATAATCAAGTGTTTATGAGCCACTATACAAGCATAAAAGTAACCTCCCATGATCATATCAACATAAAATACTATATCCACCAATGACATCAAGGCACAAGAAGAATCTGACCATGATGGAACAATCTCTAGCCAATGATCCATTGCAGACCACATACCTCCTCTCTAGCAAGTTGTTGGTGACCACATACGTCCTCTCTGGCAAGTTGTTTCTAATGGAATCACAAACAAATCTAATCAAGTCACCCCTGCTAACATAGGGGTAACGAATAGTACCGTCAATAAGACCACTACAGGGCAGGGCAGCTAGGTCTCCATCATAGATACTTCCAAAAATTTGGTGTTAAGCTGCCATTATGGATGAAAGTACATATATTTTGAAGAGTATTTATATAATGTATAGAAATATGTTCAACTATGGAGCATTTAAACCAATTAATTCCGTGTACCCCCAACTCACACTGATTGTCCCATCCAATCTGCTATTATTGTCAATGTAGTCAACCTAGTTCCTTGGTTTCATCATTATGTTCTCATACATACATTGTGTGCTCTTGCATGACAGCTGCTTCTTAATGAATTTTAGGGATTCTTCCAACAATAATTAAAATTTTATATATTTACAAATTGACTATGGCTTTGGATATGAGCTAATATAGGCCAAAAAGTGGAATATACACGTTTTGTGGAAATGCGTCTATATGGAATTTAGTAACAAACTAACCATCACTGCTAGACATATATTAAATTTGGTAACAAACTAACCATCGCTGCTAGACATAAGCATAGAAACTTAAAATACAAGACATGCTTAGACTTTGAATGACCGCTAGGAAACTTTATATATTTACAAATTGACTATGGCTTTGGATATAAGCTAATATAGGCCAAAAAGTAGTATATACACGTTTTGTGGAAATGCGTCTATATGGAATTTAGTAACAAACTAACCATCACTGCTAGACATAAGCATAGAAACTTAAAATACAAGACATGCTTAGACTTTGAATGACCGCTATCCTAGAGCATTACTAGTTAACAAAATCTACGACTTTCAGTACATGCTAAATTTGTACGTCATTGACAGAACCCAATGGATCCATGGCCAAATTGTGCAAGTAATTGTTGTTCACAGTTAGGGTGCACAACCCTTAATCAACCATGAAGAAATTGAATTTTATTTTTTTTAAATCAAGGCTTTCTATAAAGTTTTACTTCTTTATCTACCCCTTAATGAGATAGGCAGTGTGTAGCCCTAACCCCCATTGTACATGGCCCCATCATCCCACGAGGATTTGAACACCTATCAACCGAATCAAAATGAATTCCTTTTCACTACCAAACAGTCCCCACCACCCTATCAAAATTCCAACACCTATCAACCTAGTCAAAATGAATATCCTTTCACTGAAGGGCAAACCACATCAGCTAGTACTATACGATGACATGTTTTCATATGCGATCTTCACCATGGGATCATAGTGATAGTGACATGATAAAACCCCACGAAATCACCAAAACAAGAAAAGGGATCAATTGAAACAATATTTTCTTTAATCGAACACCTATTAATATATTTCCCTGGGTTGACAAAATTCCAACATGCGTTAATCTCTCTACAGATTAAGGTGCAGAGAGTGTTGTTGGTCTTGACTCATTTGTGCCAACTTCTCAAATGGGAGGGGTTCATACAATGCAAAACCCCAGGAGGATTTTCTAGTGCTTTCTACTAAATCGTAGCAATCTCATCATAGTGGTGTTTGGCCCCTGGTTCCATTACAATCGGGCTGTGAGTGATCATCTTGAGCACTACGATAGCGAACCCTCGCAGCTCTCCAACTCGGCCTCTAAACAATAAGTTCCATACAATAATGTTGGCTAGTTCCAACGGCGAGAAGCAGCGAGAAATCACTGTTGTGAGATTAATGCACCCAATGGAAGCCAACGTGATAATGATAAAGATTAAGACTATCCTCCAACTTTCAGCTTAATATCAACTGCAACATAATATTTTCTTGGATATTTCTATTAATGTCTCAATTATGATGATGTAATTTCTATGAAGGCCCTTTAAGTTTGGGCTTTTATTACCGTAGGTTTTTACCATGTAACAGTTTATTCTCTAGGCAATGTCTAAAGAGATTTTTGAGATTTAATGTGGTTTTTATAACCATGGCTTTTTGAGTGGTGGCTACCCCTGTAACATTTTTTTTGGTACTACATGTATATATTGTTTTATCTAAAAGACTAAAAGGAAATAATTTTCTTAAAAAATAAAAAGGAACAAAAAAATAGAGGATCAAATAATAGAGCCTTTCATTACATTTGCTCCCTAGTCCAAAACGAGAAATCATGTGTTTATATACCCTTAATGCATTATGCACACATCCAAAAGCAAAGTGCATATCAATTATTCCTGTGAAGTTTTGAGTGAGATATACCTTAGAAAGGCTTTTTTGCCCAGGGAACACAGTTACCACAATATGAAGATTATATGAACAATAAAATCAGTGCTTGGGTGAAAAGATTACAACATATAGCCATGCAACTTAAAATTACAAAAATGTTTACTCCAGGTTTAAAATTGCCTGGTTGGTAAATTCTTAAATATATTTACATCGAGAATGTAGACTACACAGACATGTATATGGACTCCAAAGATTTCTGCTTTAGGTTACTCAGTTAGGAAAGATGATTGAAATAAATACAGGTTGCAGCCCCTGAATTTGAAAAAGGTGCATCGACCAATTAATGCACTTTGCTTCTACCATTAGACAATATATAATGGCATGCATGCATTTCTAAAGAAAATGTTTGTAGTAGGCAAAAGAGAAAATGGCTTTTCCAACAGACCGACTCAAAATTCCTGAGAAAAAAGCTGGATCGTTCATAAATATGTGATTAAAATGACTACCATATTATATGATAATCTTTGAAAAGTCAAATTCTAAGCCTGTAAGTTAAATCTTGGTAACAGTACTTTCGCAACACGCCTGAGAATCCTCAAGCATAGCAATTAAATTAATCATATTCTCGTACTGAAAAATACAAGCAAATTTATATAATTTACAGCAAAAGATGAAAAGCATTCACCCTTCAAGGGGTCAAACACTTATCGCTTCAATATGTTATGAGAAAAGAAACTCCTAGGATCTATATAATTTAATAATTTATTGTTTCTGATGTATTTATCTGCTACAAAGTAAGGTGAATTTAAAGAAATTACAATAAAATGTGAACACCGCCTTTCATCATTGAAGCGTTAGAAAGTGATCAGAATGCTATACTACATGTTATGAAGGAAATGAAACCCCAGGAATCTCCATGTATAAATTTGCCTGATGGGAACCCACCATATTTTTCTATTGACATCTGAAACCCAATCCCACTCTAGATAATATCCCACATATTCTTCCATATAAAACATAGATGTGAGCCATCCCACTCTATAAACTTATTGTATGACTTGAGTTTCTGTTCTATCCGGCTATGGCAGAACCCAGATAAACAGCTGGAGAAAAACTGTACAAGCCACATAATAAGCAACGGAATTGAACGAACAGAGGCTAGACTTACAAGAAATTCCTCTCCACAGTTCCAGAAGAAAATCTTGAAGTTAACCCTTCTGTGAAACTATTAGCATCAAAATTCACAGACTTTCGCCCAGCTGTTAAATCAGTCTCTCGGTCCCAAGGTTTCCATGGATGCTTGCCTGACCATTCTTCATCTTGCTGCTTCTCTGATTTTTCCACTTTTTTTGACTTTTTCTTTTGTTCATGTTTATGTTTCTCAACAAGAGACGTGGAACGCTTAGACTTGTTATACTTATCCATCAGTTCTGCTGTAGCGGAAGAATGTTCCTTCTCAAGGGACCCAATATCATTATCCAATGCAGTAAGAGCTGTTTGATTGTAGGCCTCCAAATAACTGCAAAAAAATAATTGTCATTATGATATTAAGTCCTTAACTGCAGATTGTTGTTAGTAAACTAAAGGTTCGAGGACCGTACTGCTGCTTTGCTTTATGAGCTTTTTCCAATGGAGTGTCGGTCCAAATACTTGTATCCCCTCGCTCAGGTTTATCAGACTTGCTAAAAAATGTTGAATGCATACTCGGGCCAGGCTGAAGTGAAAACAGGAAAAGAGTTAGCAATTCAGCTCATCCTCAAAAATTGGAAAGAAATATGTTAACCTTAACAACTATATTGCTGTTTGTGTAGCACAAAGAGCCAAACATATGAACACAAAATGTTCTAAGATCAGAGTAACTAAAACAACCTTTCTTTCAGGTGGGAGCATTGTCATCCATTCATCTCGTTTGGGTGACAGCTTAACTTCAGCTAGCAACTCATCATCACCTGATATAGCCTCACCTGTGAAAGTCCATCAGAGTCTTCGTGAGAGCTCAGTTTATGCCACCACAGAAAATCAACCCATGCAGTTAGTTTTCAATTCAAATTTCAGAGTTGTTATGCATTTACAATTTATACAATCACCATTTGTAAGAGTTTGTCCACACTGTCACTAGCCTTCAGTCACAAACATTTCATTTGGAGGGAGGGAGGGAGTGGGAGTACACAGATTTCCATTTAGCAATCATTTAATAGTGGCCTGAGCCTAAGAGAAATCTGCCCATTTGAAGAGAAATGTTTATACATGATTCCTTTAATAGTGACCTGAACCTAATCTGAGAAATCTGCCCATTTAAAAGATGTTTATCCACAAATTATTTGCAATGTTCCCCCAAGTTTCCAGGACGTGGGGATGCGGGAGCAAGGAAACGCAGAAACAATATATGCAGAAGTACCCCCCCAAATTTTAGGAAACGTCGGAGGGTACGTCGGGGTCTTCAACATAGGGGACCCCACCAAGAATACTACAAATTTTTTATTAGAATACATAAAAATTGAAAGTTGGAGCATAAGTCATTAAAGTCTTTAATTTTATAATATAAAGATTAATACAAGTTTACAACATACATCAAGTGAAATAAAACCAGCATAGATCCATCTTAAACCCGTATCTATTAAGCACCGAGAGGGATCCAATTTCTTGAGGTGTATTTCTTTTTTTAAATTTAAACTCAAGAAGTTTGAACTCTCTTGATTGATAGATCCGGGTTTAAGTTTTAAGTATTTATTTTATAAACGAACATCTATTTTTTAATTACTTTTCATAATATTTTATTTTATGAACCAACATGGATTTTTTTCAAATACTTTCCATAATTTTCTTTTTATGAGCGGACATGAATTTTTTTAATTATTTTGTTAGTAACAAACATTACATCACAAACGTTACAACATCTCCCCCATACTTACTTTACTTTACTTTACTTCTTTTTACTTTACTTTACTTTACTTACTTTTTTTTACTTTACTTTACTTTACTTACTTCTTTTTACGTGCAATCACTTTTTAAGTTTTATTAGATGTAACGCACATTTTTACGTTTTATTAGATGTAACGCTACATCACACACGTTAGAAGATCTCCCCCATACTGGGTTGTAGAGCACCTCGTTTCACTCGGTGCAATGAAATACAACCATACATAAGCTATAACTGATAAAACAAATTCGGAAATACAACCATATTGAACAATGAAATGAAATCGAGGCTACTGAGAAGGAAAATAGTGGACAGCATGGCCCTTTATCATTTAATTTTTTATTTTTTGTTAAAAAATTGTCAAAGGAAACGTGGGGATGCCCTTTTTAGGAGGGAAACGTTTCCCTTTTGTGTTTCTTTGAGTTTCCTTCAAATGGGGACGTGGGGGGGGGGCGTTTCCAATGGAGTTTCCAAGTTTCCGAAACGTGCGGGGGCGTGGAAGCGCATTTCCTACCCTTGGGGACGCATACCCGTGTAACATTGATTATTTGTTTCATCTAATTTTTATTTCCTTGTACAAAAGAGAAACAAAGAGTGTCAATAAGAAAACAAAAGCAGCAAACTGGTAAATGATGGCTCTACAATAGAGAAAATTAGTGCAGTGACCCAATATACAAAATGCAAAAAGTCCGACTGATACAGCTGGGGTCACACAGCAAACCATTGGCAATCCTGTCCATCTTCTACAAGACATATTACAGAATTTTGTCGAACCATTCACTCTGTTTGATAGTCAACTGTAAGAGTTAAGATTTTGTCAAGTTTTTAAGATTTATATAATCATTATTTGTAAGAGTTTGTCCACTGTCACTAGCCTTCAGTCCCATACATTTCATTTGGAGGGAGGGAGGGGGAGTACACACATTTCCATTACCAATCATTTAATAGTGGACTAAACCATAGTTTTAAAAACCGGTAAGACCAGAACTGGAACCGGCGGGGTTGACCGGCCAGACCATCTCCAACCTCGAACCAGCAGAAAAATCAGTCTGGGGACCAGTTCGGTACCGAACCGACCGGCCCGATGCCTGAACCGGCTGGTTCAGCACCGAACTAGTCCAAACCGGTCGAGCCCCGTCAAAAACCGACCGAGTGATCTCCATGGGCCCACATGGCGTGAAGGTAAAGAGTGTTGACTGTTCAGTGTTGATCACCGAATTGTTGCTGTTAGATTCAGGGTTAATATGCTGTTAGATTCAGCAGGACAATGAACCCTTATTATGATGAAAAGCTGTTAGATTCAGCCCTGAAAAGAGTTAGTATGCTGTTAGAATCAGCCGAAGCAATTTTCGAGAGAATCGTTCCCATTTGACATTCATCTAAGACATCCAAGGCACTCAGGAATCGTGTGACAGTTGTGCTCTCTTGTGGAGATGGTTAAAGACATCCACTTTGGGAGAATTGATTGCTGGGAATGTTAAATATATTTTTTTCATTAAAAATGTAATTTTTTATGTATTTTTGAAAAATCCGAGTCATTGAAATCAAACCGCTCCAGTTCATTGCCGGTTCCGGCTCCGGTCCGGTTCAACTCCCGGTTCCAGTTTTTAAAACATTGGACTGAACCTAAGAGACATCTGCCCATTTGAAGAGAAATGTTTATACATGATAGTGACCTGAGCCTAAGAGACATCTGCCCATTTGAAGAGATGATTATCCACAATTTCTCTCATCTTACTTTTATTCCTTGTACAAAATAGAAACAAAAAGTGTCCATAAGAAAACAAAAGCATCAAAGTGAAGCATAAGTGATGGCTCTACAATAGAGAAAATTAGTGCAGCGTTCCAATATACAAAATTCAAAAAGTCCAACAGATACAGCTGGGGTCACAGAGCAAAACATTGGCAATCCTGTCCATCTTCTACCATATAAATTACTGAATTTTTTTGGACTGTTCAGGTCTCTTACTGAATTTGTGGATAAACATCTCTTTAAATGGGCAGATGTCTCTTATGCTCAGGTCACTATTAAATGAATAATGCATAAACATTTCTCTTCAAATGGGCAGATGTCTCTTAGGAGCAGGCCACTATTAAATGATTGTTAATAGAAATGTGTACTCTCCCTCCCTCCTGCCCTTCCTCCAAATCAAATGTATGAGACCGAAGGGTAGTGACAGTGGACAAACTCTTACTAAGGGTGATTTTGTCAACTGGACAAACTCTTACTAAGGGTAGTGACAGTGGACAAACTCTTACTAGTCAACTGTAAGAGTTTAAGATTTTGTCATGTTTTTAAGATTTAATCACCCTTAGTAAGAGTTTGTCCACTGTCACTACCCTTCGGTCTCATACATTTGATTTGGAGGAAGGGCAGGAGGGAGGGAGAGTACACATTTCTATTAACAATCATTTAATAGTGGCCTGCTCCTAAGAGACATCTGCCGATTTGAAGAGAAATGTTTATGCATTATTCATTTAATAGTGACCTGAGCATAAGTGACATCTGCCCATTTAAAGAGATGTTTATCCACAAATTATTTGTCTGATATTACTTTATTTCCTTGTACAAAAGAGAAACAAAGAGTGTCCATAAGAAAACAAAAGCAGAAAACTGGACTGGTAATTGATGGCCCTATAATTGAAAGAATTAGTGCAGAGATCCAATATACAAAATGCAAAAAGTCCAACTGATATAGCTATGGTCACACAGCAAACCGTTGGCAATCCTGTCCATCTTCTACCATATAAATTACAGAATTTTGTCGAACTGTTCACTCTGTTAGATAGGGTTACCCCCTGACATGTTGGGGTGACTTGATCGATGCCTTTGTGATTTTTTCACATCTATCAGTTCCACATATGAGATCTATGGTTTTCCCATGAATATTTTTCCAAAGACACTTACAGCTTGCTCAGATCACCATTCATGTGCCAGTGATTGATGGGGACTACTTCAGTTGATGCCAGTGTTATACTTGTTGACACATGGGGAATGCCTTCTTCGATGTCGGATATGACCATGAGGGGTCATTGGTGTTGCTCTATAGTGGCCCATATACGTTAAATTGGTGTTTCATCACTACAGATGTATCATGGTATGATTATAATTTTCCCTTGGATAAGTGTGCCACCTTAAGAGTGAGGTTGTATCCCTAGGAATTTAAGTAGGTGTCGCATTCATTTCACATCATTGCAAACTTTTACCTAGTCATTTTTCATGCCATTTCATTCCACTAGCCTTTTCACCCATTTCCATCATGACCCCTTTCACAATTGGCTTGTCATATGTTATGTTTCAAAGCCTCAAAAATATTCCCATGTGTTAAAATGCCAAATCAAAGCAAAGAGTCAAAGAAACTCTAAGGTTGATGCACCTAATTCAAGCAATGCCCCCTTGCAAAAAAACCAAGTTCCCTAGTTCCCAGGTTATTGAAGCCAAATCTTAAGCAAAGGGACTGTTACCGGGCAAACTAGCAGGCCTAGTTCTCGATAAGCAAAAATAAGAAAAGTGATCCAATGTCACCTCGATCACAATTCTAACTTCTTCGGAGCGTCGGAACCTCCAAGGAGAAGTATCATTTTGATAACCTGTAGAACACTAGTACAACCAAACGACTATATCTTCTATGCAATTATTAGTTAGACCAGTGCCTGAATGGAGTCAATAGGAAGATAACTTAACAATTAATCATCCAAGGCCAATAGGTGTAAGTTAGGCAGAGTATAGGATCAATAGTAACACCAATTACACCAAATCATTCAATGTATAGTTAGTAGATATGTATTCAAAAGGAAAGTTCTAGAGCATACTACAAGTCAGCATTAAGTTATTAACCAATAGATAACAGAAAACACTACTGCCACTTAGGTCATCCAATGAAAATATAAGGGCATCATATAACATTCATCACATGTAAATAGATATATCAAGTAAATGTGCAAAGGTCATAAGCATATATTATGGCAGTATGAGAGTTCCTAATGCAAAGATAATTCATCAACATTTATCATGCAAATAAGTGTCATTAGCAAACTGTTATAAGTCTATGGCAATGTCAATATTTCTTTAGCATCCAAATCAGTTTTAGCAGTCAATAGATAACCAACATGTAGTATGTAATAACTATCACCAACATAGACAATGCAAAAAACAACCTGTATGTAAAAATCTGAGTTAAATTTATACAGTAAGTAACCTTTAAAAGAAGCACAGTAAATAGATAATTTAGCAATTAACTCAACTCCAAATGCTAACAAGAGGTGTATGAATGAGATTTTAAGTTCACTGATTTAACTTTGGTTTTTGTGTGTGCAGAGAAAAGAGAAGAGGGAGACACTGGGTCTGCAATTTTATTGCAGACCTGTGTCAAGTGGGAGGAAAGTGTAACGAATATTAAATAATAAATACACGTAATAATTAGTGATAGTTAATAATAGTAAATAGGTATTATTGAGAAGTTACAACTCCTCAAGTTAAGCCCAAGCTATATTTAAGTGGGCCACTTCATTGTATAATCATCATCTATCTATAATATTATCATTTTATCTCAAATATGAAAGACAGATTCGCTTCATAACTATCCAACCGGATACGGTTGTAGCATTTGGTATCAGAGCTTTCGCTCCTCCCCTCACAGCTCGGATTCGGCTCCTCATTCCACCATTCCGGCTCCTCATTCCACCATTCCACTCACTCCCGTAATCCTTCTTATCTCCATGAAATTCTCACCTCTCCACTCGCCCACCTCTACGCCTACACCTCACTCTTCCCCACGCAACTGCTCGCCTCCCATATTCTTCCGCTTCTCCTCCACGATCCTGCTCCCTCTCACCTCCTTTCCTCACACCATATCCGCGCTTTCCTTCTGTAGTTCGCACCTCCCCCTCACCCCTGCGCACTCCCTCTCTACCATCGTCCTCACGCCCTCACTCCACCTGAGCCTTCCTGCTCCACGCCATACCTGCTATCGCCTGCTCCACCTTCCGCGCGCTCTCACCCTGCTCCCTTCAACCTAGTGCTCCTCTCTCCCCATCCTCCTGACCCCTTACACCTCCCCACAGCCGCGTCCACGCTGTGCCCTGCGCAAACAGCACCGTGCTTGCCTCCTCTCGACCACGCCGCCTCTTCCGCATCCTCTCTTCCTGCACACTCCAGCGACCCCGCCTCCTCCTGCTCGCCCCGCAGCCTTTCCACTCCACCTGCACCGTCCTTCACTGCGCCTGCACCGTCCTCCCCCGCCTCGGCTCCTTCCTCTCTCCCCGCCGCCACATCCCACGTCATCCTGCTCGCTCCCTCCATCTCCGCCCTCGATCTCCTTCCTCCCTTCAAACTACCGCCTTCCTACACACAAAAAAAAAGTTCATAAAACACATATATATTTTATAATAAATTATTATAAAATATTTTATTAGCAAATTTTGAAATATATATATATATATATAATTATAATAATAATATATATTATTATTATTATTATTATTACTAATTTTATTAAATATAATAATCATTATTATATTTAGCCTTCACAAACAAGATCCCAATGTGCACTAGATCAATGGTAGAAACAAAGGATCGACTTGAAAAATTAGAAAAAGACCAAATTAGAGATTTAAAAATCCTCGAAGGTCTAAACACTAGAATGGACAAACTTGACAAAGAGCTTCAAGAAGAAAAAGAAGAGTTTTCACGCAAGGTGCAATACGAAGTTGCCAGAGTAGTCTCATGGGAAATGAGGAAGGTATGAGAGGAAATGAAAGCATACTTCGATGCAGGACTAGAAAATATCAAGCAGTTTTTTAAGGATAGAGATGACGCCAGGAATTTCGAGTCGCCAAAGGGAGACCACTCATGTCGCAATACAACTGATACCAATGATCATCAATCAAATCCCCCCAAAGTGGAGATCCCAAAAGACCATAGAGACTACAATTATCATAAACCATATTGGGCCACAATGCAATCGATGGGAGGATACTCAGTGAAACCTAAATTAGAGTTACCCAAGTTCAATGGAGAATCAAAACAGAGCGTGGCATGGATCAACAAGGCGGTAGAATTCTTCTACATTCACAAAATCTTATCAGATGATGAAAAGATTAAATATGCCTGCATGCAGCTCAAAGGACAGGCATACAATTGGTACATGTGGTGGAAGAAAACGACAACAATATGTGCCTACAATTGGGACAAATTCAAAAATGATTTCTTTAAAAGATTCGAAGATGTGACAGAGAAAGAGTTTTTCGCCAAACTAACTAGGCTACAGCAAGAAGGCAACGTGGAAGAATACATCTATGCATGGGAAGCGTTAGCGACGTGTGTACCAGAATTAACAGAGGGTCAGCAACTCCAAACATATATCTCTGGTCTTAAACAATACATAAGAGACGAATTAGAATTACATAACGTGTCCAATTTGGATAAGGCTAGGCGCAAAGCAAAACTTATTGAAGAAAAATTCAAACAATCAAGACAAGGGAACCCTAACAAGGGATATTTGCGACAGCAAGAGACCCAGTGCAAGTATTGCGAAGATAAATGGTCACCCGGTCATCAATGTAGCAAATATCAGTCATATGGCTATGAAGTTGGAAAAAGCTCAAAAACATCGAGCAATCGCACCGACAGTGATAGGAAAAACAAGAAGAATACTTGTCGTTGTGGAGAAGATTGGTTCCCGGGACATAAATGCAAAACCAATCACACAGTACATAGCAAAATCATTAATGGGAAGCAAGTACAGGTATCAAGAGAGGCAGATACAGTTGATTCAGATACAGACACAAGCCCATCTGAAGCATCAGTTGCGACGGTTACGTGTACTCAACAAGTCTATAAGAAAGAAAAGGTAGAGACACCAGAGAAAGATTACACCCAACAAACGAAAGCCAAGCACTCGTAGGAAAATATCTGCCACCTCAATTGAGAAATCATGACATCCTTAAAACGGAACAATTCATATCCGGAGTAACAGAATCTAGGAATTCAGGACCAAAAAGACTACAACTTAATGGGAAAATTAAAGATAGGGATGTCACAATTTTGGTCGATTCTCGAAGTACCCATAATTTGATCGACATCAATAAGGCAAAGGAACTAAATCTTTTTGTGTTCCCCGCAAAAGGGCTTAAAGCCTCAACCATCGCTAATCAAGACATAGAAGAAGTAGGAAAATGTCATAAGGTATCATTGTACATACAAAACTTACACCTACAACTCAATTGTGTTGCCTTACCTCTCAAAGAAGTGGACATGGTATTAGGCGCTGACTGGTTAGCATCGCTGGGGACTTACTCTACCAACCTGCAAGAGCAACACATGGAATTTGAATGGAAAGGAAATAAGTATCGACTGAATGGACCGAGACCAAGAGTTTCTCCACCTAAGCAGAAAGAATCACAACACAACAAAGACCCAGGCCATCATCAAGATAGAGGGACCAGTCCAAATCACTTAACTCAAATCGAGCATCAACACAAATCAAGAATAAAAGACAATGACTGCAAATACAGCCTTGAGGACAAAGCTCCCTTTAAAGGAGGTGGCAATGTAACGAATATTAAATAATAAATACACGTAATAATTAGTAATAGTTAATAATAATAGTTAATAATAGTAAATAGGTATTATTGAGAAGTTACGACTCCTCAAGTTAAGCCCAAGCTATATTTAAGCGGGCCACTTCATTGTATAATCATCATCTATCTATAATATTATCATTTTATCTCAAATATGAAAGACAAATTCACTTCATAACTATCCAACCGGATATGGTTGTAGCAGAAAGGGCTCGGATGGGAGGTAGAAATGGAAGGAATGGGCAGCGAATAGGGTAGGTAATGTAGAGAAGGGAAGAATGGAGGAAAAGTAGGTCAAACAAGGATGGGTGCGAAGGTAGGAAACGAAGAGGTGGGAGATGAAGTGGAAAGTGGAGACCATGGATAAAAAGGGAGGCAGCAGGTCCAAGATGGTGGAGAAAGGTTCAGACAGGGCCAGCGAAGGGGTTTGGATGAGGTCTAAGGGTCTAGGTCAGGGAAGGAAGGGGAGCCGAAGCGAAGGAGAGGTAGGGCGAAGATAAAGGAGGGAGAATGAGGGAGGTCGCAAGGGTTTTAGGTCTGTAGGTTAGGGTTCGGTGCAGAAATTAGGGTTTAAAATTAGAAATTTTAAATGAAATTCATGAAAAAGTACATAAATCTAATTTACAAAAATTAATAAAACTAACCTAACATAATATTTACAAAATTACAAACTCAAAAATGTAGGTTAAGAGAAAGAAGATGAACGACTTAGGGCTTGATTAGGTCATCCAACCAAACCCTAGGGCATCCAAGAGGATAAGCCTCTCCTTGAGATGGTACTTGCAAAGTTTGGCAAGCCAAAGACTACTCCAACAACCTCTAGGGTTGGTTGTGAGGAGCTTGGCCAAGACAAATCTTGGAGAGCTAAAGCTCAAGCCTTTCCTTGCTAAGGCAACAAAATACTGAAATTTAACTTAGCTAGGGCAAAATGCAGCATTAACAACTACCATTCAACCTTAGGCAAGCATAGTTTCAACATTTAACAAAAAGACATCAAGAGAAAAGACTTAGATACCTTCTTGTGCATGTGTCAAGCAAACAACTCTTAGCATTACCCAAGCAAAGTGCAAGAACAAAGGATACTTCAATGATCAATTCCCCAAACAAGCTCATACATTCATCCTCAAGAAGTGCACACCCCTTTAAAATGCCCAAGGAGGGTCGAAATCAAAAAAAAGAGTATAATCTCATGTGTTGTTGTTTAAAATGAAGTGAGAAGAAGGTTATTTATACCTTTCTCACACTCACTTTACAAAAATAAAATATATCCAAGCCGACGTGCATTTTTAAATGTCAATTTGCATTTATAAAATGTCAACTTAAAATTATAACAAAAATAAATAAATAATGAACTGAATGGGTAAATTGGGACTTTTTCCCCAGCATTCACCCCTGCATGTCTAAAATGACTGAAAATGGACACATCAGACTGAATTGAAGGCTGAGATGCGGAGGGGGGGTCATCATACCCCTATTAACCCCAGAAACAGTGAAAAGCCCTCAACGCCCCCCTCAGAGTAAGCATTCTGCAGCCAGAGGAAGAATGACGTCATCTTCTGCGGAGACCAAGGAGAGATAGCGCTAGAGCTCTGGAGCATCAGGAGGGTGCAAGAGAAGACCTAGGGCCATGGCATGGGACCCAGTGCTGAAGAAAATTATGCCACCAGTGCAAAAGTAATGGGGGAAGTCGTGTGGTCCAATGACCCATTCCTGGGGGGCCTTGTCACCAATCAAGGGGCTTCAAGCCCTTTTATCACATAGTCAGCATTGCTATTAAGCCACAGTACCCCCAAGAGGGAGCCAGAGGATCTGGCCATGACCCCACCTATGAAAAGTGGCTATACCGCACTTTCCAAGTAAAAAAGAATGATGCCCTCTCCTTGGGGTACATCTGGAACATGTGCTGGTACTGGTACCATGTAACAGGGACCAAGCCAAAAAAAAAAGGCTAAAAAATGAAATAAAATAAATAAAGGGATCAAAAAAAAGAGGCACAAGGAAAGTTGTAACTCGATCAAATAAGAGCTCCCTTCAAGGCCGCACATGTGGAAACAAAGTTATAACCCCTAGCTCTTGAAAGCTAAGGGAAATGCCTAATACTTATTCACATTCCTATGATGGTCAATTCGCGAACACTTTCCCCCTAGTACCATTCACTCCATCACCCTCACCTCACTTTAAACCTAGGAAATGAACTTTGTCTTAGAGGGTCTAACATGTAATTAAGGATTAATTATGGTCAGACCATGGTGAGTCTAAGGCTGATGGAATAAAAATTAAAAGGTTAGAGTTATTAGAAAAGTGCACTTGCTAACCTTTTCATGTGTGTTTTCTAATTGATAGTATTCTCCTAGTTATAAATTATTGGGGCTAACAATTGGATTATAGTATTCTATGGTCTAACAATTGGATTGAGCTATGTTGACAATTAGTCCCCATGAGATGAGCACCCTCCTTGTTCACATATTTGGAGGCACATGTGGGTGTCTAGACGCCATTAGGATGGGGCCATCCCCTCCTTGATTGAATGATGATGGTACTCCCTAGCGCATGAGGCTAAGGTGGCACGTGATGGACCTATGTTTGACCCTCAGCATGAGTGTGGAGGAGTTGTGCATTTATACTCCCTCCTAGCATTATTTTATCTCATTATTGATGACACATCCTTCTTGGACCCTCCACAAGTGCCATATTTTGGGAGTTTGTTGCACCTTCTGCGGAGAGCACTTTAGGTTGTTTTACTCTTGTTGGACCCTAGAGACACATGGCATTCATTTGGAGTGGAGCGCTCACCTATAAGAGGCACTCTTGCACATGTTCTCATGGCATTTATGGGCACATCTCACCTTGGAGCCCCCTTTCATGTGGGTGTTTAGATGACATTAGGATGGGGCCATCCCCTCCTTGATTGGATGATGATGGTACTCCCTAGCGCGTGAGGCTAAGGTGGCACGTGATGGACCTATGTTTGACCCTCAGCGTGAGTGTGGAGGAGTTGTTATGCATTGATACTCCCTCCTATCATTATTTTAGCTCATTATTGATGGCACATCCCTCTTGGACCCTCCACAAGTGCCATATTTTAGGAGTTTGTTGCACCTTCTGAGCAGAGCACTTTAGGTTGTTTTACTCTTGTTGGACCCTAGGGACACATGCCATTCATTTGGACTGGAGCGGTCACCTATAAGAGGCACTCTTACACACGTTCTTATGGCATTTATGGACACATCTCACCTTGGAGCCCCCTTTCATCTCACACATGCCACATTCTTGAGGAGCGCTCTATGGTTTTGAACTTTATTGTTGGAGGGCATCCCCATGGGAGAGTCTTGGCACATTTTCACTTGCATTTGGTTGAGATTGTGGCACATTGGAGGAGCTTAAGGGTGAAAACTCTCGATTTGGAACCCTCATTTACTATATTAAACTTATCCACTAGTGTGCTCCATCTTCTTGAGCCCTTACTATATCATTCATGTATTTGACCACCTATTCTAGTGGTGTGCCCCCTATTTTTTACTATGTCATGAGGAGGATATTATTTCTTTACTCCCCCCTAGGATAGATCTAGGATTTATTATTTTTCTATTGAGGTGTAAGTTGGCTATTCTCTCTATATATACTATGTATATAAGAGAACCTCCTCTCGTTGTAAAACTTGTTAGAAGCCTGTTGGGATTCTCTTTACAATTTGTTTAGCTCTTGTGTTGAATGCTTTTGGATGGTTGATGCTAGCACTATTTCGAGGAAGATTGCATGTGCTTTGGTTTATGGATTGGATCTACAATTATTTCAGGCTTGGGATTAAATCAAGTAATCCCTTTATCTTGTTTGTTAATGTGTTTATCATTGTGTGATTACCACATATATTATATTTTTTATAGTATATAATACATCATAGTATACTATGATATAATATATATTTTTTACTATGATGTAATATATATTATAGAAAATATAACATACGTGATAATCACGGGATGCCTAAACGTCCCCTCCTAATTTTTTAAATTATCTTTTCATAGAACATTTCAGACTTTGGTATTTGTTGAGTTATCTAATATTAACTTGTAAAGTTATCTAATATTAACTGGCAATATTAAATTCTTGAAGTAAAAGGATAGAAAATGAAATATAAAGAGAATGTCACTTCATTTTTACTTAAATTTTCAACATACCATTAATTGTTTTAGGATATTTGAGAGTGGTTCTAACCTCATCGGACTTCATATGCAAAAAGTAGAATTTCATATCCCATTCAGAATTCAACAGGCTTAATAGTATTCAAGATTTCAGAATTGCAACGTTTCCACTGGATTCTATCATGTATGAGGGTATGGGATTGGCATTCAATAAGCACAACAACCCCTCTATGTACCTTGATGTTTGGTGATGTTGATTGTTGAACTCCTCTATCATGACCTTAATAAAAATGTACCCTTTACTCTAGCAAATCATTCATTAAGCATGGGAAGCTTTTTGAATTTTATACCTTATTTTGAAGCTTGGATTAGGAGGTTTCATCAAAATTGTAGGGTGTTGACTAATATCCTTGGAGGATCAACTTCAAGATTCGAGGTAGAGGCAAAGGCTAGAGCCTAGAGGAGTGGCGCAGAGGGTGCTATTGATGAATAGGATCCCAATATGTGAAATTCAAACACTGAAATATGATAAAACATATCGATGATCGTGTTTACATTGCACGATGATGAATTTAGTATTTAATATTTAAATGGTGATGGGATGAGGCATTGTTATGTTAATATGTTGGGATTTATATTCTTTTAATAATTTTGGAGATGGGCCCCCGTATGTTAGGGATCCAGACGTCTCCCCATTCCCCCGTGAATTTTCCTAAAATTTGGGAGTGGTATCCATGTAAAGTTAGTGCAGCTGCTAGACCCATTCTCAGAGAGGATGGTACCCTAGTTAGTTAACTAGGGTTCCTGGTCAGTTACCCAGGCAGAGTAAAGAGTAAGTCCCTAGAAGGTACCCTAGAGCCCCCAGCAGTCTCCTGGGGTTCTTGGTAGGGGACCAAGCAGGTTAATGCCATGGCAAAGTCCCTACCATGTGGCTAGGGACCCTATTTGTCTCTAGGGTATTCTAGTCGAGGAACAGATAGGTTCTTGGTCATGAGGACCAAGCAGATCTTGCATGTTGAGACAAAGACCTCCTGGCCTGGGACCAAGCAGATTCTTGGTCATGAAGACCAAATAGATCCTGCAAGTGGTTGATCAACATTCAGTCTGGGACTGAAAGCTCAGCCTGGGGCTAAGGACTATTCTCCGAGAGAATGGAGGACCTGGTCAAGGACCAGGGGGTTGATCAACATGATTCAGTCTAGGACTGAAGCTCAGCCTAGGGTTGAGATCCATTCTTTAAGAATGGAGGATCTTAATCAGTTAACCAAGATGATGATGTGTGATGTCCTCTTCTCCTAGGTCTTCGAGATGGTTGGGCTAGATGGTCTTCTCAAGGGACTGGCCACCCCTTGATGAAGTCACTAGCATTTGACCTATGGAGAAGTCTAGAGGACCACATGATCATATCATCCAGTGTGGACCTTCCTTATACAGTGATGATGGACTTCCAGGTTGTGTACGGAACATTTGTACATTTGAGAGAGAGATGATTGGTTGTACCCCACCTTGGTTGCTCATCCTTGGTCTTTACACCTTTGTGTTCTTGGTCCTGTGGTATCTTGTCTTGTTCACTATTTTGACTTGTGGTTAGTAGGGTCATCTACCCACCATGGGTTGTCTTGATTTGTACTACCTTGATGTTTTGGTCTTATGGGTACTATGGTTGATTGCCCACCTTTGTGGTACACCCTTTGGTCCTAGGGGTTGTGGGTCATGTACCACTCTTTGTTTTATGTTTTGACTTGTACCACTTGCTAGTCCTTGTACTCCTAACCTTGGGCCCCACCTAAAGACACCTCAATTGTATTTTATATTATTATAAGTATTTTTAGTATTTGGTGTCTAAACCATCATGTGTTGGTACCCTCCTTATTTAATGGAACCCTAACTTGATTAAAGAATTATTTAATGACCTTTCTAGAAGTCATTAAAGGTCTATATAATGAAGTCTATTTTCCCACTTTGAATTCATCTTATCATCCTATCTCAGCTCTGACTTCTTAGATAGCTTAAACGTCAAGGGTTTCATGCCAGGGTTTGGTCATGAGGTTACTGCTGCCATCTGTTACTGAGTCGTGGCCCTTGAAGACTGTTTTATTAAACAATAAGGAGAGTCGTGACACTGGAAAGACCTGTTCAAGCCACCGTGACAGCTATTGTTCTTTTGTGACCTGGCCGTAAGCTTTTATTGCCTGTCCTTTGACTGATATAAAGGTCGCCTGCCTTAGAAAACTGAACCGTGACTCAGTTAAGGTTTTATGAGATCCGATCTGCATCATGGGTGTTTGTTAGAGGAGGTTGTGAGCTCCTTTGGTCCCCAACTATATGATGAATGCATATTTATGAAGGCCACAGCCTGTTGTAGCCCTTTTTGGCTGAACCGTGGTCTGTTGTGGCTATACTAAGACCCGATCTGCCTGTTATGACTTGCCTGGAGTCTGATATACCTGTTGTAGAGGCCAATCTACCTGTTGTGATTTGCTTGGGGTCTAATCTTCCTGTTGTGGAGACAGATTTGTTTGTTGAGGGTTGACTTGTGGAGGTCATGAGCCCTGTAGTTCTGATCTAGTGTATTGAGAAGCATACCTATGGAGATTGTGACCTTGTTGAGTTGTTTTAGCATGCTGAGGGTCTATTTGTGAAGGTCGTGTCACCTCCAGATCTGATCCTAGTCTCCTGTTTTGTTTTGATAAGGCCTCACCCTCTTGTTGACTGTTTAGATCAGATCTATGAGTTAAAGGTTACCCTGGGCCAGATCTCTACTACTGAGACTTGATCTAATTGTTGTATTTGAGGGTCAGATTCTTCTACTGAGATTTATATGTGCCTAAACTTTGTGTTGAGATCCTGTTTGGAGTCAAACCCCTGTGCTGAGACTTAATTGAAATATAGATCTATGGTGTTGAGACTTATTAAGACCTGATCTATCTTACTGAGTCTTGATTGAAACTGTCATTGTGTTTCTGACTGCCATTGACTTTCACTATTGTTGTCTACATCCCATCATCTCTCTCTCTCATGTTTGTACTTACCCTACTAGTAAGGGTCAGATTGTTCCTAGCGATTGACTGGCCTCTGAGAGGCACAGTCTGTTCTGAAAGTAAATTCTTCTGGGTATAAAATAGGAAGGGTCCCACACTCCAGGTAAGTATCCTAACTTGTTTACTTCATTGTTGTTGTTAGTACTTTGTTAGTCATTACACTACTGTTGATTACATGTTACTGAAGATTACTTTAACACGGGGACCTATTTGGTAGTGTTAAAGATGAAAGAGATGAAAATTATGTTCCAAATTAGACTGTTTGATTACTGTTGTATTATTCTGCTTCAATACTGGTCTATTGCATTTAATTTTGCATTAAAGTATATGAAAGTTTGATTTCTCTACATCAAACCCTAACCCTAACCAAAATTCAACAATCCACACGTCCCCCATGTGCTTTTCCCCTCTCCTACGCTCCCACGTCCTGGAAACTTGGTGGAACATAGGATTTTAGTCACTTCAGAAAGTCTGGTTTAATTAAATTTGAGTGACACCTTGTTTCATAGATCTCTCATACAAGGCCTCATTCAAGGCCTAACTTCAAGATCTCTAATAGTAACAAATTGTTCTATATTTGCAATCTCACCTGGTGAATGGTTTATTGTATTTCATGGCAATGAAATTAATTGTTTAATGCATTTTACTTTCCAAGCCTTGTGATCCATTGCTATTTTTCTTTCACTAAGTATTGCAAATGTCCATAGTTTATTTTATTGTACATCATCAATCAATCTTCTAAACGTTTAATCTATTGATCATTGAAAATCTAAAGTGATTGAATGCTTATTTTGGGAAATCAACTAAGTAACACTTCACATCTTAAACAAGTTGATCCCTTCCACCTAGCTCTCCTCACACCTTAGATCTAATCATCCTATAGGGAAGCCTCCCTTGGCCATGAGAGTTGGCTTAAAAGAGGGATGTTAAGCACTGAGGTGACAGTGGTGCTTTTCTTTCGAAGTTACTCTTGATAGCAGTAGTGGATTAGGATTTTTCCACTTAGGTGCTAAATCAAGCTGAAACAATGCTCAAATTGTTTCTTTTCTTAATAACTTGAAAGAATTCTCGAAAAACCAAATAAATTGGTAGGATGAAGCTAAAAATAGTGATGTACATGTGAAAGACTTGCCAAGCAACAAAATCCCACCAAGAATGTGGTCCCTCTAGAGATAATGTTTGATATCCATGACAATTATAAGGAAAAAACAACAAGTGATCAATCCAAGGAGTGTTTTGAAATTAATATCGGATCAACATCAAACCCTAAGATGATAAAAATAGGGAAGTACACTACTCTAGAAGAAAGAAGGGGCATTGAAAATTTGATCTATGAGTACAAGGATATCTTTGCATTGTCTTATATGATTTGAAAGCCTACAAAGGAGACATTATTCAACACAAAACCATTAGAGAAAGCGGTTGAACCCTTCAGGTAAAAACTAAGGAACATTAATTTGAAGTTAGCCCATCAAATCCATAAAGAACTACAAAAAATGTTGAATGCTAAGATTATAGCCCCCGTTAGACATTCACCTTGAGTGGCTAACCTTGTTATAGTTCGGAAGAAAAATGGAGAGAGTTACCAACTATTTTGTACCATAGTTGGATTTCTTGTGAACCACCAATTTCATGAACATGTTCAATGCTCATCATCAGTGTTCAGAAGTCTTTTTGCAGGGCCTTTTTGCCCCTTTTGTAATAAACTGCATGTTCATAACTTCATACCCCCATGGGGAAATTGTATAAACTTGGTATAAGCATGGTCCTTTTATAAAAGACTTGGCTTTCCTTAGGGTTTGCCATCAAGGGGATACTCTAGAGTGTTTTTTCCTTAGGAATTATGCGTTGTGCTTCAGTGGCGTATAATTCTTGAGTTTTTCACTCGTACCTCCAAAGCTGGAGTATTGTCCATGGTGGTCGATCTTAGGTGGGTTATTAAAGTCTTAGTGTCTAGGATTTTTTACATGCTAGCCATCTAAATTGAGTCGTATGGACATGCACTATGTCCCCTAGGAGTTTGGTTTCATTCCGGCAAAAATATTTTTTCCGTAAATTAGACCATTTTTTAATGGTTTAATTGGAAAAATTCAAAATGTAATAAAAACCTCATCTGGAGGCAAAATTTAACGTGGGGGGCTCATTTTGACGCTCAGAGCATCCTTTTAACCCTAGGGCTCACTTTTCTCGAGTTTCAGGTGTCTAAAATTGTCATTTTTGGCAATTTTACTAAGGGTGCTACAAAATAGCACTTAATTGCTAAAAAGCCACAAATTGCACTAAGTACAAAAAATCAAAAAGAGTAAAAAATGATTAAAAAATCATTGGAAAATGGGTGGTTAATATTCTATTATGATGTACAATCACATAAAAGGATTAAAGGCACATGCCAAATTCAAACTTTGGATAAGTGATTAAATATTTCATTAAAGCTCTCGCCCTCCTCACGTGGGCATCACCACCGTACGGTTGACAATTGGCATGATGTATTGGGCGATTTCTCCAAGGTAATGGGCGTTGGTTACAAGGGAGAGGGGCACCCCTCTCATGAGGTGGCAGCCACCTCATCCCCCACCAACTCCACCTACCAAGCTCATGCTCCAAGCCACTGAATCAAGGAGCGAATCACTCCACGGATTGAGCTTTCGCAATTCTCTTCATGCATTCAACCTGCCTATTGTAAACTCTATAAAAGGGGCTCTTGCTCCATCATTGAGGGTGGAAATTTCTACAAGAAACCTCTGCTGCATTTTTGTAAATGCCTCTGCTATTTGGCAAGCATGCTTGGGATAAATTGAACACTTTGGAGGTCTAAATGGTGCAAATTCTCATGATGTGTGCTTGAACCAAGGTGAAATCTACTCAATTATTCTTCCTTTCATACAAGTGTTTATTGTTTTAGCTAAAGAAGGTTCCATAGGAGAGACATTTGAAGCTTCAATTTGTTTATTTATGCAAAGTTATCTAAGATTTAAAAGTTGCATTTTGTAGTCAGTCATACTTGTGCACTTTTTGTTTTATTTAACCTATCATATTAGATCTAATCACTTGTTTGTAGGTTGTTGTAGCTTTGCAATCATCAAAGGCAAAGTAGGATTTGGAGTTCAGTTGCTTCCTCTTCCTCTTTGCTACTTTTTTTAATACTAATGAGTTTTGTCCTACAGGATTCTTCAAAGTGATCTTGTTATTCAAGCTTGAGCTTGGGCTTCTTCTCTTTCACCCTCTTAAATTTAAAATCAAATCTCTTTCCTTTTTTGTTGGTTACTTAAGCAAATCTCCATTTTAAACGTTTAGTCTTTCAAGTGCATTCGCTCTTCAAGTGCAATAGGTTGTTTAGTTTCAAGTTTCATCTCTTCAAGCCTATTCGCTCATGTGCATGCAGTAAATAGTTTCAAGTTCAAAGTTCTTTCATTTTGTCTACCTATTCGCTCTCTTACTTGGCAGCTAAGTCATAAGTTAAAAGTTCATCTTGCTAGATCTTGTTGCTAGATTACTTTCGCTCACCTTGAAGTGCATTCGCTCATCTTGCATGCAAGTATTTCAAGATTTTAAAGTTTACATCATTGTTGATTTACTTGTTTGTATCTAGATCTTAGTTGCTTTTCAAAGCTTTCATCCTTGCTTGATCTAATTTATATTTTGGTTTATAACTAACAAATACTAATCCACTAATCATTCTTTGTCTAAAGCTCTTATTTACAGGAAAGCAAGAAGGCCAAACAAAAGGAGCCCAGAAGCTAAGGCAAAACCAAGAAGAGCTAAAGCAAACCTAAAGAGCACAAAACTTCTACTTTCCCCCTTTCTTCATCCCCTTTCTATCCTTGTGCTCTCAGAAAAAGATTAACACCAAGTCATTTGTACAAAGTATTAATAAAGAGCAAGTGGGATAAAGGCTCCCACGCCCTTCTTCCCCCATTTGGGGGAAGCCTGTATCGTCTTTGAGTTATTTATTTGTTTTATACCTGCAAGAGTAGAATAGGGTTGTTAGACTAGTTTCATTTTTTGATAATTTGCTAGATCTTTAAGTTTGTAGCTTTAGTTTAGTTTATTTCAAGTTTTTACTTAGATTTATCTTTGATATAAAATTGTTGAAAAGAATCCAAAGTCTCTTGAATCTCACTGCAAAGTGGATCAAGAGCACTCTCTATCGGAGAGCTTTTTATTTTTGTCTTTAGCTGCTTAGTTTTCTTTTTGATATAAATTGTTTAAAAAGAACATAAAGACTCTTGAACCTCACTGCAAAGTGGATCAAGAGCACTCTTTGTTAGAGAGATCTTTATTTCATTAAGTTGCTTAGATTTACTTTACTTTAGCATTTCACTTGTTCATAAAATCTCTTGAATCTCGCCATAAAGCGGATCAAGAGCCCTCTCTATCGGAGAGTCAATGGCTCTCATTTTCATCACTTAAATTAATAAAATTGGAACAAACCTATTGACTACACTATGTATGCTCTACCAACCAGTGGGATACACAGAAGCAATTGTAGCTTGTTTAATTTCCTCACATTTAATTCCATTTCAACTTAATAAAATAAATTCCTGAGAAAACCAACGGAAATCCAACGTTGATCGCTATAGTCGAAAGTGGGCAAATTCTGCCTAGGGATGCGGGAACCACTGGGAAGAGACCTCAGAGCACCAGTTAGACTACATCCTTGTTGGTGTAGTGTTGAACACCGCTCTCGAGACTCCGTTCCCGCCCACATGTCCTTGTACGGAGCCACTTAGACTGTATTCCGGCCATATCTCCTGTACCGAAAGGTATATCTTGGAGATCCCCTTTCCCACAATAATCCACCTCATTCTCAAAATTTACAATAAAATTTACCAAGATTCATTTGCAAAATATTCTCAAGCACTCCAAGCATTTCAAAAACAATGACTCCGTTGGAACTGGTCATTCAACAACGACAATTGTTCAATCTTTTATTTGCTTATTATCCATCTTGAAGTTGTTGTCATTTATTTTATCATATCATGTTGTGGATGCTTCTTTTTTAAGTTATCATCATATTGTGGATGTGTTTTATCTTGCAAATCTATACTTGGATATAAATTTTGTTGCAAATTGTCATAAAAACTCCTAAACAACACCCATCCCAATCCATAAAAACATTTTAAAAACATTTAAGAGCCTTAGTAACTCTTTGTAGGGTCTACCCCCCTTGGCTTCCTTGTGAGTTTGCCTCAACGAAGGAGTCGGGATCAGGGGATAGCACCTGACTCTTTGCTTGCCCCCAAGGCCACACATTCCCAAAAGCAGCTTCGAAAGATTTCTACCGTTGTGTGCATATCGACGAGCAACAGAGAGATTCATCTTTGTGTTGACTTTAGAAATCTAAACCAACTCTCCTTAAAAGACAATTACCCTTGACCTAACATGGAAAATCCATTACAAAAGGTGATTGGGGCTGGAATGTTATCTATGTTGGATGGTTTCTCATGTTACAACCAAGTTTTAATGAAAGAAGAAGACAAACTTAAGACCACATTTACAACCCCATGGGGTGCCTTCAAATACCTACGAATGCCCTTCGAACTTTTAAATGTAGGATCAACTTTTCAAAGGGATATGGGTTTTTCCAATAGGAATTTGATCGGGAATATAATGGAAATTTATCAAGATGACTTGATTGCAGTTTCAAAAGATAGAAGTGAGCATGTTCGCCACTTGAGGAAGTGTTTGAGTCTTCCTGAATTCTAAGAAGTCAATATTTGGTGTAGATCAAGGAAAGTCGTTAGGTCATATTGTGTCTAAAGATGATATTTGCATTGACCCAGCGAGGATAGATTCCACAAAGAAATTCCCATTTCCAGAAAACCAAAAATCTTTACAGTCATTCTTTGGTAAAATAAACCGTTACAAGGTTCAGCCCAAATTTTGATGAGATTGTTAACCAATGGCCAATTTGTTGAAGAAAGATTGCTTGTTCACCTCGAATGATGATAGCAAAAGAGCATTCAACCAAATCAAAGAAGCTATCACATCAACCCCTCTTGGTTAGCCCTAATTATAACAAAGACTTTATCATATTCTCCTTTGCCTTGAAAATACAACTGCTGGTGTACTCTTGCAAAAGAATAAAGATAATATAGAGAAACCCGTTGCATTTATGAGTAAAAACCTTAGGGATGTCGAAATAAAGTATACCATAACTGTAATGGCCCTTGGCAATCCCACTATGAAATTCTAATTTGACTGTTGGATTGGTCAAACTTGTGATTCATGAACCTTCCCTTTTTAATATTGGTATTTACCTCCTGTAGGTCTCTTCTTTGGTGTCTAAGTTTGCTATGAGTATGTATTTGGTCACAACCTTTTTATCAGACACCCCACTACTGTATTGATGTAGACCAATGTTGCACGACTCGGACTCGACAAAGACTCGGCTGGCATATGACTCGTGGACTCAGGAAAAACTCATGAAAGACTCGAGACAGACTCGGCAAATAGGAAAAAAAAAATATGGTACATTTTGGGCAAAAAAAGAGACTAAAAGCATTTCCAATCCATATAAGCTATAAAACTACAAATTATGCAATAATTCATAACATTGTCTCATAAACTCATAAACAATGACTATATGACATAACACAATCCATTTTTAAATAATAAAATAAAAAAAAATATATACAAAATATATAACGGAAATAAATAAATAAATATAAAATTTAAAAAATATATATATATATATAAAACAAAATATAACAAAATTAAAAATTAAAAATATATATAACAAAAAAATTTAAAATTAATAAATAAAAATTTAAAACATATAACATAAATAAAAATTTAAAATAAAAAATAACACAAAATAAATAAAATAAAAATAAAAAATATATAATAAAAAAATTTATAACAAAAATCTAAATAAACAAAACTATCTAACACAAACTATATAATAAAAATATAAATAAAAAAAACTACATATATAATATATATTATATATAAAATATATAACAAAAATATTTAATTAAAAATTAAATAAAAAAAAACTATATAGCATAAAGTTGAAACTATAAATAAAAAAACAATATAATAGAAAGTTAGAAACCATAACATAAACAAGCCGTCGAACATGAAGGGAACCTGACACTGCACGGAACCCTACACCGCACGTCGAAGACCGGAATCACGTCCACCCGCGAAAGAATCTTCATGTCCATGCTTTCGCGTCCCTGGCGTCCGGCGATTCTGGCAAGTATTTGGGCGAGTTTGTGGGCGATTACGGCGATTCCGGTGAGTTGGCAGCGGTTCCAGCGAGTTCTCTGTTGACGGCGAGTTCCTTGCCGAGTCTGCTGCGGTGACGCGGGAGCAGGAGTCACTCGTCGAGACTCGCAAGTCTTAAACGAGTGATGCTTCACTGCTGTAGACTTCTGCTTGAACAAATGAATAAGAAGTGTACTTTCCAGACAGATTTGAATGTGACATTTTAACAAACACTTTGAATACTACCTGCTGTAGGTTTACCTGTAGAATTCATAATTTGTGTGATCTGATTTTCTCATTTGAAGAGGGTGTGGTTCAAGTGTTCACAACACATATTTCACATGTGAAACGTTAATACAAATGATCACAATATCATATCATAGTTGCATTTACATCATGTATTAATTATTAAATACCACAAAATATTCAGCTCTGATTAGGACCTTCGAAACAGTCCTGTAGATGACCTTTGATACATATAATGACAAAATACTAGTACTGTGTTAACACAGAAATTGAAGAGCATGTGTACCTTCAATTTAATATGGCTGCAGGTGACCAGCAGATCGTGTATTTGAGGCAGCAATGAATGGTTCTTCAGAATCAGACTTCCAAAGACTAACTTTAGCAGTGAAGCTTTCCAAATGCGACCAGCAGTGATAGCAGAGTCTTTGGGATGATCACACTGTGACTGTGTAAACAAATTCAACTTTCCACTGTGACAGCATACTTCCTTTTTGCTGAGGTACTTTCACTCTTCACTATGGCTGCGCCCTACCTCCCAAAGATAAATAATACCCTTTCCCAAGCTTCCACACACAAGGTTGCTCTTTCTCAAATTACCATGATTTTTCTTATGGAGAAGACAGCTACAGGTGAGAGCCACGATCTCGACAATAGAATACTCAGCTTAGAAAACAACTCAACCTTCTTCACAATGATGGTAGTAGTAAATACAAGGCTCCTCTTCTATGCGATGCGCCCTCTTCCAGCTTGTACTGTAACAAGATGAAGACTGAAATGTGTCCAGACTTTTCCCACAAGTGTGCTCCCCCTCATGTAATAGCTGGAACTTGTACCAAGTGTGCTCTTCTCAAGAGATTCACCTCAAACTCAGATCTGAGAATGTAGGGACGATCCCAATCCATGGCAAGTATAAGTGAAATTCTTCCACGGCAATGAAGCACAAGTGATAAATCTGTCAGATTTCTCCACAAACAACAGCTAGGGTGCGTTTGTCTCACCACCAAAACTATCTCCTCTCCCTTAGGGTTTCGTCCAAAAGAAAACCAAAGCTCAAGAGCTCTCAAGTTTCGAAATTGCAAATGACAAGAATGAATGAGTGAGTGGGCTCTCTCACTTTTTATAACTCTTTTTCACTCTTGTGACTCTTCAACTTCCCTTTCTCCCATTTTCTCACTTTATAAATTAAAAATGGCCTTTTAGTGATAAAGTGGCTTTTATTCTCATGTTGACCCTTTCGGCCCAATTTTACCCTTTTGCGCCACTTTTAACTTAAGTGACTTTTATAAAGTCACTTTAGGAAATAATTATTAAATGTCACTTTATAAAGTGCTTTTGGACTCAGATGACATTAAATAATTAATCAATCCCCTATTCTGCCGACTATAGCCTACTAAGACTAGATAGGCTAATAAGTCATCCCCATGGTGGTCATCCAGAAAGGGACATGACAGTCCTCATTTCCTGAGATTGCTTGTCCTCAAGCAATGCCATCGCAACCTGACACTCCACAGCTGAACCATACTGAAACTGAAAATGATACCAAGGTCCCAAACCAACCTGAGAGGTGTGGAGCACCTACTGTGTACAATATTGCCCTGCAAAATACTAACACAAGAGGCCCCCTGCAAATCACAAATCAATAAAGTGAACAAATACTGTAAATACTTGGTCCCCCTCTCATAGAATTGCTCTCCGAGGAAGCCGGTCCAATTTACTATAGGAGTGAGCTCCTGATAGTAAAATCTGACTCTCCCATCTGTACCAGCTGCCAAAATTTCCAGCCATGAAATCCCAAGGTCCCATGCTACTCTCAGAAAGGACCCACCATGCTGATGCTGCACCACTCCGATCATCAATATCTGGCCCTCATGCATAGATGGTATCCTCCACTCCTGGAACCCCAAGTTGTAGAACCCACGAGACCCGTCCTCACTAACAAGGACCACCTCCTGTAATGGTATCCCAATAGAGTCAAGGTCGGACACTCCTCTGCCGAACTCGATCCGGAGGGTCGAAAAAATCTATGTGCCCTATCATCCCCCCTCAAGTCTACACAAAAATGATACGGATCAATCATATGAGCTACTAGAGTCCACATCCGAACTAGTAATCCCCTATGCCTCATACCAACCGTCCCTAACTGCACTCCACTGAACAACCCTGTGCCCGACAATCTGCTAGGCTTCGGCAAAAACGTACCCAAAGATAAATTGTCCCTCTCACTGAGGAAGTATGTACGTATCCCATGGAATCTAAGCATCTCCCTGTAAACCAACACTACCATCGGTGGTGCCTCATACCTCGATGTAATCGTGGTGAAGTGCGTAAAGCTGGTCGCCCGCACAATAATCATCTGAAGGTCATCCATCACCTCACAGACACTCCTACTACTGAACTTATGGTACCCCGAATGCAAATCCGTCTCAGATAGGTACACTACACTTGGAATCCAACACGACCTCCATTTCGTTGGCTGACGCCCTCCTTGGAGCACCATTGGGCCTGCCTCTTAGAACTATTATTTTCTCTCCTATTGTATTAAATCCCATCTCCATTGTTTTGTAGTTCATTGAGATTGTTCCCAATGTGCTAAGCCATTGTACTCTCAAGATTGCATTAGTAACCGCCAGCTCAACAACGTAGAAATCATATGTCAAGTGGTAGCTACCTATCAACACTGTCAGCCATGGAACCCTCCTAGTGCATAGTAGAGTGTGCCTACCAGCCACTCCCACACTGAATCCTCCTAGGTCCTTAGTAGGAATGTCTCTCTTGGTCACCAAGGTCGAATCTATAAAGTTGTGGGTTGCCCCACCGTCTATCAAGATCGTGACTAGATATCCCTTTAAGACTCCTCTAACTCGAAAGGTGTTGAACCTAGGAACACCAGATAGGGAGGCAACGGTACCTATCAGAGTCTGTACCTGTGGTTGCTCCCCAATCCCACTACTCTGCTCACCATCTTGACCTTGTTCTTCCTCCTCTTCCTCATCTCTATCTGAGGGTGTACCTCTATGTAATGTACGCACCTTTACCCAAGCACCTATGCCCTGTTAGAAAGTGGCAACAAGGAAGGTCTTTTATCATTGCATGTGTTCTTGAATGCTAGAAGACATAAAACAAGAAGCCAAATGTATTAATGTATTTTCCAAAGTTTATACTTAGGAAAAGTGCATTAAGTGATCTAATTATTAATCGACTTAATGGAGTCACTTTTATAAAGTTCAAGTGAAAATAATTTTAAGTGATGGCTAATATAATCTTGGCCATTGATCCTATTATCACATATATAGTAGCCGGGCTACCATACACTATTTTTATGATTCCGGTACACTTTTCAGCCAGTTCCCTTACATTGAGATGCTAAGATGAGCATCTATTATGGATCATGATTATTATATGGACAGCAGTTTTGTTCCCCATGCCATGACTGAGTTTCAAGACACTCAGAGAGATGACCGATGTAGCCATTTAGCCATTTATACAGAGCAGTCAGTATTGCCCAGAGTTACAGCAGCAATTTCAGAGGACAGATGATGGTTCAGATTATGTGCATTCAGGTATATGATTCAGTAGGTATATTCTAGTGTTATGGTTATATTGCTTTTATATTCATTCTCGTAGCATGTCTTAGCATTTAGTATCATGATCTGGCAATCATATAGATATGTGGACCTGGTTGTACTTTTATATATATTATATTGTCCCCACTCAGACTTAGAAGTTCACTACCTATACTCATTGGTTTTACCCTCCCTAGGGAGAATAGAGGTGATCTTTCCCACCATACTTTGGCTTGCTAGTGTTGGTTTCATTATTCACTGTCTTCATCCATCCATTACCTTCGAGTTTGTTTATTACTCTGACTTACTACTTGACTAGTGGCATGGAGGACCTTACCCCACTTTAGCCTCTGTGTTGGATAAGTTTCCCTATATATTTGTGTCTCGGCTCTGAGTTGGTGACAAAACTTACCTTTGGTGAGTTGGATTGTAGTCCTGAATCATTCTGGTAAGTTGTCCCGATGTTTGCCACTGGTACAAACTCTCCCTAGTCACTTAAGATGTGTTGGCTAAAACTGAAAGATCATGTACTACTTATGGAAACTTATGTAAATTTGCCTAGGAAACTGTAAACTCTAAAATGTGTTTATCAACACACGTGAGTAAAGGGCAAGAGCAATGAAAAGCTATAAATACTCCTTGAAGAGTATAAGAAAGGTCTAAAAAGCAATGGCTCTTAAACTCTATATCTAAAAGATTGTCGACCTTATGTATCTGTATGAACATGCCCTGGATGCAAGCTGCAATTAGCTGTGCTTATCAGCACACCTGAGATCCGAAGGGTTATGTAGGCCAAAAAGGCCATGAAATGAAATCAATGGATCCTAATGAAACTGGATCATCTGTTATAAAAGTAGACATGGTGCCTAAGTTGAACAAGCACTCTTTGAACAACTTACCCATCTGTGAGACACTGCCATCCCCCGTGTTACTGCTTGTCCAGCATATGTTAGAGTGTGTATTCCCTTTCCATTTCCAAAGTGTCACAATGTCAAGTCAGTAGTCATCCCTTAGCCTAGCCTTTTAATTTTTAGCCCTCACCCTTCACTAGCAAATTGATCACAACTGTCAAGTGAGTATGGTCTTGAAAGTCTGGTCTGAGTAATAATAATAATTAATGACTTTATATATTTGGTTTTAGATCGCCAATAATGATTACTTCTTGTTATAATTGTTACTTGAATGAATTGTAGAGCATGCATTAACCTTTGGCACTTGCAGCAGTTTGATGATAGCCTGAGTTATATTTTGGGTCATGTTGACTTGGTCAAACCCAGTTTGACCAAAAGTCAACCATAGGACATGAGGTGGCCGACCTCAATGATGTAGAGATATGGTATATGGTCTGGTACAGGTCACCAGGTGGTTCTATGCAATGGTTTTTGGCTTATGATGATGATTTGTGCTTTTCAACACTCTTACAGATTATTATTATTTGGTTTGTCGGGTATGTTGGATATTTATTATGATCATGCAAAGATCTATATGGTGTATGAGTACAAATCTTAGATGGATTTGGGCTCTCTGAGTCCAATGAGACAGTTTGTTTTCAGTTCCGGGCAGTTACAGTGATTATTAGCCTCAGTAGGCTATCCTAGTGCAGTTTTGGCCTGTCAGATGACCTGTCATAGCAGGGGTTGGACTTGATTGGTTCACCTAGGGCGTTGTGCATGGAGGGGGTGGTCCAGCCACTTGTTATTACCATATTACCCCCCTCCCAGAGAGCCTAGTGGGTTCACCTTGACAGCGCAGGCACTCCAGGAGGCAGTTTGGGCATGTTCACATTTCCCAAGGCAGTTAAAAAATGGTAAAAATGGCTACTAAAGGATTCGATTTGGGCTACTGAGGCAAGGGATTGGCATGGGATGATGTTTGATGATGAGTGGGATGTCTTCCACACCTTCTCCAGCAGTTTCAGCTTTCAGTGGGGCCTACACTCATCACTACGGCATTTTTTGTGGATTTGTGGAGCCTCCTAAGGCTCACGACTTTTCCAGAGGGGCATGATTTGGTGCTCAGAGCATTATTTTATTGATATTGTGCCATGGGGATTGACCAAGGGTGTTAGAAATTACCCCTTCGACCCACCATGAGCTAGATCTTATATTTTATCATTGACATTTGGTGGGACCCCTCTCCTAGGGCAATATGGTACATTGATGTATTATTTTATTATCGATCCATGCACTTTCATGTTGAGCTCATCTCAACCATTAATTAGATCACTTTAATCTTTTAATCTTAGCCATCCATTCAAAAGGTGGTTAGGGTTTTGGTATCTCTCCATCCTATTTAAAGGAGAGAGCTTCTCATTGTAAAGGGTCTTTGGCTCTTGGAATCTTGATAATAGAAAAACTTCTTGTGGAAATTCTTGGGTCTCCTTTGCATCTGGTGTTCTTAGATGGTGATTGGAAAGTCTATTGCATCCTAGCATTTGGGTATTTGTGGTAAGATCTATCTTTCGTGGAAACTTTGTCTTCTCTACAGGAGGGCGACATCAACTTGGGCGTTTTTGCAAGGCTTCTTCAACTCGCTCACTTGGCATTCGCTTGTATCAGGGGGTTATCATTAGTATCATTGTGATCTATGCTATCTTTCTATTATTTCTCTTGTGGCATTAGTCTTTATCTCTTTATGCATCAAATTTGATATTGTTGACTTTTGTTGTGCAGGAGAGAGGGTGCACTGGCTTCCTTGGGCAAATCGACTTCATAGAAAACTACCTCAAATCTTCTCAAATTGATCGGGTTTGCATAGATCATCATCATCAAGGCATCTACAAGGTTATCCAAGTAAGATCCACAGGTTTGTTCACTATTTCTTGATCCCAATCCATTGGCATAAATATTTCACTGTTAAAACCCTAAGCTAAAATCAACTAAAAATTCTAGAGATCAAATCCCTTGATCAATTATCAAATCCTTTCTGGGTAATATAGATCAGGCAAATCCCAAAGTGGATTCTCAAGGGCATCACCCTTGGGGACTCCATTGGCCCATTTCCCAAGGCACTGAACTTCTCCTAACCCTCGTGACTTTCTGGACTAGGCCAATTTTTCTGTGTTTTGATCTTTTCTCTGAAACTTGAGTGCATTGATACTGTCATACCTATCAAATAGGTCCATCTTTGGTACTGGTTAGCCCCAATCCTGTACCTAACTACCTTGCATTGGACATGGTTCCCGAGGCAGTGGATTTTCTCATCATTGACTAGTACCCTGATTCTGGATCTAGTGTTTAATCTCATACGTCACTTGCACAACTTCATTGGATCAAATTATCATTGCTTAAACCTCTTGATCCAATCCATTACTCACCTTGTGACTTCATCCATAGATCTAGGGTTTACTTCACCATACACCTTATGTACTTCATCCCTTCTTGATTTGATCTGGTGTCTTGGTCTGATCTCTCCTATCGGGAGTAGATTTGGGTCTCCCCCATTGTTGTCTTGGGCTAAGATAACATAAAGTAAAGATTGCCTCGATTGGCGTGCCAACCATCCATTGGGAGTCGAGGCTATCTTGGTTTCACCTCCCTGGTTGCCTATCCCCTCTGCCATCCTTACGGATCCACCTTTAGGGGCAACTTGTCATGTCCCAAATTTGGTATTGGGTCAAAATGGCCTAATCACATTGGCCCTATTCATTAGAGTTTGTCAAATTGATGCTAAAGGTCAAATAATTGCCAAGGAGGAAAATTACTAGTTTCCTAGGTTTGGGGTGGAAGCTTTGGGATTTGGAATAATGGGGATAATAAATGATGTTTGAACATTAGAATGGCATAAATATTTAATAAAGGAGATAAATAAATATATACAAGTGAAAATCAAAGTGGCATTTCATCATGAAGACACATGGAGGAAGTGGGACCCACATATGGCTAGATTTCCCCACTACACTTGGCATCATTCTCTCACCAATTCGAATTCAAGGTGAATGGTAACATACTTGGGGGAGTCCAAAAGGTATTATTCATTGCATGACTCATCCAAGGTCGAAATATAGAGGAAGATTAACTCCCATGGAAGAGGAAGAGGCAATTTGGAGCTAGTGAGACACTTGGGCTAGATTCCCTAGCTCTATGACAACAATGATGAAGATGCTATGACACCTATGACACAAATCAGACCTGAAGGCTGACATATGACATATATGACATGTCAGGGCTAAAAATAGACTCCAAGAGGGCGCTCAAGGGTGTTAGGGCAGCTAAGATGCTTCCACATGTGATTTGGTGGAAGTGGGAGACTAGGAATTGTTGTACAAGTGGCGTTCTTTGGAATCTCTTCCCAACTTGAGTTGGCATGAGTCTCTTGGAAGGAATTCGACCCATGGAGGACATTAGAAGTTTATAAATGTCAATAACAAAGAATGAAACCAGCTTTTGATCATTTGTAGAATTTGCAATTGCATTTGTGAAGAGGGAGAGCTAGTGGATGACTAGTTTCTTGCCTTAGCCAATTTCGAGGGTGAAAGATTCCCATCCAAGTTGGCAATTGGAAAGGCCATTCAGACCTTTCATTTGGAGCTTTAATGGAGTCTTTATTTGCAGGTGTAAGCTACAGGGCAGCTCATGGTTTCTTCTATTGCAGCTCGCTCCTTCAACCATTTCCAGTTTTGATGGCATATTCTTGATCCTTGAGGGAGGGCGTTTTTGGTGAGCTATTGTACTCTTTGGGGGAGCTTCTAATGCCCCATTTATTTTGTAATATGAAGTAAATACTCTTTTATTCATCTCCAAAAAGTTTCAGGTCGAAATTCCAAGTAGAAATGTATAAATCTCATATTTAATGGAAGAACAATGCCATTTCCCCACTACCTTGTTGTGAGCCAATGTATTGATGATGATTTCGAATGAATGGATGATTCTCTGATATATTTGTGATAAATATACTGCCATGGATGTATTATACAAGTTTCATGTACTGTACTTGAGCATTTGAAGCATTTTTACTCAATTTAATTGCATTGGGAGAAGAAATAGTGCCATTTCCCCAAGGGTCGAATTGGGGATTTTTGCAGTTGATGGGAGAGGGTGAGAACAGTTGTAATAAACCATTAATGGTGCATATGAGACCTTAATAACATACTTAACACATTACATACCTCTGTTCATAAATTTGAGTGGGTTTGGAGGCATTTGGGAAGCCATTTTCAGTACTTACCTTAGGGGGATTTGAACCCCAAATTACTAGTAAAATTGCATACTTGGTCCAGAATCTTAAGAGAGTTTGCAGAGGTCTTTTGGTGGCCATATGTTATCCCTGAACATCATATTCAATTCCTAATATCATTCATAAACCTTCCTTGAAGATTTGAAGGCATTTGGAGTCAATTTGAGACCTAGAGACCAATACTAGTCAAAGGGAAATCACTAGTAAAGTTACCTACATTGACCAGAATTGAAAGAGTATTTGCAGAAGTGTTTTAAAGGTACAAAGGCATCCCCGAAACACATATTTATGTTCTAATATCATTTATATACCTTCTCAGAAGATTTGGGATCATTTGGGGCAAATTTGGGACCCAGAGATCGAAACTA
Organism: Larix kaempferi; assembly: GCA_027924585.1. Taxonomy (NCBI): domain Eukaryota; kingdom Viridiplantae; phylum Streptophyta; class Pinopsida; order Pinales; family Pinaceae; genus Larix; species Larix kaempferi. The sequence continues at coordinate 22,030,961 of BSBM01001005.1, read as the reverse complement.
GTCAAAGGTCGAACCAAGGAAAAAAGTGGAAAATTGCAATTTTAATAAAATTCCTAATAAGGGACATTACAGTGGTATCAGAGCATGGTCCTTGCACCTGTGTATTAGGTACATACATTTAGGAATTGGCAGCCATGTCTTACTATTATGATGAATCCTATGAGTACAATTCTTATGAGGAATATGCAGATGCTTATGAGCAATATGAAGCAGAATGTGAATGGTATGAGGAAGAGGTGCCATCATGCAACACTTCTTACAATTTCAAGAGAAATGAAGATTGTTCTTATGACTTTAAATCTGATGAATATGAGTGTGTCACACCAACCAAGGATAATTCTATGAGTGAGTTCCAAAGATGGAGAGAAAAATATAAAACCTTGCCCCAACAATATCAAAAATATCAAGAATATCTTGCTTTTAGCAAAAACACACAAAATGCCATGTCTTTTGAGTACTATGCTGAACATGTTTTTGAAAATAGGCCCAAAAATGAAGATGTGGAGTTAGTGAAGAAAGGTTTATGCCCTTCTTGTAAAAACCCTTGGAGCGAGTATCATATATGTGTGCATGAAATGATGTCCTCCTTGAGGAGAGCTTTGGAGATTTATTCAAGAAGAGATTCCAAATATATTGATCCTAAGGAAAACAAGGAGAAAAATGCATCAGCTTGCTTTAAGGAGCAAAAGGAAGAGACATCACAAGAGCATAAAGAAGATTCTATTGAAAATATGGAAGATCATTTCGAGACACCTTCTAGCTTAGACATGAACCAAAGAGCATCTACTGATGGATGCTTAAACTATGAAGGAGTACCTACTGATGGGTGCTCACACCTCTATGTTGGTGACATAGAGATCACTTTTGAAAGTGTTTCTACAAGTACAAGTTTCATTAAGCATGATAATGAAGACCTTGTAGCAGTTGAAGAAGAACCAAGATCAACTTCCCCATCACCACTTGAGCTTCATGAAGTTGGTCCAAGCAAAATTGAAGAAGATGAGGAGGTTCATTTGCAAGAGCCTCATTTTCTTGAAGGGTCCTTAAATATGAATGAAAATAAGATCCAAGAGTCCCTCAGCATTCTCCATAACACTCAAGCATTGGTGTCAAATTCTTGTTGGAGAGCTACTTCATTGGAGAAAACATCCTTCCTTGAAGACATGGAGAAGATTCAAAGAGCAATGTGCTACATCAAAGGTAATTTCATGTCTTTGCTTTTTGATAGAAACCATTTGTTTGAGCTTAATGAATTGTTACATGATGCATACTTGAAGAATAATGAGGATATTCATAAGCTCACAATTCAAAATGAGCAACTTCTTGAAAAGTTGCAAGATACTTGTTTTTCCTCCTATGTTTCAGATTGTCAAATGGTAGATTGTTTGGAGGATTCTCATGACATGGTGGATCATGAGAAATGTGGGAATTTGAATGTGCTTAATGTGTTTGAAGATGAACTTGAAGAGATCCAAACACTTGATGTGGTGGAAGAGGAACTTAAATTGTCTCTTGATGAAGCTTATGCAATTTTTAAAGAGCATGATTCCTCTACATGGGAACCAATCTATGACAAAGGTTTCTCACTTTTGAAGGAGCTGCATGATACTACCCACATGGATCCTTCCCATGATGAAACTTCTGCACTTTTTTATCATTTGGGTGATTTGGTTCATTCTCCTACATCCTACAATTCCCTGTTTTGCAACATTAGTCTCAATGAAGTATGGGTGAAAGGGTTCTTTTTGATGGTGCCACATGAGGAGTATGGAATTCCTAGATTTACTTTTTATGATGATATGGTTGGAGCACATTCTTATTCACATTTGCAGCAGCATACTTTGTTACTTTATGATGATGCACATCTACATGGATGCACCTATGATATGCATTTGAGTCACTTGAAGACTCATGGTTTTTCTTGCTCAACACTTGATTCATTTGATGTTGGAGGAACTTCATCCAACACTTGGGTGAATAGATTTATGATTGGAGAACATTTTTGTTGGAAGCCACATACTTTGTTATATCTTTATGATGATCACATTCAGGGATGTATGGGTGAGACTTCTTTGAGTCATTTGAAGTCTCCTTGTTTTTTCTGCTCATTATTTGGTTCAGATTTTAGTGGAGATTCTTCCTTCACTTCTTGGATGAAAGAATACATGGTTGAATATTTTGATGCATATCACATCCTTTTGGAGCAGCTTTATAGGACGTGGGATCCTCACCTATGTCATTGGAGCAGATTTGATTGGTCACTTGAAGCTTGTATGCACTTGGAAAACAGTGGTCTACTTGCTTGGAGGTATAAGCACTTTCATGATTCTTTGATGAAGAACCTCCTTGATATTAATTTTCATTATGTAGTTATGTACTTTGATGATATATATTTTGTACTCATGATGTTTGGAAGAATGCATACAAGAAAATGGGATCCAGGAATCCTCTTATATGATGGTATGGGTTGGAGAGCACTCTTAATTGTTCGGGTGCAATACAAGAAATGGGACCCTGGAATAATTTTTATCTCATTGGTTTCAAATTTTTTGGGGAAACAAGCAGTATGGGAGATGGATTTCCCCACTTAATAAAGTGATTTTTATCAGAGTAGTGCAGCAGCAAGCATGTTGGTTCCTCTCTAAAATCTTCATGGAAACTCAAAGACTCAAGGTTGGGCAATTCAATGGCAACTTCAAAGAATTATACAGAAAGCAGGTTCTTCAACACCCATGTTTAAAATTGCTTGAGGACAAGCAATATTGGGAAGGGAGGATTTGTCATGTCCCAAATTTGGTATTGGGTCAAAATGGCCTAATCACATTGGCCCTATTCATTAGAGTTTGTCAAATTGATGCTAAAGGTCAAATAATTGCCAAGGAGGAAAATTACTAGTTTCCTAGGTTTGGGGTGGAAGCTTTGGGATTTGGAATAATGGGGATAATAAATGATGTTTGAACATTAGAATGGCATAAATATTTAATAAAGGAGATAAATAAATATATACAAGTGAAAATCAAAGTGGCATTTCATCATGAAGACACATGGAGGAAGTGGGACCCACATATGGCTAGATTTCCCCACTACACTTGGCATCATTCTCTCACCAATTCGAATTCAAGGTGAATGGTAACATACTTGGGGGAGTCCAAAAGGTATTATTCATTGCATGACTCATCCAAGGTCGAAATATAGAGGAAGATTAACTCCCATGGAAGAGGAAGAGGCAATTTGGAGCTAGTGAGACACTTGGGCTAGATTCCCTAGCTCTATGACAACAATGATGAAGATGCTATGACACCTATGACACAAATCAGACCTGAAGGCTGACATATGACATATATGACATGTCAGGGCTAAAAATAGACTCCAAGAGGGCGCTCAAGGGTGTTAGGGCAGCTAAGATGCTTCCACATGTGATTTGGTGGAAGTGGGAGACTAGGAATTGTTGTACAAGTGGCGTTCTTTGGAATCTCTTCCCAACTTGAGTTGGCATGAGTCTCTTGGAAGGAATTCGACCCATGGAGGACATTAGAAGTTTATAAATGTCAATAACAAAGAATGAAACCAGCTTTTGATCATTTGTAGAATTTGCAATTGCATTTGTGAAGAGGGAGAGCTAGTGGATGACTAGTTTCTTGCCTTAGCCAATCTCGAGGGTGAAAGATTTCCATCCAAGTTGGCAATTGGAAAGGCCATTCAGACCTTTCATTTGGAGCTTTAATGGAGTCTTTATTTGCAGGTGTAAGCTACAGGGCAGCTCATGGTTTCTTCTATTGCAGCTCGCTCCTTCAACCATTTCCAGTTTTGATGGCATATTCTTGATCCTTGAGGGAGGGCGTTTTGGTGAGCTATTGTACTCTTTGGGGGAGCTTCTAATGCCCCATTTATTTTGTAATATGAAGTAAATACTCTTTTATTCATCTCCAAAAAGTTTCAGGTCGAAATTCCAAGTAGAAATGTATAAATCTCATATTTAATGGAAGAACAATGCCATTTCCCCACTACCTTGTTGTGAGCCAATGTATTGATGATGATTTCGAATGAATGGATGATTCTCTGATATATTTGTGATAAATATACTGCCATGGATGTATTATACAAGTTTCATGTACTGTACTTGAGCATTTGAAGCATTTTTACTCAATTTAATTGCATTGGGAGAAGAAATAGTGCCATTTCCCCAAGGGTCGAATTGGGGATTTTTGCAGTTGATGGGAGAGGGTGAGAACAGTTGTAATAAACCATTAATGGTGCATATGAGACCTTAATAACATACTTAACACATTACATACCTCTGTTCATAAATTTGAGTGGGTTTGGAGGCATTTGGGAAGCCATTTTCAGTACCTACCTTAGGGGGATTTGAACCCCAAATTACTAGTAAAATTGCATACTTGGTCCAGAATCTTAAGAGAGTTTGCAGAGGTCTTTTGGTGGCCATATGTTATCCCTGAACATCATATTCAATTCCTAATATCATTCATAAACCTTCCTTGAAGATTTGAAGGCATTTGGAGTCAATTTGAGACCTAGAGACCAATACTAGTCAAAGGGAAATCACTAGTAAAGTTACCTACATTGACCAGAATTGAAAGAGTATTTGCAGAAGTGTTTTAAAGGTACAAAGGCATCCCCGAAACACATATTTATGTTCTAATATCATTTATATACCTTCTCAGAAGATTTGGGATCATTTGGGGCAAATTTGGGACCCAGAGATCGAAACTAGTCAAAGGTCGAACCAAGGAAAAGAGTGGAAAATTGCAATTTTAATAAAATTCCTAATAAGGGACATTACAGTGGTATCAGAGCATGGTCCTTGCACCTGTGTATTAGGTACATACATTTAGGAATTGGCAGCCATGTCTTACTATTATGATGAATCCTATGAGTACAATTCTTATGAGGAATATGCAGATGCTTATGAGCAATATGAAGCAGAATGTGAATGGTATGAGGAAGAGGTGCCATCATGCAACACTTCTTACAATTTCAAGAGAAATGAAGATTATTCTTATGACTTTAAATCTGATGAATATGAGTGTGTCACACCAACCAAGGATAATTCTATGAGTGAGTTCCAAAGATGGAGAGAAAAATATAAAACCTTGCCCCAACAATATCAAAAATATCAAGAATATCTTGCTTTTAGCAAAAACACACAAAATGCCATGTCTTTTGAGTACTACGCTGAACATGTTTTTGAAAATAGGCCCAAAAATGAAGATGTGGAGTTAGTGAAGAAAGGTTTATGCCCTTCTTGTAAAAACCCTTGGAGCGAGTATCATATATGTGTGCATGAAATGATGTCCTCCTTGAGGAGAGCTTTGGAGATTTATTCAAGAAGAGATTCCAAATATATTGATCCTAAGGAAAACAAGGAGAAAAATGCATCAGCTTGCTTTAAGGAGCAAAAGGAAGAGACATCACAAGAGCATAAAGAAGATTCTATTGAAAATATGGAAGATCATTTCGAGACACCTTCTAGCTTAGACATGAACCAAAGAGCATCTACTGATGGATGCTTAAACTATGAAGGAGTACCTACTGATGGGTGCTCACACCTCTATGTTGGTGACATAGAGATCACTTTTGAAAGTGTTTCTACAAGTACAAGTTTCATTAAGCATGATAATGAAGACCTTGTAGCAGTTGAAGAAGAACCAAGATCAACTTCCCCATCACCACTTGAGCTTCATGAAGTTGGTCCAAGCAAAATTGAAGAAGATGAGGAGGTTCATTTGCAAGAGCCTCATTTTCTTGAAGGGTCCTTAAATATGAATGAAAATAAGATCCAAGAGTCCCTCAGCATTCTCCATAACACTCAAGCATTGGTGTCAAATTCTTGTTGGAGAGCTACTTCATTGGAGAAAACATCCTTCCTTGAAGACATGGAGAAGATTCAAAGAGCAATGTGCTACATCAAAGGTAATTTCATGTCTTTGCTTTTTGATAGAAACCATTTGTTTGAGCTTAATGAATTGTTACATGATGCATACTTGAAGAATAATGAGGATATTCATAAGCTCACAATTCAAAATGAGCAACTTCTTGAAAAGTTGCAAGATACTTGTTTTTCCTCCTATGTTTCAGATTGTCAAATGGTAGATTGTTTGGAGGATTCTCATGACATGGTGGATCATGAGAAATGTGGGAATTTGAATGTGCTTAATGTGTTTGAAGATGAACTTGAAGAGATCCAAACACTTGATGTGGTGGAAGAGGAACTTAAATTGTCTCTTGATGAAGCTTATGCAATTTTTAAAGAGCATGATTCCTCTACATGGGAACCAATCTATGACAAAGGTTTCTCACTTTTGAAGGAGCTGCATGATACTACCCACATGGATCCTTCCCATGATGAAACTTCTGCACTTTTTTATCATTTGGGTGATTTGGTTCATTCTCCTACATCCTACAATTCCCTGTTTTGCAACATTAGTCTCAATGAAGTATGGGTGAAAGGGTTCTTTTTGATGGTGCCACATGAGGAGTATGGAATTCCTAGATTTACTTTTTATGATGATATGGTTGGAGCACATTCTTATTCACATTTGCAGCAGCATACTTTGTTACTTTATGATGATGCACATCTACATGGATGCACCTATGATATGCATTTGAGTCACTTGAAGACTCATGGTTTTTCTTGCTCAACACTTGATTCATTTGATGTTGGAGGAACTTCATCCAACACTTGGGTGAATAGATTTATGATTGGAGAACATTTTTGTTGGAAGCCACATACTTTGTTATATCTTTATGATGATCACATTCAGGGATGTATGGGTGAGACTTCTTTGAGTCATTTGAAGTCTCCTTGTTTTTTCTGCTCATTATTTGGTTCAGATTTTAGTGGAGATTCTTCCTTCACTTCTTGGATGAAAGAATACATGGTTGAATATTTTGATGCATATCACATCCTTTTGGAGCAGCTTTATAGGACGTGGGATCCTCACCTATGTCATTGGAGCAGATTTGATTGGTCACTTGAAGCTTGTATGCACTTGGAAAACAGTGGTCTACTTGCTTGGAGGTATAAGCACTTTCATGATTCTTTGATGAAGAACCTCCTTGATATTAATTTTCATTATGTAGTTATGTACTTTGATGATATATATTTTGTACTCATGATGTTTGGAAGAATGCATACAAGAAAATGGGATCCAGGAATCCTCTTATATGATGGTATGGGTTGGAGAGCACTCTTAATTGTTCGGGTGCAATACAAGAAATGGGACCCTGGAATAATTTTTATCTCATTGGTTTCAAATTTTTTGGGGAAACAAGCAGTATGGGAGATGGATTTCCCCACTTAATAAAGTGATTTTTATCAGAGTAGTGCAGCAGCAAGCATGTTGGTTCCTCTCTAAAATCTTCAAGGAAACTCAAAGACTCAAGGTTGGGCAATTCAATGGCAACTTCAAAGAATTATACAGAAAGCAGGTTCTTCAACACCCATGTTTAAAATTGCTTGAGGACAAGCAATATTGGGAAGGGAGGATTTGTCATGTCCCAAATTTGGTATTGGGTCAAAATGGCCTAATCACATTGGCCCTATTCATTAGAGTTTGTCAAATTGATGCTAAAGGTCAAATAATTGCCAAGGAGGAAAATTACTAGTTTCCTAGGTTTGGGGTGGAAGCTTTGGGATTTGGAATAATGGGGATAATAAATGATGTTTGAACATTAGAATGGCATAAATATTTAATAAAGGAGATAAATAAATATATACAAGTGAAAATCAAAGTGGCATTTCATCATGAAGACACATGGAGGAAGTGGGACCCACATATGGCTAGATTTCCCCACTACACTTGGCATCATTCTCTCACCAATTCGAATTCAAGGTGAATGGTAACATACTTGGGGGAGTCCAAAAGGTATTATTCATTGCATGACTCATCCAAGGTCGAAATATAGAGGAAGATTAACTCCCATGGAAGAGGAAGAGGCAATTTGGAGCTAGTGAGACACTTGGGCTAGATTCCCTAGCTCTATGACAACAATGATGAAGATGCTATGACACCTATGACACAAATCAGACCTGAAGGCTGACATATGACATATATGACATGTCAGGGCTAAAAATAGACTCCAAGAGGGCGCTCAAGGGTGTTAGAGCAGCTAAGATGCTTCCACATGTGATTTGGTGGAAGTGGGAGACTAGGAATTGTTGTACAAGTGGCGTTCTTTGGAATCTCTTCCCAACTTGAGTTGGCATGAGTCTCTTGGAAGGAATTCGACCCATGGAGGACATTAGAAGTTTATAAATGTCAATAACAAAGAATGAAACCAGCTTTTGATCATTTGTAGAATTTGCAATTGCATTTGTGAAGAGGGAGAGCTAGTGGATGACTAGTTTCTTGCCTTAGCCAATTTCGAGGGTGAAAGATTCCCATCCAAGTTGGCAATTGGAAAGGCCATTCAGACCTTTCATTTGGAGCTTTAATGGAGTCTTTATTTGCAGGTGTAAGCTACAGGGCAGCTCATGGTTTCTTCTATTGCAGCTCGCTCCTTCAACCATTTCCAGTTTTGATGGCATATTCTTGATCCTTGAGGGAGGGCGTTTTGGTGAGCTATTGTACTCTTTGGGGGAGCTTCTAATGCCCCATTTATTTTGTAATATGAAGTAAATACTCTTTTATTCATCTCCAAAAAGTTTCAGGTCGAAATTCCAAGTAGAAATGTATAAATCTCATATTTAATGGAAGAACAATGCCATTTCCCCACTACCTTGTTGTGAGCCAATGTATTGATGATGATTTCGAATGAATGGATGATTCTCTGATATATTTGTGATAAATATACTGCCATGGATGTATTATACAAGTTTCATGTACTGTACTTGAGCATTTGAAGCATTTTTACTCAATTTAATTGCATTGGGAGAAGAAATAGTGCCATTTCCCCAAGGGTCGAATTGGGGATTTTTGCAGTTGAATGGGAGAGGGTGAGAACAGTTGTAATAAACCATTAATGGTGCATATGAGACCTTAATAACATACTTAACACATTACATACCTCTGTTCATAAATTTGAGTGGGTTTGGAGGCATTTGGGAAGCCATTTTCAGTACTTACCTTAGGGGGATTTGAACCCCAAATTACTAGTAAAATTGCATACTTGGTCCAGAATCTTAAGAGAGTTTGCAGAGGTCTTTTGGTGGCCATATGTTATCCCTGAACATCATATTCAATTCCTAATATCATTCATAAACCTTCCTTGAAGATTTGAAGGCATTTGGAGTCAATTTGAGACCTAGAGACCAATACTAGTCAAAGGGAAATCACTAGTAAAGTTACCTACATTGACCAGAATTGAAAGAGTATTTGCAGAAGTGTTTTAAAGGTACAAAGGCATCCCCGAAACACATATTTATGTTCTAATATCATTTATATACCTTCTCAGAAGATTTGGGATCATTTGGGGCAAATTTGGGACCCAGAGATCGAAACTAGTCAAAGGTCGAACCAAGGAAAAAAGTGGAAAATTGCAATTTTAATAAAATTCCTAATAAGGGACATTACACAACTACAAGTTTGGTGATAACAGATCCATAGTGAGAAATTAGGGTTTTCGCTTGACCATTAAGTTAAAAGGAAAATTGATTTGGTGGAAAGGACACACAAACATACAAAGAGGTTTCTTACTCATAGCTTTCAGCCGGAGAGTGAAAAAGACAAGTTTGTAGAAGAATTTTAAAGAGAAGAAAACAGAGGAACTTCCATCCATAGGATTGACAGGGCGACTTGAGCAAAGGAGAGAGAGGGCCGTACAGATTCGCAGAGGGGCCGTACTGATTCACATAGACCGTACAGCAGCAAGTCGTACAGCAGAGGTTGTACAGTAGGTCGATCGTACAGCAGTCGCAGAGGGCCGTACGGATTCCGTACGCTGACGGAGAGGGCCCTACAGATTTTGTACGAGTGACACAGGGGTCGTACAGTGACGCAGGGAGGTCATACACGTTTGTGGGGTTGTCTCAATGATCCTCAGTGGTTTGATTTTGCCAAGTTGGGTAAATCAATTTTCTAGATTGTATTTGTTCTATATCTTCATAATAAAATATCTTCTCAAACTGCTGCACCAGTTTTCCCATCTTGGGTTTTTCCGGGGGTTTATACCCAAAAAGATTGGTGCCTCTATTGATGTGATTGATGTTATATTTCTCTCAGTATTTTATTTTTCCGCTGCATTGTGAAGAAATCCATTTGTGGTTAAAAGTAAAATTTGGGTTTAATTCAAATAAACTGGCATACTTTAACTCAAGATTGGGTTTTAAGGAAATTTACATGGTATCAGAGCTGTTCTGAGCAAATCTGAGAGAAAGAAGCAGTTGTTGGATAGATCAGGGGCAGATCTATTCCAGGGTTTACAGGTAAACTTCATTATGGCCGTACAGTTAAGAGTTGAGGATAGACTCCAGGGGGCTCACAACTTTCCTAGTTGGAAAGAGAGGATCACGAGGATCCTAGATGTTAGTGATGCAAAGGAGCACATTGACGACCAGAAGGTTGCTCCCACAGATCTGGCAAAGATGGCAAGGTGGAAGAAGGTAGATTCTAGAGCTATGTTGATCATCTTGGATGGGGTGAAGGACCACATAGTCCCTCATCTTTCCAGGAAGAAGACTGTATTAGAAATGTGGAAGGCTTTGGAAAGCCTTTACCAGAGCAAGAATGAAAACCGGAAGATGGTGCTGCAGGAGAGGTTATGTGGTACCAAGATGGCCAAGGGTGAAGGAGTGGTGCCTTATCTCACAAGGCTCACACAGATCAGGGACAAACTTGGAGTAGAGGGCTCTAAGACTGAGGATGAGGAGCTTGTTCGGATAGCTCTAAATGGCTTTTCTAAGACATGGGACATCTTTGTCAAAGGCGTGGTGGCTAGGGAGAAGCTCCCTGACTGGCAGAGATTGTGGGATGACTTCGTGCAGGAAGAGATCCGTACGGGTCAAGGTTCAGCTTCATCAAGCGGTGCTCCACAGATCGTGGATGAAGAGATTCTAGCTTTAGCAAGCAAAGGCAAGGGTAAGGCAAAGAAGAAGAAGGATGATAATAAGAACATTGACATGTCAAAGGTCGAGTGTTTCATATGCCACAAGCATGGACACTTTGCCTCCCAGTGCCCAGATAGGAAGAAGAAGAACAACACACAAATGGCAGGTTCAGCAGAGGTGGATGAGTTCAGCAAGAGTTTTGATGAGGAATTTTGTTTGATAGCAGTTATCACATATTATGTCGGGAGCAGCTTCCACACTGCAGGCTGTGCGGCCGAGTTCCGCACAGTACCTTTTTTTCCAGATCGATGATCAGCTGCCTTCAGGTGAGGCATTTTTCTTCAGATTGCCCCTAGCAGATACATCAGAGGGGACAGGCAGTTGGACTTACCATCTACCACAGGGTTACCTTTCCTTGCCAGGCTTTGACACAAGCCCATTTGAGACAATTGCCTAGTCTTATTTTGATCGAGATTGTCACAGTACAATGTTGGTTTATTATATGCCCGGATTCAGCAGAGATCCAGCTCAGATACAGGTTCAGTAGCAACAGGTATATGGTGCAGCAGGTATTGCATATATTGATTATTGCTCATGTCGTAGATTAGACTCTTTTATACTTGCTAGTATACTAACTTTGCATGAGATGATATATTTGGTGATCCGCTTATGATATGGTGTGTTTGGGCCTTTGGTGATGTCAATCCACCCCTCCGGTTAGACTTATGTATATGCACGCTGAGTTATGTCCTGTATACTTGGCTTAGACTTGATCACTTAGCCCCTCGATAGCTGACTTTAGCACCATTATCATCTTCTCCACCCATCTGACTCATTCATGACACTTCTTCCCCGACTTGGATTCTGATTTGTGACCACGAGGACCCCCTTTCCCCACTGATCTCTGAGTTTGCCATGACTCCCTGTTTATTGTGCCTCAGCTCTTTAGTGTGTGAGATACACGGTTAGACCTGGGATTTGCTCCTGTCAGTTGCCCCCGATGTTGCAATGCAGTTAGGATTGTGTAGCCTCACCGGGTGCTCCCCACTTGTCGTCAAAGCTTGTATTACCCACCCCCATTACCTTTGCAGTATGAGCGCCATGTTTATATCTTTTGAGATATGTATGTAGCCCAAGAGGGCCATGAAGAAATGAAGAAATGAAGACTTGAAGAAATGAAATGTAAATCAGGCTAAAAAGGCCTCTATGTTATAAATGTAAAATCTAGCCAAAAAAGGGCTAAGTATGAAACACATTGTAAAATCCATGCAATGTGTTTATGAACACACATGGATTCTGGTCAACTATACATGTCAGCATTTGTAGTGGTTATTCCTCACCTAGTCCTGCGGGACAAGGAGGTGAGAAGGAGCAAGGGACAAGCTCAAGATTGCCCCCTAGAGTCTCAAGTTACGGTTTGTCGAACACCCAGTTTGGCGGCTCTAGAAAAGAACCTCACGGAGTCTTCAGATACGGATGTGAGTTGTGGGATACTTGTTAGATGACTAGTGGTGGTTTCCCTGCACTATACCCATTTGTGAGGCACCGCCCTTCCCCGTGTTTTGTCATGGCATACTTACCTCAGTGGACCCGCTTTCTTGAGATGTCTAATGGTCACATGATCTTTATCCTCGTCCTCCCATATCTTTTACCTTGTTGTCCACATCACCTAGAGTTAGCAAGGTGGTCAATTCTATGGATGTGTATAGCATCCTAGTCTTTTGGAGGTGGTGGGCCCACTTCACCAGGGCCTTGTACTATTTCGAGATTTAATGAAATTTTTATCACCATGTTATCATTTATTGCTTAGTAATGTACTAACTTGTTTAATTGAGCCTTGTCACTTCATGCTTGCATACACGTTTCAGCTAGCACTATAGTTGACCAGATTTGACTTAGTCAAACTGGGTTGACTAGGCCAAAAATGGGCCCGAAAAAAATGTTGCGATCGGAATTTCGATTTCGATCATTTATTATCTACAGGGGTTCCATATGAGCATGCAACTGACGGAATTGCAAAACATTGAACCAGTTGAGAGATTTTTAATTATTATTGGTCAACTTTGACCTGTTTAATTAAAAATCATGGATTTGGGGCAAATATTGCCAAAGTGATGGATCGGGGTCGTTCGAGTGGTCATCCCTACTACTTTTGGGGTCCACGATCACATTGCAGCAAACGGTTCGGCAATCCGGGCATTAAAAGTGGGTCAAAAGCCCAATTTTCTTCTTCAGCCATATAAACCAGCAGAAAATACATGGAATTCAAAATTTGACTAAGGCAACTATAGAGAAATGGCAAAATTAAAGGTTGGCAATGGTAAAGGTAATTACTAAGGTAATTTTGGCATGTTTTGACATTATATTTGATGGTGGTGGGGCCCTCATTTGCCCAGCTCTCACTAGAGGACGAGTTTGCCCATGGGGGCATTTTTCTCCTTAGTGGGGGAATTCGATTTGCATGGTTTTGATGGTGGGACCCTTGTTGTATGTGGTTGGGGGGATAAAACCCCATATAGACACCCCCCAACACCTTTGTTTGATGTATGGCCCCCACAATGGGCCCCTCTCTCTCCATAGTGCGCTCTCCTTGGGGCAATTCGCACCCCCCTCTTGGAATCAATCTCCACCATTCGATTTTGTGGATGGGGAGATGATCTCAACCTTCCATTTTGGGGAGAAACCTAGTTGAGAGTGAGCCATCTCTATAAGAGAATGGATTCACCTCCATTGTACTTCTTCTTGGCATTTTCCAGACTTGAGATTGAGCAATAGAGAGACAATTCTTCCACATTTTGCTTGTGATATGGTGGTGAATGCTTATGGTGCTGATTGTTAACATATTGCTGGTGCATTTCCAAGTTACTTTGTGTTTTCTCCATCATTCTTTGGCCAAAAACGAATTGCAGGTGACTTGACCACTTGGGGAGGGCGCAGCTCTTGAGTTAGCAGCTTCTAGTTGCTTCTCTCTTCAGGATTTCAACAAGGGAAGTGAAATTTACTATTTGTGCCTCGCTTTCTTTCATTATTAGTCTTTCATTTGCTGATTTCCTTGCTTATTTGCCATAGTTCTAACTTGGTTCTCTCTTTGGCAGGTACAGGGACACATTGGTCAACTGGCAGCATCAAAACGCTAAGGGAAAACGCACAATCGCTTGGCACTTGGAATCCGGGATTTGTCTTCAGCTCCACAACGCCTCACCTTCATTATCCGGGTAAAATCCTTGCTTGTCTCTCCCATTTCAGTTTCATTTGTAAATGCTTGGCTGCAAATCTTAAATAAAAAACATAAAAATCAATATCTACAAATTTGACCGTAGGAATTCCATTTTCTTTCCAAACCCGCTTATTATTTGCCCTTAAAAGCTTATATCCCAAGTTTGGTTAGATTCCGACTCCATTTACCCATAGTTTAGGTGCTGGTCACTTTGTCAAAAACGCCCCTCTAGGGTGTTTTTCTTTTTCTGCCTATTGGGTGTGTTTTGGGGTTGTGGGTACTACTCTTTAATCTGCTCTGTAACATCATTTTACCTTAGAGTACTAAGTATCAGCAGCTGAAAGTGCTTAAAAACGTCTTTTTTTGACTGCCCTAGGTCCATTTTTCTACTATTTCACCCATCCCCCTAGGGCTGTTAATTTTATTGGCTTGCTGGTCTGTTTTTTGTCTCTTAAATCAGCTATTTAATTAAGTTATAATCGTTGGAATGTGTGTTTAATTTACTTGCTTATCTCTGCTATGTATTGATAAATCATCACGAGCTTCATTCCCCCATAGGCAGGGTCCCTAACCACTCTTCTAGCAATTTTCTGTTTGCTGATTTAATTTCCAGCCTTCTAATTCTTCATTTTATTCATCTTTTACATGTGCAATCAAATCTGAATTTGTATCACTTAGTACATCTTTTCATCCAAAATCTCGATTTCACTAAGGCTGGAAGAAATCTCACCTTCAGTCATCCATTTTGTCTATTGCTTTGATCATCCTTTGTGGGTCTAGGGTGTCTGATTGTTGAGTCTCAACCTTCACTGGTTGAGAGGGTCTCCCCCTTGACTAGGCCAAGTGCCTTGTCTAAAGTGACTGCAGCCTTGTCCGGTGTGACTTCTGTCCCTTGGGCAGAGAACTTGGCTGTTGTTGGTTACACCGGCCTAGCTATGCTCCTCTACCGTCCCTATTGCGATGCATGCACTAAGCAGCTAGAGTTTGTGTGATGACAATAGCTTGCATGGAAATCTCCATCAACAACATCATCTGGTATGTGGACAATGGTGCATCTTGTCATATGACGGGACATAGATCGTTCTTCAAGAGCTTGCAGGAGGTGGAGTAAATCTCCACATTGAGTTAGGAGATGATGCGCGGTATCAGGCACAACGAATTGGTACTATTTCGTTTCAGAGGGAGTCTGGAAAACCCATCAGCTTTGTTGATGTATTGTATGTTCCAGGGATGACGAAGAATCTCATATCTGTTTCCACACTAGAAGACAAGGGTCTTCCTAAGTTACCGGAAACGTCCCAGTAGCCTTGGTGAAACGTTGTTCCCCGTTTCGGATCCTGAAACGGAGGGGATACAACCCTGAAACATCACTGAAACGTATCAGATTGGTACATATACGTTTCAAGGGTATTAGATACATTTCAACCTAGAGGTGATACGTTTCAGGGAAATTGTGTTTCAGGGAAATTGTGAAACGTATCAGAGAGAGGGCCACATTTCTAATGGTTTTTTTATTACTGAAGTCGAATTTTTAATTATTTCCCTGGTCTATATTGAAACCCTAAAGGACCCACGACCTCTCCATGGAAGCTATAAAGAATATTAAATGGTAATATTAAATTCTTAAAGTAAAAGCAACATTCTCCTTATATTTCATTTTCTATCCTTTTACTTAAATTTTTAACATTATCATTAATTGTTTCAAGATGTTTGAGAGTGGTTCCAACCTCATCGGACTTCATGTGCAAAAAGTAGAATTTTTAATCCCATTAAGAATTCAGTAGACTTAATAGTTTTCAGGATTTCAGGACTGCAACGTTGCCACTGGATTCTATCATATATGAGGGTATGGGATTGGCATTCAATCAAGCACATCAACCCCTCTATGTACCTTGATGTTGGTGGTGTTGATTGTTGAACTTCTCTGTCTTGAATGGATTTGGACCCACTTCCATAGCCAGAGGATGTGAACATTGGTGTTGGACGGGTTCCTTCAAGCCCAGGGAAATCAAGCCAGGCTCAGTATCCCTATTTTCAGTTTACTTTTGTTGAGGACACAGATAATGACTCTGACTCTGAGCATGAGGATTCAGATGATATTAGTTAAAAGTTTTCACAGTATCATGTTACATGTATGATTAATAATATTCGATAGTAGTGTTAGGTGATGATGATGATGTACAATGATAATATTATAATGATTATGATGACAATGATAATATTTATGATGATGACAATATATATATATATATGTCGTTTCCCTGTCGTATCGTATCTGTCTTTTTTGAAAATTTGTCGTATCTGTTTCTCCCCACGTATCCGTATCTGTTTTTGTATCCGCTTCAATGCAACTTATAGGGGTTTTCTAGTGACATTCCGGGATAGAAAAGTCTATATCAGGCCAAAGGGGTCAAATAAGAGGTTGGATCGGATGATTGGGGTCCGGAGCGGGAAGGTATACAGACTACAGTTCCAGCATGCAAAGGCTCTGGTCAGTAGCAGCAGCAGCGAGAGTGAGTTGTGGCATAGGAGGATGGCACACTTACATCATGGAGCACTGAGGCATCTGAGACAGGCAGTTATTGGAGTTCCTCCAGTGCAGGAGGAGAAGCATAACCACTGCAAGGGTTGTGCGTTAGGGAAGAACATCAGGAGGCCTTTCCCACAGAGTGAGCATGAGTCTAAGGGGACCTTGGACTTAGTGCATTTAGATGTATGCGGACCGATGAGTGTTCATTCTTTCAGTGGTTATAGTTATTGCGTCACATTCATTGATGACTATTCCAGGAAGACCTGGATCTATTTCCTGAAGGCCAAGTCAGAGGTCTTCGAGCGGTTCTGAGAGTTCAAGACTCTCGTGGAAAACCAAACAAGGAGAAGGATTTGGATATTGAGGACTGACAATGGGGGTGAGTATACCTCCAAGGAGTTCTTGGAGTACTGTTCATCAGAGGGGATCAAGAAGGGACACATCGTTCCTCACAACCCGCAGCAAAATGGAGTGGCGGAGAGGAAGAACAGGACACTGGTGAGTGCATCCAAGGCCATGCTATTTGATCAATGATTACCACTATTCCTAGGCATTTCGGACTGTAGTATATGAACAGAACATGTGTCCTCACTCAGCTTTGGGGAGGAAAACACCTGAGGAGGTATTCACAGGCACTAGACCAGTTGTGAGTCATCTACGCATATTTGGGAGTGTTTTCTATTGTCACATTCATGCCGACACTAGGAAGAAGTCGGACCCTTCAGGAGAGAAGGGGCTTCTAGTTGGTTATAGTGAGACTTCTAAGGCATACAGAGTTTATGTCCCGGCTCGCAAGAGGATCATTGTGAGCATGGATGTCCCGTTTGATGAGGACAGAGCCTTAAGAAGATCTATGGACTTACTAGCACAGGAGAAGCCAGCAAAGGACTCGGGAGTTGAGGGGGAGGAGCTACAGGTACAGGTACAGACACAGGGCCAGGTTCTGGTAGTTAGAGGGAATCAAGTAGACAGGATCTTCCTATCATTGATGTGGAGGATGAGCAGCAGCAGCAGGAGGATATCCAGCGAGCGCAGCAGGTAGATTCTAGGCCACGGCCTAGGTGGTACAGGTACACAGTTCAGGATTCCAGGCAGGTGAGTCTTCCACAGAGCTCCATGAGGCGAAGCAAACCACCAGATAGACTTAGCTATTTGGCACTAATGACGGAGTTGATTAACTCTGAACCTTCCAGTTTCGAGGAGGCTGCACTACATGATGTGTGGCAAGAGGCCATGGTTGAGGAGTATGACTCAATCATGAAGAATCAGGTATGGGAGGTTGTGTCGAGGCCTGAAAGTAAAAAGGTGGTGGGATCTAGGTGGATCTACAAGGTAAAGCATGCAGCAGACAGAAGTGTGGAGGAGTATAAGGCACACTTCGTGGCTAAGGGGTATTCACAGAAGGAAGGCATTGACTATGAGGAGACCTTCGCCCCTATCGCTGGATACTCTTCTATTCAGACTATCCTATCATTGGCAACAGAGATGGGTTGGCACGCTCATCAGATGGACTTGAAGACTGCCTTCCTCAACGGATTTATAGAGGAAGAAGTGTATATTGAGCAACAAGAGGGGTTCGAGGTGGAGAGCAGGGAGTCACATGTATGCAGGTTGCAGAGAGCTCTTTGCGGGCTCAAGCAGGCACCTCAGGCATGGTGCTCAAGGATCGACAACTATCTACGGGAGATGGGTTTCCAACGGAGTGAGGCAAACCACAACCTGTACTTCTTGTCAAGTGAGGTACCTCTAATACTGGTGCTATATGTGGATGATCTCATTCTTACAGGGGATGACAGGCTGATCGAGGATTGCAAGTCCAATCTTGCAATAGAGTTTGAGATGAAAGACCTTGAGTTGATGCATTACTTCCTAGGTTTGGAGGTTTCGCAGAGAGATGGGTGCTTCTTCATTGGTCAAGGGAAGTATGCAGTGGAGATCTTGAGAAGATTCAGGATGGAGGACTGTAGATCCATGTCTACGCCTCTAGTTACCAACTGGAGGAAGATTGACGTATCAGGGTCAGAGGAGTTTGATCCTACATTGTATCTTCAGCTTATCGAGTCACTTATGTATCTGGTCAACACTCGACCAGACATTAACTTTACAGTCAACTCTTTGAGTCAATTCATGGTGAACCCTCGAAGAGTACATTGAACAGTTGCGACACACTTACTTCGTTATATCAGAGGCACAGTGGAGTATGGATTGGCTTATGAACGCAATGGGAGTATACAGTTAGCAGGCTTCACAGATGCTGACTGGGCAGGATGTGTAGAAGACCAGAAGAGCACTTCAGGTTGTTGTTTTAGCATTGGGTCAGGGGTTGTCTCTTGGTTCAGTAGGAAGCAGAAGTCAGTTGCATTGAGCTCGGCAGAAGCTGAGTACATGGCAGCCAATATGGCAACATGTGAGGGGATGTGGCTGAGGAAATTGCTCTCAGGGTTATTCGAGAGTGAGTTGGAGACTACTATAGTTCACTATGACAATCAGAGTGGCATTAACCTTTCTGAGAATCCAGTGTTCTATGAAAGGAGCAAACACACTGACATCCGGTATCACTTCCTCAGAGATTGTGTTTAGAGAGAAACCATTCAGTTGGAGTATATTCAAACAGATGAACAGGTGGCGAACATATTCACCAAGGCACTTTGCAAACTCAAGTTTGTGAAGTTCAGAGACAAGTCGGGGTTGCTACCAAATCCCTTTCTCGTTGAGAGGGAGTGTTAGAAAGTGGCAACAAGGAAGGTCTTCTATCATTGCATGTGTCCTTGCATGCTAGAAGACATAAAATAGGAAGCCAAATGTATTAATGTATTTTCCAAAGTTTAGACTTAGGAAAAGTGCATTAAGTGATCTAATTATTAATTGACTTAATGGAGTCACTTTTAAAAAGTTCAAGTGAAAATAATTTAAGTGATGGCTAATCTAATCTTGGCCATTGATCTCACCGGAGGATCTCACCCATTGATCCATAGTGAGAAGTTAGGATTTTCGCTTGACCATTGAGTTAAAAGGAGGATTGATTTGGTGGAGAGAACACACAAACATACAAAGAGGTTTCTTACTCATAGCTTTCAACCAGAGAGTGAGAAAGACAAGTTTGCAAAAGAATTTTACAGAGAAGAAGACAGAGGAACTTTCATCTGGAGGATTGACAGGGCGACTTGAGAAAAGGAGAGAGAGGGCCGTACAGATTCGTCGAGGGGTTGTACTAATTTGCAGAGGCTGTACAGTAGCAGGTCGTACAGTAGGTCGATCGTACAGCAGTCGCAGAGGGCCGTACGGATTATGTACGCTGACGGAGAGGGTCGTACAGATTCCGTACGAGTGACGCAGGGAGGTCATACACGTTTGTGGGGTTGTCTCAGAGATTCTCAGTGGTTCGATTTTGCCAGGTTGGGTAAATCGATTTTCTGGATTGTATTTGTTCTATATCTTCTCAAACTGCTGCACCGGTTTTCCCATCTTGGGTTTTTCCGGGGGTTTATACCCAAAAAGATTGGTGTCTCTATTGATGTGATTGATGTTATATTTCTCTCAGTATTTTATTTTTCCGCTGCATTGTGAAGAAATCCATTTGTGGTTAAAAGTAATATTTGGGTTTAATTAAAATAAACTGGCATACTTTAACTCAAGATTGGGTTTTAAGGAAATTTACATGCCTTGGTGCCCAAGGTTCCTTACAACTGTAACATAACTTCTTCCTCCTCAACGCATTCTAGGTCGCATCATCCAACTTGTTCTTCTCAGTCTCTTTTTTCTGGATAGGGCTCTTATCTTTGTCTTTTTGAGGGGCGAAAGGTTTGGACTAAGATTTGTTCTTTGGGACGACATCCTCCATGTCCTCGAGCTCTCATGATGGCATCCTGTAATGTTGTGGGTTTGAAGAACTTAACCCAACCATGCAGTGGCTCCGACAGTCCCTTAGTAAACAACATAATGAGTCTAGGCTCGAACACATCAATCACCATGACTACCTTCCTCTGAAACTCTGCACTGAAAGCATCCACAGTAGTTGTCTGCTTGAGTTGTGCCAACTCTCTGAAGTATAACTCTGGATCCTTCCTGTCAAACCTATCCATCAACCGTTGTGCGAAGTCCATGTATGAGGTGATACCGACATGCTCCAACATAACCAACCTGTGGCACTACCATTCATCTGCCTCTCCCTCTAAATGTATGTTGAAAAAATATTGTAACTTCTAAGAATATTCTATTTGTACTTTATCTGGAGATGTTTCATTCCTCCGTCGGGACATTATTATATATCCGGAGATGTTTATTCCTCCGTCGGGATGTTGTAACTAGGGTTATTAGACTTCCCTAGTGGGGTCGGCCCTGAGTTAAATGTTTAGGGGTTATTAGACTCTCCTAGGAGAAGCCGGCCCAATTAGGGTTAAAAGTCAAGTGAAGTAAAGTATAAATAGAGGATGTGTGTTCCTCATTTATCACACTCACTCACTCATTCACTCACTTGTGAATTGCGCATACGAGAGAGAGAGATCTGCGAAGGAGGAGAAGGAGCTCTTGTTTAGGGTTTACATCTTTGTATTTGTTGGTCAACTATTTGTTGGTCATGCTTTGTAAATATTTTCAAAACTCCTAAACAACTTACACATTCAAAACTAAATGCTTAATAGCCTTAGTAACCTTTAGGGACTACCCCCCTTGGCTTTGTTAGGAGTTCTTCCTAAACGAAGGAGTCAAGATCAAGTGACAGTACTTGACTCGAGACTTGCCCCCAAGGAACGCACCAAGCAGCTTGAAGATTTATGCTGCGAGCCGATAACCCCCAAGTGCATGTTTCGGTAGCAACATAACCTATTATTATGTGCCTATACATTGCCAATTTTTATGTTGCTTACTTTCACACTAGTAAGATCTTGTGTTGCACTGAACATATGCACACCCACAAATTGATCTGATCCATAATAAAATTTGTACTTCAGTGGCCACTGACAATGGAAAAATGCAATAGCAAGGAGTGGTCAAATCTTGTTTTGCAAGTTACTTAATGTCCACATGAGAAAGGCAATTGATATTTACTATCAGGTATTATAGTGACCCATTTGCATCTAGGAGAGTCCTGAATCCCATCACCTTAGATCCAAACTTTCCCCAAGAAACATGGGGACTGTGAAACTTGTGATGAATGATGTGACAATAACATTTTTGTGGGTGTTTGGGGAATCATGCTTGGGGTTGGGACTTCATTCATAGCCATGTATTTGGGCAAGCAGAGGGCCATGACTTGCCAAGGAGAAATTTGCCAAAAGATTCACCAAGACTTCACAACGTTTTATAATTCAGTGAAAGATTTTACAAGGTTTTATAATTTAGTTAAAGATTCGCCAAGATTTTACAAGATTATATAATTCAATGAGAGATTCGCCAAAATATTATATATACATAATATAACATTGATAAAATAGCCTTCATATTTTCCTATATATCATGGGGATTCGCCCATTTATTATAAATACAAATTTACGGGGGTTCTTAAAATTTTCCCTGGCAAGGATTCTTTTGGATCAGAGTAGCTATAGTGGTCACTCCTAATAATTGTCCCTGGTTAAGCATAGACAACTTAATCAAAATGTAATACTGGTGAACATTTCCTCCCAACTATACACAAGATAAAATGGCATGCAAGACCAGCAGTCAAACAGGTAGTACTCCATA
This sequence comes from Larix kaempferi, assembly GCA_027924585.1. Taxonomy (NCBI): domain Eukaryota; kingdom Viridiplantae; phylum Streptophyta; class Pinopsida; order Pinales; family Pinaceae; genus Larix; species Larix kaempferi. The sequence goes on along the minus strand of BSBM01001005.1, from coordinate 22,008,527 downwards.
AGAAACTACAAAAGGGAAGGAGAATGAAAGTTGGCCCGATATCTTAGGGCCAAGATAAAACTTGCTTAACTGTTCTATCTGTATTTTCCTACATTCGGTTGAACCTATATTTTGGACAAGCATATACTTCAGCAATTCTTTTAATCATGTTGACAGCTAGCATATTTAATAACAAAAGTTGCACTTTCTAATGCATATTCCTTAATTGCTGTGCTTTCAAGTGTTGAGACTGTTTATAATGAGGAATCTCGTGCATTATGAAATAATTGCTAAGCAAAAGAGTTAGACCTCGTATACGTCTCCACTGTGCAGCTTCACGACGTGCCTTCAAGTCAGCCTGTGGAAATTTCAAAAAAATAGCACTGATATTAGAAAAAGGAATGTAAATAAGAAAAATAAAACTTAAAAAGTGTTAGAATCTATCTGATCAAGCATGTTAGTTCATGTGCTGAACAACTAAATGTAGAGAAGCACATACTCATATCCATTATAGCACTTTTGGTTTATTGAAACCAAATTGGAGTACGATATAGGAGGGGAGAGAGAAAGACAAACCTCAAATTCTTCCTTCGCTTCTTTTATTATTATCTTATCATCAACTGCAGCTCGCTGCAAAATAACACCTCAAGTTTCAAAATGTACATGGAAAAACAATACAATTATTGAAAGAATTAAGCATGTTATAAAGGAAAGGAGGATGGTTCAAATAATAAGCATTGTCTTTGCAATTGGCAATATAGCAAGAGAACTGAACACAGAAATGAATCTTCAAATTCAGCATATACTGCAACCTTGCGTTTTCTTTCTCATCATAAGGATAGTTGAAGAAAGAAGGGACGACATAAAAGGCAATAGAAAATAATACATTTGAATTTGAAAGAAATAAGGAACCTGAAAAGCAATACAAAGTAGTGACATTTTAGCTTTCCCACTGAATGAAGGCCAAATGGAACATGAGTTGCAGACACTTTATTCACTGTGCCTCAAAAGATCTTTTCCTATGCGTCTTCCAAAAGATATCACATGTAAAATAACTCAAAATTCAATTGAAGGGGGAACAAGTAATGAACCAAATAACCCAATGAGAATTAAGAAACACCAACTTCAGTAATGCCAAGACTAGAACAAGTGAATGAGTGAATAATAATCTCCTCGAGGAGCCAACCTCCAATTACAAGATATCCAAATGCACAATATCAAATGATTATTCACATGAGTCTCGTAGATTTCTAAATAGAAAATAAAGAGGGCTTAAAGTTTCCTACACTCTTGGCCAACCTGGCTTTAAATAATGTAATAATAATGAATGCGGGTTAGGAACTTAGGACCCCTAACATAGTCCCCCTCTTTAAAAAGCTTTGTAAATGAGGGTGTTGCTTCATGAATTTCTCATCTTCCCATGCGGATTCTTCTGGAGGCATCTTCTTCCATGATGGTTTTATTCCGAAGAGAAAAAGATCATAGATCTATAATTGCTTCTTCAAGAATCAATTTTCCTACTTCATCTAATTCTGGAAGCTTAATTTGTAATAGAATTAGTATCTCCAACATGTTTAGGCAGGAGAAATGGAAACCCTAATGAATGCATGAAGAAGGCAAATCTATCTCATACGCCACTTCTCCAATCTTGAAAAGGATCTTGTAGGGTTTAAAATTTTAGAACAAGTTTCTGATTTTTCTTTTGTTTGGGAGTACATTGCTTGTACACTTGGAATCAGAAATATGTCCAATACCGCACCTCAAATTCTCCTTCACTGCAACGTTTATCTGCTTCTTGCATCACCTTGTTTTGGACCATTTGAAGGTTTTCTTTAAATATTTGTAAAGTTTCATGAGTCTTCTCAATATCTGAGTCTATTACATGTACTTTTGAAATGGTCATGCAAATAAGATGTGATACTAGGAGTAGGATTCCATAAAGAGCTTGGAATGGAGACAACTTAGTAGCTATGTGATAGGTTGTATTATACCACTCAACATCATCAGAACCGACCCAGAACCTGCCAAACTGGCCAATTGGACCAGTTATGAAGGGATTTCTAGCAGAACCAGTGGTTCTAACAAGAAGTGGTCAGTTCTGTACAGACCCCCTCACAGGTCCATTCTTACAATCAGAAACACATTTCGAAGCCATATCAGCATCTGTACGACACGTTTCCAACACCAAATCTGCCTATTTTGACTTGGTTTGACTCGGGTTTTAACTAAGTTTGACCCAAAATACTAGTAATTAATGGTAATGTTAAATTCTTAAAGTAAACGTTGACATTCCCTTTATCTTTAACGTTTCCTTTAGGATTCCTTTATCTTTTGACATTTCCTTTAGGATTCCATTATCTTTTAACATTACCATTAATTGTTTCAATATGTTTGGGAGTGGTTTCAACCTCATCAGACTTCATATGGAAAAAGTAGAATTTCATATTCCATTCAAAATTCAGCAGACTTAACAATTTTCAGGACTTCAAGATTGGCAGGATTGCAACATTTTCATTGGATTCTATCAAGAGCAGTAACACTGTTACCGTTCAAACTAGCAGCCTTGAATTAACAGTTCAATATGGTTTGTATGCTAGTGAATGGTAAACATGTGGGAGAGGTCTAGGCCCAAATGTCACCACAGCCCAGCCTCTCAACTTCTTCGGGTAATTCTATACCCAGGGGAGAGCCCTTAAAGATGCCTGCAAACAACTCCAAACAAACAAATACCTTTCATGATGTTCTTGTCCTTGATGTTCTTGATGTTACTTACATGATGATATGTCCTTGTAATGTTCTTGATGTTACTTACATAATGATATGTTTATAAAACAGTAACCTCATACTTTGTATTAACTTGGACAACTATTGTATGGAAGTATTGTAACTCTAGTTCATTATCAATTCCAGCCATTTAAGATGTTATTTTGTCCTCCCAAAGGCATTAGAGTGGTCCATTCATTCATTGGAGAATTTTGTCTAACTTTGACCAAAGTTGACTTTTTCACCTTTTTTACTTGAGCAAAGGGGGGTTTGACTTGGTCAACAGGACCAACCAACAGTATTAATATTAAATGAAGATTTCATATCAGTTTTTGGCATGGTATGGATTGGTATTGGTTAGTAAAGCATCATGGACTTGATCCAAGGCAACTTACAAGTGTTTCTCGCATGGATTGATCAAAAGCAAATTAATAATTGATTTAAACAGACTTCCTAAAGTCTGATTTAAAAATTGCCTAAGTGTAACAGTGAGTAATTTAAATGGAAATGGGAAAATGAAATTGAGCAAATATTGAAGTGGGTCCTCTTCAAAGGTGAATGTGATGACAAATTAGCTATCACTTGGCAATTTCTACATTGTTTTGGGTCCCATCTAGCAAGCCATCTTTAAGGGGGCGGACTATCTCTCTTAGGGGATGCACTCTCTCAAATTCAGACAGTTCTTTTGCACTCAGTCAATCCAAATCAGCAATCCACTCAGCAAGGATGCATTTTTCATGGTCTTGTTGGTTTTTCGAGCCTAGATCTGATTTAATGTCTCAAATAATTTACATGCAATTATTGACGGAAAATACACTAAGTTCACAACAAATCAACAAAACGGAAATAATCAGGAAATCACACACATATTTGACACATTGATTTACGGTGGAAAACCCCTAACAGGGGAAAACCAGCATACAGTTTGATTTTTATTAAGATAAAAACCTTGGACTCCTATCATGGGATAATACTCCATTGAGGAAAATACAATGACAGAATGATAACCTTCAACCTCAAGATCAGTCGTTCGATCTTGTTGGTTGCTAACCCTCGACTGCCACCTACTCCCTTGCTCTGACCTCTACCCCCTGCACCTACACATGTGGTCGAAAGTCCTTCTCCAACCACTTCAATGAGATCTCATTCACTCTATGTGACTTGTGTGCCTCCTCCTCTCACTTAGGTTGACTTTTATAACATTACAATATGCAAATACCTAGGGGCAATACCATGGATTTCCAAATACCATGGGCCTTCTAGTTCACTTTACATAAGGTAAGTACAAGAATACATTCACTTTAATAGTTCACTTTATTAAAGTGAAATTCCTAAGTCTGAGAGGTCTCTTAGATGACTACTGCATTCCAGACACTTGGCCTATGCAAAAGTACCTTTCCAATGCTACAAAATATCAACACTCCCTCTTAACAAGGAAGGTACTTCTCTGAGAGCCACCTGAAACTGGTTCTCCATCTGACTCTAGCACATTGTCGCTTACATCATCCTACACTCTGCATTCCTCCAACCCTACTAGTTAGCTACTCCTTGTTTACTGAAAGACACTGAATCAATAATTCTATATGCGGTACACATCAGTGCCAAGAAGTTTGAAAACTTCGTCAAATGCCTACTCCTGCAATGTGCTCCTAAGAGTTGTCTCTTGCTCCTGAGCATCCATTAATGTGATCTTGTACCAACTTAGTCTCTTGTCAAAACTGGAAGGGGCCAACTCCATCTTCCCCTCTAAAGGTTTACTCCCTATACTGGAAGTCTGCGAACTTTGCTCACCCTTCAAAGTCTTATGATCCTTGACCTCTATCACAAGCATCGATCCATGATCCAAGATCCCCTTGGATCCAACTACAGGCTTGCCATATAACCTGTAAAATTTGCCCTCTCTGACACCAAGAGCTCGTGTTGAGTTTATGCCAGACCCTATCGGTCGAATGAGAACCCATTCCCCCTCAAAAGAGAGTGCATACCCAGTGTCCTCCAATGTCGATACTGAGGCCAAGTTCATCCTGAGCTCCGATATATACAACACATCTGCCGCTTCTAGAGATCCTCTTAACTCTAGTTGAAACCTGATTGTTCCAACTCCCTTCACAGCACACTTGACATGAGTGCCAAGCTCCACATGCGAATCTAGGTCTATCACTGACAAACTGGTGAACAACTCACATGTCCTCATCATGTGACGAGCAGCCCCACTATCCACGAACCAAACACTACAGAAATTTGTGCCAAAAATACAAGAGACTAACGAGAACTCTTTCTCGAACTTCTCAACAAACACCTCTTGAGCTTCTGCAATAGTTGCTATTTGTTGAGACTTGCACTTATCTTTCTTTCGTAATGGACACTGGGAAGCATAGTGGCCACACTTGTGGCCTGCAAAGCACTTGACTTTGCTCATGTCCTTCTTCTTCACCCCTTGTGAAGTGTTCTTGTTCCTCTTTGCCTAACTGGCAAGAGCAACATTTTCCTCATCATCCTCCTTATGTTGGCCTCCAAATAGAGACTCCTATCAAATCTCCTCTTGGGTGAAGTCATCCCATAACCTCTCCCAGTCAGGGAGATTCTCCCGTGCAACGATCCCTTCGGCTAAGGGTGACCATGGCTTATTGAAGCCATTCAGGGCAATCCTCACCAACTCCAGATTTTTCATAATCTCCCCAACTACTGCCAACTTATCACAAATTTGTTTGATCCTAGTGACGTAAGAAGCTACAATATCAGTCTTGAACATCTTGGTGCTTCTAAGCTCCTCCCTCAACACCATCTTCCCCCCCTCCATCCTCGAGTCTACCTCGGACCAATATTCTCTTTGCTGAGGGAGACCCAATACTTTTACTTCTAACCCATCAGACACTTCCTTCTGTGTCTCGATTTGCTTCCCTCGAATCTGCCTCTGCTAAGTACATGTGTATTTCTTCTATCATCTGGGAGACCACCCTTCAAATCTATCCTCACTCCACTCGTTCCATCCCTCTCCCCCAAAATATTGATTGCTACCCCATGAACCAATGGTATGACGATGACTGCAAGCACCTCCACACCCAACTTTGGTATGCCTTCAACCATGGTCACCCCTTTTATAGTCCTCTCCTCCACAACAAGAAACACCTCTTCATCTCTCATAGGCAGCAAGAGCTGAGTACTTCCCTTATTCATTCCTCTAGGTGTTTCTGGCGTACCATCTTCCCTCGCCACTCCCACCTCCTGCCCAATCTTGATCCAAAATCCATGTTCTCCTACACCTCTTCCCTCTATGATATCCCGGGGCAACCCCTTATCCATGTTACCTCCCCCACTCTTGTTATCTATTCACCCCCCATGATGTCCAGGAGCCTGTTTGGGAAATGAGTTATAGCAGAGCAGCGGATGAGGAGGGGTTCCAAGTTGAACTCTTCAAGCACAACCTTCGAGCACGTCATTGTCACTTGGTTGATCTATTCAATCACGTGGTTTGTACTGGATTCCATGAATCATGGTCACATCACATTATTCACTCGATTCATAAATCGGGCCCTAATATCGATTGCAACAACTACAGAACAACCATGGTTGGCCACACTTTCTCCAAGTTATATGCTACAGTCCTCCATATGCAGCTTTCTGGGAGATTGAGAGGAGACAACTCAGAGCGAGAGGACAAGTTGGCTTCAGACCAGCACACCAAACCATTGATCACATTCTTACACTCTGTACCATCATTGATGAGGCACGTTATAAATCCTCGAAAGTTTATTGTTGTTTTGTAGACTTTCGAAAGGCGTTCAACTCTGTCCCCAAAGTGACATTGTTCCAGAGACTTCAAGGAATTGGCATTTCCAAGATCCTCATGTCTATCATGATGAGATTACACGAGTCAGCCTTGGTCGTCTTCGTATGGCCCACAAGATTTCAGATTTCAACAAGAGTACCATTGGGGTTAAGAAGGGTTGTCCACTCTCCCCCACTCTTTTTGGGATCTACATTGATGAGCTAGAGTCTTTCTTACAGGAGCACATTCAAGATGGTGATGGGTGCCTTTTTCACCAGGTCTTTATTTCTATTTTTCTCTTCGCCGATGACGTGGTCTTCTTGGCCTCATCTTCGAAGGGTTTGCAGAGACAGTTAGATGCCTTGGCCCTCTTTTGTGGTCTTCGTCAGCTAACAATCAACATGGGTAAAACCAAGGTTATGATCTTCAATGGATCGAAGAAGCTACTCACTGATCTCAATTTCTTCTTCAGAGGGGAAGAGGCCGAGATCACGAGCACCTATATTTATTTGGGCATTCATTTCACAGGGCCTTGTTTTATCCTGCGGCATACTCTTTAGCCCCAAGTTAATAAAAGGTATAGCTCCATAGCCCTTTTAAAGAGAACGTGCTTTAGACACCATTTTAAGGATATCTAATCCAAGATGTCTCCCATGGATACTCTCATGCAACCCACAGTACTCTATAGCTCTGAGGTTTGGGGGCCATGCCTACTTGACTCTGATTGGGCCTCAATAGAGAGAGTACAAATCCTCCTCCATCGCATCATCAAATGCAAACAGACAGTACCGCAGTCCATCGTGCTCACGGAGTTTGGCACTTGACCTTTTCGGCTTGAGGCTATGTTCAATCTTGTTGCTCTCTTATGCTGCCTTCGGAGCTTTGTCGACACGCCAAAGGGGCATGATTGATACCCATACTCGGCCTATCTCTCTTCAGAGGCCATCGCCTCATCCAGTCCCTCAAGTCACTCTAGATGTTGGTTTGTGGGTGTTGCAGATCTTTTAACATCTTTCGCTATTGCGATGAACTCACTCCCTCCTTTTGGGTACTCCTTGAATGCACATGGTTACCTTTTACCTACTAGACAAGAGTTGAACAAAATTCTAAAGATGGCACAGACCTTTTCAGTGCTTCCTTCTTCTAGGGGCACCAAGAGACAGACAAAGGATGGCACAGACCTTGGCCACTCAGTTAGGACACGACAATGCGCCTCTACCTCCACCCAACACCAACGACGGGGATAGTCTTGGCCCCATCACGACAGATGGACGACTTCTTCCAGGTTGTAGCATCAAGTACCCCCCTCCAGGCAACGGCGCACTACTCATTGCAGTTCTTCTTCTAGCTCTTCCTTCAGACAGAGTACTCTTTTTAGCTTTATACAGTCGGCCTCGGATGGTAGAAGAGATACTCCCAATGCTTCCAGTGGCCCATGACAGTTTCACCATCATTATTTTCATGTCACAGATTTTGGATCCACTCTCCTTCCTTGGACCAGCTCTCTTCATTTCTCCCCTTGTGCATATTCTTCTCTGAGACCGAGTCTCCATTTATAGATCTAGGGTTTGATTTAAGTTATGTTTTTTATCTTCTATAGGAGCTACTTTTATGCTCCCACTTTGTCTTGTTCTCATGGTACTACACAATCCAATTGACCTACTTTTGTGGTCATTTGTTGGACATTAATAAAATTCTCTTATCTTATCTAATATAAGCCTGTCAAAGCATCCAACATCGCCTTGGTTAACGTCTTCGCGACTATGTGAGGGATCAAATGATCCTTCACCGCATCCAAGATAATCCTTCTGGCCTTCACATCCTTCAAGATGTGATTGATTTTCCAGGTCCTTAGGATCTGTTGACGCGGTCACTATTGTGTTGGCTAACTTCCACAACCCATTCCCCATGAGAACCAATTTGACCCTCACCTTCCAAGGGTTGTAGTTGAAGGCTCCCTCCAACCTATCTTCGTATTGTATGCCTTATAGATTTTCCATATATGACTCACTGAAAATCACAAATCCAAACTCGGTCTCAAGTCTCTTTAAAACACATGCATGCACTAAAACCCAATTCTCAATCCTCGAGAATGTATCAACATATACAATAACTTATAACATGAAACACATGAGATCTATCTACAACTTTACACAATATAGCAATCACACATGAAACTTGAACACAATAATTTTGGCTCAATGTGACCCTAGAAAACCTTTCGAGAAAACCAATGAGAGAGTATAGAACAGCTTTTATAATCTTAAGCAATTTACAATAGATACAATGGAGTCAATCCAACATAGACTTATCACTGAGCCACATAGACTCTGATGATCAAGTCTGATCTCTGATGGAAAGCTGGGTGATGCACCCCTCTGGCTGATTGCGCCCCACTCTGAATCAATGCACCCCTCAAGCTGAATGCGCCCCACTCTGACTGTATCTATCTCTGAACTACTATCTTACTAGGGGCTTTCACCCCTCTCCCTCTAGATCACTGTCGCGATGATTCCCTCTCTCAAATCTGTTGAACTCTATCTCTGTAATGTGCCCCTCCTCTACTCAAGAATGCGCCCTCCTCTGACTGATCAATCTCTGATCTATCAACTGCTAAATCCTATCAAATACCGAAGCAATCTCTACCTCCCTAAAGGATCCACCTCAAGTGCACCTAATTTGTCTCAAATCTGTGCCCCCCCCCCTCTCTCAAGAATTGGCGCGTCTATTGCTACTCTTCAATCTCTAAAGAGATCTCGTGTGATGATCTCTCACACACTGGAATGATGTTCCCTGTCAGTCTTAGAAGGAACACTGCACCCTCACTCTGCTTGGAAGTCGTCCTCAATCTCTCTCAGATTAATGTGCTCCCCCTTTGCATGCAATGAATGCGCCCTCACTCTCTCTCTTCAATCTCTGAAGAAAATGCTCAAGTAACCTTTTTCGTTTTCCCTTTGCCTCCTTTTATTAACTCACTGATTGATTAGGGTTTCCAAAACCCTAATATGAGTGCATGCAAAAATCCCACTTTTGCATGAAAAATAACACAGTGCATTAAAACAAATCTTGCATGCAAACTTGCATGCATAAGGCAAAAGTCACTGAAACCTCCACATGTCTACCACTAGATCCATGACACCTAGTAGAGTGTCTCACCCTCTACACTGATGCCTATACTGATAATGTGCCTTCATGCTAAGCATCACCACATGAAGGACATCCCGAGATACACATATCTCTAACATGCCTACAGCCATCATGCTACCTGAAATGCTTGCTGCTCAAACTATGTTGCCCTAATTTGCAGCTTACTGCTTCCCAAGCCTATTTCTGCTACCCAAACTCCTTCCTAGGCCTTTTTGATCGTTTACCGAAATCTGTTGATGTCTGCCAGGGGCACTGCCTGATTTTTCTTGGCTGCCCAAACTGCTTAGTGTTTGACCTGACCTGCCCATCTACCCAACAACTAATTCTCCTTGGCAATTGTTGTTTTTCTACCCTGGCGGTCGCTAGCAGCTGTTGTCATCACTCTTTCTTTAGCTGTCGGATCTCTCCTTCTCTAGCCATGCCCAGCTATAACTTCCACCCTCCGGCCGCTAGCAACTGTTACCTCCCATGCTCCAATGTTTACCTCCCATCTGCAGTTGCCTTATCTGCTACAAAAACTTCTTGTTGTTGCCCAGCTCACGGTCCGGACCTTACTGCACATCCATGGTTCATCTGTCACTCAGCTCACAGTTCCTCCACAACCACTTCTTCGACCCACGTCCGTTGCAATCATCAATCCTTGTGCTAGCAACTTCAACTCTGCGTGCTCGACTCACTCTGCAACCACTCTTCTGTTGACTGCTCTAGCAACCCAATCCCTTGCTAGTCGACACCCTGTTGCACGGGTTCCTTGCCCTCGACCCGCATGTTCTGGCTTACACCTCTACCCGGCTCTACCTTGCTCGACCCGCACGAGACCTTTGGCTCCCGCGCTCTATCGTAGCCTACATCCCGTGCTAATTCCACACCACCCACGTCCAGCCCGACCTTCCTGCTACGTGACCAATGCCCAATCCTTGTTCTATCGGATCCCCTCATGCTCCACAGCCGACAACCCATTGACCCTACGTTGGTGGGCTACTCTGCCACCTATTACCACTCAAACTAACAGTCATAAATAAGCAACACGATGTAGACTAAATGTTAGTGATTGGTAAGGATGTGGAAGAGGTCTAGGCTCAAATGTCACCACAATCCAACCTCTTAACTTCTTCGGGTAACTCCTAAACCCAAGGGAGAGCCCTACATGATACTTGCAAACATCACACATGCAAATACCTTTCCACGACCTTGTAACTAGATTACTGCCTTGTATGGAGTCAAACAATATATAAAGAAGACAACTTAACCTAATTAAGGAGTTAGTTCAATAGCTAATCATGAATATCATCAATCACCTTTCCAATTTCACATATTCCAATGCAATTCACATATACCAATGCACCTCCATGTATCCCAAGGAAACCCTCAAAAAGGTGTGCTCTAAGGAAAAGAGGAAGGAGGAGGCTAGGGCGAAGCCTTAAGTGAAGTAAAAACCCTAACGTGGCCCAAGGTAAGTGAGATCTAGGGTTCTCACACCTCCCAATGCACTAGGGAAAAATGGGAAACCCTTCAAGATCTATGGACAATTCAACTAGGGCGAAATTGAGGGGTGGACCAGTTTTAGCAAATTCCAAATATTTTTAGGTTTTTGAATTGATGTAAATTTTAAGGTTGTTTTTACTATATGATTTTTAGGGTTTTTTACACATAAAATGGGGATGCCCTTCAAGATCTATGGATAAATCAACTAGGGCGAATTTGTAGGGAGGACCAAAATTACAAACTCACGGCTATTTTTGGAGTTATGAATTTTCTAATTTTTAGGGTTTTGGGAATTTTTTAGATTTTTAGGTATTTTTATGCATAAATTGCAGCCACAAATATAATGCAGTAAATGCTAAAAATAAAGTAAAAATATGACAAGGGAAGGGAATATGACCATTGTCTCAATCCCTAGAGCATTGAGAGATCTATGGTTAACGTCTGTCTCTTAAGATGTTCCTCTAGCACTTGCAAGCTAGGGCATCACCTAGCAACCTCTAGGGTTCAGTAGGTGAGCCTAACTAAGGCAAATGGAGAAGTACAAGGCCCCAAAAGCAATAGGAAACCCTTATGCAAGACGTTTCCTTCATACAAAGTTGATAGAATATTGGTAAAAATCCCTAATTCAGAGAAAATGCAACATAAAACTACCATTCAATCCACATAGTAACATTATTCACCAACATTCAAGAAGAGATGAGCAAAGAAGACACCTTTAGGTCACACTTGTGCATGTGTTATTCCAACAAGTCTAGCATCAACTATAGCATGTGCAAGAAAGAAGCCCTAGATCATTCATCCATCCACCATCAAGCAATGAAGATCGTCCCAAGAGAAGAGAGCATCACCAAAGAGACTCAAAGAGTAGGAGAAAAAGAAATAATTTCATATTTGAACCCTTGTCTTATGATTTACAAATGAGGTAGGGGGAGGTATTTATATCCTCCAACCCTTACCTTTAAATTTATCCAAGCCTACAAGTTTTAATTTGTCAATTTGAAATTAGAATAAAATAATAGTTAGAATAAAATAATACTAAAATAATCTAAAATAAGACTAAATTGGGGTATTTTGCCCCAATACAAGCATATGATGATAAAAATACTAAAATATGTAGGATAAAGGCGCCACTATGCTGGAAGAGTGGGCTAGAGGGGGATGTCATGCCCCAACTAACCCCCTAATACTGAAAATCCCTCAACGTTCTCCTCACAAGAGACTTGAATGCTTGAAAGAGATGATGATGTCATAGGTGCAACTTCGCCAAAGAGGGGTAGAGTGCTGAGAAAAGAGGTCCAAGTGAGGTACATGAGGTGCGCTAAGAAAGGGACAACAACCCTTCACAAAGTACAAGCACCTCCTAGACAAAATAACTGGGTGGTCATGTGACCCAATGGCCTACCCTCAGAAGCCTCAGGCACCAACCCCAAGGATACAAGCCCTTACAAAGGGGCAGTCAACAATGCCACTAAGACATAGTACTTCTGAGGGCAAAACCAAGGAGTCCTGACATGGTCGACCATACAAACGTGTAACAAAACCCCATACTTGGCCTTTACAACAAAAAAATTCGGCCCCTCTTTGCCAAGCAACCTACGAGAACACTGTAAACTATAGAAGCGTAACACCACCCACGTCTCCACATGTGGATTCTCCACAACAATCAGGGATCTAACGTACAACGGCGACTGTACGGCAGGTCGTACGGTCCTACTTTTTCTTCTTTTTTAATTTCTTGTTGTAAATCCCACGCCAAATTCGATTTGCTCTCAAAGCGAAGCCCTCAGCTCTGATACCATGTTGGTTTTCCAAGCCCGGATCTGATTTAATGTCTCAAATAATTTACATGGAATTATTGACAAAAAATACATCCAGTTCACAACAAATCAACACAACGGAAATAATCAAGAAATCACACACATATTTGACACATTGACTTACCCTAGAAAACCCCTAACTAGGGAAAAACCAGCAAACAGTTTGATTTTTATTAAGATAAAAACCCTGGTCTCCCGTCTTGGGATAATGACCCATTGAGGGAAATACAATGATCAAATACTAGCCTTCAACCTCAAGATCAATTGTTCGATCGTGTTGGTTGCTAACCCTCGGTTGCCACTTGCTTCATTCCTCTGACCTATGCCCCCTGCAACTACACACGTGGTTGAAAGTCCTTCTCCGACCACTACAATGAGATCTCACTCACTTTGTGTGACTTGTGTGTCTCCTCCTCTCACTTAGGCTAACTTTTATAACATTACAATATGAAAAAACCTAGGGGCAATACCATGGACTACCAAATACCATGGGCCTTCTAGTTCACTTTACATAAGATAAGTACAAGAGTACATTCACTTTAATAGTTCACTTTACTAAAGTGAAATTCCTAAGTCTGAGAGGTCTCTTGGACGACTCCTGCGTGCTAGACACATTCACTTTAATAGTTCACTTTACAAAAGTGAAATTCCTAAGTCTGAGAGGTCCCTTGGATGACTCCTGCATGCTAGACACTTGGCCTATGCAGAACCTATGCAGTAATCTCCCTAATAATAAAAATTTGAACCTGATTTAATGTGGTAACCACTAAAACTCAACACCTAAAGCATTAGTGACATGTATGCTTAAACTTCTAGGCACTTTTAACTCAATTGTCCTCAATCTTAGATCTTCACTACAAAACTCTTGATACAACCATTCATTTGTTGAGCCTAGTCATTTTGTTGTCACCAATCCATTTTGAGAGTAGCTTGCCCATTTTGAGAGGTCTCTTGGACGACTCCTGCATGCTGGACACTTGGCCTATGCAAAACCTATGCATTAATCTCCCTAATAATAAAAATTTGAACCTGATTTAATGTGGTAACCACTAAAACTCAGCAACTAAAGCATTAGAGACATGTATGCTTAAACTTCTAAGCACTTTTAACTCAGTTGTCCTCAATCTTAGATCTTCACTACAAAACTCTTGAGACAACCATTCATTTGTCGAGCCTAGTCATTTTGTTGTCACCAATCCATTTTGAGAGTAGCTTGCCCATTGTTTCCATATCTTCCCAGTTACTCTTTTCATGCTTAAGGGTCATTTCAATCCATAAACTAAAACCCCCTTTATTATTACCCCACAGGATGCCACAATTTGAGCCCTTGTTAATTTCCAAGGAACTGTGTCCCCTAAAAATCAATCTAGCAAGTGTTGTGGGAAAGTCGGTTTTAATTGGCAAGTTCCTGGAAAAGCTTGACTAAGGTCACCTTTCATGGAAAGGGCTACCTTGGAGGATCCAGGAAACCTAAAGAGAGAGGACTTTGCATGTGTGACACTTTGGGGTAGTGTCCTGAGGTTCCACTAGTTTAGCAATCAATTAGTCCTTGCAATATCATGGTTGCTAAGTTGTGTGACAACACCTACCTCTACCTTCTAAGGCTAGTGTCCCATTTCTCGCTAGGGACACTTTTGAACCCTACATTTTAGCAACCCATCTAGGTAGTAAAAATCACTCTTCCCTTTCTCACGTGAAGGCTTGCTCTTATTTACACTTTCATCTTTAACCATGGAGATTCCTTTCCCTAGAACTCCTTACCTTAGAGCCCTCAACCTTGTCCATGGCCCTAACCAAGCCTATCTCAAATACATGTACAACCTTAACCAAGGTAATGTCATTTTGCAACCAAACCCCATCAAATCATTATAACAACGATTTCTCAAACTATGTCAACTATATACCCACACCAAATGCAACTCAAATGAGCATCATCAACATTCCTTCACCCAACAACCCAACTCAAAGCACTCATATTGAGGTCCCAATACTTATCTAAGAATAATCTAACAAGCATTCAATGGATGTCCCCTAGTTGAGGTTTCAATCCAATCATGCCATCTCTAGGCCTCATTTCCTCACCTTGCCCATCTCGAGCCAAGCCATTTGTCCCTTCCTACCCCACACAACCCAAGGAAACCCTTCTACCCGAGGCAAGCCCTTTCCCTCCTTTCAACCCTAGCCTACCTCAACCATCTGCATGGCCTTTCGACTATTTTCCATGCTCACCACCCTTCCCTCTTCAAGCTCCCTTGAAAAACTAGGGCCACCCTCCTGTTGCCTTTCTTGAACCTTAATCTCCTTATACCACTTTCTCTCTTTCTCACAAATTTCATTTCCTTTTGGTTTCTTGTTGTCTATATTGGCCTTTGTGGCCTTGTTTCTTCTCATTTCTTGTAGCCTTTGTTGCCTTGTATTTTTCTTTACTTTTTTGTTTCTCTTGGCCTCTACGGCCTTGTCTTCTACTTGCTCTGTTTTTTTTGGCCAGGCGGCCTTGTCTTTCACTTTTTCTTTTTGTCTACCTCGGCCCTTGTGACCTTGTCTTTTGCTTTTCCTTTTTGTTTCTCTTGGCCTTCGTGGCAGTGTGCTCTGCTTCTTCATGCAACTTCTTGACATCCTTTTGTTTAGATCCTTTTCCCCCCTACCAACCATCATTTTGTGCCACGCATTTCACATGTGACTCATTAACCTTGTCTCTTCCAAGAAGAAAGCTTTTTGTATCCCACATTTTGCATGTGCCTATTCAACCTTGTCTCTTCCAGGGGACAATTTGCTTGTGTCCCAAGCTTGTGTGTGTCCCTTTTCGCATGTCATTGGTCAACCTTGCCCTTCTGAGGTCCAAGCTTTTTGTGTCCAACATTTTGCATGTGGTTGATCAACAATGTCTCTTTCAAGCGGCAAGTAGTTTGTCTCCCACATCTTGCATGTGGTTCTCTACCTTAGTCGGTATGCCTAACACTGTCACTCTATCCCCCTAATCGACATTTATCTGTAACAAATAAAAATATTAAAATAATATGAATAATATATATAATAATATAAATAATAAAATAAAACATAATGTTAATTATATTAACTAAGAGACATAACCCTTGGTGAGTAGTCACCATATAAGCCCTATATATGCGGCTACATCCTTATTGTAAAATCATCATTATTTATCTTATCAATTATATATTTGATTATTTGACCATTTATGGATCCTTTGTATTATTTACATTGGTTATTTGTATAAGAAACGATTTTATCGTTTCATTTGATATCAGAGCCGCGTTGTTGATCCAGGCTTGTAGCCACCATTTTAGGGTTTCCCTAAAATCTAAGATCTTGTCCAAAAACCAGGCCTTTGGTCCAAAAAAGTTCAAAAAAAAAAAAAAAAAAAGAAGAAGAAGAAGAAGAAGAAAGAAAGAAAAAGAAGAAGTAAAATAAGTAAAAAGAAAAACAAAGAAGTGAAAGAAGTAAAAAGAAAAGAGAATATAGAAAGAAAAAGAAAATAAAAAAACAGAGAAGTAAAAAGAAAAGAAAAAGTAAAAAAAAAAGATAAGTAAAAGAAGTAAAAAGTAAAAACAAAGAAGTACGTGGTTTCTTAAAAAAAGTACATGGTTTATTTTCCAACTATAGTGGAAGCATTTGTGAAAATAATATACTCAAAAGTTATAAGCAAGAATTGAACTTGGGTGGGCAAAGTAACATGCATTCCTCCCAACCACCCAATCCACAACATTTTTATTATCCTTCAACTCCAAAAACAATTATTATATTGTTATTATCATTAATAATAATTATTATATTATATTTATTAATAATATTATAATTATTAAATTTTAATAATAATAATTATTATTTGGAGAAAACAAATGGAGTCTCGGGGTGACAAAAGAGGAAGATTCCAGAAGACCCACTCAAAGGTAGCCGTTGACATACTAAAACTTGAAGGGATTATTCAAAGAAAGCCTATTAGCATCGCTATTTGCCCAACCATCGAGGAAAATCACATTAACGTCAACTTGGCAAATCAATTATTCGTCCCAAAACTAAGTATAATCGAAAAGAGATAAATGGGGTGAGAAGAACTATGCAATTAGGGACTTACAACTAGAAATTGATGAATATAAGTTCACATCCCAATTCAATGTTACGACTATTTATCTAAATGAAGTTGACATCATTCTCGGATTATCTTGGATGGAAACATTGGAGACAATAACGTTTTCATATAAGAAGAAGCAAGTCACACTACAGGATGTTAGAAACTTAGAAAGAAGTTAGATTCCAAAGCCGTGGCATCTAAAGACTTCAAGGATATCGCCATGGTCATTTCGCAAGAAAATCAAAAGATGCAGTCAAATTCGACAAAATCGTCACAGATAAAGAAAAAGAGATCTCTCATTTAAGAGATCATAATCAGAAATTGCTTCTTCAAATAAAAAAGACAAAGGATAAAGCACAACAGAATCAAAATCTAAAAGTGGAGAATCGAGATCTTCAGAAGAAACTCTTAGAAAACATTGACGAAAATGGTTACCTCAAGAAGCACAAACAAGATCTAATGGATCAAATTCAGAAGCTTAAAGATGATAAGAAAGCACAAGAAGAAATGACCCGAAATCTTAAAAAAGAAAAAGACTCGTTAGACAATAAGTTGGAGCAAATTCAAAAGAGGACATCAAAGCCCTTGGACTAAAAAATCTACATTGAGAAAAAAGAAGCAAATACAAATTCAGTCCTCATTACAGTTCAAAAAGAAGACAATCTAATAAAAAAATAAACAACAATAACTCCCTATCGACACCCCAACCATATAAACCAATATCCTAAAAAGTGGGAATTGTCGAAAGATGATGGTACTAATGTGCTCAAAGCTCCTGACGACAAATCAATAGAGAATCCCAACAGTCAACAACAAATCAATTTTGGTTGGATTGATCCGTCAACATATCGGAAGTTATGCTTTACACTTAGAAGTTCGTATTGACATGTTTCGTCAGCTACGACGTCACAAGGAACGATGCAACAACATTATAAGGCTTTGGGGACAAAGCCTTTCTAAGAGAGAGGCAATGTAACAAATAAAAATATTAAAATAATATGAATAATATATATAATATTATAAATAATAAAATAAAACATAATGTTAATTATATTAACTAAGAGACATAACCCTTGGTGAGTAGTCACCATATAAGCCCTATATATGCGGCTACATCCTCATTGTAAAATCATCATTATTTATCTTATCAATTATATATTCGATTATTTGACCATTTATGGATCCTTTGTATTATTTACATTGGTTATTTATACAAGAAACGATTTTATCGTTTCATTATCCCCCTCAGGGAAAGCTACTAATATTGTGTTCAAGTTATTTGTCTCACAGGGACACTAACCAAACGTCTTGTCAATTAGGAGCTTGTAATATGTTAAGGTTGAGTAAGACACCAAAGGAAAGATGGATGGATGAGCAAGGTCAAATGAAGTTGTTGAAGGTGGCTCAAAAGTTGGGACATATTGGAGGAGTGCCTGATGGATTAAAAACAATGATAGGCCACATAAATGGCTGCTACATGAAAGCGAAATGAAGGAGAAAAATGCAAAAATAACAACAATATTGCACAATCTCAACCTTGAATGTGAGCTCAAGATGCAGAACTACCTCATAATTGGTATGCCACGGAAGAAGAAACATATTTTGGTGCAACTTAGGATAAGATCCCACTAGTTGACAAGTGAAATAGGTAGAGACGAAAAGAGCCCAAAAGGAAGAGGGACCAAAGGACTTGTGAAGTCTAAAAATTAGAAAATCTAGAGATTTGGAAAACAAGAATCACTTCCTTCTTCATTGTGAGGTACATAGGCACATCAAAAAAGGATCAACCTTAGAGAGAACCACTTGGGCAACAATATTCTAAGACAAGAAGATAGAAGAAGACGTTGCAGAGGAGGCAAACAAAGTTTGTTCTACAAGACAAAGGTTTTGAGATCCAAGTGGTAAGGTGGCTCAACACACCCCGTCAAGGCAATCCAAATGAGTATACATGTAAAAGGGTCAAGAATCTGCCTACCCACTTAGTGTGATTAAAGTGAATTTTATTTTTTCTTGCATTGTCAGTTGCTACTTTATTTTACTCTTACTTCAACAAAAGCTTACACCACAAAATTGTAACTATTCCACCTCATAGACCTGTTATGCCACATATTGTATTGGCATCTTAGTACTAATTTTTGCTTCATTCTGCTATTGTATTCCAAATTATTATGATCTCATTTTACTGCTGCTGGGACATTCCATATTATATGAGTTATGAGATAATACTACTATCATGTCATATTTAATGCTATACTATGTCAGATGATGATGATGTGTTACATGATGTTGTACTTTACTGCTACTGTATGATGCATTTGATTGTTTTGATGAGTATAGCTAGTTGTCAACAGGCGGTACACCCCAAACAAGTATGCAAACTGGGATAAATATGTGACTTGGCACAGATTCCTGGGTACAGCCTTCAAGGTGACCTCAATTGATGTATATATATGAAAACAGACCCAAAAGCAGCATCGCTTCATGAACTATATAGATCTCAGATACAGAGACCAGCGTGAAAGAAACATCATGCCATTATCATCTTCCAGGGCTACAACTATAGGCTGATTATGAAGAGTTTTGGTCCAAATTTCTTCATTGTACTGAGCAAACTGATATCAAACCTTCCCAGAAATCAAGTCCACTTAAAAAAAACCCACAAGACTTTATTGTCATGGATCTCTGAAAATGGTTGCCTTTCTATACTAAAACTGGGCAGTTAAAACCCCTCAAACAGCAACCTGTTCCTGCTGTTTATTTCTTCAATTCTGCCTTTGCATTACCATCCTAGATTAGATTAGGCCTGCAGGACTGCTGATGATACTCCTTACTGCTATTTTATTGCCCAGATCTGTCTAGAAAGTGCCCAGAATCATTATTGAAAACATCGGCAACGGCAAAAACACGGCGAGAGGTCTGGAATACATATTGTAGATGATGTAGTGGATGCCACATCAAAATAATACATCAGAGTCAATACTAAATCCTAAAGCCTGATAGCTGTCCGATAAAAGACTCGAAAGTGGATAACCAATACAAAATGACATCAAATATATAAATGCATCTCATCATGAGTCATCTACAATGACAAATCTTGCAGCTAGCTATCAGCCTATCCTGGAGAATCAATGACCTCTCCCTGTTTTACGAGAAAAGGATATGGCTCGTTTGCCACTAGAAGTTCCTGCATCATCTATGTAGAAGTTTCCCCCAAATTTTAATAAACATCGAAGGGTACGTCAAGGTCTTCAACATAGGGGACCCCGCCAAAAATATTACAAAATTTATATAAGAATACATACAAATTGAAATATAAATCATTTAAATTTAAATTTGTTATAAATTACAATCTAATAGACTAATACATACATGATCATTGATAACAATGTAACATAATAAATTAAAAATGATCTTTCTACAATAGACTCTCACCATCATCATCTGCGTACATATAGGGCTTGGTGCTCTTGATTAAACATCAATCCCATACCCTCATACATGATAGAATCCAATGGAAATGCTGCACTTTGGCCAATCCTGAAATCCTGAAAACTGTTAAGTCCATTGAATTCTGAATGGGATATGAAATTCTACTTTCTCCATATGAAGTTTGATGAGGTTGGAACCACTCTCAAAATTCCTAAAACAATCAATGGTAATGTTAAAAATTTAAGTTCACATTCTCCTTTCTTTTCTTTTCTATCCTTCTACTTTGAGAAATTAAGCGTGCACCATACCATTGGTAACACATCCCCGTGTAACACTAAAAATGTCAAATAAAAACCCAAAAATCGCCCCTTAAGTGGGTTAACATGCAACCTGGGCAATGTTTCCTCTATCATGGCACAACATTTTGCCGATAAATCGTGATTTTCTCTAGTGAGGTGGCCAATTTTCTGGCGATATTATCAACATTACCCAGAATTACCCAAACACTCCCAGAACTTAGGATTTAAGCATCTGTTGCTGCTGCAATGCACTCAGAATGCTGGTTCAGCCCAGAATTCATATCTAAGATGATGTAATATAGAACTATGCTTCAGACTTGCCCAAATTTACTCAAAAAACTCAGGAATCAGCCCCAAAGTCTTCATGAAAACCTAAGCAAACTCCACATGCAAAGAGGGGGTAACAGGCCTTTCTTTTCGGGAAATGTTTTGAATGGGCCCAATGGAAGACTAGGGCAAAGTTTCGTATGAGCTCAATGAAGATTGGGCAAAAGATTGAATGATCCCAATGAAGATTAGTGCAAAGATTCGAATGGGCCCAATGGAAGACAGTGGCGAATTTTCGAAAAATCCCAGTGGAAGATTAGGGCAATGTTTTGAACGGGCCCAATGGTGTTCGGAGCGATGTTTTGAAAGGGCTCAATGGCCTTTTCTTTTGGATTCTGACACTTCTTCAAAAAAATGGTCAATGACCATTCTCTTCAAGACCAGAGCGATAGTTCAAAATGGCTCGAAGGCCTTTCCTTCAATTATCAATCGACCTTGAAAAAAGGCCTAATGGGCCAATCTTTTGAAGAAGGCTGACAGAACAATCTTCAAAAAGGGGCCTGATGGGCCGATCGTTTGAAGAGGCCCAATGGGCCAATCTTCAAAAAGGGGTTGTTGGGCCTTCCTTCGAAATACATCGAGGCAAAGGCTAATTGGACCCCGATGTGATTTATCGAAAGATCTTGAAGGGGTTGGTATTCAAAGAGGCCCAATGGCCCAATATCTTAAAGAACCTGATGGGGCTGGTATTCAAAGAGGATCAACAGCACAATAGCTTAACAGGGTATGTTGCAAGTGGTCTCTGACCCATACAACAAGATCTGAATTCAAAGGGGTAATGAAGTGAGGAATCCAAGAAGATCAGGATTCAGTGAAAAAGACTAAATAATGGGTACCCGATCTCATCAAAAGAGACCAAGTGTAAAAATTCCCCTATATAACTTTTACTACAAATAGAAATATCACCTCTGGATAGAGGTTTCCTAGATCTAATCCTTGAGAGCTTTCAGCCTTAGGGCTGATCTGAAATATTTAATTACAGTGGAAACTACTTTATTTCACTTCAATCCAAATCACTATGTAGCTCAAGAGAAAAGATATCAAACAAGTGTGCTTCATTGTCAACAAGTTACAAGTTACAGTCCTTAGGGCACACTTTTTCATGCATATAACCGATCTGAAATAACTTTATTACAGAGGAATTTACAGTAGTAAATCTGCCCCCTTGTATTCAAGATATATGTTAAAAACTTAAATCACTTAACAATTTCAGCTCTTTATTATGTCAAATCAGCATTAACAACAAGTGCTGGAATTTACCAAATAAAAAAGGCAAACACAAGCTGAGAATCAAATCTACAAGTAAACACCAAATGGACAGCTGAAACACTTCATTTATATATAAGAGATGAAGTACATGTACATACACACAGCTCATTACAAGCTAGTACAATAAGAGATTAAGTCCATGTACATACTCACAGCTCATCACAAGCTAGTACAATCTCAAACCTCTCCAAACCTTGGCTAGGAAAACCATTAAAGCCCTAGCCACCAACTCCTCCTAGCTAGGAACAACTCCTAACCAAAGTTGGTTTCTTCATCAGAGATCCTCTTTGATTCCTACAGTTGCATCCCACAAGTGTGCAAGGAGTCTCCTCTCCTCTTCAACAAGCATAACAAGTAGCACTGGGGTTTCCAAAATCCTAATCTTCTTTTCTAACAGAGCTACAAGACCAATGCTTTTTAAAGCATCTAGGGTTTATAAAAAACCCTAGCTTCCTTGCCTCCTTAGGGTGAAACCATAAACCCTAGAATTACTCTTTAACTTCTCCAAGAACCCTAGCACTCCAAGACAAAGAGTGGTAGTACAATGAAGAGAATATGAGAGAGAGAAACTAGTGTTCCACTCCTTGCATCTCTAATACAAGTGAGTGATGAATGATTCCAAATGATCAAGTATCATTATCTCCATGGTCATGTTTGTCTCTAGGATTTGCATGCATAGCACAAACCCTAGCATCTCACAAGAGCAATCTCTCCAAGAACAACCAAGAAGTCTCTCTCTTCTTGCCTTCTCCTAGAATTTCCTCATAAACCCTAGCATCTAGCTCCTAGGGTTTCCTCATGAACCCTAGTGTCTTGAAGTCTCTCTCTTCTTGCCTCCTCCTAGAATTTCCTCATAAACCCTAGCATCTAGCTCCTAGGGTTTCCTCATGAACCCTAGTTTCTTGCTCCCTATGAGACTTCTCCAAGACAATACAAAGAATAGGGTATATGATGATTTGAATGACTCTCCCCTTCCTCTATTTATATGAGAGGTGAACGAGGTCAACAGTACAATGGTGGAACTAGTCCAACTACAAGCAACCTATGTACAAGATGATAAGCCCACATGTGCAATGCTTCCTGTACAAGTGACACATGTCAAGCTCCAAAGTGAAGACATCCAACAAGCAAAGCTCCAAGGTATGAACGCTCTTCAAGAAGGTATAATGCTTCACCTTCACAAGCCTCCAAATCTCCAACGCTCCTCCTATGCCATATGCTTCTCCTATCCACCCTACCTACATGATCAATCCTCAACCCAAGCGTCCTCAAGTCAAGTACAAACCTTAAACATAACCTAGTATTGCAATACCTGAACATAAGTTGGCCATAGCCACATACATTAATGGTATAATATAGGTCCAACACAGCCACATGTGAAGATTATACACCATTCTCAACATACACCTCCCTAAAATTGTCCAATCATGCATTTTCATAGATACCTAGTTCTCTTTTTACCTCCTTTACCTTCTTTCTTTCAGCATTGTCAAAGGAGTTGCTTTCACACTCCCTCATTGTATTTACACTAGATGTATCTTTTAGTCCCTTTGACCTATTTTTATGGTCAATTGTCTGACATTAATAAAATTATCTTAACTGGTCTTATAGACTCATATTCCTAACGTGTAAAACATGATATTAATCTTTAACTTGGTTATATCTTATATTCGAATATGTAGCTAAGGAGCTCAAATAAATCTTCCTCATCTTTTGATAAAAAACATTAATATATTGATAGATAATACTAATCATAACCAATACATTGTTACAAAAAATAATACTATTTAACTTAAAGGAGGAAAAAGGAAAGAAACACTTACTTTTATTGGGTCTTGTAAATCTTTGAAAGATTGGTTCAATATTGTAAATGCTTGGTGTGCTTGAGGATGAGAACATTTATCAGGATGTACTAAAAGAGACAGCTTCCAATACCTATCACTCAAAAACAAAATATCATTAGAATGCCAACACAACAAGAAAGGTGTAAGTCAGGTTTTTGATGTGTGTATGTAACTTTTTGATCAGCATAAAGAAAAATTTAGTGTCTTAAAAGAAAAGCTAATGGGTCTCCATTCATACCATGGTTTGCATTCTCGCTCATGTCTCAAGAGTCAAACACTTACATGAAATGTGATAAATTATTGTCAAGTCCAATAGAGCATAGGCCCATAGATCATAAATTAATATAGGACTCGTCAAGAGCATGTCCCACAACCCACATATACCAGAAATGCCCTTTAACAGATAGAGAAGTGGTTTTTTGCAAGCAAAATAAAATTCTTAAAACAAATTCTTTAATTTGAGTGGGGAGAAGAGGTCCTTCATATACCAATGATCAACTTACTTGGACTAAAGTTGGAATACCGGTGTAATTGCACAACACTTTTGAATCAAGAGTAAGGAGCAAAATGTGGGAAAATGGATGGCCAGACATTGTAACAACATGATTTGAGGGAATGGAATGATTAAATCAACTAAAACCCTCTATACCCTTTGCATTGTGACCTCAAACAATGACTCTACATTGTCTTACCCCTTTAACTTGTCTCTCTTGTTAATAGTAGGACAAGACTTGCTGGATATGAAAAAGAATCCTAGAGATAAAGAGGGACAAGAGGATCTTCCCTATATTATTGATCAACTCTAGACAATTGGTATTTACTTGGTCTCTTGGTTGAAAGACCGACGTAACTGCACAACTTTGAATTAAGGGTAAGAGGCAAAATGTCAGAACATGAATGCCCAAATTGTGCTCCTCCTCTAACTTGTCACTCTTGTTTATAGCAGGACTACACTTGTTGAAGATAGCAAAGAATCCTAGAGATAAAGGACAGGAAGGCACAAAACATCATTTGCACCTACTCAACTTAGACTTTGCTTTGAAAAGAGAATATGGCAGAGAAATCATGCATTTGGTTGGATTATCAAAACCATAAAATATTTTTTGAATACAAGCACAAGAATTTAAATGCTTGGAGTTGTGCAAACAAGAAGAATGCAAGATAAAAACTATAACCTAAACATGTTATTCTTGTACTCATTACAGCAATAACTTGGTCAAGGTTGATGAGAGTCAAATGACAACTTTTTCAGGAGAGAAGATGGAGGCCATCCAAAAACAATTTAATAATATGTACTAGCTGGGAAACATGGCATTCGATCACTAGCCCTACTAGGACCAAATTTCAATATTATAACAATCTAGTGTCTAATTCCAACCCCACCAAGTTCAGACAAATTGATATTTTGTTCAGAAAACATAGGTTTAGTAACTTAAAAACCAATTCCACAAGATTAAAGAACAAATGAAAATTAGTTACCCATCATTCCTTTTATGCTCTATACAAACATACGTTTGTCCTATAATTTAAAATGCCTTTTTGAGGGAGTTTTGCATGGCTAAAATTGTTCTAATAAACATGACAAGTATTATTGATGCCATTCTCATTGTACATGAAAAAATTCATTATTCAATCATATAGATGGAAATACATATTTTCTTGGAGGAATGTAATTTGTCTTTCAGTAATTGGTTAATGTATTTCGTATATTATTGGACGTTGTAATTGGCATTATGGAACAGCAATCCAACTGAGAAATCATCCCTTGATAATCCTACTTGTGATTAATTTATTTTTCGCTTAAAGAGGTCCTATGGTATGAACCCAGCCCTATGGGGTCAATGTCCAACCCAACTATCAAAGCAGCAAGTTGGTTAATTACATGAAAAACTCAATTAGGCAAGGCCTGAGCCTTGGACCAACAATAATTTCTCTTACTAAATACCTTTAAAAGAATACAGACGTCCCTTGTAAGGTAGAATTCTATGGATCAAATTTCTTTCTATGCTAGGAGCTTGTTCAATTTATGATGTGTTCCTTGGTCCATTCTTGCGTCAATTATTGTTTTAAAATTGTATTCTACTAGATCAGATGTCATAAGAATTGAGCTAGTGTGTAATTGTTCAAGCTTAGACATAGCAAACGATGAATGAGAAATAAAAAGGATTAACTGCATTTTGAGCAAGACAACAATTGGCAAGGGCAGCAATTTGGTGATCTATAAATCTTAAAAAAATAAACTTTGTGAATAACTTGGTCTGCTTTGTAGGAACTCCTTGCTTTATAGGAAATCTTGCTTGTTTCCAAATTTGCTGCTTTCCTTATTTATAAAATTTACAGTCTAAACAAATCTAATGCATTCTTGTTTAGAATACTGATTCATTCAAATATAAAGTGATACTCTGCTAATTAATATCCAAATAATTTAGAAGTTAAAATAATCACCTTTTCTTCATGCTCTCAGCTGATGCACCTCTATTCAAGCCCAACACATCATATGGATTACTTGCATCGAGAGGAATAATTCTTGTCACCTAGTGGAAGACAATTTTAGTCAAAATATAATCACATAGGAAGGGAATCTTATGAAACAATATGAGTACTAGTGAAAAAGGAGATGTCTTCAGTATGAAAACCAAAACAATAAAAAAGACATTTATTAACATTAGGAGCATATGTTTAAGTTGTCCTATGGATCATGGGCTGTGTGCCTTCAGCCTCTTTTGCTCTCCTAATAAATGGCTGTCCTTCAGGTATTTCAATGCTTCTAGAGTCCTCAACCAAGGCTGCCCCTTTGTCACCCTTTCTGTTTTTATAGGCCTCAGAAGGTTTAAGTAGGTTGATAGCAGAGGCTAAAAGAGAATGTTCATCAGGGGAATAAGAATTGCAAGCTCTGTGTTCATATCTCACCTATTGTTTGTAGATGGCATCTTGCATTTTGGTCAAGGTTCCTTGAGGGAAAAGAAGCACTATAAAGTTATTATGGGCATCTACCATGTAGAAACAGGAATGGAAATAAACATGAACAAATCTTGCATGCTGTTTTAGTGTGTTGGGGACTGATCTGGAAGGACAGAATTCCCGAGTTTTTTCTTTGAATTCAAGACCTATGGACTGAGTGAGTGAATTACTTGGGTTTTAATTTAAAACCCAAAGATTATAAATTTGCAGACTGGCTGTCATTATTTACGAAGATTGAAGCTAGGATATCCTGTTGGTGCCACAGATGGCTGTCACGAGGTGGTAGATTGGTCCTGGTAAAGTCTGTGTTGGAAAGCAATTCTATATATTGGTTTATCCATAGCTCACATCCCGAAAAGTATTGTGGATAAGGTAAGGAAAAAGTGTTTTAGGCTCATCTGGACAGGAAAGAGGGAAAATAAAGGACCGCTAGTCAAATGATCCAAATTAGCTTAAACCAAAAGAGGCTAGGGATTGGGGATAGAAAAACATCTGTCTTCAGTCAGGCTTGGGCTGCTAAAAGTTTATGGATATTTTTCTTAAATCATGGATTATGGGCTAAAGTGATGAAGTCCAAATATCTAAGAGATTGATCATTAGAAGACAGATAAGGAATGAAAATCAATTAAGGGAGCTTCAATAGTGTGGAAAGGTTTGGTCAAGGCATTTCCAATCATAGGCAAATGGGTAGCTTGGAAAATTCATAGAGGAGATAAACTAAGATTTGGAGAAGATCCTTGGATTGGTTGCAGTGGCAATTATAGATTGTCTATTACTTTGATAGAGGTACTTCATGCTAAAGGTTTGACAAGGCTTGTAGCTATCTCTAGTCAAGAGGTGCCTGATGGTTGATTTCGGGGCTGGAAAACAGCGGAGGATTTGAATTTACAGGGTGCGTTGGCAACAGAATTGTCTTCATACATTTCCCTTTTAAAGCATAATGCTATAGTGTTGCAGGATCATGAAGATGAATTGAAATTATCTAAAAAGAAAACAACTGGAATCCTTACAGCAAAACTAGGGTATGCAGCCAAGATTGAAGAAGAAATCAGAAGGGAAATTGTTTGTTGGTGGAAGTTGGTATGGGAGTTAGAAAGTTCAATAAAAAAATAATTCTCCTATGGAGAGCTTTACTTATTAAGATTCTTACATGGGACAATGGCCAAAAAAGAAATTGGAATGTGCCAAGCAGGTGTGTACTCTGTAAAGAAGACAATGAAAGCTGAAACTGTTGATCATTTTTTGTTTCTTGTCCTTTTTCAAAATCTGTTTGGAAAGAAGTCCTGCAGATAGTCAATGGAATCATCACATGGGATAAAAATATTTGCTGGAATGTTTTGAAAGCTGGATTTAAGACAAATCAGTTTCAGCACATAGAGCCTTCCCTTGATTTGTTCTGTGGGTTTTATGTTTATCAAGAAATAAAATGATCTTCCAAGGAAAAGAAATGTCAATAGGTCAGGCATCCCATAAAATTAGACTGTCTTATAGGGAATGCTGGAAGGCTCCAAAACAGAAGGTATCCTGGATCTTAAAGGAACCTATCATTGATCGTTCTATAGCCTGGGGTTTCTTTGATGGTCCCTGTCAAGGAACTCTAGGTATGTGTAGAGCAGGGGTTATCCTTCATCTGAATAATCATCATTATTTTTCCTTGAAATATGGCGCTGGCCTTGAAACCAATAATAGATCTAAGTTTTATGCTCTGTGGATTTTGATGAATTCAGCTGCAGAAAAAGGAAAGAACTATGAAGAGCTTACAAGTGCTAGGTGACTCCAAATTGCTGATGGACCGGGATAATGGCAAGTGTCAGATCACAATTATGGCTCTAGGACCTATCATGAATAGAGTTCTGGAGGTAAAAGGCCAGTTTGAATTAATCTCCTTCACTCATATTTTCAGAAATTCAACTCAAAAGCAAACTCTCTTTCTAAGCTTGCTCTCTCTTTGCAGCCAGAATCCTGGGGAGAGCTCTTTTCTGAATCTGTCATATCTATCTTTTGATCTGGTTTAGGATGCTTGCTCTAATGCAGTGGTTTGTTGAGAGTTATCCCATGTGTCAATATAGATCTCTTTTGTTGTTCTCAGAAATTGAGAGATGAGGTCTCACATATGGACCTGTCCTGTCTCCTGGATGACTGTAATAAGTAGAAGTCAGGTAATTGTTTACCCGACTTCTAAAAATTTTGGACAAGAGCTGAGAGGCTATGCTGATGTATATTTTGATTTCCAATTTGTAATATCAAATATGGAGGTTTTTTCATAGAAAATAAATGTTTAAGTTGTCCTAGTAAGCAATTTGTCAAATGAGGGAAAAGGTCTCATCCAATAAAAGTACAATTCTAACTGTAATTACTTTCAGATTGTTTACCCACTGGTCCATGTTTGTTACAGTCTACAACTAATTCAGGAGCCTGTGCCAAAAAAATTCCAGAGGTTAAGAACATGATTGAGAATTCCCCAGTTCTATCCTAGGAGATTGATCAAAAGAGAAAGGATAAATGTTCTTTGACAAGACAAGTCAACTACTGTCATACTCTGAGCAATGTCAAGTGAAAACCCTGTAAACATGTCAAGTCTGAACCCAGAATTCAACCATAAACAGCAACAACAATCAAAGAATGTGGAGGATATTGACACAAGATGTTCAATTGAAAATAAAGAGGTATCATTATGGAAATATGGCAAACATTGGTACAAGATGTTAAAAAATTGGATACGCAATAATAAACCAGAAGAGTTTGATAACAAAAGAGGTATGGTTATTAGTATTACTAACTTCCATAGAAGTCTTTCTGGTAAAATTGATTTCATTGTCTCCTACAATAGCAATGATTATTGACATGCCTATATTGGGTATAGTTTTATTTCCACAGTTCTATCCTGATTCTTATTCTTGAATAAGGATTATTGACTATTCATAACTGGCTAATGCCAAAATTTTCATAATCTTTCTGTATCGAAAATTTTAACACAAGTCACAAACATTCATCTCACTTTAATCCAATATAAGCCTCAGCCACAATTGAAAGCCATATCGAAGGGATATTTAGAGGCTTAAAGAACTTTACAACTCTTTTGTTATTCTCTGAATAGAAGACCATATTTTTGTTACAGTTTGCTGAGTAAAAGAGCCAAAAACATCATATCATTTCCATAAACAGAAACATGTGAATTTCTAATCGCATATATACTAACATGGAAGTTCATTTCCCAACTTTCTCTCAAGTAACAAGTATATAAACAAGGCAAGAATTTCAAATCTTCAAATTTATGCACCAAAAAATATGTTAGTTGTGATATGATGTGGCAAGCAGCAATCCTAACTGTTTATCTTCCAAGCACTCTGGACAAAACAAGGCTTTGAAATCTAGTAGTTTATTCACCA
Organism: Larix kaempferi; assembly: GCA_027924585.1. Taxonomy (NCBI): domain Eukaryota; kingdom Viridiplantae; phylum Streptophyta; class Pinopsida; order Pinales; family Pinaceae; genus Larix; species Larix kaempferi. The sequence continues at coordinate 21,977,959 of BSBM01001005.1, read as the reverse complement.
GATGTTATTCATTAGTATCATGTGGAAACTAATAGCAACCCTAACTCTACCTCTTCAAAGCGCTCCGCATCATTTGCTGATTCTGCTTCAATCACAGCAGCTGGTGGCGGGGGTCCTATCAGGACATCATTCTCCAATTCCTTCTCGGCATCCCTGACAGTTTTCTACAATTTTATTTAGTATGTTGTCTCTCCTAAGTTTAATGATATATTAAGGATGGCGATATAAAGTAGCAACTTCACTTTTTCTAATATATCGAAGAACTTCAATTAGAAGAAATGATAGCAACATGTAAAGACCACTGAGAAGTCAAAAAACAAACCTTAAGGCTGCTTCTGCTTCAGTCAGTTTAGCAGCAGCTGCCAACATTTCTGCAGAGGGCATGGCTGGGCCAATTACCCTGCAAGGAATTTCACAAAGCACAAAAATTGGACTATATCCATGAGAATCATTATACAAGTATCAATGATATTTTCATATAAAATAGTTCTTAACTTGGCATGAATGCTTCCTTCTGTTATTTAACAATTTCCTAAAAGCCCAACCCTAAACAAAACATGCTTTCAATTACCCAAAAGGGTAATTCAGGAAAATACATCAAGTTTTACAAACATCTGTCATCAGTAGGGCGGCATCCAAAAACTCTTTAAGACTCCTCTAAAGGACAAGATGAGACAAGATAATTTTATTAATGTCCAACAAATGACCACAAATAGGTCAACAGGACTGCTAAGTACAGAAGTATGCTAAGTCACATGACACAAGGACACGGGACACAGAGGACACGGAAATACGAGTATTCGACACGAGACATGTCGACCCTGGAAACAGGACACGAGGGACACGTTTTATATATATATATATATATATATTAAAAATATATCTATATTATTATATATATTAAAAAAACTAGAAGTCTATATATCAATCTGAATCATAATATCATTCAATTGAAATTTGACAATGATGAATCAATAATAAAATTATCAATGAACTTTGAATCATGAAGTTTGAGTTTGAACCATAAACTGCATATTTGATATTTGATATTTGATATTTCTCACTAAACCATCAAAATCAAAATGTATTACATAGATATTGAGAGAATGCCACTGGCAAATACAAAATAGAGTAGATACTACTACCGTCTAGTATCTACAGCACTACTAAATGCAAAATGAAAATACTAAATAGCCATTGGGAAGATATTTGTTCGTTCTCTGTTCGTTGTTGTTAGACAGGGCCGCGGGCGTAGCTGCTGCGTGTGCTCTATTTGTGTGCCTTTGCCCTGGATTGCTCTATGCTTTGTTGAATGTCCTAATGTGCCTCTGCCCTCAGCTATTTGTTGCTGCAACAACTCTTGTAGCTGTTGTGTGGCTTCAACAAATCGACAGTGGCAACTCCCACACTGGCGGCACCCTCACAACCTCACTTCTCCACTGGAAACCTCTCAGCAAACAGTCACCAGTCACGACCTCTCAGCAACAGTCACGAGTCACGACCTCTGTTCTCCACGTGCACGAAACCTCTCTCAAATCAACAACAAAGAATGGGCCGGAAAAGGGGAAAGCCCATTTTTTATCCCCTAAAGTGTACTGTTTTGAAAGGACACGTGTCCAAAAATTGGGACACGATCATGGAACGTGTTCGACACGTGACAGATGGTGTCGCGATTTCTGGACACGCAAAATTTGGTGTTGGACGCGTATTAGGGCACGTGTCATGTCCGACACGTGGAATACGTGACACGGGCCCTGTTTTGAAGTGTCATGTTACTTATAGGAAGTATGCAATACAGAGTGGGAGTGCAGAGGCCACTCCTATAAAAGCTGATTGAAGTGGTAACGCAGAGAACAAAGTAGTAACGCAGATACATGTAAGTACTACTGAGTGTTTCTATAAATATATAGAAACAGTAGAAAATCTAAAATTGATTTATAATATCTAGTCATGAACTGCAAACTAAACGGCATTCCCAATCTGGTGCATATAGATTGAAGTTTTATGTAAGAGTCAAACAGAGAAAATATAAGTCTCAGCATTTTGGTAAGATTGAGAGGAAAACAATAGTTTCAGAAGGGAAGTTGATGAACCAATTCTTCAAAAGGCGTAAGCTGAAAACAATACAGACGGTAGAGATCACCTGAAGCTTATTGGGCAGTTCATGTCACATGCAATCCAGTGGTTACAATTCATCTAGAAATATATGAAGCACATAAGCTTGAATATCAAGAACATTTTCTTTCAAGCAACACAGTGAAAGCAGGGCTTGTCAGATCTTGAACCAGGGAGCATGCATTCAAGGGATTGCACAAGACACAACACTGGATCAGGGTACTTCACAACAAGCGTGATTGCAAGGAGTTTTAATAATGTTCATCGTGGGAGGTGTTATGATCATGGTTAAACCATTGAAACGCTGTAATGCGTTACGAGTTAGTTGGGTGACCATGGTAAATTAATGAATCCTAGGTCAAGGGTCTTAAATGATGTTGATATTAAGTCCTAAGGTCTAAAAGTGTGAAGAATACCATATAGAGAAATCAAGGTGTCACAAGTTGTAAGAGAAAGTGTAAGAGAATGTCACAAGGTTGAAAGGGAATATGACATGAGGATAAGAACACATTGCATAGAGGAATCTCACCAAAATTAGTAAATTAGTGAACAGCCCAAAGTCTCACCAGTTGTATATATAATAAATATATGTGCATGTCATATATCTTTTGTGTGGCAATTCAATTAGTGTATATGGTGTTAAGGTTTCTTTCTCATCTCTCCTTTTTATGTTAATATGGGCTCCAACATGCCAACATTGTGGTATTAAAGCCATGTGACCATGAGCATTGTGTGAGGATAGTAGATAAGATAATTTTATTAATGTCCGGCAAATGACCACAAAAGTAGGTCAATGGGACTGAGTGGTACCAAAATGTCAATACAAAGTGGGAGCGCTAAGGTGGCTCCTATATAAAGCAAAATGTGAAGCTCTATCCCAAAGCCGAAAAGAGCTAACACCAAAGATAGAGAGCCCGCCCAGAAGAGATAAGTACAAAGACAACCATAACATAAGAAAAATGTACAAGGGAAGTGAATCTGGGATCAGTGATACAAAAATGGTGAATATGTCATGGCACACTGGAAACACTGGAAGCACTGGAAGCATCTCTACTAACATCCGAAGCCAAATGAAGGAATCTCAAAATAGCAATCTGTTGAAGAGAAGAACTAGAAGAAGAGCTATAATGGGTAGTGTGTTGTCGCCAAGAGTGGGCGGCCCGCTGCTGTGATCTGGATGTGGTCAACCGGCTGCTGGGATGGGGTCGAGGTTGGCCACGTCGCTTGGGTCGAGCAGACGTAGAGGTGGTCTGTTGTGTTCGAACTTATCTATGTTCGGAAGCAGTGCTATCCTCTATCGAAAAGAAGGTGGCCTCTAGAAGAGAGGAGCACCGGAAAGAAGGAAGTGATCTGCTGAGTGTAGGTTTGTCCTAACTGAAAATGTCGCTGGAGGAGGAGGGGCTACAGTCGAAGGGCCTCCTGCAAGTATAAGGCCAAACACCTCTAATTCACGTACCTGAAGAAACTAGTCAAAGGCTGGTACTCTACAAGAAGGTCCTTGAAAAGACAATGGAATCGCCCATGATTCTCGTAATAGACAGCACACCGAAAGATGAAGTGCACCTCGGTCTTGACCTCTTGAAGATGACAAACCCGGCAGATCCTATCTGATCGGTCAATCTGGTGATCCGTCTCATCCCTGAGATGATGAGATTAAAGGAGTGTCAATTGAGAATGAGTTATCAAATTCAGACTCGATTCTGACTCAGTGAGGCCTGAAATTACGACTCAGCCTTTAACACAACAATTGACTCGGTTGAATAAAAATAAATAAAATATTCAAATTTTAATATTAACAATATATATATTCATGTACATCAATATTAAACAAACCAATAGACACCAAATATGCAAGTTTGTTGATTTATATTGCTTGTAAATATTGCTTGTAAGGGTACAAATAGGGAAAACCTAATCAGCATACATAAACTATAAGTTTTGATATGCATAAAATTGAAGTTTTGTGACAAAAATACATAAGCATTGAGATCTTGAATGGCATCCAAAGTCCAAATATTGCCATCTTATAATCTAATGAGTAAATAATATGTTATGAGTTGTGACTCATAATGATATCAAGATAGTCAGCATTGGTTGAATTCCCATGAATGTCCTATGGATCAGCCTCTTCATCTACTCTACTCCCTAGTTGAGGGGCTTGTTACCTCCTGAACTAGCATGTATGATTAAAGCCCAGAAGAACAATGCTAGCCCAAAAGCAACCTAGAAGGGTTACCCACCACTACCTCAATGACTCCCTCTCGACACTTTAGGTTGGCTCTTCTCCAACACGAAGTGAGCTTCCCTAGGATAGGATTGCTAAGGCTAGGACAATGAAGCACAAGGTAAAGTGAAGAGATAGCTTAGCAAAACATTTGGCCTTTATAGTATAGGAAAGGGTGATAGAAGGACCAAGAGACTAGTGCCAATCCAACAAGGGCAAATGGAGTCAAGGGGCTAGTCCAAGAGGGCGAGTTCATGAATGGTTAGGACGACAAGGGATGCATACACATGCCACAAGAAACCCCAACATGCTAAAAAATGAATGTAGAAATAAACTAGGAGACCCCAAAACGATGCCACATAAGAACATTGTTAATTTGGGTGTGACTTAAGCAATAAAACATTAAAGAGAAACAACTCCAGGAAGATGATAGGAGCAAATTACATATTCATGAATAAGACAAAGGAAAATAGAGGAAATATTTCTCACATAAACCCTTCCAATTAGGTAATTATACCCTTATCATATGGCCCTAATCAAACAAGTTCTAGAAATTCTACAAATCATTAACAACATTTAGAAAGAAGAATAATAAGCCACACATTGATAGGAGAAGAAACCCTTACACTTAAAATTGCACCAAGAAAGATATATCCATTAAGCTCCAAAAGAGAGAGAACTCCCAAAATCCAACCATAAGAAATGAAGGAGAAAGGTCCAACAGAGATACCTATGGATTTTCAAGAAGAAATTTGATCATTCTCGATGCTTGATAGAAGCAAGTTTAAGATGGATCTATGTTGGTTTACTTTATTTCCTAAATTTTAGGGATTTCCTATCTTTTAAGAGCATTTTTTTACTATCAATAGAATAGTGATTAGGCATAGTTTCACTCATTTCCTATTTAAGTGTTACAAACATCACCAATTTGTCATTAATGTGGTGAAAAGGATGCCCAGGCCTCCCCAATAAATCGCCTTCAAAAAATCACAAAATTTGTATAAGATCACAACACCATGATGTTCAAAGAAAATCACAATCTTTTCAAAACAAATTGTGCCACAATAAGAAAAAATGCCATATAAAAGCATCGAAATCGGACTTTCGGGACATTTTTCACTATAGTGGTTGTAGATTGAGAGCAAAGGAGTTTATCATCATCAACCATCAATCTTAAGTGGGCCAACAAATTGTTTTCGTCAACAATAAAGAATTTTTCTATAATGAGGATTGGTTTCTATATGCAGTTTTCATATTCCCAACTATGTGTTAAAATTCCACCATGTAAATAGTTTGCTTTTGGAGATTTAGGCAAGGGTTTACAAAGCACATTGTGTTTGTGTCATATTATCAATTTTTCATGGATCATAATTAAATTTTACAGGTATAATTTTTTTACCACCAGCATAGATCCATCTTAAACCCGAATCTATCAATCACCGAGAGGGATCCAATTTCTTGAGGTGTAATTTTTTTTAATCTTAAATTTTTTAAATGTCTAGAAAAAATTTATACCTCAAGAAATTTGATCCTTCTCGGTTCTTGATAAATCCGGGTTTTAAGGTTTTTTTTTTTGTTTTATGAGCAAACATGGATTTTTTTAATTTTTTAATTTGTTTTAATTTTTAATTTTGAGCCGACATGAATTTTTGTTAATTAACTTTTATTTTTGGTATCATAACGCTACGTTATGTGACAACATCTCCCCCATATTGGGTTGTAGAGCACCTCACTACTCTCGATGCAAACATTTTTATGTTCATTTATCTTGATTTTTTTCCCTAGGTTTAAAATGTCAAGTTGAACATCCCCTTGCCAACATGTCAAAGGATTTGGCGCATGTTGGCAATATGGAAAAAACCTAAAATTGGGATAAAACGACAAAAAATTCAATTGTAAGTTGTGGAAAAGTTATGACGTGAGGGATTAACCACTTGAAATACCACCTTACTAGAATTTTAGGGCATGAGGTTGAGCTTTGTCCCAGTTCAAGCCCAAAAATCATGCAGACAACCCATCAAGCTATTCATGAAAAGGATTAGAAGAAGGAAAACAAAGCCACCATCCAACTTGAAACTATCGAAGGAGGAGTTGCTTGCACCTCAAAAACCACAAGGATATCCGATACAAGGGAAATTGATAAGGACTCCACGATTTCACCTTTCATAAGGACAAGAGGAAGAGTAAAAGTATGGGCTAAGGAGCATGACGAACCACCGCAAGTGGGGAAGGAGGAGACTGAGAGTGAGGAGGTTGATGTGCTAGCCTTAGCACCACATTCTACATGGACTGAAACACCCATCACTATAGGACAATCCATTACTTTTGCCCATAAAAGGGGCAAAGGGAATCCATAGCTAACTTCTAGATTGATCACTTTGGATGACTCGTGATGATGAGATACATTTATTACAAAATTGATATAATTTGTATTGTGTATTTAGTTTTGAGTCTTGACTAGTGAGTGATCAGGGTTCAATGTTGACAATTAATTTTTGATGTATCATTTGGCATCTTATATATATGTCTTTTTTTTATATTTATGAGGGAAAGTGATTATTTGATGTTTTTTTTTCCAAAGAAAAAAACCTTTTATTCATAGAATAAACATAGACTGCTCTATTGAGCTTTACATCATTTGGACTGCCTTTAAGGCTACATCATTTTCTTTACATGCAAAATGTTGTTCTTCCATATGCTTGGATTGTCTTTTCTTATCGCTACAAAAACTATTGTCAAAACTAGTCTGCTCTGTGACTTCAAATCTTTCTAGCTGCCGTGGTAGTGTTTTTCCATGCCTCCTTGTTCAACTTACATCAATATAAAGGACTCGGTGACTTGATCATTTCTATGTTCCTCTAATTCAATGAGCCCTGGTTGAATTGCTAATGCCAATTTGGATAACATATATACCTCTGAGTTGAGTTCTCTATATATGTGTGAGAAAGATATCATTTCGAAGGAGGCCCTTAGAGAACGAATTTCTTTTAAAAGGTATTGCAGATGTGGTGCTCTGATATTGCTTAGATCTTTTGCCCAGTCTATCACCATTTTAGAGTCACCATAAATTTGTAGCCTTTTAATATGTTTGTCCTTTGCGATCTTTAGTACTGCCCATAATGCTGCTAATTCTACTTTGTTGTTGGTGGCTCTTCCCGTAGCAAATTTGATACATAGTTTTTTATTTTCGGAAAGATATATGACACCTCCCGCTCCACCAAGTAATGGTTCACTTTGACTTGCTCCGTCGAAAAAAGCCCATGGAAGGCTCTTGTTTATGTTTGAGGCAACTATCACACGTTTCTTGCTTGGTTTGGGGATGGTTTTATGCTCCTGTAATTTTTGCAACAACAGCGCAGAGGTGATATCAGAAGGAACCCATCTGTTTTGAAAAATTGCTTTATTTCGAGCTTCCCATATACTATACACGAATAGAGCAGGAAAGGCATCATAGCAGCGTACCCCATCATTTTGCCACAATTCTTGTGTTCGTTGTTCCAAGGTTGCATCGCATCTTGCAAGTGTCCTTCTGTTGAATATGGTCTTTAAGGCAGAATCCCAAATGTCTCTTGCATAGGGACAAGAACTGAACAAATGAGAGGTCTGTTCCTCCTATGTTTTACATAAAACACACATGCCTGGCCCTTGAAATCCTCTTTTTTTCAGAATTTCCCAGGTTAGTAGTTTGTCACTTAATGCCAGCCACAAGGTTATAATGGTTTTCAATGGGTTGTGAATTCTCCAAATTTTATACCACCACCATTTTTTTTCTCCTTCTGCTAGTTCCTTACTTGCAACTTCATAGCCTTTTTTTGTTGTGAATTCCCCATTCCCTGCATTCTTGGTCCAAATTAACTTATCCTGTGCGTCTTCATTCATGTGAACGAAGCTCGTTGCAAGTTTACTCACGTATCTATTCCACTCCTCTGCTTCTGCTCCAACTAGGTTGAGATCCTGTGATGATTTCCAGCCCGCTCTACCTCTCTGTTGGGGCTGTTGAGCTTGCACATCAGTTAAAACAAGAATCCTTTGGGCTATCAATTTTGAGATTAAGGTATCTGTCAACTTGTAGTCCTCCCCTACCCCTGCTCACGGATCCTCACCAATTCTGACCCTTTTCCCATTTCTGATTTTCCACACAGACCAACTTCCTACCAGTGGGAAGGGCAATACCAACGCTTTCCACCCTATTGACCCATTTTTGTGGGTTTTGATTAGGTTTCTGAACCATTCCACGATTGATGATTTAGGGCAATACTTAGAGCTCATTACCCTTCCCCACAACATGTTTCGGCTCTGTGCTAGTCTCCATAACGATTTTGTAACCAAAGCTTTGCAAAATAAGGTAGGATTTTTTATCCCCCATCCTCTGAGTTCTTTTGGAAGAGATAGAGCTGACCATTTACCTAGAGGGATACCTTTTGTCTGCCTGCTGCCTGTCCATAGAAAGGAAAAGCACTTCTTCCTTATCTTCATTAGTATCCCTTTAGGAATGTAGGCAATAGCTGCCCAGTATACCGGAATACTTTGTAATACTGCTTTTAGTAGTATTAATCTGCCTCCTCTAGAGAGAAAACAATTTGTCCATGCTGAGATTCGTGTTTCAACTTTCTTGTAGAGCCATACCCAATCTTGAAAGGAATAACAGTTAGGATTTAAGAAGAATCCTAAATATTTGAAACCTTCTATGATTGAGACTGTTGGGAAAGGGATTACCTCTTTTGTAATTTGTATCAAATCTTCTAGAAATTCATTATGTACCAAACTTGATTTTTCTAAGTTTATTACCATCCCTGTTGCCTTCTTGTATTTCTCTAGTAAAGAGGCATAGACCTTGAGATTTCCCTCAGTACCGTTTCTGAAGATAAGGACATCGTCAACAAAAAGGGTATGAGTAATCTCTTATGTGCTAGATACCTTGACTCCTTCTATCCTCCTTGTATCTTTGGCATTATGTATTAAACGACTCAGCGCTTCAGCTACCAGTAAAAACAAGAAAGGAGAGAGGGGACAGCCTTCCCTTATTCCTCTTGTTGGGCGAAAAAAACTAGGAGACCCATTTATCATTACCGCAAAGGAAGTTGATTGAATACATCCCATTATCCATTCTACCATATCCAAAGACATTTCGATTTGGATCAACAACAACCTCACAAAAATCCAATCCTTAATATATATATTTTTAAATGAATTTATTTTGTATTTTTTAATGCTTGTCATAGTTTGCTGAATTTTGCCCCTTTTTGTAGATGTTTTTGTTGTCCATAATTTTTTGTCGATGTTGATGTTTACAATAATACCTATTTTTGAGGGTTTTCTATTTTTGGATTATCTATTTATAGACTTTCAATTTTTACATTGTAGAAGATTGAGATCACCACAGTGTATACCTACATGGGAGTCTAGTTTTCAAGGCACAAGTTTGAGTTGAGGAAGACACTCCAACCCCGAATCAAGAAGAGGTATTGGTCTCTTACTCTCCTAAAGTGACAGTGTTTACAAAACCACTTCCATGACATATCATTCAAGATGGATCTCATGGGTGAAGGATTCTATCATTTGACCAACAATTCTTTATAGTTTTGAGGTGTGGGGACCTATCCTACTTGAGTCAAACTACGCAAGGATTGAGAGTTCAAACCCTCCTACTCTGTAGTATCATTAGGAGCAAGGGACTAGTTCACCACACAATCATTTAGGCAAAGTTGTGGCCCACCCTGTTCAACTCAAAACCATTTTCAAATTGGTATGGTTTCTGCACCATATCCAACATTTTGTTAACTCGGCAATTGGTAGGGACCATTATCCATACCTAGGTTACCACTCCTTTGAGGCCTTGGCCAAGAACAACCCTACTAGACGAGTTCACAATAGCTAGTTTTCAAAGGTTTTCGGGTCTTCTCTCGTCAATTAGCATCTCAAAGCACCACCTCCCTTCTTTCAGAGGTATTCTTTAAGTGCCCCTAGACATCTCCTGTTGAATAACGAGATGAACTAGATTATCAAAGATGACATCTATAGGCACTATGTCCATGTCACTTGGCTCAACCCACCAGGGAGCTAACGCCTAAGATGGTCTTTGACATAGATAAGATAAGATAAGATCATTTTATTAATGTCCAACAAATGTACACAAAAGTAGGTCAATGGGACTAAAAGATACATCCAGTGTGAATACAATGTGGGAGTGTGAAGGCAGCTCCTAAAAAATGTTGAAAGCAAAAATAAAGGGAAGAAAAGTACACCCTAAGTGTCTGACTAAGTAAATCACTAGGTCTAGCCAGCACCAAAATATGTTTATATAATAGTGTCATAGTGTGGTGATACAAAGTGAGAATGTTTGAAACTCGAAACATCTTAGTGCTAGTAAAGAAACAAAAACATGACCGGAAACGTCCCAGTAGCCTTGGTGAAACGTCGTTCCCTGTTTCGGATCCTGAAACGGAGGGAATACAGCCCTGAAACATCACTGAAACGTATCAGATTGGTACATATACGTTTCAAGGGTTTTGGATACGTTTCAACCTAGAGGTGATACGTTTCAAGGAAATTGTGTTTCAGGGAAATTGTGAAACGTATCAGAGAGAGGGCCAGTTTTCTAATGGTTTTTTATTCCTGAAGTCGAATTTTTAATTATTTCCCTGGTCTATATTGAAACCCTAAAGGACCCATGACCTCTCCATGGAAGCTATAAAGAATATTAAATGGTAATATTAAATTCTTAAAGTAAAAGTGACATTCTCCTTATATTTCATTTTCTATCCTTTTACTTAAATTTTTAACATTATCATTAATTGTTTCAAGATGTTTGAGAGTGGTTCCAACCTCATCGAACTTCATGTGCAAAAAGTAGAATTTTTAATCCCATTCAGAATTCAACAGACTTATCAGTTTTCAGGATTTCAGGACTGCAACGTTGCCACTGGATTCTATCATATATGAGGGTATGGGATTGGCATTCAATCAAGCACATCAACCCCTCTATGTACCTTGATGTTGGTGGTGTTGATTGTTGAACTCCTCTGTCTTGAATGGACTTGGACCCACTTCCATAGCCAAAGGATGTGAACATTGGTGTTGGACGGGTTCCTTCAAGCCCAGGGAAATCAAACCAAGCTCAGTATCCCTATTTTCAGTTTACTTTTGTTGAGGACATAGATAATGACTCTGACTCTAAGCATGAGGATTCAGATGATATTAGTTAAACGTTTTCACAGTATCATGTTACATGCATGATTAATAATATTCGATAGTAGTGTTAGGTGATGATGATGATGTACAATGATAATATTATGATGATTATGATGACAATGATAATATTTATGATGATGACAATATATATATATATATATATATGTTGTTTCCCTGCCGTATCATATCTGGCTTTTTTGAAAATTTGTCATATCTGTTTCTCCCCCCGTATCCATATCCGCTTCAATCCACTTCAATGCAACTTAGCTTAGAACAATTTATGTACTGTCAGTGGATTGGTTTATGCACAGCTGTTATTGAGTAGTTAGAGGTAGCTTTCAATGATAAATTCATTACTTACTTATTGTGGCAGTCCTTTTGGTTAATTAGTCTAATATTGCTATATATCACTAAGTTACCTACAGTGAAATATACCAGTGCCGATTGTTTATGCTTATGCTTAAAAAGTCACTACAGCGTTGACATTAGCATTAGTCATTTACTGCCAACCTCCCCGACAGACCTCATGTGTTTTCTTCATTTTCTATTTGACTCCATTGAAGGCACTGATCTCTGCTATAAGGTGGTTGGAGGTATATTGGATAATTGTGGTGACAGGTACATCAAAGAGCTCTCCCCTTGGGTCAATAATTAATCCCGAATAAGTCGAGAGATTGAGCTAAGGTGACAGTGGTTCAACCTTCTCATATGTTTACCATTCACTAGCAAGTTTAGCCTGCTAGTTTGAACAGTAACAGTACCAACATCCTTTGACCTCGTAGTAGAAAGGGCACTTGAAAATGAGGTGTACCTCTATCTCCGGCTACTGTAAGTGGTACATCTAGCATATCCTATCAGGTCAGGGAATATGGTGATCAGTCTCCAACTAGAGTCTATGAGACCCAACCCGGAGTTGGCCCAAAGGGATCTTGAGTGAGTGCATTCAACGTTGATGTGTGTATGGGGAGTAGATAAATGATGCCATCCTGCAACTCTAGGAAGTGCTCTACGTAGAAAGACATCTTCGGGCCCAGGGTTTCCACAGGTGAGGTCCAAGTAACCTGGATGTGTAGTCTGCAAATGTCCTCTCGAATGGCTCGATTCAGCTCCTGTCTAGTGGGTAGTGTTTACTTTTGAGTAGCATTGAGAGCCATTCTCTAGGAGAATGGAGGCACCTGGTCAGTTACCAGGAATATCATTCAGTTTGGGACTGAGGCACTTAGTCAGTTACAAAGTTGTTGACATTGGTCAACTTGATTCAACCTAGGGCTGAGGCACCTGGTCAGTTACCAGGAACACGATTCAGTCTGGGATTGAGGCACTTGATCAAATACCAAGTTGTTGACATTAGTCAACTTATTCAGCCTGGGGTTGAGGCACCTGGTCAATTACCGGGAACATGATTCAGTCTAAGATTGAGGCATTTGGTCAGTTACCAAGTTGTTGACTTTGGTCAACTAGATTCAGCCTGGGGCTGAGGTACCTAGTCAGTTACCAGGTCATCACTACAAGCCCTAGACTAGGTCTAGGGAAGTGATGTGTGATGTACTCCTCTTCTTGGTCGCTAGGCTATGGGACCTCCTCAAGGGACTGGCCACCCCTTGTTGGAATAATTAGCCTGGGACCTTGGTGTTAATGGGGAGAACAAGACAAGCAAAGAATAATCTTCCTTATATATGATGATGTACTTGAATTGGCACATGTGGAACATAGATACCATGAGAAGGGGCTAGGAATTTGTCTAAAGGTGACTTACCCAAGAAGGGTGGGTAAAAGCCCACATTGAATTTAAAAGAGCCCCAACCAATGTATTTTATGTTGAACTCCTTGACTTATGGAAGTCACCCAATGATGGAATATAAATAAGGCACCCTCTCAAGTGAAAAGCATACATCAAATTATCATTCAATCTCTGTCCAAGAAAGTTCATTTGGGTACTTTCAGCAACTATTTACCTTCTTCATATTTTTGGGGGTTTGGATCAGTTAGCAGGTTCACAAAGTCTTCATCAACAAGACTGTTTCAAGCTGTCATGGGTCTGTTCTAAGCCCAACAGGGCTGCCATCTTTCTCTTCAAGCCGCCGAAGGTCTGCCAGGGCTGTCATCTATTCTCTCCAGGGCTGCCGAGGTCTGTTCTAGCCCTAGAAGGGGCTGCCAAGGTCTGCTATAGCCCTAGAAGAGCCATCGTGGACAGTTCAAGCCCTAAACCAATGCTTCTGAGGACAAATCAGGCCCTAAACAGGGCTGTCGTGGCTCAGATCAAGCCCCAACAGGGATGCCATCTCCTCAACTAGGCTGTCGAGAGTTTCAGGAAGGCTGTCGAGAGTCAAACCTAGCCCTAGAGGGTTGCCGCAAGCTACAGCAAGCCCTAAGGAGGGATAATACTTAACAACAGGCTGCTACAGGGTCAAACGAAATCAATTCAAGCCCCAAGGGGGCTGTTACAGGGTCTCTAAAGACTGGTTCAAGTCCTAAGAAGGCTAACTCAGACAGATCAGGCCCTAAGAGGGCTAATGCAGGTCACAGCAGCCTGTTGAAAGGGTTTGTAATTTATCATAGGGGGCAGATCAGGTCGATTAGGGCTGACGTCATCTTCAGAAAGGTATAAATCAACAAACAGCCCTCTTACATTTCTTTCTTGGCAATTTTATCTTCAAGTTCTCTTGGTATGTGTGCCCTAGAGGCTAATGTAAAAGTCTGCTCTATAAATCTGCTCATGTAAAATTCAATCATCTCATATTAAAGAAAATCATTCTTTGCTGGGGTTTTATTCCTAAAAAGGTTTCCCCAGGGTAAAAAAATCTGTGTTCTTGTGGAAGGTTGTTTCTTCTTTATTGTTGGTTTATAATCTTTATTATATGCTAAAAATATGATAATAGTGAAAAAGATTGTTACTAGCTATCAAATCGGATCTACATTATAAAAATTTAACAGGTAGTAGATGGCCCAATGCATCTAGAGAGTATCGAAAGGGGAAAAGGCACTCTGGGGAGATGGTCATTAATTTGAGAAGCCAAGGGGCCTCTAAAAAACCAACCTCGCGCACAACCAATGTGGCAATCTGAAGCAGGAGCCTCTGAGGAGCAAAGTGCAAGGTAGGGGTACCTCTCTCTCCCGGAGGTCAAGTCTCCGAAGTTCTTGACTATATGTAGGAAGGAGACCAAATGAAAAATGACCTCAAGGCAAAAGGGGTGGATTTTGAACTCTGCCTGGATGATGGGCTGGGGAACTATACATTTGCATTGAATGATGTGCCTAAAAAGCAGGAACTCGCTCAGTTTGGTCCCAGTCTAACTGAAGCAAACTCGGTCCCCAAATATCTGAACCATAGAGGGTTGTGGGTCTAATAATCACCTCCATGAGGTAAAGTTTGGACAAGATGTCCTAAAACTGGACTTAGAAGCAACATCTCTCGATGAGGGCTAGGGAGCCCATAGCCTTTGCTAAGCCTATCGTGATCTCAATCTCTTCCCCCTCGAAAGTAGCAATGTAACTCAAAAAGGAGGCTTTTCGATGAGTTGAAGATCATAACCTCGGTTTTGCCCCTTTAGAGCTACAAGATGGCCTCATTATTTGACCCCCTTACACGTTGTGGCACTAGATGCATGCACTCACGATCCATCTAGGCCAATTTCAAGTGGGAGGAGAGCTTTCACCAGCGATGTCATCTATCAGTGGGATCAAATTTCACAGGAGGAGAGCTTTTTCCAACTATGTCATCTATTAGAAATCGAGATGGAGCACTTTATTTTTAAATGTGATATGTACTATGAGATACAACGATGGTTCTACTACCTCTTCAAGAAGTCCTGCAACTCTCTCTCCATCTTTCTTCGATACCTAGACCAATGATGCTTAGACTTGTTTATGCTAGGTCTCTGTGTTCGGGTACACAGGGTACTACCAAAGGACCGAACACCAAGAGCAACCACTTCACACAAACAGATCACAGATCAACACACCGATGTTTTGACGTGGTCTAAACCCTCTTGAGGGAAACACTCCACGGCCCCCGGCCAAATAGCTTCTACGGAACAATTTATTATGCAAAGAAAAAAAGTTACAAATGAGCTTCTCATAATCGATCAACTAAACAATGACCCTCCATGCTCTTTAAATAGAGATCATAGACCAATCGGGTGCTAAGCCACGGATCAAGGTTAGGTTTGATCTAAGAGAAGTTGAGCTTTCCGATCACTGTATGTCGGGAACATATCGTGACCGTCAGATTAAGTATTTACAAATGCATACTAATGCATACTAAAAAAACACACTATCCCTAACGGATATATTACACAAGTTGATCTTAACTAACTCCTAAGTGTCTAAATATCCTAACATCCTCCCTTAAGAACAACTTGGGATAGGATTGAAGGATTTACAAAAGTGACACTATTAGGAGAAGGAAGGAGGCATTAGAACCTATCCCCCCTTAATGACAAGTTCCTGAACTCCTAACATAGATCGAAGTTTAGAAAACTTCGCTTCTGTAAGAGACTTGGTGAAGATGTCTGCAACTTGATCATCTGTAGGGCAAAAGAGCACTTCAAGAACACAATCATGAACAAGATTTCTAATGAAATGCATATGTAGCTCAATGTGTTTGCTGCATTGATGTAGAACTGGATCTTTGGCAAGCTTGATGGCACTTTGATTGTCGCACCAAAGTGGAGTAGGCTGCTGCTCGAATCCAAACTCTGAAAGGATCTGTTGAAGCCATAAAGCTTCCTGATTAGCATTAACTGCTGCTCGATATTCTGCCTCTGCTGAAGAAAGAGCAAGAGCTTGTTGTTTCTTGCAAGCCCAAGTAATAGGTCCAGATCCCAGACTAAAAACATAACCTGCAGTAGACTTTCGATCATCAGGATCGCCGGCCCAATCTGAATCAGTGAAATCAACCAACAAAGGTTTCCCCCCTATACTGTAATGAATCCCAAACTGAACTGTACCTCGAATATATCGAAGTATTCTTTTAGCTGCTTTCTAGTGACTTTCATGAGGTGTCTGCAGATAACAGGCAACACGACCAACGGCAAAGGAAAGGTCAGGACGGGAATGAGTCAAGTATAAGAGATTACCAACAAGCTGACGATATAAGGTGGCATCGACTTCAGGTGAAGAACAAGTGGCAGAAAGTTTGACTCCAGACTGGAAGAAAGAAGGGGCTTGTGTACAATCTTCCATGTGAAAGCGACGAAGAAGGTCACAAGCATACTTAGACTGAGAAAGAAAGATTCCTTCTTTGGTTTGCAGGAGTTGGAGACCAAGAAAATAATGCAAATGTCCTAAGTCTGGCATTTCAAAATTTTGTTTAAGACTGGATTTCACATGGGTTATAGGCTTAGGGTCACTACCAGTAAGAATAAGGTCATCAACATATAGAACAAGTATGATTAGATGGTTTCCTACTTTCTTGGTATAGACATTGGCATCAAAATGGCATATAGAAAAACCAATGTCAAGGAGAAAGTTATCCATTTTGGCATACCAAGCTCTAGGAGCTTGCTTAAAGCCATATAAGGATTTCTTAAGGTGGCAGACAAGCCTGGAGTTATTCTGAACATAGCCAGGAGGTTGTTCCATGTAAATTTCCTCCTGTAAATCACCATGTAAGAAGGCAGACTTGACATCCATTTGATGGACTTCCCAGTTGTGTAAGGCTGCAAGGAAAAGAACAAGGCGGATGGAGTTCATTTTTGCGACGGGAGCAAAGGTTTCATTGTAGTCAATCCTTTCAACTTGGGAAAAACCTTTGGCAACTAACCTTGCCTTGAGTCTTTCAATACTTCCATCTGATGCATACTCAGTTCTGTAGACCCATTTACATCTAACAAGTTTTCTTCCTTTTGGAAGAGGTACAGGATCCTAAGTATCGTTCGCCATTAAGGAACGATATTCTTCATCCATGGCTGCATCCCAATCTGGATTCCCTGAAGCTTCTGCAAAAGTTTTTGGATCATGATTCTCGGAAACTTGAGCCAAAAGAGAAGAGGCTCGCTGAAACTGAGAACGTGTTCGACGCTGATCTCTAGGATCACCGGCAAGATCACCAGCTGCTTCACATGTTGAACGAACCCATCGAGGAAGCACTTGTGCTGGTGCAACTAGAGGAACATGAGCAGGCGGAGGTGGATTTTCATCCTCACTGTCATCATCAGAAACTAGAGTTGGAAACCTGTCAAGAAAGTTGGAAGAAGAAGAAGAAGGCACAAACGTCGAATCAGGCTCGCAGGCCAAAGATGGCACAATCGCCGAGTTAGGCTCGCAGGCCAAGAGATTTTCATCAAATTTAACATCTCTTCTAATGATTATATCATGAGAATGTGGTTGAAAAAGTCTATAACCTTTTACATCTTCAGAATATCCAACAAATATGCACTTTTCACTTTTAGGCTGCAATACTTTCAGTTTTTCATCCGGATTGTGAGCCCATGCTTCACTACCAAACACACGGAAGTGACTTACATCAGGTTTAGTTTTACTCCATGCTTCTTCCGGAGTTATACCTTGTAATGCTTTAGTGGGGGTGCGATTAACTATGTAATTTGCACAATTTATGGCTTCAGCCCAAAATTGAAGACTTAGTCCCTTAGATTGGATCATACAATTAGCCATTTCTTTTAAAGTGCGGTTCTTCCGCTCAGCTACACCATTTTGTTGTGGTGTATATGGAACAGTGTGCTGTTGTTGGATGCCTTGTTCAGTGCAGAAAGTAGTGAACTTTTTGTTAACATATTCTCCTCCATTGTCAGATCTTAACTTAATAATTTGATGACCAAATTGTTTTTCAACAAGGGCCTTGTAAGCCAAGAACATTTTAAATTCTTTGCTCTTAAGTTTTAGGAAATAAACCCAAGTGCGTCTGGTGTAATCATCAATGAAAGTTAAGAAATATTTAAAACCAGAAAATGAAGCAGATGGAAGAGGACCACACAAGTCACTATGCACAAGCTCCAAGGGAACCAAGACGTGCCAAGAGGCACATTTGTCAAAACTGTCCCGATGATGTTTTCCGAGTACACAACCCGAACAAACACAATCCCTGCAAGATACCATCGGAAGACCTGTCGCCATATTGTCTTTACATAGTTGTTGCAATGAGCGATAATTTAAGTGACCAAATCGCTCATGCCAAAGTTTGCTCAAGTTATTACTATGAGCAACAAAAACTGAAGGGAAAGGTGATGACCCAAAGTTGTTAGACTTGTACAACTTGGTAATATCATCAACAATTCCGGTAGCTAGGACCTGTTGAGGATCTTTAAAAATCCTTGATTACAACTTGGTGAGGTGTAAAGGTCACAGTTTTACCTTCACCAGAATGAGTGATTTGATAGACTGATAACAAATTGCAGGAAATTCTTGGAACACATAGTACATCACTAAAATGACCATTATCTACTGGAACTATTCCAGCTCCTACAACACTTAGAGATCTATCATCACCAACAAATATTTGTTTGGTGTTACATTCATGCATAGTAGAAAAGATGGCTTGATCCTTAGCCATATGATAAGATGCTCCAGAATCAATGAGCCATTCATTTGAAGTAGAAGAAGAAGATGCATTATAAGAATAACCAGAAGCACAAAGTGCATGTCCATGAGAGGCAGATTCTGAAGGCGAATCTAGGCTGATGTGGTGTTTCTTCATTGTTGCTTCCAAGGCTGCCATCTTCTTGAAACACTTAGATTCATCATGATTATCTTTCCCGCAATAGTTGCAATGACGCTCAGTCTTCTTGCCTTTTGGCTTGGATCCTTTGTCATTTTTTAAAGAAGGAGCTGACTGAGAGGGTTTTGGACCCTTATTTGACTTATTATTGCGAAAATTTTGTTTCTTGGGAGGCTTGGACTTTTCTTTCTGTTGGGACAATAAGGCTTTCCCAGATGTATCTACATTGTTGATTATTCCAAGATGAATGAGTTTATCTTGCTCTCTAATCAAGGAATCACAAAAGGATTCAAGACTAGGCTCTTGATAGCTAGCTGCATTCAAAGATTCTTTTATGGAGTAAAATGTAGATACAAAAACAGAATATGCAGGTCCAAGTTTGGAAAAAATATGATAAATGCATTGTTTGTCTTCCCTCTTAATCTTACATTCTGCACACGAGTTTAAGAGTTTTGTACTTAGATAAATAATCTTGAATGCATGAAAAGTCACTTGGATTTAAAGAAATCAACTCATTTTCGAGTTGGTGACCTCGAATTTCATTGTGTTTACCAAACACAGATTCCAACTTGTCCCAAACAGCATCAGGTTCATCAATTCCAGATATGTGGAATCGCAAATCAGTAGAGATTGACATCCCAATCAATCCACGAGCTTCGTCGCATCTATTTGCCCATTTTATTTTCTTATCATCATCAGTGGGTTCTGTTTCTTTCCCTGAGGTAATTCTGAAAAGTCCCCTACTTCATAGAACATCCTCTATATGAGATTTCCATGAGAAATAGTTGGAACTGTTACGTAGAATATCACAAGGGGCGACCATATTTGTAAATTAATGGCTGTAAAAGCAGAAACCAATAGTCTGGATGTGAAGAGCTCGAAAAAATAGGTGGTTTCAAAAAAAAACGGCACTGAAAACTGACTCTGTATGATGAAGTTATGCTTGAACAAAGAAATTGTTGAAGATGTCCCCAATAGTGACGTGGCAGCTAGAGAATGTCCAGCAAAAAAAAGAACCCCCCTCTTCCCAAGATAAACCTTTTGACAATCATTTTACAAGAAAGTTGTTTTAAGTGAACCACTTTTGTAAAATAAGTGATTTCACTTTTACAATAATATTACTTTTAAATAGTGCAACAATAAAAAAGAACTTAAGTGACTCACTTGTATTTTTATTTTTTATTATTTAAGTGAGATGCACTTTTACAATAAATTAACTTGAAAATAGAAATTGCATGCACTTTTTCTTTTAAAAGTAACTTCCTAAGACTTGAACTCAAGACCTAATAAGGAATAAAGCAACTTTGAATCAAGTGAGCTAGATTAAAAGGTATGTAAAATATGGGAATGAGGAAGGGGGCTTTTTTTTTTTTTTACTCTTCTTGCTCAGTTTGCGTGCTTGCTTTTTTTTCCTGCAAAACACACCACAAATCGAAACAAAAAAAAACTTTTCCACACTTCTAGAGTTAGACCTCGTTAGCTTGCCCGGAAAGTCTACGTTTTCTCTCTGTTTCTGATTTGCCGAGATCGCTCAAGGTGCACGGCAAAGAGCATACGCAGACGGGAAAGCAACAATCCGAACCCAAAAAAAATCTAACAGTAAAAAATGATAAAATATGAAATTTTTTTCTTTTAAAAACAGAAAATAAAAAAATGCGTCACTGTAACATTATACCTTCAGATCTGATGAAATACGCATTTCTGGAGCAACCGGGAACCATTTTCAATTAAACGAAAACTATTTCCCAATGGAAACGACGCTCCGGACGCAATGGAACACCTCCCACAGCCCAGAAATGCACAGAAATACCAGAACCAAAAACCCTTTCGAGTTTCAGCAACAACAGTTCAAGATCTAGATCATAACCAGAAGCAGCTCTTCATAAAAGCTCTGGTACCATGTTCGGGTACACAGGGTACTACCAACAAACCGAACACCATGAGCAACCACTTCACACAAACAGATCACAGATCAACACACCGATGTTTTAACGTGGTTTAAACCCTCTTGAGGGAAACACTCCACGGCCCCGGCCAAATAGCTTCTACGGGACAATTTATTATGCAAAGAAAGAAAGTCACAAATGAGCTTCTCATAATCGATCAACTAAACAATGACCCTCCATGCTCTTTAAATAGAGATCATGGACCAATCGGGTGTTAAGCCACGGATCAAGGTTAGGTTTGATCTAAGAGAAGTTGAGCCGTCCAATCACTGTATGTCGGGAACATATCGTGACCGTCGGATTAAGTATTTACAAATGCATACTAATGCATACTAAAGAAACACACTATCCCTAACGGATATATTACACAAGTTGATCTTAACTAACTCCTAAGTGTCTAAATATCCTAACACTATGATCCTCCACATTTAGGGCACAACCCCCTTCGATCAGACACTATTCAAACACATATCATTTTTCCGATGCTCCCAACAATCAGGTGCACCAATGAGTAGGTAGACAGCAACATCATTCCAACTTGGTCCAACCCCACATTATGCTAGGGGATCTCCTACCCCCATTAACAAGACTCATGCAAAGTTGTCAACTCAAATCCTAAGACATGGCTCACCCCTCCAGCAAGGAGTCCTCTACTTCCAAACAACGACAACATGCCCCTCCATTGAGAGTCGAGACAATGAAACACACCATGGACCAGCTTTTTGCATAGTCTTCTATCATGAGTTTTTTTTCTCTTTCGCCTCAAATGCTAGGAGAACACACATTTACAGAGGTGGACGGCCCACAAGAGAGCAGCATTTCCTCCTCTTCAAGCAACAGGTCTAGAGGGCACTAAGGCTTCTTCCCTTCCCCTTCTCCTTGACCTCGTACCCTCCTCTAAGGCATCCCTCTGGGGAGTTTGGTGCTTTTGTGGCTTTTGGCCCTTAGCAATCCATGTATCACTCCAAATATTCCAATAACACTTTCTTCCCTAGTTATTAGAGTTTAGATTGTAGATTATATCTACTTTTGGTCTTTATATAAGAGTGGCCCTTGTGCTCCCACACTGTATTTATAGTTATACTATTGTACTTAGCAATCCCATTGACCTATTTGTGGTCACTTTTTGGACATTAATAAAATTATATTATCTTTTCTTATATTATCTTATCCAACCACCACATTAATGATAGATAAGATAAGATAAGATAGTTTTTATAATGTCCAACAAATGACCACTGAAGTAGGTCAAAGGGACTGTTGGACAATTAGGGTCTTTCATTAAAGACACTTAATGTCCACTAAGTCAAGAGTACAATAAATACATAATGGAGAATTAATTACACCAACACCAAATAAGATTGATAATATAAGTTATTCCATTGTATCTTGTTGAGTTTCCATTGATATTTCCAGTTGCATGGTTAGTGTTAGATGTGAGATCTTTACATCTCAAATATTATACGCACATTATATTAGTTGTGGAAAAAACTAGATGAAACTCAACATGACAAAATAAGTAATAAGAAAATGGACGTTTGCTTATACAGGAACCAATATGTCAAAGGCAAAGTGTCATGTACCCAGCTATATAACAGAGTTTATTTTACATAACTATAGTCTATTCTATGTCACATAGGACAAAAAATAATGAGTATAAATAACATAAGAAACGCTAAGAACCATAAAGATATTTGCTTAAAAAACTCAAATTGGTGAGACGTTCCAACTGCTTGTTTTGTAATCAGAAATTGCACCTGCGTTTGGTAGATGAAGGTGAATCAGCTTTCAGATCAGATACTTCAACATGATTGGCATCGGGTATTCCATTGTTATAATTGGTTTCCCTGCCTTGAAGATCAGATTGTTCATTTTGCTGAAACTCTCTTTGATGGTCAGATTGACTTTCAGTTGCAACACTAGTATCACACTCAATGACAGAACCTATAGCTTCCAGACAGGGGCAACCTCCTCTAGGCAGCAGGTAAAGTCCTCTTCCTGTCCTTTTAAGCTTTAAAGATTTAAACAACTTCTTAAGAAGCTTCAAGAAAGCTTTGTTGGAGAGTTCTTGGATGTCTATTGCTTGTCCATCGTCAATCATTTTCAGCAGCTGCAAACATGAATGGCAATGTTTTCCATCAGACCAAACAAAGCTGCAGTGTTACTATAATTTGCATATTATTAAAATCGGTGCTTTTAATTGCCAACAGTTGGAAATTAAGACACTGGCATGTAACAAACAGAAACACATTCTTTGACAAAGGTATGGAGCACAAGAGTATTTGCTTGCTCCATTAGATATTAAATCGGATCATAATGAAAATATACATGGCCAGCACCAATATAATTTCTCTAATTGAACATTGCTAAGAAGTTTTTGAATTACCAACAATCAGCTTGCTATTGTTCAAAGCTAACTTTACTGGATAAGAGAGAGATTTCAACACCCAAGTACTTGATCCAACAATATAATAAAACATCAATTGAAAATTCCAATAATAAATTCACAAATAAATTTCAACAATACATCAATTCTTGTCATGCTAGTACATAGACAATAATTGAATGGATACACCAACACTAGCATGAGTGAATACAACAGCTTTGACTTAAGTATTTATCAACACCTGCACAAGTTTCTTCAACTTTAGCAATTAAAGGCATTGACTTTAATCATTAATGTATTAAGACATTAACTTCTACAAACAACTTAAGCCTTTTGAAAATTCGTGACTGTAAACAACTACAATGTTTGAAATTTGATCATTATGAACTTCAATAGATACAACTCACATGACACAATCTCTAGCCAGCCAACTTGATGTGAATAGTTAATTTATTTACCACATGCAAAGAAACTGTTTGCTATCATTGAGTCATATACTAAAGAGGCTGGGTAAATGATAGCATAAAAGATACATAATGTTGATGTGATTGGTTAATACGTTTACCACATGCAAAGGTGGAAGTGTCAAAAATGAGACCATGGTAAGCAGATTCTGCACTCAGAAATTTAACCTAAAGTCTAGATGGTTTAAAACTGAAAACACCAAATAAAATAACAGCTATTTAGTACATTAACCTACAAACACATTCTGCTGATAATATGAACATCAAACACAGATCTTGTTACGAAAATTAACATTAAATTAAAAACAAATAATTATTAATTATTAATATTTAATATAAATTGTAATTTATTAATTGTAAGGGACATAACCCTTACAATTAAAGGCAAGCAATCTCTGTAATATTTCATCATTCAAAAATATTAAAATTATTTATTTGTTCAGATTTCTGTGTAATAGTTGGTATCAGAGCCAGCTTGTGAGCTCCGGTGCTACTCGCGGTCCAGGGTTCAAGGTTGTTGAAGCGTCCATCATTGGTGTTCATTCCTCCACCATACACCATCCATCACTTCTCCCTTACTCTCCCACAATGCTTCGCGCTCGTTCACTTCTCCGCTCTACAACCTCTTCCCTCTTGTGCTCGTCCTCTTTCTCCTCCCCTCTACAACCTCATCCCTCTTGTGCTCATCCTCTTTCTTCTCCATTCTACAACCTCTTCCCTCCTTATCCCACCACCTCGTTCCTTCTTCACTCCTCCTTCTCGCTCCCCGCATCTACACACCACTGACTCCTCCTTCCCACCCTCCCTCTTCCCTTGTGCATAGCTCCACTCCCACTCATGCCCTCCCCTCACCTTCTCCTTCACACGCATCCAACTCCTCACCACTTCCAAAATCCCCTGCGCGCCTGTCCTCTCTCCAGCTCCCCCGCACCTCCTTCATCCATCAACCTGCCCTCTCGCCTCATCTCCCTGTGCGCCTCTCTCTCCTATCCCAGCCCCGCATGCATTTATGTGCATCACACTGCACTCCCACCCTCCATCGCACAGTGCTCCACGTCCACATCCACACGCTACTCCCACGCCAACCCTATCGCCTTCCAACATGGGCCTTACCTCACCACTCCACCTCCATCGCCACCCCACTCACTTCCCTTCCTCCATGTAAACCCTACTTCTCATCCTTTGCCAACCACCACTACGAAAGCCCTAAACCTAATTTTTTTTAATAAAGTGAAATATTATATAATAATAATAAAAATATTATTATTATTATTATTATATTAGTTTTTTATTAAAAATTTATTATCCATCCATTACAATAAAAATAAATATATGATATAAGAATATTATTTAAATAATTATTATTATAATTATTTTTTTATTTTTTATTTTTCACCATTTAAGCCAAAATCGCATCCAAATATACACCCCACATACCAGGACAAAGACCATGTCGGAATTAAAAGAGAAGCTCAAAAAGTTGGAAAAGGACATCCATGCCCTCAGGGAAACAGTCACAAAGAACCAAGAAAGTTTAAGAGAAGAAATAAAAATTAACAATGCGACGCTTAAATAGGAGATTGAAACGAAAGTATCCCAGATGGAGGCAAGGTTGAATGTCAAATTGCGCTATCATGAAGATGATGGAGAAAGATAAGTTAAAAACCGCCGCAAACAACGAAGCAGTTCGGAGATATCGGTCGCCTCCTCCCACAACTCTGCGTCACCATCGCCCAACAGATCAAAAGGTACCCAATATCAGCCTTTTATAATGTACCCATCTAGAGCAAAGATAGAGTTGTCAAAATACAACGGAAGTGAAGACCAATGTGTCGATTAGTTAAACAAGGCTGAGGAATACTTTGATATATACAACAATACAACAAACGAAGAGAAGGTGAAATATACATCGATGCATTTAGAAGGATACGCTTATAATTGTAACATGTGGTGGAAAGGGGGAAATTTTTCCTACACCTGGAAACTGTTCAAAAACGATTCTTTTAAAAGGTTTCAAGGAATCACTGAGGACGAATTCTTTTCGAAGCTTACTAGGTTACAACAGAAAGGAAGCGTCGAGGAATTCACACATCAGTGGGAATCCCTTGCCACACGAGTGTTTGGATTATCTGACAAGCAACAACTTGAAACTTATTTAGGAGGCCTTAAACCATATATACAAAAAGAGTTGAAGATGCATGACATACCAAACGTAGAGGTAGCAAGACGTAAGGCGAAAGCAGTCGAAGCCAAATTTGACAGTTTCCAATCATATAATGGAAAGACATATTCAAGAAAAAGCATACTACCGATGACAGATACAGATAAAAACAAATACATTCCACCACCCAAACGAGACGACAAAAAAATTCTAGAAGCTCAACAAATGAAAGAAGGAAAATGCAGACGATGCAGAGATAGGTGGGATCCTAGACACAAGTGTCGCTCAGAGGGCAATTCAAAAAAACTGTACACATGTGAGGCAAAGGAGAATAGTGAATCAGAAGAAGAAGAATCAGAAAATGAAGAGGAGGATACCCAAAATATTGTAATTGAAGATGACAACACGCACAAAATATATCTGGCAGCCATGACTAGCATTAGCCAAACACTCAAGTTAAAAGGATATATAAAAAACGAGAACGTCACAGTGCTAATAGATACCGGAAGCACCCACAACTTTCTCAACATAAGAGTCGCAAGGAAACTCAAGCTATTCGTGCATCCAGTTCCAGACATGAAGGTGATGGTCGCAGATGGCAAGAAGATTGAAAAGGTAGGGAAGTGCCATGAGGTGAAACTTCAAATACAAGACTTTAAGTTGGAATCCGAACTCTACACCATACCGTTGGGAGGAGTAGACATTGTCTTAGGAGTCCAATGGCTGCAAACATTAGGCACCTACTCAACCAATCTCCAAAAACATTTCATCAAGTTCAAATGGCAAGGACAAAAGTATAAGGCATAAGCTATATGGTTTCCAACCTCCTGAAATACAAGCGGTTTCATCTCAGAAGATGGAAAAACTTATTCGAAAAGGAGCATCAGCTTACGTGATTCAATGTCATCAGATGGAAAGTCAAGATTCAGAACAAGACGGTTCCAGAGAAGAAGAAATCCAAGAGTTGCTCCAGAAACACGAAAAAATATTTCAAGACCTGCCCATGCAGTGACCTCCAGAAAGAAGTATTGAACACATAGTCGAGGTTAAACCAGGGTCAAATCCTATCAACATTAAACCCTATAGATATCCCCACCACCATAAAACAGAAATTGAAAGATTAGTTCAAGACCTATTGAACTGTGGTGTTATCACAAAGAGCAGAAAACCATATGCAGCTCCAATCATATTAGTACGAAAGAAGGATGGATCATTTAGATCATGAATCGATTATAGAGGATTAAACAAAATAGCAGTCAAGAACAAGTTTCCAATCCCCTTCATCGACGACATGTTGGATGAACTTCATGACGCGAAATATTTTTCAAAACTTAATTTAAGATCAGGTTACAATCAAATCAGGGTTGGATTAGAAGACATCACAAAGACTGCTTTTCAATCTCATGAAGGGCACTATAAATTCAGGGTAATGCCTTTTGGTTTAACAAATGCCCTCGCCACATTCCAAGCAACCATGAATGAACTATTTCAGGCATACCTCAAGAAATTTGTATTAGTCTTCTTTGATGACATCCTGATATACAGCAAGACGTGGAAGGAACATTTGAAGCATCCGAAAGGTACTATCTCTCCTAGAAGAAAACCAATTCTATGCTAAGAGGTCAAAATGTACATTTGGCAAGCAAGAGGTAGAGTATCTTGGTCAGATTATCTCAAAAGGTGTCAAGGTAGATCCAAAGAAAATCAAAGCAATAAACGAATGGCCCCAACCAAAGAATATATCCAAGTTAAGAGGATTTTTGGGATTGACCGATTACTATCGTAGATTCATCAAAAATTATGCTCATTTAACTACTCCGCTAACCAACCTCCTTAAAAAGAATTCCTTTCAATGGGATGATGACTCAGGGAAATGTTTTGAGGCGTTGAAATGAATTATGTCTACAACTCCTGTTTTGGCAACACCCAATTTTTCAAAACCATTTGTGATTGAATGTGATGCTTCAAGGTTCGGGATAGGAGCCGTCTTAATGCAAGAAGGTCACCCAAATGCTTTTGAAAGCAGGAAGTTAAACAAAAGAGAATGCTTACAGTCTACTTATAACAAGGAGATGCTTGCCATCATGCATGCATTAACAAAGTGGCGACAATACCTTTTGGGTAGCAAGATCATGATCTGTACAGATCATAACAATTTGCAACACTTATTACAATAGAAGACGCTAATGAATGAACCACAGAAGTGGATAGAGAAAATGCTACATTCGATAAGGAGATCTTACATAAAAAGGGGAAAGACAATGTAATAGTTTATGCCCTGTCTAGAAAAGATGAAGAAGTGCAAATTTGTGACATACCAATGATAGTTCCTAAATGGCTGGATGAAATTCAAACTGAATACGCCAAAAACCCAGAAGTTTGCTCCATAATTAACGATATTAAGCAGTACCCAAAATTTGAATGGAAAAATGTCCTCTTATGGTACAAGGGTCGAATTTACTTAAGCCCCAAATACTTCAGGCAAGTTTCGGGTATGGCAAGGTACGGTAGGGTACGTGGGTACAAGGTACCTGATATGTGGGTACAAGTATTCGGTATGGGTACACATACCCTACCCCCGTGTACGAGTACCCATGCTACTTAGATTTGTTGTAAGAACTGTAACTGCCATTGTTTGAGGACACTTGTTATCAAGGAATTCTTTCAAATTTACAAGTCATAATCAGCCAAATGGGAGAACGCATATTTCTTGGGGGATCATTCCCAACATATCATGTATAGTTGCCATCATGATCACTATGTCTCTTCGAAATGCCTACTCTATTTCTTATGGACAACCTTATGTTTGTTAATATCCTATATAAATGCCACATCTCTCCCTATCTCAGTTTTCATCTAGACCTGTAACCTCAGGAATTCAAAATACATGATCTTGGTCTCCATGCATCAAAGGAACAAACATTGAAAAAGGATGTTTGTACAAGATAATTGCTTTAGTGTTCAATCTAGTTAGGTTTGGTTAATCATCATTTTAATGGTAAACAGAGTTAAATAAGCATTAGCTGTAATTAAGTTTGGTGAACATTGATTTCAAGAGGTGACAATAGTTAGTTGATTATTGAGCAGCTTGACCTTATAAAATGTGTACGTGTCTGGATGGCCCATCCCATTAAGCAATAAAACATGTCTGCTAAGGTATCCAGTACTCTATGAACCGTAGTAGCAGATTTCGTCCAAATCAGTTCTTTCCATATGGAAAATAAGCCAGGAATTCGATTCGGTCTAATTTCCCTCAAATTCAGATTCAATTCGTACTGAAACCCTAACATGCCATTAAAAATGTCATTCGAGCTAGAAATTTGCATTTCTCATTCAAAACTGCAAATACAGACTGCCTTAGGCATTGCCATCAATCTAATATCCATCCGTCTGTCATAGGCATTTCTCCTTTTGTTTCTGTCCATCTAAAAGTTTCAACTGTCATATCTCGTTGTTGGACGGGTTCAAATCATTAATGGATGACCATTTCCATTCCACCAACCTCCATAATAATTGCTTTATGATGGTAGTGCCTTTCACAACAAAAGATAATAGTAAGGAAAGCGAGGTGGGTTATGGGAAAGAAGCATATTCAGTCAAATACTCTAATACTAGTCCACCCATCCCTTTTGGCTTTGTCCAACTAATATTCATTGAGCATCTAATATCCTTGGTCTAATATCCATTAAGCCTCTGTTGTGTTGTGTGCTAATATGTTAGTTAAATTAATGAAACATATTCAACACTTGTTTGCTTTTAGTTCATTCATTCAGGCCATAATATTCATTACCTTAAAGTTTGAGACAGATGCTTGAGGATTATCTACATAACAGTTTTTCACATCAACATTTCAAACCAATAGACTGAATATGATGATGAACCCGAATGTGATTTGAAATGTCAATGTGAAAAACCCTTGCGCAGATAACATTGAAGCATCTCTCTCAAACTTATATCACTGAAGACACTGGAAATCTCAAATACCTTAAAGTCCATTAAGTCGAGTATACTTTACTGGAGTATTATTTTATAGAAGCCGCAACTATACAAAGGTGGATATTTTTTAATATTTTGAATAATTTGCATGTTTGTTGATATTAGTGTGATGTATTTTTCGAATTGCATTTTTTATACGATTTTTTGCAGCGAATCCAAATCTGTATATAGTAAATATGCTAAGTACCATTTCATGAGTCAAGGTTCAGTCATCTCTGCTTTGGTCTACCCATCCTTTTGCTAGTTATGCTTTTTACGTTTATAGATTTAAAATTAGAACTAACTTCTCTTTTAATGTTCTCTTAGCTGGGAAATGCAATCTGCACTCCCTTTGTAGCTGTTAGTACATGTTGCGCTCTCAAATCCCATTCACCTATTTCGGCCATTCATGGACATTAATAAATTTTCAATTTCCATAAAGAAAAGAAGGAAAGGAAAGCAAAGCCAAGAAAGTGTACCTGTTTCATTTCCTGCTTCACATAAGGGAACTTATTCAGAATTAGCTTAGCAATCTTTTCCGGAGTTTCCTCTGCATTCTGATCCTCCCCCGCCATATCAGCCGAAGACGGTGACTCTGAATCTTCATCCGAGCTACGTTCTGTGCGTCTCCTCTTACTCCTCCCATTCCTTCTGTATTTGCTTTCGCTCTTCCGCTTTTTCCTCCTTTTCTTGTCCTTGCGTCTGCGATGATCCTCCTCACTAGAACCCTCGCTTGAACTCTCCACTACCCGCTCTGCTTTTCTTGATTTATGATATTTCTTATCTCTGTAACTCCGATTCATCCGGTTCTTCATTTCTTCTTCAGTGTCACTGGTAGAATTATCAGACTCCGTATACGCATCTTTACTTCTCTTCCTGTTGCTGCTAGAACTCTTTTTTCTGTTCCTCCGACTGCTTCTTTCACTCTCTCCTCCCATTTTATGATCACTGATGCATCCAGAAAATATTTTAAATGCACAGAACCAACATTTGGGTTTCAAATTTTGAAGTTTAAAATAAGTAGGGTTTAAACTCCGTGGCCATTGTCAATGAAAAGATCAAATTCAAAATGAGAAGGAAAATTCAAAAGAAAAAGGCTTGTGCTGAAGAGAATGCTTACATGCCAGAAACCAACCTATTCACAGACAAAAGGAGGTAATTTCATGCTTTTAAAAAAAACAATTTTGCTGTGGCGTCCGCAATTAGCTGCTTTAACCCTACGTAGCTGCTTGAAATTGAAATTGAACCGCCAAACTTGATCGAAAGCAAAGGAAAGCAAAGGGGTTGCGACTGGGATCTCCGTTTTCAGAGGGCAAATCCTCACAATTTGAGAATTTCTTTCGGAGGAGTCGTGGATGATGCATTAGTTTAGTTTAGGTTGTAGATGAAGAGAGGGTTTTTCTCCGAGGGTAAATTTGTTTCATTGTTTGCCTGTAACATTAAACCTTGAAAATCCTCCACCTCAGCCCACTGTAGCGATCTTCCAGGTTAGGTCTATTGATGCCACGCCTTCTAAACGGATTTAGGGACCCTGCACTCTAAGGAGCTTCCATTCCATTCTCCAGTTTACTGAGGCGTCCCGATTTCTTGTGCCCACCACGAGTCTTCACAACTCTAGGTTGCCCCTTGCAAAGGTAAGATTTGCTTACCTTCCGATGATCACGAGGGGCGTTATAATTGTTAATCGTCGCTCATCTTGGTCTAAATCCGGCAAATCTAAAATCAATGTCTTGTTAAAATTGCATGGATGAATTTAAAGAATATGAAAAATGTGTGAGTGGGTCTTATGGTTAATAATATGTGCTTCTGCTCATGAGGTCATATGTTAAAAATATGTGTTAATATTATAACTAAATTATTGTGTATAGGGGTTCTTTGTCCTATAAAGGATGAGTTATATATACCAATTTGATATTTAGTTTGATCATGACTTTAAAATTAGATTATTATTGTTGTTGTTATTATTTTATCATCATTAAAGTAGTAACAATATTTTGGCTAAAATCATGTTGGAAGAGATGTCACACCATCGCAAAGAAGGTGTGTTGTAGTCAACATACAATAATTAAGGCCAAACTTGAAGTAGTAAATTATTATTACTCATTAATCGAGGTGGAATTGTTATCGACATCATGGTTAAGAACTATATCAACGTGCTTACATAGCCATGATAGCGGTTACTCTTTTCAAAAACTAAACATAACATGTGGTATGAGGAAATTGAATCAACGTGGTATCATTACTCCTTCAATGATAACTTTGATTTGGTTAGCCTCTAACCAAGCCTTCAATTGTAAGATATGGTTACTTTTTTTTTGGAAGATATGGTATGAGGAAATTGAATCGACGTGATATCGTTACTCCTTCAATGATGATTTTGATTTGGGTGCAAGACACCAGCGAGAGTGGAACTGTCATCGTGGTCGCACAAGGTCTTAAAGGGCGACAGCCTCCCCGTATGAAATAACTATTCCCGCTCCCCCCACCATAGGGAACCGTACCAACTTGGTCTTCCATCAGGTCAGCCAAGAGGCCCCACCGTTGGCTCACACCCTTAGCCCCACTTTTTTTAATATATTTAATTTAATTCAATAATCATGTTTAAAATTGAGAAGAACAAATTGTGGAGGTTAATTTCTAAAGGCAACAAATGGTGGAAAACAAGGTTGCACAAAAACTATATTGGATTTATTAGAGAATGCTACCTAAACTGCTTGAAACTAGTTACTAAAGGTTCTTCAATATGGAACCTTTATAAGGCATTAGTAGCTCTTATCTAAGATCATTTATCTTCAATGCCAAGGAGTAGAAGATTCATTAATATCTAGAAGGATCAAATCATGAGCAAAGTTCCTCTATCCTCTAAGACAACATTATTAAGTGTTGAATAATGGCTCACTAGCTATGGAATGAAAACTCTCTTTGATATATCATAATGGAATTATAATGCTAAAAGGATTGCTTGGAAGCAATTAGACCCTCCTAAGGATCCTTCGTTCCAAGTCCATGATATGTTATCTCTTCTTCATGAGCAGCTCTTATCAACCTTGCATCTAGGGATGGGATAAAATGGGGGCCAAATGTTAAAAATTACACTGTCGAAAAGGGATATCGAATTCAACTAAGGTCACTGCATATGTCGCCCAAGTCAACCATGTGGAAGCATATTTGGCACCCATGTGGCCTTCCCAAAATCAATATCTTGTGTTGGATACTTGTACATGGGAAGTCATTAACAACATAATATCTTCAAAAAAGAGGAATCATGGGACTATCTAGATGTCCATTTTGCCTCTGGAATCATTATCTAGAAAACCCACCCTTCAAAAATCCTAGATGGCTACGCCCAAATACTCGTGTTGGAAAATTCGGTTGGCTAGGAATAAAAACATATTTCACTTAGAACAGATTTCCTTAAGGCAAGTTGCAAGTCATGCAAAAGAACTAATGAGTGAAGCATTTATGTCAAAAAAGCAATCTTGAGTTTTCAGCTACATATTTGGAGACAAAAAGAAAAGGTATGGATAAAAACATTCTTCTAGGAAGCAACCTTTAGCCCAAATTCTTATGTAGGAAGCCGCAATTAGGAAAGATTTGGAAAATCAAGTGTAATATCCCCAAATTTCACAAAAATTTAAATTTTTCTAAGTAGCATTAAATGCTTTTTTTTTGTTATGTGGAAGTATCATTAATGTTATCTTAATTTATTTATCCATAGAATAATTAATTTCTATGACGACAACTACTTAAATTGGTCGTCGGTGATTAAATGGGTTACGTCGCTTATAAGCAATGATTACTCAATTGGTCGTAATTGCTGTTAATACATACTACTGTATGGAAAATCATGCTAGTTATTTTAATGTTGTAACATCAATATGTGATTGTCATTCGTTTGCCTAAAGGCATCATTATTACAATGTTTTCATGATACGTCAACGTGACAAACTTTAATTATTTCTTGTTCGAAGTGTACATCATCATTTAATTCGTTTGTGCATATGTTATAATTTGACTATGGTGACTAACTGTTTGTTTTCTTTTGTAATGAAGGGGTCTTATGGGTACCCCGAGGCTTACTTAGCTAGTTATATCTAACACTCTTAAACTTCTGTTACAGATCACAGGTAAGAGTGAGATTCCAAACTGAAGCTCAAACAATGTATGTCAATTTGACTTTACTGTACTTTAATTAGTCTTCGATGTTCAG
Source organism: Larix kaempferi (assembly GCA_027924585.1). Lineage (NCBI taxonomy): Eukaryota > Viridiplantae > Streptophyta > Pinopsida > Pinales > Pinaceae > Larix > Larix kaempferi. The sequence continues at coordinate 21,943,612 of BSBM01001005.1, read as the reverse complement.
TACCAATGTGTAGAGACTTTTAGTTTGTGCAAGGGTAAGACCTATCCTAGTTATGATTACTAAAATATGGACTTTATACATTACGATGTTATATTTGTATGAATTTGCGAGCTACATACATTTTACATAGCTTAATAGTGTCCTATATATTCACTAGGATTCGCATGGAGTTTAGCTTCACATTCCAATATCATATTTAAACCATAATGTTTTATTTGTATACATGTCAAAGCTTTGATTTTCAAACTATAGTTTTTTATACCTATATGTTTATCATGGCAAAGACACGACCATGGTTTTGCTAACTTGTAATGTGTAAACATTGTACACGACTGAACCATGTAATATAGGTTATATGATATGAACCATAACCTAGGTATTATAAACTATATTCCTATATGCTAACTGCTATAAGTCTTAAACTATATGCAGATATGTATACTATGTGCATTATGCATAGTGCAACTATAAAAGGGTGTCGAAGTGGAACTATGTGTTGGCAGGAGTACCAAGCTTATTAGCTGTGATATTTAATGTTATTTATTGAGTTCTCGGTGGAAATGCTTGTTGGCAGCCCCGTGTCCTATCATCACATGATGGTCCCTTGGGTTTAGCGTTAAACCCTAGCTACGTTTTGGTTGACTTCATCGAGGCTTAACAAAGAACATTCATTTGGCACTGGAGGTGGTAGGAGAGGCCGATAGGCCCTCGAGAAACTAGGGTTTTGTAAAACCAACAGTTGCAAGCACTTCCCAGGTTTCGATGGTGAGACTTGTAACCTGCAATTGAGCACATGCATACTATTTGAACCAGGGTTGGTATTATCCTGCTACGGGGTTCGATGGCGAACTTATCATCACGAGGTTTGAATGCAAGAGCTCGGTGTTGAAGCTTTGAGCGTGATGAAGGTAAAAATTATATCGTTCTAAGTTTTCAGTTTGTAAACCCTTGCTGTAGAAATTTATTGTATGAAGATGCTAACTCAAAATCGTTTGTTGTTTTGGTCTAAGAGGGACAGGTTGCCTCCTGTCGAAGCTTCCTTGGGAGATAAAACGCTTGCGGTTAAGGCTATGATGTGTAGGACCATGGGTAAGCCTCGGTGGTTCCTTTGGCATCCCAAGTTGTGACTCTGTGTAGTGAAAATGTGGTGAAAATCAAAGGCATTGCTGCCAGTATGAGTTCGTTCGACAAGCTACAGTTCGCACTCGCTTTTGATAATGTTCCGGTCTTTACTGTTGGGCTTTTGCACACATTTGTAAGTTGTAAGGCAATGTTAAGACTGAGAGGGTTTAACCCTCGAGCCTTTGAGCTCATGTTGGTTTCTCAACGTTTCCCTTTGCTACTGTTTGTGTATAATTTTTTTATGGATAAATATAAGTGATTTTTCCAGAGATCAAGTATGGTTTGAAATACAAGATTCAGAGAGATGCTCTCGGCAATTTGTTATTTTATTAATTGAATATATTATGATGCTTAGGGATTCACCTGTCTTCTTTGAATCTATTGGTAATTACATTTTGTGTTGTTTTGATGGTAGTAAGTCGTTCCAAATGAATGGAACGCAGGGTTGAAACCCTATCCTAAATATTATAATGCTAATAATTTAGTCTTTTAGGTATTACAGGTTTTGAACCCCAACCTTAAAGACGCATTCGGATAAATCTTGATAGTTTAAGTTTTAAGGGTGAGTCGAAACCCGAACCCTACACCTTTGTGTTTTAGGATACCTGCACTATTCAAATGTAAATTATATATATACATATATATATATATATATATATATATGTATATATACATATATATATATGTATATATACATATATATATATGTATATATACATATATATATGTATATATATATATATATATGTATATATATGTATATATACATATATATATGTATATATATATATATATATACATATATATACATATATATATATATATATACATATATATATGTATATATACATATATATATATGTATATATACATATATATATATGTATATATACATATATATATATATATATATATATGTATATATATAATTTACATTTGAATAGTGCAGGTATCCTAATGACCATATATATATAATGACCATTAGGGTGAACCTTTACGGTCTCAAACCCTGGTCTTGTATTATTTCTTTTAGATTTTAAGTATCGCATTTTTGTATGAGTAAACCTCTTTTAAACCTGGGCAATGCCTTTCGAATGGCTTGGCCTGTGCTGTAATTACTACTATGTTTCAAAAATGGAATTATATTGAAGGTATATTTTATTAGTTGAGACCCAATGTGAAAAGAATACTTCTTCTGATCGTATTACAATTTAGCATGTATGTTTGGTTATTACGGGATCTCTGTATAAGATGATAAATAAATGCAAAATAGAATGGTATAAGATTTTTATTTTTTGATTAGAAGTATAAATATGGGTACCCTACTAAATGGACATAAGACTCTGTAGAGAGAAACTTTACAGTTTGTCGAAAAGGTTTATTTATAAATAAGCTTCGTGTAACATGGATTTTGATACTGCTAGGGTTTCACGATATATGAATATATATTGTTTATATTGGATCCAAAGAAATTAGAAGCCCCAGCTAAAGCAAGGAGTCACCTGCTATCCCCTGAGCGTGGCTATTTCCTGTTCGAATTCATAAATAAGGAGGATAAGGACCTCATCTTCAGAAACGGTCCATATTATATGGGATCCCAGGGACTGTATCTGAACCGTTGGATGCCGAATTTCGACCCCTCAGTGGCCTTGCCCAAGGAAGTTCCAGTTTGGGTCAGGCTCCCCAATTTACCGGTCCATTGTTGGAATTATGAAGCTCTGCAAATGATCGGAAATGGAATTGGGAAATTCATTAACAAAGCAGACAACAAATCCATTTATAACTGTGTCAGGATTTGTGTGGAAGTGGACCTGGAGGCAGGGCTGCCGAAGGCAGTTAAGCTATCGGTGGGCTCCTGGACTCACTATCAGAAAGTTGACTATGAACACCTCCCATTTAAATGCAGAACCTGCCAAGAACACGGGCATTTCCAGAGAAATTGTCCAAAGAATCAAACCCCGGAGAAGGAAGAAGCTGAAGGATGGAAAAGGGTGAAGAAAAGCAAAGCAGCCCAAAAAAACAAAGATCCAAGGCCTACACAGTCGAAAGAACATCTCCCTGCGAATATCAGCCTTTCGAAGGAGCCTGTAACTGAAGAAGCAGTATTATCAAAGGAACCTGAGAAAGAATACATAGAGATAGTTTCCCAATCCACGCCCCCTTCAGAAAACCTGGCTAAGGATAAGAGCGCCCTTTTAGAAAAAGAATCTTCGAAATCAGATGATGAGCATACCACCATAGGACCTGAACCAGGAGCTGACTCAGATGGGGATGCCACAGAGAACAGCAGCTCGATTGGAACCCCTCAAAAGAATCCAAGAGGAAGGAAACCAGAACGAAAAAAAAGAGAGGAGAAATCATACAGGGATGTCACAGCAGGAGTCCAGCAAACCATTCCGGACATGATGGAAACCAGATCTTCAAAAAAAGGCAAGGCTTCGAAAGGATCCACCCCCCCACCCTCATGATCTTTGTGCAGTTCATCTCCTGGAATTGCAGAGGTATTGGAAGCAAATTTAAAGAAGAAGCAATTAAAGACCTAGTAAGGATGAACTCCCCGGAGATACTTCTGATCCAGGAGACGAAGATGGAGGAGCCTGAGACCATCCAGGCCAGCAGAAAGTTTTGGAAAAAGGGAGGATGTATATCAGTCAGCGCTAGGGGAGCCTCAGGAGGTCTAGCCACCTGCTAGAACTCCACTAATCTTGACCTGCTAGAAGATTATAGCACTACCCACTGGCTATTCACGAAGCTGCAGCATCAAAACACAGGGCAGCAAATCATCCTTTTTAATATCTATGCCCTAGTTCTACTTTCAAAAAAAAGAGAGTGTTGGGATACGTTGAACTCCTTCCTGTCCACTAACCGGCACGATAATATCGTCCTTGTTGGTGATATGAATGTAACTCTCACCCTTTCTGAAAAAAAAGGAGGCTCCCCGGTAAGAGACCTAGCTCGGGAGTGGGTTGAAGACATCATTATGGACTGGGATCTGGAGGATATCAAACCCAGCAAAGGTAAGTTCACCTGGACTAATAAAAGAGTGGGACCTGGACACATTGCGGCCCGGCTGGATCACTTCCTTGTCCATTCCTCCTTCCTCACTCTCGGACTTTTTGCAACTTCTGAAATACTCCAGGCCTGCACCTCTGATCACAAGCCAATATCACTTTCATTGTCTCTGGGAGAAAAACTGGGCCCTATCCCATTTCGATTCAGCCCTCTCTGGGTCTCCATGGATGGCTTCTACGAACTGGTCTCGGAATCCTGGAAAAAATCAGTTAGTGGTTCACCGTTCTTCATATGGGAAGAAAAGTTGAGAAGGATCAAAGCAGCCCTTAAAAGCTAGGCAAAACTCATGACCTCCCCCATTGTTGAAAGGAAAGAAGCTCAAAGGAATCTTGGCAATCACCAACTGCTAATGGAGAACGCCACAGTCACCCCAGAGCTGCTTGTTGTTGAGCTCAACCTGCAAAAAGCCCTTCATAAGGCGTTGAGAAGAGAGGAGCAGTATTGGCAAGTAAAGGCGAGATGTCATTGGCTCAAAGAGGGCGATAAAATTACGTCATACTTCCACAAGAAAGCAGAAGCTCGGAAGAATTACAACAGCATTAGAGAAATTCACTATCAAGATCAAAATTTCAACAAAATTGATGAGATCAAGTATGCTGCCCACTCCTTCTATAGAGATCTGTTCACTGAAGATTTGGACTCAGTTCCTAGGTTGGATCGCTATCCACTGAACGTTCTCCCCAAGCTAATCAATGAGGAAGACAACAGAAAGATGACTTGCCCCATAACGACTGAGGAGATAAGACAAGCACTGCATGGAATGAACCCTGATAAAACTCCAGGGCCTGACGGATTCACGGTCAGATTCTTCATTGTATGCTAGGACATTATTCAGAAGGATTTGGTCAAGATGGTGAGGAAATCCCAGAACTGTAGCAAAATTGGAGGAAGCACTAATTCCTCATTCATTACGTTAATTCCCAAAGAGAAAGGTGCCCAAAGCTTCTCTAGATTTCGCCCTATCTCGCTCTGTAATACGGGGTACAAAATCATCACTAAAGTCATTGCAAATAGAATTAAGAATGTCCTTCCCAGGATCATTCCGGAGAACCAGGGGGGCTTCATTAAGAACAGACATATTCAAGACAACATCATCCTGGTCCAAGAAGCTATTCACTCAAGCTGCCAACGGAAGGAGAAAGGTATGATAGTCAAACTGGACCTCGCTAATGCTTTTGATAAAGTTCGGTTAAATTTTCTCTTTGCTGTAATGTTCAAGCTAGGCTTCCACCCCCAGTTAATCAGCTGGATCAGAGCCTGTATCTCGAGACCTTGGATTGCCCCCTTGGTAAATGGGAGACCAGCAAACTTCTTCCACGCCTCTCGGGGACTTAGACAGGGCTGTCCCCTGTCCCCTTTGTTATATGTTATCCAAGCGTCGGTCCTAAGTTTCCAGCTGGACAAGGGTCTTCAGCAACGTTCTCTAATGGGGATCACAATCACCCCTAGAGTGAAGAAAATAAACCATGCGCAATTTGCTGATGATACCCTTCTTCTGGGTCAGGCTAATCTCAACACGGCAAGATCCTTCAAAAAAGAGTTGGATGCTTACACGGATATTTCTGGCAGTGAAATCAGCTTGAGGAAAAGCAAAATCTATGGTTGGAACTGTACCCCCGTTGAAATGACAGCTATATCAAGAATGCTGGAAATGGAAGGAACCTCCACATGGGAATCCATAAAATATCTTGGCATCCCGCTTGTAAAAGCTACACCTAGAAGGAGCCTTTGGTTGCCACTGGTGGACAAACTTAAGGACAAAATGTTGGCCTGGGGGGCTTCCTGGTTAAACAAAGCAGGAAAAACTATACTTATTAACTCTGTTCTAACCTCACTTCCTCTCTACCAGGCTTCGATCCTGCTAGCCCCCAAAGGAATTGTGAAAGAAATAGACAAAATTTTGAGAAAATTTCTTTGGGAAGGGGGAAGGAACATAGGAAGGAAAATTCACCAAGTCAGCTGGGATAAGGTCAAAGCCCCCAAGTTGGAAGGAGGGCTGCAAATCAGAGACGTGGCCACTCAGAATTTGGCCATGGGTGGCAAGATATTGTGGAAAATGATAAGGGGTAAAACAACCTGGAGCTCAAAAGCACTAAGGACAAAGTACTTCATTGGGCACAAAGAGAGGTGCTTGGATAGCCCACCTAGGACTAGGAAAGGCTCTCCTATTCTTGCTCTTTGTCTAAAATCTCTTGATATGATAACCTCCGACCTCACTTGGATTCCGGGAAATGGCTCCAATATTAAGTTCTGGGAGGACTCCATTCTAGGGCAGACCCCTTTAAAAGAGTTGGAAGGACTGGAGAATATCAAAAATTGGCTTCATTTGAACAACAAATTCACCCTCTGGGATTTATCCTGCTGGAGCCTGGATGACTGCTGGACCAAATGGGACCTGGGGGCTGTCCCGTATGCCCTTCAGACTGAAGCTAGATCCCTTTTAGAGGCCATGCAAGGCCTCTCCCCTTCTTTTGCTAAGCTGAAGGACAAAAGAGGCTGGGGCTCCTCCTCAGGCCTCTACAATGCAGCTGATGGATATGCTGCCTTAAAAGCCATTCCTTGGGCATCTCCGAATCCTTATAAGTGGAAAAACCTCTGGCTTCTTCCTTCCCTTCCCAAAATTGATCATTTCTGCTGGTCCCTACTTCATGACAGCATTCTCACATGGGACAACCTTTTGAAAAGAGGATGGGAGGGGCCCTCAAGATGCCCTCTCTGTGCCTGCCATGAGGAAAACTCGACCCATCTCTTTCTTCAGTGTCATTTTGCTATTGAACTCTGGAATACCCTTCTTGACCAGCTGAATATGGCCCTTCCTCCTTCCATCTCTTCCTTGTTTGCTTCCTGGTTAGATGATGCTCCATTTTCCTTCTCCAAACTGAATCTGCTAAAGCACTGCTGGATGTGGGTCCCAAAAATCTACTGCTGGAAATTGTGGCTTGAACGCAATAATAGAATTTTCAGGGACAAGGCAGTCTCGCCAGCCCATGTTGCAATTAAAGTTAAGGCGTTGATAGGAGAGCTGGTAGCCTACACTAAAATCACCAATGAAGCTATCCCCGACAAAAAGGAGTACAGCTAGTTTCAAGGGCTAGACTCAGCCCTCCTTAACAGAACCAAGAACATTGTTAAGCATTACTCTCTGTGGGAAATAAGGCTAGAGGAGCAAGAATTCATAAAATGGAGATCCTCCCTGAACAAGCACAGTCTGCATGTGGATGGGGCCTCGAAAGGGAACCCCGGACCTGCGGGAAGTGGAGGAGCCATTCTTGACAAGGCTGGGAAAATCATCCTCACTTTCGCCTGGGGGTTGGGCCAAAACTCTAACAACATTGCTGAAATTCTTGCCATTTGGCAAGGTCTGATTCAAGCCAGAAGTCTCTCCATTAATAATTTGGCAATCATCAGTGACTCCCGAATCATCATGCAGGCTCTAAATCTGCAGAAAGAACTAAATGGGATGGGGTTGGCCCACTATCACCAGAAAGTCATGTCTCAGCTGAAAGCATTTGCAGAAGTAAAATGTTACCACGTCCTTCGAAATCTCAATCAAATAGCAGATCATGAAGACAATAAAGGAGCCTCCCTAAGCAAGGGAACTATAATTGTAAATGGAAGCGAAAAGCATGTGCCCATCCCCTACTGAAATCGAAGAAATGATTGTTAAGATTGCCTTGAAAGAAACTTGTAATTCAGATTAGTGCCAGATTCCTATTTGGACCAGCGTGTAGAATGAGGCTTTCGAGGAGCAGATTGTTCATAGGTAAGACAAAAGTTTGTCACATGACAAATGTCCTCTCTTTTCCTGGCCTGCAAACATACAATATGATCTCCAATTGATGAATCGTATCCAGCTAGCAGGATTGATGAAATCGAGTAGAATCATCCAGTTTAATTGCAGAAACTAAGATTCGGGTCTTTCAGTCAGATCTTTTGATGATTCACAAGACACTGCAGAACTAAGAATCGGGTCTTTATCAGTCAAAATCCTCCAGTTTATTGCATTCATCTCTGAAAATCATTGAAGGAAATGTTGGAAGACTTCAGAAGTCTAGTAAGGGAGTTAGCAGCAGCAGAGTGCCTAAGTTTGGCAGCTTGTTCGTTCTCAATTAAAGCAGATATTATTGTAAATAATGGGAACTTGTCGCTGGGAGTGTATGATCCAGAAAATTGAAGAGATAATGGAGGACAACCTTTGATAAATTGACCAGCATGAAGGATCTGGCAAAATACACTGATGGAATTGGGCACCGGCTGGATGAGCTGGAAATGATGGTGGATGAAATGATCAAGGAGAATGAAAGATCCCAAAATCAGAGTGCAACAATTACATGTCTATGATTTTATGAAGTTCAATGTCTGTTCCGAAAATTTCCAATTTTTGTATAAGGGTTAGTGAGCATAGCCACGCCCGTATCTCTGGATTCGTTGCACTTATTAGAATAGAATCTCTGTCTGTAATATTGTGGCTGTTGTTTAGCCAGAAGAGCAATAAAAAAGGCCTATAACCGTTTTAGTAAAAAAAAAATATTTAGACGTTTGGTTTTTTAGAAGGATTCTACAAACATTAAGGTTATTTTGATTATAGATACTTATGAAATAATAATGCTATGTTTTAGCTTAGGTTTTGTTATGAGTATGAAAATGATTCAAGGGTTGATACTGCTGTAACATGGGATACAATGCTATGTATAGTGCTACTATTTAAAAATTTTGTTTACTAAATAAATACTATGTTACATCAAGAAGGTTACTAATTTTAAGCTTTTATAAATAAACAGAGATACATTATAATAGTTCTGACAGTATACATTCTTTTGAAATAAAATAAAGCTAAAAGTAAATCGAAATCAGTCTTCAAGTTGTCTATCTGAGATATTTTCGATCATACTAATCTATTCATAATTTGACTTCTCTGTACTAGAGAACGACACTTCAGTGTGTGGAAAAATACAGAGAAGCATTTTTATTCTATCATTCGTTATTAAACTTGAAATTTAACTATCCATTTGCATTTTAATCTAGCAAATAAATGGATTTTTAGAGTAGATAATATTGCAGAAATAAAAAATTTATTAACAGTCAAAAGATATCTAAGATTTAATAGAAACTGATAAATTATCACATTCATTTCTTCAGTAATGTATTCGGACAGAAAGTAAATAAGACACAAATAAGATAACACATTTAAAACCTGATAATTGTAGAAGAGACAAACAGCCAAAGGAGCCCGTTCCACCCAACCTTCTCTTAAAGACAACCAAATCACTTGTCTTAGGACCCCCGAGCCTGTTCACTGAACCACCAAAACGAAGATGTTGTGTGGAGAATGGAATAAATTCCTCTGCAACTCAGCAGTAGTATTTTTACAGTAATACTTCTGCCTTTAGCAATATTGAACTCAACATAAAGTTGTACTAGTTCAGAATGCAATCTTATTTCACTCATTCACTTCCTAGCTTTCCCTTCATCAAATTTCTTGTGCTCTCTTCTTAATGTTCCTCGAAAATTATCACAAGGTAAAAACTGAACAGCCTCCTGCTGAATTCGATGGGTAGATAAAGCATGCCTAGGTCTTTGGTTAGTTTCTTAGTTAATGAGCCACCTGCTCAGTTCCACTTTCTTAGGGAACATGACCATAAATTTAGGGAAGTTGCCTCCTGCAACAACTGGAAGTGAATTGAGGATGTTGCCAAGTGTCAGTTTGCTCTCACCCCAATCCATTCCTCCTAGTGGGTCAGTGAACACTCATTCAACAACCTCCTTTGGATATTTGTCTCCTCTTTTATTTATTAATAATAAAATATTCAAAGCAATTAATTACAGTCATCCATGACCCCCACTTGGTCAATAATCATAAAACTTTACAATAACATAAAACATAATGTTTTTTCTCACAACATAAAATGTTCAGAATTTGGGTATGTGACAAACACCCCCTCTTAAGCTCAACATCGTCCTCGATGTTACTTTATTCATCATTCTCTACTTCCTCCTGGAACAGCATTGGATATGCCACCCGCATATTACTTTCCAATTCCTAGGTTGCTTCGTCCGGACTAAGGTTCTTCCATTGCACCTTTACCTGTCCAATAGTACGATTACGAAGCAAAATTTTCCTCTTGTCGAGGATATAATTTGGTTCCACCAGAAAATCTCCTTCTGGTTCCACTTGTACATCATTCCAATTAATCACATGAGTAGCATCATGCACATACTTTTTCAAAAGAGAGATGTGAAATACATTATGTACTTTGAGATTTGGTGGTAAGGCCAACTGATATGCCATTGGTCCTACCCTAGACAGTATTTTAAAAGGTCCACAATACCTTGATGCTAATTTAGCACAACTTCCTAACTTTAAGGAGCTCTTTTTTGGGTTTTACCTTAAGAAAAACATGTTCACCAACCTGAAACTCTTTTTGAGTTCTTTTGAGATCTGCATGACTTTTATGTCTATCTTGTGCAATTTTCAAATTGCCTTGAACCTGTTTCATGGTTAGTTCCATTTCTTTTAATAACTCAGGTCCTAACATTAACCTGTCAACCAGATTACTCCATGAAATAGGAGTATTACATTTTCTGCCATATAAAATTTCAAATGGACCGAGTTTTGCTAAAGCTTGGTAATGATTATTATAAGCAAACTCAGCAAGATGCAAATATTCCTCCCATTTACTTGGTTGATCTCTAACATACATTCTTAACATATCTTCAAGAATCTGATTGACTCTTTCTGTCTGCCCATCCGTTTGTGGATGAAATGTTGTACTGAAATTTAAAGTAGTATCTAAACCTTTAAATAAGGACTTCCAAAAATTTATTGTAAACTTTGAGTCTCTGTCAGAAATTATAACTTTTGGAATCCCATGCAGACGAAAAATTTGTTTCATACAAATTTCAACAATATTAGCAACCTTATAAGTTGTTTTAACGGGTATGAAATGGGCTACTTTACTAATATTATCCACAACTACCACTATGGAATCATTATGTTTCTGATTTTTAGGTAAACCAGTTATAAAATCAATACTAATTATTTTCCACTTCCAATCTGGAACGGGTAGTGGCTACAACAGTCCAGCTGGGTGCTGATGTTCAGCCTTTGTTTGCTGACATTCCATACACCTAGCAATATATTCAGCTACCTCATTTTTCATACATGGCCAAAAGTAATCATTCCTCGGCATTGTTATCATCTTTTGGTAACCAGGATTCCCTAAGTACGAACTTTTATGTAATTCATTTAAAATCAACTTAATTTCAGCAACATCAGGCACACAAAGTTTGTTCTTATACAACATTAATCCTCTTTCATCAATTATGAAATCTATTACTAAATTTTCAGAATTATTTTCAACAATCTTTTCATGTAATTTTTTATATTTTTCATCCATTATGATTCATTTTTTAATCTGATTTTCTAAAGTTGTTTTGTAAGTGTTGATTGCTGCCACACAATTTAATCTTGCTTTTCTGCTTAATGCGTCAGCAACTTTATTCTCTTTGCCTTTAATGTGTTGAATCTCGAAATCATATTCGCTAAGGAAATCTAGCCACCTAGATTGCCTTGCGTTCTGATTTGGTTGATCCAACAAATATTTTAAACCTTTATTATCTATCATTAATGTAAATTTTCTTCTGATTAAGTGATGGCGCCACATCTTTAATGCATGTATCATGGCAACCAACTCTAAGTCGTAAGTTGCATAGTTTTTCTCATGAATCTTTAACTTCCTAGACTCGTATGCAATCACATAACCTTCTTGTGCTAAGACTCCTCCAAGTCCATCATTACATGCATCCATCCAAACAATGAAATCCTTGTTTGGGTCTACAATTTTTAGAATAGATGTCGTTGTTAATAATTCTTTTAGTTTCTTAAAACTCTCTTCACATCTTTAATCCCAAACAAATTTCTTACATTTCTTTTGTAAATAGGTTATAGGATTCACTATTCGTGAGAATCCTTCAATAAACTTACGATGGTAACCTGTAATTCCCATAAAAGATCATACACCAATTACGTCTTTAGGGGCAGGCCATTCATTAATTGCTTTTATCTTGTCTAGGTCTACTGCGATTCCATCCTTGGATATCACATGCCCTAGGTATTGTATGTTATCCTTAAAGAAATCACATTTGTTGAACTTAGCATAAAGTTGGTGTTCTCGTAACACTTGTAAAATTATCTTTAAATGTTCCTCGTGTTCCTTTTTTGTCTTAGAATAAATTACGATGTCATCAATAAATACCATTACAAATTTATCCAAGTAATTATGTAAGACATTATTCATTAAACACATGAAGATTGTTGGGGTGTTGGTTAACCCAAAAGGCATAACCACGAACTCGTAGTGCCCGTAACGGGTTCTAAAAGCAGTCTTAAAGATGTCCTCATCTTTAATCCTGACTTGATGATACCCCGATCTTAAATCTATTTTAGAAAATATCTTTGCACTGCTTAGTTGATCAAACAAATCATCAATGCGGGGCAAGGGATATATGTTCTTTATGGTCATTTTATTTAACTGGCGGTAATCTATGCATAAACGCATAGTTATGTCCTTCTTTTTAACAAAAATGACAGGTGCTCCCCATAGAGACACGCTTGGCCTTATATAATTTTTATCAATTAGTTCCTTAAGCTGTGATTTCAGTTCATTAAGTTCCAGAATGTTCATTCTGTAAGGGGCCTTTGAGTTTAGTACCGCTCCTGGTACTAAATCAATGGTGAAATCTAGTTCCCTTTTCGAAGGTAGTCCTGGAATTTCTTCCGGGAATACATCCAAAAATTCCTTTAGAATGGGTATGTCTTCCAATTTTAACTTATCTTCCTTAGTTGATTGTTCATCATTAATTACATTTATAGCAAACAATTTACACTCTTTACGAACAACCCTTTTTACTTGCAAAGCATAAATTTGTCTAATAGATGTCTTTCTAGGAATTCCTTTTACTGTTACAGTTTCACATTTATCATTTAAACAAGTAAAAGTCTTTTCAAAACAATTTAATACTATCCCATGCTTTTCCAACCAATCCATTCCACCATAACATCATAAGAACCTAAAGGTAACACATTCAGCTTAACATGAGTCCTAAATTGATTCATCAACAATTCACACTCTTTTACATAATCAATCACCTTCCTTTTGGTTCCAGTAGCTAATTGGACCAGCCATGATTTATCAAATTTCTCTATTTTCAGATTGCAACACTTCACTAATTCAGGTGACACATAGCTAAGACTTGCTCCTAGATCAATTAAAATGGAAATGGGTTTATTTTCAGCATACCTTCCACTTCAACCATTGAAGTTTGATGATCAGCTTGTTTGTTTTCCAAAGCTGCATTGATCCTGGGCATCTCCCTTGCTAAGTCACCAACAGTAGCTTCCTCATGTACTGTATGTATGTTGCTAATGGTCCTCTTTCTGAGTGGGCAGTTTGATGCATAGTAAGGTCCCTGACAGTCCCAACATTTAACAGGTTCTTTCTGTTCATTGTTTTTAACAAAATTCTTAGGTGGATCTCTGTTTCTTGCAGCTATAAATTTTGACTATTCATTATCTCTTGGATTATTGCCTTGAAATTTTCTGTTAGAAGAATTATGAGAATTATGGTTTCCAAAATTTCGATTAAATGAAAAATGCTTCTTCCGTTGTTCAAAATTATTAGGCCTCCTTGTCTTCCAACCTTGTATGCTTTCCCTCTTTCTGTTCTGTTCATAACAGATGTTTGCTTTTCTCATGGCCTCTTCAAGAGTTCTAGGATCGTCATACTCGATTCGGTCCTTTATATGAGAGGGTAAACAACTCATAAATCTATGTACCTTAGGCTTTTCCTCATTAATGTAAGGCACATACTTCAATAAACTCAGGAACTTGCTGCTTAATTCCTTCATATTCATGGAGCCTAACTTTAATTCACATAATTCTTTAGCTCGCTCCTCGTAATACTGTTCTAACAGAAATTTTCTTTTAAAATACTTTTTAAGTTACTCCGGTTTACATTTTCCTCCCTTAGATTTTTAACTCGCTTTAAATATTGCCACCACATGTCGGCTTTACCTATTAGATTATAAATTGTCATTTTTGTTTTTAACTGACTTGAGTAATTATAAATTTGGAAATATCTATTCATTCCGGATAGCCATGCTTCGGCTTCCTCACTCTTTTCTGTTTCTCCATTAAAAGTTGGTGGTTTTATCTTTTTAAATTCCCCCGAAATCTCTTCGTAGGGTTTGTACTTCTTCTTTTTAGTAAAACAATCACTTTCACTGCTATCGCTGGAATACTCATGCTTCTTCCTGTGCGATTTAACAATGGTTTCAGATGAAGAACTAGTTTCATAATTAGAAAGTTTTAACTTTTTACTTTTACGTTTGTAGGACATAGTTCCGGATTTAGAATGATTTTCTGTTTTCTTTTCATTATTATGGAACTTGTCCAACAGGATTTGATTCAGTTCCTCTTGAGCTTTTAGAATTCGTTCATTTTTCGCTTTAACAATTTTTATTTCTGTTTTTAAATCTCTTACGATTCTCAATAATTCAGATGAGTTATCGTTTAATTCAACAAATATATTTTCTGCATTAATGTGTTCATGTTCATTACTATTATGTTTGTTATGATGGGACCTGTCTTCAGCTAACTCTTTTGGTCCTTCCATGCCTGCAACTAAGTAAAAATATGTTGAACAGAAAACAAATTAAATAAAATCAGTAAATTCAATTCTGGTTTGATTTTCAATTGCGCGTGTTGAGCCACTTCAGGCCTAGTATTTGAACTTACGCTCTGATACCACATGTGATATCCCCAAATTTCACAAAAAATTAAAATTTTCTAAGTAGCATTAAATGCTTGTTTTTTTGTTATGCGGAAGTATCATTAATGTTATTTTAATTTATTTATCGATATACTAATTAATTTCTATGACGACAACTACTTAATTTGGTCGTCGGTGATTAAATGGTTTACGTCGCTTATAAGCAATGATTAGTCAATTGGTCGTAATTGCTGTTAAATCATATTACTATATGGAAAATCATGCTAGTTATTTTAATGTTGTAACATCATTATTACAATGTTTACATGATACGTCAATGTGACAAACTTGAATTATTTCTTATTCGAAGTGTACATCGTCATTTAATTCGTTTGTGCATATGTCATAATTTGACTATGGTGACTAACTGTTTGTTTTCCTTTGTAATGAAGGGGTCCTATGGGTACCTCGAGGCTTACTTAGCTAGTTATAGCTAATGCTCTTAAACTTCTGTTACAGATCACAGGTAAGAGTGAGATTCCAAACTGAAGCTCAAACAATGTATGTCAATTTGACTTTACTGTACTTTAATTAGTCTTCGATGTTCAGTACCAATGTGTAGAGACTTTTAGTTTGTACAAGGGTAAGACCTATCCTAGCTATGATTACTAAAATATGGACTTTATACATTACGATGTTATATTTGTATGAATTTGCAAGCTGCATACATTTTACATAACTTAATACTGTCCTATATATTCACTAGGATTCGCATGGAGTTTAGCTTCACATTCCAATATCATATTTAAACCATAATGTTTTATTTGTATACATGTCAAAGCTTTGATTTTCAAACTATAGTTTTTATACCTATATGTTTATCATGGCAAAGACACGACCATGGTTTTGCTAACTTGTAATGTGCAAACATTGTACACGACTTAACCATGTAATATAGGTTATATGATATGAACCATAACCTAGGTATTATAAACTATATTCCTATATGCTAACTGCTATAAGTCTTAAACTATATGCAGATATGTATACTATATGCAGATATGTATACTATATGCGTTATGCATAGTGCAACTATAAAAGTGTGTCGAAGTGGAACTATGTGTTGGCAGGAGTACCAAGCTTATTAGCTGTGTTATTTAATGTTATTTATTGAGTCCTTGGTAGAAATGCTTGTTGGCAGCCCCGTGTCCTATCATCACATGATGGTCCCTTGGGTTTAGCGTTAAACCCTAGCTACGTTTTGGTTGACTTCATCGAGGCTTAACAAATAACATTCATTTGGCACTGGAGGTGGTAGGAGAGGCCGATAGGCCCTCGGGAAACTAGGGTTTTGTAAAACCAACATCTGCAAGCACTTCCCATGTTTCGATGGTGAGACTTGTAACCTGCAACTGAGCACATGCATACTATTTGAACCAGGGTTGGTATTATCCTGCTACGGGGTTCGATGGAGAACTTATCATCACGTTATTTGAATGAAAGAGCTCTGAGCGTGATGAAGGTAAAAATTATATTGTTCTAAGTTTTCAGTTTGTAAACCCTTGTTGTAGAAATTTACTGTATGAAGATACTAACTCAAAATCATTTGTTGTTTTGGTTTAAGAGGGACAGGTTGCCTCTTGTCGAAGCTTCCTTGGGAGATAAAACGCTTGCGGTTAAGGATATGATGCATAGGACTATGGGTAAGCCTCGGTGGTTCCTTTGGCATCTCAAGTTGTGACTCTGTGTAGTGAAAAGGTGGTGAAAATCAAAGGCGCTACTGCCAGTATGAGTTCCTTTGACAAGCTACATTTCGCACTTGCTTTTGATAATGTTCCGGTCTTTACTGTTGGGCTTTTGCACACATTTGCAAGTCATTAGGCAATGTTAAGACTGAGAGGGTTTAACCCTCGAGCCTTTGAGCTCACGTTGGTTTCTCAACATTTCCCTTCGCTAATGTTTGTGTATAAATTTTTATGGATAAATATAAATGATTTTTCCAGAGATCAAGTATGGTTTGCAATACAAGATTTGGAGAGATGCTCTCGTCAATTTGTTATTTTATTAATTGAATATATTATGATGCTTAGGGCTTCTCCTGTCTTCTTTTAATTTGTTGGTAATTACATTTTGTGTTGTTTTGATGGTAGTAAGTCGTTCCAAATGAATGGAACGCAGGGTTGAAACCCTATCCTAAATATTGTAATGTTGATGATTTAGTCTTTTAGGTATTACGGGTTTTGAACCCCAACCTTAAAAACACATTCAGATAAATCTTGATAGTTTAAGTTTTAAGGGTGATTCGAAGCTCGAACCCTACACCTTTGTGTTTTAGGATACCTGCACTATTCAAATGTAAATTATATATATATATATATATATATATATATATATATATAACAACCATTAGGGTGAACCTTTACGGTCTCGAACCCTGGTCTTGTATTATTTCTTTTAGATTTTAAGTATCGCATTTTTGTAAGAGTAAACCTCTTTTAAACCTGGGCAATGCCTTTCGAATGGTCCGACCCGTGCTGTAATTACTACTGTGTTTCAAAAATGGAATTGTATTCAAGGTATATTTTATTAGTTGAGACCCAATGTGAAAAGAATACTTCTTCTGGTCGTATTACAATTTAGCATGTATGTTTGGTTATTAAGGGATCTCTATATGAGATGATAAATAAACACAAAATAGAATGGTGTAAGATTTGTATTGTTCGATTAGAATTATAAATATGGGTACCCTACTAAATGGACAGAAGACTCTGTAGAGAGAAACTTTACAGTTTGTCGAAAAGGTTTATTTATAAATAAGCTTCGTGTAACATGTATTTTGATACTACTAGGGTTTCACGATATATGATTATATATTGTTTATAATATTTAGAGGCTTGGTTTTTGAGAAGGATTCTACAAACATTAAGGTTATTTTGATTATAGATACTTATGAAATAATAATGTTATGTTTTAGCTTAGGTTTTGTTATGAGTATGAAAATGATTCAGGGGTTGATACTGCTGTAATATGGGATATGATGCTATGTATAGTGCTACTATTTAAAAAAATTGTTTACTAAATAAATACTATGTTACATCAAGAAGGTTACTAATTTTAAGCTTTTATAAATAAACATAGATACATTATAATAGTTCTGACAGTATACATTCTTTTGAAATAAAATAAAGCTGAAAGTAAATCGAAATCAGTCTTCAAGCTGTCTATCTGAGATATTTTCGATCATACTAATCTATTCATAACTTGACTTCTTTATACTAGAGTATGACACTTCGGTGTGTGGAAAAATACAGAGAAACATTTATATTCTATCATTCGTTATTAAACTTGAAATTTAACTATCCATTTAGCATTTTAATCTAGCAAATAAATGGATTTTCAGAGTAGATAATATTGCAGAAATAAAACATTTATTAACAGTCAAAAGATATCTAAGATTTAATAGAAACTGATAACATAATTACATTCATTTCTTCAGTAACGTATTCGGACAGAAAGTAAATAAGATAACACACTTAAAACCTGATAATTGTAGAAGAGACAAATAGCCAAAGGAGCCCGTTCCACCCAACCTTCTCCTAAAGACAACCAAATCACTTGTCTTAGGACCCCCGAGCCTGTTCATTGAACCACCAGGACGAAGATGCTGTGTGGAGAATGGAATAAATTCCTCTGCAACTCAACAATAGTATTTTTACAGTAATACTTCTGCCTTTAGCAATATTGAACTCAGCATAAAGATGTACTAGTTCAGAATGCAGTCTTATTTCATTCAATCACTTCCTAGCTTTCCCTTCATCGAATTTCTTGTGCTCTCTTCTTTATGTTCCTCAGAAATTATCACAAGGTAAAAACTGAACAACCTCCTGCTGAATTCGATGGGTAGATAAAGCATGCCTCGGTCTTTGGTTAGTTTCTTAGTTAATGAGCCACCTGCTCAGTTCCACTTTCTTGGGGAATATGACCATAAATTTAAGGAAGTTGCCTCCTGCAATAGCTAGAAGTGAATTGAGGAAGCTGCCAAGTGTCAGTTTGTTCTCACCCCAATCCATTCCTCCTAGTGGGTTAGTGAACACTCATTCAACAGCCTCCTTTGGATATTTGTCTCATTTTTTATTTATTAATAATAAAATATTCGAAGTAATTAATTACAGTCATCCATGACCCCACTTAGTCAATAATCATAAAACTTTACAATAACATAAAACATAATGTTTTTTCTCACAACATAAAATGTTCAGAATTTGGGTATGTGACATCAAGTTAGAAGTCTCAGATTTCCAAGACTTTATTACAATACATAGAAAACATCTCCCTTTTTCAATGGAGCTTCCAAAGCCAATCTAGGGGTGGTCGGTTTGTGGGGCAGATGATCTTAGTCCCTGAAGGAAAAATTGAAATCTCATATGCCTGGGGAATAGGAGTGACAACAAATAATCAAGCAAAGGTACATGCCTTGTAATCTCTTCTTGATCATGTTGTGTGATCTAAATATCAAGAATGTTAGGGTCTTTGGAGACTCGTCATTAGTCATGGGGCAAGTAATAAAGGTTAATGTAAAATGTGGATAAATATTATATAGAATCATTGGGAGGATTAAAGGACTTATCCCTCATTTTGAAACAACAGACTTATATCGCATTTGTCACTCGTGTAATGCTCAAGTGTATCATTTGGTGAAATCTATAGTTTACCTAGATAGGTGGGTATTAATAAAAAATGGGGGGACCCAAAATTGTTATTAACCCCTTAAGCATGGAGCATCGAAATCAAATTCATGGAATGGTTGTGTTCTGTAATGACATTTGTTCATTGGAGAGGATTGAGGAGAGTGTCATAAATCCTCCTCGCCCTCTTATACCTCTCCCACACTTCAACCATTACATCTACAATGGGAGCATTTATGGTGAAGATATGGTAGTTCATGGCACATGTGGGATTTCTCAGAGTTAGATTCAAAATTTATGTTTGTTTTCTATGGTGGCATGGGTTATTTCACCTATGTGCAAAGTTGAATTTGTTGAGGAGAGATTTCGATCAAGGCCTACTTGAGGTATTTGTAGCAGCATTCTAGACTTGATTGCCTTGATATCTTTTGGCCCCCTTTCCATGTTCTTATTTGTAGTGGAGAGAACTGTAGCAAAGTGTTTGTGCATGAGCAATGGTTGCACTTGTTAGGCCTCTGCAACTCCTTTCAACCATGTCCAAGCATAACCACTCGGTCAATTGTGCAAAATGTAGCATAATGGAGGTTCATAAGGTATTAAGGAGTATGGCCAGCTAATCGGAAGGTCCACACAGGGTAATTTCACTTACCAACATGTAATTGGAGGTTCAATTGGCCAAGAAAGTAGAGTTGGAAGTGAAATTGGAAATAATGAGGTAGAGGATGGACAAAATCATGGCAGATTTGTACATGCTTTACAATATCATTCTTGGGATCACAGTTCTCAGCCTCTTGTGGGGCACCCATTCGATTACATAGGCTTGGTTAAGGAAGACTTGCTCGAGGATTTGACAGTGCAGCAACCCCATGAAGACCTTGTAAAAAATGTGCCAACATAGCATGTAAATGGAATCCCAAGAATATAATTGTAATGTCCCCATTCAAATAAATCTCAAGAAGAGAAAAATCACCAATCTACTACTTTCCTAGGTTGGGGTGGAAACATTCAATTTGGAATAAGGAGACTAATAAACCCCAAATGGACTTTATCTTGACATAAATATATTAAAAGGGGCTAGATAAATAATTATGATGAGGAAATAATATGGCACTTGATCATGGAGACACATTGGTGGTGTGGGACCCACACAAAGCTAGATTCCCCATGCCACATGGCATTCACTCTCACCCATTCGAATCCAAGGTGGAGTCCAATGTTCTTGGGGGAGTTGGAAGGGCATAATACTTGGCATGACTCAATGAGGTAGAAATATAGAGGAAGAGTAACTCCCATGGAAGAGGAAGAGGCATTTTGGAGCTAGTGGGACACTTGGGCTATATTCCCTAGCTTCTATGACACCAATGATGAAGATTCCTATGACACTTATGACAAAATCAGACCTGATGGATGACATCTGACATAGATGACATGTCAGGGCTAAAAATAGCCTCCAAGAAGGCGCACAAGGGAGTTATGGTAGCCAAAGAGTCACCCATTCGAATTGAGTGAAGGAGGAGGCTAGAATTGGAGGGACAAGTGGCACGCATTGGAATATCTTCCCAATTCAAGTTGGCATGAAGCTCATGGATGGAATTCAAGTTAAGGAATCCTTTGGAAGTTTATAAAATTTAGAAACAAAGAAGGAGAGTATCTTTTTATCATTTCTCATTTTGCATATTGGAGAGCTTTGCTTGTCCAAGCTAGTAGAGTGTTATTCTACTTGCCTTAGTACCAATTTCGAGGGTGAAAGATTCCCATCCTAACTGGAAATTAGAGAGGCCATTCAGACCTTTCTTTTGGAGCTAAAATGGAGTTATTAGTTGCAGGTTGAAGCTGCAGGGCAGCTCATGGTTCTTTCTTTTACAACTTGTTCTCACCTCTATCTCACATTTCCTTGCATATTTTGGCTTTTGGAGGAATTGCGCCTTTGGTGAGATGCTAATCTCTTTGTGAGAGTCCAAGAATATCCATTTATTTGCATTCTGATATATATACTTTGTATTTGATTCTTAGAAGACTCTAAGGTCGAAATACCAAGTGAAACTATGTAAAAATACCAAACAATGCATAAATGGTGCCATTTTCCCTATATCTTGTTTTTGGAGTTTGAAGGGGCTTTATTTCGATTTGTATCAGTCAATATCTGTGATTTTGTTGATGTATGAAGTGTCATTAATGTTCTGAATAAGTTTCATTAACATTGCACAAGTCCTGGGAACCTAAATTTCGAATTTCATAACAAGTAGTGAAGTTTACTATCATTCCCCCCTATGTGAAGACATGTATACAAACCTCTAATTTATGGGAGTTGCAGAATCCTATAGAAACTAATTGATGATGCATTGGAGAGCCCATTGAAGTCATTTATCAGTACCATGTCTATGTTCTGAAATTTGGGAAGGTATTATAGTGTTTGGGAAGTCATCTTTGTCCCCTACCCTTGGGGGTTTTGAACCTCGATTTGACTAGTAAAGTTCCCCATTTTTCCCTGATTATAAATGAATGTTGCAGAAGTGTTTTGAGAGTGTCCAAGCATCCATAAGCCTCATTTATATGTCTGAATACCTTCTAAACTCATTCAGACCCAATTCAAAATAATTTGGAGCCATTTGGAAGCAGTTGAGTCATTACTAGTATAAGGGTCGAATTGGCCAAAAATTGCAATTTTTCCTAGTTTTTACAAATTATTAAAAAGGGACACTACAAGAATACACTACCATGGATAATCCCACAATGGGCATGTTTTAACATAATGCTATCGGGTTTTATCTATTGTAAGTGCATTTTGTTGGGAGGATAGTTTATAAGGTTACATAGATATATATTCTCTCAAAAGCAAATAGGAAGTAGATACAATCGTGATTGGCAGTTAACAAGTTGTTTTTGAAAAACTTGAGAATTTTGACTCTAGTATTGTGTTGATGCCTCGAAGATCGCAGCATCAAGCAAAAAGGGATTCTCCCCGGTAAACTATCCCAATTAGATTGTCCACCGTTTGGTATGGGGAATCCGTTCGATTAGCGGTTCCGGCTACCATCAGATTTGCTTTCTTTTACATCGGTTATGGCCCGATCCACCGTTATTTTTTATTTTATTATTAAAATGATGTGCAAGTGCATAAGCTAATTTAATCTAAATGCAGAGCTTGAAACAAATCTGTATCTAAGACTGAGATAAATCTAATCTATCCCTGCAAGGAGCAAACTGTAAATATGAGCAATGTGCTGAAGGAAATATCTAAAGATCAATAGATAGCCATTAAATCACAAAGATACATCTACAACGAGAGATTAAAGATATAAAAGATAGCTTTTAATCCATGTGAAAGCATTCTATTACTCATGTTAAGAGAAACATCATTGCACAAAAAATAAGTAAGTTCATTCAACACACAAAAATAATTCTGAATAGCAAAGAAAGATCTCACTGCAAAAAATAAGTAAGTTCATTTAACACATAGAAATAATTCTGAATAGCAAAGAAAGATCTCACTGCAAGATATGAACGCCACAAGAATAATCCAGCAAACATCCAACATCCATTTCCAGGCAAAACGAATGTCTCCCTCAGGCTCTTTATTAGGCAAAATCGCTTCCACAGAGCTAATTACAAAATAGTTCATACAAGCTGAGAAGCTTCTTTTCCCTGCCAAAAAAGTCTCCTTCTATTCCCTCTAACCTTCTATTTATAATATTACAAAGCGCTTCTTGGGCTGACAAGTGTACCCTAACTCTATAACCTCCTCCCTTGGCTTTCATCGCATCATTACAAGGCCTATGAATATGTGGAAGGTTTTACAGATAAGACAAAACTAGAGACCAACTGTCCTTTTAAAGAAAATACACAAAGGTGGAAATCCCATTTTTCCGCTTGCTTAAAACAGAATAAAAATGATCTGTCTAATTTGCTGGGGCTTCTACTTGTTGGCTCGAAGACACGCCTCCACCAACTGGCTCGCTTGAAATTACTGGGCCATCTACACTTTGAATGTATGAAGTCCATTGGGCGATGTCCCTTACGATGAGCTTGCTACGAGAAGATACTGTTGCTTGGGATGCTATTTCATGCTTATGAAGGTTTGACTTGATCAACACTTTTCCTTGCATAGCCTCTTTTGCCATTGCTTAGGAAATAAATATGTATTGCAGGCTGGAAAATGAACCGTTGAAATTCATCCTAAGTCAAAACCTCTATCTTCTTGATAGTAGCCAAGTCTTCGTCCAGCTCGTTCTGCAACTCGAACACTCGGTCTTCTTCTTTAGGGAAATCATAAATGGAGGCGGGGATAACCAGATGACACTTGCTAAGCGATTCCCTGAGTGCGGAATAGATGGAACAACACTTGTGGACCGTCTTTTTGATTTCCACACTTAGTTTGGTGCCACAATCTTTGGCGAACTCAAGAATCCCTATATCTATATCCAATTCTTCTCCTGTAGGGGCGCGCAAGTGTGAAGGGAGTTGAGATTTTCCCTTTTTCCACTCAGATTGCCGTTTCATCTCCTCTAAATGATTTGCAAACCTTTCTCAGGTATTTAGGGCTTTGGATTCAATCATTGTTATTTTCTTAATCATCTCTTTCATACTCCAAATCTCTTCCGAGATCAGTACTAGCAGCTGATGGATTTTGATCCGCATATCACATGCTTGTTTGTGAAATGTGGACAAGTTTTGTTGGTCCTCTGCTGCTTCTTTGAGTTGTCTTTCCAGTTGTTCTTTTTCTTGGATCAGCCCTTCACATTCACGCTGGTGGAGCTAGATCTGTTGAGCCCTGCCTACTTCGAGTTCTTCTAGTTCTGCTATCTGAGCCTTCAGATTCTCCAGCTCACTTTCAGAGAAAGCCACCTGTACTTCTAAGGAGTTCTTATCATTTTCGAGCTGGAGAATTTCCAACTTAAGCACCAGATGCTCTCCTAACAATTGCTTGTATTTCTCCTTCAGCTTGTTTGCTTCCAATACCTCCCTTGATCTGTGATCTCTGATCTTAAGGCATTGCTCTCTGTAATGCTTTATCTTTTCTTTCAAGAAATCAATGTTGGCTTTAGTTGCCTTAGCCGATGCCACGGTACATTGGGCTTGAAATGTAGGGTTGATATCAGTTCCTTGGACCAATGTCTTCTTTGTTACTCATAGTTCATATTCTTTCTCCTCGGTTTCCATATTCATTGTTGTGCCTTCCATCTTCTGTACCCTCCTGTCAATGATGGCTCTTTTCCTTGGGCTAAAATATACAGTATCCAAGTCTTGTATTTTGCGCTGCTTCCTGGGGTTATAAGGAGTTAGCGCTAAGCTTCATGAATAGGCACCCTTTTCCTGCGTTCCCCTTGGGGTGCATATCAATGGCGGATCAATCTCCATATCTGTCGGAGTAGATGGCTCCGGGTCGAGAGACTTCTCTGTCTGCTCTTTATCTTTCTCTCCTGCTGACTCTTCTTGCTGTGTCTGCAATCCATCTACTTTGCCAGATTCTCCTTGCTGAGTCTGCAATCCATCAGCTTTCTCACCCAGGGGCCTTTGCTCCTCCTCAGTCTGTTGCTTGGAAACTTGCTCCCGAGGCACCTGATCTTCTTGTTCCTTCTGGATTTTGGTGGCTTCTTCCTGTTGCCTCCTTGCACTCTCCTCTTGTTGAAGCTTGGCAGCTAGCTCACCTTGAATTCTTGCTTCTTCCTAATCTTGTTGTTGCTTGAGAGCTTGCTCTTGGAGCACTCTGTCCTGCTCCAATTCTAATGGCTCCTCTGATTGTGAGGTTGATGCCTCCCTTTCTCTTTGGATCAAACTGATAGGTCTGGGGTTTGGTTCTTTTACAACCTTTGTATTGTAGTGCTTTCCTAACTCAGTTAGGTTGCGGGCGCTTCTGAAGAATTATTCTTCTCGGTATGCCGCATGAGCGTACTCAAAGGAAACCCTGAGGTCGAGATAATGCCTGCTTACCACGCCGTTAGGGTCATTCCTTCTGAAAGGGACAGAGCCGAAGTGGAAGATTTCTAAGCCTTGAGCGTAATTTTCCCCATCTCTTGCTCTTGGGAGGATGTAGGCTCCTATGGTAAATGGCATGGGGGGGTACATGCCCTTCCTCCTTTCTGTTAAGAACCTGCTTATGGCACCGGTGCCGAAGAGTTGCCTCACGACCTCCTTATGAATAATGAAGTCTGTAACATACCGAGGGAACATAAATGGTTCATGAGTCCCTCCACTCATTCTAATGTACGTGCCTTCTGCGTTGTGATAATAGTCTCCAAATTGTTCAATGACATGCATTGCATTCTCTGACATACAATCTGGTTCTTGCACGAAAATGAGCTGGTACAACGGCATGATAAACCTTTCACAAATCATCTTGTAGTGGTTTGCATACTTACTCACCCATGTACACTGATAGGCTATGAAGAGAGCTGTTTCATTCGGCTTCCACAAACAACCCAAGTCCGGGAATGAATGCTTGCTTAACAGGCAGTTAATTAGGTATGAAGACATGAAGAAAACTGCCTTCTTTTGGGTCAATCCTCCTTGGGTTGCTATTAACTGTGAGGCCAAGCTATCTGAAATTATTTCAGCCCAATTGAAGATGGTGCCTTTTGTGGCTATGTGAAACATCACTGGCACCCATCCAATCTTAAAGATATTGCCATTAGGCATGCTGAAGAGCCTACTCAACATCAAGACGATGAGCCTGTAAGGGGTTTTTAGGAGATTGCTCTCATATTCATTATTTTGCCTCCTCTTGATTTGCCTGCCATTTATAGTCATCTTACGGGCAGTTTCTAACAAGTCCATTTGATGCTTTTCTATCCATTCATCATCCAAAGAAACCCTGTGTGAAGGTAATCTGTAGGCAGCAGTGACATGATCAGGGGCGAAAGAAGCCAGGACCAATCCATTTTTATCAGTCATAAGCCTTGTGTCGGTCCGAATGTTAGGAATCAGCCATCCAACAACTTCAGAACAAGGGAATAGCTCTAGCCGAGTTGTTGCCTTATGCAAAAAGGACCTTCTAATGTTGGCATATACCAGAGCGTCTTCTATAGGGGCCGTCGAATCATTTTGAGCCATGATGAATCTGTATAGATCACCCCATTGAAATTCAGAGGCGGCGTTCCCAGGGGAAACACCAGTGGTAGCTTGTGTGTTAGCAAACATTGTGACGAGAGAAGTGTCCAACAGGATCTCAACCTCTGAGTCTGAGGTCGCTTTCTGCGCTGCCTTCTTTTTGGCTGACTTGCTGTGCATGGTAATCCTGCAGCGAGCAAGGCAATATCACAAAACTTTAGTTTAGACCATTTCCAAACATTGGCAACACTCTAAAACAAAGCCAGAATATGACACTTTCATAAACTAGAGGCTGTCTAAAACGAACATAATTATCTTCATTTCACATGTAAGCTTAATTCAACAATGTCCCTTCATGCTAAAACAAAGACAACAAATCAGGACGAAGAGCAAGATCATTTTGGGTCTGTGCGATTCCTTTTCGGCGTGCAGGCATCTCTAGGATTGTGAAACGAACACTTGCACGAGTTCTTTTTGGAGACTTCTGCGTTGGCGCCTAAATTAAGTTTTGCGCCGCGCTTGGGATAATACGTGCACTAGCTTACACATTTTTGCATGCGCTGCTTCCTATCCTTACTTTTGCGCTAGCGCTTAACATAATGCATGCGAAATTATCTATGCGTCAATGTTTAACATTTCATGCGTCGACAGCTTAGAGTGGAAGCTACGCTGAAAAGGGATAAGTTCCGCAGCCACAGGCTTTATCGACTAAGGATCGAGTCATGACTTTGAGTTTCTAAATGGGCTTAAATGGTTGATTTAACACATCCCCATGGCAGCTTCGACCGAGCAATGGAAATTTTAGGCAACCTCGGCATGAATAAAACTCGCTCTTGGTCGAGCAAGGTATCTCAATATTTACAGCATGAGACTTTAATTGCAAGAAGCGAGAAGGATTGGGCCTTACGCGCAGAGGATGGTTGGAGAGGAGTTTTACAAACGAGGCGTCGGGATGTTGCGGCTTCTACGGATTTGAGCAAAAACTCTGAGTCCGCTAAAAATACTGCTGGGACGACTCGACCTCATGACCGGGGCACTTCATATTTTCAGAAAAACAACTCTACTCAAGGAAAAAGACCCCCAAACTATTACGCAACCAAGAAAACATATAAGACTTTCAACATGCGGTCGTGGGGAGCTGCAGGTTTCGCTTGGTGAACGAAAGCTCTGTGGGAAAAGCTAGGAAAGCCGAAAACGCAATAGAGGGGAGAGACTTGTGTGCCTGTGAGATGGGGCCGTCTCTACCCTGGTCTGAAGGTGGTGGCTTCGTATCCTCATAGATAAAAGAACAACGACTGTTCTACGTCCTTTCTAGCTTTCATGCCAATTAAAATGGAGGGCGTTTGAGCTATTCAACTGTGTGTGAATGATTCTTTTAACCTACTAATCCAAAAGCAGGATTGGGAAAGAGCCTACTTGTTAGTATGGTGAGCATTCCGAGACCTCAACTGTTTGCAGCGAATGACAGCTTTGAACTTCAACGCAGATGGCGAGTGC
Source organism: Larix kaempferi (assembly GCA_027924585.1). Lineage (NCBI taxonomy): Eukaryota > Viridiplantae > Streptophyta > Pinopsida > Pinales > Pinaceae > Larix > Larix kaempferi. The sequence goes on along the minus strand of BSBM01001005.1, from coordinate 21,915,420 downwards.
TCCGAGAGCAAATGACCGAATAAAACCCAAAACGCCATTGCATGCATTAAATAGGGGAGAGTTAAATGCTCACGTACGTTTAAAGTTGGCGGGGTTATGAGCACGGGGCTCAAGGAATCAGTCATTAAGAGTGGCACATGGCTTTATTAAAAGCCTTACCAACTTTGTCGGTGCACAGGGATCGAGGAGATCTTTTCACGCCGAGTATCGATTTCAGCTTTCGCGCCAAGCGGGGAGCGTAATGTTTCGCGCTATGTGGCAAGTGCACGTTCAAAGATAAGCTTTGCGCTCAAGCGGCAATCCTGGCATTAGGATTGTGCTCAGAAAAATTGCGCCAAAAATGAGTTATCCTGAAAGATGAGCGCGGATTTGCAAGCGGGAAGGATAAGCGCATCTCTAGCGCTTGGGATTCGACTCTATCATCATAGTTACGCTGGGGAGTGACGCGCTAACTTTTAATTCTTCCAATGAAGTGAAGCGCAGCTCCAAGGAGGGGAAGTAATGATAATTCTTGCGCCTCGAGCGACCGAGGAAAATTATCTCTTGCGTTAACAGTTTTTTGGCTTATTGCGCCAGATAACAGACTTGGGACTTGTCGAAAGGGCGGCTGAATTAGAGTCAAGGCCTACGCTTGACGGAGGACTTGTGGTTAAAGATGCGCCAAAGTCGCGGCGGGCTCAAGTCTAAATCTTGCGCTATAGCGGGGAAGATAAGACTAAAACCTGGGCTAAAGGGAAAGGATGACTTTGCCTTAGAGAAAATGAGAAACTCTTTTGGAAGCAGGCGATGAAATTCTGACTAGCTGGAGGTAAACCTAAAAGATGACCTAAAAGAGCTTGCTACAAAAGTGTTAGAAGGAGGGGCCCCAAATAACTTCAAATTTTTTTGGGGAAGGGTGTTGCAGCAGCAACGTATTGCAATGTAATGGAAAGTTTGCATCTTTTGTTGAATGGTTAAGCTGCAACTTTCATATATTTCATACTTGTTTAATGTTAGACAATTTTAATGTCTAAAATTGAGCATACTTTGTGAATAAATTTACAAAAAGAGAAAGGGAACCTCTATAATGATCGTGGGAGAGATAATGTAAGTTTATTAATGTTCAACAAATGACCATAAAAAGGTGGATGAGACTCTAAGTACATTTATGTCAATACGAAATGGGAGTGCGAGGGCCACTCCTATAAAAGCAATATGAATGTAGATCTAATATAAGATCTAAAGTATAAAGTCCAAGCATATGTAATGCCAATATATGAATTATCTTGCTCATGAGAATACATAACCCTAAGGCCAAAAAGAGAAATGGCACGCATGAGGAAACCCACAAGTGGGCCTCAACACATGATCTAAAACGAATCTGCAACAAAGATGAATGGTTGATAAGACTTAGCACACAAAAGCAATAGACGGATTGAGGGTTGAAGAAAAAGGATAATGCAAGCATTAATAAATTAAACAAACAAAAATGAAAAACAAATAAATGAGAAAAAGAAAAAATAAGAGACAATGACATTGATGAATGGAAAATGAAAGGACAAGGATGCTTAGCCTTCCCTTTACCCCAATGTTTCCAATATCTTCTTGGAGATCGAATCATGAAGGGTATTATGGCAAAGAGGAAATGATGCAAAGAAAGAGCTTTCCTATGTAAATTAGTGAATGGCCCAATCCATTAGCCTCATTTTTATGTAATAATACCTTTCAAATACATTCAGACCCAATTTGGAAGCATTTGGAGCCATTTGGAAGCATTGGAGTCATAACTAGTATAAGGGTCGAATTGGCCAAAAATTGCAATTTTTCCAATTTATCCAAATTTCTTAAAAAGGGACACTACAAGTGGTATCAAAGCATGGTCCTTGCACCTGTGAATTAATATCATACATTGAAGAATAACTTGCAGCCATGTCTTACTATTATGATGAATCCTATGAGTACAATGCTTATGAGCAATATGAAGAAGATTGTGAATGGTACGAGGAAGAGGTGCCATCATGCAACACTTCTTACAATTTCATAAGGAATGAGGGTTATTCTTATGACTTTGAACCTTATGAAGATGAGTGTGTCACACTACCAAAGGATAATTCTATGAATGAATTACAAATATTGAGAGCAACATGTAAAACCTTGCCCCAACAATAGCAGGCATATCTTGGTGTGTGCAAGGGAGATACACAAAAGGCCATTCCTTTTGAAGACTTTGTTGATTGGGTGTTTGAAAATAGGCCCAAAAATGAAGATGTGGAGTTAGTGAAGAAAGGTCTATGCCCTTCTTGCAAAATACCTTGGAGAGAAAATCATATGTGTGTGAGTGAAAGAGCAGTGAAATATCTTGAAGCTTCAAGGAATGCATGTATTTCCTACTTGAAGAGAGTTTTGGGGTTTTCTTCAAAAAGAGGTTCCAAATATATTGATCCTAAGGAAACCAAGGGGAAAAGTGCATCAACTTGCTTGAAGGATAAATATGAATATACATCACATGAGCATGAAGAATATTCTATTGAAAATATTGAAGATCATTTCGAGACACATTCTACCTTGGAAATGAATCAAAGAGCATCTATTGATGGATGATTGAACTATGAAAGAGTACCTACTAATGGGTGCTCACACCTCTATGTTGGTGACATAGATATCACTTTTGAAAGTGTTGTTGCAAGCCAAAGTTCCATTAATCATGAAAATGAAGACCTTGTAGCAGTTGAAGAAGAACCAAGATCAACTTCTCCATCACCACTCGAGCTTCATGAAGTTGGTCCAAGCAAGAAGGAAGAAGATGAGGAGGTTCATTTGATAGAGCCTCTTTTTCTTGAAGGGTCATTAAATATGAATGAAAAGAAGATCCAAGATACCCTTAGCATGCTCCATGACACTCAAGCATTAGTGTCAAATTCTTGTTGGAAGGTTTCTTCATTAAAGGATCCATCCTCCCTTGAAGACATGGAGAAGATTCAAAGGGCAATGTGCGACATCAAAGGTAATTTTACGTCTTTGCTTTTTGATAGAAACAATTTGGTTGAGTTTAATGAATTATTACATGATGCATACTTGAAGAATAATGAGGAGATTCATAAACTCAAAATTCAAAATGAGCAATTTCTTGAAAGGTTGCAATATACTTATTCTTCCTCCTATGTTTCAAATTGTTAGATGGTAGATTGCTTAGAGGATTCTCATGACATGGTAGATCATGAGAAACATGGAAATTTGCATGTGTTGGATATGTTTGAAGATGATCTTGATGAGATACAATCACTTGATGTGGTGGAAGAGGAACTTGAGTTGCCTCTTGGAAATGGTGACACAATTTTCGAAGAAGTGTATGATTCCACTACATTGGAACCGACCTATGAGGAAAGTTTTTCTCTTTTGAGGGAGATGCATGATCCTACCCTTATGGAGCCTACACATGATGACACTTTTTCATATTCTGATAATTTGGGTGAGTTGGTTCATTCTCCTACATCCTACACTTCCATATTTTGCAGCATTCATCCTAATGAGATATGGGTGAAAAGTTTCTTTTTGATGGTGCCATTTGAGGAGTATGAAACTCCTATCTCTCCTTTAGATGATGACATGATTAGAGCACCTTCTTATTTACATTTTCAGCAGCATCCTTTTTTACCTTATGAGATAAATATCTTCATGGATGCACCTATGATGCTCACTTGAGTCACTTGAAGACTCATGAGTTTCCTTGCTCCTTGCTTAGTTCAATTGATGTTGGAGGAACTTTATTAACTACTTGGGTGAAGAGATATATGATTGGAGAAAATGTTTATTGGCAACAACATCCTTTGTTATTTCTTGGTGATACACATATCCATGGATGCATAAATGGTACTTATGTGAGCCCCTTGAAGGCTCATTGTTTTCTTTGCTCCCTACTTGGTTCAGATTTTAGTGGAGATTCTTCATTCACTTCTTGGATGAAAGAATACATGGCTGATTATTTTGATGCCTCTTACATGGGATACTCACCTATGTCATTGGAGCTGATTTGATTGGTCACTTGATGCTTGTATGCACTTGGCAAATGGTGGTCTACTTACTTGGAGGTACAAGCACTTTCATGATTCTTTGATGAGGCACCTCCTTGATGTACATTTTTATTATGTTGTTATGTACTTTGATGATCTATCTTTTGTACTTATGATGTTTGGAAGAAGGAATACAAGGAAATGGGATCCATGAATTCTCTTTCCTAATGGTATGGGTTGGAGATCACTCCTAATTGTTGGAGTGCAATACAAGCAATGGGACCCTGGAATAATTTTTAGTCTCATTGGTTTCAATTTTTTTTGGGAAAGAAAGTTTTGGAAACAAAAGTTTCGGAAAGAAGCAGGTTCTTCAACATCCATGTTCGAAATTGCTTGAGGACAAGCAATCTTGGGTGGGGAGGACTGTAATGTCCCAATTCAAATAAATCTCAAAAGAGAAAATTCCACCAATCTAGTAGTTTCCTAGGTTGGGGTGGAAACATTGGGATTTTGAATAAGGGAGATAATAAACCCCAAATGGACATTAGCTTGACATAAATATATTAAAATGGGTTAAATAAATATTTATGATAGGAAAATAAGGTGGCACTTGGTCATGGAGACAGATTGGTGGTGTGGGACCCACACAAAGTTAGATTCCTCATGCCCCATGGCATCCTATTCTCACCCATTCAAATCCAAGGTGAAGTCTAATGTTATGGAGGAGTTGGAAGGTCAATATAATTGGAATGACTCAATGAAGATCGAATTGGAGTGGAAGAGTAACTCCCATGGAAGAGGAAGAGGCATTTGAGAGAAATTGAGACACTTGGGCTAGATTCCTGTTATCACCATTCTTGTAGTTGCCCTTAATGGTGGATCCGTAAGGATGGTAGAGGGGATAGGAAACCAAAGTGGTGAACCAAGAGAGCCCTGGTTCCTAAATGGATGGTTATCACGCCAACCAAGGCACTCTTTGCTTCTGCTATCAAAGCCAAGATAGCAAGGGGGAGACCCAGATCTACTCCCGACAGGAGAGATCAACCCAATCACTAGATCAAATCAGACAAGGTGAGGTACGTAAAGTGACAGGTATGGAACCCTAGATATAAGGAGACTAAGACACTATGGAGGCTTTGATATGATATAACTTGATGAATGGATCTTAAGCACAATGATTCAGAGATGAGGTATGACAGTTAAGGCTTTCTAGCTATGCCTGATAGAGGGATGTGACAATATCAAAGTATGCAAGCACTCAAAAGAAGATCAACCCACATGCAAAACAGGCAACCTAGGAAAGTCGTGAGGGTAGGGAAAAGGCTAGTGCTTATGAAAATGGGCCAATGCAGCTCCCAAGGGTGACACCCTTGAAAACCCACCTTGGGATTTACCCAATCTACAATACCCAAAAATAGTTTTCCAAATGATCAAGGGGTTTGATCAATAGAATTTTTCAAAGGATTTTAATGAGGGTTTTGACAGTAAAATAACGATGCCAATGGATTGGAACAAAGAAAAGAAGAACAAAACTGTGGATCTTACCTGGAAAACCTTGTAGATGCCTTGATGATGATCTATGCCTTCCCGATCAATTTGAGAAGATTTGGATGAGCTTTCTATGCAAATCGATTTTGCCCAAGGAGTCAATGCTCCCTCCCTCCTGCACAACAAATGTCAACAATATCAAATTTGATGCATCAAGATAAATGGATAAATTCTACAGGAGAAATAACAAGAAGATAACATAGATCACAATGATACTAATGATAACCCCCTGATACAAGCGATGCCAAACAAGCGAGTTGAGGAAGCCCTGCAAAAAATGCCCAAGTGAAGTTGCCCTCCTGTAGACAAGACAAAAGTTCCACGAAAATATAGATCTCACCACAAAAACTCAAATGCTAGGATGCAATAGACTTTACAATCACCATTGAAGAACACCAGATGGAAAGGAGACCCAAGAATTTCCACAAGAAGTTTTTCTATTATAAAGATTCCAAGAGCCAAAGACTCTTTACAATGAAAAGCTCTCTCCTTTAAATAGGATGGAGAGATACCAAAACCCTAACCACCTTTTGAATGGATGGATAAGATTAACAGATCAAAATGATCTAATCAATGGTTGAAATGAGCTCAACATAAAGTACATGGATCAATATAACAATATAACACATCAATGGACCAAATTGCCCTAAGAGAGGGGGTCCCACTCAATGTGACAAAATAACATAAGATAAAGCTCATGGTGGGTCTAGGGGGAAATATCTATCCTCCCTAGTCAATCCCAATGGAAAAATCATAACATATGAACAATCCTAGCACCAAATCGTGCCTCTCTGGGAAAGTCGTGAGCCTCCAAAGGCTCCAAAAAACCATAAAATGTGCCGAAGAGATGGATGTGGGTCCCACTGAATGCTGAAACTGCTGTGGAAGGTGTGGAAGACATCATACTCATCATCAAAACTCATCCCATGCCATTTCCTTTCCTCAGTAACCCAAATCGAATTCTTCAGTAGCCATTTTCACCATTTTTAATCTACCTCAGGAAATGTGAACCTGCCCAAACTGCCACCTGGAGTGCCTGAGCTGTCCAATTGATCCCACCAAGCTCTTTGGGAGGGGGGTATAATGGTAAAAACAAGTGGCTGGACCACCCCCTCCTCATACAACGCCCTAGGTGAACCAATCAAATCCTCTCTATGCTTTGATAGGCCATCTGATATGACAAAACTGCACCAGGATGGCCAACTGAGGCCAATCATCACTGTAACTGCCCGGAACTGAAAAAAAATTGTCTCAATGGACTCAGAGAGCCTAAATCCATCTAAGGTGTGTACTCATACACCCTATGGATCTCTGCATGATCATATAAAATATCCAATATCCCTAGACAGACCAAATAATAATAATCTGTAAAAGTGTTAAAAAACACAAATCATCATCATAAACCTGTAATCACTGCATAGAACCATCTGGTGACCTGTACTAGACCATATATCATATCTCTGCATCATCTGAAGTCTATCCACCTCAAGTCCTGTAGTTGACTTTGGTCAAACTAGGTTTGACCAAGTCAACATGACCAATAATATGACCCAGGCTAACATCAAACTGCTGCAAGTGTTAAAGGTTAAAACATGCTCTACAACTCATTCAAGTAACAATAATAACAAGAATTAATCATTTCTTTGGCGATTTAATAACCAATTATAAAGTGTTTTCAATATTTACTACGACTCAGACTAGACTTTCAAGACCATACTTACTTCATAGTTGTGACCAATTTGCTAGTGAAGGGTGAAGGCTTAAAAATCAAAAGGCTAGGCTAGGGGATGACTACCAACTTGACATTGTGACACTTTGGATATGGAAAGGGAATACACACTCTAGCATATGCTGGACAAGCAATAACATAGTGGATGGCCATGTCTCACAAATGGGTAAGTTACTTTCAGAGGTGCTTATTCACATTGACAAATGCTCACAATCCATATCAAATACAAAAGAGGCTAGCAATATGTTATGAATAAAATAATAATAAAATAAACATCAACATATATATATATATATATATATATATATATATATATATATATAATAATAACAACAAACAAGAATAATATAATAATATAATTAATTAGTGAAATGGTGTAACTCTTTATGAAGAGTTGCATTAGACACCCTTTAAACAATTATAAATATGGGAAAGACTATATTGTAAAAGACCATATCTGTTTTATCAACTTTTATATATATTCATGGACTATTTGTATTTTCGAAACGGATTTTTACCGTTATAGTGGTATCAGAGCCCCTTCTTGAGCATTTCGTTGATTTGGCTTTTAGCCAAATAATTTTGGGAGTTTCTCCAAATTAGGTCTTTGACCTAAAACAAATAAAAATAAAAATAAAAGAAAGATAGCGAGAAAAAAAAGAAGTAAAAGTAAATTAAAAAAAGAAATGAGAAGAAGTAAAAAGGAAAAAAAAAGTAAACGTAAAGTTTTACAAAAAAATAGGACCTTGTCCTAAGAAAAAGAAAAGTAAAAAAGAAGAAGTGAAACCGCACATGGTTTTAAGGTGCATGTGGTTTTGTGAGAAGTGGGTTTGGTTTTATTCCCTAACAACAAACCAAAAGTGAGATTCAAACTTGGGTGGGGAAGGTAACAATCATTCCTCCCAACCACCCATTCTACACCATTTTACAAAAATTAAGGGGAAATTAAATTAGAAGAGCACGAACACAAATATTTTTTATAAGAAGAATCAAAGAAGACCATGTCAAAGAAGATATTGAAGACAACAAATTATTGTCAAAGAAGTTGAAGATCAGTTATCATCGAAGAAGTCAGCAACAATGGAAAACACATATTCAATAATGAAGTCAAAGCTACAAGCAACAGTGGACGAATTAGAGCAATATAAAGCGATCAGTAAATGTCTACAAGCTGAGATTGAGACACAAAAATTCTTGAAAGATTGGAGAACGATGATAATCGTCGCTTATGGAATCAAAATTGATAGCTAGAATGAACTATAAGAGATAATAAGACAATGTTATCTGATCATAATAAAGAAAACTCATGTTGAAAAATCCACAATCAGAACTTAGAAGACCAGATTAGGAAGTCAAAAAATGACGACAAGTCACTCGATGGAAGCGATAATGATTTAGAAGAAGAAATAAAGCGTTTAAACCAACTCGTCAGAGACAAAGATGATGAATTGACGCAAGTCCAGAGGAAGCTACAAAGTTAAGAATCAGAGAGATGTCAACATCAACAACAGAGGGAAAAAATTCAGCATGAGTATGACGACATTAAGAAGACACATAAGCTGGAAATTAAGAAAATTAAGGACGAATTAGCAAGCAATACCAAAGAACTATTTCGACTAAGAAGTCATTACAAGACATTACTTATGAAAATCAAGAAGCTAAAACATAGTTGGAAGACGGAGCATTCAAATGAAGACCTTGAAGGGAGAATACTAGAAAAGCAAGAAGAAAACCAACACCTTAGAAAGTTTAAACAAGAACTAGAGGAACAAGTCAATAAGTTAAAAGAGGACAAAAAGTCACAAGACGAAAGGTTCGAGAAAATTCAGAGTAATAACAATCTACTGGAGAACAAAATAGCACAAATCCAGAAGGAAGCATCCAGACTCTCCAGAAAACAAAATCAAGTTGAGGAAGAAGAAATAAATCAAATTCAGTCTTCACCGCAATTCAAAAAGAATTCAAACCAAGAGAAAAACAAACAACAATAACTCCCTATCAACACCTCAATCATATAAACCAGTATCCTTAAAAGTGGGAATTGTCAAAAGATAATGGTACTAATGTGCTCAAAGCTTCCGAAGACAAATCAATAGAGAATCCCAATAGTCATCAACAAATCAATTTTGGCTGGATTGATCCGTCAACATATCGTTCTAAACGTAGAAGTTCGTACCGACATGTTTTGTCAACTACGACGTCATAAGGAGCAGTGCGACAATGTTATAAGGCTTTGAGGACAAAGCCTTTCTAAGAGAGAGGCAATGTTATGAATAAAATAATAATAAAATTAACATCAACATATATATATATATATATTGAAATAATAATAATAATAACAACAAACAAGAATAATATAATAATATAATTAATTAGTGAAATGGTGTAACTCTTTATGAAGAGTTGCATTAGACACCCTTTAAACAGTTATAAATACGGGAAAGTCTATCTTGTAAAAGACCATATCTATTTTTATCAACTTTTATATATATTCATGGACTATTTGTATTTTCGAAAGTGGAAGTTCGAGAAGTTCCAGTAAACGGATTTTTACCGTTACACAATATTTTTGATATATCAATTAAGAACCATTGCTTTTTTTGGCCTTTAAGTTTCCATAGCCTTGGATCTATGTGTGTTTAGAAACACATTGCATAGATTTACATCTATATTAGGCTTTATGCTCCACGTGTGTTCAAAAGCACTTGTTACATGGGCTTTACATTTCACATTTCATTTCAAAGTCAGTTTCATTAGGCTTGCCTTGCATTCATGTGTGTTCAAAAACACTTGTTACATGAATGGGCTTATTTCACAAGATATACATTTCATTTCCATATATTGTATTGATGGCAACACTATCTGTTTCAGGTTTATCCAACACAACTTACGGCAACTCAGAGCCGAGACACAATTAACAAGGGGAGGCTCATCCAACAAAGAGGCTAAAGTGGGGGAAGGTCCTCCATGCCACTAGTCAAGTAGTAAGTCAAGGTTAAAACATAACTGGAAGGTAATGGATGGGTGGAGAAAGTGAATAATGAGACCACACTAGCAAGCCAAAGGATGGTGGGAATGATCACCTCTATTCTCCCTAAGGAGGGTAAAACCAATGAGTATGGGTTAAGAACTTCTAAGTCTGAGTGGGGACATATACATAATATAAAGATACAACTAGGTCCACATATCTATATGATCGCCAGATCATGATACTAAATGCTAAGACATGTCACAAGAATGAGTATAAAAGCAATATAACCATAACACAAGAAAATACCTGCTGAGTCATATACCTGAATGCACACAATATGAACCATCATCTATCCATTGAGAACCTAGTGCTGCAACTCTGGGAAATACTAGCTGCTCTGTAAATGGCTAAATGGCCACGTCATTCCTCAAATTTGAGTGTCCTGAGACTCAGTCATGGCATGGGAATATAGTGCTGTCCATAATAAATATAGTGATCCATCATAGATGCTCATCTCATCATCTCACATGTAAGGGAACTGGCTGAAAAGTGTATTGGAATCTGAAAATAGAATATGGTAGCACGACTACTATATATGTGATAACATTTGGCTCCAGCTGGGACAAGTGCTCTGTTGAAAAGAGTGCTTGAGAACCTTAGAATCTCTGGTCCTCATCACTCTGCTACTCATATCCTCGATCCAACACTCTAGCTCTGCATCAGCTACCAAAATGACACCTGCTATCTGCAAAATGTCCAGAGCTATACAAATCTCACAAACCGATCGTCAGAACAATGCATGTATATACATAAATCTCAAAAATAAAATAATATTGAAACTAAAAAGCAGAAAGTAAACCTAATCTACCAACATAACTTGAATTTTTTTTATTTTACTGTGCAAGAAAAGAAAATGGCAAGTACTCGGGACTACACTAAGAGCTTCAAAGGCGAGCTTAGGGAAAAGACAAAAAGTACTAGACTCAATGGCTGAAAAACTAGCTACTGCCCAAGTGGGATTATTTGGTTCCTACCTACTCTAACCTACCAGACAAGGCAAGGCAAGCAAGGTTCATGCAATGGGAGGGAAGTAATGTTCTAATAAAAGCCCATTTACAGGAAGTTAAAGTTCATCTCCATCCATAGTCTCCAAATAAACTGATCCTTTTTCGACTATCCTTTATACCCGATAAGGACCCATCCAAATCTTTTAAAACTTTCTGTGGTTTCCAGGATTCTCATTATGTTTGTCCCACAATAAAACTATATCTCCTATCCCAAATCTGGCATCTCTTGTTCTTTGATCAAAAGTTCCTTTAACTCTTTCTTGCTCAATAACGGTTTTGTCAAATGCCATCCTTCTTACTTCATCAAGTTCTACTAACTTGTCAATTCTTGCCTGAAATGGTTCTTGATCCGAAGTGCATTGTTGCAACAACTCGTATATTGGGATTTGCAGATTAATTGGAAGCCTACAATCTTTCCCATAAACAAGTTCGAAAGGGGATTTACCTGTGATCCTTTTAACTGTCGTTCTATCAGCCCACAATACATACTTCAATTTGCTATCCCAACATCTTTTAACTGGGATTTAATTTGTATCAAATGTTTAGTTAATTACAACAAACAAAAGCTTATGACCATTCATTTAATTAGGTAAATGAGATTGAGTATTGTGGTAGAAGAGTTATTGTTGTAGTTATTATTCCTCATCCAAATTCCCGATTTGGATTCATGGCCCCTTCGATGCTTCAATAGACAAGTCAACTTCTCAATCAATTGACATAGTTGTTCCCTCATTTGATGAATGAGCCTATAAGTGATGGTGTGTTGTTTAATGGAGAGATTGGGTTGAGTTTGTGCCAAATAGATTTGTTATCACTCCAAGAAACCCTTTGTGGTTGTAGACCAAAGGTGCTTGGTAACTTAAGAAATTATAATAATCGAAGTGTGGATCAATGGGATAACTGAGAAGACTAAGCAGTGAGACAACATGCCATGCCTCTAAATAAGCCAGTGCTTCGAGAAATCAAATATCAGCTACAGTAAATAATCAAGGTATGAAGAAAGACATTCAAGATAACCAAATACAGAGCTGTAGGGTCATACAAGAATATAAAGAAGATCTAATTCCTCCATGAGCTGTATCAGAAGATGACAGTTCTGAACAACTGAATTGAATAGAACCAAATGTAGAATAATGGAAATTGTGGACAGACTGATATCTAATGACCAAAGAAAACTGTGATTCATATAGCAAGAAAGTGTCAAGTACATAGCCCAAAATGTATCCAAACTTGAACCTCCTTCTAATAGTCTTGGTTCTGTGGCTTTATAGCCTTTACTCTGCTAGTTCAGCGAACAAAACTGAGATCTGGGCGAAATTAGAGAAAATTGGCAAAAACAGGCTTTCGGCAGTTAACTCTTCTGCTGATTTCGTGCCTTAGCCGCCGGAAGTCAGACCTTTCGGCAGCTAATGAGTTCTGTGGGGCTCGCCTAAGCTGCCGAAACCTGTAGGATTCCTGAAAAAACTGCCTTTGGAAAAAATCGATTTTCTCAACCGTCCGATGTCCGTTTTGCACGTTCGAATAGTCGATTTTGATCTACAGATCATAAGCTATCCATTGGTGCTTCCAGATCTGAATTTGGAGTTCGGGAAGGCCGTCAAAATCGCCCCGCAAGATCACGCGATTTCAGCAGAAAATTCCTGTTGAGTTATGGTTCAACAATGAAAATACCTCACAGGGCAGCCAAGTGACAAATCATAGCTGAGCATTCGGGATTTATTTAATAACAGAGCATGTTGCAATAGACAGATGACATAATGACTGGAGATTTAGCCTGAGATTGTAGGGATAAAGCGTTCTAGTTCAAACTGACTTTGTGGCTAAAATTTAGGAATGGAATCGAAACCACTTTCACAGACTCAGTTAACTGCCGAAAAGCTGGGATTTTTTGATATTGAAGGCCAAGACTCACAAAAATAAAAATTTTTACCCATTCTATCAACCAAAATGACGGTGGTCAATTTGGGAGATAACATCTGGCTCCTACTCGGGGATGGAATCCTCCCAGTGAGGTTCCAAGAATCCCAGAACCAAATGCCTTTCCTGGAGAAAACTCAAACAGAACTTTAAACTCTAGTGTTTCATTGGGCATGGAGTCATCTGGTTTCCTTTCGCGTTGGGCATGGAGTCATCAAGCTTCCTTTGGCATTGGGCATGGAGTCATTAAGCCTGTGCCACTGTTCCCTCTGCAAACCTGCTGTAGTCTGCCTGTAGCCTGCCTTTATTCAACCAAGTTAACTATTATTTCTGCTGCAAACTGGAAGAAAGAAATGCTCGGGCAGCGAGCTTATTTCCTACTCCTACACTAACCAGCTGTACCATTTGTTAAGTGAATGCTGATTTCCATAGTAGCCATCCAAGCAATTTCAAGACTGAAGAAACTTTATCTCTATCACTGCTCAACAACTGATATTTTCCATGAATCAACAGTAATAAGAGTTCTTTTAGGAAACCATACTTACCCGAAAACACTGGCAAGCTAAGGAAATCTGAAATCTCCAGGTTCTCTGAAAAGCATAGGTCCATGAAAGCTGCCACTGGATCCTTAGAAGGAAGATAAGTAACATGCTCCTCGAAAAACAGTTGCACATCTATGGCAGCCTCATGCTCAGCCATGATTGTTTCTCTACAAGAGGACTGATCATTTTCTTGTTTTCTCGAAATCAGTGATTGATCAATAAAGATGATAACTTCTTCCTCAGACAAATGTACACAAGATGGTGACAGAATAGGTTTTATATCATATGAGTTTGGATCAGCTGAAAATATGTAGTTACCTATATAATCATCAATTAACATAGGCGCTTCTTGATTTGCAAACTGGTCATAAACTTCATAGTCATACCTGTCTCTGGAATACTCTGCACATACTGAAGAAACTGATTCTGAATCTGAAATGTACTCACCCTCAGGCTGCTGGTCCAAATCTGTTTCATACCCACTGCTTTCATACTCGAAATCTGAAATGTACTCACCTTCGGGCTGCTAGTACAAATCTGTTTCATACCCACTGCTTTCATACTCGGAATCTGAAATGTCTTGACTGTCTTCTTGCTCATATGTTTGCGGATTTTCAGAGTCAGCCTGCATTCTGATCCACCTGGATGCACGGATGTTCTCCTCTACCTTTTGTGCATCTTCAAACAACTGGGTTAATGATGAAGACTCCCTTTCCAGCAGAAGAAGGGCAAGTTCTGAATGAAGACACATAACATAATGTATCATAGCAGATGTTTCTGTAGGCCGGATCTCCAAAGGCATGTCATGATATATGCGGCTAAACTTTCGATTGAAAAGACACAAAGTTTGATTCTGCTCTCTCTTCAAAGCATTAAAGTCAGCAAGGTAAGAATCAAAAGATTTGTACTTGCCCCAATACTTCAAGAAAGCATTAGAGAACTCGGTCCAAGAGCCAATTGAATCAGCTTTCAAACTTTTAAACCATATAGCAGCATCTTTGATCAGAGACTTGGAGAAATATCTCATGACCACATCTTCATGGGTAAGCTGAAAACGATCAACAAAATCCAAAAAGGATTCCACGTGTTCCTCAGCTGAAGTTTGATTTTCTCCAGAAAACCAAGGGAGATATTCATAACAATCATCGGGATAAGGATGAAGAAGAAGGGGCAGCTTTAAAGGCTTAAACATCTTCATCCGGATCTTAACTTCAAAGGCTGTGGGCTGATCATGAGAGTTAACGGGTTCATGACAAGGTACAGAAATTATAACAAGAGGGGCTGAGATCTGTATAGGGTCTGAAACAATTTCTATACTTTCAAGGTCACATGGCTGATCAGATTTTGAAGGCAACGTAATACAGTGGTCATCTTTGTGAATGGGCTGAGGTAAAGCTACCGAATCTACATCTACAATGCAGGGCTGTAGGCTTTCCTCTTCTAAAGATGAATATATACAAGAAGGATGATGATTTTCTGAATATACAAAACAGAAAATAATTCTCTTTACACGCGAAGGGAAAAGAATGAAAGAGGTAATAAAGAACAACAACAGTTCATGAAGCAAAATAATGAACTGATACCTGGACTTTGATTTGAGCTTCTTCATATTTTATCAACAGGATCCTCCCCAGTGGAGTCTTTGAACGTGGAGTCGCCAGATAGATGTTTACAACCAATATAATGCTCAACCTTTGTCTATCATCAAAAGCTGAAACTATGTCGTCTCCCAGGGAAGCTTGCTTCACTCTCCGTTCCCCGGCAACGGCGCCAATTTGTTATCACTCCAAGAAACCCTTTGTGGTTGTAGACCAAAGGTGCTTGGTAACTTAAGAAATTATAATAATCGAAGTGTGGATCAATGGGATAACTGAGAAGACTAAGCAGTGAGACAACATGCCATGCCTCTAAATAAGCCAGTGCTTCGAGAAATCAAATATCAGCTACAGTAAATAATCAAGGTATGAAGAAAGACATTCAAGATAACCAAATACAGAGCTGTAGGGTCATACAAGAATATAAAGAAGATCTAATTCCTCCATGAGCTGTATCAGAAGATGACAGTTCTGAACAACTGAATTGAATAGAACCAAATGTAGAATAATGGAAATTGTGGACAGACTAATATCTAATGACCAAAGAAAACTGTGATTCATATAGCAAGAAAGTGTCAAGTACATAGCCCAAAATGTATCCAAACTTGAACCTCCTTCTAATAGTCTTGGTTCTGTGGCTTTATAGCCTTTACTCTGCTAGTTCAGCGAACAAAACTGAGATCTGGGCGAAATTAGAGAAAATTGGCAAAAACAGGCTTTCGGCAGTTAACTCTTCTGCTGATTTCGTGCCTTAGCCGCCGGAAGTCAGACCTTTCGGCAGCTACTGAGTTCTGTGGGGCTCGCCTAAGCTGCCGAAACCTGTAGGATTCCTGAAAAAACTGCCTTTGGAAAAAATCGATTTTCTCAACCGTCCGATGTCCGTTTTGCACGTTCGAATAGTCGATTTTGATCTACAGATCATAAGCTATCCATTGGTGCTTCCAGATCTGAATTTGGAGTTCGGGAAGGCCGTCAAAATCGCCCCGCAAGATCACGCGATTTCAGCAGAAAATTCCTGTTGAGTTATGGTTCAACAATGAAAATACCTCACAGGGCAGCCAAGTGACAAATCATAGCTGAGCATTCGGGATTTATTTAATAACAGAGCATGTTGCAATAGACAGATGACATAATGACTGGAGATTTAGCCTGAGATTGTAGGGATGAAGCGTTCTAGTTCAAACTGACTTTGTGGCTAAAATTTAGGAATGGAATCGAAACCACTTTCACAGACTCAGTTAACTGCCGAAAAGCTGGGATTTTTTGACATTGAAGGCCAAGACTCACAAAAATAAATTTTTTTACCCATTCTATCAACCAAAATGACGGTGGTCAATTTGGGAGATAACAAGATTTGTATTTGGGTGTTCCATTTTCCCGATTCATTGCTCCCAAAACTCTTATCTCTACTTGTTGAAATCACATACCTCAAATCACTAGCAGTGTTATCACTTACAACACCATGTATTGATGAATATAATTAATTTTTTATTATTTTTTCAATTGGAAATCATGACAAGTTAAAATTGATATTGGTCATGTCATTCACTTGAATGGATGCTGAAGAATGGAGTGCTTGCTTTCAATTAATGTGTAGAACTAGAGCATTGTGATTATACATGCAAAGTGCCATAGGGTGGATGATTTACTCTTGCACCATAAGAATTGCATTGTTTCCAAACCATTTACATTTGCAAGCACATACAAACTCTTCACTACAATATATTAAAAAAATTGTGTTTATGCGTTGAGCGTAGTGTTGTAGAGTGCATTTCTATCTTGGCATCATGGAGTATGCTCTTTCTACTAGCAACAAAGATGGAATTGTTTCCATATTCATTGGTCTTGAAAATACTAGCGGAACATGGATGTCCACAACAAGCAAGGGAATTAATCTCGGTTAGATATTAACTTGCAAAGGAGTCAATTGAGCTTTTAATCAATTGAATTTCAATTAAGCCACAACGTGTTTGGTTGGTGTATGGCACAACAAAGTACCATGCTATTTTGGCATTGTCAACCGATTGTTTCATGTGCATATTTAACTAAGAACAAAAGCCTTGAAATCAATTATGAAGACCAAATTCTCTGCATAATTCCAAGAACAGAGACCAAGTTTCATTTATGCAGAGGATTTGTATTGGTAAGATGTGATGGCTATATGTCCCATGTTTATAGATCAACATGTCCTGGTCAATTTGCAGTCTCTTGCATAAGAGAAAGACGGTGGAATGTCTCCCACTATAATTGCAATTTGAATGTATTTCTCTCCTAACATCCAAGGTTAAAGAATAGAAGCTGCTAATATATGGTTAACTATAGGAGCTAGGTGATGGTTGTCATGTTGACTAGATGGAAACCCCTGCCTCTAAGCTCTAGAGGAATTTCTTTCTAAGGCTACAACTTCACAACAATCTCAATGGTGGAAGTCAAATGGTTCCTCGAGGTTTAGTGAATTTGGATGCTGAGGAGGTACTGTTATCCGTCAGACTCTTGGCACAAACTCTTCACTGTTGTTGGACAATCTACTCGAGCGGACGCGATCCAGATCTCCCTATCCTAATTAGGTATAGAACAATTGAAGTACAAAATATAACCTTCTTTCCTAGATCAATAGAGATGTAAGTTAACAGATAAATCACTTACCCGAAGTTTGCGAATGTCTTCCTCTTTGTTGATCCAAACTCCAGAGCCTTCAGATCTTGAGCTGCAAAACCCTGTAGAGAAAGTGGAAACAAACAAACGATACACGCATATATAGATGTAAATTGATCTAAACTAACGGTTAAGGAATAAAGTTATAAACACTATCAAGACAACAATGTTTATGGAAAGAACTTGTATTACTGTAATGAAGGAAAATACATAGAGAAAGAATGTTACAACCTAAGCCTCAACGTTGCAACCTTCCATCCAACAATCCATGCCAAACCTCCAAAGAGTGATGCCTCCCAAAGGATGATAGGGACCACCTAGAAATTCACCAACATAAGAGTGCCATCGACCTTCCCCCTTCTCAATGGAGAGGAGGGTCATATTTATAAGGCTAAAGGGTATAATAGGTTGAGGATTAGGGGGAGAGGTATAAGGGATCCTCCCATTAGGTTAGGAACCGAAATGCCACCTCACCTAGAAGTTAGGGATGACCCTCCACCTCATCAAGCTACGAGAAGGGTCTCGAAGCTTCGAGTTTTCGCCTATAAACACCCCCGGCGCACCTTGCATGAAGAGACAGAGTGCCACTGAAGGCTAGCACACCTTGCATGAAGGGAAAGAGTGCCGGTGGTGCACCTTGTCAGTGTGCAAAGTGTGCCGACGCACCTTGTCTGAAGGAAAAGAGAACCGGTATACCTAGGGAAGGAAAAAACCTAGGAAAAACCCCAAACTCAATGCACTTTAGCTAAGGGAACTTCAGGGATTAGGCACAAAGTTGACACATGGCTCATGGTGACGAGATTTAGGTGTAACATTCACTGCAATATATTAAAAAAATTGTGTTTATGTGTTGAGCATAGTGTTGTAGAGTGCATTGCTATCTTGGCATCATGGAGTATGCTCTTTCTACTAGCAACAAAGTTGGAATTGTTTCCATATTCATTGGTCTTGGAAATACTAGCGGAATATGGATGTCCACAACAAGCAAGGGAATTAATCTCGGTTAGATATTAACTTGCAAAGGAGTCAATTGAGCTTTTAATCAATTGAATTTCAATTAAGCCACAACGTGTTTGGTTGGTGTATGGCACAGAAAAGTACCATTCTATTTTGGCATCGTCAACTGATTGTTTCATGTGCATATTTAACTAAGAACAAAAGCCTTGAAATCAATTATGAAGACCAAGTTCTCTGCATAATTGCAAGAACAGAGACCAAGTTTCATTTATGCAGAGGATTTTTGTTGGTGAGACGTGAGGGCTATATGTCCCATGTTTATAGATCAACATGTCTTGGTCTAGTTGCAGTCTCTTTCATAAGAGAAAGACGGTGGAATGTCTCCCACTATAATTGCAATTTGAATGTATTTCTCTCCTAACATCCAAGGTCAAAGAATAGAAGCTCCTAATAGATGGCTAACTATAGGAGCTAGGTTGTGGTTGTCATGTTTCCTAGATGGAAACCCCTTGCTCTAAGCTCTAGAGGAATTTCTCTCTTTGTTGGTGTTGAGTACAATGAATTGAGTTCTAAGGATACAACTTCACAACAATCTCAATGGTGGAATTCAAATGGATCCTCGTGGTTCAGTGAATTTGGACGTTGAGGAGGTACTATTATATGTCAGACTCTTGGCACCCTCATCCTCTAGGATCCCTGAAAAGAAGGTTGTGCTCAACCTAGTTTGGCTAGGATGATGGGTAGGGTGAGCAGGCTAAATATAAGGCCCTCCCTTATATACAAATCCAAGCATAGTTGGTCCATATACCATAAAAAGTGGAGTGATAATTATGGAACTCCCTGGCAAGACAGTGAAATCGACCATGAATCTCAAAGTAAATGGGATATTGGATGATCAAATGCCCCTCTATCTGAATCTATTATAGATGGCAGAGATGGTAGGCCATATTGGACTAAAGAATTTCATGTTGGACTCCAACCCGAAGTCGATGTTATTCAACTCTATATTGTCTCAAGGGAATCCTAAGTGCATGCATCTAGTTGTTAGAAAATATTTACCCTATCCTTAGCATTAAGCTCTCACCTAGTAATGATTTTAGATCATGGTCTCATGATTGCAATGGTCCAATTTTGACTTGAATTGACCATGTGAGCCACGAGAGAGCTTCATCCCAAAATTCAAGGGAGAAATCTGTTATTTATGGCATGTGAGAGTGATTTTAGTGTTATTTATGGCATGTGAGGGTGCATTCCCTAAATCAGGGTCTTTTACCTTGATTTTAGGGTTCTATCTTTCATGTTAGAGTTCTTGGAGTGAGTATAGAAAGTTAACTTCACTAATAAAGGACATCTAGCACCCTCCTTTGCTATTTTGAGTAGATTCCTCTCATGCATGAGTTATGCATGGATCAGATCCATGATTTTAGGTGACTAAGCCTCCACTTGTCATCCTAGGTTAGTTATGAGCTAGTTAAATCATTTTTGAGAGATTGCATGGCTAGATAAGGGCCCAACTAGGTCTTCATACATTAGTGAACAATTCAAATTGCCTTGTTTAGGAATTTGAATTGACTATATGTAGAACATTGTTCATTAATTATAGGTTAATGGATAATGGATTATGGAATAAGATTTTTAGTGTTCTTCTCCAAGATTTTTCCCTCACTCTCTCTATTCTATTTTCCTTTGTAAAGTTGCTCAGAGTGTTGTCGTTCTTATTTTTCTAGATCTACTTGAAATCTCTTACAATTTGAACATAATATTGTACACGGTATTAGAGTCATAGGATCGCTAGCTCTATTTATGTGGCCTCAAAGCTAGTTGGAATCTAGGAGTAATTTTATTTTTATTTTTCGAGGAAGAAGACACATTACAGAGCCACAATAGATCAGATGGGTAATCCCCAATTCATTTATCTTACTCCATTCAATTACTATGAGTGAAAGTCTTAGGCCATTTTTCTCTTGAAGAGTAACGATCTTTATAGGATTACTATGGGAACGGAAGTTAAACCCAATTCTACAATGGAGAAAGCATAATGGTTTAACAAGATGGATGAAGCATTTGGATTGCTATGGTTATCGACTTCTCTCGACCTCAAATATCACATGAATCCCAATGAATCTATCAATGAAGTATGGATGAAGCTGGAAAGACTATTTGGAAAACGTGATGAGATAAGAGGACATCACCTGGAGAATGAGCTCAACAATTTGAGCATGGGAACTATCTAAGATTTCTCCATAGATTTTGAATCATACGCTTCCATCTTAATGGGAGATGATGCACCAGTTCAAACCAAATATTCAGTTTAGGGAGATAATTAATTGGTTCTAATCCACCATTCAACTGAGGTAAAACTTGCTACATGTTAGGTTCTTAATAATGAATATCTCATTGATGTCTCTTCAATCACCTTAGGTGACATTTCAGATTTACATGTAGAAGTTGTCAACATTGATGAACATATTTGTAGATCCAACAACTAAACCACTTTGGGCACAACATACTCTTCATACAACATGTGATCTAGTTGGTTATCCAATAGATACAATGGGGACCCATTCACATTCTCATAGTGTTCCTCATGCATCCATTGCCTTAGAGCCCTCAATGCCCATCTTACAACTAGATGGTCAGTACAAGAGATCCAAAATATTTCTCAAAAGTAGTAGGGAATCCATACTTTAACACTACCATGAAGGAGGAGTATCGGTCTCTAATGAAGAACCAACCTTGGCAGCCATATCCCCTACACCATGGTAGGAAACTTGCATGGATCAAGTGGAAGTATTGATCAAAGTTAGAAGAAAATGGACAGGAGAATGATCATGGTTGAAGATGAATTTCAAAGTCCACTCAAATCTATCCTCTTTTTTTTCTTTGTGGGGTAGGGAGGGGTGTTCCACTGGGTTTTCCCTCTTTTCCCACCTTTAGGAGATATTTTTTATGTACTTGGGTACCTAATATGGCTACAAATTGTTAGGACCCATTTTTTGAATGCATTAGTTTCACCAAGTTAGGCTTATGGGAAGGGTGTTATAACATATTTACCCTCTCCTTAGAATTAATCTCTCACCTAGGGACTTTAGATCTTGGCCTCTCGATTGCAATGGTCTATTTTTTACTCAAATTGACCATGTGAGCCATTGGAGCAATTCGTCCCTAGATTCAAGGAAGAAACTTACTATTTATGACATGTGAGAGTGATTTTAGGGTTATTTCTAGCATGTGAGGGAACATTCGTTAAATTAGGGCCTTTCCCCTCGATTTTAGGGTCCTATGTTGCTTGTTAGAGTCCCTGGAGTGATTATAGGAACTTAAAACCACTTCTCAAGGACATGTAGCACCCTCCTTTGCTATTATGAGCAGATTCCTCTTATGAATGAGTTATGTTAGATCCCCTATTTCAGGTAACTAATCCCCCACTTCTCATCCTAGGTTAGCTGTGAGCTAGTTCACTTATCTCTGAGAGATTACATGGTTAACTAAGGGCATCTTAGCTATGAGCTAAGCCCAACTAGGTCTTCACGCATTAGTGAACAATTCAAATTGCCTTCTTTGGGCATTTGAATTGCCTATATGTACAACATTGTTCATTCTTTGTAAGTTAATGGAATAATGGATCATTGAATAAGATTTTAGTGTTTTCGCTCCAAAAAAATCTCCCTTTATTCTCTCGTTCGTTTCCTTTGTAAACTTGCTCTAGTATTTTGTGTTCATTAGATTTCTAGATCTAGTTGTGATCTCTTGCAATGATTTTACACTGGTGTTGAAGTGTATAAGGAGGAAAAGAAATTAGGTCATTCCTTAACTCCACAAAGTGTCATGGGGTAAGGTTGAGTGCATAAATCCCCATGCCCATGTCCATGACCTTACGTCAATAAAGTTCCTCGATTGCCTCTATTAAAAGGTGGGGCTATACGAGCAATGATCTCTCCCATATAGTATTATGAATGGTGGGAACTTAGCCTATGGCGAGAACTTAGAATGTGGTGGTAAACTAAACCAACCCCAAATTGTTGTGTTGAATAAAAATAAGGATTCTTGTTTCCTAACATGGTGTTACTCAAATGGTTATACTTATCTAGTGATGTGATGTCCATCCATTTCATCAACCTTGGTCGGAAACAAATTCTTCTTTTACTAATAGCCATATAAAATGCCATCTTAGGATTCAACCCCCTAGTGGGGCGATATAGGTGCCTTGCATATACTACATGCACATGCATTCTTTGGTAATATTGTTCAACACCTACTTGGTTGGCAAGAAATGATCAACAACATCAAGCGAGTATCAAAATGGGGGGAGGCATTCCATCAATATTCCCATTGAGCGCAAGAGACGTGCAACATCTACAAACCTATAGTGATTTTTCTCAGAGTCACTAGCTAGGTCTATGGCATACAAGGAGCAATAAACAAGATAAGGGTATCAAGTTCAAACAACAGTAGAATAAACAAAGTTCTAAACACTGTCAAGAAGAGACACAAGTCAATAAATAAATTAAATGTTGAAAGGGTGGGCCGCAAACTCTACCTAGATAATGAGTTGGGGGATTTTCCTCTTGCTTATTATGGTGTAGTAAATCATGAGAGACTAGACTTGACCTGTCTTGACCCAATATGATCCCAACAAATTACGTCCCCAAACCTTTGACCCACAAAGGATCATGGGTTTGATAATTATGTCCAACATATCCATATTGGGTTATATGACCTAAAAAAGAATCTGAAAGCATTGTATCTCTAGAAGAGTGAGGGTACCATGCCTCTTATTTATTTAGGGGATCATACCAAATCTAGGTCTAAAAAATTGAACCCCCTAATATGTGTAGCACTGGGTGTTCTCAATATCCTCCATGACAAAATAAAAGTGGTAGTCTATAAGAACATGCTTTAACCTATTGAAGATCTATTGGTGGGAGGAAATGTCTCGTTGTCAACACCATGGGTTCACCCTGGGGAGAAATCCTAATCAGACTTCACGTTGTTTGGAATAAAAAATGCTTTAGATTATATCATGGCTATTGTTAATGTTTTATGATTTTGAAAATGATTTCTAATTCTAAATGTTAAGAAATAGAATAAATAAACAATAAATTGGCAAAAGGGCCTAAGCCATTCTCAACACAATATATTCATACAATGATATCAATATATAGTACTCCGATGCAACTACCTTTGGATCTAGACTCACTGGCAACTCATCACTAGACAAGGGTAATGCCTCATAAGTAGATAAGAATAACAACTCAAAGGGGTGATCTCAGATTTTGTGATTGTCTAGGGACTCACAGGTTAACACTCCCCCCCTCAATCATAAGTTTGAATAATAATGCTAGTAAGGCAACAAGAACTAGTGCTTACGATGGCATTATTTTCAATCTTCATTCTAAAACTTTTGAATTGGACATAAATGAAGATATGCATGAAAAACAACCAATCTTGGATGTTTAATGGTTCATTTGAAATGAACTATGAAGGAGAGCATAAATTATGGAAGTGAATAACTACCAAGTTTGAACGTTTCCTAAGGAATTTAGCTAGAAGAATATGGTGTCTTATGCTAATTGGTGAAAAAATAGGACCATCATTCTACTATCAATAAACAAATAGGATCACCAAAGTGCTCTCTAGATTTAGATGCAATTAGGTGTTGAACAACACCTTATGAATCGTTGAAGAGCAACAAGAGGATTCTAGATTCCATGATAGATCTTCCCACATATGTTGATTTTATGAGATTGATTGAAGTTGATTGAGTTATAGACATCTTGTTGAGGAGAACAATTTCCATGCTGTAATTCCCATATGCTAATTGGATTTTGAGTGAGAAGACTTCAAAACTTAAAGCCCAACAATCATCATTGATATCAACCCATGTCAAGTGTAATATGAGAAGTATGTATAAGGGATCCAAGCTTGAACTTTGGATTATTCTTAAATAGCTCTTTCATCACTAAATTTGATACCCTACATCTAGTGGTTTTAGTTGACCACTAACCAATTTCTTCAATATGGTGGTTTTGGTTGAACACTAACCATTTTAACTTGATCAAAGTTTGTGGTAATTTTGGTTGAACACTAACCATTTTATCTTGATCAATGTTTGTGGTGGTTTTGGTTGACCACTAACCATTCTCACAACGTACTCCCACCCTTAATGTTCTAAAGAAGTCCATTTGTCTTCATCAATGCACTCCCACCTTTAAGGTGTAAGAGAGTACCTTTCTCATTTCATTAGTGTACCTCCCTCCTTTAATGTGCAAGTGAGTACCATTTGGATTCAATTTCTAATTTGAATTAGAATGGGCCTCAATCATGCCCCAAACTATCATCTATAAGAATTGATTGAAATCCATTTTCTTTTTTAGCTTGTTTATGCAAACTTGTCTTTACCTATGTTTGAACTCGATGGTAAGACTTATGTAGAATCTTGACTTGTTGATTCCATCGCCAAGAACTTATCCAACCATAATTAATTATTTTATTTTATTTTATTTTATCTTTGTTCTTCTGTCGACATTTATTTGAATGATTATTTGTCTTCCCACAATGAAGATAAGGATGGATATCAAAACATTAATTCTCCATGTGATCAACTCGATGGCAATGTCAACACTTAGCATTTTCATGTTGAACTGAAATAGGTGAACTGGAATCTCCTTGAAGGAATCTTGCACTGTGGAAGTGGATTGGTATGAATAAGAATATGAAAGGTAATGTCCTTATCATATCCGAGTCTTGTTCTGTGTTTGTTGTTGTGGATTTATTCCCAAGGTCTGATCATGGGCTAGGAAATATCATTATCTACTTGATGTTCTTCCATGCATTTACGACATTTTTTCTTTTGTAACTTCAAGTTTACACTCACCAATATTACTTGTGGTATCACCCCTTTCTTCTTCTTGCGATTCGTCTTCAAAATTTCTCTTCAATTCACTATTTATGAATGATCCCTTATCATGACTAGTTAAGGAATCATCAATCATATCATTTGTTGTATATATATCACCCAATTATACTAGGTCATTTATAACACAAGTAATATCAACCATTTATATTAGGTCAATTGCATCGGAACTTGCATCAAACATGTTCTCAATTTGCATTGGTAGAAGATCCTACTAGTTTTTAATTGGTTTTAGTTGAATTGATTCAATCAATTCATCCTTTAGATTAAATTGCTTATGAAGATCAATAACCTAACTATACAATTCATGTAAGGAGTCTTGTAGTTATTTATTTTATTGATTAGTGATTTGCAAACACTTTCCTCCTTTACCCACTTTGCAATTGCGTCATGCCCACTTATGTCATGCTCGACTGCACTTGTTATAATTTTTTTTAGGGTGGCAGGTACTACAAATCATGCACCCCAAAATGTGATTACAATGAATTAACTCTGATGATATCCTAATTCAATTTTAGGTAGGTCTCTCTTTGACAATTTTCATAAGGTTTACAATTCTGAGCTCTATATAATTCAAGGAATAAAAATGCTTGATTAAAAGAGAATTGACCATGAAAATGATTTGTGTATGATTGAATTGATGTCTTGACTTGTTGAATGATCCAAATTTTATGCTTGTTCCACTTCTTTTTTCCAGGTAACAACACCCAAGGAAATCCCTAAGTACTTCCCCTCATTTCAAGGATGGCAACCAAGGTAAACCCTAGATTATTTATGGCTTGAATTTGTTACAACAATATTCTCATTATGAACTCAACATGTCACTTATGGGAAGACAACCTAGGTGGGGAGGATAACACTTGGTCTTGCAACCACTTAAGCTAGACCCAATTGACACTGTGCTTGTTACACTATGTACGTATCCAAATTAAATATGCATCAAACACTAGACACCTAATATCCACCACTAAGCATCTAAAAAACATACAAAATTGCACACAAATACTCCTAGTGTACTTATGATCCCCTTATTCAACTTGAATGTGGATATAGGACATGAGCCACCGCAAAATGAATAATTTTATTAAAAATAATGAAACATGATGGAGCTTTCACATTGTCTTTTAGGAAATTTTGAAGAAGCCTACTACATGGTTAGCTAACCAAACCTTCAGGCACCCAACTAAAATATCCCAACCTTTCACAAGGATTTTAATCAAAAGCTATTACAATTTTTTAGCAAAAAATAAAGATCTATGTCAATTTGGTTGAAACTACGAAACATGCCAAGGTCACTCCTGTTAGGATATTCCTATACTCCATCCTAGTCCTTCTAACATTTCTGACATTTTCAGTCCTGCATGCAAAATTAGGGTTTTGCATGCAATTAGGGTTTTGCATGCAATTAGGGTTTGCATGCAATTAGGGTTTGCAGCACCAGCACCTAGCCCTTGCCAAACTAGCCCCAGGAGCTTCTCTCGGATCAGTCTTAGCTCTCCTAGAGCTTAGTGCACCCTCTTTTCAGTTATTGCATGATAAGGGCGCCCTTCTTCACCTACCAGTCCAGTTTAGTTCAGTTATCTTCAGTTCTTCCTTGATTTAAGGATTAACTGACTCCTAACTGACCTTATCACTCTTTTGGACCTCCAGTGTGACTAGATAGACTGTTTTGACTCCAGTTAGCTCCATGAGCGCCCCCCACTGAGTCTCCTTCACTATATCAGTGCTTCCATGTTCCAGTTACACCAACCACACTCAGTTAGACTCAGTTTGACTCCCGGTTGATCACTACTTGTGCATTGATGACTTCACCGATGATGAGATAGACTCCTAGTTTGGCACTGATGACTCTCCACTGATTATGGATCTGTGCATGAAGGATAATTCGAATTACACCTAGTGAATTCGAATCCTCATACTCAGCATTGTATATTTACCCGGTTACTATTCTGATTAATGTAATGTGTGTAATTATTCTGCCTCTATTGGATCTATGTTCTATTGCTTCTCTCTTCTTCCTAAATTCTTTCATAGTGAGGTTTACATCATCTCTTTGGATCTTATGTGGGCAATTTCACAACTCCTTCCTTGAAAATGACACATTTTCAAAACAAGGCTTCAAAAGGACTTTAAATATTCATATGATAAGTCCTAATCGAAATATTAATATTCCATACAAACAACAAAGCGGACTCTATTCATTCAGATATAGTTGAAGGTGTTAGAAGGTAGTTGTAGGTACACGAGGAAGATGGAAAATATTCCTAAGCCAGGGTTTCTTAATACTTAGGTTTGGTTCTACAAACATCATTTAACTATGGACAAAGAGATCCAACTCTTTGATTACTCTGAAGACTCTATTTTGGAGGACCTCATTTTCACCTCCACATTGTATTCTAGGTCCAGTAGTGTTGGTATTTGGACAAGACTCCGTTGGTTCTTAATTTGTGTCATCCTATTTTCGATGCTCAGGAATAATATATTACTAACACCCCTGTATGGGTTAAGCTACCTTGGTTTCCGATTGAGTTATAAACAGAGGAAGTCTTGGAAGCGATAAGGGACACAATGAGTAAGTTCATTACGGTAGATGATAGTTTTATGAACTGTTATGCATGCTCGTTGGTCCATATTTTGGCCGAGATTGATGTTCGCCAAGAACTTTTTGAGTCGATGGAGTTGGTGGTCATAGGAAGGCTTGTTAAATGTACAACATCGAGAGAAATTCTCCAAACCAATCTTGTGTAACCAAGATTTATCCTATCGTATAGAGGTGAACAGTTTGATTGCCTTCCGTGTAAAGGTTATTCCTCCTGTATAGAGGTAATTGATCAAAGTAATGATGTTGTAAAGTCTTGTTGGACAAGGCTCCGAAATTGTGTGTCATGTCATGATTCTCATGTGAACCTTCTGTATACTAGTATCCATGGGATGAACCTCCCGTATAGAGGTGGACCTTCCGTATAAAGGTCATTTTTACTTGTTAAAAGAATTTAATGTTGTGTGATGTGTTATTAACCATGATCACCAGATTGCTATTAAGTCTCCTTTAGATATTGATCACCTCTAAATTGAATTAATTTAGCATATGATCATTTGGTCAGGAATAATATACTATGATCACAACATTTGATAATTCTTCTTAGTATAATGTAATGTGATGGATAATTAAAGTTAGCACATATTGACCATGCAGTAAAAGATAAAGAGATAAAGATAAATGCATAGAGAAAAATAAAATTCAAATTGATCAGGAGATGACTAAGTGAACTCAAATGGTTAAGCTTCAGTTAAAGCCACAATGTATGCCTAAGTTAACTAAAGAACTCACAGTGGTCACTACAGGTAAATCAATCAGCATGATTTCAGTTAATAATAGTTAACTAAGTGTTAAATAAGAAGGACTAGTTAACTAAAGTGCTTTCACTTTAGTTAAACTAAAATATGGCACTTCAGTAAATCAAGGAGAACTTGAATTTATCACTACAGTGATGTTATCAAGAAAGAATAAGTTAAAGAGAGTTAACTAAGTGACAACAAAGAAGATCTAGTTAATTAAGTGTTATTGCACAATGTCACTTATATTGAGGAAACTTGAGTTGCGACACTTGCAGAATGACACTTAAGTTATCCACCTAACCAAGTGGGAAATATTTTAGTTAAGAGGCGAGTTCATCCTAAGTGAAAACTTAGTGAGATAAAGCATTGCATGAGAAGTGGGGCACAATTCTGCATGCAAGATTGATACATCCAGTTTGAGGGCATGTTCATCCTAAAGTTAGAAGATAAAAATAGAAGAGAAGAATGTATAAATATGTTATACGGGATCGATGAGTTTAATGTGAAGCGAATTCTCTTCTCATTTGAAGGCAAGGGGCTTCTCTTTGTGTGCAGGATATTATTCTTGAAGGCAAGGTGTTTCTATGATTGATCTCTCTTCTCTATTGCTTCTGTATATTCACCAAGAGTGTTTTGGTGATCTCATATCTTCCGAAAACAATCTGCTATGTTGTAATTGTTGGGGTTTTTGTTCTCATAGTTTTGAGTATTTTCCCCAGGGTATATCTTGTGTTATGGATGTATGAATTTTATGTGATTGAATTGTCTCATTGTTTCAAGTTTTGACATCTAAAAGAATTAAAGATCAAAGATCAACCAAATATTAACATGGTATCAGAGCTCAGGGCATGAAGGAGCTCAATTTCACATGCCAGCTAGAGCCTACGTAGATCCTGATAAGTTGAGCACAAGATTTGACGACTATTGCATCAATCTCTGTACGACTGTAAGACCGTCTTGAGGGCACCTCAAACTTCAACACTTGGAAGGGTGGGATTCTCAACATCATAGAGGAACATGATTTGGATAGATACATATCCATTGTGGTGGAGGAGCCTACATCTAATGTAGGGTGCATCAACTTCAAGAAGAATCAAGTTAAGTCCAAACGGATCATCTATGATTTGATGAAAGATAACTTGATGCCGATGATCACACCGCTGAAGACCGAAAAAGAATGTTATGATACATTGGCTAATCTATATGAGAAGAAGTCCCCAACTCAAAAAAGGGCATTGAAGAACAAGTTACACAACCTAAAGATGGAGAAGGAAGAGAAAGTGGCCTCCTTCTTCACTAATATCTCTCAGGTAAGAGATCAACTTGTTAACATTGGAGTTGTAGTGGATGGAGATGATCTCATCCAAACTGTCGTTGATGGTATTCCATCTCCAGGGGAGACATTCTTGCCTGTGGTAAATGGCTGAGAGGTACAACCTAACTTCGAAAGGTTGTGGCATGATTGCCTCCAAGAGGAGGGGCGAATCCAGAGCAAGTTAGTGTGCATCAAAAAAGAACACCTTTCCCTCGCGACAAGAGTGAAAAAAGGGAAGAAACCCTTTCCAAAATAAGTTCTCTCGTTCAAAGAAGAAGGAGTTCAACAAATGCTTTGACAAGTCAAAATCTAGATGTTTCAATTGCAACAAGAAAGGTCATTTCTAAAGAGAGTTCAAAGCAAAGCGGAAAGGAAAGTTTCATGCTTCTACCACCATAGAAGATGAAACCACTCAAAAGAATGCATCCAAAGAAAATGAGACAAGAAGGGAGTTTTACCTTGTCTCATCCCTTTTGGGATCCGTCATCACAAGTGCAGACACATGGTTGATTGAAAGTGGTGCATCCAAACATGTGACTAGTTACAAGAGTGCCATCACTAAGCTAAAGGAGAAAAATTTCACATGCATGGTAGAGTTGGGGGACAACTGAACATATTCGATCCAAGGAGTTGTATCCACCTCATTCTATATGAGCATTGGTGATATTCTACATGTGGAGGACATTCTATATGTTGCAGGCTTGAAGAAGAACCTCCTGTCAGTTTTGGTTCTTGAAGACAAAGGCTTTCGAGTTATCTTCATGGATAAAAAAACAATTTTATGGCCGAAGAACAAAAGCCTAGAATCTGCTGCTGTGATTGGAGTTTGAGGCGGAGGACTCTACAAGGTACCTGGGAAGTACATTCAAGCTATGATTCACCACACTATCAGTCCATGCAAGCTATGTTACTGAAGGCTTGGACACATACACTACAAATCACTACCAGGACTTCAAAAGATGGTAAAAGGTATGCCCATATTTGATTTTGAGCATGATAGTGTATGTCGGGGTTGTGAACTTGGGAAGAATGTTAAGAATTTTTTTTCTAGTAGTACTGCTAGATATAAAGGGATTTTAGATTTAATACATTCTAATGTATGTGGTCCCATGTCGTCCCTCTCTCTCAGTGGCTTCTTATATTATGTACTGTTCATAGATGATTTTTCTAGGAAGTCATGGATTTATTTCATGAAGGCTAAAAGTGAAACTCTTAGAAAATTTAAAGAGTTTAAAGCCCTAGTTGAAAATTAGAAAGAACATCCATGCATTAAGGTATGATAATGGAGGTGAATTTGATTCACATGCATTTAATGAGCTCTGTAGTGATGCATGTGAAAATCCTCACAGCAGATCTAAGAGAAGAGATGATGTATACCTCACATGAAAGTAATTGATTAAGCAAGAAAATAGAAGAAGAGTGGTTAATGCAGTATAATGAGCAACAAAATAATAATACAGTAGAACTCAGATATAAGCAAAAATACTTCACACACACTAATTAATTAATCACAATATGGACAAATAAATAGTACAATGCATGAGGATTCGAATGCCTAAGGTGGCAATTCGAATTAGCCTTCATGGAGTGATCAAAAGATCACTGGAGTGTCATCGGAGTACAACTAGTAGTCTATCTCATCATCAATGGAGTCATCAATGCACAAGTAATTGTCAACCGTCAGTCAAACTAAGTCTAACTGAGTGTGGTAGGTGTAACTGAGTGTAACTGGAACTAACTGAATGAAGGAGGCTCAGTGGAGGCCGCATGAGGAGCTAACTGGAGTCAGAATGGGTAGTCAAGTCTCAGTGGAGGTCCATCGGAGTGATACAGTCAGTTGAGAGTCAGTCTAGCCTTAAATCAAGGAAAGAATTGAAGACAACTGAAGATAACTGAAGTGCAATTGAGTGGTAGGTGAGAGAGGACGAGTGGCTTCCTTAAATCAAGGAGGAAGGGTGCACTAAGCTCTAGGAGGGCTAAAACTGATCTGAGAGAAGCTCCCAGGGGCTGGCTAACTGAGGGCTAGGTGCTGGATTGATGACTGGAATGCATGCAAACCCTAAAAGTGCATGCATGACTGAAAATGTAAATGATCAAAATACCGGTGGGACTAGGATGGAGTATAGGAATATCCTAACACCCCCCCTTAATCCATCCTGGGCCCTGGTAACTAAGACCAAAGGTCACCCAATACAATGAATAATAACAATCAATAAACCAAGGAAGTGGGGAAAATTTCATGGGAAAAATACCCCCCCCTCAAACAGACTGTAAGACACACATAAAAATAAATGCTCCAAACTCAAGCAGGTGTGATGCTTGGTCATATGTCTGGAGGTATCTTCTTCTTGGGAAGAAGTGGATCATGCTCAAAAAGCATGTGCTTGTACTTGCTCTTCAGATCGAATGTGATGAGAACAAATCCAAAAGTATGAGGATGATCCTTGAACCTGTGATTCGAATCAGTTGAGGTAGGATCAAAAACATGAATATGCAAATAGTCTTTTGTCTTCTCCTTCGAACCATCATGGGTGAGATTATGCCAAAAGGAACCATCAGATAATAATGATTGCTTGAAATCCAAATCAGATTTAAGACTTGAAGAATAGTTTCTTGAGATCTCCTTTGAACCAGCAGGGGTGAGATCAAAACTATCATATGCATGAGAAATTATCCCTAGTAGTAATTGCTTAGAATCCAAATTAGATCCAAGACTCGAATCATGGTTTCTTGAGATCTCCTTTGAACCATGAGAGGTGAGATCAAAACCAGTAGATGCATGAGAAATTATCACAAGCGAATGGCCATGGTTTCTTGAGATCTCCTTTGAACCAACAGGGGTGAGATCAAAACCATGATGTGCATGAGAAATTATTCCAAGCAAATGGCAATAGCCATAATCTTCAATAACCTTCTGAAAGCATGAGATAATGATCATATAGTAGTAAATAAGAGGTGATTGCTTGAGGAGAGCGAATGCATTACCTCCAATAGCTGATTTTACCTCCAAAATAATCATGTGATCATGATGCAAACCAATAGACTTTGGTGCAAGAGAGGATTTAGGACCTTCTGCAATATCTAGAGTGTGAGCTGGCATAGAAAGAGAAGAAATTTGGAGCATGAGTGTAGAATCTGCAAGTTCTTCTTCTTTGTGGACAACTTCAATATGAGATGTGTTTGATACTGGTTCATGATCAATGAGATCATCAAGGAGGGCGAATGCATCACTTTGATTGTTCTCAAAAGGGTTTGGACCAATCCCTTCATTCTGTCCGCCAAATATTTCATCTAGGTAGGCCCATAGCTCTTTTGGAGATTCAACATCATCAATGAATTGATGTACCAAGCACCGAGACATAGCAAGCATCATGGTTCCCATGGCTCTGTCACCATTATTTAACTAGTCAATCTTTTCTTGAGAGGATTCGAACTCTCTCTCAAAACAATAATCAAAGAGACCATTTCTCTTCAAATGTGCTATCATCTTTGGTTTCCATTCATCATAGTTGAATGGAGAAAGAGAATCATAGTTGAATGGAGGAGGATATATTTCTTCTGAATACATGGAAGCTGTAGAAGACCTGCAAAAACAATAGAGAATATCTGCAACTGCTACTTCTGCAAAGATGCAGAAACTGCTGCACTCGAAATCTTGGTAATAATCTGCAAAAAACTCTCAAGAATGGAGATAAACAATACTCTCAACCTCGCTCTGATACCATGTGAAAATCCTCACAACAGATCTAAGAGAAGAGATGATGTATACCTCACAAGAAAGTAATTGATTAAGCAAGAAAATAGAAGAATGGTCAATGCAGTATAATGAGCAATAGAATAATAATACATTAGAACTCGGATAGAAGCAAAAATACTTCACACACACTAATTAACTAATCACAATATGGACAAATAAATAGTACAATGCATGAGGATTCGAATGCCTAAGGTGGAAATTCGAATTAGCCTTCATGGAGTGATCAAAAGATCATTGGAGTGTCATCGAAGCACAACTAGTATTCTATCTCATCATCAGTGGAGTAATCAATGCACAAGTAACTATCAACTGTCAGTCAAACTGAGTCTAACTGAGTGTGGTAGGTGTAACTGAGTGTAACTGGAACTAACTGAATGAAGGAGGCTCAGTGGAGGACGCATGAGGAGCTAACTGGAGTTAGAATGGGCAGTCAAGGCTCAGTGGAGGTCCATCAGAGTAATACAGTCAGTTGAGAGTCAGTCTAGCCTTAAATAAAGGAAAGAACTGAAGACAACTGAAGATAACTGAAGTGCAACTGAGTGGTAGGTGAGAGAGGACAAGTGGCTTCCTTAAATCAAGGAGGAAGGGCGCACTAAGCTCTAGGAGGGATAAAAATGATTTGAGAGAAGCTCCTGGGGGCTGGCTAACCGAGGGCTAGGTGCTGGACTGATGAATGGAATGCATGCAAACCCTAAATGATGCATGCAAACCCTAAAAGTGCATGCATGACTGAAAATGTAAATGATCAAAATACTGGTGGGACTAGGATGGAGTATAGGAATATCCTAACAATGCAAGAATATGTAGACAGTTAACAGTACCATACAACCCTCAGCAAAATGTGGTTGCCGAAAGGAAGAATAGAACCATATGTGAGGCTGCAAAAGCCATGATGCATGATCAATATATGTATACCTTGTTATGGGAAGAAGCCACCGATACAGTTGTGTACATCCAAAATAGAATCCCGCATGCCATTGTAGATGAGAAGACACCCAAAGAAGTGTTTACCGGTGAGAAGATAGACATCTCACACTTGAGGATCTTCCGGAGCCCAATATACATTCATGCACCGAAAGAAAAGAGAACAAAGATGGAGCCTTCTTGAAAGAAAGGCACCTTTGTGGGTTATAGTGAGTCATCCAAAGCATATCGAATTTATGTACCTGGTGAGAAGCACATTGAAGTCAGTTGAGATGTTACCTTCCATGAGGAAGCTGCTTTCAAAAGATCAAAAGAGATTCAATGTAATTCAGAGATGGAGGATCAAGTTTGATTCTCCCCCTTCAGAGTTTGAGAGGGAGAAACCAAAAGATTCCCCAGATTCGCTAGCTCCTTAAGCCATGGTAGAACTGATTGAGAGGTCACCTGATGAACCTCCCGCTAAAAGAAGATATGCTTGGTGCCAAGATATCTTACAAGATGTAGAGAAACATGGAGCACCAACAGGCTCATCCAGAGAGCGCAAGCAACCTGACAGATATTCAGGGTATGTTGCACTGATGAGTCACATCAGTGATTCAAAACCATCCTCATATAAAGAAGCTACAAAGCAACAAGTTTGGAAAGATGCAATGACAAAAGAGTACAACTCTATAATGAACAATGATGTTTGAGAGGTTGCTCCCAAACCTGATGGGAAGTCCATTGTGACTTCCAAATGGCTTTACAAGATAAAGCATGTTGCGGATGGTAGCATTGAGAAGTATAAATCCGGATTCGTTTCTAGAGGTTTCTCTTAGAAACAAGGCATTGATTATGATGAGACCTTTTCCCCTGTGGCAAGCTACACCACAATTCGAGCAATGATTGCACTTGCATATGTTCTAGTATGGAAACTTTACCAGATGGATGTGAAGACAACCTTCCTCAATGGTGAGGTTGATGAAGAGTTTTATATTCATCAACCTGAAAGATTTGTGGTGCATGGGAAGGAGTCCCATGTTTGCAAGCTAAAGAAATCTCTATATGGGATTAAGAAAGCCCCCAGGGCTTGGTACTCCATATTTGATAGCTACCTTCAAAAACTGGGTTTCTGTAAGAGTGAAGCAGATCCAAATTTGTACTTCAAAGTAGTGAAGAACCAACCATTGATATTGGTTATATATGTTGATGATTTGTTTCTCACTGGAGAGGAACATCTGATTGCTTGGTGCTATAAAATTAGTCACAGCAGATCTAATGAACAAGTAAATCAATCACAATAGATGAAACTCATAAAATATGGTGTAAACTGTGCAAAAGCATGCATCAGTGCTCTATAATCCCAATAAGGGCGAAAATACAATACAATACTGTCACAATGAGTGAGCAATTCGAATTGCCTAAGGAGGTCATTTGAATTTACTGAATGGTGTAGCTTGGCTCCAACTAGGAGTCCATCTCATCAATCGATGGTGGTCATCAATGCACAAGTAACTGTCAGACAGGTGTCAAACTGAGTCTAACTGAGTGTAATAAGTGTAACTGATGGTAAGTGGCACTAATCTAGGGATGGAGGCTCAGTGGAGGGCGCATGAGGGCTTAACTGTACTCAGAACTGTCAGTCATGTCTCATTGGAGGTCAATCAGAGTGATAACATCAGTTATGGGTCAATCAGAGGTAAATCGGAGTGATAAATGAAGTGTAACTGGACTGGTAGGTGAGAAAGGCGCCCTTCTGCAGTGGTAGGTGAGAAGTGGGCGCATGATAGGCTAGGAGGGATAAATCTGACTGGTAAGTAGCTCCCGAGTGCTGGGAGACTAGGGACTAGGTGCTGGAGGTACCATACTGATGACTGGGCAGCATGCGAATGCATGCAAAGTACAAAAGTGAAATGATGAGATATCCTAACACCCCCCCCTCAAGCTATACTATGATGTAAAAAATAAAATGTAGGGACTTGGTTACTGAGACCAAAGGTCACCCCAATACAATAATCCAAAAAAATGCTGAAAATAAGCTGAGTGAGGAAAGAGGGAAAACCCAGTGGGAAGAAAGCCCCCCCTCAAGCTCAACATAAAAATGGATCTAATCTATCTCCACCATGGTGGAACTCACCCCCAATAGTGAACGGAGGTAAGATAACTTCTTCTTAGTGAAGCTCTTGGTGAAGATGTCTGCAATTTGCTCATCGGTAGGGCAATATTGCAGAATGATGGTGCGATCATGCACCAACTCTCGAATGTAGTGCATATGAATCTCAATGTGTTCGGTCCTCTATTGCTGAACTCGATCGGTGGAGATATTAATAGCACTTTGATTGTCACAAAATAGGACAGTCGAAGTAGTTCTACCAAAATCAAACTCGGAAAGAATACCCTACAACCAAATTGCCTGAATGCAGGCATTGACTGCCCCTTGATACTCTGCCTCTGCTGAAGAAAGTGCAATGGCTGCCTGCTTTTTGCTTGACCAGCAAATAGGCCCATGTCCAATCATGAAAACATATCCAGAAGTGGACTTCCGATCTATGCTATCACCTGCCCAATTTGAATCAGTAAAACCAATGAAATCTAGTTGAGAATTTGCAGCATAATGTATGCCAAAATGTTTCATACCTTGCACATACTGTAAGATCCACTTGGCTGCCCGCCAATGAAGCTCATGGGGCTGCTGCATATACCTTGATACAACACTCACGGCATAAGATATATCAGGCCTTGAGTGTGTCAAGTAGAGAAGTGAACAAATCAACTGTCAATACATAGTGCAATTTGCAAGCAATGTAGTATTTCCCTCTTCAAGACTGATTCCTGAGAGGAATGGAAACGAAGCAACCTTACATTCTACCATATTAAACTTTAATAGCAGGTCTTTATCATAATTTTGCTGAGATAATGTGATCCCATCAAATTTTTGAGCTATCTCCAAGCCCAAAAATTGCTTAAGCAAGCCCAAATCGCTCATATCAAAAGCTAGATTTAAAGTGGTTTTCAGCTTGTTAATTGTAAGGAGAGTGCTACCAGTAATGAGAAGATCATCAACATATAAAAAAAATTCAAAAAATTACCTTTAACTTGCTGTAGGTACACATTAGGATAAGATTTGCATCATTTGAAATTCTAAGAAAGAAGGAAGGAGTCCATCTTTGCGTACCAAGCTCTTGGGGCGTGTTTCAATCCATACAAAGATTTCTTCAATCTGCAAACTAGTGATGGATCTGATATGTATCCTTTTGGTTGTTTCATATATACCTCCTCATCAAGGTTTCCATGTAGAAAAGCACTCTTCACATCCATGTGGTGCACTTCCCAGTGCTTGGATGCGAAAATGGCCAAAACTAGGCAGATGGAATCCATCTTTCCAACCGATGCAAAAGTCTCAGTGTAGTCCACACCTTGGACTTGGGAGAAACCTTTTGCCACCAAACTAGCTTTGTATTTGCTGATAGAACCATCAGCAGCAACCTTCGTGCGGCATATCCACTTGCATTGAACTAATTTTCTTCCAGGTGGAAGAGAAAGTAGCTCCCATGTGTTGTTCTTTTGAAGAGAATTGTACTCTTCATCCATGGTGGTTTGCCATCGTGGATCTCGGTGGGCATGATAGTATGATTTGGGATCTGAACCAGTCATAAAATAACATTTCTCAGATAATAATGGATCAGAAAAAGAAAGAGTCATACCTGCTCTTTGATAGTCTGCTCTTGTTCTCCTTGGATCAGCAGGATTTCCAATGTTTGGAGCAGCAGATTGTAGAGTGTTTTGGGCCCATTTTGGTAACTGAGGAGGATCATTATGGTCTGATTCCGAACCTGATATGTCATGGCCATAAAAGTATGATATAATATCAGAGATACCAGATCCAATGCTTTCTTCATAATCACTCGAATCTTCTTCTTGTGGAGGGTGCAGATCGACAGT
Organism: Larix kaempferi; assembly: GCA_027924585.1. Taxonomy (NCBI): domain Eukaryota; kingdom Viridiplantae; phylum Streptophyta; class Pinopsida; order Pinales; family Pinaceae; genus Larix; species Larix kaempferi. The sequence continues at coordinate 21,876,278 of BSBM01001005.1, read as the reverse complement.
GTTTTCCTCAACTAGTTTCAGATCTGGCAGAGGTTCTTCAAACTTTACACTTCGCTCTATGAATACCTTTTTGGATCTGATATTCATGAGTTTATATGATTTTGATTCTTCCCCATATCCTATCAGGATACATTCAATATTTTGTGGATCCAAAGACTTTCTGTTATTAGAAGGAATTCTAGCCCATGCAGTGGAGCCAAAAACCCTCAAATTGGACACATCTAGTTTGCGACCAAAGAATGCTTCGAAAGGAGTTTTACCTTTCACGGATGAATGTGGAACTCGGTTCTGAATATATGCAGAAACATTAATGGCTTCAGCCCAAATATTTGCAGCCAAACCTTTTGACTCAAGCATGCAGGTAGCCATCTCTTTCAGTGACCGATTCTTCCTTTCCGCTACACCGTTCTACTGGGGTGTGTAGGGAACTGTATGTTGGATCTTAATTCCACTTTCGGCACAAAGTTACAGCAACTCAGTATTGATATATTCTTCGTCATTATTATATCTAAGATCTCTTATCTTGCTCTCAGTGGCGGTATCAACAAAAGCCTTAAAATCCTTGAATTTTCCAAGCACTTCTGACTTGTTTTTGAGAAAAAATACCCAAGTAAAGCGGGAAAAGTCGTCGATGAATGTCAAAACATACCTTTAACCATTCATGGACATATTTGGCAGCGAACCACTTATATCATAATGAATGAGGCCCAAAATGGTGGAAGCTCTGCTAGCTTTGCCTCGGTTGAACTTGTGCTCGGGGTGCTTCCCAACAATGCAACTGGGGCAAATTCCCTTCGAGGAACGAAGTTGTGGAAGACCATCTACCATGGATTTCTGTTGTAGCAGCAGCAAATACTTGTTGTAGCTAGGGTTTTCACCCTAGCTTGTGCAAATGTGCACCTACTAAGGAGAAGGGACTCCTTAGTAGCAGTTCAATAAAACAGTAAAATATGACAGTAAGTAAAAACAGTAAACCATTCTAGCATGTGCATAAAAGACAATGAAAAGATAATGAAAATTTGTTTTGTATTAAGTTTACCTCAAATGTTGAGGTTGGTGGAGCCTTTGCAGTAGTCCAGGGGCTGCTCCAATGCTCCAGTGATGTTCCTTATCCTTCTTCCAAGGTGTTTTGGATATGGGCCAAAGGGGTTCTCAAGTGGGAAATTAGCTCCAAGTGGAGATCTAGGGTTTCAAGAGAATTTTTGGCAGCATAAGGGTGAGAGAAATTGTGGATATGAAATGGGGAGCCTCCATCACCTATTTATAGGTTTTTTAGTGGTGGAGTGTTGACCCATGGTTTTTGGCACTATATGGTTTAGGTCAATTGTATAGGGTTTTTACTTCTTTTTTTCCCTCTTTTTCCTCTTTTTTATATATTTTTATTCCCTTTTTAGAGGGTTTTTTCTATTTTTGGAGGAAATTTAAATTATTTTGGGGAAAAAAGGGGTTTTTTGGCCTTTTGGAGGCAAATATGGTAGGAAATATAGACAAATGAGTCATGTAATGAGGGAGATGAGGTAGTGAGCACTTTTTGGGTGTTAACAGATTGCCCCCTAATGTGTGAGGGTAGGAGCTCATCGTATGGCCGATAGACATCATAAGTATTGTATGGTTTTCCTGGGATGTGCAGAGGAGAAGAAACGAACTAGAGCCCGGAACAACGGTCCTGAACAAACTGCAAAAACTGAAAATACATGACCTCAATAATGAATGAGGAATAATCTCAATATATGGACGAGGTGGGAATACCCATGCTCGTATCAAGATACATAAAAATAACAATGAGGACCAAAAATGGGGACCTGAAAGATACATGGAGAACCACTGTGTACATCATATGGGTCCAAAAAAGGGGACACAAATTTGGGACATACTGCCGGGCTCACCATGTCTGAGCTGAAGAATTGATACACTAGAATAACAATAGTGTTGTTGAGTATGGTACCAGAGGAACTGATGAATTGGAAGATCATAATGACGAGGGGTCATACCCTCAATGGTACACTGGACTGGAGCTGAACTGGGTACTCAAGGAAGCATATAAGTGGATGGCTTCTGAATACAATCGCCAACGCAACTCGGATATCCATGGGAACATATAACTGGGTGTTCCAAGGTCACTCACCAATGTGCTAGAGTTGGGGGAAGTCCGGGGTCTTCGACCAATAACTGAAGGGATATATACCCTGCACGAATCTCAACAATGTGATCAAGTTGTTGAAGTCGAGCATGTGAGAAACAACCATACGGAGAGGCACTGATGACTCCTCTCAAAATGGTCCGTAGGCACTCACCACAGATGGTGATGAGTCCAAGGCGCAGGGACCTATGGGTCTATCCTCTGGAATAGATGGGCTGTCGTCGACAGAGGGAGACCTGCAACTAGCAAGGCAATGATGTTTCCTTGATAGGAGCATGAGGTGGATAACCGAAGTGTGAGAGTAATGATGGTATGACTGACATACTGTGGGGGTGGGGAATAATTGGGCAAGTAGAGTGGGTGGAATCAAACTTCCTTTGTTCAGAGTATGATGGCGGGGATGATCTGGAAGCATATGAAACTGACTAGCGGGAAAGGAATCATAGCTTTAATGGATCAGGGATGGTGACCGGGAGGAGTGATACTCACGCTGGTGTAAGATGGCAGGAGACTGCAGAATACTCTGAACAAATGCGACCTTATTGGGGGTGCTACTGAGATGATCAATCATAGTGCCGAGGGGCACCGGTGGGGGCTTAGTCATGGAGTTGGAAGAAGTGTGCTCAAAATGGTACTATCATGTGGATTTATACAAGCCCAGGATAGTTGATGCTCGTGATTGCTATCAATTTTAAGGAGTCTGAAAGCGATAAGAAGACTTTGAAATAATAGAATGGTAATGTTGTGTGGATTTGTACGAGCCCAGGACGGTGCATGCTCGTGGTTGCTTTCAATTTTAGAGAGTCTGAAAGCAATAAGAAGACTCCAGGGGGTTCTTTTTTGTGTGTTAGTCTCCAAGGCCCGAAAAAGCATAAAAGGATGCAATGAAGAACTCTTCTAGCCGGTGTGACTAGAGTATTCCTTTTTCGTAATTAGTCTACCAGGTCCGGAAAAGGGTTAAACTTATACCAGATAAATGCCCTTTCAGGTAATTTAACGAGCATGAAAGGAAGCAAGATTGCTCGACGATCTTTTCATTTTTGTAGGAGTCAGAAAAGAGCTTAACAGAAACTCCCTAAGTGCCTTTTTCGTAAAGGACTTGTCCGGCCCGAAAAATGGATAAAATTATACCAAACAAAAGGAATGGCCAAGCAAGGAGAGAGTGTTCAATCAAGGGACATCGATGAGAACCAAGAATGAGGGTGGGGGGGAACACTGGTGGGCCTCCTTGCGGGATGATGAATGGTGGAAAAATAACGAAATAATTGCAGTATGAATGGAGTGAATGGCTCATGTAAAAATGTGTAACAATTCGATGGCGGTCGATGTGGTGCGCAAATCGAGGCAGCAAGGTGTCAGGACATGATGTTGAAACTGTTCCTGGTGAGAGTGAGAAATGAGCTCAAGCATCATCATGAGCTTGGAAAACTGAATCCGGCAATATAAAAAGTGTCAACAACGGGTAACGGTCGAGGGGGCATGCGAACTGAGGCAACAAGGTGTCGGGACACAATATTGAAATTGTTCCTAGTGAGAGCGAGAAATGATCTCAAGTATCATCACGAGCTCGAAAAAACTGAATCCGGCGATATAAAAAGTGTCAAAAATGGATAACGGTCGAGGTGGCACGCAAACCGAGATGACTAGGGGCTGGTGAAAAATGACCAAACAATCTGGGGGTGAGAGTGAGAAATGATCTCAAGCATCATCACGGGCATGGAAATATGAATTCGGCGGTGCAAATGGTGTGAAAAACGGAGGTCATAAGGACTCCGGAATGGTCAAAGGAAATAACTAGGTTAAAAAATGGTCGCAAATAAAGGTGAGCCCACCAAGACAAGGATGCAGTGGTGGGGAGAAATGATTACCCGCAGGGGAAGAATACTAGGTGTATCAAATCAAATCAAATATACAAGTGATATGTGACCTCAAAAATGGTTGAGATCACGCATGTGAAAAAGTGAGCAGGGTTAATGACCTGCCCCCATGCTGTGTGCATGGGGTTTATGATTGTGGATCACATATGTGTTGGTTTGAACAAGGGAATCATCATCGATTCCTTTGCGGGAAACAATGAAACCTAACAACCAGCCTGCCGGAATGCAAAAGACACACTTGAGTGGGTTCAAGTGGATCTGATACTTGCAACAACGCAGATAGACTTGCCGGAGGTCGTTAAGGTGGTCTGATCGTTTTCGGGAACGAGCTGTGAAGTCATCAAGATAGACTAGTAGGATATGGACCAAGTCATGAAAATAATAGGTCATGGCCCGTTGGAAGGTGGCACTAGCATTTTTAAGGCCAAAAGGCATGGCACGATAGGAAAAGGTGCCCCATGGGGTTGTGAAGGCATTCTTGTATTGATCTTCCTTGCGGATCTGAATTTGGTTGTATCCAGAGAAACCATCCATGAAGGATAGGACTTCATGCCTCGCACATGCATCGATGAGCTGGTCAATAAATGGTGTGGGGAAGTTGTCTTTGGGACACGCTCGGTTTAAATCATGGAAGTCAATACATACTCGGATGGTGCCTTGTTTCTTGTTAACAGGGACGGGGTTAGAAACCCAAGTGGTGTATGCAATAGGATAAATGAATCTTGCTGTGCGAAGTTTCTCAATCTCTGCTTTAACGGCGGGGAGCTTTGATGGATGAATGGGTGCTATTTTTGGTGAACAGGGGGTACATCTGGCCATGTGTCAATGTGGTGTTCTATGATGGCAGGGTCAAGACCAGGCATTTTGGTATAGGACCAGGCAAAGACATCGCGGAACTCTTGGAAAAGTTTTTTGTACTCTCCAATTTCGTACTCAGTGCAGGAGGCTCCTAATGTAATGAGTTCATGAGGACTGGCTGGGGCAGAGATATCAATGTGGATTGTGGGTGAGATATTGGCCATGTTACCTTCCTCGAAGGCATCGAGAGCAGGAATGGGCTCTTTAAACCAATCGACTTTGGTGGGGAGGAAATCTTTGGACTCAATCGAAAATTGGGTGGCTGTGGTGGGGGAGGACTCTTCCGGGAGGAAATAGGAACGATGGTGCATATCCTCCCAGGGGTAATTAGGTGCAGTAAGAGCCTCGAGAATCTCCTCATCATTGTGGAAATTTTGGGTCGTCAAATCAATTGACGAGGGAGCGTTAGTAGAAGAGATCATATAAATGGTATTAATCTCTCCGGTTGGCGGGGATGTTGGGGGGTGGATCTCTTCAATGGTGGGGGGAGCTATCTCGAGGTCCAAATTATTCATCTTGTAGAGAGCTGCTCTGTAATCTCGGAGATCTGGATAGTGATGTGAGTAATGGCCGTAAATAACGCATATTGCACAAGGGTGGTTGGTCCGCAGTGATTTATCATGAGGCTTAGGGGTAGGGGCGAGTTGGAAAACCGGGATGTTGGGGTCGTCGTCAAGCATTTGCATGTGCTCTTGTAATGCAGGTAATTGTGGACACTGATGGGTAGCATGGCCCAATTCATCACACAAAGAGAATTTGGGAGGAGCGCGAAACGTGGGGGGGTTTTTAACCGTTTTGGGTGGGGGTAAAGCAGTGTGGTTGTGGGCCTATGCCCCCAGTGTGCTTGATAAGAGGGGATGAATTGGTGGATGAGGAAGGAGTAGTGACATCGGGAGGTGGTTGACTAGTAGTGGTGATGGGTTGCACCGGTTGTAGGATGACATTTGGTGTCGGGGGGGGAACGAGAGGCGTGATATACCACACAGGTAGTCCTAAAGTTAACCCGGGGAGGCTGAGAGTAGCCATAACTAGGGCGATTACTACTCCTGAAGGGGGAAATAGGAAGGGGATTATGTGGATGGGTGTAACACCAACATGACTAGGTACCAATGGTGGTTGGGGTAGCAAGGGCGGTTGATGGTTGGGTGTTGGTGTATTGTGGGAAAGGGTACATAAGTCAGATATTTCGGTCGCTGGTGATGGGGGTGAAATGGATTGGAATGTTGAGGTCATCGGCGTATCTGAGTAAACTCCAAGTCCCACTGAGGAAACCAATGAGGTAGATGCACCACAAACAGGTTGTTCAACCATGGGGAGAACATTTTCGGGTGCAGTGGGGGCATTGGGATTGTAATAGGTGAGTTGATCAACCTTGACCATGCGTCTGTCATGGGGGAACATCATGGTATGAAAAATGGATGAGGCAACCGCCTACATGGCATACATGTAACTGCAGCCAAGTAAGAGGTTATAATCAAGTTGGGCGTTGATGACCTCTATGTCAATAAGCACTGTTTTATCAGCCAACTGGATGGGGACATTAGCTAAGAGACCTTGGGGTTGAGCCGAACGACCGTCGTAGGCTCGCAATGCAGTGGTGGACTGTTGGAGAGTAGGGAATCCCAACTTCTGCCAAACGAATGTGGACATAACGCATGTAGAGGCACCCTCATCGATGATGCAGCGATGGATGACAAGATTCCGAACGGATACAGAAACTTGGAACGCTAATGTGGAAGGCAGGCGTGGTTCGGATTGGTCCAAATCAAAGGCCATCATTCGTGAATCGGTCGGGTCAATAGCACCAATGGCCGATAACAGAGTCTTGCGCAGTGTAGGACGGTTTTTTAAGACCTCTAACGCAGACATGGCTGTGGGGGACTGAGCTAAATCATCTACGATGTTGTAATCAGATGCAACGCGAGCATTGGGGTTATTGTTGATGCGGCGAAGTGGGAAGCGAGGGGCTTTTGAGGCGCCATCTAATGGGGCTGGCGGTTGTCGTAATGACTGATCGGTGGGAAGAGAGTTGGTAGTTTTGTCGGTGGGAGGGCTTTCAGGGGTGGAGCCATATTGGTTCCGACGAGTTTGAAGGTTGATGACGCCTTGGGTTGGTAAAGGGTTCTGTAACACCAAGGGTTGAGTCTGAGGTGGTGGGGGGTTAGGTGGCGCCTGAGGTGCCGCGTGCCCTTGGCGGTGGGAATCATCGGTCTAGAGTTGTCGGGCCTGCTCCAAATGTGGGCAGGCGTGTGTGTAATGGCCATAGACCCCGCAAATAGAACAAGGATGGTTTGTTCACAAATAAGGGTTTTTGGCTTGCTTGGGTGGCCTGTCGAGTTTTGGTTGGCAGGTGCCGCATTATTATTGTTCGGGGGATTAGGGGGCTGGCTGCCTTGGTCTGGAGGGGGGTTGTTCCCGCGGTTACATCCTTTGCGGTGGTTTTGCTGGCCTTGTTGGCGTTGGTTAGTTTGGTTTTGCTGTGGATTTTGTTGCGCATACACTTGCCCTTGGGTGGCAAGTGGGTTCTGGGGTTGTGCAGGTGCGGGAGTAGGTTGTGGTGGATAATAAGTGGGTGGAGGCAGTGCAGGTGCTGAACCTTGTGGGGGTTGCTGATACGTCTGTGTGACGGGTTGTGGGTTTGCCGCAGGTGCTGCCTGTGGCGGATAATAAGCAGGGGGGATTGAGAGGACACAGGAGCTTGAGCGACCTGCGAGTGGTAATATGGCTGAGGTGCGACTGGTGGGACATAAGCGGGGGACGCATGGTCGAAGAACTGAGGTGGACATGATGGTCCGTGGGAATGGTGGTTATGGGCCATGGGAGCATATGAATTGGTTGCTCCGGAGTGGGATGTAGCCCGGGAAAGGTTGGGGTTAGCATTAGTACATGCTATGGAAAAGGGTTGGTTATGTGAGGCAATACAGCCAATGATGCCATCTGTGGCATGGGATGCCCTCGGCGCATCGTTTTGGGAGGAATCACCATGGGGGGCGTTAGGTATGATGGTATAGAGGTAACCAGACTGGGCGTAAATAAGGTCAAATTGCCGGGCTTTGAGGATGGCCTCTTCCTTAGACTAGGGTTGCTCGGATGCCACATCCTTGGAAATGACAGGAAGGAGAGATTTTAGAAACCAATCTAAGAAGATACGGTCATCTAACTTGATTTTGCATAGGATTCGGCGTCGACGCCACTCATGAATGTGGTCAGTGATGTGGGTAGCCGTATTCTGTCGGCAAGACAGTAGGATCTCAACTCTCGCGTCATAGCGGACAGGTAACTGAAAGAACTGCAGGAAGGTCAAGGTGAGGGAAGTAAAGGTGGCATGGGTCCCATGGGGCTGCTAGATGTACCATTTGGCTGCAGAGCCAGTGAGAGTGCATTGTAACAGATAGAGGTGGACGGAGTTGTCCACTATGGAGTTGGAGGAACACCATAGATGGAAAGACATAATATGGTTCTGGGGGTCTTCACCTGCCTTGCCCTTAAACTTAGGGATGTCTGATGGGAGCTTGGTGGGCATGTGAGGCTATGCAGGGTCGTGTCTGATGGGATCGTTAGTCAGTCTGGCCAGGTCAGGAAGGTTGAGACTAGCCATGAATGGAAAACTAGTAGAAGGATGTGACATACTGGTGGTCGTGACCACGTTGGGGCCAATGCCCCCAAGTGTAGGGGCTGGGTTTAGGTTGGGGATGTTGCCCCCAAGTGGAGGAACGAAGGTGGTATGGGATGGTCCTGCACCACCAAGGGTAGTGTGAGTCACTGGTGGAGTTGGGTTGGGTATGCTAGCCACTGGAATGGGAACAGTGATCGGAATGGTGGGTGTGGGCCCCATCGAGGGCATACCCAAAGCGGGTGTGGTGGTGGATGCTCCACCAATGGTCCCTACAAAGAAAGGGTTGGATGTCGTGCCATCCATGGGGCTGGTTGGTGCAGTGTAAGTGGGGTTTTCGGACTCTACCTCAGAATCAGATGTGAAATAAGGGGCGTCTGGGTCGGGTGACGGAGCTCTATGTCGTCGACGAGTAGAGTCAAGTGATGAAGCTCGAGGTCTGTGACGAGTGGTATCAAGCGGTGAAGCTCTACGTCTATGACTAGTGATGTCAAGTGAACCGTGCTGCGGGGGCTTGCCCCGGAGGCACCGAGAATGTCTCGGGGACTCAATGGTGACAGATGGTGTCAAGTATCTGGGGGTTGTGTTGAGTGAAAAAATAGCTCAAAAACCCTAATGCAACCGAGTGTGCAGAATGAGAGCGTAAAAAATACGGCACTCAGGCCAACAACTAGCTCAAAACACCGATTGTAACAGCTGTGCTACAATAAGTGGAGCGTCAACAACAATGGTCAGAATACCAACAAGCAGCAGGTTTCCTAAAAAATAAAGATAGTGGACTCACTAGACCAAAGGGAGGTAAGGGAGCATGCAAACACCTAGCTAGATAGTATTCTGACTCAACCAGACATATCCTCTGCAAGGTGATGAAATCCAAGTCAGACAATATGGATAGTAGAGCCAAGTGGCTAAAGATATCCCCCTACCGGGAGGTACACCGGGTAAGACAATCCTAGAAGAAAGGCAACTAAGATACCCCATTCATGACACGTCCAGAAAGGTGAATCTGCAGCTCTGGTCCTATCACTGTGTGGGCTAAAAGGAATCACCACACGCAGACCAACGAGTAGGTAGCCTTCGGTTACTGAATCAATTGCGGTATTCCACTTAGGCCTTCGGAACCAGTCTGGCTACTTCAACCCTCCTAAGGGAGAGGCCCTCTGATAAACTGGTTGTGACTGTGCCAAAAAATACTAGGGGATTTTGGTTCCCTAATGGACAACAACTATGTCTCAAGTGTAAGTGACTGAGGGGTGTTATTTGGATGCCTATCCCCCCTGTCCTACCTAGCTACAATATTCTTATGTGTTCCCCAAGTGGGGTTAAAATGTTGGTTGTGTTAAGTAGTATTTTAAGGCTCACTTGAATTAGGTGACAGAGTGTGTGCATGTGAGGTAATGAACCCAATCAAAAGTGCGACGGGGTGAGCAACTTTTTAACTAATAATAATGCAGAAATTAAACTTGTAATGCAAAATTTTCTTTTTTCAATTGAAATGCTTAAACTTTTAAAAAATTTCTGTAAATGGAACAGAAAGCAAACTGCAGAAAAAGGCTGTAAGTAAGTATGGCTGCAGACATAATAGGTGTCTGTGCAGATGCAGAAAATATTGCAGCAAAGTTCTGGGTTCAAAAAATGGTAAAAAAGTGTAGAAAATAGATCGCGGGTCTGTGGCAAAACTGCACGGCCGGATCACGGGAAACAGGCTGAAAGCAGCGGGGAGATCGCAGGAAACAGGCTGAACGCCTTTGGGAGATCACAGGGAACAGGCTGAAAGCCACAGGGAGATTGCAGGAAATAGGCTGAAAGCCGCGGGGAGATCACAGGAAACAGGCTGAAAGCCGTGGGGAGATCGCAGGAAACAGGCTGAAAGCCACGGGGAGATCACAGGAAACAGGATGAAATCCATGAGGAGATCGCAGGAAACAGGCTGAAAGCCATGGTCAGATCGCAACTGTGGGGAAAAAATATGCGATTTCCGGCAGCAAACCCAACTGCCGAAAGGGACAGCCGAAAGGGGTAAACAGAAAAATACTTGCAGAAAATTAAAAACGTCTAAAAATTATAACCAAAAACTCAAAGGAACACTAGGGGAGTCGCCAAAATTGTAGCTAGGGTTTTCACCCTAGCTTGTGCAAATGGGCACCTACTAAGGAGAAGGGACTCCTTAGTAGCAGTTCAATAAAACAGTAAAATATGATAGTAAGTAAAAACAGTAAACCATTCTAGCATGTGTATAAAAAGACAATGAAAAGATAATGAAAATTTGTTTTGTATTAAGTTTACCTCAAATATTGAGGTTGGTGGAGCCTTTGCAGTAGTCCAGGGGCTGCTCCAATGCTCCAATGATGTTCCTTCTCCTTCTTCCAAGGTGTTTTGGATATGGGCCAAAGGGGTTCTCAAGTGGGAAATTGGCTCCAAGTGGAGAGCTAGGGTTTCAAGAGAATTTTTGGCAGCATAAGGATGAGAGAAATTGTGGATATGAAATGGGGAGCCTCCATCACCTATTTATAGGTTTTTTAGTGGTGGAGTGTTGACCCATGGTTTTTGGCGCTATATGGTTTAGGTCAATTGTATAGGGTTTTTGCTTCTTTTTTTCCCTCTTTTTCCTCTTTTTTATATTTTTTATTCCCTTTTTAGAGGGTTTTTTCTATTTTTGGAGGAAATTTAAATTATTTTGGGGAAAAAAGGGGGTTTTTTGACTTTTGGAGGCTTTTTAATGGTTTTTTAAGGTTTTGGAGGCAAATATGGTAGGAAATATAGACAAATGAGTCATGTAATGATTGAGATGAGGTAGTGAGCACTTTTTGGATGTTAACATTTATAATTAAGGTGTCCAAACCTTTCATGCCAAAGCCTACTAACCTCGTTGCCATGAGTGAGGAGAGCAGTGGGATTTTCAAGCGGCAGTGGGATTAGATACGATATCTTGGTCCAGCGGGAAGCAGGGATCCATAGCCCAGAGCACTACAGAAGCAGAATACATAGCTGCTAGTGTTGCCTGCCGATAAGCAATGTGGCTCAGAAAGCTACTTGCAGGATTGTTCGGTGAAAATCTTGAGCCTACAGTTATTAGGTGTGACAATAATAGTTGCATCAATATTTCCGAAAACCCAGTGTTTCATGACAAGTTAAAGCACATTGAAATGAAGTATCACTTCATCCGAGACATGGTCCATAAAGGTATAGTGAAAATTCGGTACATTGCTACTAATGAGCAGATTGTAGATGTGTTAACAAAGCCTCTGTAAGTGACAAAGTTCAGGTATTTTTGAGACAATCTTAGTATGGCAGATAATGCCTCCATCGCCGACAGGGAGTGTTAAATGTACAACATCAGGAGACATTCTCCAAACCAATCGTGTGCAACCAAGATTGATCCTCTCATATAGAGGTGAATAGTTTGATTTCCTTCTGTGTAAAGGTTATTCCTCCTGTATAGAGGTAATTGATCAAAGTAATGATGTTGTAAAGTCTTGTTGGACAAGGCTCCGCACTTGTGTGTCAAGTCATGATTCTCATGTGAACCTTACGTATAAAGGTATCCATGGGATGGATCTTCTGTATAGAGGTGGACCTTCTGTATAAAGGTATCCATGGGATGGACCTCCCGTATAGAGGTGGATCTTCCGTATAAAGGTCACGTTTACTTGTTAAAATCATTTAATGTTGTGTGATGTATTATTAACCATGATCACCAGATTGTTATTAAGTCTCCTTTAGAGATTGATCACCTCTAGTGAATTAATTTAGCATATGATCATTTGGTCTGGAATAATATACTATGATCACAACATTCGATAATTCTTCGTAGTATAATGTAATGTGATGGATAATAAAAATTAGCACATATTGACCATGCAGTAAAAGATAAAGAGATAAAGATAAATGCATCGAGATCAAAAAGATAATTCGAATTGATCAGGAGATGACTAAGTGAACTTGAATTGTTAAGCTTCAGTTAAAGCCACAATGTATGCCTCAATTAACTAAAGAACTCACAGTGGTCACTACAAGTAAATCAATCAACATGATTTCAGTTAATAATAGTTGACTAAGTGTTAAATAAGAAGGACTAGTTAACTAAAGTGTTTTCACTTTAGTTAAACTAAAATACAACACTTCAGTAAATCAAGGAGAACTCGAATTGATCACTACAATGATGTTATCAAGAAATAATCAGTTAAAGAGAGTTAACTAAGTGACAACAAAGAAGATCTAGTTAACTAAGTGTTATTGCATGACACCACTTATGTTAAACTAAAAGATGACACTTGAACGACGACACTTGAGTTAGCCACCTAACCAAGTGGGAAAGCTTTCAGTTAAGAGGCAAGTTCATCCTAAGTGACAGCTTAGTGAGATACAGTACTGCATGAGAAGTGGGGCGCACTTCTGCATGCAAGATTGATACATCTAGTTTGAGGTCGAGTTCATACCGAAGGTAGAAGATACAAATAGAAGAGAAGAATGTATAAATATGTAATAGAAGAGAATAATTTATAAATATGTTATATAGGATTGATGAATTCAATGTGAAGCGAATTCTCTTCTCCTTTGAAGGCAATGCACTTCTCTTTGTGTGCAGGATATTATTATTGAAGGCAAGGTGTTTCTCCGATTGATCTCTCTTCTCTATCGCTTATGTATCTTCACCAAGAGTGTTTTGGTTATCTCTTATCTTCCGAAAGCAATCTGCTATGTTGTAAAAGAAAACATTCTCCTCTATCCATTATATTATACTGAGAAGAATTACTGGGGTTTTGTTCTCATAGTCTTGAGGATTTTCTCCACAGTATATCTTGTGTTATGGATGTATGAATTCCATGTGATTGAATTGTCTCATTGTTTCAAGTTTCGACATCTAAAAGAATTAAAGATCAAAGCTTAACCAAATATCAACAAGGTCCTACACCCAACCCTTAGATTATATCAATATCCCTTCTAGAAGAAGGTTTGGAAGCCCAAAGGTCAAGAAGAGTCGAGAGAGAAGATGAATTGTCAAGGGTGCTTGAAGGAGTGTCTGGGGGATGATAAGGATATGAGGGTTTTGTTGGATTCAACGGTAATGGAGTTTGAGGTATATCTGATGGACAAAAGTTAGAGTGCACTCTTAAGGAATTGGTGGTGGGTGTTGTTTCAATTCCATTGATTGTTACAAATCTTTATCAAGACGCACGAAATGAGATCATTAGGGAAGTTTTTGATGACTTGGACATATCATCGATACAATTAACTCATTTGGAGGCTATATGGAAAGTAGATATGTATGTATGGTTTTCCAAATTAAATATGCATGAACACTAGACACCTAATATCCACCACCAAACATCTAAAAAACATACAAAATTGAACAAAAATACTCCTGATGTACGTATGATCCCCTTATTCAAATTTAAGGTAGATATAGGACTTGAGCCACTGTAAAATGAATAATTTTATTAAAAAAATGATACATGGGATCTTTGACATTGTCTTTTAGGAAATTTTTAAGAAGCCTTTTACATAGTTAGGTAACTAAACTTTCAAGCACTCAACTAAAATTTTCCAACCTTTCATAAGGATTTTAGTCAAAAGCTATTACAATTTTTTAGCAAAAAATAAAGATCTATGTCAATTTTGTTTGAAACTACCAAAGATGCCAAAGTCACTCCTTCCTTAAAAAATGACACCTTTTCAAAACAAGCCTTCAAAAGTACTTTAAATATTCATATGATAAGTTATAATCAAAATATTAATAATACATACATACAACAAAGTGGACTCTACCCATTCACATATAGTTGAATGTGTCGGAAGGCAGTTGTAGGTACACAAGGAAGATGGAAAATATTCCTAACCTAGGGTTTCATAATACTTAAGTTTGGTTCTACAAACATCGTTTAACTATGGACGAAGAGATCCAACTCTTTGATTAATTTGAAGACTATATTTTGGAGGACCTCATATTCACCTCCACATTGTATTCTAGTACCTTGCTGAATGAACAAAGTTTGGAGGTTGGTACGATGACCTCACTACAGGGTTGCATAGTAATTTTACACTTGGGGAACAATGGGGGATTCGGTTCCTTTTGTCCCATTAGACCATAATTTTGGATCTAATTCCGAGGGTAAGATGAATCAACTACCAAAATATGCAGATGAAAAAAAGATAAAGCTGACATCCCTCATAGCCCATCCACAATGGAATGATACTTCACCTGAATTGCCTTTCTACTTAGGAAATGTTTGATCAACAAATAGAAGGTTTTGGTTGAGCATTGTGAAGTCACTATGAATCATCTCTTGGGTTTGTGGGAGGTCCTCTCTATCTGAATGAACTACACAATTTTCATACTAGGGCTCCATCTTAGGTTGGTACGAAGTGGCCTAAGGTTATCTGGTCCCATGGAGATGGCTTTTTGTTGGTGGTTAGTGAAGATAATTTTGCTATGCAAATAACTAAGCTGGAGAGCCAAGATTTGGTAGGAATGTTTTCTGGAAGCTAGGTTTCCTTGGACACCATGAATGTAATGTCTAAAAGGATGTGCGATCATGTGGTTGGATATAGCCTAATTGTACACTTTATGGCCTAGTGTTGTTTGGGGTTCATATTCCGTTGAAAGGAGGAGGTGTTGAGTATATTGCATTAGTGTTGAATAAATGACAAAACTCAGAAATTTGCTCACACACAGTTCATGGACAGATTTGTCAAACACTTCATGAACCACTGATATCACCCTTCAAGGGTAAACTAAGCCAATGTAATTTTTCCAAGCATTAAATAGACATGTGCTATGGCTGATATACTGTTCATAAAGTACATTTAGCAGCGGAAGATAAAAAAACACAGCAGACTGTCATACAAATTAAGACACAGGATTTTGGTCAACAATGACCCTGGAAAAACCCCCCCCAACCCCTGGGGAAAACCAGCATGCAAGAGAAATTTTATTGAGCTTGAGAGAGAAATTTCAGAGTACAACAGTCATTACTTTTCAGCATTAAATGAACAGAACTTAACCTTGATTTGTGCACAAAATCTACCTCGAAATGCATGCCTGAAAATACATAGTCAGCTACAGGAATCTGCCTAGTCTGACCACACTGTATGAAACTCACAAGCAGCAGTTCTCTCTCGGTTTGTGTGTACAGAAATCATCTATTTCAGTACATTCAAGCAGGCTGCTACAGTGCCTCAAAACTTGTGCCAATAGCAGCTATCCTCTTGTTGTACGGCCCCTCCTTTCTCTGTTGTACGGCCTTCAAATTCTGCTGAATCTTCCTCAAGATGTGTGCCACTTTTGTACCTCGAAAAGTGTGCCCAAAACTTAGCGGTACTGACTGCAAGCAATTTCCAGCAATATTTTCTTGGAAAGCATGCTGATTCTCTCAGCTGGTGCATCCCTCTCCTCCTGGAAAATCGTGCCCACTCCTTGAAATTTGAGCCCACACTTTGGGCAGCTCTTCTCTCCCCTTCTCTTGCTCAAGGTATTGCTTCCTCTTGCTCAAGTGCTTCACACACTCCTCACCAAGCTCCTCCTTGGAAATCGAGCCACTCCAAGAACTCTCTCTTGAATGTCTGCCCAAATGAAGTCTCATTCATCTTTTATTTACCCTATTAGGGTTACTCTCATGACTTTTCAACTTCAATGGACGAGATTAGATCTTGGCCAAGAGATCTATGGCTGGGATCTAATCTCTCACTCACTTAAATCTCCTAAGTGAACTTTACAATAAATTTTCTTTTTGAAAAGTCACATTACCCTAAATATTTAAAAAGTACACTTTATGACTTAAAGTCACTTTAGAAACATAATAAAGTGCGACTCAATTTTAAATCATAAAGTCACATAAAAAAGGTACTTTAATAAAAACACATTAATAAAGTCACTTTACGAATATAAATGAGACTCCAAGTTATTGACCCCTGCACCTAGGCACCTGATGCAGGAGTGCCACCGAGCTATCAAATGCTAACACTCCCTCTTAGCGAGGGAGGTACTACTGTCATCAGCTCCACCTGGATCTCTCCCTCCAATAACTGAAGCTCCCTCTGAATCTGAATGCCTCTCAGATACCTGCACTGGATCAACTGCTGAAGGTCTCCGTCTGACAACTCTGAACTGAGAGTTCTCCTCACTCTCCTGCTTATCCTGAAGAACCATATCATACCAACTTTGTTTCCTCACAGAGTTGGATGAATCCTCCACACTAACAGCCACTGCTGCTGCCACTGAATCTGATCTCTCACCAGGCTCACCATCCACCGGATGCCCCAAAAATCGGTATATCCGGCCATCATGGATGCCAAGCAGACTCGCTGCACCCAAGCCCCCACTCACCGGATATATATAAACACGCCCACTCACATGAAGAACCGCATATCCATCATCCTCCAAAGCTGAAACTGAGACCAAGTTCCTCTTCATCTCTGGAACAAACAACACATCACCAACCTCCAGATAACCACTAGATTCGAGTTGGAATAGGAATTTTCCAACTCCTTCTACTGCATGGGTGCCGGCATACCCATCTTCAGTCAGTATAACTCTATCAATATCTGTCAACTCTCGGAACATTGCTCGTATCCCTGTCATATGGCGTGCTGCTCCACTATCTATGTACCATGCTCCAGCATCCAAACTCTCCGCTACACTACCATCTGAAAGAACTGAGACGAGCGAGAATTCCCTCTTGAATTCCGTCGCAAAGTCTCCCACTTCAGCTGGAGAGGCCGCCTCGGGTTCTTCTTTCTTCTTGTTCTTCTTCTTGTTGGGACACTGCCCATCATAGTGACCATAACTCTGGCAAGCAAAGCATTTTACTTTGCTCAAGTCTTTGGCTCCATTGCTCAAGCCACCCTTTTTCTTTCTACCCTTAGCTGAAAGGGACACATTCTCTTCATCAACAACCTGCTTAGTCTTCCCTTCTCGGATCTCCTCCTGAGTAAAATCATCCCATAGTATTTCCCAAGAGGGAAAGTTCTCTCTACCAACTACACACTTCACGAACACATCCAACTCCTTAGTGAATCCCTTCAGGGCTATCCGCACTAGCTTGGGATCAGGAATCATCTCACCAACTGCACTCAATTCATCTTTTATTTGTTTGAGTCTAGTGAGGTAAGAGGCTACATTCTCACCTCTTGTCATCTTAGTGCCATGAAGCTTATCCTTTAGGGCCATTTTACGATTTTCATTCTTGTTCTCATACAAACTTTTTAAAGTATCCCACATCCCCTTAGTAGTTAGTTTCTCTGCCAAATGTGGGATGAGGTGATCTCAAACACCATCCAGAAGCAGTCTCTGCATTCTGGCCTCCTTCACCTCATGTATGTCAAGGGCTATAGGATCAGCTGTGGGAGGAACCACTGTGGTACTAACAAAGGTCCATAACTTGTTTTGCTTGAGAACAGCTGTCATTCGGGCTTTCCACTGTAAGTAGTTGGAAATCCCTTCCAACCTATCTTCATATCGGATGCAAGCCATCATTTTCTTCTGCTCTTTTTCAACAAAGCACACTCTGCCTTCTTGACCAAAAATACTCAGCTGTACTCAACACCTTTCTGCTCACTTTGTAAAAAAAAAAATTAACAGACAGCTGTTACTTCACATGCACATCATCTGCAAAAAAAATATCAGCACTTCTCTGCTGCCCAACAGTCTACTGAAATCTCAGAGCCCCAGCTCTGATACCATGTTGAATAAATGACAAAACTCAGAAATCTACTCACACACAGTTCATGGACAGATTTGTCAAACACTTCATGAATCACTGATACCACCCTTCAAGGGTAAACTAAGCCAATGTAATTTTTCCAAGCATTAAATAGACATGTGCTATGGCTGATATACTGTTCATAAAGTACATTTAGCAGCGGAAGATAAAAAAACACAGCAGACTGCCATACAAATTAAGACACAGGATTTTGGTCAACAATGACCCTGGAAAAACCCCCCCAACCCCTGGGGAAAACCAGCATGCAAGAGAAATTTTATTGAGCTTGAGAGATAAATTTCAGAGTACAACAGTCATTACTTTTCAACATTAAATGAACAGAACTTGACCTTGATTTGTGCACAAAATCTACCTCGAAATGCATGCCTCCAAATACATAGTCAGCTACAGGAATATGCCTAGTCTAACCACACTGTATGAAACTCACAAGCAGCAGTTCTCTCTTGGTTTGTGTGCACAGAAATCATCTATTTTAGTACATTCAAGCAGGCTGCTACAGTGCCTCAAAACTTGTGCCAACAGCAGCTATCCTCTTGTTGTACGACCCCTCCTTTCTCCGCTGTACGACCTTCAAATTCTGCTGAATCTTCCTCAAGATGTGTGCCACTTTTGTACCTCGAAAAGTGTGCCCAAAACTTAGCGGTACTGACTGCAAGCAATTTCCAACAATATTTTCTTGGAAAGCATGCTGATTCTCTCAACTGGTGCGTCCCTCTCCTCCTGGAAAATCATGCCCACTTCTTGAAATTTGAGCCCACACTTTGGGCAGCTCTTCTCTCCCCTTCTCTTGCTCAAGCTATTGCTTCCTCTTGCTCAAGTGCTTCACACACTCCTCACCAAGATCCTCCTTGGAAATCGAGCCACTCCAAGAACTCTCTCTTGAATGTCTACCCAAATGAAGTCTCATTCATCTTTTATTTACCCTATTAGGGTTACTCTCATGACTTTTCAACTTCAATGGACGAGATTAGATCTTGGCCAAGAGATCTATGGCTGGGATCTAATCTCTCACTCACTTAAATCTCCTAAGTGAACTTTACAATAAATTTTCTTTTTGAAAAGTCACATTACCCTAAATATTTAAAAAGTACACTTTATGACTTAAAGTCACTTTAGAAACATAATAAAGTGCGACTCACTTTTAAATCATAAAGTCAAATAAAAAAGGTACTTTAATAAAAACACATTAATAAAGTCACTTTAAGAATATAAATGAGACTCCAAGTTATTGACCCCTGCACCTAGGCACCTGATGCAGGAGTGCCACAGAGCTATCAAATGCTAACAATTAGTGTTGGTATTTGAACAAGACTCTGTTGATTCTTAATTTGTGCCATCCTATTTTTGATGCTTAGGAAGAATATATTACTAACAACCCTGTAAGGGTTAAGCTACCTAGGTTTTCGATTGAGTTCTAGACATAGGAAGGATTGAAAGCAATAAGGGACACTCTGGGTAATTTCATTGTGGTGGATAATAGTTTTATGAACTTTTATGCATGCTTGGTGGTCCATATTTTGGCCGAGATTGATGTTCGCCAAGGAATTTTTGAGCTGATGGAGTTGGTGGTCAGAGGAAGTTCCTATACCCAACCCTTAGATTATATCAATATCCCTTTTCATTGTACTCATTGTCATCATTATGGCCATGTTTTGGTTGACTATGAATTTCCATTCTAGAAGAAGGTTTGGAAGCCCAAAGGTTAGGAGGAGTTGAAAGAGAAGATGAATTGTCAAGGGTGCTCAAAGGAGTGTATGGGGGATGATAAGGAAATGAGGGTTTTGTTGGATTTGATGGTAGTGGAGCTTGAGGTATATCTAATGTACAAAATTTAGAGCGCACTCTAAAGGAATTGGTGGTGGGTGATGTTTCAATTCCCCTGATTGTTGCAAATATTTATCAAGAGGCACGAACGGAGATCATTAGGGAAGTGTTTTATGACTTGGACATATCCTCGATACAATTAACTCATTTGGAGACTATATGGAAAGTAGATGAGCTTTCCACTAGGACTTGGGGTAAGAAAACCGTGGAATTTTTTTCTTCAATTATAGTGATAATATTAGATATCTCCCTATAAATGCTCAACATATTTCTAATTGTCACCGTTCTACCTCTTTTGAAATAATCTTGGTACATGAGGGTAATTCCTTGGGTGAAAGGAAGGAAGATGGTAATTACTCCATTAACTTGTTAGCCAATCCAGGCTCTTCTATTAGCTCCTTTATTCCCATTGATGGGCGTACTTCCCGTTCCCAAGGTTATGGCCCTTACTAGTTGAGACC
The DNA here is from genome assembly GCA_027924585.1 of Larix kaempferi. NCBI lineage: Eukaryota > Viridiplantae > Streptophyta > Pinopsida > Pinales > Pinaceae > Larix > Larix kaempferi. The sequence goes on along the minus strand of BSBM01001005.1, from coordinate 21,855,783 downwards.
TAGACCTCGTTCTTTGGATCTTAAGGTCTTTGGGGGTGTGGGGATGGACCTTTCAAAGAAGTTTGGGGTTCCTAAGGTGGGAAGGAACTATGCTCTTAAGCATGCACAAGAATAGGTGGCTAGGGAAGTTGGCTAGGGTAAGTTGAAGTTTATATCTAGAATTCTTGGAGTAGGAAAAACCCCAAGGCCAACCTCGTGATGAAGATCATGTCAGTCAATATTAGAGGCTTGGGAGGGCAAGCCAAATTTTTTTCCCTCAAGCGCTTTAAAAACCATACATGATATTGATCTAAGAGACTATGGGTAAAGGAGAGTATTTGGTTGAGGAGCTAAGAAAAAAAATTGGTGGTTGGGAGTTCATCTCATTAGATTCATTGGGTTATTTTGGGGTAGTTATTATTAGTTTCAGTAATAATAACATGTCGATAAATTGTTTTGTTGTGTGCTCAGGTATGTCTACTATTGTCCCCAACAAAATCTTTGACTACTTTGTTATAGTTCTCAACTTGTATGTGGCTTATGAGGCTAAGCATGATTTTTGGGATCATATGTTTTCATTGCATTGCTTCATGGTGGATAATATCGTTGTTGGTGACGACCTTAATCTAACAGAGAACAATGCGGAGATCGGGGGCACTTCTACTCGGGAGTATCGATTAGCTCATTACATTAATAATAATTTTGTAAGGGTGGGTTGCATTGATGTGGATCCCATCCAATTCAGGCCGACCTGGAGTAACAATAGATTAGGCTCTAATGGTGTGGCAAAGCAACTTAATACATTCTCCAGCATGTAGAGAGATATTAGACGTGGGTAGGTAGCTTTTGGTGTTTGGATCACTATATTATATTTCTTGAGCTTAGGATTGGTGATGATAAACTAGATTCCCCAATTAAATATAGTCTAATTTGGGCTAAGGAGGAGGAACTTCAAAACATGGTTAAGAACTCATGGAAGCATGTAGAGGAGAGTGCAGGTGACAATTTTGGTGTACAGTTCGCACAATTGTTGACAATTATCAAAGAGGATGTGTTGATGTGGGAGTGGGAATGCCATATGAATTAGAGAGATGGTTTGATCCAGGATATGGAGAGGGAACTTGAGTAGGTCCTGTCATCCCTCAATGGTGGTATAGGTGTCAGGAACACTCAATAACATGTTATTAGTCTTGAGAAGAGGAGAAACACTTTATTATTGGAGAAAGAAAACAAGTGGAGATTGAAGAGCTAGGCTCATTTGAATGCCTTCATAGACTATAATAGATTTTAGTTCTAGAATTACGACATATTTAGATGGAGTAATAAATCCATATGGGAAATGAAAGATGGGGATGGTCAGTTGGTTCACGGTTTTGGTGAACTTGCCTAGTTGGGCGTTAATCACTTTCAAACTATATACACAAAATCTAAATGATCCAATTTGGGGGGAGATAATGAAGTTGGTGGCATACTTTCCTAGATTGGTTGAGGAGGATGAAAACATAGATATCTACAGGCTAGTGAGAAATGATAAATTATGGTCCTTACTCTATTCGTTTCAGAAGGACAAGAGTCATAGTCTAGATGGGTGGTCATTTGAGTTGTTCATTGATTTTTTGAAGTCATCGATGATGTTTTTTGGTTGCCGAGGAGGTTAAATTGACATGGAGGATGTCAAGTAGATTCAATACTACATTCCCCACACTGATTCCTAAGGTGGAATGCGAGAGTAAATTTGATGACTTGCGTTCAATTTCACTTTGTAATTGCATTTATAAGGTTCTTTCGAAGGTAATTGCAGTACATATTAAGCCCCTACTCTCTAGGGTTATTTCATTGGAGAAATTTGTATTTTTGAGAGGTAGGTTGATACACGAGGCCATAGGGTCACCCCAGGAGGGGATGCACACTATTAAGGCCTCCCATATTCATGTCGCAATCATTAATATGTATTTGTCTAAGGCCTATGATTAGCTTTCGTGGTTCTAGCTTAGACTCTCATTACTTCATCTTGGATTTAAGCTTCCCAATGTTAAGTGGATCATGGGTTGTATTACCTCCTCTTCATTTGTTGTATTAATTAATGGATCTTGTTCTTATTTTTTAAGTCTTCTAGGGGATTGAGATAGGGGTGCCCATTGCCCCCTGTCTCTTTTTATTAGTGGATGAAGGTCTGAGTAGGGTTATTCTTGCTTCTAGGAGACATATGAAGATTCAACGGATTAGTTTTGGGGGAAGAGAGCTGCTAACTCAATTTTTTTGTAGACAACATTATGATATTTGACCATCTCTCTGAGGAGGAATGTAGACAACATAAAGAAATTATAGATATGTTATGTTTGGATACAAGAGTGGAAATTAATCTTGATAAGTCAACGATGTATATTCTCAAGGAGGATGCACAATTATGGCACATTTGGGGCAGATCCTTTCCCTATCCTTCTCATACTTTGGAGGAAGGCGTTAAATATATTGCGTATACTCTCAAATGAAATAAATACGAGAAAGAATATTGATATTGGATGTATTTGGAAGATTGAATGCAAAGTGAACTTTTGGTGCAATTGTTGGCACTCTAAAGGAGGGAGGCTAGTGCTCATTAAGTCTATCCTAGAAGCCATTCATATCTACCGACATCTTATGGCTCACATACCAAAATACATTCTTGGTTGGATATGAAAGGTATGCTTCAATTATTTGTGGAAGGGAAGCTATGATTATAAGGGTTCGCACTTATCCAAAAGGAATGTCATTGCCTCCCCAAATGAATAGGCCATATGGGGTTTAAAAAAATCTTCTTCTTCAACCAAGCTCTTGATGCTAAGTCATTATGGGATTTCTTGTCACAGGATAGTTTATGTAGAAATATATTGATAGTGAAATATATTTCCTTTGGTTTAGTTTTAGATTGGATTAGGAGTTGGATCAAATCTATTGAAAATGTTTCTAATAAGTGGAAGGCATTGTCCTTGGCCTTTTCAGTACTTGGTCTAGATTTGTCTTAGAAGGTTGGTTTAGGAGATTCGGTCAAGATAGTGGTAAATGCTATTATGTTTAATGCCCCATTTATGGATAGACTTATTCAACCAAAATAATCGAATGAAATCATTATATATGGATAGGTGAGATGACTACATGTTAAGGTGCGATGTTATATTTAATATCTTATGGCTATTTATGACTAGCATTATGTGATTCATTTATTAGATGCAATCTAAATAGATGCGTAACTTAATATTGAAATTTATGTTATGATACACTACACTTCATGATATAGTACAATGCTATTGATGGTTTAATGAGTGTGATAGGATGGTCACATATTATTGAGAAAGTTGGATGGTGTTATATGGAAAGGAATCTAGATTGAGTTTGATTTATACATATCATTGTGAATTATGCATTATTATGATTAAATGGCCTCTATTGGATATTTTGATGTGTTGGTGGTTAATGTGCAAATCCATGAGACATGTTCACCAATCAATCCTACACATGGAAAATGGGGTTGTATGATGTACCTAGTTCAATTGGGAGAGGAGTAGTGTCCCTACTTTTTCCTACTAGCACTCCTTTCCATGAATGAGTTGAAAACGACAATTCATTCTACTAGATAATTCATGATGTCAGGGGGTTAGATCGCAAACTCAATCACTCATGAGGTAATATTAAGGGGCATGCAATAAGGTGAAACCTTATTCCTCAATATCTATTAGTCTATCAAACAAGGTAGTACATACCAATTCCCCACCAAAGAAGTTACTACTTGAAGGGCATAAGGAATTGTGAGACCCTTAGTATTAAGTATCAAGGAAAATTAATACTTGAAGGGCATGAAGATTCATGGCATTGTTAATATTAAACATAATTATTGAGAATGGGTGTACATAACTTGCTTTACATAAAGGAAATTAAAAGAAAGCATATGCATGATTAATTATCATTATAGGCAATTGCATATTTTATATTAAATAAAATAGTTTATGCAATTCATGGAAAAAGGCATTAGAAGTTGTGTATGAAATTAAAATATGAAACATTTTAAATTGAAAGGAAATAACTCAGTCAAAGTTTACCCACATCACAAGGACGAGAATAGGGAACCTAAGGAACATCTACGAGAAAATATAGGAGGATATTTCGGGAATGGGTGAGTTAATTAAAGAAAGATAATTTGAAATAAAATAGAAAAAGGTAAATACATGTGCACCCACTAAACTAGGAAAGAGGCAAAATATTAAGGGTACACTCAAGAGTAATTATAGGAAAATAGGTTGTCGATGATGAATAATGCTTATTTTAATTTAAAATAAAAGAAGTTACGTGTTCATGGATTGACACATGGGTGGGTAAATATTACATAATTAGCTAATTAAATAAAAGCTAGTTATGAATGGAAAGACAAGTGACTTGGACCACAAGTTCTATAAAAGGAAAACTTGGGATAAAAAGAAAGGGGATTATGCACCCTAATGGTCAATCGTATTCCTAATGCAAAATAAATGATTGTTTTTAAGAGTTTGGAAGTGATTGTAGTTGCTTGTTGGAAGTTGGGAAGCTTCACAAGAAGGTTATACTACTACTTACTATATTTGCTAGTTGGTGATCCTTCATACAACCCCTTCATAGCTCGGGGGTCCCTGGGGAAGAAGAGTACCCATAATTTGGGATTTGGTAGGGTGGTCAGTCTAGTGGGCATTGAATTAGCAAAGTGAAGAGCTTGGAGCAAGGATCTTGTCATCTATCCACTCAAGATAAATTAAGCGACATACAATACATGTATTCAAGTATTTAAATTTTTAATTTAAAGATATATATATATATATATATATATATATATATATATATATATATATATATAAGGAGCAAGTCGGTTCGAACATATGAGGGTTTCATGCAGTGGACGCAGCGTTTAACGGTTGTAGCAGCAACCCCGATCTGACTATTTCCTTTTGTTGTTTTCTCTAGTTCTTCCACATGGCAACAGGAGGCGATGAGGTTTTATGCGAGGGACAAAACTTTTCACATGGATTATTCTGAAGTAGATCTGGTTGACTATTCACCTGACCTTTACGAAGGTATTTCTATTTTTGTAATGAGCTTTGGTGGGTAGATGACGGACCACCGAGTAGATCCAATTGACAACATAGAAGTAGGAGCTTCTTAAGTGTTAGTTGGAGGTTTTATATCAAATCTGATGGACATGGAGTGTGGTTTTTCGCCACCCCTGTCTCTTGACAGAAACAAAACTGTGACTGTCTCTGAAACTGATACGATCCCTTTTTCGGCATGAGGTTTTGCAAAGGGTTTGGGGGAAAAACATTTCTCCCTCTCTTCTGATCTCCCCAAACCGGTTTAGGTTTTCTTTTAGCAACAGAAACCGCTTTTGCTTCTAAAGGGTGGGAATTAGGGTTTACCAAAAATCACACACCCTTTGGGGCCTTAGGGTAGGCAGATGAATGTGAGCTTCTAGAGGCGAGATGGCCTCTATCTGGTCATGTAGGCCCTGTAAATGAGTAGGTAAGGTTGATTCTAGACATCAACTCTCCTATGGTATTGGAGGGCTTTATCGCTTCTTTTGTTACAACGTAATTTTCCACCTTGTGAGCATCAACACTCTTTGGCCTACAGGATCCATTTTACTGACTCAGATCCACTTTATATCCTTCAGACACACTATTTTTCCCTATTTTTCCCCCTGTACGCTAGCTGCATCACTACAGTGGGCATACCCGTGAGTTGCATCACTGTAGCCCGCGGGTAGCATGTAAAATGGTAAAAATCACTAGTTAATTACTTTTTACTCCCAAAAAGCGGTCATAGGGTGACCTTTGGCCCTCCATTTTCCCTGAAACACCTCGATGTGTCCTTTCACTTACCTTTGGGAGGACTATATATTGAGTACATATGGCTTATAGACGAGAGGAGAAAGGAGAGCAAGAGAACTCTAGTGGATTTTTGCCCTATCTTGAGTCTACACTCATTAATCCTTGTAGTTGTGAACCCTTTATGTTCACCTTCCAAACTCCTATCATAGTTTGAGTTTGCCATTCCATGGAGGATTGAAGTGGTGGAGGCATAAGTGGATTGACCCAGATCTTGGTTCAGATTGGTTGCCGGCAAGAGGTCATATCACATTGTACTTCTTGTTGTTTATTAATAGAAATACTCATATTCTTGTCCATTAATGTTGTGAATGTTGTTTATATTACATTGGGTTGCATTTACTTATAATATCATGGACCATTTCTATTGATGATGTTAATGTCGTTTATATATTATATGCGCTTGTTGTATAATGGCTGTCAAGACTAATTTGCAAGTTCAAGTGCACGAGTTGAAAGCTCCAGTGGGGATCTACATCAAACGTTTGGATCGAGGTTGGTTATATTCTTCATTATCTTAGCATTGCCATTTATATAGCATAGCACTGAGAATTGAGTTAATTTCTGGTAGTCAACTGTCTGTTGTGGTCCACCCCAAGCCATAGGAAGTTTTATCCAACACATCTTTCTTACTGGAAGCTGACCAATGCAGGGACCCAGTTGAGATTGCCTATGAAAAAAGCCGAAGGTTAGAAGGACCCCAAGACACCGACTCCAAAAGCAGTCATGGGAATAGTGGCATGGAAAGCCAGAAGCGTCAGAAGAACAAATGTGCAAAGTCCTTTGGGGCTTCTCTTACGATGGTTTTCGGCATAGATGTTTCGATCCCTCAAGCAGTGGACATTGAAGAAGCAACGGTGGTTGTTGTTGGCTTGGTTTTGCAACCAAGCTTGAGTGCTATGGGCACCTATCAACAAGTGATAGCAGTTTCAAAAATTGAAAGCAAAAACAATTATTATAAATTTGAATCTAAACTAAACTAGCATGTGCATATAACAAATAAAATTTTTCTGAAAATGATTCAAGAACAAGAAATAAAAAGAATGAGTATTGTATTAAGATACCTCAAATGGTGAGGATTTGTGTTGAGCAACTTCCAAGGTGAGTAGCTCCAAGCTCCAAAGGTCTCTTCTCCAGGATAGCTACAATGGTCAAAAGTTCATGAGAGATTTTGACAGCATGAGGATAGGATGATGGATGGATGGAAAGTGAGGAGCCCCTACCACCTTTTTATAGTTTTTGGTGGTGGGGAATACCATTATGGTTTTGAGGAAACCAATGGTATTGACCAACATGGTTTAGGTACCTTTTCCCTCCTTTTTCCTTTTTTGAATATTTTGAATATTTTTTACTCCCTTTTTAATATTTTTGGGAATTTTGGACCCTTTTTGAGGGTTTTTTATGCTTTTTGAGGAAAAATATTCATTTTGAGTGGAAAAAGGGGTGTATTAAGGTCTTTTGGTGACCTTTTGATGGCTTTAGAGGCTCAAATGGTGAAAAAGTGGACAAATGGGTCATGTGAATAAGGAAATGAGCTAGTGAGCACTTTTTGGGTGTTAACGGTCGTAAAGGCGTGTGGGAGGTATTTTAGCCTTAACACACTGGAATATTGGGGGAAAAACAACTGGTATGGAATGTTGAATTATGCATCGGAGGCAAGGGTTTTGTCGAGGGGATGGTTTGTGTTCAAGTTCAAGAAGGAGGAGGATGCATATCACATTTTGCAACAACACTAGAGTATTGACTCCACTTCCATTTTTTTTAAGAAATGGACGCCATTGTTTGATGCGACTAGTGAAAGGATGGGTGTGCCCCAGTTTGGGTCAAATTGGCAGGGATACCAATGGAATTTTGGAACATGGATTCTTTCAGGGACTTCAGGAATGCCCTTGGGGCCTTCATATATGCAAGTATGTCCTCCTTAACCTCCAAAAGGATGGAAATAGAGCATATTTTGTTCTCTATAAATATCAAGGAAGGGATTCGTGAGGAAATTGAGCTCATTTGGGGCAAGGAGGTTCGTCACCAGAAACTGGATTATGAAGGCATCCCTTTCAGGTGTCATAGGTGCCATGTCTATGGTCATATTGCAAGTCAATGCTCACTTCCTTTCTCCAGAACCACCACAAGAGAAAGAAAGCGGTTAGTCATGGGGTTTGGAAGCTACTCAGAAGGATTTTCGGGGAAAGTTGGTAGAAGGGATCACGAAAATGTTATAGAGGACATCCCCATTTCTCCTAAGGATGGTGGAAGGGCATCCAAATTGAACCAGGTGAATCAAGAAGAAATTGTTGATCGAATAGATGGATTACAGTCTCAACATGATGCGGTTGAAGGAACTCGATAGATCTCCAATCCAACTGAAGCAAGTGTGATGGCCTCCCTGAGTATGGATCCTTCTCATTCCACACATGTTATCTCTCTAGCAAATTCATTTAATTTGTTGGGAATTGATTGGAAGGATCTCGACTCAAAACCCTCAAATCAAACCACAACTCTTGCATCTCTCTAATCCTCGATGATGTTTCCCCCTGTACATTCCAAACTTCCCTCTATAACCGACCATCTTGAACCCTCTCCATCATTTTAAGAAGGGATGGATGTTTCCTCATCTCTTGCTTTGGGTGAAATATCGATCCGTTTCCATCTCAGGTCTAGGGATATTCTAGACCTTTCTTGGATTCCTTTAGACAATCTAGGGTTAGGAAAAAAACCTACAACAACTAAAAGAGGAAAAGGGAGAGGAAGACCCTCGTATCTTGCATGTAATGTACCCGACATCCTATTGTCAACATTGAGACCACATGGTACTCAAATTCATATCCAGATTTTAACTTGGATGTCCAATTTCGTTTTTCTCCATTCATTTAATTACACAACGGAATAATATATGTATATATATAGTTTCCCAAAGCATCATACACATTCACATTTCCTTTACTGATAATTCAATAGGGAACAAGCATACAATGCCATGCAATTCCATTCATAGATATAAACATAAACATTAATTTAATAGTAAGCAAACACATAATTAACTATGGCATTCATAGATAGTTAGAAACTTATCTTTTAACCCAAATGTTATCCAACTGGTTGCAGGTGGAGGATGTTCCTCCTAGCCATAGGCACTGTTAAGGTAAGTCTTAATTTCACAGGCCACCCCCAAGCTGGGGCTATCAATCCACAAGGGCTAAGTGTTTCTCATTGTTTCTACATTGCCCAATATCTCATGCAACCCATTGGTGCATAAACCCCCTCCATAGCTATCCCAATTCTCAATTCTCCTTCCCCATCAACTTGCTCAATGCCAAGAACAAGCCCCCTTCTCTGAGTTAACAGTCCCTCAGGCAGCCTCCAGTTCCCTTCTAGCACTCTAGAATAGGCTGGACATGAAGTCTCTGAATTGGGAACTCCGGGGCTAAGTTGTAGGCCAGGTTTCTCTCTCTCACTAGTCTATTGGGTTAATGGCATGCAAAATTCCCATTTGGTAATGGATTCCCACTCCTCTATCATAGTATCACACTTAGCTCCCTAAGGTAATTCCAAGACTCATGGTGAAGGAAAGTTCGAATGGTGGAATAATAGAAGGAACAAATCCCTCTCAAGCTCTAATTCTTACTTTTATAGGCATGCATCATATTGCCATGTGGCCAATCCACATGGAACCACTCTCAATCCCTTTTTGCATAATTAAATAATGCTAATTAAATAAAGCAGGCTCCTAATCATGGCTTAAGAAAATATGGTTAAATGGATAAGGTTAAGGATATAAGTTAATACCCCTTGGGTCATTTCCATTAGCCCACTCTCACTTCCCCTCTTGTGGATTCATAGCTCCCCATCTCTTCTTCGTCTCTCTTACTTTGTAGCCATTAGAGATTTTATATTAATATCAAAATGTACATTATATTTACATAGTCTTGGTCATCCAGACCATTGTGTCTGGATTCTAGCCTTTACAACAATATTTACAAATTTACATCACTGGGTCAAAACTGGGGTATTACATTGCATCATCACAAGAACGTGCATGCAAAGAACAAGTTGATGGAAAACAACAATCCATTGTTGGGGCGTTTAGAGTGAGGAAATCCCTATAAGGGGTTCCCCCATGAAAATTATTTCTTTCAATTGCCGGGGATTGGCAAGTCCCTTCAAAAAATTTTCCCTTAAGAGGCTGGTTCTCTCTCAACAACCTGAGATCTTGCTTCTTCAAGAAATCATGGGTAATGGTGAGATGGTTTCGAAAGATTTGGGAAACATTTTAAGGATTGGGATTTCATAGCATAGGATGCAAGAGGCCTGTCTGGTGGTCTGGCCATTGGATGGAACACGCGATGTATCAAAGCTCAAATTTCATGGGGGTTTGACTCTAGATTAGGGATGGAAGTTTTTTCGGTTGAACTGGGCTCCTCCTTCTCTATTCTAAATATCTATGGGCTCTATGATGAGCGGGTTTCTTTATGTAACAACCCTCATATATGCATATTTGTGAAATATTTATAAGAAAATGTAAATTAATAAAATAAAGGGGAATATGAAAGAAAAATGAAGAAAAACAAATTGCATTAAAAGAAATTAAGAAAAAGGGGAGAAAGGGGGAGATAAAAGGAGGAGAAGAAGAAGAGAGGGGGATCTTTTGGTATTTTTTCCATTTTGGAGGAAGAGCTTTGGAGGAGCCAAGAAAGAGGAAAGCAAGCAAGCTATGGCATAGGGTTAATTGTTGGGGGCTCGAGGGCCTCATTCATTGGTTGGGGGTTGGTTGGGTGGAGAGTCGTCCCCCCACCTTCCGTTGCAGGAATTGGATATGTCAAGGTAATGGTAACTACCAGGTCATCTAATCAGTTAATTCTCTTTGAATTATCATAGATTATAAATTTTAACTATTATGGTTCCACTGTTTTATTCAGATATCCTTGCATGTTGTTTATATTATTTGTTGCTTACTGGTTTTTATCAATTTGAGGTTTTTACATTTATTAATTATTTGTTGTTTATTAATTAATTAATTAAAGGTGGTGGATGGTATGATTCTCAGGGAGAGGGTGAGTAAGGAAAGAGGAAGTAAACAAATACACAGTTATTAATTATTAATTAATTGTCTAATGCTTCTGTGTGTATGATGCATAATTGTTGTTGTGGTTGCATATTAGACTCATAGGGAATTACTTAAAATCATGTTGTAACTTAGGGAGTTTTATTGTATTAGTGGGGTTTGGAGACTTCTATGTGGTGGCCACACATTTAAATCTCTTAACTTCACAATAGTACTATCTACCTATATATTCTAGTATTTATTTGATTGATTGATTGAATATGTATTGTAGTTATTGATTGAAGATTTTAACTTCGGGACGAAGTTTCCTGAAGGGGGGAAGTATGTAACAACCCTCATATATGTATATTTGTGAAATATTTATAAGAAAATGTAAATCAATAAAAAAAAGGGGAATATGAAAAAAATGAAGAAAAACAAATTGCATTAAAAGAAATTAAGAAAAAGGGGAGAAAGGGGGAGATAAAAGGAGGAGAAGAAGAAGAGAGGGGGATCTTTTGGTCTTTTTTCCATTTTGGAGGAAGAGCTTTGGAGGAGCCAAGAAAGAGGAAATCAAGCAAGCTCTGGCATAGTGTTAATTTTTGGGGGCTCGGGGGCCTCAACCATTGGCTGGGGGTTGGTTGGGTGGAGATTCATCCCCCCACTTTTAGTTGCGGGCATTGGAGCTGTCAAGGTAATGGTAACTACAGGGTCATATAATCAGGTAAGGATCTTTGAATTGTCATAGATTATAAATTTTAACTGTTTTGGTTCCACTATTTTATTCAAATCTCCTTGCATGTTGTTTATATTATTTGTTGCTTACTAGTGTTTATCAATTTGAGGTTTTTACACTTTCTGGGATTCTGTATTCCAAAAATCACTTGTAAAAGTTGAAAATGTGATAGTGGGAGGCTATTTCAATTTTACCATGGGCATGTAAGAAATCTGGGGGACTAGGGTAAGGTTTGATCCCCTCGTCGATTATTTTTCCCAAAAAATATGCTAAGCTGGTCTACTGGATATTGAGCCTGTCAAAATGAAGCCTTCATGGAACAATAAAAGAGTGGGTGAAAATAGATTTGCCAAAATAATCGATCTATTTTTTATTGTTGAAAATATTGTCGATCAAAGATTTTTGTTCAGGCAATGGATAGGATCAGGAGGAGAGTTGGATCACCTCCCTATTTGTTTGGAAGTCCAAGGTGGTTCAAAAAAGCTAGCAAGTCCTTTTAAATTATGTGCGGCTTGGATAAAGGATGAAGATTTTGTGAACTTAATTAAAAGTTCATGGATACCCTATAATCCGGATGAAGGGGGCCCAACTACACTTCATTTCACATAAAATCTATAGAGGATTAAGAGGAAGTCCAAAATTAGCATACACAAAAAGAAGCAATGATGAATGGGAACTAAGGTAGATTGAGTCGGATCCAAAATCCATTTATGATTCAAAAGGAAGGGGGTATTGACTCTCAAGAGTCAAAAGAGTTGCTGAGTGGGATGGAGGTAAGAAGGAGAAAACTTTTAGCTAAACAGGAGGAAATATGGCAGCTAAAAAGTACAACTGTCTGGTTAGAGTGTGGTGATGAAAACACAATTTTTTTTCAGGCTTTTGCGTAAGGGATAAAAATGCATAATACTAATATCTAGGGACTTAAAGATCAAATTAATGAGATGGTCTCTTCCTTTGAAGGTATGGCCATCTGGGGAAAATCACACTTCCATAACCTCTTCAAAGACGAGGAGACAGTATCACTTGCATAAGTGGTTCAGATGGCCCAATTTTTCCCGGGTTTGGTATCCCTAGATGATAATAGGGAACTAATGGAGGAAATCACAGGATATGAACTAAAAGAGGTTTTGCATAGCTTTCAAAAGGACAAGAGTCCTAGCCCAAATGGCTGGACGATTGAGTTTTTCCTTTCCCTTTACAACACCATTGGTTAGGACCTCCCTAGGATTGCTGAAGAATATCGATCCAGTGGATTCATGCATGCCCCCTTAAACACAACCTTCATAGCTCTTATCCCAAAAATAGATAAGCCTAAAGTTATGGAATATTTTCGGCCAATATCGCTATGCAATATCACATATAAAGTGGTTTCCAAAATCATTGCTAGAAAGAAGGTTCCGTTAGAAACTATCTCATGTGAACAATTTGGATTCTTGGAAGGAAGAAAAATTCATGAGGCAATTGGTTTGGCTTAGGAAGGATTGCACATCCTAAAAACAAAGAAAATTAAATGGGTAGTCCTGAAGATTGATCTCTCCAAAGCATATGATCATGTTAGTTGGTTATACATCGGACTACTTTTGACTCATTTAGGCTTTAAATATCCATTTATCAAGTGGATTATGAGTTGTATAACCACAGTCTTTTTTGCGGTGCTCATAAATGGCTAAGCCTCTTCCTTTTTTCATTCTGAAAGAGGTCTTCACTGAGGCTTCCCTTTATCTTCACTTCTTTTCCTATTGGTAACAGAAGGTCTCAGTAGGGATTTGTGTGAGGCTAAAAGGGTTGGCTCTATATTAAGAATATTTATATCAACCACTCTTCGAATAACACATCTATTGTATGTGGATGATCTAATTTTCTGCAATGGCTCAATTAGAGATGTAGAGAAACTCCTAGAGATTCTGGATTTATTTGGGATAGCTACGGGGATGCAAATAAATGCTATAAAGTCTTCTATGTCCACCATATATATGAGTGAAGATGAGATCTGGAGGTATAACTGTCTTTTCCCCTATGAATTGAAAACTTTTGATGAATGCCTAAAGTACCCGAGGTTCATGCTAAAACCAAACAGCTACAAAAAATAAGATTGGGCTTGGATGTTAGTAAAATTGGAGAAAACATTAAAGTGTTGGAGCCACAGATGGATTTCTAGGGAAGGAAGACTTGTTCTAGTAAAAAATATTCTGGAAGCTATTTCGGTATATGGTATGTCTTTGGCCTAGATCCCAAAAGGGGTCCTGGAAAACGATAGAAATATCTGGTTCAAATTCCCGTGGGCTGGTAATAGTGAATCTTATGCACTACCCTAGGTTAGATGGCAAAAACTTGCTCGACCTAAGCTTCTGGGTGGCTGTGTACTAAAAAATATATTCCTATTCTCAAAAGCTTTAGCAGCAAAGCCTGGTTGGAGACTCATCTCTACTCAAAGTCTTTGGACCAAGGTAGTTTCTCATAAGTACATTGCTCCTGAATCCATAGAAGATTGGATTATAAACCCAAATAAGATATGGAAAATGGAGTTAGTTATCTGGAAGGCCATAACAAACTCATTTCATCTTATTGAAGAGAGCCTTGCATGGAGGATATGAAGAGGTTCAAAAATACGAATTGGGGTAGACCCTTGGTTGGGATGTCAAAATAACCACATAATACCACAAGCTAGATCTAACAGATCCACCATCAGGGTTTTTATCATTTGGACCAAATTGTTGGCCATGTGTCTACAACAACATGGAATCAAGTTTGGATGGAATCTCCCAAACTTGCTTTCCTGGATGCCCAGGCAGAAGCCTAGAATGTATACTTAAATTCCCTCCACTAATCCCATGTCAGATTTATAGACAGGCCGGATGATCTGATTTGGAGATCTGCACCCCCCGAAATATACAATCCAAAATTGGGATACATCCAACTCATTGCAAAATTACAGAACAAGGAACAACAGTGGTGATGGAAGTGTGTTTGGAAATCCAAATGTCCACAGAAAGCTAGAATCTTTATGTGGTGCCTGATTGAAAACAAGGCTCTGACTTGGGATAAAATGGCCAAAAGATTCGTTGAAGGCCTAGGTCGGTGCATCCTTTGTAGAGCCCAAGAAGAAACTGCTACACACCTCTTTATAGAATGTTCCTTCACTGTCCAGATTTGGAAAGAATGTTGCCGGAAATTGGCCATAAATTTTGACTGGATAGGTATAAATGTGGAATTTGCTTGGAAAAACTGGGTATCGAATCCAAAACTTGAAAATACAGGAGATTTACCCTTAATTGTTAACTGGGGGGTTTGGATCGCCAGAAATAGATCCATCTTTCAAGACAAGCCTACTATACCTGAGGCAAGAGTAGTGCATTGCTTAGAAATTGTATCTCATTTTCCTCAGCAAAAGGATGCTCCAACCATTGGAGTCATTCGAGAGGATTAAGTAAATAAAGAAATCCCTATAATAGAAAGATTTTGATGGCGCATCACAAAATTAGAAGTGTGGAGGAGGGATATCCTATACTTTTTAGACACCTCTTTTTTCAAAATCCAAATGGGTTTGCGGAATGAAACAAATAATTATGCACTATTGGCCCTAAAAATTCTCATTTTTTTTGCAAAAGAAAAAGGATGTACATATCTATAGATATTTGGTGACTCAATGAATGTTGTAAATTGGATAAACAAAGCACAAATCTGTCATGACACGTTTCTTCTTTCAATGGTTGAGGAGATGCATCGTCTTACGACGAATTTTGATTTTTGTATATGTCATCGTGTCTACAGGGAGAGAAATACTATTGTTTATAAGTTGTCCAAAGAGGGGCTAGAACTAGCATATGGACAATGGAAGATATTAGAATCACAAAATGGAACATTTTTTGAATACTTTCATTGGCCTTTCATAGAAGGGGTGATCTTCACATCAACTTAACAAGCCAACTACATAACTCTCTTTTTTGGGTTTTAGGGTCTTATTGGTTCAATATAGGATATGCCGTGAAGTGTTTTGTGCTACAAGGGATTATTTTCATGTTGAAAAATCTTCAATGGACATACATGCAATGTTTTTTCTAAACGGGTTATGATGACCCAGGTTATTTTGTAACAGTTTTTTAAGAAATTTGAAATATTTGGGAAGACTGTAAGAGTCAGAAGGCATGAAAAAATTTCTCGCAAATGAAGTGCTCCACCATTTACAACTTTAGGGATATTGTACATTGAACAAATTAGTTAATCCATTTAACACTGATATTCAAAGATGTGGTTGACTTGAAGCCTAGGATTTGGGTTTAGTTGGTGAGTGAGCTTTGCGATGGGATGGGTATATGCATGAACTTTGGAAGGACCACATTCAAATCATTAATGAGATAGAT
Organism: Larix kaempferi; assembly: GCA_027924585.1. Classification (NCBI taxonomy): domain Eukaryota; kingdom Viridiplantae; phylum Streptophyta; class Pinopsida; order Pinales; family Pinaceae; genus Larix; species Larix kaempferi. The sequence continues at coordinate 21,839,784 of BSBM01001005.1, read as the reverse complement.
GAGATCATTTGGACTTACAATGGTGTTGGGGGCACAATATACAAGAAAGCTAAGTTACTCGGCATTAACTAAAAGATCTATTGTGGAACCATGTTGTTGGTGGAAAAAATTATGGAAGGTGGCAACCCCTCCCAAAAGTACTATATTTCTTTGGTTGATACTAAACAAGAGGGTTCTTACTTGGGACATAATGTAGTGAAGGAACATATATTGATCGGGTATATGTATTTTATGTAGAGGAATCGAAAGAAACAAATGGACACCTTTTCCTCCTTTTTCCATATACTCGACATGCGTGGAAAGAGGTAGAACTTCTCCTGAATATGAAGAATTTGTGGGACAAAGACAATTTGGTTAACTATTTCTATGAATTTTCCACTTGGTGTGATCTCGAAGGTTTTCAAGTGACCCCTTCTTTAATTAATTGGGGGATATGGATAGCTTGGAATTCACACATCTTTGATGAGAAAATTTGCCCACCTTCAAGATCTCTTCACAATCAATTGCTTTATTTGCATTTTACACCTTGATCTTTATTTCTAAGATAAGGCGCACGACTATTGAGGTGAATGCAAATGCAGATACTACTTGGAGCTTCTTCGATGGGCTTGTCAAGAGCCTAGGCATTGCTACAGCATTGGATTTGTGTCGTATATCTAAGTAGGACACTATTTTATAGGTAAGGCATGCTTGGGGGTAAGGACAAGTGATATTGGAGAATTCAATGCCTTATTTTATCTATTGAGATTTGCTTTGGAGATGGATATTTATTAGATTCAAGTGTTTGGAGATTCTATTTTGAAAATTCAGTATATGAATAGTGAGGTTCACATCCACAACAATGGGCTTAATCAACTGGCTTTGCATTTGAAGGATATAAGTGGATTGTTTCAGTAGGTGAGATATATTCATGTTTTCTGAGAATTGAATGCAATTGTGTATTCTCTCTCTAAGGAAGCCTTACTATTCAAGCTAGGTCATCTAATTATTGAGGAATACAAAGAAGGACAACAGGTCTCTGTGACTAATAATATTTTTTGAATCTTTTCAATAATATGATGAATAGATCCTTAGCTATTTTGACTCAATAATGGAGGCTTTAGCTTTACTTAGAATTTTTTTGGGGATCTCCGTCAATGTTGTGTGGTAGATGGGATAATTGCTACCATGTACTTATATCATCATACAATTTCTGTGCCATGGCACTTGATGATTATGTTTTGTTCTTGGAAAAACAAAAATATAAGTCCTAATCCATCTCAAACTCATGCGAAGGAGTTCACTATTTGATTATTTTTGGAAATTTTTATTACAACACATAAAACCATATGCTATAACTACCATCATCCATCATCATGTAAAATTTGTTTGGATAGGTGTGTCATACACCTTGTAGTCCCGTAGCTAAGAAGGTAATGATTGTTGGGTTGTAGCAAGGAATAAATGTTGAGCAATGGAAATGAATAAATATTGAGTAGTAGAAAAGAATAAATACAGATCACTAGCATGTAATTGTGGGAATTTAGATTGCATATATCTAGATTCAATAAGACAATTTCACTTGGAATATTTTTAGAGAATATGAGAAGAAGAATGGAGAATATAACTTGAGTAAAACTCACTGTAAATATTCATCAATATGTTTACAATATATAATACATACTCAAGAGATAATTTGAGTTCCTTAGAGGCATGTTGGAAAATCTCACAAAAGGCAAGCTTACTAAAAGCTAAAAAACCCCTAAGGTAGCAAAAAAACCTTCCAAATCAGTCAAGAGGCTCATGAATTAGCTAAATTAGGAATGGATGCTAATGAGTGATGAAAATGGAATGTGATCATGGCTTTTGGAGAGAAGAAAAATATGAGGGCGAGTTTTCCAAAAAAATAGTTTGCCTAAGTCAAACTAGCTTTACCTTATCCACTTAAAAGCAAAAAAAGCAGAGTAGAGCTTTCTAAATCAAGAAGGCGCACTTCTATTCTAGGATAGTATAAAATTAGACACAATCATACAAAATCTTATCTAGAATCTATCCAAGTGTGCCCCTATGACTCATGATGGCATGTGGTGGCATAAGAAGCCAAAATTAGGCAAACTACCTACTCAGCACCTAGGAAAATAATAAAAAATGACTAATAAATGATATCCTAAGTATGGAGTGGGGTTTTAATGTTCTAACACCCCCCCTTAATCCTGAATTTATGTGCTAAATATCAGAAATATAGGGCCCAAGCAACAAGGCTCATGGTCACCCCATTACAAAAAAACATTAGTCCATGTAAAATGAGGAAACAGGGAAAACCTCATGGGAACAAAACCCTCCCTCAAAAATGGACATGGCACAGAAATAAGCAGAAGGTCTTCACACCGTCTTGTTCTTCATTTGGATGAGTTGAATGAACTGCTTCTGGGTAACAAACTTGGGGAATATGTTGTGGATGCCATGATATGATGCACCAATGTATCAATGTAGTGTAGGCAAAAAACATGTGCAGAGGCCCCATGAAACTCATCATCTGGTGATGGAGGAGTATCATATGAATGCTTCTTGCTATTAAAACATACTTGATATGATTTAGATACATAAGCAATTATGGAAAAGAGATATGTGCAAACTCCTTCCCAAAGAGCATCAATGGACTCAACATGATCAAATTCTTGCAGCTACAATATGGTGAACCAAACCATGTAACTTCTTTTCAATTTGATGTAGCACCTTCCTAACTTTGTAAAGGAGCTCACAAGAATTTGAAATATTAGAATATAGTTCATATAGAGAAACAAACAATAATGATATAGTGTCTCCATGATCGGATAGGGTCATAGTAAGAAAAGAGCGAGCAACTGGAACACACTAACAAATGATCGAGTCTGGAGGATTTGAGGACTTGAAATTTGAACCATGAGTGGTGAGTGTTTAGGTTTGCAAATATTTTCCTTTTTAAATTTCTTAGAACCCACCCGCGAGTTTCCTGTACTTACAGGCACCGTTATTCAGTTGCACTCGCGAGTTGCTTGTTTTAGTACCCATGGTTATTTACTTGCACCCGCGGGTTTCTGCATGTTACAGTCGCGGATATTCTTCAGATTTTCAATTTCATATTAGGGTTTGGTCTTAGGGATTTTGGTTTTTGGATCTGGGAGTCTTTTGTTGATCTTATACCCTCCGGACATTGTTCGGTGTCTTGAGTCTGTTTGCAGCCTCTTTAAGAGTTGTCCTTTGTTTTTACTGTGCTTGTGAAGTTACCCTTGCTTTCTAGCCCATTTTGTGTTTGGCAAGTGCTTGGATTTAATCCTCTTTGATCACTAGTATTTAGGAACAGTTTGATCTCTGCATAAGAGTCTTTTTTTTCCGCTTTACATATCAGTTGTCTTTGTTTGCATTCTGTTTCCAAACTTAAGTTACTTTTAGGGTTTCCAAGAGCAAGTTGTTGGGTTGGTCTTTGTTGGTCTTGCATAAGGTCTTATTGCTTTAGTTTTGGGTCATCTTATCTTTACTTGTACTTTTTTGATAAGTCTTGTTTGTTCATATTCATTTGTATTTCTTTCATAGTTAAAGGAAAGATCAAATTAAAAAATAACTTCTCCCTTATAGCAAGAGTTGTCATTTTCTTTTCAAAGTAGTTAAAAGTTGTTTATGCTTTTCATCTTTGAAAAATACAATTTTTTTTATAGGTTTAGGTTTAATTTGCATTTCATGTTTTGAAAGATAAAGCAAGCTTAAAAAATTGTGAAGTTGTTACATTTTAAATACACATTTCCTTTCAGTTGCAACCATCACCACACAATGCACTATCCTTTGAGTAAGTAACAACATTTAAAAAGAACTATTAATAAAATTTATTAGTAAAATTTTCTTTTTTACGGTTACACATAAACCAACTAGCTTAGACTAGGGTTTCGGAACAGAATACCTTTAAATTTCCGAAACCATTTAAAATCTCAAATTGTAGTGAGACAGTATTTTAGGTAAATCCACTGTTGTGGAGGTGTCAGGGAAGCTCTACTAAAACTAGATTTAAGCACGTGGTTGTGCGAGATTGGACTATTGGGGATACCCCCCACTTTTCTTTCGAGCATACACTAGAGTTGATTCATGTACAAGGATCCATTAATGTCTTGTGTACTCTTGGATTTTAGGATTTGTTACCCTGCCCATGCGTCTCGGCTGGACCTGCGACTGTCCCCCCGGATCCTTTCTGCAATTTTGGTAGCCTTTAGTACCTTTGAATTTTAGGGCTCTACACATGTGACAACAGAAGGTTATTTCTACGGTACCTAAGATAGACGTGTGAGGAAATCCCTTGCAGGTATTTGGGAGGGCGGTTTGGTGATTCAAATGCTTGCACCCTTAGACACTGTATTGTGGACCCCAGGTAACTGTCCTTCGTCACTCTACTAGTTTTTTCTGGGCCCTAATCATCCCAGACTTTCTTTTGAGAGTTCATCTTTGTTTGCCTCGTTTTGACTACTTTAGGAAATTTTTAGTGGTGTGATGTTTGTTCCCTGTAGTTGTAGTGGCCACTAGGTTTAATACTTAGTTTATATTTTTCCAAGTGTGGAGGGCTACCTTATCCGTAGGCCATGAAGGTTGAAAAACCTTCCTCCATTTACAATGGATCCCCCACTGCCACCACAACGTCGACGAACTGGCTCTTGTGGTTCTTATGAACTCACGGGGACGACTGAACCCCTAAGAGAACCTCACCTGATCTCTTAAGGTCAACCGGTTCAAGAAACTGTTGAGGTTGAAGACTTGACTTCTGAAGAGTTTAATACACCCTTCAACCCTCCATTAGCTAGACCCAACGATCCTTTGTTGGAAAGAGTAGTTTCTCTAGGGATTCCAGAGTTAAGTGTGTACATGTTTACACCTGGTTTTGGTATGGACAACACATGAGATGGATCGGGAGTGCCTCATACTCCCACCGCAACTATCATGTCAGGATGAGTATATCCTCTTGATTTTAACACATCCACACCGAGCTCGCTGTAGTTTACTTATGCTCCGAGCACCCCCTTTAGTTTTAGTGTTGGTTCCTCAGGCTTGTCTAGTACTCAAGGTACAACAACATCTATGCCTTTTGGATCCTCTGTTGGTCCATCCAGTGTTCCTTTTTCAGGAATACCTTCGGTGTCTTTCACATCCTCCCCCTTTGTTCAACAATTCCAAGTGAACCCTACTTCTGCTCCATTTAATTAGGGATTTCCTTGGCTAGGAGGACACATAGCTCCTTCTATGTCGTTTGTGGGCTCAATGCCTACTTCGTCTACTGCATCTATGCTAGGCTATAACCCCTTCACAGGTTTTAATGCACATTCATCCAATGTGAAAACATCTCATGTACCTATAGGGAGTACTCCCTTTTCATTGTTTGGTGGAATGGGAAGTAACACTAACCCACATTTCGGGGGTGCCAACACCCAACCGCAATGGACAACACCTCAAGGAATTAATCCATTAGCTTTCAGCTGGAACAACTTTTAGAATGTTCCTTCTTCACAACCGGTGCATGGGGGCAACCCCAACCAACACTATAGGAGCCAGGTTTCAGGTAGTTCCCCTTACCAAACTCCTCCACATCATATGCCATCGGCGCGACCTCGCTTGCCATTTCTAGCAACTTTGAATTTTCCAGACCTTTCGAAACTCATGAACGATCCGGTGTGTCACAATCCTACTTGGCCTATGGTTCCCACTAAGTTGCCTTCGGACATTCCGAAATTCGAAGGTAAGACTGGTGAGGATCTTGGAGATCATGTTACAACCTTTCATCTCTGGTGCTCCTCGAACTCCTTAAATGATGACTCAGTTCAATTAAGGCTCTTTCAGAGAACATTAACGAGTGTAGCAGCTAAATGGTACATCAAATTTCCTGCTGCAGCATATGGTAACTTTTGGGATTTAGCGACTGTCTTTTTGAATCACTTCCAGCTCCTCATCCGGTATGATGTCGGCATAGATCTTCTGTATACATCTAGGAAGAACAAATCCACTCACCTTTCTAATCACATTCAGGAGTGGCGAAGACGGAAGAGGATCATCAAGGCTGAAATTCCCCCAGAGTTCCTTTTGGAGTGGTATTTGAAATCATTGCTCCCCTACGTCTCTAAAGATGTTTCAACTTCTGGGGTAACAACTAAAGAGGAAGCAATCCCGAGGACCTAGTAGCTTGACTTAGTCTATGCTCAATCTGGGATCCTCTATGAGATTATACCTGATGCACCGAGATCTAATATAGATCTTGGTAATCCCAAACTTGGACCTCATGCCGATGACATTGTTGGTTCAGTGAACTCATCCGCAATGGAGGCTTTGACGAAACAAGTGCATGCACTTTCCATGAAGCAATCAACTTTGTCAGCAACTACTATTGCACCATCCCCCTCACAAATGGAATCTGTACAACATGTGTAGACAAACCAAAAGGGCCCTCAACATCCCAACAACAAAAAGAAGGGTAAGAAAGGGGATGGTAACCATCAAATTTCCAAAAACTTTGAAAATGTCGAGGAGGGAAAAATTTAGAAGAAGAAGGTGAAGTTTCCCTGCAATATTTGTGGAGACGATCACCTTACCCATCATTGTCCTCTTATGAACAAAGCCCAAAAGCTGTTAAGTGAGAAGAAACCTGTTGTTCTAAAGGATCCTTTTCCAAAGGGAGAAGGTTCAACTTCTGACACCTCTAATACTGGGGGCACTAATCGTGCCACATTAGCTGATCAGTCATTTATCAACATGGTTAACTCACACACTCTTTTGCAAACAAGAGCCAAGAACTATAATCCGGAAACGCAACAGAAAGATAAGGAGATTCCTGAGTCATCTACTCCTCTCCACATCGAAAGGCCAATAGATCCTTTGTCGAAGATACCTAAGGGTGTCTACAAACGGGCTATGCACAACCCTAATGCGCGAGCTACTCCCAACTACTCTGTTGTGGAGGACCTGGCTCAAACACTTTGTGCTATGTCTGCATTAGAAGTATTGCAAAGCTTCCCTTCATAGCAGAATGCACTTCTAGCGACAATAGGAGGCATGGACTCATCCAATATGCTTTCTAGGTTTGATATGTCCAATATCAAGCCACGGTTGCCGTACCATGTAACTTTCCAGACTGAACTATTCCATGGTTCAAAGACCATTGGACGAACGATCGCAGATGAAGGCGCGTCGACATGTGTAATGTCCATATCCTATTGGAAACCCTTGGGCTCTCCCAAGTTAGCCCCGTCGATTACACTACTTACCACGTTTGACAAAAAATCTTTCCGTCCACATGGAGTCTTGTCAGATTTAGAGATTCAAATTGCCGGCAAAGTAGTGTCCATAGAGGTAGAAGTTGTAGATGCTTCTCCCGACTACAATCTGTTGTTGGGAAGAAGCTGGACATATGCTATGCAAGCTATCCCTTCGTCCGTATTTCGAGTACTCATGTTCCCTCACAAAGGTAAGATCATCACGGTTGATCAACTATCCTTTACTCGGAAGAACAACACGACTTCTTCGGATTCAAATATCCCTTGGATTGATCAAGCTCGACCACCCAACAAGAGCGTATGAGTAGGAATGTATTCATCGTTTATGGGCAATTTTGACCTACCTGCTCCTGTACATTATATTGGTTCTACGAGTACTAGAGATACATCATCTTGGGAAGTTATTATGGTTAGTCAAACAACTGATCCATGGATTCTTCCGAATCAAGAAGAACCAAACGTGCCCTTATCCATTGCAGAAGTTGCATACCAAGCATCACAAAATGCAACAATGGATTATATCTCGACTCTGCCCGTCTCAGCTGAGTTAGATTTTGATTATGCACCTGCATGGTCAGTTGATTCTATCCATTCTTTTGACTATCTGGATACTATTTTTCCTTCCGATGAAGCCATCTTGGAAGCCATGGTCGGCCTGAATCATCCGTGGGAACACATGCATCACAGGTCCTACTTTCTTCCGGATCTAGAAAAGATTGAGAAGGGTGAGTTTTCTTTGAGACCTAGTGGGGATATCGATTTGTCCATCACTCCTTCTACTAAATAGACAATTTATGCAGAAGGTAATATGGCAAATATCTTGAAAATGATACTGATCGATATCTCCACTAAACCTAATGTTGTGGAAAACATATTTATTGGAGCAGACTGTTCTCCTCAGGAGATCACTTTGTATACCAATCTATTTAAAGAATTATGTGTCGTTTTTGCCTGGTCTTACAAGGATATGCCAGGCATCGACCCCTCCATTCTGGAGCATGTCATCATGACTTACCCCAATGCCAAACCAGTAGACAAAAGCTACGTTTAGTAAACCCTCGAAAAAAATCATCCATTAAGGCCAAAGTTCAAAAACTGCTTAAAGCCGGTTTCATCTATCTGATCGACATGACAGAATGGGTCTCCAACCCAGTCCCAGCCGACAAAAATCAAGGAACCATACGTGTTTGTATGGAATTCCAGGACCTTAATAAAGCTTGTACAACGGACAACTACCCCACACCTTTCATAGACCAGATCATTGATGCGTGTGCGGGCCATGAAATCTTTTCTTTCATGGATGGTTTTACAGGGTACAACCAAATCCAAATAAAACCTGAAGACCAACTGAAAATGGATTTCATTTGTCCTTGGGGTACCTTTTCTTATTGGAATATGCCGTTGGGGTTAAAGAACGTTGGATCTACCCTCCAGAGAGCCCTGAACTTTGATTTCCACGACATTAAACATGTAGTCGAACCATATCTAGATGATCTCCCAGTGCGATCTCATAAGAGACAAGATCATCTTGATCATTTGCGACTCGTGTTTCAAAGATGCAGTTACTATAATATTCGTATGAATCCTAACAAATGTGTATTCTGTGTCGAGTCTGGACGCTTACTGGGCTTCATTGTGTCTAGTTGTGGCATTATGGTTGACCCATTAAAAGTAGAGGCCATTGTAAATCTTCCTCCTCCTCGTACCCTCAGACAACTTCAAAGTCTGTAGGGCATGTCAAACTTTATACGACATTTCATTATAAACTACGCTAAGATCACCAAGGGATTCATGAGATTTATCAAGAAAGATACCCATTTTTTCCGGGATGAGCCTACACAGGCTTCGTTCGATGCCTTGAAAAAGGAAATACTATCATCCCCCTTGTTGAGCCCGCCTGATTATACTAAGGACTTCCTTCTATATCTTGCGGCATATGTACTTTCCACGATCGGTATAGTCCTTGTTCAGGAGGATGACAAGCTTCAAGAGCATATCATTTGTTATCTCTCGTGCGCATTGGTAATTCCTGAACTCAAGCATTCTCACATCAAGAACTTGGCATTAGCTACTGTCCATGCTGTTCAGAGACTGTGTCATTACATTTTATTGCAAACCACCATAGTTGTTGCAGAGGTCAATCCCTTTCAATACATATTAACCCGACGTATCATCGGCGGGAAGTTCAATAAATGGATTGTCATTCTGCAAGAGTTTAACCTAACATTGCAATCTGCCAAGTCAAAGAAATCTCTGGTGTTCTCCAAGCTTGTTTCTGAGTTCCCTAGTGACATTGCAAACAATGAGGAAGAGTCGTCATTTTCGGATGGACACATTTTTCTCATTGCAACCTCTGACTTGTGGTATGGAGATATCCTAATATATCTCCAGACTTTGAGGTGTCCCTCTATTTTCTCCAGGGATTAACGACGAAAACTTAAACATCATGGACGAAATTACCTCATCATTTCTAACACATTATACAAACATGGGGTAGATTCCATTTTATGACGTTGTTTAACCCTGGAGGAAGATGAAACAATATTGTATGATGCCCATAGTGGAGCCTGTGGGGGTCATCTTTTTGGGCTGAAAACAACCTAGAAAATACTGCGTGCTGGCTATTTTTGGCCCACTATCTTCAAAGATTGTGTGGAGGTTGTGAAACATTGTCAACCTTGTCAGTTTTTCACCAAGAAAATGTGAGCACATCCGGCTCCTCTCCATCCTGTTATCACAACAATCCCTTTAACCAAGTGGAGGGTTGATGTTGATGTATAGGTAACGTCAGAATGTATTTCACATATATGTATATTGTATTCCTATAGAGATGTTATTATTCCTCTATACGAAAGTGTTTGTATTCCTATAGAGATGTTATTATTCCTCTATACGGAAGTGTCATAATTTATATTGTAAGTGTCGTAACTTATACTTGATGGGTTATTAGACCACCTTGTTGGGGTCAGCCCTGTATAAGTCACGTGGGTCAAAGGGTTATTAGACCACCCTATTGGGGGTTGGCCATGTGGGTCAAAGGGTTATTAGACCACCCTATTGGGGGTCGACCCAGTCAGCATTATGTTATGTGGTTAAGTTAAGGCCGACCTAGTAAAGGTTATTAGGCAAGTCAAGTCAAGTATAAATAGAGTGCGGGAGGCACTCTATTTAATTATTCTATTCTCTCTCACACTCTTTGGAGAGTGGAGCACTTGTGTAGGAGGAGAAGTTGCTACTAGGAGATGTCTATCTCTTATGCTTGGGTTGTATCATTGCTCTATCTATCTCTGAGGAAGTTATTGGGGTTTTTCACCTTTATGGTTTTCCCCAAGTAAACTCTGTGTCTCTTGTGTGCTTGCATTATTGTCCATGATTGATATGCTGTACATGTTGTTCTCTCAGTTAAGATCCTAGATCAGATTGAAGTAAATTCTGAAAAACAAAAATGGTATCAGAGCTAGCCTGAAAGAAGGCATGGTATGGCATGTATGACACTTGTTGCACTTGCTGTCACGTCCCCTCCCATTATACTAGTGCAATGGAGAGGATCGTGATCCCAAACCGGGCATCTAGCCCCGTGTACTTATGAAATAAGCATGCAAGACATATGAGGACACATAAGTATTTGTTTATACACAACAGAAGTAATTTCAATTTCTCATTCATTTTACATTCAAGATATTCATCCATTAAACAATTGAAAGATAGCACAAGAGGATACTTATCTTAATGAAGTAGTCCCAAGCAACCAGCTACGCTTCTGCAACATTCCACCCAACCGTAGGCCAGTGTGCTCCTTAATCTCTCAGCACCACTGCCACCCCCGAGCGGAGCATGATCTCCACAAGGAACTAGGGAACAACAGGGTCTCACATAACCATAGATACACCAGAATCAACCATACCAACCAGCAGTTGGGTTTCTGAGGTTACTAGGAGAGGGATGCATATAACAACAAAAATGTAAGCGCTGGGCATGAGAAAAACGTTTCAACAGTGGAATGCACAAGATGGGGTTTCTTGAGCTTCAGAAAAACGTGGGTAGACTCGAAACGAATTGGCAACTGGGTAAATTCGATTGGGAGAGCAACCCATTCCAGAAAAACGCCCCAAGGGCAAAAACGACCTCTCCCTCAGCCCAAAATCGCGTCCCTCCCTTCCCAGCTACTACACAATACCAAAAACGAGTTCCTGGACATGCAAAAACGCAGGGTTATGGTGAAAAACAGGAGGATCAACTCCAGTCAGCTCAGTCCGCGTGAGAGGAAGAATGGCCATGGGTGAAGAATGGCTTTGGGCCAATTTCGTGGGGGTTTTCTTGCCCAGCAAGCCAAAACTCGATTTCCCAGGTTGCTGTCTTGCCCATACACGAAAATTGACAGCCATACCTCTCCCATCCCAAGGCATTAATTGCCTCAACCAATTCTTGGAATAATTAAAAGATTGGGTGCATGAGACCAAATGGGTAGTTGAGAGTTCATGGGGTTCCTCAATGAAATGGCTTAACACCATGGCTCACGGGTTTGGTTATTTTCCCTCCCTATTCCTTGTAAAGATCATGCCCCCATCTCTTTGTTGCATTGTGTATCTGGTTGTGGGTATCTTTCATTAAATTTGTATATTTACATGATGTCTGATTTTACATTGTGCACCGCTAGCACAAGAACTCTATGCATCTATTCTAATTGCCGATACATAGAACGATAAATCAATGGCGGGGCCTTGGCCTTGAGCTCCTCACCATGACTAAATAACAATATTTACATCATTTACAATATTAATGCAATAGGGTCAAGCTGGGGACATTACATTCCCCTCCCCTTGGAATAACACCGTCCTCGGTGTTCCAATACTTCGGAAATAAATACCCACTTTACATATGTCCAAAATTCACAAAATGTGGTAGATTTGTCCTGCAATTCACCCTTTACTTGGGTCTTTTAGGACTAAGTCCTTTGGTCTTTACAAACTGCTCTTGCTGGCTAGGACCTTCTAGCTCTGCATGAGGACATCGTTTCAAAACAATTCCTTCTTTTCCTTTTCCTTCCAACTGGTCCACGAACTTGGAGAATTTACGGCTGTTGCCCTCTTGATATTCTCTTGTTGGGAAGTCACGGAGGCAATGATTTCCTCCACATCCCCAACATTTCATTGGCGGCTTTACCTTTTCCCGATCCATTTCCTTTGAGTCTTCCCACCGGGAATGTTTCTTACTCAGACGATTGGATGAATGCTTCTTCATTGACCCACTTTCCTTTCCCTTGCGGATTGCTCCCAGAATGCTTTTTACCTCTTTTTGCAGATGAATAGAGTCCTGCAAAGCCTCATGGTTTCTCTCATTCTGTTGCCTCTGTAGCTTGAGCATCTCCCCAAGATTCTCTTGGGTCCTGGCAATTGTTTGAAGAAGACTTTCAGCCAACTCTAATAGCCCTCGGTCTGCTGCCATGGTCAACGGGCACAACTGAACACACCTTTCTTACTAGCAACACTTTCCTGTGACGGCTGCAACCAATTGTTTCACTTTCTTACCTGTGAAATTCATCATGGGAATTCTTTGTTAGGACAAGCATAGCATAAACATTAAGATTAGTCAATTATTTTCCTAATTGACATGGAATGTCCATGCTTTATTCACGGGACTCCCATACTTTTCATGCTTTCCCAACATACACATGAACTCATTCATGTTCATCCTTTCACAGGAAATTTACTAATTCAGCATTCACAATTCATCTCAAGCAATTAAACACAATCTATTTTCAGCCATGATATGCACTCAACAACCTTTTGTTTTATAAATGCATCAATCAAAAGGAAAGAGAAGAGTAGGGGTTTCTCCCTCTTAGTCTTGTTCTATTATGGAGCTACACCATCGCTGTGGTTTCATGCTCCTTAGTCTCTTTCACTTCAATGTGAATGCTTTGACTTTCCTTTCTTGGCTATGACAATTAGTGTCTAAGGTCTGCATATGGATTTTCAGCTAGGGCACCCTTCCCATTATTGCCTACAGAACCTTGGGTTGCTAGGATCCACTTGTATCCACTAACACCATCTTTCATTACTGCTCATACTGAGCTTTTTAGGACGGTCACATGTCCACATGCATATCTAGGATGCCTTCATAATCCTTGCTTCCAGCAATACCTACACTCAAACATTGAATCAATTCACATGTTTAGTTCATTTTCATAGGGTTTTTCTCTAAACAAGAGTTTAGGAAATCATAACCAAATCATATACACACGTATATCCATAAGCAAGAAGCTGCAAGGTAACTGAATACTTATCTGTGTTGGATGTCTTCACTTTATTCCACGGGATCCTGCTTTGCTTTACGAGCCTTGGGTTTCCCGTGAACATAATAATGAATGTTGGGCCAGCACGTAGGCTACTCCACAATCATTCGAATAGGCAACTCCAGTCCAGTACGCCGACTGGGTTTATCAATCATTTCCTTTAGCAATATGCTAGGCCAGTGCTCCGACTGGTTTTATCAATTGTTTAAGGGGTGTTGGGCCAACATACACGCTGCTTTACCCTATCAAGTAGTTAATGCCCAACTAGTCACTCTCTGGACTTATCAAGAACTTTATAGCGTTCAACTAGCTACTCCCTAGATTTCTTAATAATTTATATCGCCCACTCATTTACTCTCTGGATTTACCAGCAATTTATATCGCCCACTCATTTACTCTCTGGATTTACCAGCAATTTATAGTCTTTCAGGGTCTTGCCTTCCTGTAATGACCAACGTTTCCAACAAAGAAACAATAGTGTATCAGCTTAGCTGTTAGAAGACTTATACCTGTAATCTTTATTATTCCAAACAATACATAAATGAAAACGAATACTTATCTGTATTGTGCGTTTCCCCTCTGGTCCACAGGATCCTGCTTCGCTTTGCAAGCCTTGGGATCGCCTATGGACTTGGATATAGTTAATGCTTAACCAGTACACCTCCCCATCGGCTGGATTTACCAAGCATTTGGTGGTGCCCAACCAGTCCCATACCTGGTTGGCCCTCTCCAGTGCCGAGCCAGCACATTCGTCTGGGTCATCGACCAATGGAAGGAAACTGCGCCACCGACCATCATAGGTCAAGGCTCTACTATGGAGCCATAGGTATCTCAGGGTTTCCAGTCAGTCATCGGCGCCCGCCCTCCCACTGCTGTCCCAATAGAGATTTCAGGGTTTTCAGTCAGTCATCGGCACCCGCCCTCCCACTGCTGACCCAATAGGCATCTCAGGGTTTTCAGTCAGTCATCGGCGCCCTCCCTCCCACTGCTGACCCAATAGGCATCTCAGGGTTTTCAGTCAGTCATCGGTGCCCGCCCTCCCACTGCTGACCCAATAGAGATTTCATGCCTTTACCAATGCCACCACACCTTCTTGCACCGTAACCCTTCACACACATTGGCTCTTCATTTATACAAGGACGCCACTCCTTCTTTTGTGCAATTCGGTGGTTCCTTTTAGGAACTTTATAGGTGACTTTCTTAACTGCAGGTTAACATGACTCCTACTCACACAAGAATGATACCTTCTCTTATTACACAGCTCTTCGGGCCTGTCCATCCCTTCTGGTAATATTTCACGTGTGCATAGATAGGTTGCTAATTCCCATACAGTCTCTTTGCGTACCCTTCTTCACTCTGCCCGTTAATGTGCAGTATCAATCTGCATCTGTGTAGGCTGACAACACAAGAAGGATAAGCAAGCTCATCAGTATTGCTGTTCAATTCTTAACCACATTCCATATCATTCACTGCCAAGTATTGAAACACCAGGAATGTGTCCATTCCCTTAGGGTGTAGTCAATATTGAAAACCCTATCATGACCTAGCACCAGAAAAGGTGTGCACCCCTTTTTCGATGTGCGCCATGTAGGCCCTAATCATACTCAAACAGTCTGCAATGATATAAATAAGATAGAGCATGCTCTTCATATTAACCCTAATAATTTAGATATGAATGTTCTTGTCTAGGGTCACAGAATACTCATTCATTTTGCAGATGTGTCTCACATGCCTTCTGGACATAGCTTTACCATCTCACTTTCATGGCTTACCGACATGTGGTTTGGCTGAGACATTATCAATGGCGTTTCACCCGAAACCCATTTCCAAAGCATGGGATCCTTCCCATCTAGTTTGGCTTCTGCAGGTCATCACACATGGTCTTTCTGCAATGTGTCATCCTGGCACACTTCATCAAATAGCCAAACAATCAAAAACATTTAGCAATAAGCTTCAAATATGATTGTTTCATAACCAATCGATAACATTAATAATTAAATTAAACATGAATTTTACAATTCTGTCTCCTACAGAAATTGATTTGCTTAGTAATGAGGCTATCCTCATATTGTTTGGCTCTTGTTCACGGTAGATTCCCATCTTCATCATGGACTTATCCATATTTTCCATGCCCAAAGCAATCTACCTGAAATCTGAAACTTCAATCAGCCAAATGCTTTGTAAGTTTCTATGCATACAATAATTTCATTGCTGCCACAGTCACGGAAGCATTTTAATATCACCAAAACCATCTACTTCCCGTGAATTATTACCATACTAGAGTTGCAGGGTTCGATTTCATCATTTTATGCAATTATTCTCTCGATCTTAAGATTGATAATAGTTCACCATTCCATCTATTCTCTAATTGCAATGAAACATACATCACACTCATGCATTCTCACAATGCATCCCATCATGTGCACCTATATCTATGCATGCACATTTACATCACTCACATAATCTTTTAATGTGTATTCCCTCAATGCATAACCACAAGATTGTGTATAATATCTTAATGCACATTTCCTCAATGCTACCTTGCATTAAGTTATGAGTACTATGCTTTCAACATAATTCAAACATAGTTGAAGGAATCTTACCAAATCCTCTTTCCTCATTAATGCAATTTATGCACCAATAACCATTACCTGTATGGATGTCGTTTACATCACTTGATGTTACCTGATTAGTTGGCCTCTTACCAATGCTACACATTCCTTTTTGCCAACTTTATGATCATAGATTTGTTGCACCATCCTTTCTGCACAAGGTTGTTGGCTTCATGCAACAACATCCTCAACACATTTAGCCATGCTCTTTATTATCTTTGGTCCTACAACCAATACCAACGTCAATAGTGATTATCAACCATAATATTCTCCATTAGTAGTTCATTGCATATGCAGACTTCATTATTCTACCAATATGCAATATCCCATTTATGCACAAGCATTTCTATACGCATTATGCAATGTTTGTTAAGATGCCCTCTAGTGCATATACATCTAGGTAGTCCCTTACATTTTTAACATTTTTATGCCATATGAAAATTTCATAATCATAAGTATGATAACAAACAGGGGTTTAAGGAATTCTTCCCTTTTCGGTCCCTCATCGTAACATGGAATTCCTCTTCCATATCATGCAATTGTAGAAATTGTCCATTTTGACAACAAAATTTGTTTGTCAAAACAGCCGCTGGCACTCTCCTGCACTAAATATCTATGATATATGTAGACCTCATTCAAACTCTGGTCATGCATCATTGTTCCCTGCTGGACAAGCTTTCCAATGCCTGTCTTAATGCTCCATTCCGACATCAGGTGCGGAAACTACATCTCTTCAAAATGACAACTTTCACTCCAATTCTGCACATTTTACACAGTTGCATTTTGGTCCAGAATTCCAACTTTAGCCACCTGTGGAAGAAAATCTATGAGGAATCACAAAAACTTATCTATCGGGCAAAGTTAGTCCATATAACAAGGATCACTCAGCAATTCACGGATCTCAATTCCGATGCACCATTCATCTTCTATGAATCTCTGGGTTTTACTACTCACTTTTCACATTTTTCCAAAATTCCAAATTTTGGGCCAAAAACGGCTATCTCCCAAACGGTGCATTTCTGGAAAATCTTCGTCTAACGGAAACTGTCCGTCTTAATGAGAATATGAAATGTCTAGTTCAGTAAAATTTCTGATTCCCACATCTAGGGTCACTTTTACTGCCCACAAGCTTTTCAAAATCCCGAAAAAGTGGCCCGGAACAGTGCTTTTTGGCCTTCTTGCTCACCCTGACTTCACATCCCTTGGATTTTGGCTCCAAGGTTCGGAACTTAACATTGTGCCTGCTTCATGACTGCCTCGTATCAATTTCAGCTTAAACCGGCTTTCTGTCAAGCCTCGGGACTCTGTCCTTTAAAAGCCACTATTCCCCATTTTCTGTCAAATCGGGGCGTAAAGGGCTCGGGGTCTTCACTGGTTCTTTCATGGCCTCCGTCAATGGCCTCTGAGCCCCACAGGAATCATCCCATTCTGAGCCCCGGTACTCCCCTTATCCAAAAATTGAGTTTTTGGCACTTTACTCTTTTTTTTTTTTTTTTTTTTTTCTCGGGTGGGAAATCCCTCCGCAGCTGCGGGGCGGTTCGGCGACGGCTTCCGCAATTGCAGAGCAGTTCTTCGAACGCTTCTGCAATTGCGGAGCAGTTCGCCGAACGCTTCCGCAATGGCGGGGTGATTTGCCGAACGCTCCCGCAATTGCGGAGCCATTCGGCGAAGGCTTCCGCAGTTGAGGAGCCATTCGGCGAATGCTCCCGCAATTGCGGAGCCATTCGGCGAAGGCTTCCGCAGTTGCGGAGCCATTCGGCGAATGCTCACGCAATTGCGGATTCATTCGGCGAAGGCTTCCGCAGCTTCGGGAGGCACTCGGAAATTCTTTCCACTATTTCGGAACGGTTTGACGAACTTTTCCGCAAATTTCGGGGAACTCTTCTGTGAACCGGTTTGCAGAACTCTTTTGCAATTGCGGGAAGATTCACGGAACTCTTCCGCAATTGCGGGAAGGTTCGCCGCACTCTTCCGTAGTTGCGGGAAGGTTCGCGGAACTCTTCCGCAAATTTCGGAAGAGAAATCCTTCCGAAAACTTCACTTAAATTTTTTTTTCTGCTTTTTCGGAGCATTTCACCGAATTTTTCCGCGTTGCGGGACAACACGCGAATCCTTCCGCAAATTTCGGAAGAGAATTCCTTCCGAAAATTTCGGAAGGGAATTCCTTCCGCAAATTTCGGGGCGACTTCCCGAACTTCTCCGCGTTGCGGAAAAACTCGCGAAATGCTTCCGCAGTTTCGGAGCAATTCGCTGAATGCTTCCGCAGTTGCGGAAGACATTCGGGAATTCTTTCCGAAACAGACTTATCAAAAATTTTCGAAAACACTTAAACAATGCAATTGGATTTGGCCCATAGAGGCCCAATGCTGAAACCAGCAGCTTTGATACCATTCTGTCACGTCCCCTCCCATTATACTAGTGCAATGGAGAGGATCGTGATCCCAAACCGGGCATCTAGCCCCGTGTACTTATGAAATAAGCATGCAAGACATATGAGGACGCATAAGTATTTGTTTATACACAGCAGAAGTAATCTCAAGATATTCATTTTACATTCAAGATATTCATCCATTAAACAATTGAAAGATAGCACAAGAGGATACTTATCTTAATGAAGTAGTCCCAAGCAACCAGCTACGCTTCTGCAACATTCCACCCAACCGTAGGCCAGTGTGCTCCTTAATCTCTCAACACCACTGCCACCCCCGAGCTGAGCATGATCTCCACAAGGAACTAGGGAAAAACAGGGTCTCACATAACCATAGATACACCGGAATCAGCCATACCAACCAGCAGTTGGGTTTTTGAGGTTGCTAGGAGAGGGATGCATATAACAGCAAAAATGTAAGCGCTGGGCATGAGAAAAACGTTTCAACAGTGGAATGCACAAGATGGGGTTTCTTGAGCTTCAAAAAAATGTGGGTAGACTCAAAACGAATTGGCAACTGGGTAAATTCGACTGGGAGAGCAACCCATTCCAGAAAAACGCCCCAAGGGCAAAAACGACCTCTCCCTTAGCCCAAAATCGCGTCCCTCCCTTCCCAGCTACTACACAATACCAAAAACGAGTTCCTGGACATGCAAAAACGCAGGGTTATGGTGAAAAACGGGAGGATCAACTCCAGTCAGCTCAGTCCGCGTGAGAGGAAGAATGGCCTTGGGTGAAGAATGGCTTTGGGCCAATTTCGTGGGGGTTTTCTTGCCCAGCAAGCCAAAACTTGATTTCCCAGGTTGCTGTCTTGCCCATACACGAAAATTGACAGCCATACCTCTCCCATCCCAAGGCATTAATTGCCTCAACCAATTCTTGGAATAATTAAAAGATTGGGTGCATGAGACCAAATGGGTAGTTGAGAGTTCATGGGTTTCCTCAATGAAATGGCTTAACACCATGGCTCAAGGGTTTGGTTATTTTTCCTCCCTATTCCTTGTAAAGATCATGCCCCCATCTCTTTGTTGCATTGCGTAGCTGGTTGTGGGTATCTTTCATTAAATTCGTATATTTACATGATGTCCGATTTTACATTGTGCACCGCTAGCACAAGAACTCTATGCATCTATTCTAATTGCCGATACATAGAACGATAAATCAATGGCGGGGCCTTGGCCTTGAGCTGCTCACCATGACTAAATAACAATATTTACATCATTTACAATATTAATGCAATAGGGTCAAGCTGGGGACATTACACTTGCGATGCTAGGGCTTGATATAGCAAAAAATTAGTCATCATAGCACTTTCACTATAAATCCATTTTGGAGAAGTTTTCGGATCTGAAACTTTTACAAGTCGAAGATCAGATTCCCATGTACCTTTTTTCCAAAGGACAACTCCTAATTTGTTGTACTTTGTGTTTTATGATCTGTACAATCTAGGGTTTCTGCCTCTTCCAAATCTGAGTCATAAACAGGTGACCTAGGAAAAAATGTCATGAATTGGGCTAGGAAGATCCAAATGAAATTTCGTAAAGAGTGACAGGTAGGGCACGGACTGTACTTTCACAGGCCGAAGGTTCAGAGGCCGAAAGTGAACCAGTGGAACGTGGCACTCCGTACAAGTTCGCTCTCCTGTTTTATCCCATAAACAGGTTATGTTGCGACACTTGGCATAAATCTCTCTTAGAGAATCCAATTGAGGTCAGAACCGTGGGGTTGGAAAGATGACAGGTTGGATACCACAAGTACAAGTTTAAGACCCTGTGGATTCGTAGTTTCAGAGTTACACTAGAAACAATCAGGTGCATATTTCTGTCAAAACATAATTGGATTTTGAGCACCTTCATTCATGGCTCCGGGAATTAGGGTTTCGGAGAAAGTTGGAATTTTTGTAATCAGAGACCACGGATAAATGCTACTCTTCAAAATCAAAATTTAGAGACCAAGATCAAATTTTTTGGTTGGGCAGAAGGCCGGGCTTGATCAAACCCTAGTTCGGGACTTTGATCGGAAAAGTGGAAAATTAGGGCTTCTGCAAAAGTTGGAATTTTTGAAGTCTGTGACCACCGCTGGAAACTCCTCAAAAAAAATAGAAGTTCAGAGCTTTGGATCGAACCTTTTAGTTAGGCAGAAGGGTGGGCTTTATTAAACCCTAGTTCAGGATCCTGTCTAGAAGATCCGAAAGTTTCAAAGGCAATTTTGAGGGGTGAAACTTTGCAGTTTTCAAATTCTGAGTATACCAGGTTGATTAGCTCATCAAGGTGCATCTTTCTATCCTTTCAGAAGTTTGAAATTCAAAGTTTGAATTTTTAGGGTTTCCATGACAAACCCTAATCTAGCTTCAGATCCAGTTTCTTCAAATCATATGGATTGGGTTAATCTTAGAAAAGAATGGATTGGTCACCTGCATAAGTGAAGAAATTCCAGTTTCAGAGGGAGATAAGGCTAAGGCCTTAAATAGGAAGATTACAAGCAATCTCGACAGGTATGACTTATCCAAGTATGTTTCGAGATCTGTTCATGATTAAGTTTATGGTATGTTTGTCTTCATTAAGGTTAGTACAATCTTGATTAACTTTAGACTTGTCGTATCACCTTAATAAAATTATGAATACACGATATAAGATATTCATTGATTAGGGTTTTGACACTTATGATTGTACTAATGCATTGTGGTGTTGTATGAGGTTGATGTTGTCCGCTAACATGAAAGGTACATCAAGGAAGACAAATCATGTTCTAGTTCAAGAACATATGACCATGGTGACATGAAGACAAAGATTCATCCATTGTCATGGATCAAATAGAAGATCTACTTAAGAGGTATGTTAACTTGGTTCTATAAGATATGTAGGTTACTAGCACAAGTCATTTAAGAGAACAAGAAGACATCATGTGGGTATGTTAGAAATAACCAACTAACATATTAATCCAGGTATGTTTTTCCTATATCAAGTTAGAATCCTACCTTGTGTTAGGATCTTATATTGTTGTATTGTTGATAATGATTATTCATGAAGTTAGAAATATAAGTAATCAAGGGTTTATGCATATTATGTCTCTTACCTTGATTGGTGATATGACTAACTAGAAAAGTCCTTTGGTCAAAGATGAATATGCATGAGTAAGAGAAGTCTTCCCTAAAACATTGAATGTTAATGCTTATTATCTATGTTTGAAATGATCATGACTATACATGTTTAAGATTATTGTGTTTTGATAGTATTGAGATTATACTAATGAATGTATGATTATGTATGATATCTCAATGGTAACACAATGATGATACTAGTAAGCATGCATAGTGATCGAGGATGGATATAAGTTCAAGGATAGGTAATCCAGGAAACAAAGATCAAGAGGGAGCACACTCTAGTAGTTTCTGCAAGGATGAACACATTCAGAGGGATTTGACCACTTCTCACTATCCACATCAGAATGGAGTTGTAGAAAGGAAGCAAAGACTGAGAGGGAGTCAACCCAACAACAACCAAACAAAGATAAGTATTTGAATTGTCATTTCTTACATATTTGTTTGTTTAAATAATGTTGTTCAATGATGTATATGCTTATGTTCCTAGACTTAGGTTGTGTATTATGCATATTAGAATAATTGCATTAATGAACAATATACTATTAATATGCATGTGATGGGTAAGTGGCCTATGACACTGTGCAACATTCCATTGCTACTTATCTAGAATGAAACCTCTTTGCTGACATGTTGGGAGTAGTGCAAACTCTTAACAATGTTCTGGTAGAGATTGGAAGGCATCTAGAAAGTTACAGGATATGGATGAATGTTGTATTGAAGCATTGGCTAAAATAATTGCATGATTGTATGACATATATCTTTATGTGTAAGAATTTGTTCTGAAAACTATGAGATGTTTCTAATCATGCAATTTAACTTGTTTTGTAGGAAAGATTGTATACCTTCACCTACAAAAGAAGGACTACAACATTTGTTCCAACAACAAAGATATCTATTGAAGATATTGAAGATATTGAAGTTCCCAGGATCTGGGATGAAGTAATGGAAGAATGCCATGATCAGTCGATCATGAAGAATGATGTTTGGGATGCAATCCCAAGACCTGAAGGGAAGTCTATTGTGACTTCCAAATGGATATATAAGATCAAGCATGCTGCAGACGGTAGCATGGAGAAATACAAAACAAGTTTTGTAGCTCGTGGCTTCTCCCAGAAAAAGGAATTGAGTATGAAGAGACTTCTACACCTATAGCCAGGCACACTTCCATCAGATCAGTACTTGCTCTGGCTGCAGTGATGAAATGGAAGATACACTAGATGGATGTCAAGACAGCTTTCTTTAATGGTGTAGTCGAAGAGGAAGTGTATGTGGAGCAGCCACTTGGTTTTGAGACACATGACGAGAAGTCATATATGTGCAGAACTTGGTATGGTAGGATAGACAACTTTCTATCCAATTTGGGCTTTACCAAGAGTAAAGCGGATTCCAACCTTTACTACAAGGTTGAGGAAGGAAATCCAAGGATACTACTTTTGTATGCGGATAACTTGTTTGTTATAGGTGAGGATAGATTGATTACCGACACACAGGGGAATCTTGCTGTCGAATTCAAGATGAAGGACTTGGGGATGATGCACTATTTTCTAGGCATGGAGGTATGGCAGAGTACAGATGGAATCTTCCTTGGACAAGGGAAGTATACAGTGGAGATACTAAAGAGGTTCGGGATGATGGACTGCAAGGCCATGGCCACACCTATGGCAACGAACTTGAAGCTTCTATGTGATGCTTCATCTGATCTGGTTGATGTCACAGTGTTTCGTCAGATGATTGGGTCCTTGATGTACATGACGAACACGAGACCAAATATTTGCTTTGCGGTGAACACATTGAGCCAGTTCCTGACGGATCCCAGAGGTGTTCACCTGGTTGCTGTAAAGCATATTCTAAGGTACCTGAAGGGTACAGTTGATTATGGTCTCAAGTATGATGCAAATCAAAAGTTTAACTTGTAGGGTTATGTTGATTCAGATTGGGCAGTGCTGCAGATAGGAAGAGCACATCTGGGTGCTGCTTCAGTATGGGATCAGGTGTGATCTCTTGGTTTAGCACGAAGCAGTCCTACGTAGCACTGAGTAAAACCGAAGCAGAGTATGTTGCAGCTTGTTCGGCTAGTTGCGAGGCAATATGGCTCCGGAAGCTACTATCTGAGTTATTTGATCTCCCGCTGGAGGCTACTGGTATCTTTTGTGATAACTAGAGTTGTGTGAAGCTATCTGAGAACCCGGTGTTGCACGACAGGTCGAAGCACATTGAGATCAAATATCACTATATTAGGGATATGGTGTAGAGAGGAGTAGTGAAGCTCCTGTATGTTGCGATGGACGAGCAGATTGCAGATGTGCTGACGAAACCACTAGCCAGAGTGAAGTTCGAATACTTCAGAGGGAGGATTGGTGTTCTTCAGATTGACGACACTTCAAGGAAGAAGTGATGGAGACATTTGCTGAAGCCATTCCAAGCATTGTGGAAGGAGGATCCTTCACATGGCTATGGATGTAAGTGCTGGATGATGAGCATCAGGAGGATGCTCTAGTTACTGCTCTGTATATGCATCATGTTGGATGCTGGATATGATCAGTTGGATAATTTAAATGTATGTATGCATCATGTTGGATGCTGGATATGATCAATTGGATCATTTATATGTATGTACGCATCATGTTGGATGCTGGATATGATCAGTTGGATCATTTATATGTATGTATGCATCATGTTGGATGCTGGATATGATCAGTTGGATTATGTGTATGTATGTGTAGATGTATCAGGTGGATACATTGTATGATCAGGTAGATCATGTATGATGATATGTATCAGGCAGATACCGTGTATGCATCAGGTGGATGCATTGTATGATCATGGATGATGAGCTTCAAGATGTTGCTCCAGATGACATGCGTCAGGACGATGCAGTGATGATGATCATGTGTACATCAGGATGATGTATGGTGAGTATCAGGTTGATACTCTGTGGCCGTGGACAGGTTGTGCAGATAAGCATATAATAGTGCCCTGGGAGGTTTGCAAATTCTCTTGCTAGGTTTTGCCACTGGCATATAATAGCTCCTTGGGAGATCTAGCAAATGCTCTTTCGAGGTTTTGATTTGGGGGGACATATAACAGCGCCCTGGGAGGTTTGCAGATTCTCTTGCTAGGTTTTGCCGCTAGCATATAATAGCTCCCTGGGAGATCTGGCAAACACTCTTTCGAGGTTTTTTCCTATGGCATATAATAGCACCCTGGGAGATCCGATAGGTTGGGATGTGCTCCCGTAATAAGTCTTGGGACGCTCTTTCGAGGTTTTTCCATGACCACATGTAATATCGCCCTGGGAGATCTGATAGGTTGGGATGTGTTCTTGTAATAAGTCCTGGGATGCTCTTGCGAGGTTTTGTGGTGACTACATATAATAGCGCCCTGGGAGATCCGATAGGTTGAGCTGTGTGCTCGTAATCAATCCTGGGATTCTCTTTTGAGGTTTTGTGGTGGGGTCACATGTAATAGCTCCCCGGGAGATCTGATAGGTTGGGCCGTGTGCCCGCAATAAGTCCTGCGATGCTCTTGCGACGTTTTGTGACGCACGTAATAAGTCTTGAGGATTCCACATTATGGCCAGTGATGATGAAGACCTGCAGGTGGTGGGCCTACATCTAGTATGAAAAAGGACTAGCTCTGTAGAACTTCCTATGACGAGTAGATTCAGAGATTGATTGAGATAGCAGCAGTAGTGATGATGACGATGATCTAGAGAAGAAGACTTGTGCTAGAAGACCTGTGTCGAGAAATACCTTCCTAGTTAAGAGGGATTGTTGTGTAACTTTGAAATGTATTTCACATATATGTATATTGTATTCCTATAGAGATTTTATTATTCCTCTATACGAAAGTGTTTGTATTCCTATAGAGATGTTATTATTCCTCTATACAGAAGTGTCGTCATTTATATTGTAAGTGTCGTAACTTATACTTGATAGGTTATTAGACCACCTTGTTGGGGTCGGCCCTGTATAAGTCATGTGGATCAAAGGGTTATTAGACCACCCTATTGGGAGTCGTCCATGTGGGTCAAAGGGTTATTAGACCACCCTATTGGGGGTTGTCCCAGTCAGCATTATGTTATGTGGTTAAGTTAAGGCCGACCTAGTAAAGGTTATTAGGCAAGTCAAGTCAAGTATAAATAGAGTGCGGGAGGCACTCTATTTGATTATTCTATTCTCTCTCACACTCTTTGGAGAGTGGAGCACTTGTGGAGGAGGAGAAGTTGCTGCTAGGAGATGTCTATCTCTTATGCTTGGGTTGTATCATTGCTCTATCTATCTCTGAGGAAGTTATTGGGGTTTTCCACCTTTATGGTTTTCCCCAAGTAAACTCTATGTCTCTTGTGTGCTTGCATTATTGTCCATGATTGATATGCTGTAGATATGCTGTACATGTTGTTCTCTCAATTAAGATCCTAGATCAGATTGAAGTAAATTCTGAAAAACTAACAGTTGGCTTCATGACTTGTAATCCTGTTTTGACATGAGGACATCATCAGACCATCGTTGTCGTCGACTACTTTATGAAGTGGGCAGAGGCAATGCCTACTGTGAGAGCAAACGCAGAAATGACTGCTTATTTCGTTTTTAACCAGATCATTTCTAGGTTTGGTATTCCCAAAGAGATCGTCATGGACCATGGTTGACATTTTCAAAACAGTATGATGACCGAATTGTATACCATGCTAGGTTTTCATCAGGAACACTCGTCTTCGTTTTATGCGCAGGAAAATGGTCAGGTTGAAGCAGGTACCAAGACTTTGAAAACCATCCTTCAAGGGACCGTTAATGCTAGTAGATCTAACTGGCACATCATGTTGTATCTCAGTCTTTGGGCATACTAATCTAATGTTAAGACTGTGTAGTGTCCCCTCCTACCATATTAGTGTGATAGAGAGGACGTGGTGCTCAATCCGGGCAATTAGCCCCTTATTCATTGAATTAAACTCATTGATACAAAGAACTGGATATGTGCATGCTATACAAACACAACCGAGATTAAATAAATCCTGTTGAATATCTAACATACATTCAGAATTCTGTGACAGTCATTAAATAAAGACCTCTGCAGAATTATAAAGGATCATATGGAAATGCATAATCATTTGAATACACAGCGGAAGCAAATTTATTAGCAGATCCATGATACATTCAAAATATTCATCAAATGATAATTGCAAACTCAACACAAGAAAAATACTTATCTCAATAAGGTAGTCCCACGCAACTGGCTATGCAACTGCAACGTTCCACCCAATCGTAGGCCAGTGTGCTCCTCAATCTCTCAGCACCACTGCCACCCTCGAGCTGGGCATGATCTCTACACGGAACCAGGGAACAACAGACTCACACATAGCCAAGCATACACCCAAAATGAGCCAAGCCAATCTACAATTGGGTTTATCAGGCTGCTAGGAGATGGAAAGGAAGAGTTGCTAAGCTAGTGAGCTCCAGCACAGAGCCAGGGACAACCTTGCAAGATCTATATCTAGCTTGGCACCCACAATACCTACACACCCAGCACAAGAAAGTATTCTTTTCTCTGCTATACAGTCCCTCAAGCCATACCTTCCCTATCTAGTGCTCTCAGGGTATGCATAGAAGAGTAACCAAAGCCCTCTTGATCCTCTTGAGAGGTTGTCTCCCCCACTAGGTTTATCAAGCTACTTCTGTCCACTACCACTCCAAAACTTCAATTCACAGGTTCAAACCAAAATGAGGATGCACACAACAGCAGAACACAATTATGGGGCAGGATAAAACGTTTTTACAGTGAGATGCATGAGATGGGGTTTCAGCTAACTCAGAAAAACGTGGGAACCCACAAAAACGAAATGGGAAGTTGGTGAACAACCCAGGAAGCCAAATCCGTTTTTAGAAAAATGTCCTTGGACATTCAGGGGCAAAAACGACCTCCCTACAGTCCCCAAAACGTGGCCCTTCTCTCCCAAGCTACTGCATATGCAAAAACGAACTCCCAGGCATGGAAAAATGCAGGATTTGGATGAAAAACGTGTAGGGGAAAAACCAGCTAGCTCCAACTGCGTGAATGAGTGAAGACTGACTATTCAGAATGGCTTTGGGCACCATTTCGTGGGTGTTTTCTTGCCCAAGGAGACAAAACACGAATTTCCAGGTTGATGGCTTGCCCATGCACGAAATTGGCTGCCATACTTCTTCATTTCCAAGGCATTAACTGCCTTAACCAATTTCTTGGAAGAATTAAATGATTGGGTGCATGAGACAAGATGGGTAGTTGGTGGTTTATGGGTTTCCTCATTGACACATGGGATTAATACCATTGGCTCAAGGGTTTGAATAATTTCCCTCCCTTTTCCTTGTAGAGTCATGCCCCATCTCTTTTGTTGCATTGCATAGCCGGTTGTGGGTATTTTTCATTAAAATTCGTATTTACATGATGTCTTATATACATTGTGCCTATCTAGCACAAGAACCATAGGCATCTATTTTTAATTGCCGATACATGAAACGCTAAATCAATGGTGGGGCCTTGGCCTTGAGCCCCTCACCATGATTAAATTACAATATTTACATCATTTACGATTTAATACAAAGGGGGTCAAAATGGGGACATTACATTCCCCTCCCCTTACATTAGCACTGTCCTCAGTGCTCATCAAAATTGAACAAAAATGGGTATGCCATCCTCATGGCATCCTCCAGCTCCCATGTAGCCTCATCGGGACCGTAGTGCTTCCATTGCACCTTTATCTGTCTGATGGCTCGGTTCCGGAGCAATGTTACCTTCTTGTCTAGGATGCACAATGGATCGGTTTGGAATTCTCCCTCGGGTTCCACCTGGATCACATCCCAATTTATCACATGGTTAGGATCGTGTACATATTTCTTAAGTAAAGAGACATGAAAAACATTATGAGCTTTAGTGCTAGCAGGCAATGCAAGTCTATATGCAACTGGTCCTATTCTTTCGAGCACTTCAAATGGCCCACAATATCTAGGTGATAGCTTGGCACAACTCCCAAGCTTCAAGGAACTCTTCCTTGATCTCACTCTAAGATATACATGATCCCCAACATTGAATTCCCTATGCACTCTATGCTTATCTGCATAGCTTTTCTGTCTATCCTGGGCTGCTTTTAAATTTTGCCGGATCCTTGCAACCTCTTGTTCCATTTCCTTAAGCAATTCTGGCCCAAGTACAATTCTGTTCACTGGATTGTCCCAAGTCACTGGTGTCCTACACCTTTTGCCATACAAAGCCTCATAAGGACTCATACCCAATGATGCTTGTTGCCCGTTGTTATATGCAAATTCTACCAAGTGTAGATAATCCTCCCACTTGGATGGTTTTTCCATTACATACATGCGGAGCATGTCTTCAAGCACCCGATTTACTCTTTCGGCTTGGCCATTTGTTTGAGGATGGTATGCGGTACTAAAGCTTAGCTGTGTACCCAAATCTGCAAAGAGACCTTTCCAAAAATTGGAAGTGAACTTGGTATCCCTGTCAGAAATTATTACCTTAGGCAGCCCATGTAATCTGAAAATTTTCTTCATGAAAATATTTGCAATGGCATCGGCTTTATGTGTGGACTTAACCGGTATAAAATGTGCTGCCTTCGTTAACTTGTCCACCACAACCATGATGGAATCATGTTGTCTCTTAGTCATTGGCAATCCTGTAATAAAATCCATGGATATTACTTCCCATTTCCATTCTGGAATTGGCACTGGAAGCAATAAACCTGCTGGATGTTGGTGTTCACTCTTCACCTGTTGACATTCCATGCACTTAGAAATGTATTCAGCAACATCCTTCTTCATGCCTGGCCAGAAATAATATTTCCTTGCTGTAGCAATTGTTTTCTGATATCCTGGGTGACCAGAGTATGGAGCTTTATGGATTTCATCCATAACCATTCTCCTTAAATCTGCCACATTGGGAATATAGGCTCTATTTTTATAGGTAAGAACTCCGTCTTCCTCCAAATGATAACCTTCATACTTCTTGCCAGGGTCTTGCTGCTGCAATTTACCCTTTATCTGCTCATACACTTCATCCTCAACCATATGGTTAACAATCTGCTGCCTCAAATCTGGTTTGCAAGTACTAAGTGCTGACACATGCATTTCATGTGCCTTCCTGCTGAGTGCATCAGCCACCTTGTTTTCTTTCCCTTTTATGTGCTTGATTTCGAAATCAAATTCACACAAAAATTCCAACCATCTAGCTTGCCTAGCATTTAAAGTTGGCTGATCAAACAAGTATTTCAGACCACAATGGTCTGTCCTTAACTCAAATTTTCTTCCCATCAAGTAATGCCTCCACATCTTTAAAGCATGTATTATGGCTGCAAGTTCTATATCATGAGTAGCATAGTTCTTCTCATGCTCCTTCAACTTTCTTGACTCATAGCATATAACGTGGTTGTCTTGCATAAGAAATCCTCCAAGTCCTTGATTGCATGCATCGGTACACACCACAAAGTCTTTTCCCGGGTCTGCAATCTTCAGAATTGGTGCACTTGTAAGAAGATTCTTCAACCGTTGAAAACTTTCCTCACATCTTGGTGACCATTCAAACTTTACCCCCTTCTTTTGCAAAGAAGTGATCGGGTTTGCAACCTTGGAGAATCCTTCGATAAACCTCCTGTAGTAACCAGCAAGGCCCATAAAAGATCTCACATCAGTCACATTCCTTGGAGTTGGCCAATTCATAATGGCTTCAATCTTCTCAGGGTCTATAGATATTCCTTCGTCGGAGATAATGTGACCCAAATAATGAATTCTATCTTTATAAAAGTCACATTTGCTCAACTTTGCATACAGCTTATGCTCCCTTAATAATTGCATTGTCATTCTCAAATGTTCTTCATGCTCTTCTTCATTCTTAGAATAGATGAGAATGTCATCTAGGAATACAAGAACAAACTTGTCCAAATACTTGCTAAAAACATTATTCATGAGACACATGAATGTAGCTGGTGCATTTGTGAGACCGAATGGTACCACTACAAACTCATAGTGTCCATACCTTGTTCTAAAGGCTGTCTTATGAATGTCTTCTTCTTTGATTCTTACCTGATGGTAACCAGACCTCAAGTCAATCTTTGAAAATACCTTTGCTCCTCTCATTTGATCAAAAAGGTCGTCAATTCGAGGCAATGGGTATTTGTTCTTCACAGTGACTTTGTTCAACTGCCTGTAGTCAATGCATAACCTGAGTGTTCCATCTTTCTTTTTCACAAATAGAACAGGTGCTCCCCACGGGGACACACTTGGCCTAATATATTTCTTCTCCAGCAAATCTTGTAATTGCATTTTCAATTCTAGCAATTCCGGTGTACTCATCCTGTAGGGTGTCTTAGACACTGGTGCTGCTCCTGGCATAAGTTCAATTGTAAAGTCAATGTCTCTCTTTGGAGGGAGTCCTGGAATCTCATCAGGAAAAACATGCATGAATTCTTGCAATACATGATAGTTCTCCAATTTAAGAGTTTCACTCTCTGCTGCCTCCAAAATGTGGGCTGCATACAGTTGACATCCCTTCCTGCAGAGCTCCTTCAGCTGCATGGCTGAAACCTGTCTAACAGAGGTCGCCTTGGAAATGCCTTTTACAACCCTCGGATTTCCTTCTTCGTCCATGCATTCAAATGTCTTATTGTAGCAGTCAAGTTTAACCCTGTGTGCTTCTAACCAATCCATTCCAATGAGAATATCATAGGAACCAAGTGGCAAAATATTCAGATCTGCATAGGTGAATAGCCCATCCATCTCTGATGGACATTTCTCTACTATTTCACTAACTTTTCTCTTGGTTCCAGTGGCTAGTTGAACTAACCAGGATTTACTATGCTTTAATTTCGTGAAAGCACAAATCTCAACAATTCTAGGAGTGACATAACTGTGAGTAGATCCAGGATCAATCAAAATAGAAACAGATTGCTTAGCAATCTTACCTTCAACTTCAACCACAGTTGACTGATGATCTGCTTGATGGTCGTCTAGAGCTGCATAGATTCTAGGGATTGTCCTCGCCACTTGACCCACAGTTCCAGCTCCTTGGATGTTGTGAACTTGATTTGCATTCCCATTCCGATGTGGACAGTTTCTAAGCATGTGGTCTCCTCCACAACCCCAACATTGAAGTGGTTCTCTTGGATCCTTTGGATCTCTTGGCTTGTCTCCCATCATCCTAGTTGGCTTAGTCACAACCTGTGATGGTTGCCTTTGTTGATTTCGGGATTGAGGAGGCTTGAACCCCTTCTTCCTTTGATCAAACTTCTCATTTTTCTTATCCTTCCATGCCTTATGGAATTCTGGTTTGCTTCTGTTTTGATCAAAGCAATACTTGGCCTTTCTTATGGCCTCCTCTAGAGTTCGAGGTTCATCAAACTCAATTCTGTCTTTATATGACTGGGGCAGTCCACTTAGGAAACGCTGAATTTTGACCTTATCATCTCGAATATACTTAACATACCTCAGCAGCTCCAAGAACTTGTTTGCATATTCTTCCATGGTCGATTGTCCCAATCTCAGCTCATGGAACTCTTTGATCTTATCATCATAGTACCTATCAGAGAGTTACTTCTGCTTGAAGTATTTCTTGAACTGCTTCCACACAATCTTCCATTCATTGATCCTCTTCACTTTCCTGGTGTGTTCCCACCATATAGATGCTCTTCCATTCAAGTTGAAGATGGTAACCCTTGCCTTCATATTTCTCGAGTAGTCTTGGACTTGGAAATATTTTCTCATCCCAAGAAGCCAAGCTTCAGCTTCTTGACCAGACTTCACTTCTCCATCAAATGTAGGAGGTTTTGCCTTCTTAAATTCCCCATGTGAATTGTTCTTGTGGTGCTTCTTCCTCTTGCTCGTGTGAGATGAAGAACTTGAACCCTCAATGGATTCTTCTGAATCAGATGATTCATTAGAAGATATTTCTGGAGTATATTTCCTATCTGTGGAAACTCTTCTTGGGTTACTGGCCCTCTTACGAGAATTTCTTCTAGAGCTACTCCCACCCCTTTCTAGATTTGATGTCTGATGCCCAGAGTTTATTTGCCTTTGGATGTCTGTCAAACTCTGCAGCATGGCTGCATTCAGCTGATTTTGTTCTTCCTGAGCTTTAATCATCCTTTCATTATCTTCCCTACAGCTTTGCAACTCCACCCTTAGGCTTCTCATGGTGGCTGCAACATCTAGAGGGGTCTCTTGATTTCTTCTCCCATTAGATTCTGTTTCAGCATTCTCAACCTGTATGTTCTCCCCCATGGCATCTGTCTCAGGCTCATAGGGATCCTGTGCATCATTCATGATGTTCATTTTCTTGGCCCAACCAAGATCCAAAATTTTCCAACTGTATTAACTAGAGTGTTACCCTGTTGTAACTGTGGCTCTCTGAAATGTGTTCATCAGCACAATTGTTAGCTGCATTATATTCTCAGAATTCATAACTTACTTCATGCACGTGCAAAAATGCTATACTGACAATTCATCAAATCACAACAACGACATATGAGGGGAAAAAGAAAAAGGGGGTCAAGGGGGCTTGCCCCCTTGCCACAGCAGGGCGGGTCGAGGGCAGCGCCCTTGTTTTTTTATTTTTATTTTTATTTTTACGAATCATGCCGCAATGGGCAGTTCGCGACGTCTTCCGCAATGGGCGAGGCGGTTGGCTGAAAGCTTCCGCAATGAGCGGTTCACGGCTTGCCTCCGTTGCGGGGTGCTTCACTATAGGCTTCCGCAATTGCGGGCCGGTTGGCTGAAGCCCTCCACAATTGTGGGGCGTTTGGCAGAATCCTTCCGCAGTTGCGGGGCGTTTGGCTAAACCCTTCCGCAATTGCGGGGCAGTTCGGCGACGGCTTCCGCAATTGCGGAGCAGTTCGTCGAACGCTTCCGCAATTGCGGAGCAGTTCGCCGAACGCTTCTGCAATGGCGGGGCGATTTGCCGAACGCTCGCGCAATTGCGGAGCCATTCAGCGAAGGCTTCCGCAGCTTCGGAGCCGTTCACGGAATGCTTCCGGGGGTTTCGGGCGGTTCTTGCGAAAAGCTTTTGCGGAACGACTTGACGAATGCTTCCGCAATTTCAGAACGATTCGCCGAAGTCTTCCGCAATTGCAGAATGATTCGGCGAAGTCTTCCGCAGTTGCAGAACGATTCGCCGAAGTCTTCCGCAACTTCGAAACGACTCGCCGAACTCTTCCGCGTTGCGGAACGATTCGCGGAATCCTTCCGAAATTTCGGAAGAGAATTCCTTCCGCAATTTCGGAAGAGATTTCCTTCCGAAAATTCCTTTTCACGCCGACACTTAGAAAATTTTTCACTTAAAAATTTTTTTCTCCGCTGTTTCGGAGCGGTTCGCGGAATCCTTCCGCAATTGCGGGAAGGTTCGCCGAACTCTTCCGCAATTGTGGGAAGGTTCGCGGAACCTTTCCGCAGTTTCGGGACGACTTCGGCAAACTGACTTAAAACAAAAATTTCCAGAAACAGACTTAAAACAGAAAATTTCAAAAACAGACTTAAGAAAATTTTGAAAATTTCCCTTGTAATTGCTATCAGGTTTGGCCCATAGAGGCCCAATGCTGCAATGCAGCTCTGATACCATAATGTAGTGTCCCCTCCTACCATTTCAGCGTGATAGAGAGGACGTGGTGCTCAATCCGGGCAATTAGCCCCTTATTCATTGAATTAAACTCATTGATACAAAGAACTGGATATGTGCATGCTATAGAAACACAACTGAGATTAAATAAATCCTGTTGAATATCTAACATACATTCAGAATTCCGTGACAGTCATTAAATAAAGACCTCTGCAGAATTATAAAGGATCATATGGAAATGCATAATCATTTGAATACACAGCGGAAGCAAATTTATTAGCAGATCCATGATACATTCAAAATATTCATCAAATGATAATTGCAAACTCAACACAAGAAAAATACTTATCTCAATAAGGTAGTCCCACGCAACTGGCTATGCAACTGCAACGTTCCACCCAACCGTAGGCCAGTGTTCTCCTCAATCTCTCAGCACCACTGCCACCCCCGAGCTGGGCATGATCTCTACACGGAACCAGGGAATAGCCGACTCACACATAGCCAAGCATACACCCAAAATGAGCCAAGCCAATCTACAATTGGGTTTATCAGGCTGCTAGGAGATGGAAAGGAAGAGTTGCTAAGCTAGTGAGCTCCAGCACAGAGCCAGGGACAACCTTGCAAGATCTATATCTAGCTTGGCACCCACAATACCTACACACCCAGCACAAGAAAGTATTCTTTTCTCTGCTATACAGTCCCTCAAGCCATACCTTCCCTATCTAGTGCTCTCAGGGTATGCATAGAAGAGTAACCAAAGCCCTCTTGATCCTCTTGAGAGGTTGTCTCCCCCACTAGGTTTATCAAGCTACTTCTGTCCACTACCACTCCAAAACTTCAATTCACAGGTTCAAACCAAAATGAGGATGCACACAACAGCAGAACACAATTATGGGGCAGGATAAAACGTTTTTACAGTGAGATGCATGAGATGGGGTTTCAGCTAACTCAGAAAAATGTGGGAACCCACAAAAACAAAATGGGAAGTTGGTGAACAACCCAAGAAGCCAAATCCATTTTTAGAAAAATGTCCTTGGACATTCAAGGGCAAAAACGACCTCCCTACAGTCCCCAAAACGTGGCCCTTCTCTCCCAGGCTACTGCATATGCAAAAACGAACTCCCAGGCATGGAAAAATGCAGGATTTGGATGAAAAACGTGTAGGGGAAAACCCAGCTAGCTCCAACTGCGTGAATGAGTGAAGACTGACTATTCAGAATGGCTTTGGGCACCATTTCGTGGGTGTTTTCTTGCCCAAGGAGACAAAACACGAATTTCCAGGTTGATGGCTTGCCCATGCACGAAATTGGCTGCCATACTTCTTCATTTCCAAGGCATTAACTACCTTAACCAATTTCTTGGAAGAATTAAATGATTGGGTGCATGAGACAAAATGGGTAGTTGGTGGTTTATGGGTTTCCTCATTGACACATGGGATTAATACCATTGGCTCAAGGGTTTGAATAATTTCCCTCCCTTTTCCTTGTAGAGTCATGCCCCATCTCTTTTGTTGCATTGCATAGCCGGTTGTGGGTATTTTTCATTAAAATTCATATTTACATGATGTCTTATATACATTGTGCCTATCTAGCACAAGAACCATAGGCATCTCTTTTTAATTGCCGATACATGAAACGCTAAATCAATGGTGGGGCCTTGGCCTTGAGCCCCTCACCATGATTAAATTACAATATTTACATCATTTACGATTTACTACAAAGGGTGTCAAAATGGGGACATTACAGACTGCTACTGGGTTCTCACCTTTCCAACTCGTTCACAGGGAGGAGGTAGTCATTCCGATTGAATGCAAGATTCCCTCGTTGAAGTTGGCTATCTAACTACTTCCTGAAAATTCAGTTTTGGAGGAGCATTTGCTTCATTTAGAGCACTTAGATGAACAATGCTGTGATGTGCTTACAACAAATGAAGCTCACAAAATCCGAGTAAAGCATCAGTATGATAAATCTGTAAAACCAAGGGTTTTCTCAGAAGGAGACCTTGTTCTGCTCTACGATCAGGATAAGGACACCTTGGGGGCAGGTAAATTTAAATCGACGTGGCTTGGACCATATATTGTCTCTAAAGTTCTGAAGAAGGGAGCTTATGAGCTAATTGACTACGATGTTTGTAAGTTTCTTGAGCCCAGAAACGGGCTTTACCCGAAAAAGTATTATGCTTATGCCTCTATGCATTTTCTTGTATAACTGTACATGTTTGTAGAGTTAGTCTTTTCTTTTGATTTTTTTGCGTCTTATGTGTCTTCTGGATTGTGGTTTCAGATGACAACCGAGTGCTTTATAGGATTCGCTGATGGCGCTAGCCGCCACACCCATCAGGTCGCTTCAACAGCTTGGGTTATTTACTCACAGTCTGGCCAACTTGTGTCTTCGGGAGGTGCTTGTTTGGGCCCTATGACAAAAAATGTAGCTGAGTACGATGCAGTCATTGAGTTACTCCAAGATGCTATTCATCACGACATTTCACATTTGGAGGTAAGACTCGACTCGCAGTTAGTAGTGATTCAGTTGATGGGTGAGTTCAGGGTTAGGGATCCTTCTTTGCTTCATCAGTTTTTGTGTGTTAGGTTACTTGAAAGACACTTTGATTTTATTACATTTCAACATATTTCAAGGAATTTAAATTCATTAGCTGATTCGTATGCAAACTATATACTAGATTGGCATATGTACCATACATAGTCACATTAAACAGTCACACTCATAAAGACAAAACACATGTATATATGTAAGCCGATATTGTATATATCCAGATCAAAAATATGAGTACAAGTCATAGTATGTCGCAATGTCATAATATACAAATATGGGCTCAACGGCCCAAAAAATATAACATGTCTCTCTCCCTATGGAGAGGGAGGTGCCTCTGCTAACTCTCCTATAACCTCCCTATAGCATATGACTAGCATGGCTACTTTTCTAAGTAGCCTGATCCATGTTGGGGGCATGCCTGCACAATGCTATTGCATCTCGAGCGGCATCTGCTTGATCTTGTACGTCGGGATATCATCAGTCAACCGACTCATCTTCCCCTCTAGGTTCACTAGCATTGCATCTGAAGCACGAGGCTCAGTCGGACGAATATATATGCAAGGATCTCCATTAGGCCTCATAGGCCCCACATTTGTATAAATCACACTATAAATACTCTTACTCATCATAAATATTATATATACATAAAAACATAAAAATGAAATAATTTTCAAAACCGTAAGCACATCTTACCTATCTCTCCCCAGGATTATCCTGGAGGAAGAGTGAGATCTGGATCTCCTCGAAAATCCATACCTGCGCACGAGAATTGTTCTAGAACCAGCACTTGGCGGCTCCACCATGCTAGGTAATCCTCGTTTGCATATGAGAGACTAGTTTCGCCACCACCTTGGCGTAAGAAAATGTCTCCCCATCGAGTTATCAATGGCTCGCGAGGATCTAGTACTGGTAGAGCTACCCCCGGACTCAAAGCGGGGACTCTCTCAAATAAGAAAGTGCACAAGATGCTACCATAGTCGAAGTTTTTCTTCTTTCCGATTTTGCATTCAGTCAATTGGTGTTTCATACTCACCAAGACGCTCGAACACCAGTCAAACACTACACCACACAAGCATTCAACCCCGATTTGCATGTAGTTTTGAGAGGCCAAATGTGGTGCAACACTCCCTCCAATTCTGTTAAGGGTACTTAGTATCACCTTTAGTGGGAAGCTGGCAATAGAGACGATCGGGACTTGGCTACCACTCTTTTCAGTACCCGACAAACAATAAGCGTTGATGTAATCTTGGATCGATAGTGCACCAGCCCCTCTAAATGTGCCCTTGAGGTTTACACCCTCACCTCTACGGGATAAACCGATAATAAAGTATATGTCATCTATGGTGATGTCCAACATCTTCCCTTGGAGATTGAACATCCCGTGATCCGGATCCCAGTATCCAACAAGCATTTGGAGTAGGTGCGTTTGCGCACGCATACTCATTGCTCGGAATTTTTTAGAAAACCGCATATTCATAACGCATTTAATGTAAGTGGATCTCCCATCGCATCTCTGTCCATGTATTCATGTTCTCTTTCCCTCTCGGTCAACACCATTCCTGCATCATTCACCCCTTTCATTCATTAGTTTCTTGGTTTTTTCTTTTAACTTGCGGTCCCCGCGGCTTCACCTCTGCCACAGAGGTGGGTACTCGTGGGTCGGTCTATGCTAAACTCGCGCACATTTCTCGTACTCGCGAGTTTAGCATAGATGGACCCGCCGGTACGAGGTCCTAAATTTTAAACCCTTATAAAAAAACACACAACTAAAAATATAAAATAATGGATTGAATTAATGGACAAAGGAGAGATGACTTACTTGCAACTGACGGAAGTTGATTTGGTGACCTGGTTTGAGCACTACAAGCGGTTGAAGTAAGGGGGTTCTTTTGCCTTTTTGCTCCAACAAAATGATTTTGTGAGTTATGTGGACATTTCAGAACTATTTATAAAAATCACTTTAGATTTTTACCCACTTTTTTCTAGTTTCATATAGTTTCAAAATTATTTTTAACTTTATTTAATCACTAATGCCCTTTTTTAAGTTACTTTTTGATTAGGTGAAGTTCTAAGAAGCATTTATCACTACTTTTCGCAACGGTGATCGTACAAAGGTTTGATTTTCTTTACGGCATGTCATTTTAGTATAGTACTTCTTGTCATTATATGTCATATTGAAATCTCTTTCGATCATGTTTATATGTCATTTTTCTACTAATCCGATGGTCTTCGTGATATCTATATCCCTTTCGTCATTTGACATATCAAGGAACTTAGTTCTTTGGTCCCTATAGAGTCTTTTTAAGCCCTTGTTCGACTCTTTAAAATCAAACAAGATTGCCGAGTATGCTTATCTTCGTTCAAACTCGTTAAAGAACTTGAACAAGCATCCACTTAAGTATAAGTTTACCCCTTTTCCGTACTTTTGTGGATTATTTACGAAAAATGTATACTCTAGTCATACGTGGATAGAAGAGTTCTTCTCTCATTGTTTTACACTTTTTCGGGTGAGGAGACTAACTCTGCGAAAAAGTAATTTTTGGAGTCTTCTTTAGGGCTTCCAGACTCTCGAAACATGAAAACACCAACAAGCATTCACTAACTCGGGCTCGATGTGAAATCCACGAGTAGGTATATGGAGTTATTGTTTAAGTTTTTTAGTCTCCTTAAATATGAAAACATCGGCGAGCACATACCAACTCATGATCGATATTAAAATCCACGAGTAGGTGTATAGAGTTATTGTTTAAGTTTTTTCAGACTCCTTAAAATTGAAAACACCGGCAAGCATGAACAGATCCAGGCTCGATATTAAAATCCATGGATCAGTGTTATCGAGTACTAGTCTATCTCTTCTTCAAACTCGTTAAAACATGAAGAAGGTCTTGAGTTTCCCTCCCATGGTCTCGTTAAATTACACATGGTTGGAATTTTATCAAGCAGTCTTCTCCCTCTTTCTTCGAGCTTGTTTCAAAAATGAAGAAAGACTATTGAGTTTGCTTTCTTGGACTCATTAAAACCAAGAAGAAGGAATTTTTTTATAAAAAAAGATAAGGGAAGGGAAGGATGTCAAGTATCTTTCAGTATAAAGGAAGCAAGTCATTTATGTCCTTGAACACAACACCTTCTTGAGTCTTTCAAACAAGTTGGGTTTTAGTTTTTGGCCTTAGGATAAACCTGATCTCAGAGTTTTTACTCCTTCGGTTGGTTACTCTTCCAATCATATGGAGAATCTGTTAATGTCTCCTACATTGCAGATTTATATCATGGTCCCTTTGTCTTCAAAGCTGCCTAAGTCACTCTTTTGTTGTGCTCAATGTTCAAGGACAACCCTTGTGTCGACCATTCTGTAGTTACCTTGACCTCATGTGTCGGCCATTCCTTGGTGTTAGTATGTTTCATCATGCACTCATTCCTATTCCAAATTGAATCAAATTTTGATTATATCTCGTTTTGGATGATGGAGGATGCCTTAAGGCCTCCCTTCCAATGGATTTCTTCCCATCGACTTCAACTCATTTTGCTATAGGAATGAAGTTTAGAGTTTCGGGTAGTACCTTGGGGATTGCAGTCATTAGTGGCAGTTTCCCTCGCTATTGAGTAGTGGGAATACATCAATGTCTCTTGCTCAATAGATTCTTCAAGTGTTCGACTTCAAGAACCCTTATTCACACTTATTAGAATGTACTAGGTACCTTCGGCCCCATTTTCATTAATGGTGGGTGCCCTCGTGTTTGTTAACGGTTCACATCAATGACCGGTAATCAAATAGTGTCCTCCATGTTCGAATTCGTTACATTTATTCGCATGGTTAGGATTTGTACCTTGAGACAGTTTGGATGATTACCTTGGGCCTATAATAGCATCATCACATTTTGTTATTTCCCAAGCTGCGTAAGACTGAGCCACACCCATTTTTGGCTCTTGATGAGACATA
Organism: Larix kaempferi; assembly: GCA_027924585.1. Classification (NCBI taxonomy): domain Eukaryota; kingdom Viridiplantae; phylum Streptophyta; class Pinopsida; order Pinales; family Pinaceae; genus Larix; species Larix kaempferi. The sequence goes on along the minus strand of BSBM01001005.1, from coordinate 21,799,010 downwards.
GATCCAGTTTGTTGTTATGGCTATGATCTCCTGTTTGACATGGATCCACGCTTGTATTTCAGTGGCCATGCTATATACATCTCTCAGTTATGTATTAGAGATTATGTTCTACCATTCTGAACATTTCCTGATGTAAAGATTGTAAACTGCTCCTTGACTTTGTTTCTATTTCAGGTACTGTTTGTGACCTCATCCTGTGGCCTCTTTGCTCCTCTTCTGCTTGGATTGTAATGTATTTCGGCCATTGCTTCCCTCTGACCTGACACATTAGGGGGCATTTGTTATCGATCAAATTAGCACTTCTCCGTCCATGACCACATTGCCATGTCGGTCACACAAAGGGACACTATGGATGGAAGAGCTTACCTTGACCCTAGTTGACCTAAAGCTGAACCTTGCAATCCTTTCCTCAGAAGCATCTTTTTCTACCTATTTTAATACAAAACCGCGGCTCTTATACTTGTTATCCAACGGGTTAGTCACGGGTCTCTATACTGATAACCCGCAGGTATCAATAAAAAGTTGCACCTGCTAGTTGCAAGACATGATAGTAGCGAGTCACTCGCTAGTTGTCATATACTATAGTCGCGAGTGTCTTAAGAAAAAGTTAAAAAATATATTAAAAGAACGAATTGGGATTAGTTGAGGCATGTGCTCAAACCACCCCAACTTCCCAACTCAACCACCTTTCGAACCTACTCTCCTTGCCTTGCTATAAATACAAGGGAGAGGCTTGAGAAATGGACCTTATGTTCATTGGAGAAAGTTATGATGGAGAAATTCATAGCTAAGAGAGAGAAGCAGGAGCCTAGGGTCTGGTTACGACGGTGCCAGTGCAGGACAAGTATGGCCTATGTATTTTCTGCATTTTTTCAATAAATATTTGGACATGCTTCCCTTCCCATAAATTTGTGTATATCTATTGTATTTTGATTACAAGTTGATGTTATATTTCTTTATTAATGTCAATATCTTATTTGTAGTCAAACTAGTTTGAGGAAGGTCTTGTGTTGGTTTTGCAGGTTGTTGCAATGGAGAACAAAGGGAGAAAAGCTTGGATAAACCTTCATAAATAAGGTATACATTTCTCCTAACCCTAAATCTATTTGCTTAATAATAATATTGCAAAGCTTTATATGTTCATCTGATAACCCCAGTACGTTGGTAGTCTTTTCCCAACTATAAGAGTAATTTTCCTAACAACAGTGAGATCAGGTCCATACATGTGGAACAAAAGTCCAATGATGGCCAAAGACATGGCTGTGCAACCAATGAAAGATATGAAAGACATAAGAACAACAGAGACAAGTGACACAGTGTAGGAAACCATGGAATTGTCTGGTTTCTCAACTAGAAAACTTGGGGGTTGTAGGGTATTTTGTGCATCCAATGGTTGATAAAATGGTGTGGAGGGTGTCATGACTTGCATATCAGTCTATATATCATCTTCCAAATCAGAATATGAAATATTTGAATGGAGGTGGAAGGACCTTTCAGAAGACAAATAAAAAACTAGTGAAAATGACTAGGTTTGGGAGGAGACTTTGGTGAATTGATTGGAGATTCTTCCAAGGAAGGGATGAAGGTTTCTGATTCTGATATATCAGAATGTGAATCAAAATTAGAGACATGGGAAATATTTTTGACTCAAGCACTCGGGGCATACAGATGATTACCTTTGTGAGTAGCACAAAGACATTGTTCTTGTTCGATAGAAAGCTTGCCTTCTTATTTTCTTGCAAAATCAGGAACAACAATATTATGTACTTCAATCATCTTGGTCATGATGTCCAATTTCTTCCTAAAACAAGATTGCTCAGAATGGGTACCTTTGCAGCAATAAGAACACTTGGATCTCTCTTTCTTGTTCTTCATATTCTTGGCTTTGGAATCTTCATCAGTTGAATTGGAGTCCTCTTCATCTGACATCATCTTTTGTTTTCCTTTGGATTTGTCATTCTTGGAACTCTTTGCTCCATGAGCAGCAAGTGCACGAACCTTGGAGGGACCCAGATCCCCCATTCGAACTAGCTTGACCTACTCTTTAGCGAGCGAGTCTATGAATGCATCCAAGGTTGGTATCTTCCAGTTGGGAACTACAAGCTTTGCAACATGAAATGTAGACACAAATATTGAGTATTTAGGACTTAGTTTTGACAGAATGGAAAGGATTAGTTGCTCTTCTTTCTTCCCAAAGCCACACTGCTTGAGTTGAAGCACTAGGTTCTTAAAATTTGAGATGAATTCTTCCATTGTTTTGAAATTGCTTGGACTTAGTGAGATCAACTCAATTTCCAATAGTTGACCCATGAGCTCATATTTCTTTCCAAAGAGAGACTCTAACTTTGTCCATACTTGATTTGGAGTGGTCAAAGTATCAACATGGAATAGAAGATCAGAAGAGATAGAGAGGCAAAGAAAACCATAAGCTTCATCAAGACTATTGAACCACTTATATTTTTGTGCAACAACACTTGGATCAGTTTCAAGCCTTATAGTGACTCTATAAAGTCCTTTACTTCGAAGCTGGATTATCACGTGGGACTTCTAGTCAAAGTAAATTGAAGGGAGTAAGAATCACAGATTGATTTTGATCCATGCTGGTGCCCTCCTGGTGATGGCAATAACTTGCAAAAAAAACTCTAGAAATTTCTTTGAATCAGACCAGCTCTGATACCATGTGAGAATTTAGATTGCCTAGATCTAGATTCAATAAGACAATTTCACTTGGAATATTTTCAGAGAATATGAGAAGAAGAATATATAAGATAACTTGAGTAAAACTCACAGTATATATTCATCAATATGTTTACAATATATAATGCATCCTCAAGAGAGAATTTGATTGCCTTAGAGGCAAGTTGGAAAAGCTCACAAAACATAGGCTTACTAAAAGCTAAAAAAACCCCAAGGTAGCAAAACCACATTCCAAATAAGTCAAGAGGCTCACATATTAGCTAAATTAGAAATGACAGATAATGACTGATGAAAAAGGAATGTGATCATGTATTTGGAGAGAAGAAAAAGATGGATGGATAGTTGTCCAAAAAAGACAGTTTGCCTAAGTCAAACTAGCTTTACCTTATCCACTTAAAAGCAGAAAAAGTAGAGTAAAGCTGTCTAAAGAAGGAAGGCGCACTTCTATTATGGGAATAGCATAAAATCAGACATAATCAGACAATATATTATCCATAATCTATCCAAGTGCACCCCTATGAATCATGATGGCATGTGGTGGCATAAGAAGCCAAAATTAGGCCAACTACCTAGTCAACACCTAGGAAATTAATAAAAAATGACTAATAAATGATATCCTAAGTATGGAGTGGGTTTTTACTATTCTAATAGTAATGAATGTTAAGCAACAAGAATTGGCTAATTAATTGTTGGTGGTTTCTAGTATGTAGAATTGGAAAACCATAAATGGTCTATGGTTTTGCTATGCCTATTTATTGAGTTTTAGGGTTGGAGGAAACTGTGCGTGTGAGTTTTTAACTTACTATCATGCTGTTGAAATTTCTCTAGAATCCTTATGCTAATGAACACTCCTATTGAGAGCATATAGAATCTATAATGTATTGTAACCATTTTTTAGTTCTTGATTAACACATTTAAGTGTCCTTTGGAGTGCGAGGTTTTCTCCCATAAGGGTTTCCCTTGGAAATCACTGTCTAATGGTTGTATGTTTATGTGTTGTTCATTACTACAATTTTGTTTATTTAAATATGTGCAAATTCTTTCCTCTTTGATTAGTGTAGGTTGTGTGTTCCAAACCTATACTTTTGTATATTGGTATCAAAGCTTGATCATCTCAGATTCAGGGTGTTAGGTACAAGGTTTTTTATCTAATCTTTATTTGAGTAGGAGTTTGTGCAGAGGAAAATATTATTCCATGGAAATGATAGGTACATCTAGAATATAATGGAGAATTTTAATGCACACATTAATTTTGAGCCATGGAAGATCAAGATAGAGGATTTGCATATAGATTGAGATCTATGGGTTGATGTATATGGAGCTAATCCCGCTTGTATGAAAGATGAAGGATGGGAAGTGTTGGAAAGAAAGGAAAGGAGCCTTATCAAACTTTGATTATCTGATTTGGTGTCATTAAATGTTTATGAAGAGAAAACCATAGCAATTCTCTAGTAGAATTTGGAGGATTTGTACTTGGCTAAATCCCTAGCTAATAAATTTTTTATTTCCAAAACGTTGCTTGCCTTGAACATGGGTGATGGTGATTCTATTATTGAGCATCTGAATGCCTTTAATACTATTTTGGCCAAGTTGGTCTCAGTTGGAGTGAAGATGGATGAGGATGATTGTTGTATGTTCCTTTTGTGTTCTTTTCCAGATTCATGGGACAACTTGGTAATGGCCATTCGTAGGACTATAAATACATTAGTGCTTGATGAGGTCGTTTTTGCTTTACTCTTAGAGGAGGCGAGGAAAAAATATTCTGAATATGCCAATGGGGCCTCGGTTGTTCATGGAAGATCAAAGGATAAAGGTAAGAAGAGAAAAAGAGCATATCCAAATCTCAAGAGAGACTTAAGTCTCCTTGAAATTTCAAGGCATAATTTTGGAACTGTGATAAGGTTGGGCATTTTAGAAGAGATTGCAAGGAAGATAAAAAGAAGAATAAGAAGGAAAATAATGACTATGAAATGGGCATGGTGGAGGTGCCTTGATAGAGTTTGAAGCTTCCTTCCATATGAATTCCCATTGGAACTAGTTTTTAGTGTATGAGAAATATGATTGTGGAAAGGTTTACCTCAATGATGAATCTCCTCTCAATATAGTTGGTTGTGGTAGAGTCTTGATTAGATTCCCCAATGGTAGAGTGAATGGGATTGGTGGAGTTTTGCACATTATAGGTTTGGTGCATAATATACTGACAGTAAGCAAACTTAGTGATACATGTGTGCAAGTTTTTTTTCTTTGAAAAAAGTTATAAAATGGTCGCAGGAGCTATGGTGCTCACTAAGGGTGTTCATGTGGGCACTATGTTTAAGCTTGACGTGTGCACCATTTAATGTAATAGTTCTTTAATTTCTACAACAAAGAGATGTGTAGAACCTACACCCTCATAATTCTATTTTTGATGGTTATGCTTTATAGGTGCCTTAAAAAGCACTTGCTTTAGAAAACAAGTTACTTGTAGAGAAGACAATGCCACGTCATAAGAAATTGGGCCATATAGGTGAGTAGGGCCTACAAGGCTTGAAATAAAATTATTGTTGATGGATTGAATGATTGTGCTCTTGAATTTAAATTTTGTGAGCATTGCATATATGGAAATTAAAACTATGTTCAATTTTATTCAAGCTTTCACAATTCTTATGGGATTGTGGACTTAATTCATTATGATGTATTTGGTCCTTTTAAAGTTCCTTCATTTTGTAATGTTTTGTATTATGTATAATTTATTGATGATTATTCTAGAAGAACACAAGCATATTTTCTCATAACGAAATTTGAGGTGTTTAGTTGAATTAAGGAGTTTAAAGATCTCTTGGAAAATAGGACTAGTAAGAAGATTCAGGTGTCATGGAATGATAATGGTAGTGAGTTTTGTTCTATAGAGTTTGATCAATTTTGTAAGGAGAATGACACTGAAAGGCATAAGACAACTCCATATAACCCTTGAAATAATGAAGTTGCAGAATGGATGAATATAACATTTATGGAGAGAGTTAGGAGTATTCTTAGTGGAGATGGCTTGGAGAAGAAGTTTTGGGAAGAAGCGGTTGTTATTGCATGCTACCTGACCAACAAGTCTCCCGCATTAGCTCGCATGGATAAGAACCCTATGGAGGTTTGGATGATAAAAATTCCTCACTTTAACTTCTTTGTGTTTTTGGTTGCGAAGCATATGATCATGTGCCTAAGGAGAAGTGATTGAAGTTGGATAACAATGTAGTATAATGTATCTGCATTGGATATGGCACTAGTATGAAAGGGTATAAGATTTGGGATCATATGGCTAGGAAAGTTTTGTACAGTAGAGATGTTAATTTCAAAGAAGTTAAATCTTCTCCCATGGTGGTGTAGCCATAAGAGGATGGGAAGAAGTTAGTTATTTAGCTACCACCCAAGACCAAGAAAGTTGAACCAGAAAAATGAACAAGAAGTTAATGATGGACCTGATGATGAGGAGGGCTAAGAGAGTTTGAAAGGAACCTAACCTCAATATTTAAGGAGGTCCACTCAAAAAATAAGGCAACCATATATGTATAATTATAATCCATTTGATTTAAGATGTATATTTGTTATATCTACTAACACTGATGAACCTAAAACTGTGAAAGAGGCAATGGAAATAGAAGATAAGGAGTCATTGAGAATGGTCATGGATGAGGATATGGATGCACTTAAAAATAATGTTACATGGCACTTGGTACCATTTCCTGATGTATGTAAACGCATGGGATGTAAATGGGTGTTCAAAAGAAAGATCTATTCAAATGGCAGTGTTGAAAAGCATAATGCAAAGTTGGTTGTGAAAGGATTTCCATAGGTTTAGGGGATAGAATTTGGTGAGATTTTTTCCCATGTTTCTAAGTTAACATCTATAAAATATCTATTATCTATAGTAGGGGATTTTGATTTAGAGATAGAACAAATGGACGTGAAAACAAGATTCCTACATGGAAACTTGAAGGAGGAGATCTATATGACACAACCGAGGCACTACATTGGAAAAGGTAAAGAGTCATTGGTTTGCAATTTAAAAATGTCTATATATGGTCTCAAACTATCTCCCAAAATGTGGTACCAAAAGTTTGATTCCTTTGTGTTGGGATTGGGATTTCTTAGATCCAAATCAGATCACTTAGTGTGTTACAAACATGATGGCAGAAATTTTCTCTTGTTATCACTTTGTATGTAGATGATATGTTATTTTTTGGTAATATTAGGGATGTGTTTCATGATTTGAAGCCTTAGATTTTAGTGCAATTTGACATAAAGGACTTGAGGGCTCTAAAATATATTTTAGGAATGGAGATCAAGAGAGATAGAGTGAACATAAAGCTTTGGTTGAGCCAAAGTAAGTACGTGCACTTTGTGTTGCAACATTTTCGCATGGTAGATTTCAAACCATTGAGTGTTCCAATTTATGTGGGAACTAGGATTTCGATTGAACTATGTCCTACAATATTGATAGAGATGGAGGATATGAATTATATTCCTTATTCTAGAGCAGTTGGTAATTTAATGTATGTTATGGTCTATACTAAACCAAACATTTCCCATGTAGTGAGAGTTTTGAATCGATTTATGGCTAACCATAGATGTCAACATTGGGCTATAATGAAGATGTTCTTCAGGTATTTGTGAGGTACTTCTAATTATTTCATTTGTTATCATGGTAATGTTTCATGGAACCCACACTCAATGGACATAGAAGGTTATCTACATTTTGATTGGGAAGGGGATGTATACATAAGGAGATGTACAAGTGGACATGTGTGTCTACTATTTGGTGGGGCAGTGAGTTGAATGAGCAAGAGATAGGTTCTCGTCACTTCGTCCACTATAGAGGTCGAGTATATGGTAGCTACTCATGCATGTAAAGAGACCATTTGGATTATGAAACTGTGTATGAATGTAGGTACAACTTAAAGATCTATTATAGTTTAGTGCAATAGTAACAATGCCATTTTTTGGCTAAGAATCCTACCTTTCATGGAAAGACACAACATATTGGCATCTAGTACCGTTTCATTTGGGAAATGGTAGAGGATGGAAAGGGGATACTAGAAAAGGTTCACACTTTGCAAAATGTTGCATATGCATTGACAAAACCAATGAGCACATGTAAATTCAAGGGTGTTGTCCGATGATAGGCCTTATGGCCCCTAGTAATTAGCTTAGCGTTTTATACATTACCCCTTATAATATTGCAAGGTATATGATAATGGGAGAATGTTGGGACAAGTGTGTCATACACCTCAGAGTCCTATAGCTAAGAAGGTAATGATTGATGATATGTATTAGGGAATAAAAATTGAGTAGTGGGAAAGAATAAATGCAAATCACTAGTAGGTAATGAATACTAAGTAACAATAGTTGACTAATTAATTGCTATGGTTTCCAATATGTAGAATTGGAAAACTATAAATGGTTTATGGTTTTTCTATGCCTATTTATTGAGTGCTAGGGTTGGAGGAAAGTGTGCACATGAGTTTTTAACTTATTGTTATCTTGCCCAAATTTCTCTAAAATCCTTATGATGTTGAACACTCCCATTGAGAGCATAGAGATTGTAATGTATTGTAACCATTTTTTATTTGTTGATTAATACATTTGAATGTGCTTTGGAGTGTGGGTTTTTTCTCTTGAAAGAGTTTCTCCTCAAAATCATTATATAATGGTTGTATGTTTTTATGTTGTTCATTTTTGCAATTATATTTATTTAAATATCTACACATTCTTCTCACTTGATTACTATAGGAAGCATATTCCACACCTTTGCTTCCTTACACAAATAATCAAATTCTCACCACATCTCACCTATAAGGATTGAATTTGCTTATTGTTTCAATGTGAACAATTTTTCTTATAAAAAATCATTTTATTTTTCTACTCATGCACATGGTGGGACAATCCCATACCTCCTTTTTCTTTCTAGCTTGCATCATGCATGGATGTGGGTTGTTTGATCAATGAGAGCACTTTCTCTCTTGTGCTGGAGATTCCCTTGGACAATTGTCTGTGTGGGTTACTCAACCTTCTTCTTGGACTACAACCTCATGGATATTGGGATTTAATTATTTGCTCATGCATAGAGGCATCGGGAAATGGAGGAATGCAATCAGAAGGTCATTACTAATTGGTTATTTTAATGGTCGGAAATCATCCCTCAACCAACCATGATCTATAGAATTTGATTTTCATTTTGTATCCTTAGTCGAAATTGCAATTGCATGCCTTAATTTTTCACAAGCATTGTCTTAATTCACCTTTGGGTGAATCCATGAAGACGGGTAACAATCTTGGAAAGTTGGACGGAGGGAGCGGATTTTTACGGATGCTCAATTGAGAAATTTTAAGTTCTCATTTGATCTATTAAGAGCTCAATTTATAGCTTGTATAATAATTTGATCGATTGTTTTTGTTGGCGAAGAAAAACCCTCAATCGAGGGTTTGGTTGGGTTAACAAAACACTCGATTGAGCTCCAGGACTAAACTGATAATTTAAGATCTTTATTGATCCCTAGAATATGCTGTGGGTGTGAACTATCTCGATCGACTCATTGATCGTTGGTGGTATGGACCAATTATTTAAGAGCTCGATTGAGCCCTAGACAGAGCTACAAGAAAATAGTCTCGACTGACCGATGATAGTAGGGTTAAGCATTAAATAAATATATCAAGATAAGAGCTCAATTGAGCTATTTTTTTTTAATATTAAAAAATACATAACATCATTTTAGTTTACCCACAAGAACCATCTACCAAGCACTAGATTGTATGCCCAAAATGCTGAACCGATTTGTGCAGCAACCCTACCGGCCCACTTTTGCATTCATCGGTCCTCCATTAACCCAATGGCATACAACACAACAGGTTGGTCCATTCTTTTTTATTTTAAATAAAAAAAAAAATATTAATTGATTTATTTTTAATTTTTTTTTTTTTTTCTGGAGAAATCGTTATGCAGTCGAAATTTACAACTTTTCCCACAAAATTTAATTTTCAATTATTTATACGATTAAATAAAATTTAATTTTCTTTTCTTGAGAAGGCTTCTGGATTCATTATGTTAGTAGATTTTTTAATTAGACGTTTCAAACTAGCAATATGCGGTCCATAAGTAGGATAGAGGAAGATAGAATGATGAAAACCAAGGAATGAAATAGATGCAAAGAAGCCGATAGGGTTCCCAGACTCAAGAAATAATCCAAGGAAAAGTAGACAAAATAATAAAGAAAAAAGGACTAGAGAATTAAGAAATTAAAAATAAGAAAAACATAAACATAAACAAAACTATAAACAAATAAAGAAAATAAAAGAAAACAAAACTATAGACAAATAAAGTAAATAAAAGAAAACAAAACAAAAGTAGCCAAAAAAGAGATAGAGAAAGGAAAACCAAGGGGGAACCAAGAAGGGAGGAAGACAACAAAGGCCTGAGAATACACAGAAAATTGGGGAGGGGTAAACCAACAAACCGACCACAAGGATGCTAAACCAAGGAACAATTGTACAAGGAGTGTTAAGAAGGATTGGGAGCTAGGACTTGTTGATCTTTAAGCCATCATCCTTATTGACACACTTATTATCTTTCATGATTTACATATCCTCCCTCACCCCTCATCTTGATAAGTGATCCACTGTCGTCTTTACTTTTCTTTCTTTTAAATTTAATTGATCAACAACAATTATGCTTACAAAATTTTCATTTTTTAGATTAATTAATTAATTTATTTCAATTTACTCTTTTGAGATGATGGGGCACTCCATTTAATACCATTAACTGAAATTTCTACTTTGATGCTTCATTCAAATTTCCATGGACTTGCTATACAATACTTTTTAACAATGAAAGTACACTTATAGCAATCAATTAACTAAAATTCCTCATTCTAAAATATGCAATCATTCCCATCATGAATGCATCCATACAATGAACATTAAGTCCATGCACATAGATTCACATATACTGCAAAATAAATATGCACATAACATAATAGAATATAATCATGGTAATTCATAACTTAATTAAAAACTTATATTTTAATGTCCTCCAACTAGCCGAAGATACAGGATGTTCCTCCCATCCATAAGCACTCTGCCACACTTATTATTTCTATGCCAGAGGCCACCACCTATCTAGAGCTATCAATCCATAAGGGTGAAGTTTCCCCATTTCCTCAACTCAGCCCAAACTTAGGCAATTATCTAGTGCCAAACCAAACACTATTTCCCTTTTGACCCGCACACACAAGGAATGGACAAAACACAGACACATAATTAGTGTCAAATCCATTCTACAAATACCCCAATTCCTATCACTCCTCCCCCATCAACCTACACAACAAAAGGAATGGGATCCCCTTCTCTGTAACTAGTCCCTCTAGCTATCCCAATTCCCTTCCAGTGCTCCGGCACAAGCCGGCCAAAGAATCTTCGTGCTGAAAAATATCTGGAGCCAAACCCCCTCTACAACCGTCCTAATCCATTAGCACTCATCCTTCATCAACCTACACAACACAAGGAATGGGACCCCCTTCTCTCCACTGCAATCTCTTAGGCTGTTCCCATTCCCTTCCAGTGCTCCAGCACGGGTTGGCTAGGGATTCTTCGTATTGGGACTCCAAGCTCCTCAGTTGTAGGACTTGTTTTCTCTTATAAGGACTAACCAAGATGGTTGGATTGATAACCAACATCCCCCCACCTGAATGTTGGAATCCTAGACATGTTAGAATGAATGAGTCTCTAACTCAATTCTCACATTATATATGCATGGCTTTAACTTGCCATGTGGCACTCAATAGGAGTGTTAGTCAAATTAATTGTCTTAATTACCGTTACATTTTAATATCAATCCGAGTTTCGTAAGCTTCTGAGATGCAAGCAAACTATATGCAGGATTAGAGATTAATCTAATATCTATGGACTGATGAAATGGAAAACAACTTCAAGCAATCACATAATTAGCCCACTTCAAGGCTATGAATCTTAGATCAGGGATCAAGCTGGTAATTGTTAAAACATAGGGTTGAACAACATTGTGCAACCATGGTTACTGTTGTGACAGGTACTTCGTTCCAAATCTATTGATTTGATCTATTTGAGAATTTGTGCTCATAAATGAGGATGTATTCTGTGATGATAAAATAAACTCAAAACTATTTGCAGATTTAGACTTCCCGAGACTTGGTTACTCCTAACTTCATAAACACAATGATGGTAATTATAGAGACATGGGTACCAACAATATTTTGTAATATGAAATTACTTGTTGCACATATACTCTGTTCCTATCAAGTTACATTCTTGGGAGTTCATGCTCAGAGAAAAGTATATAGTCTACAAATCAAAGAAATCACTCCACAAAACATATTTAAAAATGAACTAAGATGCACACTACATGATATAACTCTCTGAGATTGCCACTATTCAATCATTCATTAATGTGATTGACAATGGTAAATATGCAGGTTAGTACATAAGCTCTATAACTGATGAGTACTCTCTTTCAATTCACTTAATTGATTGAATAGAGAGGTCACAATTATGAGAAATATTCAGTAGCACAATCAAATATGAAAAAAAAACTTATTGTAAGCCAAAGCTTTAAGATGAACCATTCAAAAATCAATGAGGAATTGTGACAATTATTTATAGAAATGCAGCTATAACAATCCTATGTTATAAGAATACTCCGTTCTTGCTCACACCTTTGATTACTGAAGTTCAGAGCTCAAAAGACCATGTACCTATAGGAATCAATCTTCACACCAAAATTAATACTAAATCAAATTTCAATTGCAAGAATCTAATTTACATTAGTGACATAATTATCTCTACTACAGAATTAAAGACTTGCAATAAATTAAATGTAACTAACACACAAATAAAATGTAATTATGAAGAAAATAAATACTAATACTATTGGCATTGGTCCTGAGATGAAGGGGGCCTTTCCTCCACTCAGAACCAAGCCAAGCACACTACTCACAAATTCAGAAGATCAACAAATTATGCTAATAAAAAATCAACTTTCATTCCAACATGATGATGAGTACACAATATCTGGATTAAATATTAGTTCTATCCTCCTCTATATCCCCCTTGTTCCTGCTTTATGAAGGTTTATTTATACATAAAATCAGTGGGGAAGGATGAAATTGAATCCCCCAAACTTAGAATTTGTTCAAACAGATTTTACACAAATCTAGGTTTTACATTTTTAGGAAAACCGCCAAATCTCCCAAACCTTACCTTGTTTTGGAAAACTGCTCTAACCATACTCAAATTGGCTAATTGTGCACAAAAACCATGTTTTAGACATACAATATTAGTCTTAATCACCTCGAAAATCGCATTAGAAGTTTTTTTCCTGGAAATTGTTGTCATGTTTGACTAGAATGTTTGACCACGCGTTGACCGGGCACCAGCATGAGGATTTTCATTGATCCAAGGGGAATGCATCCATAGTATGAAAACATAGATCATGTTCCACATGCCCATTTCCTCTAGATCAATCTGCAACTATGTTAACAAATGGAGGATTACAGGAACACAATTATTCCTGAAATTGTTGATAAAAATCAATTTTTAATTATTCAACTTGTTAATTCTTGAAACTTAGAAATAAAATAATAAATTACCTTTTATGCCTTTATTTACCTTTATTTAGTCAAAATGGAAGAAGAATATATCAAAAAGAGGGAAAATGGGATTAGAATGGGTAGGTTTAAGAGCTTTTTGGATGACAAAACATAATACCAACAAGGAGCCCACTTTTCTCTTTTTAATCCCAACTTAGGATAATAATAAAGTTAAGGCTAATTAAGCTACTCTCATAAACATGGCTTTAGGGACCTTAGGATAAAATCACCTTCTAATGTTTTCTAAAAATGGATAACGACTTAGATTAATAAGTCACTAGGGTCATCTCCCTCTTAGACACTCTTTCACTTCACCCACTTGTGGAATCATAGCCCCCCATCTCTTCTTCATCCTTCTTCATTTGCATCTGTTAGAGATTTATATCAAATATCATTGCACACCATTACAATACATTTGGTCATCCTATGTCATGTCCCAAATTTTGCATTGGATCACAATGACCTAAGCCCATTGGCCATATTAATGAGAGTTTGTCAAATTAAATGTTAAATAATTGCCAAGGAGAAAAATTACTAGTTTCCTAGGTTGTGGGTGGAAGCATTGGGATTTGAAATAAGAAGGATAATAAATGATGTGTAGATATTAGAATAGCATAAATATTTAATAAAGGAGCTAAATAAATATATAAAAGGGAAAATCAAAGTGGCATTTGACCATGAAGACACATGGAGGAAGTGGGACTACACAAGCTAGATTTTCTATGCCACATGGAATCCTCCTCTTGTCATTTCGAATCCATAAGAAGCCCACGGGTATTGGGATGAGTTGGAAGGTCAATATACTTGGCATGAATCAATTAAGGTCGAATTGGAGTGGAAGAGTAACTCCCATGGAAGAGGAAGAGGCATTTTGGAGCTAGTGAGACACTTGGACTAGATTCCCTAGCTCTATGACAACAATGATGAAGATGCTATGAAATCTATGACACAAATCATACCCGAAGGCTGAAATCTGACATATATGACATGTTAGGGCTAAAAATAGCCTAAAAGAGGGTTCTCAAAAGATTTAGGGAATCTAAGATGCTTCCACATGCGATTTGGTGGAAGTGGGAGACTAGGAATTGTTGTACAAGTGGCATCCTTTGGAATCTCTTCCCAACTTGAGTTGGAATGAATCTCTTGGAAGGAATTCGACCCATAGAGAGCTTGGAAACTTTATAAATGTCAAGAACAAAGAATGAAGGCATCTTTTGATCATTTTTAGAATTTTCAATTGCATTTGTGAAGAGGGAGAGCTAGTGGATGACTAGTTTCTTGCCTTAGCCAATTTCGAGGGTGAAAGATTCCCATCCAAGTTGGTAATTGGAAAGGCCATTCAGGCCTTTCATTTGGAGATTTAATGGAGTCTTAATTTGTAGGTGTAATCTATAGGGCAGCTCATGGTTTCTTCTAGTGCAACTCACTCCTTCAACCATTTCCAGTTTTCATGGCATACTCTTGATCCTTGAGGGAGGGAGTTTTTGGAGAGCTATTGTACTCTTTGGGGGAGCTTCTCATGACCTATTTATTTTATATTATGAAGTAAATACTATGTTCTTCATATACAGAAATTTTCAGGTCGAAATTCCAATTGGAAATGTATAAATCTGTTTTTTAATGAAGAAATGGTGCCATTTTCACCATAGCTCTTGCATAACGCTCTTGTGGTTGCATATAGTTAGTGAAGGAATGCCATTTCGACTTCATGTAAATTTCATATTCTATATATATCTGCAATAACCATATCAGAAGATCCACAAGTCGAGATTCCAAGAAAAACTATGTTAAATTGCTCATTAATGGACAAACAATGCCATTTCCCCACTACCTTGTTGTGAACCAATGTAATGTTGATGGATTTGAATGGATAAGTAAAATATTGATGATTTATTGATGAATGGACTGTTATTGATGTATTATATTAGTTTAATGTTTAGTACATAAGAATTTGGAGTCATTTTGTTGAGTTTCATAGAATTTGGAGAAGATTGCCTATCATTTCCCCCAAGGTTGAAACTAGTCTTTTTGCATCTGATTTAAGGAAGTTATAGCAGACATTAAATGTTGAATAGCGATGCACATGAGTTAATTTTGATGTAATTTATATGTCCCATTATTCCATTCATAAATTAGAGTTGGATTGAGTGCATTTGGAAAGTAATTTTCATCATCTTCCCCTAGGGGATTTGAACCACAATTTACTAGTTAAAATTCCTATCTTGACCAAATTTGAAAGAGGAGTTGAAGAAGTCATATGAACAATCCAGAGAATCCATAAAAATTATAAATATGTATTAATATCATCCAAGTACCTTCTGTATCAATTTGGGATAATTTGGAGTCATTTGGAGACCAATGGACCAATACTAGTCAAAGAGAAATTGCTAGTAAAATACCATGCATTGACCATAATCTTAAAGGAGTTTGCAGAAGTGTTTTAATGGTCTTAAATCATCCCTGAACATCATAATAAAGTCTTAATATCATTCATACACCTCCTCAAAATATTTGGGAGCATTTGGAGCAAATTGGAGACCTAGACATCAAAACTAGTCAAAGGTCGAACTAGGGAAAAAAGTGAAAAATTTGCCATTTTAATAAATTCATAAAAAGGGACAGTACAGTGTTATCAAAGCATGGTCCTTGCACCTGTGATTTAATAGCATACATTGAAGAATAAGTTCCATCCATGTCTTACTATTATGACTCTGAATCTGATGAAGATGAGTGTGTCACACTACCAAAGGATAATTCTATGAATGAGTTACAAAGATGGAGAGCAACATATAAAAACTTGCCCCAACAATATCAGGAATATCTTGATTTGCATAAGAAAAGTACATATAAGCCCCCTCATTTCGAAGACTTTGCTGATTGGGTGTTTGCAAATAGGCCCAACAATGAAGATGTGGAGTTAGTGAAGAAAGGTTTATGCCCTTCTTGTAAAATACCTTGGAAAGAAAATCATACGTGTGTGAGTGAAAAGAGCAATGAAACTCTGAAGCTTCAGGGAATGCAGGTATTTCCTTCTGGACGAGAATTCTTAGGTACTCTTCAAAAAGAGATTCCAAAGGTATTGATACTAAGGAAACCAAGGGGAAAGGCACATCAGATTGCTTGAAGGAGAAAGATGAAGCTACATCACATGAGCATGAAGAATATCCTATTGAAAAATATTGAAGATCATTTTGAGACAAATTCTACCTTGGACATGAATCAAGGAGCATCTAATGATGGATGCTTGAACTATGAAGGAGTACCTACTGATGGGTGCTCACACATCTATGTTGGTGACATAGAGATCATTTTTGACAGTATTGCTGCAAGCCAAAATTCCCTTAAGCATGAAAATGAAGACCTTGTAGCAGTTGAAGAAGAAACAAGATCAACTTCCCCATCACCACGTGAGCTTCATGAAGTTGGTCCAAGTAAGAAGGTAGAATACGAGGAAGGTAATTTGCAAGAGCCTCATTTTATTGAAGGGTCCTTAAAGATGAATGAAAAGAATATCCAAGAGTCCCTTATCATTCTCCATGACACTCAAACATTAGTGTTAAATTCTTGTTGGAAGGTCTCTTCATTGAAGGATCCATCCTTCCTTGAAGACATGGAGAAAATTTAAAGAGCATTGTGCAACATCAAAGGTAATTTCATGTCTTTGATTTTTGATAGAAATAATTTGGTTGAGCTTAATGAATTGTTACATGATGCATACTTGAAGAATAATGAGGATAATCATAAGCTTACAATTCAAAATGAGTAACTTCTTGAAAAGTTGCAAGATACTTGTTTTTCCTCCTATGTTTCAGATTGTCAAATGGTAGATTGTTTGGAGGATTCTCATGACATGGTGGATCATGAGAAATGTGGAAATTTGAATGTGCTTGATGTGTTTGAAGATGAACTTGAAGATATCCAAACACTTGATGTGGTGGAAGAGGAACTTGAATTGTCTCTTGATGAAGGTTATGCAATTTTTAAAGAAGAGCATGATTCCTCTACATTGGAACCAATCTACAACAAAGGTTTCACAATTTAGAAGGAGTTGCATGATACTACCCATACAAATCCTTCCCATGATGAAACTTCTGCACTTTTTGATCATTTGGGTGAGTTAGCTCATTCTTCTACATCCTACAATTCCATGTTTTGCAGCATTAGTCTCAATGAAGTATGGGTGAAAGGATTCTTTTTTATGGTGCCACATGAGGAGTATGGAACCCCTAGATTTACTTTTTTATGATGACATGGTTGGAGCACATTCTTATTCACATTTGCAGCAGCATCCTTTATTACTTTATGATGCTGCAGATCTACATGGATGCACCTATGATATGCATTTGAGTCACTTGAAGACTCATGGTTTTTCTTGCTCAACACTTGGTTCATTTGATGTTGGAGGAACTTCATCCAACACTGGGGTGAATAGATTTATGATTGGAGAACATTTTTGTTAGCAACCACATACTTTGTTATATCTTTATGATTCTCACATTCATGGAAGTATGGGTGAGACTTCTTTGAGTCATTTGAAGTCTCCTTGTTTGTTTTGCTCATTATTTGGTTCAGGTTTTAGTGGAGATTCTTCATTCACTTCATGGATGAAAGAATACATGGCTGAATATTTTGATGCATATCACATGCTTTTGGAGCAACATTATAGGACATGGGATCCTCACCTATGTCATTGGAGCAGATTTGATTGGTTACTTGATGCTTGTATGCACTTGGAAAATGGTGGTCTACTTGCTTGGAGGTATAAACACTTTTACTATTCTTTGATGAAGCATCTTCTTGATGATAATTTTCAGTATGTTGTTGTGTACTTTGATGATATATATTTTGTACTCATGATGTTGGGAAGAATGCATACAAGAAAATGGGATCCAGGAACTATATATTGGAGAGCACTTCTAATTGTTGGAGTGCAATACAAGCAATGGGACCCTGGGATAATTCTTAGTCTCATTGGTTTCAATTTTTTGGGAAAAATGTAGTATGGGGATTGGATTCCCCACTTAATAAAGTGATTTTAATTAGATTAGTGTAGCATCAAGCATGGTGGTTCCTCTCTAAAATATTCATGGAAGCTCGAAGACTCAAAGTTGGGCAACTCAGTGGCAACTTCAAAGAATTATACAGAAAGCACGTTCTTCAACACCCATGTTTGAAATTGCTTGAGGACAGCAATATTGGGAAGGGAGGATTTGTAATGTCCCAAATTTTTCATTGTACCTAAGCCCATTGGCCATATTCATGAGAGTTTGTAAAATTAAATGTTAAGGGTCAAATAATTGCCAAGGAGGAAAATTATTAGTTTCCTAGGTTGTGGGTGGAAGCATTGGGATTTGAAATAAGAAGGATAATTAATGATGTGTGGAAATTATAATAGCATAAATATTTAATAAAGGAGCTAAATAAATATATAAAAGGGAAAATCAAAGTGGCATTTGACCATGAAGACACATGGAGGAAGTGGGACCCACACAAGCTATATTTTCTATGCCACATGGTATCCTCCTCTTGTCATTTCGAATCCATAAGAAGCCCAAGGGTCTTGGGATGAGTTGGAAGGCCAATATACTTGGCATGAATCAATTAAGGTCTAATTGGAGTGGAAGAGTAACTCCCATGGAAGAGGAAGAGGCATTTTGGAGCTAGTGAGACACTTGGACTAGATTCCCTAGCTCTATGATAGCAATGATGAAGATGCTATGACACCTATGACACAAATCAGACATGAAGGCTGAAATCTAACATATATGACATGTCAGGGATAAAAATAGCCTCCAAGAGGGCACTCAAGGGAGTTAGGGCAGCTAAGATGCTTCCACATGTGATTTGGTGGAAGTGGGAGACTAGGAATTGTTGTACAAGTGGCATCCTTTGGAATCTCTTCCCAACTTGAGTTGGAATGCATCTCTTGGAAGGAATTCGACCCATAGAGAGCTTGTAAACTTTATAAATTTCAAGAAAAAAGAACAAAGGCATATTTTTATCATTTTTAGAATTTTCAATTGCATTTGTGAAGACAGAGAGTTAGTGGATGACTAGTTTCTTGCCTTAGCCAATTTCAAGGGTGAAAGATTCCCATCCAAGTTGGTAATTGGAATGTCCATTCATACATTTCATTTGGATCTTTAATGGAGTCTTAAGTTTCAGGTGTAAGCTACAGGGCAGCTCATGGTTTCTTCTAGTGCAACTCACTCCTTCAACCATTTCCAGTTTTCATGGCATATTCTTGATCCTTGAGGGAGGGCGTTTTGGTGAGCTATAGTACTCTTTGGGGGGGGGTTATCATGCACTTTTTATTTTATAATATGAATTAAATACTATTTTATTCATCTCCAGAAAGTGTCAGGTCGAAATTCCAAGTGGAAAGGTATAAATCTGATTTTTAATGAAGAAATGGTGCCATTTTCCCCATAGCTGTTGCATAACGCTCTTGTGGTTGCATATAGTTAGTGAAGGAATGCCATTTAGACTTTATGTACATTTCAGCTTCTATATATCTATTTAAT
The DNA here is from genome assembly GCA_027924585.1 of Larix kaempferi. NCBI lineage: Eukaryota > Viridiplantae > Streptophyta > Pinopsida > Pinales > Pinaceae > Larix > Larix kaempferi. Next base: position 21,779,143 of record BSBM01001005.1, on the reverse strand, counting down.
AACCATATCAGAATATCCACAAGTCAAGATTCCAAGAAAAACTATGTTAAATTGCTCATTAATGGACAAACAGTGCCATTTCCCCACTACCTTGTTGTGAACCAATGTAATGTTGATGGATTCGAATGGATAAGTAAAATACCGATGGTTTATTGATGAATGGACTGTTATTGATGTATTATATGAGTTTAATGTTCAGTACATAAGCATTTGGATTCATTTTGTTGAGTTTCATAGCATTTGGAGAAGATTGCCTATCATTTCCCCCAAGGTTGAAACTAGTATTTTTGCATCTGATTTAAGGGCGTTATAGCATACATTAAAGGTTTAATGGTGATGCATATGAGTTAATTTTTATTTCCTTTATATGTCTCCTGCTTCCATTCAGAATTTAGAGTTGGATTGAGTGCATTTGGAAATTCATTTTCATCATCTACCCCTAGGGGATTTGAACCACAATTTACTAGTAAAAATCCCTATCTTGACCAGATTTGAAAGAGGAGTTGAAGAATTCATATGAACACTCCGGAGAATCCATAAAAATTATAAATATGTCTTAATATCATCCAAGTACCTTCTGTATCAATTTGGCATAATTTGGAGTCATTTGGAGACCAAGGGACCAATACTAGTCAAAGATAAATTGCTAGTAAAATACCATACATTGACCAAAATCTTAAAGGAGTTTGCAGAAGTGTTTTAATGTTATTAAATAATCCATGAACATCATAATCAAGTTTTAATATCAGTTATACACCTCCTCAGAATATTTGGGAGCATTTGGAGCAAATTGGAGACCTAGACATCAAAACTAGTCAAAGGTCGAACTAGGGAAAAAAGTGAAAAATTTGCCATTTTAAAAAATTCACAAAAATGGACATTACAGTGGTATCAAAGCATGGTCCTTGCACCTGTGAGTTAATATCATATATTGAAGAATAAGTTGCAGCCATGTCTCACTATTATGACTCTGAATCTGATGAAGATGAGTGTGTCACACTACCGAAGGATAATTCTATGAATGAGTTACAAAGATGGAGAGCAACATATAAAACTTTGCCTCAACAATATCAGGCATATCTTGATTTGTATAAATAAAATACATATAAGCCCCCTCCTTTCGAAGACTTTGCTGATTGGGTTTTTGCAAATAGGCCCAAAAATGAAGATGTGGAGTTAGTGAAGAAAGGTTTATTCCCTTCTTGTAAAATACCTTGGAAATAAAATCATATGTGTGTGAGTGAAAAGAGCAATGAAAAATCTGAAGCTTCAGGAAATGTAGGTATTTCCATCTGGACAAATGGCATCTTGAGTACTCTTCAAAAAGAGATTCCAAAGGTATTGATACTAAGGAAACCAAGGGGAAAAGTACATCAAATTGCTTGAAGGAGAAAGATGAAGCTACATCACATGAGCATGAAGAAGATCCTATTGAAAATATTGAAGATCATTTTGAGACACATTCTACCTTGGACATGAATCAAGGAGCATCTGCTGATGGATGCTTGAACTATGAAGGAGTACCTACTGATGGGTTCTCACACATCTATGTTGGTGACATAGAGATCATTTTTGACAGTATTGCTGCAAGCCAAAATTCCCTTAAGCATGAAAATGAAGACCTTGTAGCAGTTGAAGAAGAAACAAGATCAACTTCTCCATCACCACTTAAGCTTCATGAAGTTGGTCCAAGTAAGAAGGTAGAAGATGAGGAGGTAATTTGTAAGAGCCTCATTTTCTTGAAGGTTCCTTAAAGATGAATGAAAAGAAGATCCAAGAGTCCCTTAGCATTCTCCATGACACTTAAGCATTATTGTCAATTTTTTTTTGGAAGGTCTCTTCACTGAAGGATCCATCCTTCCTTGAAGACATGGAGAAAATTCAAAGAGCAATGTGCAACATCAAATGTAATTTCATGTCTTTGCTTTTTGATAGAAATAATTTGGTTGATCTTAATGAATTGTTACATGATGCATACTTGAAGAATAATGAGGATAATCATAAGCTCACAATTCAAAATGAGCAACTTCTTGAAAAGTTGCAATATACTTGTTTTTCCCCCTATGTTTAAGATTGTCAAATGGTAGATTGTTTGGAGGATTCTCATGACATGGTGGATCACGAGAAATGTGGAAATTTGAATGTGTGCTTGATGTGTTTGAAGATGAACTTGAAGAGATCCAAACACTTGATGTGGTGGAAGAGGAACTTGAATTGTTTCTTGATGAAGGTTATGCAATTTTTAAAGAAGAGCATGATTCCTCTACATTGGAACCAATCTACAACAAAGGTTTCACACTTTTTAAGGAGCTGCATGATACTACCCATATGGATCCTTCCCATGATGAAACTTCTGCACTTTTTGATCATTTGGGTGAGTTAGTTCATTCTCCTACATCCTACAATTCCATGTTTTGCAGCATTAGTCTCAATGAAGTATGGGTGGAAGGGTTCTTTTTTATGGTGCCACATGAGGAGTATGGAACCCCTAGATTTACTTTTTATGATGACATGGTTGGAGCACATTATTATTCACATTTTCAGCAACATCCTTTGTTACTTTATGAGGATGCACATCTACATGGATGCACCTATGATATGCATTTGATTCACTTGAAGACTCATGGTTTTTCTTGCTCAACACTTGGTTCATTTGATGTTGGAGGAACTTCGTCCAACACTGGGGTGAATAGATTTATGATTGGAGAACATTGTTGTTGGAAGCCACATACTTTGTTATATCTTTATGATTCTCACATTCATGGATGTATGGGTGAGACTTATTTGAGTCATTTGAAGTCTCCTTGTTTTTTTTGCTCATTATTTGGTTTAGGTTTTAGTGGAGATTCTTCATTCACTTCATGGATGAAAGAATACATGGCTGAATATTTTGATGCATATCACATCCTTTTGGAGAAGCATTATAGGACATGGGATCCTAACCTATTTCATTGGAGCATATTTGATTGGTTACTTGATGCTTGTATGCACTTGGAAAATGGTGGTCTACTTGCTTGGAGGTATAAGCACTTTCATTATTCTTTGATGAAGCATCTTCTTGATGATCATTTTCATTATGTTGTTATGTACTTTGGTGATATATATTTTGTACTCATGATGTTGGGAAGAATGCATACAATAAAATGGGATCCAGGAACTATAAATTGGAGAGCACTTCTAATTGTTGGAGTGCAATACAAGCAATGGGACCCTGGGATAATTCTTAGTTTCATTGGTTTCAATTTTTTGGGGAAAAATGTAGCATGGGGAATGGATTCCCCACTTAATAAAGTGATTTTAATCAGATTAGTGCAACAACAAGCATGGTGGTTCCTCTCTAAAATCTTCATGGAAGCTCGAAGACTCAAAGTTGGGAAACTTAGTGGCAACTTCAAAGAATTATACAGAAAGCACGTTCTTCAACACCCATGTTTGAAATTGCTTGAGGACAAGCAATATTGGGAAGACAGGATTTGTAATGTCCCACATTTTTCATTGGATCACAATGACCTAAGCCCATTGGCCATATTCATGAGAGTTTGTAAAATTAAATGTTTAGGGTCAAATAATTGCCAAGGAGGAAAATTACTAGTTTCCTAGGTTGTGGGTGGAAGCATTGGGATTTGAAATAAGAAGGATAATAAATGATGTGTGGACATTGGAATAGCATAAATATTTAATAAATGAGATAAATAAATATATAAAAGGGAAACTCAATGTGGCATTTGACCATGAAGACACATGGAGGAAGTGGGACCCACACACGCTAGATTTTCTATGCCACATAGCATGCTCCTCTTGTCATTTCGGATCCATAAGAATCCCAAGGGTCTTGGGATGATTTGGAAGGTCAATATACTTGGCATGAATCAATTAAGGTCGAATTGGAGTGTAAGGGTAACTCCTATGGAAGAGGAAGAGGCATTTTGGAGCTAGTGAGACACTTGGACTAGATTCCCTAGCTCTATGACAACAATGGTGAAGATGCTCTGAAACCTATGACACAAATCAGACCTGAAGGATGACATCTGAAATATATGACATGTCAGGAATAAAAATAGCCTCCAAGAGGGCGCTCAAGGGATTTAGGGCAACTAATATGCTTCCACATGTGATTTGGTGGAAGTGGGAGACAAGGAATTGTTGTACAAGTAGCATCCTTTGGAATCTCTTCCCAACTTGAGTTGGAATGCATCTCTTGGAAGGAATTCGACCCAGAGAGAGATTGTAAACTTTATAAATGTCAAGAACAAAGAATGAAGGAAGCTTTTTATCATTTTTAGAATTTTGCAATTGCATTTGTGAAGAGGGAGAGCTAGTGGATGACTAGTTTCTTGCCTTAGCCAATTTCGAGGGTGAACGTTTCCCATCCAAGTTGGTAATTGGAAAGGCCATTTAGACCTTTCATTTGGAGCTTTAATGGAGTCTTAATTTGGGTGTAAGCTATAGGGCAGCTCATGGTTTCTTCTAGTGCAACTCACTCCTTCAACCATTTCCAGTTTTCATGGCATATTCTTGATCCTTGAGGGAGGGTGTTTTTGGTGAGCTATTGTACTCTTTAGGGGAGATTCTCATGCCCTATTTATTTTATAATATGAATCAAATACTTTTTTCTTCATCTACATAAAGTTTCAGGTCGAAATTCCAAGTGGAAATGTATAAATCTGATTTTTAATGAAGAAATGGTGCCATTTTCCCCATAGCTCTTGCATAGTGCTCTTGTGGTTGCATATAGTTAGTGAAGGAATGACATTTCAAATTCATGTACATTTAATCTGATATATATATCTGTAATAAACATATTATAATATCCACAAGTCGATATTCCAAGAAAAACTATGTTAAATTGCTCATTAATGGACAAACAGTGCCATTTCCCCACTACCTTGTTGTGAACCAATGTAATGTTGATGGATTCAAATGGATAAGTAAAATAATGATGGTTTATTGATTAATGGACTTTTATTGATGTATTATATGAGTTTAATTTTCAGTACATAAGCATTTGGATTCATTTGGTTGAGTTTCATAGCATTTGGAGAAGATTGCCTATCATTTCCCCCAAGGTTGAAACTAGTCTTTTTGCATCTGATTTAGGGGAGTTATAGCAGACATTAAAGGTTGAATGGTGATGCATATGAGTTCATTTTGATGTCATTTATATGTATCCTTCTTCCATTCAGAAATTAGAGTTGGATTGAGTGCATTTCGAAAGTCATTTTCATCATCTACCCCTAGGGGATTTGAACCACAATTTACTAGTAAAACTCCCTATCTTGACCAGATTTGAAAGAGGAGTTGAAGAAGTCATATGAACACTCCAGAGAATCAATAAAAATTATAAATATGTCTTAATATGATCCTAGTACCTTCTGTAGCAATTTGGGAGAATTTGGAGTCATTTGGAGACCAAGGGACCAATACTAGTCAAAGAGAAATTGCTAGTAAAATACCATACATTGACCAGAATCTTAAAGGAGTTTGTAGAAATGTTTTAATGGTCTTAAATAATCCCTGAATATCATAATCAAGTCTTAATATTAGTCATACAGCTCCTCAGAAGATTTGGGAGCATTTGGAGCAAATTGGAGACCTAGACATCAAAACTAGTCAAAGGTCGAACTAGGGAAAAAAGTGAAAAATTTGCCATTTTAATAAATTAATAAAAAGGGACATTACATCCTAGATCATTTATATATATGGATTTTAGCCATATCATCGATACATACATCATCATATTCCAGGGTAAAAAAAGGGTGTTACATAATCTATCACTCATGTTAATAGGACTTGCAATTCACTAACCACATCTCTTGTCTTTTATTTTCAGCACTTCGTTACTTCTCTTTTTTAGCACTTTGTATGAAATTTCATTTATAGGTTGCAAGAATTTATATGTTGTTACAACCTCTAAATTTTTGGGAAATATTTCTTTGAAGTTGTTGATTTATTTATGAAATGAAGGATCAGGTTCTGTTGAAAAAACTAACAACATAAAATTAGCCATATTATGTCTGCTGTGAATATTTATTTAATATTAGTATTTATAAATTAACAGATTATTAGGTTACTAGTGAAAGGGCGTAACCCTTCACTATGCTTGATCAAGCTCTATAAAAGGCGACCTTATTGTAAATTTATCATCATCATCTAATATATTATTCTTATTATCAGTCAATATGAAAGTCGGATTTCACTATTAACAGTCCAACTGGATATGGTTGCTGCATCTGGTATCAGAGCAGATTCGCTCCTCCGGCACTGAGCTCGGATTTGGCTCATCACTTTCCCTTCCCTGCGCACCTCCAACTCCATTGCATCCATCCCACCCTTGTCTTCATCGCTGCCCATACCCTCCATCCTCGTGCTCTCATGTGCTCCATTCAACATCTCCCCACCTTGCTGCACGCTCTCTTATCCCTTTCATTTCACCTGCCCCACGCTCTCGCTCATACTCCAGCTTCTCCATGCCATCCACCAGCAACCCGCACCTCCATTGTTTTTCGTGCTCCACGCCCAAGCACTATGCCTCCACTCAACACGCAGCGCATTCCTCATAGCTCCCACGTCCCACTTCACTGCTACCTCAACGCCACTCCTCGCCTTCCCTGCATGCATCGACTCCCCCACTGCTTCCTCACCACGCCCTCACCCTACATCCTTTCCACGTGTCCCCACACTCCATCTCCCCTCCCACACTACCTGCGCCCTCCACCTGCCACGCCCTACCTCCGTGCTCCTCCCCCCGTGCCCCTCCACTTCTGCCAACCTTCTCCCGCCCCCTTGTTGCTCCTCATGTAGCTCCTTCCAGTAGCAGCCACGTCCAACCCTCTACTCCCCATACTTACGTTGCTCTTCCCAACACTCGCTGCAACCGTCGCTACTCTTCACCACCATCTCCATCTCCTTCACGCCCCTTGCTCCATTCGTTGCACCCTTCCACCGCACTCTTCGCACTACATCTCTACACTCTTTGCCAACAGTATCCACATCCGCCCTACAAAAAAACAAACCAAATTAATAAAAAAAATATTATTGTAATAATATTAATATTATTATATAATATTTTAAATTTTATTAAATTTTATTCCATCTTATAATAAAAATATTTAAATATAATATTTATTATTTTTATTAAATACACAAAAATTATAGTAATTTCACTTTCCAAAGACATTTTCATTTTTTTCACCCTCACAAGCCAAAATAGCGTCAAAGTACACACCTCCGCATACAAAGTCCAAGACCACGGTGGAATTAAAGACAACCTTGAGAAATTGGAAAAGGACATCAAGGCCCTCGTTGCCAACCAAGAAAAATTCAGAGAAGAAACAAAAAATAACAAGGCACTTAAGAAAGGAATTAAAGAAGATGTTGTTCTAATACTAGGAAGAAAACTTGATGACAAAGTAGACATCATGCACGAGAAACAAAAAGAGTTAGATAACAAGATGTGTGTGATGACACAGAACATAAGCACCATGGCACATAACTTGAGCATGATGACATAGAACCAGAATACCATAATGGAAATGTTACAAAAACTAAGGTCTAATACAAACCATATCAGTAACTCAGATATGTTGGACCACTATGTCAACAAAAACTAGAGTAACAAAATTGATCAAGACAATAAACAAGATAAGGAGACTAAATATCGTAGGGATGACCAAAATACCAATAATATTTTTGATAAAGATGAGCTCAACCAAGATCATAATGAGAGTCAAGCTAGTATCATTGACAATAAGGACGATCCATACAATGCCAAAAGATGGATCCTACAATATGCAAAGGAATCCAAGTCAAAGGAATCAGATATTGTAGATTCATCTTCTACCTTAACTCTTCTACCACCCTGGAGAAACCTAAATGTAACACTATCAGGTGACTTTGAGTGTGAGAAGCCTCACGAAACACCACTTCTCGAGATAACTTGTAAGGATAATAAAATGAAAACATTACGTAATGACATCCTAAATATCATAGGACAAGCGACTTCTAAAACAAGGCTTGATATGGCCAGTCACCAAAATACTCCTCGTATTCATGTACAAGGAAAATGGGATAACAATAATAAACATAATGGAGTACAAATTCAAGTTACAAATGAAAGGAAGATGACAAACTATTGCGTAAATACCAAGCATATACCTAATACCAGTTCTAAAAAAGACATAAAGGAAGTAATGACATTGTTTCAACACAAAACGAGAATGAAAAGACGACAACAATAATCTAAGCTTTGAGGACAAAGCTTTCCTAAGGGGAAGGCAATGCTGTGAATATTTATTTAATATTATTATTTATAAATTAATAGATTATTAGGTTACTAGTGAAAGGGCGTAACCATTCACTATGCTTGATCAAGCTCTATAAAAGGTGAACTTATTGTAAATTTATCATCATCATCTAATATATTATTCTTATTATCAGTCAATATGAAAGTCGGATTCAACTATTAACAGTCCAACCGGATACGGTTGCTGCATTGTCTAAGTTAGATTTATCATTTTTTCAGGATCAAGTCACAATTTACTTTGAAACTTTGATGTGGTTAAATCATCTTCTTAGTCATTGCTGATTCACACATGTGCTTCAGTCATCATCATAAGATCAATCTTTTTAGTTGATCAATACTTTTGTGAGTCATACTTCACATGGTGTATTAAATACTTCTCATTTAATAAGTTATCAATAATGTTTTATTGCAACAAGTTTCTTGTTTCCTTGGAAAATTCACCGGATTGCTTTGGGGTTGTTAATTTCTAACTTGTCATCATTCCATTTCTAAATTATGCTCAATGGTTTATGGTTTATAGATGATTAAGCAATCTTTAAGTTATTTCTTGCATTTTTTTGAGATCTCTTAGTTTCCAACTAATAAACTCACGAGCCATCAACCCAAGCATAATCCGAGTGAGTTGCCATATCTCTTGACTTAATTGATTATAGGGATTCCCCACTTAGTGGTTTGTCCAAACCATTAGAAGAGAAGGGAAAGAGTGGTAAGTGGCATCAACATTATTTCTATAGTTGCATTTAGCTAGATCTTTTCTTGAGTCCTTGCATTTGGGTGTTAGTTTTAGTGGCAACAATCCCGATGAGTCTTGGAAGTAGTCTTATCTTGGTTATAAACTTGTATAAGTATTTGATAATGGCCATAATGGAGACCAATCTTAGAAAATAACCTAGCACCATGTAATTTGTCCATCAAATCATCAATGCAATGCACAAGGAACTAATTTTTTTATAGTGATTCCTGACCATCTTAATGCATGGAGAGGAATTTATCTCGATGGTTAGTGGAGTATATCTCAAGTTAAATCCATTGAATGCCCAAAGCAACATGTATTCCAATATTTGCGACTTAAAGTCATCCTTGAGAGTGTAGTCTTTCCTTGTAAGTTCCACCTTATGCAGACATTCACATCAAATGTATTTATGGATTGGTATGTTGATGGGGAAGCAATTTGTGTTATAACTTGGAATGATTTTGTCCTAAAAAATACCAATATTCCTCACTGACTAGATACCCCAGTTTTCAAAATTATCAAGATGGATTCCCTAGCACTTATTACTTATTGAGAATGCAATATGCTATTGGGATCGATTGTAACTTGTAGCCAATGTTTTTTAATGTAGAACTAAACTTCAGTGTTCAAGACTAACTACAACAAGGGAGACTAGGGATTCCCATGTTTATGTAGCAAAGGGTCAAATTAGTCTTGTGGCCAATATTTACTATATGGTTTTGAAGGGAGAGTAACCTTGTTAGGTTTAGACTCAAAGTTAGAGTTGAATGGATCTTCAACCAAAAAAATATTTTTGAGAGTTGTATACATTCCCCTTAAACTAGGGTTGGGATTATGTAAGATGTAAATCCGAGGTGGAGGGACTAGGTTTTTGTGGAAGAACTAACAACCATCGTTTTTGAGTTGTGACGTCTCAAAATTTTCCTCTTCATTGGCCCTCTTATCACATGCATATCTCTTTTTACTAGATTTGAATACCTTTGCTTTTATGGATTCGACCTAATTCTATGCTCTTCTAGCTATAATAACGACTTTGGCCAAAGAATCTCTTTCAAGCATTCTTACCTCAATCTAAATTATTGATCTCGTGTTTTAGATGCACATCTTTTACAGAAGATCTATTAAGGGTTTGACCTTTGTTTCCAATTGAAATTTCTTGATGTATTCTTTAATTGTCATGTCTTTCTAGACAATGTGCTTGAGTTGAGCATCATGGGGCTTGTCCCAATTAGGTTTTTCTCTACAGGCCAATACATTTACAAACTCATTAAATTCCACTTCAAGTATTTTAGACATCCATCTCTCACGCCTTACATAGGTTGCCCCATCTAAATGATGTAAACTTATAATTAATTTATTCTCTTGTTTATAATTGTGTTGCACCTTGAAGTCTAAATTTACCTTTATGAACTAAGTGTTCTCTTTCATTTGACCTCCAAAATACATTGGTATGATTTTAATTGTAGTGAAATTTTTGGATATGAATTGCGCTAAAGTTTAGAAATATTCACAATATTTTGAGTGAACACTCTACCCATCATTAGGGGATCCAAATTAAGTTTTTGTAAGATAAGCAGGAGAGAGCCCTTAAATTGAATAAATATGATTATAAAAGAAATAACCATTAAGCTCTGGGTGTTAGCTGAAGTGGTCATGAGCCAGACGTGAAACCTCTCCCTTGATATAGGGGAGGTCATAGGTTTGACTCTCTTCGATTCCCTCGGGGGGAGGTGCTTGGAACTTAGGAACTGCGAGAAGTGCCCATCAAATAATAATAATAAAATATTAAATAATAATAAAAAACAATAAAACAATAATAATACAATATTACCATAAAAAAATTGCTGTGAATATTTAATTAATATTATTATTTATATATTAAATAGATTATTAGGTTAACAAGCGAAAGAGTGTAACCCTTTGCTATTCTTGCTCAAGCCCTACAAATGCGAGCTTATTGTAACTTTATCATCATCAATCAATATATTATTATCATTTATCTCAAATATGGAAGACGGTCTCACTTCTTAACCCTTAACCGGACACGGTTAACTTAGTGAACGGATACGTTCACTGCATTTGGTATCAGAGCGGATTCGCTCCTCTAGCACTGAGCTCGGATTCGGCTCATCACTTCTCTTCACCCATTTCACTGAGAGTTTCACCCATTTCAGTGCACTCTCGGTTCACTAATCATTCCCAATCGCCACTCTCCTCTCACTCATCTTCCTACACTAACGCAGCTCTTGCCACCCTCACACCGTAACTCCTTATCACTTCTCCCTCATGCAGCTGGCCCTCTCTTCGTGTTTCTCTCCCAACTTCCACAGTCACCACTCACCAGCCCTCCCACCGCATCCTCCATTGCTGCCCTCCCTTCACGCTACTTTCATCTCATCGCTATCAACGCCTCTCCTTACCTGCACATACTCACCACCTCGTGCTTCCTCATCACCCCGTCCCTGAAATCGTGCCCACCTGCCAACCCTACACCCTCGTGCACCTGCTACTACGCCCCCCCCCTACATTTTCCTTCCCCTCACGGCTCCCATCACGCCCCATCATGCCTCTCCTCACTCCTTCGCCTAGCTACGCTCCCACAGTCCTGCACAATCTATCCCCTTCATTTCCCCTTCCAGCTCATACTCCACCTTCTCGCACATCCATCCCCGGACTCCCTCACTAACACACCCTCTCTGCTTGCAACTTCCCTCGACCGCCCTCATTTTCCTTCCCTTCACTCCCTACATCTCCTCTACATCCTCCCTGCTTCGTCGTCCCTCCCATTGTTGCGCTGTCCCTACTTCCATCCCTCTCCATTCCCCTCTGCACTCTTCCATCGCCGCCTCCCCACTATCACTTCCCGCCATTCCCAACGACCTGCATACATTCAAAACAAAGAAAATAAATAATAATTTTTTATTATTATATTTTTTCATACATAATAAAATTATAATAATTTAAATAATAATTATTGTATTATTATTTTTAATATATATAATAAATTATTATTATAATTTAATAATATTTATTGTATTATTTAATCCCTAACCATAACTCTTATTCTTACTCCAAGATTGATTCCAAATATTCACCTCCCCACACCAGGTCAAGAACCATGGCCGAGTTACGAGACCGACTAGAAAAATTAGAAAAAGACCAAATTAGAGATTTAAAAATCATCGAAGGTCTAAACTCCAGAATGGACAAACTTGAGAAAGTGTTTCAAGAAGATTTAAAGGAAGAGATGAAAAATAACAATGCCGTACTTAAAAAAGAAATCAAAGATGAAGTTGTTCTGGTACTAGAAAGAAGGTTGAGTGAAAAAATTGACACTCTGAACAAAAAACAAAAAGACTTGGATGACAAAATGAGTGTTATGACTCAAAACATAAACACCATAACCCAGAACTTGAGCACCATGACGCAGAACCATAATACATTAATGGAGGTGTTACAAAGACTAACACCTAAGATAGACCAAGTCAGCAGTCCAGACATGCTAGATGCCTCATTTCATATTTTCACACAGGAAGCACTTGCCAGGAATCAAGAAGAATTGCAAAAAGAAATAAAGATTAACAATGCGATGCTTAAGCAAGAGATAGAAACAAAAGTATTGCCAGATATGGAGGCACGATTAAACAACCAAATAGAACCTATCAGTAAGATAGTAGAGAATAAAAAAAATAAAAATCACTGCCAACAACAAAGCAGTTCAAATATATCACTTACATCGTCCAGTAGTTCTGATCCACCATCAAACCATAAAGCAAAAGGGAATCAATATCACCCTTACATAGTGTACCCACCTAAGGCAAAAATAGAGTTGTCGAAATACAATGGAAGTGAAGACCAATGCGTTGCTTGGCTAAACAAAGCGGAAGAATACTTCGACATTTACAATATTCAATCTGATGAGGAGAAGGTGAAATATGCGTCTATGCATATGGAAGGGTACGCCTATAATTGGTACTTATGGTGGAAGAGAGACAATTTTGCCTACACCTGGAACTTGTTCAAAAATGATTTTTTTAATAGGTTTCAAGGAATCAAAGAAGATTAATTTTTTAGTAAACTTACCAGATTACAACAGGTTGGAAGCATTGAGAAATTCACACATCAGTGGGAATCCTTATCGACACGAGTATTTGGGTTGTCGGACAAACAAAGACTCGAAACCTATTTAGGAGGTCTTAAACCGTACCTCCAAAAAGAGTTAAATTTACATGACATACCTAACGTAGAGGTAGCAAGACATAAATCAAAAGCTGCAGAACACAAACTGGAAGGAATAAAAACAAGAGGTGATAACCATTATCGACAAGAAAAAGAGACACAATGTAGGTACTGTGCAGATACTTGGTCACTCGGCCATCAATGCCACAAACCTCAATCATATGCCTATGAAATGGAAAATAGATCAAAGTCATCTAACAGTTACTCTGATAATAGAAAAAAGAAGAAAAACATATGTCATCAATGCGGTGATGATTGGATCCCAGGCCATAAATGTAGGAACAATCAGACAATACAGTGCAAAATCATCAATGGAAAGGAAGTGCAAGTCTCTACACAAGAAATCACGTCCAATTCTAATACCGACACTGAATCTGAATGAAGGACGACATTAGGAAAATACTCAAGCTTTGAGGGCAAAGCTTTCCAAAAGGGGAAGGCAATGTTGTGAATATTTAATTAATATTATTATTATTAAATAGATTATTAGGTTAACAAGCGAAAGGGTGTAACCCTTCGCTATTCTTGCTCAAGCCCTATAAAGGCGAGCTTATTGTAACTTTATCATCATCAATCGATATATTATTATCATTTATCTCAAATATGGAAGACGGTCTCACTTCTTAACCCTTAACCGGACACGGTTAACTTAGTGAACGGATACATTCACTGCAAAAATGACATACTTAAATTTTGACAACTAATATGATAAATAACAAACATATATTATCAAATTAATAAAAACATATTATTAAAAAATAACAAATAAATATGAATATAAAATTAAAATAATAAAATGCTAAACTTGAAAATAAGGCAAAGTAATAAATTGTATACCTTGAACATTAATACATGAGTAGATCATTACCTTATGTTATTGGATGTTAAATATGCACCCCGCAACAACACATTTAACATTGTTGCTGTAAATGCACCACTGCGGGATTATGAGCCATTAAATCTAAACCAACTGATCCAATGGCTCATAATCCCGCATCAACAATAAATACGGTGTTGCGAGATGCTTATTGAGCACCATGTTATTATTCATCTATTTTAACACTATCTCTTTATGATGATATAATGTTATAATACATTGTACAATAAAGGGGTAAGAGGTGAGAACTGAGATGCCATACCTCCATAATACATGTTAAAATATTTTACCTATACTTAAAAATGAAGAAGCCTAAACGCACGACCATTTGGATTTTTAGCGAGTTTTTGGTTGGAATCCAACAGTTTTTGTGTTGTTTAAATCCGATTTTTGTTTTGTTCAAATTGTGATTCTGAATGCATAAATGGATTTAGTGCCCTCATAAATCTCAGGGCACCCATATTCTAAGAATTTAAACCCGTTGATACAATTTTTAAAAATTTCTTCAAAATTTTGATCGGATTCCGTTAAAATCATGTTGGACAAACTCGTCGGAAATGGATAACATCGTCACACGTTTAGGCTACTAGCTTAAAAATGTAAAGTGTGACATTAAACCATCAACATTACCTTCAAAATGGACTTTCAAACCTTGTTTCTTAACATGGGGTTTTAATGTCACCTTTTAAGGATACTAAACATATCATTATGATTGATTTTTTTTTTCATTGGAAGAAAGCTAGGGGGCCCACCCAAAGTGGCGTCACCCTGTCGGCGCCTATACCCCAAGGAATTTTCTACTCCAGCGGAGGAACCTGACCCCAATAGACCCATGAACTGAACCCCTGACCTCTAGCCTGATAACGGCTTGTCAACTAGGGCCTAACCAACTGAGCTAACTGTTGAAGCTTATATCATTATGATTGGTTTAGTAAAGCGCTCTATATTTACGCCATAGGCGTTTCACCATGGAGGTGCATAACCTCCACATCAGCTATATTCCTCGCTCATGGAGCGAATGGAATCCTACCACGTGGATGAATTCTTCGCGTCTTCGACTGCACACCTCCTCCACACTCGTCCTCGCGCTCCCACATCATCCACACCACCTGCTCCTCGTCCCTCCCATTCATCCGTGCCGCCTGCTCCTCATCCCTCCCGTCAATCCTTCTCCTGCTCCTCCCCATCTCCACCACGTCCCCCTCTACTCCTCTCCACTTGCACAACCACATCCTCTCCCTTGCGTCCCTTCCACCTCCTCCTTGCTCGCGTTTGTCATTTGCCTCCTCACCTTCACCACTGCACATCTCCCCTCCTCCCACGCCACTGCACTCCACGCCACACCTGCAGCTCACACCCCCTCCCTCTCCTTCCTCCTCGCCACACCATGCCTGCTCCCCGTTGCTCCTTCCCTCCTCTCGTTTTGCGCTTATATTCTTCCAGCCACCACCTCCCCGCCTTCTCCACGTTAACCCTGCCAAATCAAAACAAAAAAATAATATAATAATAAAATACTATTATTAATACTAACATAAATTTTCTCCGTGACCATTTTTTTCTTAAACTAGCGGATTTTCATTTCCTGCATACAAGATGAGCGATGATGACGCATTTGGCTCCTCAGATATGGCTTCTAAATCAGATAACACCTTGGACATGATTGAGTTCAGTTTCCAAGGTCTCCTTGTATAATTTTTTTCGGAAAACACGCCGAACAGTGTAGAGAAGCGGCACGAGAGCTCGAACAGGTGGCGAAAATATGGACAAAATTGTGATGATATTCTCGCTCAAAATTTGAAAAGAAAGAAGGAACAGATGAGGCGTTGCAGACCACACGGCCTCTTGGTCTCCTCTGGAAAACCCTCCAAGAACGTAGGACAGAGGCAGGAACAGGCCCACCGTTGTGTCCACGATAACATAAAGCTGAAACATTCTGCTTCCATGGAAAACCTCTACTATGTTGCCGGGCTTCCTGTAGCTAATTGGGAATGCCCACCGACACAACGCAAGCAAATAGAACGAGACGAATACCGGAGATACCAGGTCTACCAGAGGCATCAAACTGCTGGCCAAGAATACCAGAATGAATTCAACTAGCTGAAGTTAGATTACTCTCATAGAACCCATCACACCGCACATTAAGCCTTGCCCTTTCACATCCCTCTCGCCTTCGCCCATCCCACTGTGCAAGTGAGGAGCCACAACTAGAGATAAGCCTGACATATTCACAGACTACAAAGATTGCTAAATATCGATAGCTTGCCAAGCACAATCAAACACCAGATGGACTAGAAAGAAAAACCAAACATTATGAATTGCTATTGGATGTATAAAACTGATCAAAATATCTGAAATGTGACCACCATGAGCAAAGAAGAAATTGATTACTGAAGGTGGTGATGGAAAAGACTGGATAGTGAAAGCTATCGGCATCCATTGATGTGGTGGCAGCTTCGTAGGAGGACAACAACCCATTGATAGCTTTATTTGAAGGGTATTCATGTTAAAAGATCTGTTGACATGACACAGGTATACTATAACATGACACGACTCTGAAGTATAGTTGGGTGGTAGACAAAATTTCGACAGATCCAGTGGATAGAAGGAACGTTTTGAATATCACAGATGGAGTAAACTACTACAACAAGGATTCACCTCGCTCTACTTCTTGTTCTACCAAAATTATGGACTACACCACTCTTCTGCAGCAGCCAACAAAGGGGATGGCGTCGTTGGAAGAGAGTGGGGCGGATGGCATTGTTGGAAGAGAGTGGGGCCTCACATGAATACAAAAAATCCATCATCAGATGTGTCTGGGCATAATTAATAGTTTACCTCCTACAACCAGTGATTGTCATCCCTATTCCTCCATGACATTGTTAAACACACAAGTTTCTCACTCTGGAATGAAAAATTCCACGAAACGTTTATGGGATTTCAATTTCCAACCTAAAGAAGGATATGTTTCTCTTCCTCCTGGAATGAAAAATGCCAGGCCACGGTTATTGGATTTGAATCTACCTCCTGAAGAAGGAGATGATTCTTGTCTTCCTGGAATAAAAATTTTGAGGCTCCGTTTTTTGAAATTGAATCTTACCTTCCATGAAGAAGATGGTCAAGATAAGCATTCTTGCATGATACTCCAGTTCCATCACCCAGCGAATGGATTTTATAGCAAATTTCTATCTCAGAATTGCGAATGTTTGGAATGTTTTAATATAAATTAAGTATTAAATATATTTTTTAAATAAAATGTTTTTAAAAATTTAAAAATTATACATTTTTATTTTTCTATTGGTAAGTGTTGTTTTATATAAAATAAGTATTGGATGAATAAAAGAAAATTGTTTTAAATAATAATTTTTTATTTTGTGAATTTACAAGTTTTATCGTTTGCACTATTTGCTTCTAATGTTAAAATTAAGTAAAGCATGATAGTATGAGGATCTATTGGCACCAAGAGGATAGTATCCATGGGCTTTAAAAGATGTAAAAAAATAAGAGGATGGACTTTAAAAGGAGTAGTAAAAAAAAGAAAACATAGAGGTAAATTTGCTTAATAGATCTAATGATGGAAATATTATAAACCTACTTAAGCCTTCAATCCCTTCCTTCTCATAAAGGCTTGTTATGAAGTGAATTTCATAGAGATAGTTTCTAATTTTCTTCTTCTAGGCGTCTAAAAACTTAAAAGGGCACTCTTATGGGAATTCAAAGTAAGCCATTTTTAGGCTTTTTTTCCAATAGAGTAGTGCTCTTTCCTTGGGTTTCATTTAAAGTTATGAGCACTTTTCAAGGAAGAATAAGGCACCAATGACTTTCCAATAAGAGGTTATTCCAGTTATGGAAGACCATCTTTTGTGCAAGGCTAACCGCAGAAATAGTGAAAGGCATAATCACTACCAAACTTTTGTTGAAAAGTGACAAAAACTCTCTTGATTTGGAATAGAGGTATGAGACTCGACTTAGCTTTGTATAATATTCAATACAAAATTCTTATAATGAACACATTTTGTTATAACAACCACCAGGTTTTTATTAAGACAAACAATGCATATTGTATGGATTCTTGCATTATGTTTGGGTAATCTCTTTTTGGGGAAAACCTCCTCTTCCTCCTATGCTCTCATTTGGATTAATTGAATTGGCAATGGATATTTTATTGTGGATGTGTGAGCCATTTGAGAGTTGTAGCTTTTTGAAAGAATTGTTTTGAGTGTGCATTGATGGTTTGGGTATATTCTTGAGTGACCAAACATGGGGATCATGGATTATAGATGCCTAAAAGAATGCTTTGATAAAAATGGTCTAGTTGGGATAAACTTTGAGTGTTGGGTGAGACTTTGAGGCTTGGAAAAATTTATGCAAGATTGACAAAAATGTTGAAGATTTTGGCGAGGTAATCTCATATAAAAAAAGGAACAATAATGTAAGTTTTGAATTTTAGAGAGATGAGAATATATGCAAAGGATATTCAATCTAATGGAGATGTAACCAGAGCATGGATGAACATCAGAGTTAATGTAGCATCAAAATGTAGGGCGTTAGGATCCCTGTAACAGATCTATTACAAACTATAAGGCTTTTGTTGTCGAAACTTCATGCAGTAAATGCTTTTACAAATTCAAGATCTTTCCCAACATATACCAAATTGAGATTGAAGCTATCATAAGGCTAGAAAAATCTTACGCAATTCCAATGGAAACTTTAAAATTCTTGACATGGTAGATTTAGTACTAACACCTCCTACATCATCTATGCCAACAGGACATGAAAGATCATAATTGCAAAAGGAAACATGCAAGATGAATTCAGATAATGAGTTAGAAATCTTGCATGAACCTTCATTGTCATTAATTTCTAAGATTGATGGTTTCTTACAACTACAAGATGGACATGATGGGAAATAGTTGCTCCGTTGCTAGCCCAAAAGAAGTCTCCCAACACTACTAATGTGTTAATGTCAGGGACTTCAAGTGGCCTTTAACAATTTGGCTTCGATATTGGAGGGTCAACATCCGTTGCACAAGGCATGGTCTCGTCTTCAATATTTTGCACTTGTCTTCTATTGAACTCAAGTGATATGGTTGGGATACCACATAGTTTATGTGGGATGGATTGTGCAAATTCGTTGCATCCAATTTGTCTAGGTTCCTTAGATATAATATTGAATAGCCTTGTGAGGGTAAGCGATGGAATTCACTAAATAAAAATACCCTTTTATGTATTGAATAGTGGTACATGTAATGGGGAAGGAAGTGTTCAATTGGCCTTCGAGTTTCATCACAAACACGAGATGTTCCTTTACTGCAAACCTATTATTTAGGATTTAATATGCCATGATGGTAGATCCGGTCTTGAGGTATTGAGTTTTGATATTTGACGAGAAATCAATCAATTCAAAGGTAGAAACTACTAATGTGCAAGCATAACACTCAATTCACATGTGTTTGTTCTATGAACTCCCTGTCTTCCTAGCTTGGATTCTCCATTTATTATTTGTGGTAGTATAAATTCATGTAAGAGTCTTAAGTGTGCATGCAACCCTCTTGTTGTTCGGAAAATGATGAAGTCATCCCTTAATTGTACTACTACTTACTTTATATGGATTTCTCATGACAAAATCCCATAAGCTTTGTTAAAAAGTGCAGCTAAGAATTTTAGAAATTACACCTTCAATTTCAAGGAAACAATGATGAGAGTCTTGAACTCCGGTGTAGAGTAAGATAATTCTATTAATATCCAACCAATGCCACAAATTTAGGTGTATGGAATTGTGTGGTACCGTGATATCAATATTGTGTGATGCTGCTACGGTATCTTTGCATTTTATTTTTTCTTTATTCGAGAATCCATAAAAAATTATTTTGTTTAAAGTGAATTTCAAAAACAAATCAAATTTATAAGTTGCATTCTTTTGAGATTTTTTAAATAATGTTGATACAATCAAAATTTGAATTTGTATTAATGGTTTATAGAGGTGCCTTATAAATATCACTCATAAATAAGCATAAAACCCAAATGTCGAGAAGTATTATATCTCTCAATTTATTGAGGTGTTAAACTTTTTGATGGTGCAAAACTTGTAATCAGGTTATTTATATTGATTTACACTTGATAGATCAAGAATGGAAATTGATTAACAAGTTTCCCACCATGATGTATTTGATCCTTCTAGATTCTTAACAAAATGTGGATTAAGATGGATATAAAAGTATTTAATCTTTTTCAATGCTTAAGATATAGTATTGTATCAACTTATTTTTAAATTCATAAATGAAGACATGGGGAATGACCTTTGCATTTCTATTTTCCCTTATTTCTAATGGATTCAAAGAAGATTATGGAAGATGGTCTTTGTTTGATATAAAAACATTTAATTTTTCTCAATGCTTAAAAGATAGCATTGCACCAACTTATTTCTAAAGCCATAAGTGAAGACATGGGAGTTAACCGATCTTTGCATTTTTATTTTGTCTTATTTCTAAATAGAATAAATGAAAATTATGGAATAAGTTCTTTGTTTTTTAAAACAAACACATTTTCTTGTACAACTTTATATTAAAATTAATTGTTTTTCTAAAGTTAATTTATTTGAAGAGAATAAAATAAATGAGGTCCATTATTTTGAGAATTCTAAAATAAAATTGAAAAAAATTACTCAACTTAAATCACCTTAAATTTGGATTTGGATGAATTGTTTTTAAAGATGCATTTTACAATTAAATATAGAAAAAGAAATGTCACTAATGAATAAGTGTAATGTTAATATTTTTTTCATTCACATAATAGTAATAATAAAAACTAGTGTAGATTTATGTTAACTTAGCATTTATTAAGTGTTGAAAATGATTAGATCTCTCCAAGATAAAGATTAAATCTGGTGGATTTGATCATTCTCATTGCTTGATAAATAGAGGATTAATATAGATTCATACATCACATATTCTAGGTTAAAATGGATGTAAATTGATTCTAATGAATTCCTATAATTATTTTTTAATAAAAATAATAAAAAAAGAGATTAAAATTAAGTTTGTTGCAACCTAACTAATAATGATTAACCTACTTAGTAAACTCTTACCAACTAAGAATATAGTAGTGTAAACTTACCACTAAATCATAGTGAATAAACTCTTACCTACTTAGAATATATTAAACTCATAATAACTTATCACTAAAACATAAAATATAGTAAACTTATGTAGACTTACCACTCAACCACGATGCAACCAACTCTTTGTATGGACATTTTTAGTTTGTATCAGGTATATGGGATTTAAGTTTTATTGTTAACATACATGCATTTCCCTATCCAATATGCTATTTATGGTGTATCCAACTTTATTCTTCACATATATACATTTGCCTCTTAAAAAATCCACACAAAAATGCACCAATGATATTATAGTCATAGTAACAATTTCAAGATGTGTTTTTAGTAAATAACCAATTTTGTTGTTCACTTACATATTCTTAGCCAAAATTTTGTTATTTCTATTATAAATAGAGAGTGCAAATAGCAAAATTATAGAAATGTAAATTTTGAAATACATACAATTAAAGTTTAATAGAAAATCCAAGAAAACTATCTAAACTTTGTATTTAAGAAGTAAAAAGTTGTATTTTGTATTGTGCTAGGAAACACTAATATAAAAATATAACTTTGAGTAAAAGTTTATAAAAAAACTTCTTATTAAGTGTGTCTTAAAGGTAAAACGTCTTATTATTAAACTTACACTAAAAAAATAGAAAGTATAAAACTATAACAAAAGAGTAACTAATGTTTTTTTGGAAAAATACATCTTCATGCTTATATCAAGCTACGAAAACATCAACCTTCTAGCAAATATATTTGGAATTGATAAACCTTGGAAAATATTACTATAAAACCATTAATCTTTCAATTATAATTCAAATTGCATGCTTAAGGAGATTAGAGTCCATAAATTTTATTGGGAATAAATATGTCTCCTATATTAATCCTCTCTCAAATATTACTTCGAAGCATAGTCTACCATGACTTTTTCGACTTTTTCTCGTAGCTTTCCCAAGCCACTCTTGTTCTCTCAAAACCTCTTCATAGGAAAAAAAATGGCAATAAAATATCTCTTCATAAGAAAAAAATTGGAATTTGGATTTTTTCATGTGTTTAATGTGTGAAATATTTCATTGCCAAGAAGGCCAAGAAAGGCTAATTAAGAAACATAAACATCATATCAAATGCTTATGCAAGGATGGAAATTATATGCATGACAAGAAGGCAAAGAAGGCAATCTCTGTGCTCAAACTATTCTACAATGCACTTTCCCTTCCTTTCTTTTGAGAACATTTTTTTGTTGCTCTAGTGCAACGTCTTTTCGTGTTTACCTATGTCTACACACTAATATATAGCTATTGTAAAATTGGCTCTTAAGGTCTTCCATTCTCACTAATTTCACATGAATCAAAGACAACCATATCGTGTCTTAATGTTGCAATGTACTATATTAAAGAATTAACTCTCATCTCGATCCTTCCATGACTATTTTCTAGACAATTATTCCTTCCAATAAGACTAAGACCCAAAGGTAGCAGGGAATATGACAGCCAACACTTAAGGACCCCCTATCGAATCATAGTCCTAATGTTGAACAGAATCTTCGGCCTACCAAACAGATACAACTATAAAATCAGTTGGGTTCCATTGATCTACCACGTTGCCACACATGGTACAGTATTCAATTGGGCCGATATAATATCAAATAGTATGGCGTCCAACATTGCTACAACTCAAACTGTCCTTTCACAACAGAAAGCAGAATTTTTCATGTCTTCTTACCTCATCGATTGTATATTAGTCAAGAATCATTTTCCTAAGTTGGGATGTACTTGACAGCGAACTAAGACTCCCCTTCATGTAGCATACCAAATAAATTGGGCTCATCGATATCAAGGGTATTACAAACTACTACGCGAAGAACTAATCATGCCCCTTTATTGGTTGCTCTTCAATAAAGAACCAAATGGTTTGTCAGACAATGCCTTGGCTATAATAGGTGAGTACGTCGACTACTACTTCTCATTAGAAGGTACATACATAAGGATGTATGGGGGCACTAAACCTCCTTATCTACTGCCCAAGTATGCTACATATTTCATTGTGCATAAAGAAGTCATAAGACTAGTCTTCATCAATGGAATTTGTGACTTTCTCCATCTAAAAAAAAAAACATCTTACCCATCTCTAGCATTCAACATTGGCGCATACAAGTTCCAAAAAATTAGAGTTGTTGAAGCCTCCATTTCCGACTTGGAATCTTTTCACTTTGGGACTATACTTTTGTAAGAAATGACAACAAAGGTAAAGTGGCTAAACATTGTGCTTCTTGCAAAATCTGTGAAAATCCTCACAGCAGATATAAGAGATGATGTATAACTCACAAGAGTAATTATGATTAAGCAGGAAAATAGAAGAAGAGTAAACAATACATTATAATGAGCAACAGAATAATATGGTACAGTAGAACTCAGATAGAAGCAATAATACTTCACACACACTAATTAATTAATCACAGTATGGACAAATAAATAGTACAATGGTAGAGAGGATTTGAATGCCTAAGGTGGCAATTCGAATTAGCCTCTCAGAGTGATCATAAGATCAATAGAGTGTCATCGGAGCACAACTAGGTGTCCTCATGATCATCAGAGTGCAACTGGAAGTCTTCATCATCATCAGTGGAGTCATCAATGCTCAAGTAATTGTCAACCATCAGTCAAACTAACTATGGTAGGTGTAACTGAGTGTAACTCAATGTAACTAAGTGTAACTGAGTGTAACTGACTGTAACTGACTGTAACTAGACTGGTAGGTGAAGAAGGGCGAGTTGCTCCCTAAAATCAAGGAAGAAGGGCGCATTAAGCAACTGGAGGGATAAAACTAAATAGTGAGAAGCTCCTGGGGGCTAGCTAACTAAGGGCTAGGTGATGGACTGATGACTGGGATGCATGCAAACCCTAAAGGTGCATGCATGACTGAAAATGTAAATGATCAAAATACTGGTGGGACTAGGATGGAGTATAGGAATATCCTAACACCCCCCCTTAAACCATCCTGGGCCCTGGTAACTAAGACCAAAGGTCACCCAATACAATGAATAATAACAATTAATAAACCAAGGAAGTGGGAAAATTTCCTGGGAAACATACCCCCTCCTCAAAAAATAGATTGTAAGGCACACATAAAAATAAATGCTCCAAACTCAAGCATGTGTGATGCTTGGTCATATGTCTGGAGGTATCTTCTTCTTGGGAAGAAGTGGATCATGCTCAAAAAGCATGTGCTTGTACTTGCTCTTTAGATCGAAAGTGATGAGAACAAATCCAATAGTATGAGAATGATCCTTGAACCTGTGATTCGAATCAGCTGAGGTAGGATCAAATCTGTGAAAGTGCATATAGTCTTTTGTCTTCTCCTTTGAACCACCATGGGTGAGATTATGCCAAAAATAACTATTACATGTTTGCTTGAAATCAAAATCAGATTTAAGACTTAAAAAACAGTTTCTTGAGATCTCCTTTGAACCAGCAGGGGTGAGATCAAAACTATCATATGCATGAGAAATTATCCCAAGCAGTAATTGCTTAGAATCCAAATTAGATCCAAGACTTGAATCATGGTTTCTTGAGATCTCCTTTGAACCATGAGAGGTGAGATCAAAACCAGTAGATGCATGAGAAATTATCCCAAGCGAATGGCAATGGCCATATTCTTCAATGACCTTCTGAAAGCATGAATTTATGATCATATAGTAGTATAAAAGAGGAGATAGCTGAGAGGAGCGAATGCATTACCTTTAGAAGCTGTTTTGACCTCTGAAATAATCATGTGAGCATGATGCAAACCAACAGACTCTGGTGCAAGAGAGGATTTAGGACCTTCTACAATATCTAGAGTGTGAGCTGGCATAGAAAGAGAAGAAAGTTTGAGCATGAGCGGAGAATCTGCAAGTTCTTTGTCAACAACTTCAATATGAGATGATACTGGTTCATGATCTGAGAGATCATCAAGGGGAGCGAATGCAACATGATCTGAGAGACCATCAGGAGGAGCGAATGCATCACCTTGCTTGCTTTTGAAGGGATTTGGACCAAATCCACCATTCTTTTTGCCGAATCTTTCATCCAGATGAGCCCATAACTCTTTTGGAGTTTCAATATCAATGATGGTCGGGTACAATATGTAATTAGTCATAGTAAGCTTCATTCTTCCAATGTGCATGTCACCTTTATTCAACCATTTAATCTTCTTTGTAGAGGATTCGAACTCTCTTTCAAAATAGCAATCAAAGAGATCATGGCTCTTTAAATATGCTATTATTTTTGGTTTCCATTCATCATAGTTGAATAGAGAAAGAGGAGTGATTTCTTCTAATTCAGGATACATTGAAGCTGTAGAAGACCTGCAAAAACAATATAGAATAACTGCAACTGCTACTGCTGCAAAAATGCAGAAACTGATGCAACTGCTGCACTCGAAATCTTGATAATAACCTGCAAAAAACTCTCAAGAATGGAGATAAACAATACTCTCAACTTGCTCTGATACCATGTGAAAATCCTCACAGCAGATCTAAGAGATGATGTATAACTCACAAGAGTAATTATGATTAAGCAGGAAAATAGAGGAAGAGTAAACAATACATTATAATGAGCAACAAAATAATATGGTACAGTAGAACTCAAATAGAAGCAATAATACTTCACACACACACTAATTAATTAATCACAGTATGGACAAATAAATAGTACAATGGTAGAGAGGATTCGAATGCCTAAGGTGGCAATTCGAATTAGCCTCTCAGAGTGATCATAAGATCAATAGAGTGTCATCGGAGCACAACTAGGTGTCCTCATGATCATTGGAGTGCAACTGGAAGTCTTCATCATCATCAGTGGAGTCATCAATGCTCAAGTAACTGTCAACCATCAGTCAAACTAACTCTGGTAGGTGTAACTGAGTGTAACTCAATGTAACTAAGTGTAACTGAGTGTAACTGATTGTAATTGAACTGGTAGGTGAAAAAGGGCGAGTTGCTCCCTAAAATCAAGGAAGAAGGGCGCATTAAGCAACTGGAGGGCTAAAAATGAATAGTGAGAAGCTCCTGGGGGCTAGCTAACTAAGGGCTAGGTGATGGACTGATGACTGGGATGCATGCAAAATGCATGCAAACCTTAGAATGCATGCAAACCCTAAAGGTGCATGCATGACTGAAAATGTAAATGATCAAAATACTGGTGGGACTAAGATGGAGTATAGGAATATCCTAACACATGTTTTTTTGGAAAAATACATCTTCATGCTTATATCAAGCTACAAAAACATCAACCTTCTAGCAAATATATTTGGAATTGATCAACCTTGGAAACTATTACTATAAAACCATTAATCTTTCAATTATAATTCAAATTGCATGCTTAAGGAGATTAGAGTCCATAAATTTTATTGGGAATAAATATGTCTCCTATATTAATCCTGTCTCAAATATTACTTCGAAGCATAGTCTACCATGACTTTTTCGACTTTTTCTCGTAGCTTTCCCAAGCCACTCTTGTTCTCTCAAAACCTCTTCATAAGAAATAAAATGGCAATAAAATATCTCTTCATAAGAAAAAAATTGGAATTTGGATTTTTTCATGTGTTTATTGTGTGAAATATTTCATTGCCAAGAAGGCTAAGAAAGGCTAACTAAGAAACATAAACATTGTATCAAATGCTTATGCATGGATGGAAATTATATGCATGACAAGAAGGCAAAGAAGGCAATCTCTGTGCTCAAACTATTCTACAATGCACTTTCCCTTCCTTTCTTTTGAGAACATTTTTTTGTTGCTCTAGTGCAACGTCTTTTCGTGTTTACCTATGTCTACACACTAATATATAGCTATTGTAAAATTGGCTCTTAAGGTCTTCCATTCTCACTAATTTCACATGAATCAAAGACAACCATATCGTGTCTTAATGTTGCAATGTACTATATTAAAGAATTAACTCTCATCTCGATCCTTCCATGACTATTTTCTAGACAATTATTCCTTCCAATAAGACTAAGACCCAAAGGTAGCGGGGAATATGACAGCCAACACTTAAGGACCCCCTATCGAATCATAGTCCTAATGTTGAACAGAATCTTCGGCCTACCAAATAGATACAACTATAAAATCAGTTGGGTTCCATTGATCTACCACGTTGCCACACATGGTACAGTATTCAATTGGGCAGATATAATATCAAATAGTATGGCGTCCAACATTGCTATAGCTCAAACTGGCCTTTCACAACAGAAAGCAGAATTTTTCATGTCTTCTTACCTCATTGATTGTATATTAGTCAAGAATCATTTTCCTAAGTTGGGATGTACTTGGCAACGAACTAAGAATCCCCTTCATGTAGCATACCAAATAAATTGGGCTCATCGATATCAAGGGTATTACAAACTACTACGCGAAGAACTAATCATGTCCCTTTATTGGTTGCTCTTCAATAAAGAACCAAATTGTTTGTCAGACAATGCCTTGGTTGTAATAGGTGAGTACGTTGACTACCACTTCTCATTAGAAGGTACATACATAAGGATGTATGGGGGCACTAAACCTCCTTATCTACTGCCCAAGTATGCTACATATTTCATTGTGCATAAAGAAGCCATAAGACTAGTCTTCATCAATGGAATTGGTGACTTTCTCCATCTAAAAAAAAAACATCCTACCCACCTCTAGCATTCAACATTGGTGCATACAAGTTCCAAAAAATTAGAGTTGTTGAAGCCTCCATTTCCGACTTGGAAGCTTTTCACTTAGGGACTATACTTTTGTAAGAAACGACAACAAAGGTAAAGTGGCTAAACATTGTGCTTCTTGCAAAATCACTTTTGAATACTCAGATCATTTCCTGGCAGATGAGGAAATATATAAAAGGGTCAACAATGCAAAAGAGATACACAAAAATAAAGGGCAACTGTGCACCTACTTCTATCAAAATTACAACCTAGGAAAAGGAAGCAGAAATACATATACAAAGGGAAGAATCAACAGAGAAACAAAAGAAAGAGGAAGCAGAAATACATAGCCAAAGTGAATAGGCCAAAAGGGTACAAGAAAAACAAGATAAAGAGGAAGCAAAAAGATTAGCAATCGAACAACATCAAAGAGAGGAAATGGAAAAATTGCAAAATGAAGAAGCCCGTTGTGCAAGAGAAACTAAAGAAAATGAAGCTCTGGAAGAACAGATAAGCAAAGAAGCGCAATAAAAGATCCAACCAGCTATGCATAATGAGCCAACAAGTCCACAAGTCAATAGTCCAGAACCCATGGACACAAACGTGCTAAGCCCACTAACTGGAGGCCACTTGCCATTTCCAGAGCTTTAGCTTATGCCGTTTACCCCATCCAAAGAACATACAGTGGTACGATTGGACATGATTTTTTTTTATTCAAAGAGAAAGACCATAACATGACGGTCGGAAAAAAGAATGAAAATGACCGCTCAACCAGATATTGTCACCGTCGCAGTTGCACAAGAAAGTGATGACAATGTCGACAAGTTGCTTACCACTATTGAGCGAAACAAATAAAAAATGTTGAAACTTAAGGCCACCTTGGTAAAGGAACGTGGAAAGACCATTGATATAAACACAAAATTACAGGCCACATTATTTGAGAAATACAATTTACTAGTTGCGTACAACAACCTTAACACAGAAAAGGAAGTATTGACTGTTCAGTTAATGATAATGGAAGGGGAGACAAATGTTTTTCAAGCAAAGCTTACAGACTTTGAAACACATGCATCAGTGGTGAACAACAAGGCCAATGAATTGAAGACTCAAGTAGATAAGTTGTTGAGAGATAAGGAATCACTCATGGAACCATTCTGGGCACAAGCATGA
The DNA here is from genome assembly GCA_027924585.1 of Larix kaempferi. NCBI lineage: Eukaryota > Viridiplantae > Streptophyta > Pinopsida > Pinales > Pinaceae > Larix > Larix kaempferi. The sequence continues at coordinate 21,750,062 of BSBM01001005.1, read as the reverse complement.
AAGCTTCAAAAGGTCACAGGTTTTTGGTGGGCAACATTCCATCTCCTTCCAACCGCTACTATTATGTTCCCTCAATCTCCAGCCAAAAAATGAGGCATTCTATATCGCACTATTACTCTGTCTGCATGCATTAGTTAGAACGTATGTCGAAGCAGTAAAGAGTTAAGTCGCTTGGATGCTGAACCAATAAAGAAGGTAGTTTTCCAGTGATAAAGATGTCCAACCTGTCTTCTTTTTCTTCTTTGCTGAATATATGTAACTAATTCAAGACCACTCCTTGTTTAGAACTCGGTGGTTAGGTATTGATGAGGTTGCATGCACGCGCGCGCACACACACACACACATATCCTGTAGGAAAATATAATATCATAACTGAAGAAGCTACTGCATGGGGAGACTATATTTCCAATTTAGAAGTGTCCAACTAATTTTAATTGTAAATATCATTTGTATCTTCTCATTTGTACAACACTCAAATGAAAACTTTGCCTACTATTCTCATTTTTGCAATTTCACCAGATAACAAACTCTTCCAAGGCTATATAGTAGTGAACCAACCCTTTTTGTTGTTCATCTATTCTTCTTTGTCAATGAAAACAAATTTCCCTTCTTGAGAAACTATTGCAGAAATGTTTATATGTAATGTGTACTTTTCAATGGATATTATTGGGATTCTTTTTCTCTAAAAAACCTAAATGCTTGTTCATATTTTTGTAATAGTGTTATATTTTACTACTTTTTTAGTTCAATGCTCTTTAATTTCCTTGTTGGCAATGGCTTTTCAAGCTAAGCTCATAATGGATTATCCCAAGCAGTAGTGATATAAATATTAATCTCAGCTGATTTGTAAACTGTGTACTCTCTTTTACATTCATAAAAACAAAGCAGTCAAGCAAAGCGACCTCTCCTCATCTACCTCCACGTTGAATAAATACAACCTTTATATTGAGAGCTACGACCACTCCTATTGTGTTGTAAGTTTGCATTTTATTGTGCTTTATTATCAACTATCTATATTGTTAGAAGACGTGTGAATCCTTGATGTGGTGAGAGTCATTAATAACCAGTTACTTTCCTTGGTTTATTAGTGATTTTCAGAAGATTCATTCATATAGTGACAGGTCTGTTCGCCTTTACATGGTTGAGAAGCATGTAAAGTTTTTATTGTGGACTTGAAATCCTCAATGAGAAGGAATAAACATATATGGGTTTCCCACTGTATCTTCCATTCTTGAAGCAAGCATAACGAAGATTCACCACTCCTATTGGGTTGTAAGTCTGCATTTTTATTGTGCTTTGTTGTGAACTATCTATATTGCCATAAGACGTGTGAATCCTTGATGCGGTGAGAGTCATTAATAACCAGTTACTTTCCTTGGTTTATTGGTAATTTTCAGAAGATTAGTTCATGTAGTGACAGGTCTGTTCGCCTTTACATGGTTGAGAAGGATGTAAAGTTTTTATTGTGGACTTGAAATCCTCAATGTGAAGAAAGAAACATATTTGGGTTTCCCACTGTATCTTCGATTCTTGAAGCAAGCATAACGAAGAACAAGTAGTTTGTGTAGTTTAGGAGCTATTATAATCATTGTTTTCATTGATATTATTGCAGAAATATTTTTTCAAATTGCTTATATATTCCAGATATAGTAGTAATCTATAGTGTTGAGATTACTACTACAGAGATTGTGAGAAAAACAATTGTAGTTGGCTCACTGTGTTGCCGAACTTAGCATTATTTTTTGTTATGGGTTGAGTTCTTATGTCTTTATAATCTGAGATTGTTACAAACTTTGCTCCTTTCCTATGGGTATCCTTTGCTGCCCGTGCCTATGTTTTTGTTCCTTCTAACTTTCCTTTTTTCCTACCAGCGTTCATTTTTGCCCCTCAAAAGACAAATGCTAGTTAAGGCGCATTGGGTATATCCATATGCAAAAATCTACATTATGAATAAAGCAAATCAATATTACATTTGTCAATTTGAGGGAGTTTTCCTCTATTTTAATAATTTTCAGTTCTTGATGTAATTTGGGAGGCTTTAAAGGCACAATCACTTTTCAAATTAGCTAAGATTATCTGATGGTCAACCGTATCTATCTTAAATTAAATTACCTCTTCAGCGAACTTAAAACATAAGCAAGGAGACGTTACGGGTGAAACTTAAAATGTGAGCAAGTAGACGTTAACGTTACTGATTATACGGTAGTATGTAAAATATAATACAAATTTAAATAAATAAGCTGATGACGACTACGAGGCTCAAAAAGCTATAACGTCTATGTTTTTGCAACGGTCACAAGCTTAGGGCACTTTAAAATTTGTTTTGGCCCATTTCCCAAATTGATTTGTGTTCAGTTTACCTTTGAGCTTCAGCCCAAACTCTTGGGGCATTATTTTTACCTATTCTGTAAAGTTCTACTTCAGCTAATGGAGATGGCCAAGCAGGAAGCATGGTGGAACTGAAGAATCGCAGAGGGTATACACCATAGTTCACACATACGGCGGAGGTAAGATGAAGGTCTCAGGCGCAGCAGCAGCAGGAGCGAAGACTCCTGGGAGATCGAAGGCAAACCAGGAGAACAAGATCAGCAACGCCAACACAGGGGGCCACCGCGTTCCTACACAATCGTCGGTTCTTTCTCTGCTGAACGTTAATGCAATCTGTGGCAGATCCACATCCGCGATTAAAAATCGTCAGCCTGAGAAGACAAACCCAGCTGCAAAAGCACTCAACAGAGGTAGGGATTTACTTCATTTTTCTTTTCGCTCAGGTTTTGTGGGATATCTTTTAGTCAGTTTACATTCACTGCTAATAATAATAATTGGGTTTTGTGAAAAATCACGTTTTGAACACGTTTCTCTATAACTCAGATTTGTCCCCATCATCCCCTGTAGCTTGGATTGACTTCATATTTCTTTTTACTCAGGCTTTGTGGAATATCTTTTACTTGGTTTTTACATCCACTGCTAACAATGATAAATGGGTTTTGTGAGAATCTGCGTTTTAAAACATGTTCTCTAGTTTTTACATTCACTGCTAACTCTCTATAACTCAGATTTATCCCCATCCTGCCCTTCAGATTGGATTGACTTCGTATTTTTTCTCACTCGGGCTTTGCGGAATATCTTTTACTTGGATTTTACATCCACTGCTAACAATGATAATTCGGTTTTGTGAGAATTTGCGTTTTGAAACATGTTCCTGTGGTTTTTGCATTCACTGGCAATTCTGTATAACTCAAATTTATCCCCATCATCCCCTGTAGCTTGGATCGACTTTATATTTCTTCTCACTCAGGCTTTGTGGAATATCTTTTACTTAGTTTTTACATTCATTGCTAAGTGGGTTTTATGAGAATTTGCATTTTTTGCTAACAATGATAATTAGGTTTTGTGAGAATTTGCGTTTTGAAACATGTTTCTCTAGCTTTTACATTCACTGGTAACAATGATCATTGGGTTTTGTGAGAATTTGAGTTTTGAAACATGTTTATCTATAACGCAGATTTATCCCCATCATCTCCTGTAGCTTCAACTGGAAATGACAATGGCAACCCTACAGTGGTGTGGAAGGACAATGTGGTTTTCCAGTGTGAGGGAGAATGCAGTGTTAGTACCACTGGTTCTGCTGATATGGACAACAATAATAATGGCAATAGGCCCTCTGAATCTCTGGCTGAAGTTTCGTCAAATGGAACCAAGAAAGGCAAGGAGGAGCCCATTCATCCCTTGACAACAAATGATCTTATTCCATTTCCAGAGAGTACCCCTGCAGCCTATACATCCAAGCACAATCGTAGTCCCGAGGTCGAATCCATAGCTAGTACAATGCAGGTTCCAACAGCTGAGAAAGGACTGGGAGGAGATTGTGAAGAGTCCAAAACCCATCTTGAGGATAACATTGAAGAAATAGAGAAGGAAATTATGCGCCTCACACAGAAACTTCAAGAATTGCGGCTTCAACAGGCAGCTAAAGAAAGAAATCAGGAATCCCAGCAAGGAAATTATGGCCCTTTACAGGTGCAAAAAATGGTTGCAGAGGAATCTGCTAGTGTAAATAGCAGTGCAGTAGATGAATCTCAAGTGTCTAAAGAAGAGGAGTCCAAGAGTGCTGAGAAACAGAGAAAGGGAAGAATAGTGTCAGCTAAATTTCTTCAGTGGGATTCTCACATACAGTCGAAAGCAGAGAAGAAGGCTTTTGAACCTGGGAAGAGTGGATGGCGTTGGACGAGTCCCAAGTCCCAGAGACGAGGTGCTAGTTTAGGGCCAGCTGAGCATCTAAGGCTTTCAGAGGTTGTTCGCAAGGGAACAGACAACGAGCATGGAGTACAAAATATTAGGAATGGTTCGGGCAGAAAATGGTATCCAAAAGGAAGAGAGATCACAAGAAATGCAATTGGGGAAATGGATTCTTCGGTGAAGTATGATAGGCGGCACGGTAGGGCACGCAGCATGAGTTTAAGCCCTATGCCTCAGCGCTCCGTTGATAGAAGGACTTCCAATTTGAGCCTTGCAGGAATGAGCATGAGTACCAGGAAGTCAGGAACAACCATGCCTAAGGATTCTGCAAAGAACACGCCAGGATTGCAAGGTAAGAAGCTTTTTCAAGAATTAGATACCAATAAATCTGTGCTTTGCTTAAGCAGCAAAGCACAGCCTAGTCAAAAAGCTGAAAAGCCCCCCTCCCCTTCCTTGAGAAAGGGAAGGTTTGTGCCAAGCCGTTATGGTCAGTCTCCCACGCCCTCTAAGGATAAGGGTGCCCAGACTCCTAAAACTAGCCTGAGCTCTCTGAGGAATGTGCATGGGAAGAGAGTGTTCCCAGAAGATGAGATTGAATCTGTAAAAGGTAGGGTGGATAATACAGATTGTAAGAGAAGATTTGCTGTGGCTGGCGGCCCTAATGGAAAGAGTTACTTGGTTACAAACACACACCCTGACAGATCTTTTGCCACCCCGAGATCCAGAACTCCTAGAAGATCTGCAGCAGCAATATTAGAAGCTAAGAAGGCACACTGTGTGCTGTCCAAAGATTGTAAAACAACAGGCATACCTGCTAGACATGGGTTTAGAGAAATGAAAAATCAAGACAAGGAATGTTCAAATAAAAATCCTTTTGTTGACTCATCTGATTTATGCCAAGTTAAATCCTTGGAAAGGCACATATCAGGTGTGAATGAGGAAGTTCAAACTCAAGACAGTAATGATAACTATTGCTTTTGTATTGGGACTACAGCTCCTGACACTCTGGAACGGCATAAACTGAAGTTGCCAAAGATCAAAACTGTAAGATTTACTGGAGAAAGCCCTAGAGATTCTGGCTGCATCAAAAGAGAAATAGATCGAGTTGGAAAGAAATCATTCTTTGCATCAGATGGAATCACGAGTACACATTCCATAGATAAGGGGGATGCTGGTAAGCCTTTACGAAGAGAAATTGTGCATGAGATTAGTCATGCATTGTCTTTTGACGAAGATGAGGAAGATAAGTAATTATGGCAAACAGTAAAGCCTCTGCTATGAGGTAGATGCTCATACACTGAACCCTTATTTAGTATTGATGACAAAATTTCATATTCTTAATTCTTTTTCTAATGTTCATTGATAAGAGCTTATTTAATGTAGTCTACTGCTTATTTTATTATGCAGATAGAAGGCTTTGCTTACAGTATATCATCTATGACCTTAATGTTATGGAGTTCGTCAAATGCCTTTGGGGCTGCAATATGCAGAGTTTGCTACAGTAAACAGGTATTAGAGGGAATGACACTATATTTAGTCCAACAAAACTGTTCGTGATAATTCCTATCTTAGTCTGAGTAGCTGTCTCTTGTTTCCTTAAACGAGGTCCACATTATTTATTGCAATTGTTGTAGCAGCATCGACAGAATTTAAAAATGATTGAATGTTCTCTGTTTTGATGAGAACTCGTGTGCAATATAAATAATGCCTCTATTATTCTTTGATTTCGAATGCAGTCATTATTTACTTGTTTAATTTTGCAGCAATGTAACACATGGATGAGTCTAACCAGAGATAATACATTTAGATTTAGATTTGTTATATTCTGGCACAAATACTTGGATGTTGAATCATCATGAACTTGTTCCTTATTCCAGACGGATATTCAAAGGTCTCATGCGAATGGATTTTGCAACTAACAACTATTAAAACATGTTACGGGCTAACCTCAGCATCAAAACAATTTACGAATCTATGCATGCTCTCTGTTTTGGCAATATAAATAATGCTTCTATTATTCGTGTTTTTGAATGCAGTCTTTGTTGACTTGTTTAATTTTGTAGCTATGTAACATATGGATGAGTCTGACCAAAGACATTTTAAATTTTTAATTAATTTTCGTTATATTCTGACAAAAATACTTGAATCTTGGACAATCATGAACTTGTTCCTTGTTCTTAACTGATACTCAAAAGCCTCAGGCTGAAGGATTATGCAACTAACTATTAAAACATATTACAGGCAAACCTGGAATTCAAGTGGGTGTTTACCACTGAATGTTCTTTGTATGTTGAGAATCCAAGTGCAATATAAGTGGTGCTTCTTATGTTAATAATCTACACATTTGAATGCATTTTACTGTTGACTTGCTTAGTTTTATAACAATATATGACATGGATGATTCTAACTTGAGAGACAATACATTTATTTATTTTTCTATTATATTCTAGCACAAATTTTGGAGAATCATGGACCTGTTCCTTGTCCCAAGCAGATATTGAAAAGCCTCTTGAAATTGATTATGGAGTTAACTCTCCTAACTTGGAGAATTGAGGTGCTCTTATAACCTGGAGTGCATGAGATGTGTGTGTAAAACTAGAAAAAGGAAAAAAAGAGAGCTGACCTAAGAAGATACGTTTATTTAAGTATAAATTAGCTTAGATCCATCTTAACCATGGAGCTTTTAAGCAGTGAGATGTTTGCACTGCATTTTTTTTTTATTCCTCTTGGTGCAAACCTCTTGATGGTTAAAAGATCAGTGGTTAAGATGGACCCATGTTAATGTTGTATTAAAAGAAAGGATTATCAGTTCTTTGCTATAAATGGATTACGTGGATTTTATTTTTATAATCCATTTCAGATACAAAACAATATGATATGAGAGGGGCATGTTAAGCCCTATATATTGTAACCTTAGCATATATATACAGGAGATAAAGTGTCAATTACTTATATGAAAATAGAAATGTAATGTCACAATATATAGGGCTTAACATATACCCCTCCCCTTCAAACAAGTGTTGTCCTCAACACTTGATAAACTCTAGATGTTTCTGCATGAAGAACTCATCTTCCCAGTTTTCCTATTCCCACGATGAGAACTTTGCACATGGTCTTGGACCTTGGTGACCTAGGGCATGCTCCAAATCACCATATGATTGAACTCAAATACAAGGTCTTTAGGAAGAGGGTGCACTATCTCACCTTTGCCCTAAGGAGAGACGGCCAGCCCCTACCCATTCAGGCAGTGGGATCATTATGTAGAGATTGGGTCTGTTGATACTATTGGCAAAGTGAAATTCAAGAGAGTATATGCAGGACCAAGAAAACAGCTTAAACAGTAACATTATGTCTTGGCAACCTAGGGCATGCTCCAAATCATCACCTGATTAAAGTTTTAAACTCAAATATGAGATTTCTAGGGAGAAGGTGCGCTATACAACTCCATTAACTGACCTTTGCCCTGACCTTTGCCCGAAAGAGAGGGCAAGTCCTACCCATTGAGGCATTGGGATCGTGATGTAGAGATTGGATCGAAGTCCAGCCAAGAAAACAGATTAAACAGTCAAATTAGGTGATATTATGTACAGTTCGACTCCTTTATGTTAAATTGTCACTGAGAAAGATGTGGTCCAGCAAGATACAAGGCACATCATCAGTCTGAATGGTTATGGATTGTTGCCCTACCTGTGTGAGCATCGATGTAGAGATTGAATATGTTCATATTATTTGCAAACTGCAATCCAAGGGGTAGGTGTATGCAACCCAGCAAAAAAGAGATAGCTTAAGCAGCAGACCTAGTTTTGTGATACTATGTACAGTTCAACTCTGTTAGCTTAAACAACAAACTAGGGTGATATTATGTGCAGTATAAGTAGATGGCTTGCGCAATCCAGCAGATATTTGGTGCACTATCAGGCTGAGTGTGTTCCCTCGAATTAAGATTATGGGTTAGTTCTTTGAATCACCTCGGTGGTCTTTACTAGAGATCTAAGAAAGCCAGCACTGTATATTTCATTCTGAATGTTGTTTAGTGCACGCTTTCCTTGAAACAAGTGGTCATTCTTTGCTAAACATATAGCGTAACAAGTTGGCAGTGAGCAAAAATATCACATTTTCTTTGCGTTCCTAAGGCCTTGCTAAGAGCTAAGTAATATTTATCGCAGGCAGTGGGATCAAATTAAGTAGGAAATTATACCCTGCTATATTCTCAAATATTATGGCATGTTTCGTTAGAGCCGAGTCATCTGTACATCCTCAACAACACACACAATAGGTGACGTTAGATGAGTTAACAAACATTTCACTGTGGTTACTTACTGCAGAGAGTGGTGGGATGGTACTAAGCAGAAAAATATGCCCATTCTATTCTCAATTACGATGTCATAGTTCATGCGTGTCTGGTCAAATACATCCTGAGCGTAGGTAACATGAGATGAATAAATGAGCATCTGATGCTTGTCATGTAGGAAAGATCTGTTTACTATTCTCTGATTGTTGCTTTTTAGCTCATTTCCTTTTTAATCATGATCCATTATATGTTTGCTCTAGTGCCAATAATTATGGCCTATTTTCTTTAGGTTGTGTCATCGGTCCTTCTATACCAATATCCAGCACAAATAGAAGCAGGTGTCAAGTATCAAAACAATTATACTTATCTACATGTCAAATTACAAAATCATTGAACTTTCTTATTACCATTTCTATTCTCAGTGATTATTGGCTTGTTTCTATTGCGTTATAGGTTTATGATCTATCAAAAATAAGCAGAACACCTCAAAAATAAGCAGAACACCTGTCCTGCCATTCTGTAGGTAACAATATATAAGCTGTACAGAAAGAAAGAAAGAAATTATTTTAATGTCCACCAGGCTAACAATAGCCTATGGGACAGACCGCTTCACCCCTGATTTTTGCAACTCAGCCCTTTTCTTGTTCAACGTGATGATGAGTGCCCCCAATTCTCCACGGTCCCCTCATTGAATAGGTTCTCCCAAGAGCTAGCTGTCAGGATATTTGCATAATTGGCCCTACTGTCTTTGAAGGCTTCACACTCGAAAATAAAATGTTTTTCTGTTTCCACTTTCCCAGAAGTGCAAAATATACACACCCTTTCTTCCCAAGCTTCCTTTGGTCTTTTCCAGCGTCCAGTTTCACAACGGAGTTGATGGGAATTGGTTTTTAATTGAGCAATAAGTATTTTGGCTCTCCAAGGTATATTTGCCCCTATGTATGCTTTTTGATGGTGGTTGTAGGTGGGTTAAACTCTTCAATATAATACTCCTTCTTTCTCCCCAACCCTTTATCCCAAGCTTGCTTGTGGAACCTATTCATAACTAACTCCTTTATCTCTTTACTGTTCATAGGGCACATGTTCAAGTAAATATCCCATTTACTAAGCCATTTAATATTTTGTTGCATCCACGTCTTCTTTCTTTCGCGCAATGTGTCATTGAAAACAACCTTAGGCCATCGGCTGTCCTTCATTTGCTCAATTCTTTTTAGATATCTTATGAGTCGCACCATAGCCATTGCTTCGATAGGAGCAACCCCCATTTCACTCAACATGATATCATAAGGGATTGAACTTTTAATTTTAAACTTGTTTGTAATCAAGCGCTTTTGAATCTTTTCAATTTGCTTCCATTGTAAGTCAGATGTGCTGCTGGCCCATACTTCACAGCCATAGAGAATCACCAGGATCACTAAAAGCCCAAAAAGAGTTTGCGTAGTCTTCCAATCCTATAGCTCTGCCTCTCTACACCTATTTTGGAAAGCATAGAATGCTTTCCAGCCTCCCAAAGTTCTTTTCTTTCTGCAGTTTGCCCAATTTAAATTTTTGTTGAAGTCAATTCCGAGATACTTGTAATCTGCCACTTCTTCGAGAGTGTTGCCTTCAAAGTAGAACTGGTGTTGGTTATGTTTTCTTTTGTTAGAGAAAATTACCACTTTCGTCTTGCTAGTATTGACTTGCATCCCCACTGTTCTATAAAAGAGCTCAAGGAAAATTAAATGTTCTTGTAACCCAAGAGCGGATTTAGCAATCAAAATAAGGTCGTTTGCATACAAAAGAAGCCTTATCACAAACTCGCCCAAAAGAGCACCCTCACCATCCTGTAGGTTTAACCACTCTTCAAGTTTGTCGATATATAAACCAAAAAGGGTAGGGGACAAAGGGCACCCTTGTTTGACCCTGATATCACTCCTAAAACTTTCAGAGATGCCAGCTAACGTTCTGATTTTGACTTTAACCTCCTCGTATAGTCTATGGACGGCTGCTCTAAGATGCATAAGGACCCCAAGTTCCTCCATTCTATGCCAAATCTTATCCCCAGGGACCGTGTCAAAAGCTTTTTTGAAATCAATAAAGCAACAAAAGGCTTCGTCTTTTTTTTCCCACACTTTTTCGATGATGTGTCTTAAAGTTATACCGTGATCAAGCCTGCTTGCCCTTTAGCACGCTTATCACCCTCTTCCGCCCACTTGCTAATTCTGTTTTCCAGCATACTTGCGAACAACTTTGCAAACAAGGGGTTTATCATTATGGTCCTATAGTTGGAGGGATTATTGACATCACCACTCTTGAATAGAGCTATTGCTAGACTGGTTGTCCAATCTGTAGGGAACCCCTGCTGAATTATGTTGTTGAAAATTTTCATAATGTGAGGTGCAAGAGTTTTCGAACCCCACTTTAGATATTCTGCTTGAAGTTCAACTAGATCTTTTGCTTTTCCAACACCCAACTTCTTAATACCCACCTCGATCTCTTGCACGATGAAGAGCTTAGTAGTAGTGTTGACCAAGGTTTTCCTTAAACATGTACTGTTTCTTTTAATCTAGTATATTTTATAGCATAGCTAGCAGGAGAAGAACAAAGACTTATGAATAGGGTGTTTGACTAGATTCGCATCTTTTGTCTAGCAAAGTGGCAGAGGAAAATATATATTATACTAGCTAGGTGTACTTCCATCATAGCTAGGAGTATGAAGCATGTTCTGTAGTTTCCCCTTAGAAAATGAATTGTTTCATATCTCATGTTTTCTATCAGAGTGTTGGCTCTGTGGCCAGAGCGAAAGCACCTTTTGAAATGAGTGATTTATTGTGAAGAATCGGTCTGTTTTCTTTCCTTTGTAAAGTTAATATGTAGGATTTTCCCAAAGTTTCCCAAAATACTTGGGATTGCAACATACAGAATTTCACTGCTCTAAACAAATATTAAAGACAATGAAACTATATTAGGTCAACTAAAACCGTTCATGATAATACTTATCGTAGTGTGAGTAGCTGTGTCTTATTTCTTTAAATGAAGTCCTCGTAGCAGCGTTAATAATGCTTCTATTATTCTTTACATTTGAATACAGTTTCCTGACTAGTAAATTGTAACTATGTGACACAGGATGAGCCAATTGGAGATGCAATACATTTTAATTTTTTTCATCTATATTCTGGCACAGGTATTTGGACAATTACGACATTGTTCCTTATTCCAAGTGGATATTATTTTTTTTTGCCTAATAAAACATGATTTTTTTGTTTCTCCAATGAAAACCTTCCCTTCTTTGGAATATTTAGATGGAGAGCGGTTCAATTGATATGACCCAAGGGGGCAATATGTGGAGTTAATGTATATAATATAACCCCAAGTGGGGCATATATGGCGCTATATATGTAATAGGATTGGCCTAATAAAGGGGCCGCATGTGCAATGAGTGAATATGTATATATAAAGGTAATGGAGTCATTGTTGAGGGACATGTGGAATGATTATATGCAAGTTTTGGGGTAGCAACATCAATAATGCTTCTATTATTCTTTACATTTGAATACAGTTTCCTGACTAGTAATACTGAAGGACTCTAATTGATTTGAAAATTTGACGTATAACCTCCCTGTGGGCAACATTCTTACATTCTATGCGATGCTTAATGAAACATACAATTATTAAAATAGCATGCAATTATTAATAATTATTAAATCACATTATAGGCTATCTTGGAATGCAAAATAGTGTACAACAAAAATCTTCACAAAGGTTTTCAATTCTTTGAAATATGTAGATGGAGGGCGGTTCAATTGATATGACCCAATGACGGGCATATATAGGGTTAAATGTATATAATATAACCCAAGCAATGATTGGTCAAATAAAAATCTTCACAAAGGTTTTCAATTCTTTGCTATCTATGAATTATGTTGTTTATTATTTTGGTATATATTTGGTTTTTTTGAACTGGCTTCTTCTTATCACAACGAAGTTAATGCACCTAGATGGTGCCACCCCACAAGCTTGAGTATGTTAGTTTTTCATCATTTAATTCAATAGATCTAGGATCTTAACTGAAAGAACAACATGTATAGCATATCAAGCATAAGAGATAAGAGACAAGAGACACAAAACATTTCACCGAGGAAAACCAAGAAGGTGAAAAACCCCGCAACTTCCTCAGAGATAGAATATGCATCAATACAAGGATCACCATGATCAAGCATAAGAGACAAGAGACACAAAACATTTCACCGGGGAAAACCAAGAAGGTGAAACACCCCGCAACTTCCTCAGAGATAGAATAAGCATCAATACAAGGATCACCATGATCAAACCCAAGAGATAGATATCTTCAACAGCATGCTCCTCCTCCACTTGTGTGAATCCTCCTCTTCTCTCACTAATGCGAAGTGAGTGAATAATAGAATGTGTAAAATGAGAGAGACACACTCTCTATTTATACACTAACTTTCACTTGACCTTTACTCAACTAGGTCGACCTCAACTTAACCACTTAACATAATGTTGACTGGGACGACCCCTACTAGGGTGGTCTAATAACCCTTTGACCCACATGATTCATACAGGGTCGACCCCATCAAGGTGGTCTAATAACCCATCAAGTATAAGTTACGACACTTACAATATAACTTGTGACACATGCAAGTACAATTGACGACACTTCCAATCGGAGGAATAATGCATCTCCGTTGGGGATACAATAAAGTACAAATACAATATACAAGTGAATATCTTCCGAAGTTACAAATACATCAACACTCCCTCTTAACTAGGAAGGTATTCTCTTGACACAAGTCATCAATACATATAGGCACAAGTCTTCAATTCTGGAGCTTGATCATCATCACTGGATCACGGGGCATCATCATCATCACTGCTGCTGTACTCGACATCTCGATCACTGGGCTATCTCGTAATTCTTCTCATCATAGGAAGTTCTACAGAGCCAACCCTTTTTCATGTTGGATGTAGGCCCACCACCTGTAGGTCTTCATCAACACTGGCCATATTGTGGAATCCTCAGGACTTATTACATGCGTCACAATGCCTCGAAAGAGTATCCCAGGATCCTTTATGTGCCGAAGCACGATCGACAAGATCTCCCAGGTCAACTTACATGTGATTCCCACCACAATGCCTCGAAAGAGTATCCCAGGATCCTTTATGTGCCGAAGCACGACCGACAAGATCTCCTAGGTCTACTTACATGTGGTCACCACAAAGCCTCGAAAGAGCATCCCAAGACTGATTACGAGCGTACCGCTCAACCTATCGGATCTCCCAGGTCTAGTTACATGTCTTGCCAGAGCAATGCCTGGAAAGAGTATCCCAGGATCTTTTATGTGCCGCAACATGACCGACAAGATCTCCCAGGTCAACTTACATGCTCATCTGCACAACCTGTCCACGACCACAGAGTATCAACCTGATATTCACCATACATCATTTTGATGTACATGATCATCCTGATCATCATCATAGCATCGTCCTAATGCATATCATCCAAAGTATCATCCTGATACTCATCACACATGATCATCCTGATCATCGTCACTGCATCGTCCTGATGGATGTCATCCAGAGCATCATCCTAAATACTCATCACACATGATCATCCTGATCATCGTCACTGCATCGTCCTGATGCATGTCATCCAGAGCATCGTCCTGATACTCATCACACATGATCATCCTGATCATCGTCACTGCATCGTCCTGATGCATATACATATACATGATCCAACTGATCATACAAAGCATCCAACTGATGCATATCAATATACATGATCCAACTAATCATACAAAGCATCCAACTGATGCATATCCAAAGCAGTAACTGGAGCATCGTCCTGATGCTCATTACACAACGCTTACATCCACAGCCATGGGAAGGATCCTCCTCTCACCATGCTTGGAATGGCTCCTGCAAATGTGTCCCATCACTTCTTCCTCGAAGTATCTTCAATCTGAAGAACACCAAGCCTCTCTCTGAAGTACTCAAACTTCACTCTAGCTAGTGGTTTCGTCAACACATCTGTAACCTGCTCATCCGTCGCAACATATAGGAGCCTCACTGCTCCTCTTTGCACCATATCCCTGATATAGTGATATTTGATCTCGATGTGCTTCGACCTATCATGGAACACTGGGTTCTTTGACAACTTCACACGACTCTGGTTGTCATAATAGATACAGGAAGCATCCAACGGGAGATCAAATAACTCAGACAGTAGATTCCTCAACGATACTGCCTCACAACTAGCCGAACAAGCTGCTACATACTCTGCTTCGGCTATACTCAGTGCTACGCAGGACTGCTTCCTGCTAAACCAAAAGATCACACTTGATCCCATACTGAAGCAGCACCCAGAAGTGCTCTTCCTATCTGCAGCACTGCCTGCCCAATCCGAATCAACATAACCCTCTAGGTTAAAATTTTGTTCGCATCATACTTGAGCCCATAATCAATTGTACCCTTCAGGTACCTCAGAATATGCTTTACAACAACCAAGTGAACACCTCTGGATCCGTCAGGAACTGGCTCAATGTGTTCACCGCAAAGCAAATATTTGGTCCCGTGTTCGTCAAGTTCATCAAGGACCCAATTATTTGACGATACACCGTGACATCAACCGGCTCAGATGAAGCATCACACAGAAGCTTCAAGTTCGATGCCATAGGTGTGGCCATGGCCTTGCAATCCATCATCCCGAACCGCTTCAGGATCTCTACTGCATACTTCCCTTGTCCAAGGAAGATCCCATCTGCATTCTGCCACACCGCCATGCCTAGAAAATAGTGCATCATCCCCAAGTCCTTCATCTCGAACTCGGTAGCAAGCTTCCTCTCGGTGTCGGCAATCAATCTATCCTCACCTGTAACAAACAGGTCATCCACATACAGTAGTAGTATCACTGGATTGCCTTCCTCAACCTTGTAGTAAAGGTTGGAATTTGCTTTACTCTTAGTAAAGCCCAAACTGGATAGAAAGCTATCTATCCTACCATACCAAGTCTTAGGAGCTTGCTTCAAGCCATACAAGGATTTCTTCAATCTGCACACATATGACTCCCTGTCATGTGTCTCAAAACCGAGTGGCTTTTCCACATACACTTTTTATTCAAGAAAGCTGTCTTGACATCCATCTGGTGTATCTTCCACTTCATCACTGTAGCCAGAGCAAGTACTGATATGATGGAAGTGTATTTGTCTATAGGAGCAAAAGTCTCTTCATAATCTATCCCCTCTTTCTGGGAGAAGCCACGAGCAATAAACACCGCCTTGTATTTCTCTATGCTACCATCTGCAGCATGCTTGATCTTATAGATCTACTTGGAAGTCAGAACAGACTTCCGTTCTGGTCTTGAGATCACATCCCAGACATCATTCTTCATGATTGACTGGTACTCCTCGATCATGGCATCCTTTCATTACTTCATCCTGGATCCTGGGAACTTCAGATTCTTCAATATCTTCAATAGATAGTTTTCTTGAACTTCGTTGCTGGAACAAATGTTGTTGTCCTTGTAGGTGATTGTACACGATCTTTCCTACAAGTCAGATTCAATTGCATGATTAGAAACTTCTCATAGTTTTTCAAAAACACATTCTTATGCATAAAGACATATGTCATACAATCATGCAATTATCTTAGCCAATGCTTCAATACAACATTTATCCATATCCCGTATTCACACGGTAACTTTCTAGATGCCGTCCATCTCTACCAGAACATTTGTTAAGAGTGTGCACAACTCCCAACATGTTAGCAAAGAGGTTTCATTCTAGATAAGTAGCAATGGAATGTTGTACAGTACCATAGGCCACTTACTCATTACTTGCATATTAGTAGTATCTTGTTCATTAATTAAACTTTTCTAAAATAAAAAATGTACATCCTAAATCTAGGAACATAAGTATGTACATGAATGAACAACATCTTTTAAGTAATAAGAAATGATAATTCAAATACCTATATTTGTTTAGTTGTTGGGTGGACTCCCTCTCAATCTTTGCTTCCTTGCAGGAACTACTGGAGTGTGCTCCCTCTTGATCTTTGCTTCCTGGATTACCTGTCCTTGAACTTATATCCATCCTGGACCACTATGCATGCTTAAGTGTGCACTAGTGTCATCATTGTGTTATCCTCAAGATCTCATACATAACCATACATATATTAGTATAATCTCAATACTATCAAAACATTGTGATCCTAAATATTCTTAACATCTATGGTCATGATCATTTCACACACACAGGTAGTAAGCGTTAGTATTCAAGGTTTCAGGGAAGACTTCTCATGCATATTCTTATTTAACCATAGGACTCTTCTGGTTAGTCATATCATCAATCAAGATAAGAAACATAATATGCATAAACCCTTGATTACTTAAACTTCTAACTTCAAGAATAATCATTATCATTCATACAAAAGTATAAGATCCTAGCACAAGGTAGGGTTCTAACTTGATATAGGAAAAACATACCTGGATTATCATGTTAGCTAGTTATGTCTAACATACCCGCATAATGTCTTCTATTTCTCTTCAATGACTTGTGCTAGTAACCTACATATCTCATAGGTTAAGCATTGCAGAACCAAATTATACATACCTCGTAAGTAGAGCTTCTATGTGATCCATGACTATGGATGAGTCTTTGTCTTCATGTCACCATGGTCATATGTTCTTGATCTAGAACTTGATTTGTACCTTTCATGTTAGCGGACAACATTAACCTCATAAAACACCATAGTGCATTAGTACAATCATAAGTGTCATAACCCTAATCAATGAATGTATTCTATCATTCACATGCATTCATACTTTTACTAAGGTGATAAGACAAGTCTAACATTAATCAAGATTGTAGCAACCACAATAATATGAAGACAAACATATCATAAACTTAATCATGAACATATTTCAAAACATACCTGTATCTCCTCAAGTCATACCTGTCAAGATTGCTTTTGGTCTTCTTATGTAAGGCCTTAGCCTCATATCCCTCTGGAACTGGAACTTCTTCACTTATGCAGGTGACCAATTCATCATCTTCTAGGATTAACCCAATCCACTTTGATTTGCTAAGACTGGATCTGGAGATGGATTAGGGTTTGTCAGAGAAACCCTAAAAACTCAAATTTTGAATTTCAAACTTCTGAATGGATGGAAAGATGTGCCTTGCTGAGCTGATCAAGCTGGTATACTTCAATTTTGAAAACTGCAAAATTTGACCCCTCAAAATTGCCCTTGAAACTTCTGGATCTTCTTGACAGGATCCCAAACTAGGGTTTGATAAAGATCGGTCTTCTTCCCATCCAGAAGGTTCGATCTTGTGTTCTAAACTTCGATTTTTCTGAGGAGCTTCCAGCCGTGGTCACAGATTTAAAAAATTCCAACTTTTGCAGAAGCCCTAATTTTCCACCTTTCTGATCAAAATCCTGAACTAGGGTTTGATCAAGCCCGACCTTCTGCCCAACCAATTAATTCGATCTTGGTCTCTAAATTTTGATTTTGATGAGGAGCATCCAGCCGTGGTCTCCGATTCCAAGAATTTCATCTTTCTCCGAAACCCTAATTTCCCATAGCAGTGATGATCCAAAAATGAAAGTGCTCAGAATCCAATTCTGTTTGGATAGAAATATGCACCGGATTGTTTCTGGTGCATTTCTTAAATTATGAATCCATAGGGTCTAAAACTTCGGCCCGTGCTATCCTGACCTGTCATCTTTCCGACCCCACAGGTCTGACCTCAATTGGATTCTCTGAGAGAGATTTATGCCAAGTGTCGCAACGTGACCTGTTTATGGGATAAAACAGGAGAGCGAACTTGTACGGCGTTCCACGTATCACTGGTTCGATTTCGGCTTATGAAAAAATTACCTGAGAAACTGCAGTCCGTGCTCTTACTATCACGTTTTACGAAATTTCATTTGGAGCTTCCTAGTCCAAGTTGTGACCTTTTTTACTAGGTCACCTGTTTATGACTGAGATCTGGAAGAGGCAAAAACCTTAGATTGTACTGATCATAAAACACAAAGTACAACGAATCAGATGCTGTGCTTTGGAAACAAGGTACATGGGAATGTTGTCTACGACCTGTAAAATTTTCAGATCTTGAACCTTCTCCAAAATGGATTTATAGCGAAAGTGCTACGATGACTGGTTTTTGCTATATCAAGCCCTAGCTTCCGATTTGTCGCAAGTGCAACAAGTCTCATAAATTCCATAGCATGCCTTCCTTCAGGCTAGCTCTGATACCATGTTATTTTTTCATCATTTAATTCAATAGATCTAGGATATTAACTAAAAGAACAACATGTACAACATATCAAGCATAAGAGACAAGAGACAAGAGACACAAAACATTTCACCGGGGAAAACCAAGAAGGTGAAAAACCCCGCAACTTCCTCAGAGATAGAATAAGCATTAATACAAGGATCACCATGATCAAACCCAAGAGATAGATATATTCAGCAGCATGCTCCTCCTCCACTTGTGTGCATCCTCCTCTTCTCTCACTAATGCGAAGTGAGTGAATAATAGAATGTGTAAAATGAGAGAGACACACTCTCTATTTATACACTAACTTTCACTTGACCTTTACTCAACTAGGTCGGCCTCAACTTAACCACTTAACATAATGCTGACTGGGCCGACCCCTACTAGGGTGGTCTAATAACCCTTTGACCCACATGACTCATACAGGGCCGACCCCATCAAAGTGGTCTAATAACCCATCAAGTATAAGTTACGACACTTACAATATAACTTGCGACACATGCAAGTATAACTGACGACACTTCCAATCGGAGGAATAATACATCTCCGTTGAGGATACAATAAAGTACAAATACAATATGCAAGTGAATATCTTCCGAAGTTACAAATACATCAACAGAGTATAAGCAGTAACAGGTCACTTGGTAGACTTGAACCTTTGTGGGGGGCTATACTAGCTATCCACATTCACTGACCTTGCAAACCACCGTTTTCATATATTTGATTTTGAGCCAACGAGGCTTGGGAATTAAACACAATTCTTTGCTTGTTAGGCAACCACCTTCTCAGCATTGCTTGGAAGGTTGGCAATGGCCTTGATGAGGCAATATTACCTTTGTCACAAAGAAATTTGATTCATTGTAACCAGTTTATAAATTTAGGGTTAAATTTGATTTGAACTTGGTGATCTTAATCGGTTTATGTTTTGATAAGATTTACTGGGGCAAGAACAAGGTGAAGAAATCATTTAATATATAGTTAAGTTTGGCTTGAAATCTAGATTCTTTTGTCATGAGATATTATTTTTGGGATTGGCATTGCTTGGGAGGTTTGCAATCGCTTTGATGAAGCAATATTACTTTTGTCATAAAAAAGGTTTTACTATAACTGATTTGTAACTTTTTGGTTAATTGAAATTTGAACTTGATGATCTTAATTGGTTTCTATTTTTTGTACTCGGCAAATATATCTTTGTTATTTTCTTTTTCCTATTTCAATCTTCAATTATTTCTATTGGGTTCAATTAAATGGTAAATATATGAATACATATTTCACAATTCCACTTCAAACTTTGTGTTTAAAATGGCAGTATGGCCTTGGCAACCAAGGGCATGCTCCAAATCTCCTTCGCTAACTCAAATACTAGTTCACAAAGGAGAGTGTGAATAGTAAAAGCCATTAGCTAACCTCTGCATGCCTTGAGGAGAGGGCAATGCCCTATCTTTGTTATCTTCTTTATTCTATTTCAGTCTTTAATGATTTCTATTTGATTCCGTTAAATGGTAAATACATATTTCACAATTCCACTTCATACTTTATTTAACTTGGCAACTGAGGGCATGCTCCAAATCTACTTATAACTCAAATACTAGTTCGCTAGGGAGAGTGAATGGTAAAATCCATTAGCTCACCTATGCATGCCTTGAGGAGAGGGAAGGGATTTACCAATACTGTCTGCAAACCGCAATTCAAGGAGTATATGTAGTCCAGTCAAGTAATAGCTTAAACAATAAAATTATGTGATATATGTACACCAAGTAAGTGAATAACTTTAGCAATCAAATTAGGTGATGGTAAGTATAGTTTGACTTTATTCAATCGTTATTAGCAAATTTGCAATCCAATGGTTATGGATTGTTCCTACCTTTATGAATGTTGGCTCATTATGTAGAGACTGGATTTGTTGATAAGGATGAATGGTTAAAACCATATGCATTCCAATGAAGGAAATAACTTAAACAATCCACACAAGTGGGTAATATTATGTGTATTTCAACTATATTAAATCGTAACTGGAAAAGATGCACTTCAACAAATGTGTGGCAATTGTTTAGGCTCAATGGTCATGTATTGTCCCCTTGAATTAAGTAAGATTAGTGATTTTTCTTTTACTAGAGATATAACAGAGCTAGCCCTATTTAAAAAAAAATCTACATTTCGATATCAATGTTTAGTTCATATTTTCCTTGAAATGGGTGTCAAGATTATTTGCTAAACATATAGTGTAGCAGACCCTCGGTGAGCAAAGGGATCACATTTCCTCGTCTATTCATAATACAATGAATACACTTGCTCTATTCTTCATGATTAAATTTTATTTTTTGTAAACTGAGTTCTTGAGGTAGTGTTAACTAATATTTATTGTGAATAGTGGAGCAAATTAAGCAGCAAAATATACCCAGTCTATTCTCAATTATTATAACATGTATCATCAAAATTGAGTCATGTAAATCCTCCCATTGACCTGTTTTGGTCATTTGTGCTTTTTAGATTGTTTCCAATCCTGATATAATGTGTGTACTCTCTGTTGCTAATGATTAAGGTCTTTGTTGCCAATGATTAAGGTTTATTTTCATTGAGTCATTAGCCTTGGTAAACAAATAACCAATGTACATAGGAGGGGACTAAACATAACTCGTACATCCCATACAATGCGTAGCATGAGTATCATGAACACTACATGAACATGCAACTTTTCTATTATTGATGATTATTGGCTTGTTTCCATTACGTTGGGTTTATAGTGATGGTTTAGAGATTAGCACACATTACTATAACACTTATCCTGCCCCTCTATTTAGAACACAAATCCTCAATAGCTCATATTAGCACTTTGCACATATTGCCAACATTTTATTGACTACAAACCCTAAACTTAATTAACTATAAACCGCATAGAGGAACATTTCTGCAACTAAACACAAAATTCAACAATTACATGACAAAGAACAATAAAGTAGTTTAGATATGCTTTATTACTAGTCTCGCAACTCTCAGGAACTCAGAGAGTGTTTCAAAGATGAACTCAAGACAAGACATGCTTAGTGACTCTCCAAAACCCTCTACTTATCCCAACCCCTCCACTACCTCCATTTAATTTAAAAATCCCTTTTACATTTGACCTAGTATTTTTCCATTCAACCCTAACTAATTCATTATTAACCACAATCTTGAGCCCAACCCACTAACCAGAATGCCTACACACACCTGCGACCCAATACGCCCCCACCACTATTCATTGACTCACCCTCGAGTCAACCAAGTAAGATATGTACAATATGGAATCTTCAATCACAATTGCCGCAATAATCCATGAGCTCTTGATTCAAGGCATCCCATAGTCACATATCAATCATTATCATAATCATCTATATGTACCCATAGCTAAGCACAACCATCCACAAGTCCATGGCTAAAACAATCTGGTCATCATCTCTATTTGCAACCACCAAAAATAATTCCACTTGCTGAGAAGACAGCATAGCCAACAAGGTCACTGATGAGTCCCCATTTCAGGTATCTGATAGTTTCTTTTCCCACCAGAAAATACAAGAAAGGTTGAAAAGATACACTCGTTAGTGGGAAAATGATTTACCTTAATTATTTAATGAAGTGTTTAAAAGATTATTTCTGTTATGTTTTGAAAAGCGTTGCTATGAGCTAATTGCATGAAAAATGAGGTTGAATGAGCAGGTGTAGGTGTACTCAAGGATAATGCGTGAATCAAGGGAAGAACTGGAAGAACATCACCAAACTTAGCGCCTTTTTCCTGATCTATAGAGAACGAATTCCTGTTCAAAAGAGAATCGGTAGTTAGACATTTTTGTTAGTTTAAGCATTAGGATTTTATAAATATGGACCTCTTGGGTAGCAAGAGGCCCCTGCTGCTATTTTGAAGAATTATTGTTTTAGTTTCAGACTATCAAGACAGTTTTGTTATAGACCTGGTTTTTAAACGATGAAGTTTCTACTTTAAATAAAGACTTGATGTTATCTACGATTCAGCGTTTATAAGTTCTTTTTACTCCTGAGTACGGGTTGGAGAGGGCACCTCCAACACGTAAGTGAGGAGATCTTGCTCATTATGTGATGTGCATTAATTGAATTTATATTACAGATGAGAGTATTCTAAATAGCGTTTAAATAACATGATTTAATTTCTGTAGTGGTTGATCACTTCTGATTCTGTAGTTCATTACAACGCATTCCATAGTATGATAATGTTGTGTCTGTAGTCCTGTAGTAGCATTCCGTCGAGGCATAATTAAACACCCATTTCTCTAGGTACTTGCATTTATTTCTGAAGCAGCAATCTAGATCTTCAACCTATGTATTCGTTTCAGTATTAGAACTGCTTATAGAGATTGATTTCTTTCAGTATTTATTGGTTACATGATTTGATTAAAGATTGCAACATTAGATAATGGCATTCCGAATTTAGCTTTAGCCTTAGATTATGTTAGATCAGACTTTGAGTTTTATGCATTCAATTTACAGTAAGATTAAAGATCAAGCTTCCATTTCTTTAGAATAGATCTGTTATAATTCTAGCATTCAATTTCATAGTATAATTTTTATTGTTTTTAGCAAATTAATTCTTAAAATTAGATTAACTATTTCTTGCATTCAAATTCTTATCCATAGATTTCCTACTTTCAGTATTTGATTTCTTAGCATAGGAATTTCTCTTCCATAGATTAACAATCATGTTTACAGTTCATTTAATCTCTCTTAGGTAGCTCTTTAAGAACATTGATACAAACACCTAACTTCGACAAAGACTATCCTAGAAGAGCACATATAGTGATAGTGCCTCTAAAGTTTGTACGTCCCCTGGTTTGATAATTAAAGTAAGCTCCTAGTCTAGCTGCCCTCATTAGGCACCCATACTTAGAGCTCACCGCTTTTTGGCGCCGTTGCCGAGGAGGTGCTAAATATTTTAGGGGACATCACCTAAAAACAACACAAAAAGAAAACAAAAATCACATAAAACAAAAACATAATTTTTTTTCCAATGAATGCCTCGTCGACAAAGGGATAGGTTTGGATGCTTTCTTCCTAGGCGTCCCATGAGCAATAATGGTGACAACAATTCTTACCACTCTCAGTTTGGATCCCCAAGCTTTGAAAACGAAACTTATTCCACATACGATCCAAACAGAGACAATTTCTCTGCTAGTTCTAGCTCAAACACCACTATGGCTGATGAAGAAGAAGAACTTGTTCGGATATCCACGTCATCTTTTTCAGGATATTGCATGCAATTAGGGTTTGCATGCAAATTCTAGGGTTTGCATGAATTTTGCATGCATCCCAGTCACCAGGTTGATGCCTCCAGCACCTTAGCCACCTTATTCTAGCACCCGGGAGCTTCTTACATCAGTTCATTAGCCCTCCTGGTCAGGAAGGCACCCACTTCTCACCTACTTCTAGAGAAGGGTGCACTTCTTCACCTACCACTGCAGTTCCACTTCAGTTACACTCAGTTAGCTCCGATTCTCCCTGATTTGAGGCTAGTTTCACTCCCGACTGACTGTTTCACTCCGTTGGACCTCCAGATTGACTAGATGACTTGTTCTGACTTCAGTTAGCCTCCCGTGCACCCTCCACTGAGCCCACTTCCCTATATCAGTGCTACACACTTCAGTTACACATGTTACACTCAGTTAGACTCAGATTGACACCTGGATGACTGGTTCTTGTGCATTGATGACCACCATTGATTGATGATGAGGACTCCTAGTTGGAGTCAAGCTACTCCATTCAGTGATTCGAATGACCTCCTTAGGAAATTCGAATTGCTTAGTCATTGTTACTGTATTATATTTTAATTATTCACTCTCATTGGGATATTGAACATTGATGCATGTTTTGCACAGTTTTACACCATTTTTCTGAGTTTCATCTATTGTGATTGATTTACTTGTTCATTAGATCTACTGTGACTAATTTTACATGGTATCAGAGCCATTGCAGGGACAAATCTCTTTTCTACAGGTGTTTCTACAAGAGGATTTGAGTGATTTTGCTCAAAAATTACAAAAAGTTTTGGCATGAAAGATCTCAAGGGCATTCGCTCCTGTGCATGCAAAGATTGAAAATACTTCCAATACCACTCCAGAAGCTTGAGTTTCCACATAAATCCTGGATCTGATACATTGGACCTATTCAACATTGCTTGATCTCCAATCCCAGGTGTGATGCAACTCTAAAAGGGTGGATTGTTCGACCTCATTGTTCTTGGTTTTATTGTGATTTGCAGGTTATTGTCTCCATCAATTGCATTCGCTACTTTGCCCTTGCAAGCATTTCTATATCAGTGTGCACTCGCTCCTAACAATGGAATACTCTTCTTCAAAGCCTATCCTCACCCCATTCAATTATTTTGATTGGATAGATGATATGGAGATCATATTACGTTCAAAAGGTTACTACCGAGTCACTCTTGGTCTTGAATTGGAGCCAAACACGTTGTCAGATAGAACCAAACACTACAACAAGCTTGATGAAGCTTATGGTCTTCTTTGTCTCTCCATCTCCAAAGATCTTCACTTCCATCTCAGCGGATTGAAGACTCCAAAAGCTATATGGGAGCAACTTGAAACACTATTTGGCAAGCAGGACGAGCTTAGGGATTTTCAATTAGAGAATGAATTGATTGCCCTTAGTCCTGAGAATTTCGAGAACATTAATGAATTCTTCAAAAAATTCAAGAACTTGAACATGCAGTTGAAGAACAGTGGAGTTATCAAAGAGGATAAGCAATTGATCCTCTCCATTCTCAGCAAGCTTGGTAAATATTATTCGGTATTTGTCTCTACTTTCAATTCCAGTCAGCTAACTACCCCGAATTGGAAGATGCCTACCTTGAATGCCTTCATTGAGTATGTCACAAAAGAGCATGATAAGTTGATTCAAATGGGGTCCATAAGCTCCAAAGATTCAGCCCTATATGTTCAAGGACCCAAGATCTCGAATGGTAAAGGAAAGCAAAAGAAGGAGAAGCCCAAATTCGAACCTCACAAGCAAAGAGAGAAAGGCAAACAGACGGATGCACCATCCAGTTCGAAGTTCAAGCAAAAGGGCAAAGAAGGTAACCAAAAATCTAAATGTACCTATTGCAACCGTGGCTTTCATCCCGAAAGTTCATGTATGAAGAAGACTATAGATCAAATGGCTCTCCTTTTGGAAAAGAACAACATAACTCTTCCTGACGGTGCAAGGAAGAAGGATAGGAATGATGATCATGAAAGAGGACAAGCACTCATGGCAACTGTTTCGAAGCCCACTACTCTCTTGATAGATTCAGGTGCATTGAATCATATGGCTGCAAATATTGATTCTTTTTCTTTTCGATCCAAACAGCTCCATCCCCATCCATTTGGGAGATGACTCAAAAATTTCTTCAAAGGGCAAAGGTACGATTCATGTAGATCATGGAAGCTTTCAGAATGATCTCTATGTGCCTTCTTTGGTTTCAAATCTTCTTTCTGTGTATCAAATGACACACACTGGTGAACCGAAGAAAGTTACATTCAGCCATAATACAGTTGAAATTTATGATATCAAAAGTGGAAGACTTGTTGCAGTCGGAAAGGCGAACCACACTGCAAAATGCTATGAGTTTTCACACTTTATTCCGCTTGCAAAGCCCACTGCTCTTCGCACACATGGTAATGAGGTTAGTATGCTTTGGAATGAAAGATTTGGACATCTTAATTATAATCATTTTCTCCTGTTATCAAACAATTCCATGGTAGATGGTCTTCCACAACTCCATTCCTCGAAGGGAATATGCACTGGTTGCATTATTAGGAAGCACCCCGAGCACAGGTTCGACCACGACAAAGCTAGCAGAGCTTCTACAGTTTTGGGGTTGATACATTATGATATCAGTGGTCCACTGCCCCATACGTCATTAAATGGTTCAAGGTATGTTTTGACATTTATTGATGATTTTTCCCGCTTTACATGGGTATTTTTTCTCAAAAACAAGTTAGAAGTGCTTGGAAAATTCAAGGATTTTAAGGCTTCTGTTGAGACCGCCACTGAGAGCAAGATCAAAGCTCTTATATATGATAATGGTGGAGAATATATTAAGGCCGAGTTTCTTCAAATTTGTGCCCAAAGCGGAATTCAGATCCAACATACAGTTTCGTACACACCTCAGCAGAACAGTGTAGCGGAAAGGAAAAATCGGTCACTAAAAGAGATGGCTACATGCATGATTGAATCAAAAGGTTTGGCTGCAAATATTTGGGATAAAGCAATCAATGTTGCTGCATATATACAGAACCGTTTTCCACATTCATCTGTGAAAGGTATGACTCCTTTCGAAGCATTCTTTGGTCACAAACCGGATGTGTCAAATTTGAGAGTTTTTGGCTCTACCGCATGGGCTAGAATTCCTTCCAAGAAGAGACGAGCTTTGGATCCAAAAAGTATTGAGTGCATACTGATAGGATATGGAGAAGAATCAAAAGCATATAAACTCATGGATATCAGATCTAAAAAGATATTCATAGAGAGCAGTGTGCAATTTGAAGAACCGCTTCAAGAATTGCAACTAGTTGAGGAAGAAACTGCCGTTTCACCGCCTTCACTAGAAGAAGATCCGTGCAGCGATAATGAAGGTATGAGTTATGATATTTATGATATTTTAGTAGCACATGATGATCATGAAATATCAGGTTCGGAATACGACCATTATGATCCTCCTCAGTTACCAAAGTGGGTCCAAAACACTCTTCAATCTGTTGGTTCGAACCTTGGAAATCCTGCTGATCCGAGACGAACAAGAGCAGACTTTCAAAGAGCAGGTATGGCTCTTTCAATTTCTAATCCATTACTTCCTAAGATTTGTTATTTGATGACTGGTTCAGATCCCACATCATACTATTCTTCCCACCAAGATCCGAGATGGCAAAGTGCCATGGATGAAGAGTATAGTTCTCTTCAAAAGAACAATACATGGGAGCTAGTTTCTCTTCCGCCTGGAAGAAAATTAGTGAAGTGTAAATGGGTCTACCGCATGAAAGTTGCTGCTGATGGCTCTATCAGCAAATACAAAGCAAGGTTGGTGGCAAAAGGTTTCTCCCAAGTCCAAGGAGTGGACTACACTGAGACCTTTGCACCGGTTGCAAAGATGGATTCCATTTGCCTTGTTTTGGCTATTTCCGCATCCAAGCACTGAGAAGTGCACCGCATGGATGTGAAGAGTGCATTTCGACATGGAGACCTTGCTGAAGAGGTATATATGCAGCAGCCAGAGGGCTACACATCAGATCCATCATTAGTTTGCAGATTGAAGAAATCTTTGTATGGGTTAAAACAGGCCCTAAGAGCTTGGTACGCAAAGATGGAGTCCTTCCTTCTTTCTCAGAATTTCCAAAGATGCAAATCTGATCCAAATGTGTATCTTCAGTGAGTTAAAGGTAATTTGTTGGTTATTTTATTTTATGTTGATGATCTTCTCATTACTGGTAGCACTCTTACTTCAATAAACAAGCTAAAAACTGCCTTAAATCTAGCTTTTGACATGAGCGATTTGGGCTTGCTGAGTCACTTTTTGGGCTTGGAGATAGCTCAAAATTTTGATGGGATCACTATATCTCAGCAAAAATATGCTTCCGACCTGTCATTGAAGTTTAATATGGCTGAATGTAAGGCAGCCCCATTCCCATTCCTCTCAGGAATCAGTCTTGAGGAGGGAGATTCTACACCGCTTGCAGATTGTAGTATGTATCGACAGTTGATTGGTTCACTACTTTATTTGACACACTCAAGGCCTGATATTTCATATGTCATGAGTGCCATTTCAAGGTATATGCAGCATCCCCATGAGCTTCATTGGCGAGCAGCCAAGCGGATCTTGCAGTATGTGCAAGGTACGAAACATTTTGGCATATATTATGCTGCAGATTCTGAGTTTGATTTCATTGGTTTTACTGATTCAGATTGGGAAGGTGATAGCATTGATCGGAAGTCCACTTCCGGTTATGTTTTCATGATTGGTCATGGTGCTATTTGCTGGTCCAGCAAAAAGCAGGCAGCCATTGCACTTTCTTCAGCAGAGGCAAAGTATCGAGGGGCAGTCAATGCCTGCATTCAGGAAGTTTGGTTGCAGGGTATTCTTTTCGAGTTTGGTTTTGGTGGCACTACTTCGACTTTCCTATTTTGTGACAATCAAAGTGCTATCAAGATCTCCATAGATCCAGTTCAACGGCAGAGGACCAAACACATTGATATTCATATGCATTACATTCGACAGTTGGTGCATGATCGCACCATCATTCTGCAATATTGCCCTACTGATGAGCAAATTGCAGACATCTTCACCAAGAGCTTCACTGAGAAGAAGTTCTCTTACCTCCGTTCACTGTTGGGGGTGAGTTCCATCATGGTGGAGACAGATTGATCCATTATTATGCTTTAGCTTGAGGGGGGGCTTTCTTCCCACGGGGTTTTCCCTCTTTCCTCACTTAGTTTACTTTCAACATTTTTTGGATTATTGTATTGGGGTGACCTTTGGTCTTAGTTACCAGGGCCCCACATTATTTTTTGCACATCATAGTCTAGCTTGAGGGGGGGTGTTCGGATATCCACATTATCTTTTTCAGGATCTTGCATGCAATTAGGGTTTGCATGCATCCCAGTCACCAAGTTGATGCCTCTAGCACCTTAGCCACCTTATTCTAGCACCCGGGAGCTTCTTACATCAGTTCACTAGCCCTCCTAGTCAGGAAGGTGCCCATTTCTCACCTACTGCCAGAGAAAGGCACACTTCTTCACCTACCACTACAGTTCCACTTCAGTTACACTCAGTTAGCTCCGATTTTCCCTGATTTGAGGCTAGTTTCACTCCCGACTGACTGTTTCACTCCGTTGGACCTCCAGATTGACTAGATGACTTGTTCTAACTTCAGTTAGCCTCCCATGCACCCTCCACTAAGCCCACTTCCCTATATTAGTGCTACACACTTCATTTACACATGTTACACTCAGTTAGACTCAGATTGACACCTGGATGACTGGTTCTTGTGCATTGATGACCACCACTGATTGATGATGAGGACTCCTAGTTGGAGTCAAGCAACTCCATTCAGTGATTCGAATGACCTCCTTATGCAATTCGAATTGCTCAGTCATTATTACTGTATTGTATTGTAATTATTCACCCTCATTGGGATATTGAGCACTGATGCATGTTTTGCACAGTTTTACACCATTTTTCTGAGTTTCATCTATTGTGATTGATTTAATTGTTCATTAGATCTGCTGTGACTAATTTTATAGAACTCAGGGAGATTTTCACCTTTCCCATTAGCATACCTCTTGGAGATGCCAGAATGAAGAATATCAACCCTAACAATCTGCCAAACTTCCATGGATTGACTTCAGAAGATCCTGACACATTCCTGTTTGAGTTTGAGGTAGTTTGTAGATCTTTTGATTATACTACATATGCACAAAAGCTGAGGCTTTTTCCCTCCACACTGAAAGATTTATCACTTAGGTGGTTCATGAGTTTAGAAGGAAATAGTATTTTCAGCTGGGATCAAATGAAACAGGCATTCCTAGAAAAGTATAGGGACTACTGCAAAGCAAAAGATACAAGGGATGAAATATTTAGGATGCAGCAGGGAGACCGTGAATCCTTAGAATATTATGACCAACGATTTCAGCTCAGCTACAAACGAGCTAACCATTGCACCCTAGACCCTGAATCGCTGTAACTGGTCCTTCCTAGGGGGATTAAAGAGGACAATTTTGAGATCTTAAACCTCTTAGGAGATGGAGACATATTTCAGAAGACTTATGACCAAATACTACAGATATTCAAGAACCATTCTAGGTCTAGGAAAAGCAAGAATGGGACAAGAGATACACATCTACCCCTAGGATCCTCATCATCCTCAAGACCCAATCTTACAAAATCTGACTTAGGAAACTTGTTAGATGACATGAAGACCGACATCTTACAATCTCTGGCCATGCAACTTGATGCACTACAAATTAAAAAGAAGCAGGATGAAATTAACCAAGCCTTGGCAGTATTCTGTCCTCGTTGTAGAACAAAACATGAGAAGGGGCAGTGCACCTTGAACACCATAAAAGTATGTTGTCTCTGCACTGATGACCATTCCAATGATAAATGTCCCCTCTTACCCTCATGTAAGGCGGCTATTCAAGATCCAGCAACTGAAGGAGCAATATAGAACAGCTCTGCTTTATAAATAAGAGGAGGAATAATTTTGTTAGACCATATCAACCGAGCAATCAAGCCTACTATAATCAAGGACAACCAAATTGGAATTCTGCACCAATTCCATGGAAAGCACAACCAAATCCAAACCAATGGCAACAGAATCAACAAACATATCAACCATCCTATCAACAATCATATTACCCACCATCTTACCCCCAATACCCCCCACCTTTTCCTCCATCCACCACAAATTATGCAAATCAATACCCCCATCCATCAAATTGGAGGGCCCCATTACAACAACCACTTATTATGCCACCCCCACATCCTCAGCCACCCCCCAGACCTCCACCCATTCCATCCCAACCAATCCCAAATCCTAATAATAACAGACCTCCACAACAGCAACAGACTTATAACGCTGATATCACACAATTCCCTACCTATGTCGTAGACACCATAGAAATAAACGAAATAAACCTCCGATATGGAAAAACGTTGCAGAATACATCCCCAAACAATATCCAACAACCTAAAGCTCAAGAACAAACATCAGAACCCTATGTTTAGCATCCAGATGAACCAGACCCTCTTGAAGACGAAACCCAACCACTCCCACGCAACAGAAACCCTCCATTTCTAGAAAAACTGGTACGAAGTACGAAAGAAGAAGAAGAGAATACATTTTTAAACAAATTCAAGCACTTAAACATCCAAATCCCAATTTTACAAGCAATAAGGGATGTTCCCATCTGCAACAAATTTATTAGGGAAAATTGCCTAAGGAAACCCGAAAGGAGGAAACGTGACCCACCAACCATAAATGTAGTGGGGCAATTGGCTGATTTAATGCTGGGTGTCATAATAAACCCTAAATATCTTGATCCAGGTAGTCCTGTAGTAAACATCACCATCAATAACAAGCAAATAAATAAAAGCTTAATAGATTTGGGGGCTGCGATCAATGTAATGACTAAGGAAACCATGCTATACCTAGGACTCCAATCAATGGTCAGACCAACCACAACAGTACTCTAACTAGCGGACACATCCACTGTGAAACCCGAAGGGATGCTAGAAGACATTATGATCAATATTGAATCGTGGGAATACCCAGCTGATTTCATAATAATTGAAGTCAAAAGCAAACTTAGTGGTTCTAATCATACTAGGTAGACCTTGGTTAGCAACTGCGGACACTTACATAGGTTTCCGATCATGAAATATGACTGTCACTAGTGGACATGCCAAGAAGAAAATCATGATCTACCCAACAGCAATGAAATCTTCAGAGTTAGAATATCAAAATTGGATTGGTGATTACCAAAACACACCAAATCACAACCTCAGACCTATCCTAACAAATGATGTTGCACTATCCCTAAAAGCAATAAACGAAGATGGCCATATAGATAGATTTATACAAAATGTATCTTCTAACAATCATGTTATTCAAGAATTTTTTTCCACAGAAACAGGTGACAGTTCAAAACAGAACATGGATGAATTATGGACAAAAGTACTCGAAGAACAAATTGAAAAAGTAAAAATCGTGGAAATTCTGCCTGGCAAAACAATCAACATAAATTCCAATTTGAAACCAGAGCAAGAAAATAAATTAATGAAGATACTAGAAGAACAAAGTAAAGCATTTGCATGGACATATGCAGACATGAAAAGAATACATCCTGATATCTACAAACACTACATTTACATCCAAGAAGGTTCTACTCTTATCAGGCAACCATAAAGAAGGCTGAACCTTGCATTGAAAGACATAGTCAAAGTAGAACTACAAAATTTATTAGATGCAGGGTTCATCTATCCAATATCTGATAGTGAGTGGGTCTCACCATTAGTTATAGTACCTAAAAAAGGAGGCAAATGGAGAATTTGTGTGGACTACAGAGAGCTGAATAAAGCAACTAAGAAAGATCACTTTCCTCTTCCATTTATAGATCAAGTGTTAGATACATTATCTAGAAACTAGTATTTTTCATTCTTAGACGGTTTCAGTGGGTACAACCAAATTTTAATACACCCAGCTGATCAAGATAAGACGACCTTTACATGCCCATGGGGAAATTATGCCTATAGGGTCCTACCCTTTGGTTTATGTAATGCCCCAACAACATTTCAAAAAGCCATATTGAGTATTTTCTCCGATTTTATAAATGATAAAATGGAAGTCTTCATGGATGATTTGACACGCTATGGACAAAACTTTGAGCAGGCATTGAACAATCTTGAATTAGTATTAAAAAAATGTATTGAAATGAGCTTGTGCCTAAGCAATGACAAATGCAGGATGTTAATGGAAGAAGGCATCGTTCTAGGACATCATATATCACAGAGGGGAATAGAGGTTGATCAAGCAAAAGTCTCAGTAATCAAAACATTGCCACCACCTATCAAACAAAGGAATGTGAGAAGTTTCCTTGGACAAACGGGGTACTACAGAAGGTTTATTGAAAATTATAGCAAAATTGCTGCCCCAATGTTTGCACTTCTCACAAAAGACAATGAGTTCATATGGACAAGCAATTGCATGACAGCATTCCAAAATCTTAAGGAGAAAACAGTCATAGCACCAGTACTCCAAGGACCAAACTGGGAAATTCCATTTCACATCCACACAGATGCATCAGATAAAGCTATTGGATTTGTGCTTGGACAAGAATGAGACAAGAAACCTTATGCCATATACTATATAAGCAAAAATTTGGCTGGGGCAGAACTCAACTACACAGTCATAGAAAAGAAATTTTTAGCAGTCATACATGCAATCAATAAATTCAGGCATTACATCACAGGATACCAAAGTTTTATCCACACTGACCACTCAGCAGTCAGATATCTTATGAACAAGCCTAATACTAGTGCAAGAATTATTAGATGGATGCTACTTCTACAAGAATTTGACATTACTATAATAGATAAACCAGGCAAGCATAATGTTGTAGCCGACTTTTTGTCAAGAGTCACACATGGAAAAGATAATGAATTGGTTAAAGATAACTTCCCTGA
This sequence comes from Larix kaempferi, assembly GCA_027924585.1. NCBI lineage: Eukaryota > Viridiplantae > Streptophyta > Pinopsida > Pinales > Pinaceae > Larix > Larix kaempferi. The sequence continues at coordinate 21,716,017 of BSBM01001005.1, read as the reverse complement.
TGAGCACCTTTTTGCCATATCAACAAGAAGCCCATGGTTTGCTGACATAAAAAACTATTTAGTATCCGAGAAGTTTCTAGAACATTACAGTTATAAAGAAAAGACAACAGTAATAAGGATACACATGGATAGAGGGCATGCTTTTTAAACAAGGACCAAATCAGATACTTAGAAGGTGCATTAGGGAAGATGAAGTACATGACCTAATGCATGCCACTCACAATGAACCCTGTGGAGGACACTATGCTGCAAAAAGGATAGCCTGCAAAATCTTGCAAATAGGCTATTATTGGCCAACACTCCACAAAGATGCTTATGAGTATGTGTCCCACTGTGATGACTGTCAAAGAATGGGGAATCCTACACAAAAAGAAGAAATGCCTCTTCATCCACAAATCTCCTTAGAACCATTCGAGAAATGGGGATTTGACTTCGTTGGTCCAATCAACCCACCGTCAAACCAAAAGAACTACATTCTAGTATGCACAGATTAACTTACAAAATGGATTGAGGTAGCAGCACTTGTGTTAGCTGCTTTCTGGACAAACCCGGGTTTTCGAGATGCGCAGCAACAAACACCCCTTTGGCGCACTGGCCCTTTCGGCAACGAGCTGCGCAGCAGCCCGAAGTCTCACCCGAAGTGGGTATGGGGGGGCTAAGGAATCAGGTTTCCTTAACCGAGGCAGTGTGGAGTCTACAGTCTTCTCCCTTCCCTGCTTGGAGGTAACCCCTGAACAGAACGTCTTACCCTTTCACAGGTTTCACAGCGCCACAGCGCTGGGACTCACTCTTCTCAGCCTAGCTGCGCGGTGGCTCTGCACCTGCGCACGAGGCGTTTACCCGCTACGCCCGATACACTAGGTATTGTCTCTGCTCTTGCGCCACAGCGCAGTAACACACTCCTTAAGCGCTGCGGCAACAGTGTTCTTACAGATTCCTTCGACAATGCACAAGTACACTTCTAAGGGAGCTTCAAAGATTCACTTTACATACTCATTCATAAAGATAACGAAACATTCATGGAAACATAGACAGTAAAGCAAAGAAATGCAATCACATAAAGCATCACCACAACAACAAGAATTACTTGGTTCACTTCCAGGAGGGAAGCCACGTCCACGGGAACTGTGGTTTTTATATTATCTTGAGGTGGGGATAACACAGTTCCGCTGCGCACACAGCTGCAGCCTTAGATCTTTCTGGGAAACTCCACGCACACAGCTGGGAGCCCTTCTCTTAGATCTATTCTCTTCTTCTATAGATATTATAATGACAAAGACATACAATTACATTCCCCTCTCAGTCCTCTTGCGACTGGTCGATACATACAATGGCCTTTACGCCAAGCGGTCTCCTGCGATATTGCGGCCTTCTTACATGCACAGAATGATCATTAACAGCTTTACAAGACACAGCAATACAAGTGACTCAGTGACTATCAACTATCTAACTACCTCACCAACCCAACCCTTTTCCCTCTTTCAATTCCACATATATATAGGTGGCCCTGAGGGTCGCACCTTTACAAAACTGTGGGCCTTTCCCAACAGTGATCCTCAAAAACCCTAACCGCTGACACGGCTTGGTGTACTATAGGCACCTCTTGCAGTCACGTTGTAGCTTCCTACAGACTCCACGATTTTCGGCGCAGATCGCGGGTATGGGCGCCGCTTCATTGTTCTTTGCTCCTTGTCCTTCGCCTTCAATGCTTCGGCCCGTTGCTCTTCCTTGGTCCGAGCAACCATAACTCCTGTACTTTTCCTTAATGAGGGTAGCTGAGCCCTCTATTCCGCCGCTTCATTTATTGTGGTGGTTGAGCTTTCTACTCGGCCACATTTACTCTCTCCTTTGACTTGTGCACGCGAGCTCCGCGATTTTCGGCCCGTAATCTGCGGTGAGCTCATCCATCTGGCGCCGTACCGCGCACTGTTCATTTCTGCCCAAAAATGGTGCTTTTCCTCAAAATTAGCACTTTTCCTTCAAACTTAGTGCTTTTTCCTCAAAATTTGGCAGCTTTACCATAGCTGCGGCCTATGCTCCAACAACTTGCGGCAGCAAATGTAAACAATGTAGCAAAATTTTTCACTTAGCAAATCTTCCACAAGTTTGGTGTTCCAAGGGAACTAGTTTCTGATCAAGGACCACAATTTACATCCAACTTAATAGAGGACCTACTGAAAAATAATAAGGTTAAGCATAGACAGTCTTCTTCATATGCCCCTCAAGGAAATGGTCAAGCAGAGGTCACCAACAGAGAATTAGAGAGGATTCTAACAAAGACAGTCCAACTCCACAAAAGAGATTGGGATGGCAGATTAAGTGAGGCAGTATGGGCCTATAACACCACATGGAAAACAACAACAGGATTCACACCTTATGAATTAGTATATGGAAAGAAAGTCATGCTGCCAATTGAATTTGAAATAAAAACACTAAGAATTGCAGCAGAGTTAAACATGGAACTATCAGAAATACAATAAGAACGCATGCTAAAGTTGAATCAATTGGATGAGCAACGCCAACAAGCACTGGCTCACACTTAAATAATCTAGCAGCAAAGAAAGAGGTGGCATGACAAGCACCTAAAAGATAAGAAGTTCAAGGAAGGTGACTGGGCACTACTCTATGATTCCAGGTTTCACACATTCAAAGGAAAATTAACAACCAGATGGCTAGGACCTTACATCATTGAGCACATCTATGAAAATGGAGCAGTCAAGATTATTACAATAGATGAACAACAATTTCCCATGACAGTGAATGGACATCGACTTAAACTTTACAAGAAACCACAATCAAAATAAGAGTTTACACAGGTACTCTACCAGACACAACTGATGTTGATGTATATGTAACTTCGGAATGTATTTCACATATATGTATATTGTATTCCTATAGAGATGGTATTATTCCTCTATAAGGAAGTGTCGTCATTTATATTGTAAGTGTCGTAACTTATACTTGATGGGTTATTAGACCACCTTATTTGGGGTCGGCCCTGTATAAGTCTTGTGGGTCAAAGGGTTATTAGACCACCCTATTGGGGGTCGGCCATGTGGGTCAAAGGGTTATTAGACCACCCTATTGGGGGTCGGCCCACTCAGCATTATGTTATGTGGTTAAGTTCGAGCCTACATGAGTTAGGTAAAAAGGCAATTCAAGTCAAGTATAAATAGAGTGCGGGAGGCACTCTATTTGCTCACTCACTTCTCACACAGGCACTCAAGGAGGAGTGGCGCACTTATAGAGGAGGAGGATCTGCTGCTAGGTTATGGCTATCTCTCTTGGTTGGTTGTATCATTGCTCTATCTATCTCTGAGGAAGTTATTGGGGTTTTTCACCTTTATGGTTTTCCCCAAGTATATCTTTGTGTCTCTTGTGTGCTTGCATTATTGTCTCCATGATTGACATGCTGTAGATATGCTGTACATGTTCTCTCAATTAAGATCCTAGATCATATTGAAGTAAATTCTGAAAATTTAACATGGTATCAGAGCTAGCCTGAAAGAAGGCATGATATGGCATGTATGACACTTGTTGCACTTATGATGCTAGGGCTTGATATAGCAAAAACCAGTCATCGTAGCACTTTCGCTATAAATCCGTTTTGGCGAAGTTTTCGGATCTGAAATTGTTACAGGCCGAAGCTAAGATCTCCAGGTATCATGTGTCCAAACGACAACCTCTAATTCGTTGTACTTTGTGATTTATGATCTGTACAATATAGGGTTTCTGCCTCTTCCAGATCTGAGTCAAAATCAGGTGACCTTGGGAAAAAGGTCATATCTTGGGCTAGGAAGCTCCAAATGAAATTTCGTAAAATGTGACAGGTAGTGCACAGTCTGTACTATCTCAGAAAACTTTTTCAGATGCCGAAGTTGAACCAGTGACACGTGGCACGCCGTACAAGTTCGCACTCCTGTATTATCCCATAAACAGGTCACGTTGCGACATTTGGCATAAATCTCTCTCAGAGAGTCCAATTGAGGTCAGACCTGTCAGGATGGAAAGGTAACAGGCCGAGATATCTCAGAAAACTTTTTCAGAGGCCGAAGTTAAAACAGTGACACGTGGAACACCGTACAAGTTCGCTCTCCTGTTTTATCCCAAAACAGGTCACGTTGCGACATTTGGCATAACTCTCTCTCAGAGAATCCAATTGAGGTCAGACCTGTCAGGATGGAAAGATAACAGGTCAGGCTATCTCAGGAAACTTTTTCAGACCCTGTGGATCAAAATTTTTGGAGTTACACCAGAAACAATAAGGTACATATTTCTGTCAAAACAGAATTATTTTTTGGTACCTTCATTCATGGCTTCCGGAATTTAGGGCTTTGGAGAAAGTTGGAATTTTTGTAATCGGAGACCACGGCTGGATGCTACTCATCAAAATAGAAATTTAGAGACCAAGATCAGAATTTTTGATTGGGCAGAAGGCCGGGCTTGATTAGACCCTAGTTCGGGACTTTGATCAGAAAAGTGGAAAATTAGGGCTTCTGTAAAAATGGGAATTTTTGAAATCTATGACCACGGCTGGAAGCTCCTCAGAAAAATAGAAGCTTAGAGCTTTGGATCAAACATTTTGATGGGGAAAAAGAGTGGGCTTCATCAAACCCCAGTTCAGGGTCATGTCCAGTGAATCCGGAAGTTTCAAAGGCAAAATTGAGGAGTGAAACTTTGCAGTTTTCAAATTTTGAATATACCAGTTTGATCAGTTCATCAAGGCGCATATTCCTATCCTATCGGAAGGTTGAAATTCAAAGTTTGAATTTTTGGGGTTTCTCTGACAAACCCATATCCAGCTCAAGGTCCAATTCTTGCATATCAAGTGGATTGGGTTCATCCTAGAAGAAGATGGATTGATCACCTGCATAAGTGAAAGAAGTTCCTGTCTCAGAGGGAGATGAGGATAAGGCCTTATATAAGAAGATTACAAGCGATCTCGACAGGTATGACTCATCAAGGTATGTTTCGATATTTGTTCATGATTAAGTTTATGGTATGATTTTTTTTATGTTATTACGGTTAGTACAATCTTGATTTTAGATTTGTCATAGCACCTTAACAAAATTATGAATGCATGATAGAAGATATTCATTGATTGGGGTGTTGACACTTATGATTGTACTAATGCATTATGGTGTTGTATGAGATTTATGTTGTCTACTAACATGAAAGGTACACCAAGAAAGACAAATCATGTTCCAGTTCAAGAACATATGATCATGATGACATGAGTAGAAAGACTCATCCATTGTCATGGATCTCATAGAAGATCCATTTACGAGGTATGTATAACTTGGTTTTATAATGGCTAACCTATGAGATATACAGGTTACTAGCACAAGTCATTGAAGAAGAACAAGAAGACATCATGTGAGTATGTTAGACATAAATAGCTAGCATGCTAATCCAGGTATGTTTTTTCCTATATCAAGATAGAATCCTACCTTGTGTTAGGATCTTATACTGTTGTTGATAATGATTATTCATGAAGTCATAGGTTTGAATAATCATGGTTGTATGCATATTATGTTTCTTACCTTAATTGATGATATGACTAACCAGAAGAATCATGAAGGTATAGGTTTGAATAATCACAGGTTTTATGCATAATATATCTCTTATCTTGATTGATGATTCAACTAACCTGAAGAGTCATAGGTTTGAGTAATTACAGGTTTAGACATGTTATGTTTCTTATGATTTGACTAACCATAAGAATCCTACATAAACCTTGAATGCTAATGCTTATTATTTTTGTTTGAAATGATCATGACTATACATGCTTGAGATTATTGTGTTTTAATAGTATACTAATGAATGTATGATTTTATATGAGATCACAAGGATAACTCATTCATGATACTAATAAGCATGCATAGGGACCAAGGATGAATATGAGATTCAAGAACAGGTAATCCAGGAAGCAAAGATCAAGAGGGAGTACACTCCAGTGGTTTATGCAAGGATGCAGATATTCAGAGGGAGTTGACAATCTCTCTACATCCCACAACAGAAAGGTGTAGAAGAAGCTACTTCATATTAGGACTCCAGCAGCTCCTGCAAGGAAGCGAAGACTCAGAAGGAGTCCACCCAACGAACAAACAAAGATAAGTATTTTAATTATCATTTCTTGCATATGTGTTTGTTTAAGTAAAATTGTTCAATGATGTATATGCTCATGTTCCTAGACTTAGGATATGTATTGTGCATATTAGAATAGTTGCATTGATGAACAGTATACTACTAATATACATGGGTAAGTGGCCTATGGCACTGTACAACATTCCATTGCTACTTATCTAGAATGAAACCTCTTTGCTGACATGTTGGGAGTTGTGCACACTCTTAACAATGTTCTGGTAGAGATTGGAAGGCATCTAGAAAGTTACGGAATATGGATAAATGTTGTATTGAAGCATTGGCTAAGATAATTGCATGACTGTATGGCATATTTCTTTATGTGTAAGAATTTGTTCTGAAAACTATGAGATGTTTTCTAATCATGCAATTTAACTTGTTGTGTAGGAAAGATCGTATGCCATCTCCTACAAAAGAAGAACTACAACATTTGTTCAGCAACAAATTTATTTATTGAAGATATTGAAGTTCCCAGGATCTGGGATGAAGAAATGGAATGCCATGATCCGTCGATCATGAAGAATGATGTTTGGGATGTAGTCCCAAGATGTGAAGGGAAGTTTGTTATGACTTCCAAATGGAACTATCAGATCAAGCATGTTGCAGATGGCAGCATTGAGAAATATAAAAGTGATGAAATAGAAGATGCACCAGATGGATCTCAAGACAGCATGGTGTAGTCATATATGTGTGCAGAACTTGGTATGGTAGGATAGACAGCTTTCTATCCAGTTTGGGCGTTACCAAGAGTAAAGCAGATTCCAACCTTTTCTACAAGGTTGAAGAAGGCAATTCGGTGATACTACTTTTGTATGCAGATAACCTGTTTGTTACAGGTAAAGATAGATTGATTGCCGACACGCAGCGGAAGCTTTCTTCCAAGTTCGAGATGAAGAACTTGGGGATGGTGCACTATTTGTTTTTGGCATGGAGGTGTGGCAAAGTGCATATGGAATCTTCCTTGGACAAGAGATCCTGAAGAGGTTCGGGATGATGGACTGCAAGGATATAGCCACACCTATGGTATCGAATCTGAAGCTTCTATGTGATGCTTCATCTGAGCCGGTTGATGTCTCTTTGTATCGTCAGATGATTGGGTCCTTGATGTACCTGACGAACACGAGACCACACATTTGCTTTGCTATGAACACATTGATCCAGTTCCTGACGGATCCGAGGAGTGTTCACCTGGTTGCTGTAAAGCATGTTCTGAGGTACCTGAAGGGTACAGTGGATTATGGGCTCAGGTATGAGGAGAATCAAAAGTTTAACCTGCAGGGTTATGTTGATTCAGATTGGGCTGGCAGTGCTGCAGATAGGAAGAGCACATCTAGGTGTTGCTTCAGTATGGGATCAGGTGTGATCTCTTGGTTTAGCAGGAAGCAGTCTTGCGTAGCACTGAGTACAGCTGAGGCAGAGTATGTTGCAGCCTGCTCAGCTAGTTGTGACGCAGTATGGCTACGGAAGCTACTGTCTGAGTTATTTGATCTCCCGTTGGAGGCTACTGGTATCTTCTGTGATAACCAGAGTTGTGTGAAGCTGTCCGAGAACCCAGTGTTTCATGACAGGTCGAAACACATAGAGATCAAATATCACTATATCAGGGATATGGTGCAGAGAGGAGCTGTGAAGCTCCTGTATGTTGCGACGGACGAGCAGATTGCAGATGTGCTGACGATGCCACTAGCCAGAGTGAAGTTCGAGTACTTCAGAGAGAGGCTTGGCGTTCTTCAGATCGAGGACACTTCGAGGAAGAAGTGATGGACACATTTGCTGAAGCCATTCCAAGCATGTTGGAAGGGGGATCCTTCACATGGCTGTGGATGTAAGCGCTGGAGGATGAGCATCAGGATGATGTTATGGTTTCTGCTTGATATGATCAGTTGGATCATTTTTATGTATGTATGTACGCATCATGTTGGATGCTGGATATGATCAGTTGGATCATTTTTATGTATGTACGCATCATGTTGGATCCTGGATATGATCAATTGGATCATTTATGTATGTATGCATCATGTTGGATGCTGGATATGATCAGTTGGATCAGGTGTACGTATTTTGTATATGCATCATGTTGGATGCTTGGACCATGTATCTGTATATGTATCAGGTGGATACATTGTATGATCAGGTGGATCATGTATGGTGATATGTATCATGTATTTGTATTTGTATCAGGTGGATACATTGATGATCAGGAGGATCATGTATGATGATATGTATCAGATAGATACTTGGTATGCATCAGGTAGATGCATTGATGATCAGGAGGATCATGTATGATGATATGTATCATGTATTTGTATCAGGTGGATACATTGATGATCAGGAGGATCATGTATGATGATATGTATCAGGTAGATACTTGGTATGCATCAGGTAGATGCATTGATGATCAGGTGGATCATGCAGCAGGATGTTGCAGTGATGATCAGGATGATCATAGATGACGAGCTTTAGGATGTTGCTCCAGATGACATGCAGCAGGATGTTGCATTGATGATCAGGATGATCATAGATGACGAGCTTCAGGATGTTGCTCCAGATGACATGCAGCAGGACGTTGCAGTGATGATGATCAGGATGATGTATGGTGAGTATCAGGTTGATACTCTGTGGCCGTGGATCAGGTTGTGCATATGAGCATGTAATTCGTTGCCCTGGGAGATTTGCAGATGGCCTTGCGAGGTTTTGCCTATGGCATGTAATTCGTTGCCCTGGGACATCTGGCAAATGCTCTTTCGAGGTTTTGCTCTGGGAGGACATGTAATTCGTTGCCCTGGGAGATCTGCAGATAGTCTTGCGAGGTTTTGCCTATGGCATGTAATTCGTTTCCCTGGGATATCTGGCAGATGCTCTTGCGAGGTTTTGTCCTATGGCATGTAATTCGTTTCCCTGGGAGATCCGATAGGTTGGGCTGTGTGCCCGTAATCAGTCCTGGGATGCTCTTGCGAGGTTTTGCCATGACCACATGTAATTCGTTGCCCTGGGAGATCCTATAGGTAGAGCTGTGTGCTCGTAACAGCCTGGGATGCTCTTACGAGGTTTTGTGGTGAGGTCACATGTAATTCGTTTCCCTGGGAGATCCTATAGGTAGAGCTGTGTGCTCGTAACAGCCTGGGATGCTCTTGCGAGGTTTTGTGACGCACGTAAAAGTCCTGAGGATTCCACAGTATGGCCAGTGATGATGAAGACCTGCAGGTGGTGGGCCTACATCCAGTATGAAAAAGGACTGGCTCTGTAGAACTTCCTATGACGAGTAGTTTCAGAGATTGATTGAGATAGCAGCAGCAGTGACGATGATGATGACTCGATGACGATTATCCAGTGACGATGATCCAGAGAAGATGACTTGTGCTAGAAGAACTGTGCTGAGAAATACCTTCCTAGTTAAGAGGGAGTGTTGATGTATATGTAACTTCGGAATGTATTTCACATATATGTATATTGTATTCCTATAGAGATGGTATTATTCCTCTATAAGGAAGTGTCGTCATTTATATTGTAAGTGTCGTAACTTATACTTGATGGGTTATTAGACCACCTTATTTGGGGTCGGCCCTGTATAAGTCTTGTGGGTCAAAGGGTTATTAGACCACCCTATTGGGGGTCGGCCATGTGGGTCAAAGGGTTATTAGACCACCCTATTGGGGGTCGGCCCACTCAGCATTATGTTATGTGGTTAAGTTCGAGCCTACATGAGTTAGGTAAAAAGGCAAGTCAAGTCAAGTATAAATAGAGTGCGGGAGGCACTCTATTTGCTCACTCACTTCTCACACAGGCACTCAAGGAGGAGTGGCGCACTTATGGAGGAGGAGGATCTGCTGCTAGGTTATGGCTATCTCTCTTGGTTGGTTGTATCATTGCTCTATCTATCTCTGAGGAAGTTATTGGGGTTTTTCACCTTTATGGTTTTCCCCAAGTATATCTTTGTGTCTCTTGTGTGCTTGCATTATTGTCTCCATGATTGACATGCTGTAGATATGCTGTACATGTTGTTCTCTCAGTTAAGATCCTAGATCATATTGAAGTAAATTCAGAAAATTTAACAACTGATGCTGATAGAAAATATGAAAAAGCATTGAAAAAATGAATGAAAAAAAACAAAATTGAAAAATGAAAAAAAAGAGAAAAAAAGAAAAAGAAAAAAGAAGTAAAAATTGATAGAGAAAATAGCAGGCCAAATAACAAGGCTACGTATATCCCTATGAAAATCCAACATTACTATTGCAAACAGAAATATCAAGCACAATTCAAGCGATCCCGAAAATTCTCAAACATTTTCAACAATCAAGCGAGTCAGATATACATTCAAGAGAGCCAGCAAAATTATCTACCACTACAGGAAAATCCAAGCACACTCTTCAATCAACTCTGCCATATAATCATGAGAGCCTGACCCTACTTCAAGTGAGCCTGCAATTGATTCAAGCAAGGCTGCCATTTATTCAAGCGAGCTAGAGTGAGCCAGACATTCATCCAAAAGCAGCAACAAGCAATCAAATTCATGCAAAGCATCATCAAAGTCAAATCAGAAATGGTACGAAAAAAGAAAATGCAGAGCACACATAACTATTGACACGCCAAATATTACTATGGATTACACCGAATCTACTACAGCATCCAGCACGCATACAAATCAGCAATGATCGTGAACTCAGGTACGCTAACAAAATACAACAAAGTAATCTCTTAACATTTTCATTTTATTCTTAAGGTCAAATCATTATCCCCAAAACGGTTATATTTTAAGTCGAGGACAGCTTTTTGATAAAGTCGGAGGGAAAGGTTCAGATTAAAAAATCATGATTTCACATACCCGTCATTTCGACAAATGATGAATCCGCATATAAACCACCATACTTCACAATAATCGCAAAGTAAAAGCATAAAGCGAAATGAAGAGCTTGATTATGAAAAGAAATGGATCAATCAGCAAGTACAACAAAGAATAATAACGATAAGTGCAGAAGGATAGTTAAGTAAACCTACATGATCGTCAAAGAAAAAAGAGCCAGATTTTGCAAACAAAATAACATCTCAGCACTTCCCAAAAGAAACGCATCAGAAGTGAGTGTGTCACGCAGCAAGCAATCCGGCCTCGAGCCTATAGTCAATCCAGACCAGTGAGATAAAAGACACATTCAAAGTTGGTTTTTGTCGATTGTAGAAGAGATTTTAAGATGACGAAAGGATTCAAGAAAAGTGAATTGGAGGAGCACAGCGCCATCTACCAGAACTTGCGAATATTAACAACCATTCGCAGTGCAGGCTAGATGCCTTTCATCATAGGACTGAAAGGGTACAATATAGGGATGGCTCTGGAGTTTGTGAGAAATTTTAAACATATCAAGGATGAACAGTTCGTCACCCAAGTGAAGGGGTTACGTATAAATATTGATGAGGATGTGATTTCCAAATTCACTGGTCTATAGAGAGGTTTGCATTGGAGCAGGGATGATAGGGAGGCAAACCATGAAGCAAAAACAACATTCTTCGAGCAAGGAGAGGTCTATGACGAAGACAAAAACGGAGTCAAAAGAATCTCCATGCTAGCACCATGGGAGGACGTGGCTGCAATCGTTCAAAAATACATCACATGCTCTGGTAGGTTAATCTATGTCCCCATCTTTCATTTTCAGATTCTAGAGCTGTTAAGACATAGGACCCATCGTCCACCAAACAACAACATTAGTATTCCATATTACCTGCTCCAATCTCTAGCAGAAATGAGCAAGAAGGTGGCTAAGGGTAAGGAGGATGCCTTGGCCCATCATGGGCTGATCAAGTTAATCATTTGTGAGGAGTTAAAGGCACAGATACCATAGCTTTCATGGGACAAATTCGTGTTTGTATCCGCCAACGATGTTCAAAGGATGAAGGGGACACCCACAGCTGGCATACCACCAGGAGCAATGAACAAAACCGCCTCTACATCAGGGGCGAAGAGGAAAATTGACCTGGACCATGTGGCCAAGACCTTGGTGAAAATCAAGCATTCAAGAGAGGACTCCCCCAAGGCGAACCCAAGGATTCCTGCCAGTAATCAAGAGCCGAAAAGAAGAAGTAAGAGATTCACCCAAGCATCCCGAATCCGAGTTACCAAGGAAAAGAGTAGGGAACCCAGTCCCATAGTTCAAAATGTGTCGGATGAAGACGATGACCAGTGGGTAGATCAGAGGGATCCCACTATAGAAGAGGAGCAGGATGAACAAGAAATGCAGGATGAACAAGAAGAACAAGAGGAGGAAGAAGAACAGAATGAACAAAAAGATCAAGTCAATCCCCAGGGGGACCCTCCTGAGAATAATGAAAACCTTGGGGTTGTCAATCAGCTGGCTGAGGCATGGGCAGAATTAGAAGAGCTCAGAAAGGAGCTAGCGGCATTGAAAATTGGATTAGGAAGCCAGACATCATCACCCCTGTTCTCATCTGAGAACACACAATTTCTAAGAATGCATCATGCAAGGGAGCTAAGACTGGCGGAACAGAGAAATTAAGTACTTCAAGAAAAGTTGGCTGAGGCACAAGGGGAACTAGCCAAGAAGGACTAGGAAATGGTTCAACTGAAGCATGTCTTGGCTACTACCACTGAAATATATAGTAAACTATTGGAGAATAGGCCACCTTCAAAAATATATGCAGTTTACCTACACGAGAAGTGGGGCAAAGTCTAGCTCCAAAGGTTGGCATAGGGACTCCCAATAGAAATCAAAACAACCAGGGAATTTGTGGATGCATCTCTCAAGGCCATAGATTCGGAGAAGGACCAGCTCAGTGAGTTTTTCCTACACAATTTTGTAGCTCCTAGCTCGTCCAATTGGTCGCCAAACCCTTACATGGGCGATTTCCAGTTAAGGGCATTATGTTCTTGGATGAACAACGAAATTGAACGAGCTCAAGACTACCACATTTATGTGGCAGCAAAATGGCAGACCCCATTATGGATCAGGGCAGAAGCATCTCACCCTGAAAGAATAATCTATGACCATAGAAATCTCACCATAGATGAGGAGCTGATCCCAATTCTCCTTGAGAAACAACAGGGGGCTGTGGTTCACTTCGATCTTACTCTTCAGAGCACACATAAGGAGGTTCAGGAGTCTATTGGTGAAAGATGGCGCATAGTGGCAAATGACCTGCAAATAAAAGAACTTCACTCCCCTGCTAGACTAGAAAATGCTCTCGTAAAAGCCAAGCTCTACAGAGAGTCATTGATAAATAATCAGCTTAGGTGGATAGGGATGAGGCTAAACCCCCCATTCTTCCTCCCTCTGGTCATTAAGGAACAAGTCAATGAGGAAGAAGAAAGGGGGGCATGGGTCAAGGAAGATCAAAGTATGGGCTACCACAGACAGGAAGGGACCCCCAAGGTGGCAGAATGGGACATCAGAGACGTCATCAGAGAGCAGAATATGTCACCCAAGGATGGGTGAATCCTTCAAGCATGGGGAAGATGATGAGTCCTCATTTCAGGTATCTGATAGTTTCTTTTCCCACCAGAAAATACAAGAAATGTTGAAAAGATACACTCGTTAGTGGGAAAATGATTTACCTTAATTATTTAATGAAGTGTTTAAAAGATTATTTCTATTATGTTTTGAAAAGCATTGCTATGAGCTAATTGCATGAAAAACGAGGTTGAATGAGCAGGTGTAGGTGTACTCAAGGATAATGTGTGAATCAAGGGAAGAACTGGAAGAACATCACCAAACTCAACGCCTTTTTCCTGATCTATAGAGAACGAACTCCTGTTCAAAAGAGAATCGACAGTTAGACATTTTTGTTAGTTTAAGCATTAGGATTTTATAAATATTGACCTCTCGGGCAGCGAGAGGCTCCTGCTGCTATTTTGAAGAATTATTGTTTCAGTTTCAGACTATCAAGACAGTTGTGTTACAGACCTAGTTTTTAAACGATGAATTTTCTACTTTAAATAAAGACTTGATGTTATCTACGATTTAGTGTTTATAAGTTCTTTTTACTCCTGAGTACAGGTTGGAGAGGGCCCCTCCAACACGTAAGTCAGGAGATCTTGTAGTGTAGGTATTTCTCATTATGTGTTGTGCATTAATTGAATTTATATTGTAGATGAGAGTATTCTAAGTAGCGTTTAAATAACACGATTTAATTTCTGTAGTGGTTGATCACTTCTGATTCCGTAGTTCATTACAACGCATTCCATAGTATGATAATGCTGTGTCTGTAGTAGCATTCCGTCGAGGCATAATTAAACACCCATTTCTCTAGGTACATGCATTTATTTCTGAAGCAGCAATCTAGATCTTCAGCCTATGTATTCGTTTCAGTATTAGAACTGCTTATAGAGATTGATTTCTTTCAGTATTTATTGGTTACATGATTTGATTAAAGATTGCAGCATTAGATAATGGCATTCCGAATTTAGCTTTAGCCTTAGATTATGTTAGATAAGACTTTGAGTTTTATGCATTCAATTTACAGTAAGATTAAAGATCAAGCTTTCATTTCTTTAGAATAGATCTGTTATAATTCCAACATTCAATTTCATAGTATAATTTTTATTGTTTTCAGCAAATTAATTCTTAAAATTAGATTAATTGTTTCTTGCATTCAAATTCTTATCCATAGATTTCCTGCTTTCAGTATTTGAGTTCTTAGCATAGGAATTTCTCTTCCATAGATTAACAATCCTGTTTACAGTTCATTTAATCTCTCTTAGGAAGCTCTTTAAGAACATTGATACAAACACCTAACTTCGACGAAGACTATCCTAGAAGAGCACATATAGTGCTAGTGCCTCTAAAGTTTGTACGTCCCCTAGTTTGATAATTAAAGTAAGCTCCTAGTCTAGCTGCCCTCATTAGGCACCCATACTTAGAGCTCACCAGTCACAAAGCCCAATGTCCACACTCCTGAAAACACATCCAAGTTGGAATAAGTTCAAAGTCCCACAGTTGAAGAAAAGTCCATTAAAATCATGGTGGACCCAGATCATCGAGAAAGATTTAACCCGCAACAACTATAGCTTCACAAAACTCATCTCAACACAAAATCTAAGGGTATAAACTATTGTCATGACTTGCATTACATGACTGAAGGTTACGGTAGAATCATGGTGTTTCCGCTCACCCGTATAAGATAAACTAAAAAATAACTACCAATCAAAACCACCAATCATCAAAATATACACAAAGTCATGACCCCTGAGCTTAGGTATTTTGAAGATAATCTCAATGGGATGCCAAATGCAACCAAATTACAACAACTCCGTTACAATATTCAATCTCAGGCTTATCCATACATGATTTGCAACTTTTATAGGCATGTTAAAATTCATTACATCATGGAAGCTTTTATAAAAGGTAACGGAAAGGAAATGGATTGCCGCAACTTCAAGGGAACAAACTTCATCCACTGCATATTCTATCCTTCTCCGCAACTTCCCATGGAATTTATGCAACTCATGCAAACAAGAATAAGCATCAATAAACCCTTCCACAACTCAACCATAGCCATTCCACAACCTTCTAGGTTACACTTGACAATTATGCAAGATCATTATCGAAGCAATGGCATGGTCATATCGATACCAGATCGCAACTGGATAGTGCACCCATCTCAATAGGTGACGGTATCTTAATTCTACAACTAGATTAGAGAAATCGAACATTGGTTTTACTACTATTTGGCTATATCGACCACTATAGCATGAGCTGGCCGCCTCTGCAACTGCTACCAAAGCCCAAATCCACTATCTCCCACATCCTCCTTGCCATCACAACTATTGCTTCCTCTCCCCTAAGTTCACTGATCCATTAACCGATTTGTCTTCATCTTGAATTTCCAAGTCATATTCACAAAGTATCGAAGAACTTGTAGGTGTTTTTTTAGTCCCTCAATCATGATATGTGCTGCCATCACTGACAAATATTCTTTAGAGCTTTCGAGCACATTGGAGAGCTCCTCGACTTTGATTCTCTGCATCTCTTTAGAATGAAAGGCTTGACCCGCTTTGATAGTCTCAAGTTCTTGGGGCAAGGTTGTCAACTTGTTTCACGCATTGTTTAGTTGATTCCAAGGGCCAAGAATGTCTTCCACAACTTGGTTGATGTGATTTCATGCGATCTTCTTTCCAATTTCTACACCTCTGGTGGCTTCTACTACCAGGTTAGCCTGTATATCCACAACTTGAATGAAGGATTGGTTATAAATCCAAACTTTGACTAGGGTGTCCACAACTCACGCTCTCTACCCAGGGATTTGCATTACCCAAGCCGTAACCCCCAGCTTCACCCAGGACGAATATTTGGATTCATGGTCATCGATGGCCCGTATGAGATGCATCTAAAGACTAGATTGGTGTAAAGTCAATAAGAAAGTTGTGCATGCACCCTAGAGACTTTCACAAATCTCCTCAACTCATTGCTACTTGGGCATATATTCACCGGATCCATGGCCACGACCTTTGTCATATTCATCGAAATAAAGCATATTTGAGGGAATACACTTACCCAACTCAGGAAACCAGATCTAAACTTTTAGAGAGGGTTTCCAAGATAAACTCAAAACAAGACATGCCCAATGACTTTCCAAAACCATCTATTTATCCCATGCCCAATGTAGGTGGGCAATAAATGCTTCACTACCTCCATTTACATCAAAAATCCTTTTTACATTTTGACCTAGTATTTTTGTTAGTTTTTGTACCTAGGGAAGTGTTCCCCTAGTGACTTTTGCCTAAGTCACTTAAAAAGGGGGGAAAGTGACCCTTGCATTAAATGACTTGAGAAAAACATTTAATTTGACTTTAGAACATAAAGTCACTTTTTGATAAATTTAAGTGGGTGAGTGAAATTAATATTAATGAGAAATAAATAGGAGCATTTAATTTCAACAGTAGATCTAATCTAGTCTCATCCATTGATTTGAGAGTACCCTAGGGTTTGAACAAAAAGGCAAGGGAGGTAAGAAAGCATTCACTTTTTTTGAGAAGAGAGTGAAGAGAAGAGAAGAGAGAGAGCTGGAGTGGGCATGAATATCAAGGAAGCCAGATTGGAAGGTTTCAGTTGGCACGAATATCGAGGCACTAGTATAACAACACGATTTCCAAGGAAGATTCCAACATTTATTGTAGGCACATTTTTCTAGATAGCCGTACTGTACGGATTCTCCAACATGAGTTTCAAGGTTATTCTTGGCACATATTTCGAGGAAAAATTCTGGGCACATTTCCCAAGACTGTTATCATTTATTTCTGGCATGAATTTCAAGTCCATACAGGTGCATTAATTGCAAAGTCCGTACAACACGCAGTTCGAGGCTTTTCTTGGCACATTTCCTGAGTTTCTGGGCACGAGTTTCAAGAACGGTACTTCAACATTAAATTTTTGCACCGTACAATAGTTTGGGCACAGTTTTCGAGGCAGATTGGGCACAGGTTTCGAGGGCAGACCTGAGCTGATTTTTGGCACAAATTTCAAGAAGGAATTTGCATAGAAATAGAGGCAGCATTAGCACAAAAATCAAGGTAGTCAGCTGGGTGTAATTTCTGGTTGAGATAAGTTGTATTTTTGACTGAAAATTACTGCTCTAATTTTTCCTTAGAAGATATAGTAAAAATATCTCTCTCTTTGACTGGTTTTCCCCGTGGGGGTTTTTGCAGGGCCATTGGCTAAATTTCTGAGTCTGATTTATTTTATGGCATGCATGTTAAATTAGTTCTCTGCCTGTTAAAAGTGTATTTACAGTGTGTTTAACTGTCTGTAATTTTTATAAGTAGTTTCCAGCCAATGCAAAACCGGCTTGGAAGTGAAAACACTAAAAACTTGAAATATACCAGCAAGCTGTAAAAACACAGAAAATTTACATGGTATCAGAGCTTGGGGGAAAAAAATAGTAAAATTTGCAGACACACAGAAATTTCCATATTTGAGTATTTTCTTCTGTTAGTGAACAACACCTTGTTGGGTTGACAGTAGAGATGGTTATAGGACTTAGGTTGGAGGATAGGATGGATGGGACAGGTAACTTTGTGCCATGGAAGGCTAGGATTTTGCTGGTTTTAGAGGAAAATGAGATGTGGGAGGAGGTGGTTAGAAATACTACAACAAACCCCGTTCAAATTCCCGTTGCCACAGATGTAGCAACATTAACAGCCTTCAACAAGAAGGACTGTAAAGCTAGAATAATAATCCTTGATGCAGTTAAAGATCATATCATCCCTCACATTTCAGGCAAAGCTAGGGCACATTTGATGTGGAGTGCTTTGACCAGTTTGTACGAGAGTACCAATGAGAACCGGAAGATGGTTCTTAAGGAGAAACTGAAGAGTATAAAGATGAATGGCGGAGAGGGAGTGACAGCTTACCTTACCAGGATATCTGTAGTTAGAGATGAGCTAGCATTAGTTGGGGAGGTGGTCATTGCTATTGAGCTTGTGCATACAACAGTGAATGGGGATTCCAAGCCTTGGGGTGCATTTGTGCAGGCTATAGTGGGTAGAGAGAATCTACCTTCATGGGAGAGACTGTGGGATGACTTTGTGCAGGAGGAGACCAAGAGAGGTCTCGTACAGGGAAGTTCATCATAGGGTAGGGAAGATGAGGAGAACGTGGCTTTGACAGCAAAGGGGAAGAAGAAGAAGAAGGGTCCCAAGAAGGGTGGGGCCAAGTAGCAGTAGCACCTGGGTGGGTAGAAGAAGGACTTGAGTAAAATCAATTGCTATGGTTGTCAGACATTTGGCACTATGCTTCACAATGTCCAAACAGAAAGAGGAAGGGACAATAGACTGCAGCTTCAACGGATGTTGATGACTTTGGAGACAGATTTCAGAGAGAGTTTTCTTTGTGTGCTGGACAGATTGAGAGAGAGAGAGCCTCTTTAGTTACCAGCACTGATGTGGATATGGAGATTGAGTATTCCTTATTGACTGGGCATCACATGAGTGCATCCACCACTGGCACTTGGTATATTGACAACAGAGCCTCTATCCACATGATAGGAGCTCGAGAGATGTTCTCCGAGCTATCACACACAAGTACAGATGTGGAGGTTGTACTAGGCGACGACACCATTGTTAGAGCAGTTGGTTGGGGGACCATTACATTTCAGAGGGAGTCTATGAGTCCCAGGACTCTGAGGGATGTGTTATATGTCCCTGGGCTGAAGAAGAAACTTGTATCAGTTTCCACGATTGAGGACAGGGGTCTTGGGATATGTTTCTCGGATGGGAGAGTGCAGGTATTCCTCGGGACTACAGGAGAATCTACCTCCATGGACATTGGGGTTAGATGTGGAAAGTTGTACAAGCTCTTGTTTCAGCCACAACACGCTCTAACACACAGCAGCAGCAGTGAGCTATGTGAGATATGGCATCGGAGAATGGCCCACTTACATCACCCAACTCTGATATTGTTGAGGAGCATGGTTATAGGTTTACCCAAGTTCAGCACTGAGCAGAGTGATGTGTGCAGGGGGTGTGCTTTGGGAAAGTACACCAATACTGCTTTTCCAACCAGTGACACTAGAGTAGTAGGAGTGCTTGACTTGATCCATTCTGATATTTGTGGTCCTATGTCATCAGTCTCTTTGACTGGATTTGAGTACTATATCATCTTCATTGATGACTACTCCAGGAAGACCTGGATCTACTTCTTAAGGAGCAAGAAGTCACCTTAGTATTGAGATTCTTCCAAGGGTTCAAAGCCCTTGTGGAAAAGCAGACAGGGAGGAAGATTCAGATGTTGAGATCGGACAATGGGGGTGAGTATACCTCCAAGGAGTTCAATGGATTTTGCACACAGGAGGGTATACAGAGACAACTTATAGTTCCCTACACTCCTCAGCATAATAGAGTAGCAAAGAGGAAGAATAGTTTGATTGTGGGAGCAGCAAGAGCGATGCTCCATGATCATGGTTTACCATTCTTTCTATGGGTAGAGGCATGCAGCACTGCAGTTTATCTACAGAACAGAAGTCCTCACCATGCTTTGGGGAGGAAAACTCCTAAGGAGATGTACATAGGCAAGAAGCCTGAGGTGAGCCACTTTCGTATATTTGGTTCTTTGACTTACTCTCACGTTCCTTCTGAAAAGAGAACGAAGTTTGATCCCATTGCAGAGAGAGGCATCTTTGTGGGATATGATGAGACTTCAAAGGCCTATCGGTTTTACCTTCCTGGTCAGAAGAGAGTTGTTGTTAGGCGGGAGGTGAAGTTTGATGAGAGAGCCTTCAGGAAGTCCAGAGAGATAGAGAAGAGGGAGCCACCGGCTTCCACACCTCAGGTGACTCAGGATTCTTCGATACATATTTCAGGTCCACAGGTTTCCAGAGTGACTGGATCACAGAGTACATGCACAACTTCTACAGGTTCAGTGGTTCAGGTGACAGGTACTTCAGGGATGTGTTCAAGATCTGGTTCTCAGGTTACAGGTTCTTCAAGGACTGGTTCATCAGTCACTGGTACTTGGGGTGTTGGACCTTCTTCTTCTGGGAGTTCTTCAGATGAGGATAGACCAATATGGGAGGAGCTTTCAAGGAAGAGGAAGCCTAAATGGCTCCAAGACACCTTGAAGGAAGCAGTGGCATTTGGTAGACCCCAAGAGGAGATTAGGACACTAGTAATGCTAGATAGACTAGGTATGGCTCTTGTTGCGAGTCTTCGTGATTCAGAGCCTTCCACATTTGAGGAGGCTTCTCAACATCAGGTTTGGAGAGATGCCATGATGGAAGAGTACCATTCCATCATGAAGAATGGTGCTTGGGAGATAGTGCCGAGACCAGAGGGGAAGTATGTTGTGACTTCCAAGTGGATCTACAAGGTAAAGAATGCTGCGGATGGTAGTGTGGAGAAGTATAAGGCTTGGTTTGTGGCTTGGGGGTTTTCACAGGTTGAGGGAGTTGATTATGATGATACCTTTGCGCCAGTTGCTCGGTATTCTTCCATCAGCGCAATGATTTCTATATCAGCAGAGATGGGTTGGAAGATCCACCAGATGGATGTGAAGACCGCATTTCTCAATGGTCTTCTACAAGAGGAGGTGTACTTAGAGCAGACACAGAGATTTGAGATTCATGGGAGAGATTCTCATGTGTGTAGGCTGAGGAAAGCCTTTTATGGACTAAAGCAAGCTCCTAGAGCTTGGTACTCCAGGATTGATGCATACTTGACTTCGATGGGTTTTCAGAAGAGTGAAGCTGATCCCAACCTTTACTACATTGTGGTTGGTGGAGATCCTCTCATTCTTTTGTTATATGTTGATGACTTGTTTATCATTGGAGAGGAGTGTCTCATTGCACATTGCAAGAGAGACCTTGCTACTGAGTATGAGATGACTGACATTGGGTTAATGCATTACTATTTGGGGATGGAGGTTTGGCAAGAGCCTGGACATATTTTCTGGGACAGGGGAGGTATGCAGTTGATATTCTGAAGAGATTTCGGATGGAGGATTGCAGGCCGATGTCTACACCTATGATCACCAACTGGAGGCAACTTCATGCTTCCGAGGGTAAGTTGGTGGATCCTACACTTTACTGTCAGTTCATTGGGTCGTTGATGTATTTGGTCAACACCAGGACAAACTTGTGTTTTGCGGTGAACACTCTTAGCCAGTTCATGGTGGATCCTAGGAGTGTACATTGGACTGCCATAAAACATGTGCCTAGATATCTTGCAGGTACAATGGACTATGGTTTAGATTACAGGGGTTCGGGTGGAGTCAGTTTGGTTGGTTTCACAGATTCAGACTGGGAAGGCAGTGTGAGGGATTGGAAGAGCACTTCTGGTTGTTGTTTCAGTTTGGGCTCGATAGTAGTGTCGTGGTTCAGTCGGAAACATAAGTCTGTTGCATTGAGTTCCGCCGAGGCTGAGTATATGGCAACTAGTCAGGATACTTGTGAAGCACTGTGGCTTCACAAGATGTTGGTAAACTTATTTGATCAGGAGCTTAGGCCTACAGTGATCTACTGTGACAATAAGAGTTGCATTCAACTCTCTGAGAATCCAGTGTTCCATGACAGGTCAAAGAATATTGAGATCAGGTACCATTTCATCCATGACTACATTCAGAGAAGAGCAGTTGAGTTGCAGTACATATCCACTGATGAGCAGGTAGCAAATATTCTGAAGAAATCTTTGGGGAGGGGTAAGTTTGTCTTCTTTAGAGACAAGTTGGGAGTGGTGCAGAACACCTTCCTCGGTAAGAGGGAGTGTTATTTTTTGTACCTAGGGAAGTGTTCCCCTAGTGACTTTTGCCTAAGTCACTTAAAAAGGGAGAAAAGTGACCCTTGCATTAAATGACTTGAGAAAAGCATTTAATTTGACTTTAGAACATAAAGTCACTTTTTTATAAATTTAAGTGGGTGAGTGAAATTAATATTTATGAGAAATAAATAGGAGCATTTAATTTCAACCGTAGATCTAATCTAATCTCATCCATTGATTTGAGAGAACCCTAGGGTTTGAACAAAAATGCAAGGGAGGCAAGAAAGCATTCACTTGTTTTTGAGAAGAGAGTGAAGAGAAGAGAAGAGAGAGAGCTGGAGTGGGCATGAATATCAAGGTATCCAGATTGGAAGGTTTTCAGTTGGCACGAATATCGAGGCACTAGTATAGCAACATGATTTCCAAGGAATATTCCAGCACTGAAATCGAGGAAGATTCCATCATTTATTGCAGGCACATTTTTCTAGACAGCCATACTGTACGAATTATCCAGCATGAGTTTCAAGGTTATTCTTGGCACATATTTTGAGGAAACATTCTGGGCACATTTCCCAAGATTGTTAGCATTTATTTCTGGCATGAATTTCGAGGCCGTATAGGTGCATTAATTGCACAGTCCTTACAACATGCAGTTCGAGGCTGTTCTGGGCACATTTCTCGAGTTTTTGGGCATGATTTTCAAGAATGTAGTTCAGCATTAAATTGCTGCACCGTATAGCAGTTTGGGAATAGTTTTCGAGGCAGATTGGGCATAGGTTTCGAGGGAAGAACTGAGCTGATTTTTGGCACACATTTCTAGAAGGAATTTGCACAGAAATCGAGGCAGCATTAGCACAGAAATCGAGGCAGTCAGTTGGGTGTAATTTCTGGTTGAGATAAGTTGTATTTTTGAATGAAAATTACTGCTCTAATTTTTCCTCAGAAGAAATGATAAAAATCTCTCTCTCTGACTAGTTTTCCCCGTGGGGGTTTTTCCAGGGCCATTGGCTAAATTTCTGAGTCTGATTTATTTTATGGCATGCATGTTAAATTAGTTCTCTTCTTGTTAAAAGTGTATTTACAGTGTGCTTAACTGTTTCCAATTTTTATAAGTAGTTTCTAGCCAATGCAAAACCGGCATGGAAGTGAAAACACTAAAAACTTGACATAAACCAGCAAGCTGTAAAAACACAGAAAATTTACAATTTTGCCATTCAACCTAACTAATTAATTAATAACCACAATATTGAGCCCAATATTGCATACACACACACCTAAGATCCAATAATGCACATGACAAATCATAGAGTTGTTGTTTTTGTCTATGAAGCTTGAGAACATGATTGAGATAACTGTTCTAGTTTTTTTTTTTAATAACAAAAATGTCTTAACATTGTATTAGAAAATGTTGTAGTGAAGTTGAACAATGTTGTAGTAAAAAATTAGAGCATATTGAGTTTTAAAGAGATTCTTCTCTATGTTATCAGCCTAGCGTATCCTATAAGATTTTATATTTCTTATTACACAACTTAACATAGTACTACTAGAAGTATAGATTCTACAAAAGACATCGAGAAGCAAAGCAAACTTGCAGAACATTGATTGAAACTTGGGTAAGGGTAGGCACACTTGCTCATTACATCATCTCGGGCTTGATTGGAAGCTATTGATTCTCGATTGTTTGCCTCCATGTCCTCATGTAGCTGGTGGACTATTTATTCTTCCTTGAATTCAATAGGAAAGGAGCCAACTAAAGTATTTAGTTTTGCATCTGTAGATGATGAACCCTTGTTGAGAGATATCACCATTGCTTTGAGCTTAACACATTCCTCTTCTAAATAGTGAATTTGTCGCTTTTGCTTAACTAAAATGTCCATGATAATTTCATTTTGGGAGACCTGTTGATGCTCTAGTTCATGAGCTTTCATAGTGACTAAGAAAATAAAGGTTCTATTCCTATTAATCAAATCCTCTTGGCATCTCAAAAACCTACAAATTTCCTGTATATCCCTTTGACAATTGGATGGATGGTCATCCATGACTTCCAATAGCTCGTTCGCCAGTCTCCACATAGAATTGATTGCATAGACCTTTGACCCCCAATTCAAACTACAAACAAAGTAGGAATGCTAAGACTAAAGCACAAGGAAAGGTTTGGCCCTAGCCATCGTCCGAACACAGGAACTAGGGTTCCATATCCTTCTTGAGGAAAGAACTAGTCCTTAGGGATTGTCCAAGAAAGACTTAAAAAACCCATGAAAGAAAACCAAAAACATAAATATACTAGAATTCTATAGTACCGAGAGGGCCAATTCTAACTTACCACCTTGGAATGAGACAACCAAGTGCAAAATCGGGTAGCATATGTCCCATATCCACATTCCCAACTAAAACCCATGCCTTCAATATCCTAAACTTGGTGGAGTAGAGGCATGTGTGGAGTCGATGTTGTTCTTAATGCATTGTCCCTTCCTTGGTTGTGAGAGTTAATGCCCTTGCTATGTGGATTTACCATGAAATTGTTGATTAAGTGGGTAATAAACTTAGGGAATTGAGTTGAAATTAAATTCTCCATTTCAATAGAGTTTCTTATTCGAGTCTCGAGGCCTGATTAGTGATACAATTTGCTCCAAAGTTTAACATTGTTAAGATATTAAAGCAATGGACCTCCTTAGGTGACTGCGTTTCACTTTTTATGCTTGAGATGATGTGTGCAATATTTTTCGTCTTTTGGGAGAGAGTTATTTAAACATTGGATTAAATCAAGGAGCCTTGAAGTCACACAAGGTTTTTTTTTTATCTTTAATGAATTTTCCAACTTAATGCCTTGAAGGAGAGCATATGCATCTACTTGATTGTTTGTCTCTATTCCTATTCCCCAAGAAAAACTGATTTCTTAAGGTCCCCCAATATCACAGATGAGCCCCCCCAAACCTGCCACCCCTTAACACCCCTTAATTGTTCTAGGTTGCAAGCTCATGCCATTTGAGAAATGCCAGGGTCCAATGAATCTTTTGTTGAGTCAACTAAACAATTGATGGTGTTTGGTGGGGAAAAAGTCAGTTTGATATTCTTCCTAGCCAAGGTTTTTGTGATTAGATTCCTAGTGCCCTTAATATATGGCATTGTGATCCATGTGCCTCCATTTTATTTTGATGATTACTTTGGGTATTACTTGTGATGCATAGACCTCTTTCTTGCTTTGAAAAATATTGTCGATAAAGTTGTGTAGGTGCAATATTTACCATTTTTCATCCATTGATGAAACTTTGCTTTCTTCCTCCAAAGTTTGATGAATCAAATAATATTTATGTTCCAATCCTTGTCTCATTTTTTTCTCTAAATGACACCCTTTACATAATAATTTAGTTGGTACTATTACCTACCAAGAATCAAAATATAGAATATATATTAGATGGAGAAATAGTACGTTGATTACTTTTTCTTTGTGAGGTATTGTCATTGATACAATAATATCCCATTCATTGATGAAATTGAAGAAGTGATCAAATTTACCTGATATTCTTTCTAGCCAAGGTTTTGTGATTAGATATGTAGTGTCTTTAATATATGGCATTGTAATCCATGTGCCCTCCATTTTATTTTGATTCTTACTTCATGTATTACTTGTGATGTAGAGATCCTCTCTCTTGCAAGGCAAAATATTGTCGATGGAGATGTGTAGGTGCAATATTATGTGGTGAAGATTGAGAATTTTTATGAATTTACCGTTTGTCATTCAATAATGAAACTTTTCTTTCTTCTTCCAAGGATTGATGAAACAAATACTATTTATATTCTAGTGCTTGTCTCTTTTTTTCTCTTTCAATTAGACTCTTTCTTGCCAAGAGTCAAAATATATATTATATTTTAGATGGAGAAATAATATGCTAATTACTTTTTCTCCATGAGGTATTGCCATTGATACAATAATATCACATTCATTGATGAAGAAGAATTAACCAAATTTACTTGACATGTTCCATTCTAGTCCATGAAAGCAGAGGATAAATTATTACTACACCCAAAAACTAGGTGCAAACAACCAAATCGATTGGCCCAGTGGATATAAAAAATACAAGAACAAAGACAACAATTGGAACAAAGAATGCAATTGCATTATAGGGTCACAATTGTACGGATTGAGTAGGTTCAAGTTGACCTAACATGAAACCTATTGGACTTAAAACACGATGAAGAGTAACAGAAGTCCAAAAACCACCTTATTGACACCAATAAGTAAAAATTCCTTGTGCTTCAGGACCCCATAATAGTAGCAAGGAATGTGCTAAACATTTAATCTGAGTACAAATTGCAATAATGAGGAAATTGCAACCTTCTAGATAGTAATTTCCACTTTGTGACCCTCTATCTTGCAAGTGAAAAAATTCATTCTCTTTGTCCAACAAAGGAAAACCATTCTATGTCTTGCAAGGGTACACTTTGGTTTTGAATGGATGCAAAATTCTACTATCTCTATTAGGGAAAACCTTGATTTTGTTAGTAAATATCCACCATAATTTCCAAATAACTAGTCTTGCATGGAACATTAGATGCAACTATAGAACACAAATAATAGGGAGTCGAAACCAAAAATTATAGTTTATTTCAAAACATAAAAGAAAGAGTTGTAAGCTTGGGTCAATTTTCTAAAATAATCCTTATTTATGCATATCTTCATTCCCTTTCTCCAATGAATCTAACAAAGGAAACTTTCCTTGTAAACTAACTGTTGTTTTGATCCTAAAACTACCTTACCACAACTACGCTATGGAGGCCCCACAAGAAATGGACCAATACTTACTAACTACTAATTTAATCAAAACACGGTCCTATTTTTACTCAACAAATCTACATATGGAGGAGTGCATCATCCTATCATTCTTTTAAAATTTTGAACCCCTTGGTTTAGATGAATCTAGTTTGTTAAACCTTATGAGTTCTTGTCCCGTGATCCAAGTGTTGTTTGAATTTGACAATCCTTGTCATTTTAGTAAATGCAATTTATAAGTATTTGATCTTGTAGCAGTAACCTTAACATCTTAGTATTTTTCTGTGGTAACTATTAGGTCCACTCTACTTGTGTAGGTAAATCATGACTTGCTCACCTTCCTTTTACACCTTTTTCTCTCAGATGTAGCTTGCACTCCTCTTATACTTCTCATCTATGAATCATAGCTTCAACTTGACTTCTCATTGCCCATCATGCATATGTTTCACAAAATCCTCCACAATTTGAATCACTCATATTGTCTCAAGATCAATTAGGTCTACTATCCCTTTTGATGTAGACCTATTAAGGTTAGATCTGAAAGTAAACTTAGCATGTGCCAAAACCAAATCCCATTGCCTTGGATTTGTAAATTTTCCTATCCCTAGGTGACTGTTGTCCTTATGTTCTCAAATAAATAAATTGTTATTTAATTTTCATAAATTAAATTCTTCACATAGCAATAGTCACACATATGGCTAGAAAATGAACAATGGAAGCATAAACACAATAAACAAATAATTTACTCATTCAAATCAACCTTTCATTAATAATTCAAAGCTTTCAAGGAAACCTCCACATACTGTCAAACTAACATTGGTATGGTACACTCAAATGGAACAAATCTGCACACTTATTACGGAAATTGCCCTTCAAAATCAAGGAAATAGCCTGTTGTACAAGTTGTCTGTATGGATGTACAAAAATGTTCCATACAATTATATAGATGTCTTTAGAACAGTACAAATATGTCCGTATGACAATACAAATTTGTCCTATACAAACTTGCGCACTGTCCTCTACATGGTTGCTGAAATGGTTCCTCTTTGGCGCTCTAAATTTGTCTAACCAAATTGTCTTTGAGTGAATGATGAATCTCTTAACCCTCTACTTGACTGGCCTTTATATTTTAGCTAAAACCGTAATCTCTCATTGAGATGTATGGTTGAGATTAGTTTAAATCACTAAAGTATTAAAAATACACTTTATTCGACTCAACAACTAAATATAATACTTTCACTTTATCAATATAGTGAATTACAAAATAGAATTGTCTTGGATGATTTCTCGCACATTTGACATTAAACCTATGCAAAAGTTCATGTTCTGAGCTACACTTTTCAACAATCCCTCTCATCAACGAAGGAATTATGCAAAATCCAAGTTTTCCTTTGAATGCTTCAATCTTCCCTTTTGCTGAGGGCTTGGTTATAATATCATCAACCTGCTGATTTGTGGGTACATGATAGAGATTTACTGTTCCCTTCTTAATCCCGTCTCAGATGAAGTGATATTTGATCTCAATGTGCTTGGACCTATCATGGAAAACTGGATTCTCAGAGATTTTGTTACAACTTTGTCTATCACAACAAATCACTGTCGGATCCAACTCTTGATCAAATAAACTCGTGAGTAACTTACGAAGCTAAATGACCTCACAACTCGCTATACTATATGCTATATACTCTGCCTTTGTTGAACTGAGTGCCATGGAATATTTCTTTAGATCGAACTAGAATATCATTGCTGATCCTAAGCTAAAGCAACACCCTGAGGCGCTCTTCATGTCTGATGCATTACCTACCCAATCTAAGTATGTATACCCTTGCAACGTCACTTCACCATCTCCTATATATCTCAACCCATACTCCACCATGCCCCTCAAGTATCCGAGGACATGTTTTTCTACTACCCAATGATCCTACCTTAGTTCCACCATGAATTGAATGAAGGTGTACATTGAAAAATATATATCTCGACTAGTGTTAACCAAATACATCAAGAAACCTATTAGTTGTCTTTATGATGTGGTAATATATAAATTTGAAGTAGTTACCTTCTTCATATTAGTGATCATAGGCGTGGCCATGGGTTTTCCATTCAAAATATCTTCCACCATGGAATCCCTCCAAACCTGTTGGTTGTCTACATCCTGAAAAATTGGAAGGCTCAAAATCTATGATGTTTCCCATCAATTCCATGCAGTTTGGAAAATCATTCGAAGGTCTACTCTCCCTAAATGAGATCTTAACAGCCTCAACATGCTACTGAGCATTCTTCAATGTTTGAGTGAACCATTAGGATTTGATCCTAATAGAACTAGTAGGAGATGGTTGTTCCTCCTCTACATCTAGATGTTTATGTTCTGACATGGAAGTCACTAGTGAGTTCTAGTTCAAAGATTTCTACTCCTCATCATCTGTCCTTGGTATTGGCTCATGAGACTTCCTGGATGCAAAGTCTTTCCCAAACTTTACATCTCTGCTTAAAATTGTCTTTCTCTCACATGGAATATAATCTTGCAGGCCTTTGAATTCTCACGGTATCCAACAAAAAAACCTTTCTTGCTGGAGGGTTCCAACTTGGTCCTCTTCTTCACTAGTATATGGATGTAAATTGGACAACCAAAAATGCGAAAATGACTCACCTATGGCTTCACACCAGTGAATTCCTCCTCTGGTGTATTGTCCCCCAAAATCCCGTGAGGACACCTGTTCTGGATGTAAACCATTGCATTGCATTATTTTACCCATAACAACATCGAAAAATCCTAGTAATGTATGTGGACTTAGCTTCCCCTATGTTGGATCAGTTCTTCCACTTTGCAACCCCGTTCTATCGTGGGTTGTATGGAATAATGAAATCCCACTTGATTCTTGCATCCTTGCAGAAATACCCAAAATCATTGGAGGTATACTCACCCCCCTTGTCTGATCTCAAAGCTTTGATATTCTTTCCAGTCTAATTCTCCACAAGAGATTTGAACTCCAAAAACTTGCTAAAGACCTCACCCTTCGTATTTAGGAAGTAGATCCAAGTTTTGCAAGAAAATTTATCAATGAAGGAAACATAATACATTCTTCCTATGATTGATGATATTGACATCAGTCCAAATACATCAGAGTACACCAAATCTAGGATCCAATTAGACCTATGCTTACTGCTTGTGAAAGAGTCCTTGGCATGATTGCCAAGTGTGCACCTTTTGCATACACCTTGCTGCTCAATGTTGAATTCTAGAAGGTATGTTATGATATCCCTCAGAATAGTTGATTCTTAATGATGTAGGTGCCCTATACTCTTATGCCATAACTCACACAAGTTATTTGTGTTATGCACCGGGGCTCGAACAAGTTCATCGTGTAACCTGTATAAATTTCCCTCCCTAACCCCAATCACCCAAGTTGATATTCGGGCTAGAATCCTTCGGTATTATGAGGACTTGTTGGTTCTTGAACTATAATACATATCCCTTATCTTCCATGATTGAAACCAAATGAAAATTATTTCTGATACCTGGAACAAATAACACATCATCAAAGTTTAAAGAGTTGGAAAGGAATGGTACCAACTCTTGCGACTGGAAACTTGGCATCATCACCAAGCTCGACCTGAACCCTTGAGACATGCTTCTTTAGACTTGAAAAAATTCCTAGGATGATGTCATATGTCTTGATGCTCCAATATCCACATACCATGTGTTCTTTGGAACTATGCTAGAAGAAAGGAAAGACACCATCAATAAATCCTTCTCGAATTTGTAGGCATACTTGTTCATCTGAGTTTCAATGAGGCTGCTACTTGATTCTGCTACTACTTCCCTTTACCCTTCTTCTCCAGACACTATGATACATAATGTCCATTCTTATGACATATGAAGCAATTGATTTTACTCAATTCCTTCTTCCCTAGCTGTAAGGATGACTCCTCACTCTTCACCTTCCCTTGTTGGGTCCTTTGCCTCTTCCCTTCTTTGTTTGACCAATTAAGGCATCATTACTGTCACCTCCCTTCCTACTGGCCTTGGACTCCATCTGATTTTTTTCCTGGATACAATCATCCCACAACCTTTCCCAAGCACAAACACCTTGGAAACATGTTTCCCATTGAGGTGGGAACCCATTCAATGCCTTATTTACTATCTTATGATGGATAAGATGATCCTTTATAGAATTCATGATCATATGATTGGTCACTTTTTAATTCTTGTAAGATTCCAAAATCCGCATATCTGTCAGTAAAGTCATTGCATCCTTAACAATATCCCAGAGATCATTCTCTTCTAATAAAAGAGTTACCCTGAATTTCCATGATAGGAAATTTAAGGAACCATCCAATATATCCTTGAACCTGAGGTTAGATGATGCCATCCCTAAGATGCACCCAAAATCCTACTCTTTTGATCCTCTCATTCAAAGTAGCTCTGATACCATGCAAATTTTCCTAATCCTATGTGAATGATGTCCTTACGTTCTCAACAGATAAACTATTATTTAATTGACATAAATTAAATTCTTCACATATCAATAGTCATAGATATAACTGTAAAATGAACAACAGAAGAATAAACAAAGTACATAGATAATTGACTCCTTATCAACCTTTCATTAATAATTCAAAGCTTAGAAGGAAACCTCCATATACTACCAAACTGACAGTTGTATCAAACACTCAAATGGAACAAATATGCACACTTACTAAGGAAAAGCGCTATTCAAAACTGAGAAAATAGCCTACTTGCCGTTGCTTGTTCTATAGGTTTTCTATATGATTGTATAGACACGCTTTGTATGGTCATACAAGTATGTCTGTAGGATGGTACATATTTGTCCTGTACGGACTTGCACACTGCCCTTTACTTGGTTATTGAAACTATTCCTCTCTGATGTTCTAAATCTACCCGACCAAACTATCTTTAAGTGAATAATGAATATCTTAACCCTCTACCTTGACTTATCTTTATACTTTAGGTGAAGCCCTATTCTACCAAAACCCTAATCTCTTAGTGAGATGTACGATTGAGTTTAGTGTAAATCACTAATGTATTAAAAATACACTGTATTAGACTCAACAACTAACTATAAGATTTTCACTTTATTAATAATTTGAATTACAAACTAGAATTGGCTTTAATGAGTTCCTGCACATTTGACAATAAACTTGCACATAAGTTCATGTTAGAGCTACAAATTTCGACAAGATTCTCACCAACTAGGATTTGAAGAAAATTGCCTATACCTCTATAAGTTATCTTTGTTTTCCCATATTTCTAAGGCCGATACGATGAACTATATTGCATTTTTCTTGTTAATATTCCTCCATGATATCCTCCAAAAAAGACTAAGAAAAATTATATCTCGGTCACTTGTGATTGTCTTGGGCATCCCATGTAAGCACATAATCTCTTTAAACAAAATATCAACAGGCTACTTGCTTCATTATTTTTATTACATGGAATAGGGTCATATTTTAGAATTGGTCCAACACCACACAAATGGAACGATTACCTCTTTGAGTATAAGGAAAACCTAAGACAAAGTCCATGGAACATCCATCCATAGCCCTTTAGGCACCTTGAAGGTTTTATACACATCGATGTTTTGTTGTCCACCTTTAGCAACTTGATAAATTCTATATGCAGAATTAATTTTATTGATATCCTTCCTCATTTGAATCCAACATTTTTTTCACTTACCAATATGTAAGCCTTGTCCCTACCAAAATTACCTACCAAGCCATGTGAATTTATTTCCCTATTCTCTTTTTTCATCCTAGGTCCAATAGAAATACAAAGTTGGAGTTCCTTCAACAGAAATCGATCAACCATCAAATATTCTTCATAAAAGCATTTACTTGCATTTGCTAGATTGTTGAAATCTTTGATAATTTATCTCAAATAGGGATTGTTTGCATATTCTTCCTTCATTTCTTCAAACCTGACAACCTCATTGTTGATTGTGACAAGCAGGCAATATCTCCTACTTAATTTATCAACCAAGACATCAATTTTCCCACTTATATGTTTCTCAACAAAATGTAAAACTTTACAAAAATGGGACCCATTTTACATGCTTATGGGACAACTTAGCTTGAGAATTTATACATTTCACTGTTTGATATCTGTCAACAAGATGCATTCTCTATGCATAATATAGTACCTCCATTTTTTCATTGTTTGGATAATAACATATACTTATTTATAATAAGTGCCATATCTTTTCTTAGCATCATTTAAATTTTCACTAAAATAGGCCAATGGTTTGCACTCTTAGCTTAACACTCCACCAATCTCTATTGTTGAAGCATCACACTTGATGGCAACTAAGCTTTCAAAATTGATTAACACTAGGAATGAATCTTTGGTCACCTTTCTTATGAGATGTCCAAAGCTACTTTTGGTTTCCTTAGTGTTGGAATATTCTCACCATCTCATTTTGGTTTTGCATGCTTTGCATGCATGCGTGCATTCCATGCAACACTCCATTCATCCATGCATCAACAATTGAGTCTCCTAGCACCTAGTCCTTATTTTGGGCCCCTTGGAGCTTGTTTTTGGCCATCATTATCCCCTCTAGACACTTAGTGTGCCTTGTTTCCATTACTGGAGTTACAATGCGCCCTCATGTACAAATTTAGGAGATCCGACAATCAGTTCCATGATTTAGGGAACCTTGTCCCCTTGATTGCTCAGTTAACTGACTGTAGCTCCTAGTTGATTGCTAATGAGTATAGGAGTGCCCTCCTTGACCATTGACATATAGTTATGTGCCCCCTTGGAGTCTCCTTCCCTATTTTGGTGCCCACATGATTCATTTATGCTCAGTCCTACTCCAGTTGACTGATTATTCATCATTGATGGCCACTAGACCTTATTGTGAGATGGTTCCAACACAAACTAAGCCTAGAATTGAGGTGAATTCGAATCCTCCTGAGTGTATCAAATTGAATCCATTGGAACATTCTTTGATTGCCAACTTACAACTGATTAATGTATCAACAACAATTTTTCATGTGTGTTTCAGTTTTATGAGTGAATTGATTCATGTTTTTGTCTAATTCTTTTCAGTAATTACATTGTGAAATTGTGAGGTTTGTTCAAGTTCAATGATCTACCCCTGTGGAATTTCACACTTAGTCCATGAAAATAACTTCTTTTTTGTGCAATTTGTCAATGAAGCACTTCATTGAAATTCCTAATATACCTCTTCTAAAAGTTTACTAACCCATGGAGACTCCTCACATTCATAATTTTTTGAGGAGTAGGCCATTCAAGTATCACTCTAATATTTTTTGGGTCCATGGTCACTTCCTCTGATGGGATCACATTCCAGAGGAAAACCAACTTGTCTCGACAAAATTGACTCTTCCCAAGGTTCACAAGCAATCTTTCTACTCTTCAATACTCTTCCAAGTTTTTACTAAAACTCAAAATGTCATCAAAATAACTTATGACAAATTTCCCGTTGTAGGGCCTAAATCCTTCATTCATAGTTTGCATAAAAGTGGCAGGATCACTAGATAATCCAAATGATATCGTCAACCATTAATGCAAGCCATTCGTTTGTCTTGAACATTGTCTTCCATATATAACCTTCTTCAATCTATATTTGATGGTAACCACTCATCTAATCCACTTCGGAGAAGATTTAATTCACACTGTCCACGTAATCTAATATGTTGTCCATTCTAAGCAATGGATATCAATACTTCGTTGTGATCTTGTTGATAACTCTAGAGTCCACACAAATTTTCCATTGTTATCCTTTATTAGGTGAGGGTAGAGATGGTGTAGCACAAGGATTCATTGTTTCTTAGGAATATTTTTTTCTAACAAATAAGAAATTTGCCTTCTCATTTCATTAACTTTTAGTAGCTTGGTTAGGAAGTTTTGAACCTGGAACCAAGTCAATATGGTGTGTAATGCCTCGTAAGGGAGGTAAACTGGTCAATAAGTCTATTGGAATTACATAAAAATATTCAATCGATAATTTTTGCACTGCTTCCAAGAGTTTGCACTCTTTAGGTTCCCTTTCTTCTATTGGGCATAGTAGATAACATACTTCTCTTTTAGTTAGTTTACATAAATTCTTATAACCCATTGTTACAAGACACAAAATCGACATTTTATATGCCCTTTACTTTTTGCATAGTTTCATTAAATGTTTCTTCCCTTTTGGTTGTACTTCATGGGTGTTCACTTGTCCATGATGTATTACCTTCTAGTCATATTGCCTAGGCATTCTCAACAACAAATGACATGCATCCGTGTGAACCACCTCATATAACACTTTGTCTTAACAAGGATCAATATTAAAATCAACCAACAAAGATTAATCCACAAGCACGATAAAATATTTTTCAACCATAAAATATTATAACGATTTGATTTTGGAATGAAAGCACATGTAATTTTTGGACCATTCCCTTACTTACCAAATTGCTAGTAGACCCTCCATCAAATATCACCTTACATACTTTGTTCTTGCACTTGCGTTTTTTTCAAAAGAAACTTTTCATTCTCCAATAAGTTTCCAAGTTCTCTTTCCGTCTTAATATCAAGGTCCTTTCTGGCATCGAGTTTTATGCAATCTCTACTTGTACTTATTGTGTTGTAGACAATGCCTAGGTTACAAATTCCATTTTGGAGTTTTGGGGATAGTCTAGGGCATTATGGGATTCACCATACATAAAAAGTTTTGATGTATTTTAGTAACTAAATGTTTGTCCTCTTCCCCTACCTCTAAAACCACCTATCACTTTGGAGCATCTTCAACTTCATGCCTTCCTTAAGCTCTTCATTCTTGGTAAATTGTGAGGAGCTTCCTTTTCCTCTAAAGGAAGTATTGTCTCCTTTCTTGGTCAATGAATTAACCTTACCCCAACTCAGTTTCTTTTCAACTTTCCAAGAATTGATATGCTTCATCTACTAAGTTCGACTTGATTAGGCCAACTCATATTGGAGTTAGATTTGTAGTCCATCGGCATACCTTGTCGGAGATGCTCATTGCTTTCTTGTTTTCTCTTATCTACAATTTCATATAAAATAATGCGTATTCATTAAAACAACTCCTTTTGCCCCAATTTTATAATTGTTTGAACACATTTTGCATATAATGTATCGTTATAAATTTGGCTTTTAACTCTTTTATCTCTTTTAGCATATTGAGCTATGCTTTGATCTTGTCTTTACCTTGTCTTATACAGGTATTTTGAAGGTTATCCCACCATAAAGAAACATGTGACTTCATCCTTGCCACTGTAAACTTTACTCTACTCGAATCCTTTTCATACATGTTTTCTATATCATAATACCTCTATTTTTTATAGCCAATTTATCAACACATCAGGTTTTAGATCACCCTTGAAGTCTAAAACCTTGGCTTTAACTTTAGTCCTTTGTTTCATAAGGGATTATATCAACATTTCCATGGATACATTGCTCCAACTAGAGTTCTCACCTTTTCTTGTTCATATTCTAACTCATACTGTAGGAATCTTACTTCAATTACTTCTAATCTCCTAAGAAATTCATCCCCATCACTTCGTCTGAATTCAATATTCCTCCTATATATTATTTCCCAGTGTAAATGGACTCCCCTTTGGGACATTTTATGGGTTGCTTTGATACCAAAACTAATGTAGATATCCCCTATTTTGTCAGGAAAAAATACCATGCTCTTTGTCCAACAAGGAAGAACCTTTGTTATGTGCCTTGAAATGGGTAGAATTTTGTTATGAATGGAAACCTTTGTCTTGTAAGGAAATCTACACTATCATTTTTTAGGACCTGGACTTGTAGGGGAAAGTGGATGCAACTAACAACCAACTTAGTTCACTTTTCTTAAACAAATCCTATTTATTCATCTCTTCATCCTTGTAATGTACTTGCCTTGTGGCAAGCGATGAACCCTCATCAACTCATCCATTGACATATTGAGTGCATGGGAAATCGACATGCCCGACATGAATAAGAAATGGGTCGATGCCTTTGGGGACATTTGGAAGCACACATGGAAATTGTGGGAAATGATGGATCAAACATGGGCATGACGCTTTCGACAGTGGGCATGCAACCAAGACGCTTCAATGAGTCGGAAAATGCTTTGGAAAGGGGAGCATCAGAAAGGGGTTTTGATAGTTGGAAAGAAGATTTAGAAGGATTTGAACAGCATGAAGAGATTCCGTTGGGTCCACTTTCCCAAGGCATGGTGGGAAGACACCATAGGAGGAGTAAAATGGTTGCACACCACTCCAGGAACATGTGGATGCCATCGGTACAACACTCGAGTTCGTGGAAAAATGGGATTGGATGCACACCAAAGAATTGAAAAAATAGTCAGCAAAGGGAGCACTTGATGAAGGTATACCCAAGATAAGGCATTGTAGAAGTGCCCAAGTGTTTGAAATGTGGGTTGGTAGAGCTATTGACAGGCCTCTACGGGAATACCATAGAGAGAATTCCTACTTTCCTTGGGGTTTAGAAACGACACATCCCTTAGAAGAGGTATTGGGAAAGGAAGGCTTGGGAACCCACTTATGAGGAGAATGAAGTCTCACCCCATATATATAAGTTGGGCACGCAAGTATATAAGACATCAAGGGAAGATACCAAGAAGTCATCTAACCAAAGAGCCTAAGGTAAAGGGAAAATGGTTCTATGGTTGGAGGGTGTCGAGGTAGAGCATCCAATACAACAGGCTTCAGGAGATACATAGGCAGTAGCAAGTGAATTGGGAGAGTTTGCTCTAGAGCATCCAAGGGGTTCTATTTGTTGTATTTTGGGTATTAGGTTGAAGGTCGCACCCCCTTTATATCATAGGTTCCATCCATTTCCAGGACCACATGTTGTAACTTGTTCACTTAATAAAGTATTTCTAGGTGTTGGGTTTGGGCACCCACCTGATATATTGTGTTTGTGGTTTTGTCTCTTTGATGTAATGATTAAATTTGCTAAGTATAGAACACACACATAATCAATTCTAAGTCCAAGTGTAGGTTGGGGAAGGTTGTTGGGCACAATTGACCTAAATGACAGGTAGCTCATGGTAGAAGGTATGGGCATGCTGTGAGTGAAGAGGCGTAGTCCACTGAAGAGTAACTTCAGGTGATCAAGTCCTCATCAAAAAATTTAGGTGGTGACAAATGATCGTTGAGGTTAGGGAAATCCTACTAAAACCAAGATTCGGGGTTGTAACAGTTGGTGTAATAACCAAGATAATCCAAAAGAACCGTTTCGAGAGTGCTCTTCACCGTTGTCCCAAATTTTATAGTTGGTATCAGGGAAATTTTTTTGTTGAAGTTTAGGTTTCGTTAGAAGGACGTTCGCAGTTGAAGAGCATGTTGACAAAAAACCCCAACGAAAGAAGATGGGTGCACATAACATTCATTGCGGAGCACCTAGAGAACAATGTGCCTAGGAAGATATGGTGCACCCAAAAAATAGTGTGCCCAGGAAGAGAACATGCACCTAGAAAATGGTGTTCCCAGAAAGTAGTGCACCTGGAAGATAGGGTGCCTAGAAGGAAACAATGGTCATCGATAAAGATGTTCCGATCAACAACTATGTGGTTCGACAGAAGTGCACATGTCGATAGAAGAATCTATCGGTAGAACAACTTCTGTCGGCATAATAGTGACCATTTGCACATAATGGGGAAAGAGGTCATTGAAGAAATCCAATAAGGAACCATTGGTACTTAAGGTACATATTGATATTTTGGACTACAAGTGAGGCTAGTCACTCAAAAAAGTGACTATGTATGAGAGATTCACCATGGAGGTTTTGGAAGATGAAGTTGGTTCAAGGCACGAGGAAAGTGATGATGGGAAGTCCTTAAAGGTCACCAAGACAAAGGAAGGGATGGTGGCATTGGAGAGTCTTCTTTAACGGATTGGGGAGTCCTTACATCAAGAGAGAAAATCTAGGGATTTTGTGGAGACACGGGTGAAATGCACCATTGGGAAATGCAATGAGGAAACCACACTAAGTTTGGATGCCGTAGCCTTAAGCAAAGAAGTGGAAGATTGATTGATAGTGGTTGAGAACTTAGTGAAGTCCATGGCTATGTAGATACGTAATTAACAAGATACCACAAACCTCTTGAAGTGAGCTATCATACATGGGGGAATTTCAATTGGAGAAGTGAAGCTCAAGATAAATGAACTAGAGTCATATGATGGTAACCACAATGCACACATGCTAAGCAACTTCTGTTGGGACGCAGAACAATACCTTGAGTAGATGAATGAGAGTTTGGACGAAGCGAATGTGAACATGGGTGCCATGTTCTTGAAGGGAACAACAAAGATTTGGTTGATAAATTGGGTAGAGGATCTTTAAGCAAGAAAAGATGTTGTCCAGATAGATAACTAGGAAGACATGAAGGTATCCTTGCAAGCACAGTTTGGTTAGGATAACCAAGCATGGATGACAAGGAACGAGCTTATGGAGTTGAAGCATATTGAAAATATCCAAGAATACAGTAATGAATTATCCAGGATCATGTTGGATATCAAAGAGATGACAGATGATGATCAATTATACCACTTCATCAAGGGCTTGCAACCTTGTGCGTAGAATGAGTTGTGACACAAAAATGTGCAAAACCATGCTGCAACGATCACTGCAATTGATAAGTTTATTGACTTCAAGACCATGCACATGCGTAGTCAAGGGTTAGAGGAATGTGTTGTGACAAAGAAAAAATTTAGAAAGGGTAAAGATAAGGGCAAGGGAAAGGCATCAACTAAGATGGGTGGGGAGAAACCCAAGAAGGTAGTTGTGCCCAAGGAGAAACACAAGGGTAACCTGATTGTCTACTGTATTTTTGCAAAACACCATCATGCAAGGGATTGACCACTCAAACAGCATAAGTTGAAAATTGCAGAACAAAATTCAACTCACCCATCTATTGGAGTCTTGCATGTGTTGAATTCCATATCCAAGGAGTTGAATATGGCTAGCCGAGAAGAAGATATGAAGAACTTGTGCCATTTTCTAGTGGAAGTGAATGGACATACCATCATTGCACCAATGGATAGTGGTGCCACCCATAAATTTGTGAAAATGGAGATTGCTAATAGGATTATATTGCATTTTGAGCTGGCACAAACCTCCTACAAGGTAGTGAACTCAGAGGTGGAGCGGGTGGTTAGCATGAAAAAGGGAATGGCGATGAACATAGTTGATTTGTGTGGGAAGGAAAGCCTCACCATAATACCTATGGATGACAGAGGATGCCACCATTCCACATTTGGATAGATTGGTTTTCTTTTCAAGTGGACAACAGTTCATCATCCCAGCAGTAAGTATGCAGACTGGTGGCCTACATGGGTGCCTTATGATTGGTTGCAACAACCAATGAAGGCACACACTAATTTCACTATGCAAGAAGCAAGGTTCAAGAAGAAAAGAATACAAATTAGCGATGAATAAGGTTATAGGTTAGTTGGTAGGAAATGCAAGGAACAACAATAGAAGCAATGATCGACAGAAGGAAGAGTCGCTAACCATGCAAGGAAACCAGGCAACAACTAAGATGCCTTGGTATGTGGCAGCCAAGGAAGAGCACGAAGAGGCTTTGGGTGTGTTGACTGGTAATTCTGCAATTTGGTCAACAAGGGGGTGACAACCCGATCCAAGGGTATTTAGAAACCCTCAGTTGTTTAAAGTAGTTGGACCCGACGGGTTTTACAACTCTGTTAGCCGACTAACTCTATCCTAAACTAACAAATGATAAACTGATCTAACTAAATAAAGACAAAAATAAACTAATCCTAAAGCTAACTATACAGAAACTGAACTAAGTTAAACAAAAGTTAAATACAAAAAATACAAGAAATACAAATTTACGAGGAGATTGCCCGGTAAGTCCTAGGAAAAGACCTAATTTTTTTATAGAAAATTGTAAATGGTTGAATTAAACAAAAGATATGAACTTGATAAAATTTAAACCACTTACTGACTTTCTAGTAGAAATACATGAAAAATCAGGCAGCAGGGGCTACATCAATGTTACTAAAACAAATTAAACATACTGTAATATAACTAAGATACACGATTTGCTTGGCCAAGTATAATAAATTATTTAAAAGGAGATCGACAGGCCTTATCACAAAGAATCAGATCATAGCAATTTTCTTGTGTGACGAAAACATTCAATCAAACAAAAAAAGATACAACCTTCAGAATTTCTTTAAAAAAGAAACGTAATCAATTTCTCATTCAAAGAAAATCTTAATAAAAATAAATAAACCTATCGAACCTGAGATCAATCCATTTTGCAAGATAAACTTACACGTGATTTCAGAACAAATTGAATACACAATTCATTTATTCAAAAATACAATTTTATTAAAATAAATTTTTATTTTTTATATCTATAAGATAACAATCAATAACAAGACATCAACCAACTCTTTTGTTTTTGACA
Organism: Larix kaempferi; assembly: GCA_027924585.1. Taxonomy (NCBI): domain Eukaryota; kingdom Viridiplantae; phylum Streptophyta; class Pinopsida; order Pinales; family Pinaceae; genus Larix; species Larix kaempferi. The sequence goes on along the minus strand of BSBM01001005.1, from coordinate 21,674,481 downwards.
AAATAAGACATAAATTAAAAAAAAGATTGGTGTAAACTATTATCAGTATAATTACCACCTTTGTTTGAATGCGAATTCAAGATAAAATAGTATTATAATTCTATAACCAAAATGGAAAACTCAGTCACAATTTTGATTACAAAAGCAGGAAATATAGTAACAATTACATGTTAGCATAAAATTTTGAGACATACCTATAATAGAAGACATTCGCATACAAATACACCCAAAACTTATGCATAAAATAGGTTTGTATTATATTTGAAAAGAAGTTGCGTACACCAAGTCCAAAAAAATTCCACCTACTAGAAAGTCTCCATCATCCTCTTTATAACCCATAGTGATGATTTACTATCCAAAAATACGTGGGAGGACAATTGCCAAAAGATAGGGGAGTTACAATGAGGTGTATACAAGGATGGTAGGTGACAAACCCCTCCACGTTGATATTACATGCATGCCATGCCGTTTATTCTAAATAATTGGGAATGATGTGTAGGTTTACGAGTTGAGTGTCGTTCATGCCATGATGGGGATGCCACCTCACAATCGCAAGATTTGATACCAAGTGGGAAAAAGGGACCCAATGCCATATCAACACGTTGATGATGGTTTACAGATGGCTGTTTGACATCGACCCCATATGTGCATAGGTTAATGTATAAACGCTGTGTAATGATAAACCAAAAACCAAGCATTTGAACCAAACAATTAACTCAAAACCATTGTCTTACATGTGCGAAGTTGATACTAAGGGTAAGGACTATATTGAATAACGTAATATTAATGGAGTACCCTTGAGCTAGGACTCAAACATAAATATTATACCAAGGCTGATTTGTTTAAGGCCCGAACTGTAATTTTATAATGTTGAATTAACTAGGGTAAAATAACAATATAATAATAATAAAATATTTCAACATCATAAAGAGATTTAACCAAAGTTTGAGCCATTCGAACTAATTTCCATATCCTTAATAAATTAATACAAATGCTTGTGAAAGGATAGGTTAGCATCGAAAGAGACTACAATTTTAAGGTCAAGAGGTAAACTCAGTATTTTATCACATGAGGAGGATACCAAAACCAATGGAAACCCTCTAAAAAACAAATTAGAAGATAGAGAATTAATAAGTTGACCAACTGTAGAATTCACTCATTTGATGAAATTTGTGATAAGCATACAATTAGCCGAGAATCGACTTGTGATCATAAAAGATATGATCTTCTTTTAAATTTGCATAATAAAAACACAATCAAGCTCGACGTAATAGAATTGTTAGAAAATAGAATTTGAACGAGGTTGCAAAATGAAAATAAAACTAGATGCAGAATAACAAAATCATTGATTCAAAAGAGGCGATATTGATCATCTTAGGATTCCATGGTTTCAATCATGGAATCCAAAGATAAATAGCGATTTTAATAATAGCATGGATATCCATAACTCATGTGCATGAAACTTGCTTTGCAATATCAGTGAGTCAAAGATGACCAACCAAACTCAATCAAAAAATGAAATAATCATAAAATTACAAACTAACAACAACCAACAACCTTTAATTAATACAATACCTGTCAAGTATGATTGATGAAGGTTTTGTTGAACAAGACTTAAAGTGGGGACCCATTCATTTTCTTACAAAAATGAAAGGGCTGTTGTTGGTGGAGTCCAACAGGGTGCACTTGGACAAGCGAATTGACAAGGTGATCCATAGGTAGACCGATTGTTGGTAGAAGGTGATGGCAAGATTAGGTCAAACATTCCCTTTTGTTATACCTGCATGTGAAGTATGGCCTAGGTAGACCTGATGCACCTCAAAAAGGCTTACCATTTAGGACATTTGAGTGTGGTGGCATCAACAACCACTTACCTCCCACTCTTTACTAGAGCAGGTAGTGAAGTGGACCCTGTTGAAGGAGCGGTAGCGACACCAAGGAATCAAAGAACAATGCCAAGCAAAGAAAAGATTAAGTGTTGAGGAAATTTAAGTAAATTCTAACAATACTTACTCATGACAAACCAAGCACTTGAAATCAAAGTAGAAGGGTGAGCATCAAGCTCACCACAACAACATTCAAATAGTAGGTAGAAGTCTTGGAGGTGACTGGGAAGTGAGTTTAATAAGCATAGAACTTGGTACATTCGGAGTCAAGGTGTTTAGTTCACATATTGGGAAAGTGAGAATTTTCATGAAGAGACACAAAGTTAGACTTATGACCTGACTTGTCCCCTCATGATCCTCAGGGGTGAATTTCACTCCAACAACATTCAATAACAGGCATAAGTATTGGAGGTGACTGCGAAGTGAGTTTAAGAATCATAACACTTGGTACAATCGAAGTCAAGGTGTTTAGTTGACATGTTAGGTAGAGGATCACTTTCAGGAAGAGATGCCAGAAGTTGAACTAGCGACCTGACTTATCCCATCATGATCCTCGACGTGAATTGACACACTAGTAGGAATGAAGGCATATGACATCAAGGATCTCTAGTGACATTGTGGTAGGGTTGAGATTAGCCTGCTGGGACGTGTAAGTTTGGAGATGAGTTGATGAGGAACAACAAGAGTTCTTCAAACGTTGCCGAGGACGGAAATGAATTTTAGTAGGGAAGGATGTAATGTCCTTTCCTTGTGGTACACGATGAACCCTCACCAACTCCTCCATCAATAACTCGGGTGCATGGGAAATTGACACACTCGACACGCTTAAGGGATGGATCAGTGCTTTTGGGCACTTTCGAGAGCACATATGGAAACCATGGAAATGATGGATTGGGAATGGGAGCAAAGATTTCGACAATGGGGCATGCGACCAAGATGATTCGGTGAGTTTAAAAAGGATTTGGAAAGGGTATTGTCAACAAGGGGATTTGACAATCGACAGAAGGATTCGAGAGAGAAGGATTCGACAAGCAACAAAGTGAAAGACATGCTAGCTAGTCTAATTTCCCAAGGCATGATGGTAAGACACCCTAAGAGGGGAAGAATGGTTGCACAACATGCCGAGCACATGTGGATTCCATCATCACAACACTTAGGTTTGTGGACAAAGGGGCTTGGATGAACGCTAAAGAATGGGTAAAATAGTGAGCAAAAGGAGCACTCAATGAAGCTACGCGTAAGAGGAGGCATAAGTAGAAGCACCAAAGTGCTAGAAATATGGTTCAGTAGAGATACTGACATGCCTCTTTGGGAAGACCATCTAGAGAGCACCCACTTTCCTTGGGGTTTCCAAACATTGTGTCCCTTAGAAGAGGTGTTGGCCAAGGAAGGATTGGGTGCCCAATTATGAGGAGAAGGAAATCTCTAACCATATATATAAGTTGGGTGTACAAGTAGCTAAACCATCAAGGAAAGAGACCAAGAAGACATCTAACCAAAGAGCTAAGGCAAAGGGAAAAGAGTTCTGCAGTTGGATGGTGCTATTCCCACGTGAAAAATAAGTTACAACAATAGGCTTTAGGAGAGACAAAGACATCAACAAGTGAATCGTGAGAGTTTGGGCTAGAGTGCCGAAGGGGTTTTGTTTGTTGTATTTTAGGTAGCATGCTAAAGGGAACACCCCCTTTGTATAAGAGGTTCTAGTCATTGCTTAGACCAACCATTGTAACTTGTTCACTTAATAAATAATTTTTGAGCACCTGGTTTGGGTACCCAATCATTATTTTGTTGTGGTTTGATATCTTTGATGTATAATTGTTAAATTGGCTCAGTATAAAACATGTAGATAATCAAGTTCGAGTCTAAGTGCAAGGATGTCAGGCATGGTCGTCCTAAACAACAGGTAGCTCATGGGAGAAGGCATGGGCATATTGTGAGTGAAGAGGCATAATCCATCGAAGAGTAATCTTGGGTGACTAAATCCTCAAAATCAAATTTGGGTAGTTCTCCATGATTACTAAAATTCAAGCAAGCCTACAAAACCCAAGCTTTGGGGTTGTGATAGTCCCCCTCTTACATTCCCTTTCTCATACCTCCAACAAAGGAGACTCTCCCATTTAAAATTAATTGATGTTTCCCCTCCAAAACCGCCTACCTCAATTGCATTATTACAATCCCCATAAAAATAGAGCAATACTAGCTCACTATTTATTAATTTAAGCAAAATGAGATCTTTATTTTACTCAGATACATATAGTTTCAACATTTAATAAAAGCATGGTTAAGATGAGAGGCAGGTGGCAACACTACAGTTACATAGGAGGCAATCACCCACTTTCAAATCCTTTCCAACTCGAGGCTGACCTACCATGGGTCAATGCGTTGGAGATAGTATGGATTCTAGCGTTGAATAAGTTGATGTGTCCCACCGGACATGCCAATAAATATGTATCGTATAGCTCTCAAAGTTCGTGTGCCAGCATAAAACAATTGTGGAAGTACTAGATGTTGGGAAGACAGAACCTGGATGAATAACAAAACAATAGCTCTAGAGTTTGGGATAAACGACTTAATATGAGTTCTTCTTTGCAACCAACTCAAATATCATGGGAGATATATCAGCCAATCAATGATCCATTGAGATATACTCCACAAAAAGCTCAACGGTTCTCTGTGATAGTTCAATGCACAAGTCCACACAGTTCAGCACAAACACAACCTTGCTGTCAATGCCAGAAATTTCATTCATGAAAACTATAATCTTCAGAATTGTCTCTAACCCTGGTCTCAATCCATTTTTGTTGCATCATCTTGTGGCGACAGAAGTCTTTTGGACTTTGAAGTCGCCTTCACCTACCATGAAGGATTAGTTTCAAACACAAACAAATGGGCCTCATTACATCAAACAAACCTAAAACATTACATCGAGAACATTCATAAAAATTGGAATCAAAACCATAGAGCTTAACAACACCAATTGGATACTAGCGATTAGTCACATAGAAAGCACATTATTGCTGGAGAAGGAATACCTACATTCGCCTCTATGAGAAGAAATATAAATATATTTAAAAATTTCATTGACTAATCATCAACTTGACCATTGAGCTCCCAATATAAATGAGAAAAACAAATAATTATGAAACTTCTTTCTAGTAACTTCACTCATGTAAACACATGTTTAAGCATTAAAATTTGCACAATGATGTTTCTCTTTACCCACTTAATGACTAACGTGGGATCTCCAAAGCTCTAAATTTGAGATATACCTTTTTCAATGGCTATCCTTATTAGCAATGTTAAGGTGTTTCATTCAAAAAATATTTGTACTTTCACCTAGTCCAACATTAATGTTCAACTTATGAAGGTTACACCTATATAACACACCATTGAAGTATTTTGATAAATATGTGTAAATAAAAGAAATACCAAATATAATATAAAACATAATAACTATCATTGGCTCACATACACATTACACATATATTTACCTTGGAAACCCAAAACCATGAAAACTAGCATTATTGAGAGTTTCTCCATACTCTATCGCATTGTATTATCTTTTGTGTTTACAATACAATATTCCAACATCTAAAACTCTAATCCGGGTTTCACAACCCCAGTTCATTAACCATAATTAGTTTACAATGGGCAAAAAAATCATGGATAGAAAACAACTCAAAATGGATAAAAAATGGACCCAAAAAAGTTCTTTCACGGGTGATACCCTTGAACTCACGACATGGGGCTCGTTTCCCGCCTTTAGACTCTCGACGAGAAGTTTGCTGGCTACTCACGCCTCCCTAGTCAGGGGGTTTGATCATCCCCCTTGAACCACCCTTGCTCTGGGAACCTACAAAGGCTACAACACATGTCCAAAAACCACAATGAATTCCACATATACTTGGAGTACCTTGACAAGATCCATCAATGAAAGCCCAACATATGGTCTTTTCAATGTTCACATATATTATTTTCCTTGGAAATTTTATCTTTTTAGTAGACCAAATACTAGGCTCAAATGTGAACTTTACTTGATTACACACTTGGAATGGAGGGGTTTCCTTATTTTGGAATAAGCTTGCATTTCTTTCTATCCATATAGCCCATGGCACCGCTAGAGGTAGCGGCCTATGCTACTTGAATAATGGCTCGTCGAACTAGTGTTGCATATAAACCAATAGAGATTCATCCTACGAATTCCCCTATCCTCTTGTCAAGGAGGGAGAAACTAACCATACTTCTTTTACATAAGGACATTGACGAATAAATGATCAATGGTTTCTTCATCCTATTTGTAGAGAGCACTTATACTTGGTCCTTGCCTTGCCCATCTTTGAATAACATCAGAGGTTGGGCCTTTCTTAGCCAAAGCTATCCACATAAAAAGATTAGTTTTTAGTGGATATTTTACCTTCTAAATTGGCTTCCATCAACATCCTCCTCCTTCATCCTCCTTGTTTTATAACTTGACTTCGTTGAGTATTGGCATGTAGTAATATTCCTTGACAAGACCAAGGAATTTGCTTCATTACCGAGTCTTATAGCACTATGTCATTTCCTTTGGACAAAGGCATCCCATTAGATAACATCATTACCCTTCAAACCCAATACTCCAGACCTTTTCTATCCTTGATGACACATTGAAGTAGATCACGGATCTACTACATCACTTAGAGAAAAAATAGCTTGTAAGTGAAGGGCGTCTATTGAATGGTGGGAAAGTTTGTAATTACTGGCACATCCTACCCATGGGTCAATCCCAACCCTTATTTTCACACCATTATGAATCCTCCATGCTAACCAATATCTTGTCAAGGGGAATGACAACACTAGTGTTTTCCAAATTGTAGACAAATTGGTAATTGATTTCATAAGTGACCTAATCCATTCTTCAAAATTCAAAGGAGTCAAAGGACCAACATGTTTTTAAAGAATTACCTTTTGCTAAATACTTTCATAATTTATGAGTCTCCATAAACTCTCTGTTGCTAAAACTTTCCCAAACTGATGTATGTTTTTGAGACCCCACCCCCATATTATTGTTCTAGTTATCATTTTTCATTTAACCAAAGCAAACATTTCATGTCATTTATTTCCCGCTAATAAAATCTGAAAACATTTTTTCCCAATATTTTCCAACATAGGAATGGGAATGTAATCCAAGAGTATCGAGACACAAGTATGGCCTTCAATACATATTTTATTAATCTCAATTTACCATAACTCCTGACTCACTTCTGTGTGAGGCATGCCACCCATACAACATGGCTAATTCTTTGCAATGAAAGAGATTTTGAGTCCTTGGGATTATAGGCATGTACCTCAATATATTATGAGAAGGACTTTGTGCTTCACCCCTATTTTTATTTTTATTTTTTTGTACCTGTCATGCCCACATTTTGGACATATCTCTTTGTCTACATATTCATGTCTATATGAATACCATCATTTGGACAAGCATGATATGCTATGTATTTCACACCCAACCTTTTGAACATTTTCCTTGCCTCTTCATAGTTACTGGGCAAGAAATTATCACTCAAAAGTACCTTATCTTTGAGTAACTTACAATTAGTGGGCAATAAAAATGTACATTATCACCAAGCGTGCATAAAATCGACCTATATTTAAAAAACTATTTTTCATTTGTTATGTTGCAGAAAATAAAATAAAATGGAACCCATTAAACACATAAGATAGGACCACAAGGAAGAAAATGGTTGATCGCAAACTTTGTGAGTATAATTTGTGTTTTCCTTACTTAATATTTCATATTTGTTGCGAGATTTATATTTTAATTAATTTACATTCATCCTTGGATGTCTTCTAATAGGTGTTAACATACAAAGAAGAGCCATCTAAAAAAATCCATTAACATTGGGTTAATTATGGTTGCCAGTAAATGTTATAGTATCAAAAATTAATTGAGCAATTTGTAAGTAGCGATGTTCTTTTACTTCCCTGATTTTATAATTAATGTAACACCAAGAAACAATTATATCAATTATATCAATGCTTTGTTATGGTGTATAAAACTTGCAAGAAATAAAGTATCGTGTGGAGCCAACATAAGAGTGTTGAGAGATGGCATGAGGAATGGATTTGGAAGAATGTGTATAATTTATGAATCACTTTTTCTATGGTACGCTTTTCGATTTTCACAATCATGTATACTATATTATAAATGTAGATATAATCAATGCACTTTATTTATATTTTTCATAGATGGAAAATGAAGAGGAGGAACAAATCAAGCTAATCAACAAAATATTAGGTCAAATAACCCAAGTGATGAAAAAATGAGCAATGTAAGTAGCTCAAGCTATGATACCGATTCACGTGAAGAATGGCAATCAATATAATTGAATGTTCTGTCAAGTTATATGTTTTGAAATGTTTTTATGTGGAAATCAGACATTTTGCTTGATGCATTGGACATATTGTCCCAATTGGATGACCATGAGTTACCACTAAGTATAACACTTCCATATTTACATTTTGATTATTGGAGAACCTTATGATGTCCCATTTTGTATGACGAAGGGTCTCTTATTCATATATTTAATAAAATGTGTTTCTTATTCTATTGCATTGCCCAATGTTGTAAAACGTTACATTGTTGATTCAATATTATATGTATGTTATATATGGATGATTAAATATTACAATGAATTGATGTGTAATCCAATGGTATATAATATTAATACAATCATTATATCCAAACACAATAATTAAAATCAAAATATCAATATTTTATAAAAATTATTTGATTTTTTGATGATTAATTGAAAATTAAAAGGAAAAAACATATATTGGTGCATTGTATTTTTTTGAACTCACTGAACAATGTGGTAATATATAAATCATTAATGGTGCGACTCTTTTTACATTATGAGAAATTATGCACCGATGCATCTCATTGTAATCAATGCACCGATGTCAAGTTGCTCAGGTAAGAATCCAAACCGATGCTTTATATATATCATTTACACCAGTGCTATTGTGTATAGAAATCACACCGAAGTTCATAGAAAATGGAAATCTAATGGAAATTATTGTCACCATTAAATTTACAATACACAACGGTGTATATGGTAATATAAGCACATGTGCATATTTGTGAACAATGTGCAACAATGTGTTTAACAAAGATAGAATGCCCCAGTGCTTTAGAATATAAAATACACATCATGGATTTATACAAGTAAAAATATCTATTGCATACAATTTAAATTGTATGCGCATGCACGTGTATGTTTATGATAGATCAATGCACACAATTTAAATTTTATGCACCCGTGCATGTATGTTTAATAAGCATAAGTGTGTTCATATGATTTATGCACACCGATAAAAAACCTATGCTATAATCTTTGGCTACTCTGTTTTTTAGTTATAATGAAAATTTGTTACAACCTTGACCAAACCCTCCATTACCAATGGTAGAGGTTTTAGTAGAGTTTTTTTTGAAAATTTTTCCAAATCTTCTAACAGTACAGGCCTCCATAAAAACCTCCACTAGAAGGTGTTTTCTTTTTTGAATCTTCAATAACAGGAAGTTGTCTTTCACATTATTGTAGTTTTTTCCAAGAAAAAAATAATTATATTTAGTATTTCAAGTGTGAAATAAAAATATACATCAATAATCCGCATCGATTTTTACAAAGACTATTTGTGCTCACAACCCTACCTTGTAGCTACATATTACATTCTTCCATATCACATGACAATTCTGGAAAAATTGTCTTATGTCTAACATTCAAAACTTCCAAATAGAATCCCTAATCCCTTGAATGTTTGTATCTATCTACCTTAATGTTTATGCAAGTGAAATTAATATTTTAGGGGAGGCCAGTTCTCCACCAACTTCTTGAAGAACCATAATACCTTCCTAAAAGTTGAGACTAGACTTTGAAAGAGAGTTTGCCTAAGCATTGGATTCTCAAAATATATGCAAGAAGGATATAAAATCAAAACTAGCTTTTATTTGCTTCACTCTATACATAATGGGGCCTAGGGCCATATTTGTAATTTGGTTACACCAATCAATCATCATCTTTGAGTCCCCCATCACCTGTAAGTTTTCTACACCTTGATCTGTAGCAAATTTGACCAAAACCCATAGTGTGAATAATTCATCTATGTTACTAGTTCCATGCCCAACACCATATTTGAGAGTGAAAGATTGATTATTAATTATAAAAGGTACGCTCTCATTTTATTATTATTTATAAAAGGTACGCTCTCAACACCACATATACCCAGAGCTCCTTGACTTGCACCATCAAAGAAACTTTAGGCTTTGAGTAATCAATGGTTGGTTCTTTGAGTATCCTTGTTGCCTTCAATTTTGGATCCCTCCACCCTTCTTTGTAAGAGAGTCTAATTTTGTGAAACACTGGACCATGCATCATGTTAATCCCTTGAAATTTCATCTTATTTCTATAGAGCCATAATATCCATAGAATAATTCACATTGTTGTAATTATATTACATTTAGGGAACATCAATTTACTCTAATGAGAGAGCATGACATTTGTTTGTATCTCCAAAGTATAACAAATCTTCATTTGTGATGCAAAACAACACTAGAATATGCCTTATGCATTGCAGTATTGTGACTCAAGAGGGAAACTCAAAATCTTTTAGCCCACCTTCGAGATATGCTTTGATAAAGTATGTATATTCATGCTTAATTCATTGGTTCGCTGATTTATAATCACTAAGTTAATTGACCAAAATCCACATTCTAGGACTCTAATTAGCTTTGTAGTTTTGAAAGCTTTAAGAGACCATTTTGAGCAACTTTCGTAGCGAATTAGTCTACATGTGCGTATAATGGAGCTGCATAAATATAGTAAAAAAGAAATCACTTAGAGCTTAATAGAGTTCATATACAATAAATATGTTCTACATATGAGAGAAAAGAATCCAATGAAAATCCTCGCATGTTTCCTAAATCAATGCATGGAACATTCACTATGAAGCTTCTCCAAATCTTCAAAAACCACAGTGGAATGAAGAAGCCAAAATTTGCACATGAAAGCTTCACAATTCCTTAGCATGACAATGAAGTTCCAATATAGAAGAAATTTTATGGAATTGGATTTGCAATAATACTCATTGTCATCAAGTTACTTGTTGATTTAATAGATGATGGAAACCATTCATCAACATTTGGCTAGATTGGGTTCATTATAAGGGGTCTATCTTCTGCATCACTTGTGGGCACAACAATAATGAGAATTACTTGATCGAGAGTTTTTTTCTAGAAAAAAACAAAAAAAAAACTTACTTTTATTTCAAGATGAAAAAAGTACATTCGTCAGGTGTCGGGGACACACAAACTTCTATCTAATCTACCTATTCATCCAAGAGAGATTCAACTATGGAACCAAAAGTTGTCCCCTTTTTAAAGACAACATTCAGTTTGTTCACAAAAAGATACTTTCAACATCATCCTTCAATACCCAAAAACTGTAACTGAAACAACATATAAAATGGAGCCATGATCTTCAAAACTTTGCAAGTGTTCCCATCCTAGAGGCAACTTCCGCACCGTTGGAGATTTTCAATAAGTTAAAATGAGATTCTACTAGGAGAAAAATACATCAATATTCATCCCACAACCAACTAACCATTAAGTTAGTAGAGAGGCCATTACCTTTGTGGACACCCTAATTGGCAGCATGATGGAGAGTTTGTTTTCACCTAATTATAGTTTTTAGTCTTGTCATTGTAATTTTGGTTCATGCTTTTTTAACATAGCCACCCTTTAAAAATGGTTTGATCCCATATTTATAAAATAATGAGGAAAAAGGCATCTCACTATTGTGATCATATTAGAGAAAATTACCATATTCAAAAATCTTAAATTATTGTATTGTAGCTAATGTGGTTGTAGGATCATTTCCTTGTTCAACTCTATTTGTTATAGGATCATTTCCTTGTTCAACTCTATCTTTTGTTCCATTATATCTATGACTAATTTGGGTCTCCCATGAACATTTCCTTAAGAGTCCTTTTGTTGTTTTTGTTCCCTTGGTGGGATTAAATGGTAGGTGCATGAGTGACACTCTTATTAAACATGTTGGCAAATGTTAATAAGATCATTCTTACTCAAATATGTTTAATTGTAAGATCATTCTTACTCAAATATGTTTAACTATAAGTATCCTTTGGAAAAAATCTCATTAATTTTCCTCATTGATTCATCCATTATACTAGAACATGGAGTAATGTATTTTAACATTAAATTTACCTGCCTCCAATAACATTGTATTTTCTTAAATTATCATAAAGTAAAGACTACACATCTTTTTATAGTGGTGACCTTTGAGTCAATGGTATCATTTGCTCCACCAGTTGTTGGTATTCTCATTCAACGAGTTTATGTTTAGAAACCTATAAGTAAGGTTTTAATAAAGTTTGAAATATAAATGGGTAGGGACAGTGATGTTTCATTGGTAGATGCATTGTATACAATAAAATGGTATTCCACTAGGTCTTTGCTATCTCGATTACACATTTCTTCTCATCTTGAATCTACGATTCAACATATTAAAATGGACATGCTTTGATTCATTTGATCAACTTAATATTAAAAGTTATGTGTAAGGTAGAGTTTTATGACAATTGAGTTGTACTTTTTTATTATTAATAAGGTCTTTTGGAAGTATTTATTATTATTATAAAATTAAGGAATATCTATGCATAACACAATTTGGTTGTGAATTTAACCTTACAATCTAGTCATAGTTCAGAATTCTGGCATTGTTAATAGCTTTATGTTTTGAGTCACGAAAGATTTAAATCTAGTTATAGTTGAGAATTCTCGCATTGCTATTAGTTTTAAGTTTTGAGTGACGAAAAATTTATAAATTTAAATAAAGCAAGTTTAAAATTAAGAAAATATTCCTTATTAAACACTTGTAGCTAATGTACCCAAACACTTTTAAGAATTAAACAAACAAAATACATAGATATAAAAGGAAATATTAATCTTCTTTCTAAAAGGTTGATTTGTCACTTTGGATCCCTTTAGTGCTAAAAACAAACAATTCGTTAGTTAATATAAAGAAAGAAAATAAAAAGCACATCATATAAGACACATATAGAAAGCATATGCTCCGGGACAAAATACTCGTTTGCTTTATTCATTGTTTTGGTTTTAATAAATAATAAAATTTTAAGTAATTGCTTTATGCACTTAGAAGCAAGGGATAGAGTTGGCTATTTTATGTACATTTCATTTAATAATATAAAATTTTCTAATATCTAATATTTTTTATTTTATTTTTCATTAGTAGAAAAAAAATATACTATTGATATTTAGTGGTGAATCGAATAGTATATGAAGTGAGTTTTATTGAGACTGATCAAGGATTTACATCAAAAATACATAACTTGTCTAGAAAGAGTATAGATAATTTTAGTATAAAGCATAGACCCAAAAAGTCACAAGAAACTGAGTCAAAAACTAGATCTCATAGATATTTACAGAGCCATCTGCAACTCTACATCCTCCTGAAATTCTTCCCACAAAATGAAACCTTCATCACCAGCCAATGCCAATTTAGGTAAAATATCAGTCTCCAAGTTATGCTGACGATAAACATGTTCAAAAGTGATATTTTTGAACAAACTTATCAAGATTTGATCCGATCACACCAGTGATTAAGGTTAGCCACCTGCAATGAATACTGACCACATGCCCATTTTATGGTAATCCGTGAGTCGCCGAAAACCTGTAAATCATCAATGCAAAGATGTTGACCACTTTCAAAGTGCACCAAAGAGCTAAGAGTTCAACTTTCATATTTGTCCCCCGGCCGCAATTAAATCTGAGAGTGAAGAAATGGGCATCATTGATATAAATAACAACACCTGCTGTACATAACCCATCCTTCGAAGCACCATAAAAAAAGCAACCATCTTCTTTATCTAAAGCTGAAAAAACACTCTCATTGAATCTTATGAGTGATAATCTCATCACAATTTTCTTTTAGCAGCTTAAGAACCAACATACAAGTTTTGTAAACATTTGGAACCATGTCTTCAAAAATAACTAGGTTACGGGCCTTCCAAATAGCTCAGGAAATTATAGCAGGCAACTCTAGAAATTTTTTACAGTTCCTGTACCACTCAAGACAACATTTAAAAAAAATATCCACAAGCCAAATTACATCAATCTTCAATTCCAGGAGGATCCTACTCCAAACACTTCTAGCAAAAGCACACTCCACAAAAATATGAAAAATGGAGTTAGGTCCTGCCCGACAGAGCAAACATATACTCGGGCCAATCCAAACTCTGACTAAAAGCTTATCCCACGTTTTAAGGCAATTCGACAGAGCTAGCCACATGAAGCATTTGAGTTTTAGGGGCAAGCGCCATCGCCAAAGTTTCATGTACCACCAGTGTTCAGGATAAACACACTTATACTTGATAATGGCATTATAAGCCAATTTGGCAATAATTTGCCCCACAGAATAATCACCCGTCCAGAAGAGAGTATCATTACCACGAGAAAGGCGATAGCCCGTAGAATTGAGGTTGTGAATATACCTGTTCCACTCCACAACAGATTGGCCCATAAAACCCATATCAATAACATTTAACTAGTAAGATTTTGGATCGAAATGCCTCTGTGTTTTTTGACAGAGAACATACCTATTCCACTCCAACGAGGATTGGCCCACAAAAACCACATCCTTTGCATTACACCAGTATGAAACAAGATCAGAAGGCCTCTGATTTTTTCTAATATGGTTTAAAGAGTGCATACCCCATAACTTGAGTTTCTCCAATATGTCTATGGACAAAGCAAAATTTTCTTACATTCCCAAGATTGGGTATATACCCACATAGATAGTTGTGCCATCGTCGACCCTCCACACCAGATCCTTTGCCATCCAATTATAATTATTTAAGAAACCCCTCCAAACATCCGAAACACCATGAATAAATTTCCTTTTATGATCTCTGATACAGTCATGAAGGCTGCCTTTTATGTATTTGACATTAAGAACTCTAGACCACAGTATGGAACCAAACAGACCCCACCAGAATGTTTTGAGTCTCAGCGCACAATTAAAGGAGTATAGATTCTTTATACCCCATCCACCACAATCTTAAGGAACAAACAGTCTCTCCCAGCTAGTCATAATCAAACCCCCAAAATCCTTTGCACCATTCCAAAGAAAATTAAAAAAACATCTCCTCAGCCTTTTGATTATAGAAGAAGGAATTATAAAGAGAGACATCTAGTAAATAGGTATCCCAGTCAGAACAACTCTAATCAATGTCAGTCTACCCCCAATAGATAGAAGACGAAAAGACCACTGGTTAATTCTATTTTTCACTTTGGTTAGGAGCCAATCCCAATATTTAATCCTGTAGGCATTCAGCTTTAAGAAAAATGCTAGGTATTTCATACCATTCTCCAACTGACAGAAGTTATAAGGAAGAATATCTTTTAGCATCTGAATCTTGTAATCCTCTGATCTGAGATGATAAAAACTGGATTTTTTTGCACTTACCATCATCCCCGACGCACTGCAAAATCCCATTATAATTTATTTATAGTTCTTCCATTCCTCAAGGGAGTCCAAACCTGCTAAGAGGATGTCATCAAAAAACAGTATATGTGAAATAAAAAGATCAGTCCCCATCTTGATACCATTAATTAAGTCATCTGATTTTGCTTTAATGATAGATCTACTTAGACCTTCGATGACCAGAAGGAATAAAAGTGGTGACAAAGGTCATCCTTGTCAAATGCCTCTGGAACTTCTAAAAAATTCAGAAGGAACCCTATTAATCAGCACATAAAAGCTTGTTGTAGTAACACAAGCCATAATCCAATTTAGTACCAAAGGAGGCACCCCTATTTGAATCAAAATCAGACGAAGATACACCCAATCCACTCTGTCATAAGCTTTCTCCAACTCCATTTTTAGAAATAGAGCCTTCAACTTCCTATTCTTAATTGAGTGGATTAGCTCCTAGGATATACCCATAGCATCAAGAATTTGACGATCATTCAAAAAACCAAATTGTTCCATAGATATATGCTTCGACAGAGCTGGTTTGATCCGAACCGCAATGATCTTGGATATGAGTTTATAGATCAAGTTACATAAAGCAATTGGTCTGAAATCTCCAAATGACGAAGGTTTATTACACTTCGGAAGAAAATTCAACCATATTTAATAAGTCCATTCCCATAATATTGAAGAAGTGCACAGTTCGAATGTCCAACCATCGGGCCCCATGCTCTTTTCTTTTGCAAATTCTTTTAGTGTATCTTCTATTTATGTCAAAGAAACCTGCCTACCCAAATCCGCAACCTCCTATTCATCAAAGAAAACTGGAAATTGCCTCACACTATCCAGCTGGGATCTTAAATCACAATGTCCCGAATAAGAAAATATGTTACAAAAGAAGCTTTTTGCTGCACCCTGTAACTTTTCCAAACCACTGATTTTTTGACCCACCTCATCTTCAAGTTCCCAAATGGAGTTATGATTTCTACGGCTAGAAGCAAAAGAGTGGAAGAATTTTGTGTTCTTGTCTCCAAGGCTAATCCACAAGGCTCTACTCTTCAATCACCACTCCATTTCTTCCTATAGAATCAACCTATCCTTCTTCAGTTCCAAATCCTTCATCAAGGAAAAATCACCATCGGACAGAGGATTCTCCAAACTTTTAAGATGAAGGGTTGTAAGGTTCTCCTCTAGCTCATCCAGAGCTTGCTTATCCAATTTTTTTTTCCTTTTGATCCACAAAATAACCCTCCCTTTGAGCTTCCTTAGTTTATAAACTAAAATATCCATGGGGTTCAAAGAATCATTAATAGCAAACGAAATCCAGAATTGACGAATCATTTGGAAAAAATCTTCATTTTGGAGCCATGAGCTGTTAAATTTAAAAGGAAGTTTGGGCACCTGGCTAACCTCCTCTAGCTGTAGAAAAATTGGCCAATGGTAAGAAATCTTTGTCTCCCCAACCCAAGTTCTGTAACGCATACAATGCTTAAGAAGGGACGACTTGATGAGGAATCTGTCAAGCCTTTTTTGAATATTTTCCACCCCCTTTCGTTCATTAGTCCAAGTAGGGACCAACTGAACCGGTTTTAAATCCACCAAATCCGAGGAACACAACCAATCAGTGAAGTAATCGGCCAACACGTCTGGTCTAGCCAGCTGTCCCCATATCTCCGATATGGAAGTAGTAAAATTAAGGTCTCTTGCAATGACCATATTTTCATTGTTAAGAAGCCTAGAGTACTTCAAAGAATCGCAAACAGAGACTCGATCAACATAAGGTCCATAGCAATTTAAAATGGACAACTTCAAATTTAAACGCTTACACCAACCCTTAACAAGGATACCCCATTCTGTATGAAAAGCTTGAAAATTGTAAACAAGGGGATTCCAACCAACAAGTAGACCCCCAGATAGACCCGTAGAGAAAGTAGCAGAGAACTACCACCCCGACAAACAAGACGAATGTTTCAAAAGTGCACAGGTGTCAGCACACATGGTTTCTTAGAGACAGATGAAACTCGGGTATGGGCAACGCTGCTCTAAGTGACCTAGACTGTTCTGCAGACTCCACAGGAGAAGCCTCAATCTTATCCCCCACCAATAATCTAGTTGAAATAGGTATGCAATCATCTGATTCTGACTCCTTTGAGGGGAATTTTATTCGATTCTTCTTTTTCCGGATGGTAACATTCTAAAACCTAAGCAGATTGGTGGACAAAACCTTCGGATTTGAAGTCTTTTAGAGTAAATTTTAAGTGGAATGAAACAATCATTGGTGTGACCTGCCTTATACCCACAATTCTCCAAAATACCATTTTCTTCCTCAGAAAATATATTTGCTTCACCCACCACAGAGGATAAAGGTTCCCCAGGGGACGAAACCCTACCAACCATATCATCACTTAGAATCAAAAAAGTATTCGCATAGGATGATATCTTGTCAGAACCCCTTAGAGGAAGACCTCTATCCACAAATATAGTGCTAGGAGTAGTCAATTCACCCAATAATCCCACAGATGGTGAAACCCCCAAATTTAAGACTACCTCCCCAATGGATATGCGTTTATACAAAGCTCTTTCTTCTTTTAAATAAAATTCAAGTTCAGCCACAAAGACATTTTTATAAGGAGTAGTGGAATCTGGAGATAACTTACCCGATAAACTCCGAGAAGGAGAGGATTCTTTAGAACCAGAGATGTGCTGATCCAAATCTACATCCATGACTGGGTCACCTGGACAATGAGTTTTAGGACACTTTGCCATGACATGTCCTGTCAATCGACAGTGAAAGCAGCGAAAGGGAATTTAAAAACAAATCCAGTTTTTGACGAAAGACGTGTGTGCCCCAAATGTTTTCAACTTCCTCAGGCAGACCTTTTGTCATATCAAACTCCACAAGAGCTTTGGCAAGACGTCTATCAACCCCAAAGAGGGATTTCTTATCCACCCTAATGTATTTCCCCACTGTATTAGCTAAACCCACAAAAATGTTCTCTGCCCAAAGTTCTATGGGTAACTAGGGCATAAGCATCCATATATAGATGCCGGCAAGATAACCAGTCCCGTCTTGGATCAAAGGTCGTGTGCCATCGCTTCAAGTTAACAAAACCCTCCTTGAACAACCAAACACCATCCAAAATTTGATTGAGGTTAAAAGCTTCAGGGAAAATGAAAAGGAGCCATTTGTTAACCAAAACATGCACTCTGGGCATGATCCCCACGATTGGTGTCCAATACTGGTTTACCCAATCAAGTAACCCATTTCGACTACCAGCAGTATATTCCAGTTTACCAACTAAGGCTCTCTCGACAAGCATCTCTACACGGTCCAGGTTAGTAGCAGCTTAAATCTGGTAAGTATCTAACCCTTCCCTAGCTTTCACAGCCTTTGAAAAATGGCCTACACCTAGCCTTCTCTCCCGAAACCGTTCTCTCAAAACCCTTACGACCATAGTTCCGAGAGAGCTCATGAACCCCCCCGATAGAAACCTTTTGACCAACATGACTCGAGTATTCCTGATCAGACATTCCTAAAAAGAGGCGAACCGGGGAAACCGACACCAAGCAACGAAAAAAACCGTCTTCCAAGTACACCTTCCTGCTCAACCGAGAAGGAGATGTGACAACTGCAATAAAAAGAAACAGAAAAGGACCTGTACTCATGATACCAGTCCCAAAGTAGGAGAAATACTAACACCCATCCAGTCACTGGAAAGATAGTGAATACAACAAGACAAATACACCCACATACCCAAAAAACAAGACCACAACCAACATAAAAAGAGTCACAAGGCCAAGGGATCGACTGATGAAAAAAAAATAAAAAAAATCCATTGCCACACTTTTAATACTACAATGTCAAAATCCATTGCCACACTTTTTAACGTTTTTCCACTCCGTAATCACTTTAAATAAATGTGAATGTTAATCATGTAGTTTACATAAAACAAACTTCTCTCCATTCATTGGCTTTGTTAGTGCATTGGCTAGTTTATCCTTTGATTTGTGCTTCCTCAATTTCACCACACCTTGCTCTTCCATTTCCCTCACAAAGTGGTACGTCACATCACATCAATATGCTTACTCTTGGCATTGTAAGTTGACTTTTTGGTCATTGCTTACTATGTAACTTTTGTTGTAGCAACATATTTTTCCTCTAAACTATATAAGGCAACAATGGATTTAGTCTTACTCATCTAGCTCACTTCTTCAAATAGAGTAAATACATATGCACTTGCAGATTTTCTCCTATCCACATCTCTAACCCAATCTGCATTAATAAACACGTGCAAATAAAAATATCATTGCCATGACCTTGGTAACATAAGGCATATTCCTTGGTGCCTTGCAAATATCTGAATATTCATATAAAAATGATCCAATGTTTATTTCTTGGATCAACCATAAATTTGTTTACTATTCCCACTAAGTGTGCTATGTTTGGTGGTGTGCATACCATGGCATACACAAGATACCCTACAATGCAACATATGATAGTCTTGTTGTGTATTTCTTTTCCTCATGAGTTTTTAGGAAACATTTTAGTAGACAACTTAGCTCCCACTTGGAAAGGTGTTTTTGCAACGTTAAAAGTCTTTGTTCCAAACTCGTTAAGAATTTTATAAATGTACTTCCTTTGACTATGAGAATTTTTTTTTCTATTTCTTTTTACCTCTAACCCAAGACAATAATGCACTACTGCACCAACATCCTTTATATCAAATGCCTTGGACAATAATGACTTGATTCCTCCCAATAAATCCATATTGTCACCAATCAACAATATATCATCCACAAATGAGACCATAATTATAAATCTATCACCCACTACTTGTAATACATACAATGGTCATCAATGCTTCTAGTAAACCATTTTTCTAGCACATCCTTGTTAATGTTTAGGCACCATTCCCTTTGTGATTATTTAAACCCATGCAAATATTTCTTGAGCAGTGTACACACTAAGTTCTCACCTCCTACCATAAATCCTTCTATATTTTCCATGAATATATCCTCCTTGAAGTCTCCATGAATAAATGTTGCTTTTACATCCATTTGCTCCACTTATAAATCATATGTTGTTGCTAAAACCAACTCCTTAATATAAGCCATTTTTTCTATAATTGAGAAAGTCTCCTGGTAATATATTCCTCAAACCTTAGAATATCCCTTTGCTACTAATCTTCCTTTATATCTCTCCACTATTCCATTAACCTTAAACTTCTTTTTGAACTCCCAATTGCAACCAATAGTCTTCATAGTCTTCTTGTATTGTGGCAACTCTTCTAAAACCCATGCTTTGTTTGTTTTAGAGATTACATTTCCTCCTTCATTGTTTTTTTTCTAGTACTCACTTTTAGGGTAATTTAGAGCCACTTCAACACTTTTGGGCTCATCACTAATGGAATATGAACAAAAAAAAATCAAAGTCTTCACCACCATAACCATGTTGTTCAACTTGACTTGAAGTTCACTTGTTTCTCCCATGTCATTCAGTTGTGATGATTGAATCTCTCGTGTTCTCATCCAATGGTATGATTGTGTTTCACATTATGGACTCCTTTGATGCAATTGTAACACTTGATTGACTATGTGTCAAATTTGCGTCGTTTAGTGTGATTTTCATATATGATGAAAAATCTGAATGTTCTCCCCCCTAATTTTGATCTGCCAATGACGATATTTGGTTATCCACCACACTTTGCATTACCATTGTTTCATTAGATTGCTCATTTTGTTATTCAATTTCTCTAGATTTCTCTTCTCTTAGGATGAAATCTCTACTATAAGTATTCTTGTGATAATTTGGAAGCCATACCTTGTATCCCTTGATTCCAACAAGCTCTCCATATCTATTGAACACACACTTTTGTTTTTTTCGTCTAGTTTTTAAATGTTTTCATCTAACTTTTTTGTATGAGTGATTTGGGTTACTAAAATAAAATTCCTTTTCAGCACATGAATATGTCTTACATTAAGGAAATATCATATTTTTCCATCTCTACATCTTATTGGAATGGATCCTTTACTTACTACATTATAAGCTTTCTCATTTCTTCTAAGATCCTCCCTCCATTTAATCGGCCCTCTCTATATAAAAACATATGGAGTAATTCTCTAGATTCTATAGGCCATGCTTAATTGTATGCTAAAAATAGATAAACAAAAGATGGTAAAATACAAACCATTTTTTCATCATCCTAAGTACGATGATGTAGAATGAGCAAACTACAATGCAATAGCATAGAGGGTGAGAGAAGGTCATGGAATACATAGACACCCATATATGTGATAGATAGCCTCCACACATGGACATGAAAAATGCACTCTAAGCATGCTCTTAGCCTACTTTCATGGAATTATGACAACTACTGAACAAACATGGGTGCAACTAAAACTCCTTTACAATTGTTCAGTAATACCTTACAAATTTCTACAAATAGCATTACAATTGGATAGATGGTCCTTCATTTGGTTGTCAAATCGATGTCCTTGAGGTGGTATTTTGTAATTATATCAGATTTGTAATGTAAAAAAGAATACTTCATATCTTAAATTTCACCTAACATTATTAATCCATGCATAAAATTTCACAACAACTTAACATTATTTTTCTCCACACAACGATTAAAATTTCATAGGTTTTGGTAGTCACATATTAAACAAGGTTACTTTTTCCAACGTAATACCTTCTGAGGTTACTTTATCCAGGAGGTGTAGGGAAGTTGGTTTGTGTGGGGATTAGTCCCCATTAGGTCATTGGTTCAAACCTCATGGTGAGGGTTGAGGATGGCTGCTGACAATTTCCCACAGAGTGATCCATCCAAATTTAGCCTGGCTTGAGCCCATGTTATATACCCATCCTTTGGACATGGAGGAATTCCAGGTTAAAAAAAAAAACCTGCCGAGGCTAAAGCCTTTGCATTAGCGATGTTTATAACTGCTAAATTGAAAGACGTAAACCTACCCGCATTTCGCATTGTTCCTTGATTTAAGTCCATCGTTAAAACTCAAATTTAAAAACTAAGAAATTGATGAATGAGTAGTGTGTGGGTTACATTGTATCCCAACAAAGCATTGACCCAATTATTTATTTATTATGCATAAAGACATGTTCGCATGGATTACAACTGACAATGTTTTATGTGCATGTGTTACATTTGGCTGCTTGGAGATATCATTGTTTATCCATTATGGAGCATGATTGAAAGCATTTTTTCCTTCCCATGTCTTGCTTAATATTCTCAACTGATATTTGTTTTGGGTTTTTGGATCTTCGATTAAAGTCACAGATTAAGTGGCAGGAGCTTTGAACCCATTTCATTGTATGATTTATAATCATAGTTTGGCTATGAATGGCTATGAGTGCATCACTCCAACACTGTCTTACTAATTCATGGCTTGTATAATAATGGGTTGGCTATAAGGATTGAACCCAAGCATTTGTTTTACTTGTACTCCTTTTCAATGCTAAATTTATGAAATACTATGGCATTTATGAAAACATAGAAAAATAGAGGGAAAAATAAATAATCACAAGTTGTACCTAGAATTTAGAGAAACCATGACTGGAAGAGAAGGGACCATTCAACATCTCAACCTCCCTTCCTTTGACGTTGTAGAAGGCTAAAGGTACATATTTTTTAATTTATATTTGGATGCAATTTCTATAAAATTTGAGCATCCATAGATTTAGGTGCAGAAGCTAACAAGATACGATGATTAAATCAAGCATGAATAGTTGTGCAATAATATATATGAATCATTACACATTAATTTTGAAGAGAAGAAAGTAAATAATTTTATTATCATAGCACCTAAATGAATGAAGGAGGCTACAATATATAGGTGAACAATTTTTAATTAGTTCAGAGAGCAACTCGAATTTTCCATTCCATGTAGAGAGAGTCTATGCCATGCA
The DNA here is from genome assembly GCA_027924585.1 of Larix kaempferi. Taxonomy (NCBI): domain Eukaryota; kingdom Viridiplantae; phylum Streptophyta; class Pinopsida; order Pinales; family Pinaceae; genus Larix; species Larix kaempferi. The sequence goes on along the minus strand of BSBM01001005.1, from coordinate 21,651,121 downwards.
GAGAGGGCTAGTTGGGATTAATTGAGAGCAAATAACCCCAATAAGTCATGCTTGCACTCCTAGATTGAGTTAACTGATAAAAGGACTCACTAATCACTCAATTAACTGAATGATAACATGCATGTCCCTAAACTCTCTCAAGAAGGGCACTATTGGATTAACTAGGGTGCTAATGAGTGTTAAGGGTCAGTTAGAGTTAATTTTAGGCTAAATCATTGGAGAAGATTTAGCTCTGACTCATGTTCTTCCTTAAATCATGTAAAAACTCCCCCAAATCATGGAATGCGCCCTAAAACCAAGGAAGGTACCCCAAAATATAGGGCTTGGTACCATGGGTGACTCAAGATGTGGATTTGAATGCGGTTAGGGCCATTATCTACTCATCAACATTAGCTCAAGGAGGGTTATTTACTCTAACAACCCCCATAAGCCTAACTAGAAAAACTAAGCTATAAAACAATGGGCCCTGAAAATTTTCATCCATATTAGGTACCCATGCACATACAAAGAAGAATTATATGTAACTTGGGAAAGAGGGAAAAAACCTAATGGGAACCCCCCCCCAATAAAAGAGAATGTAAAAGTGGAGAATTAATCTACTCATAAAAACTGGTGTGGAAATTGGTGAGTAGTAGGAGAAAACGATAAGGCTCCAGAGACTGAAGAGACATGTGGGAGGTCTTTTTCAACAAGAACCTGATTTGGGACAAGTTATCCAATGACCTCTTTCATCTTCTGAATGTAAGTGAATATTTCCTCGTAGGACATGAGTTGTGAAGCTTCTGGGGCCTCCTTTAACAAGAGTGTATCTAGCATACCAATTGTGTAGCAACTGAGTTGGTTAGATATGAGATCATGGCTGCAAAAGCTCTATTTGATGGCTGAAAAAACACTTTTCGATGGCTTCTAAATCTCTCTTTGGTGGCTGCAAATGATCTCTTCGGTGGCTGGAAGTACACTTGTTTGATGGTTGTAAATGTGCACTCCTTCGATGGCTGCAATTGTACTTCTTGATGGATGTAAATGAGTACTTTAAATGGGCTCTTTTGTGGCTGCAAAATCCGTCTTTGGTGGCTAACAAAAGTATTCTTTGGTGGAAGCAAAAATCCCTTTTTGATGGCTTGCAAAGATCCTTCTTCAATTTGAAAGAGTAGTGGCTGCAAAATCCTTCTTTGGTGGCTCTGAAAGCCTTCATTGGTGGCTGCAAAATCCTTCATTGGTGGCTGCGAAATCCTGGCTGCAAAAGCCCTTCTCAACCTGCAAAAACTTGATAAACAATAGTAGCATACTAGCTAGTTTAGCACCCCCTAGCTCTGATACCATATTAAATTTGAGCATTCATAGATCTAGGTGCAAAATCTAACAAGATATGATGATTAAATCAAGCATGAACAATTGTGCAGTAATATATATGAATCATTACACATTAATTTTGAAGAGAAGAAAGATAATGATTTTATTATTAGAGCACCTAAATGAATGAAGGAGGTTACTATATATAGGTGAACAATTTCGAATTGGGTCAGAGAGAAACTTGAATTGTCCATCCCATGTAGAGAGGGCTAGTTAGGATTAATTGAGAGCAAATAACCCCAATAAGTCATGCATGCACTCCTAGATTGAGTTAACTGATAAAAGGACTCACTGATCACTCAGTTAACTGAATGGCAACATGCATGTCCCTAAAATCTCTCAAGAAGGGTGCTATTGACTTAACTAGGGCACTCTGAGTGTTAAGGGTCAGTTAGAGTTTTGTTTAGGCTAAATTAGTGGAGCAAATTTAGCTCTAACTCATGTTCTTCCTTAAAACATGTAAAAAATCCCCCAAATTAGGGAATGCACCCTTAAACCAAGGAAGACACCCTCAAATGTAGGAATTGGTGTCATGGGTGACTCATGAAGTAGATTTGAATGTGGTTTGGCCCATTAGACTCATTGACATTATCTGTAGGGGGGTTATTTACTCTAACAATTTTGACCTGCGTATATGATTTGCTCTCAATTTAGAACTAAAATAATACAAAATTTATGCATTGCTTAGAGTTTGTATTTTTGTAATAGTCGGCATGTATGTTTGCAAAATTCTTCTATTGATTGGTTTCTTGGGTTTTCCCTTTTTTCCAGCTGAATAAATGAGAAAGGTAGAGGCAGTTGGTGGTGGAGGAAACCTCGCAGTCAGATGCAACTAAGCTGCCACAATTCCCAACCACAAGACAAGGCAGTGAGATGAAGCACGTCGATGGTGGTGACACAGTTGTCGGTGCATTCAATGGCCATTATTAAAGCATCATAGTATTAAAAGTGACCATTATTAAAGCATCAAAGCATTAAAACAACTTTTCTAATACCAAGAAGTTTGCCACCAACCCGATAATAAGGCCCCATCCTCTCAGCCAATTACATAAAAATAAATAGATTTTAATCTCATTTTTTTATAAAAATGATGCCTAATGTAACACATAGGGAGAATTGAAAAAATAATTTGGACGACTATCGAACTATTACCCAGTCAACGAAAAATCGATTACAATGATACACTGCCTTTTGGCAAGTATAATGAAAGATAATGGAGGAATGAATACAACAAAGTAATATTATATCCATGCAATGATATGGAGGATGAGGATCCCTAGGAAAATGAGGGAATTATATGAGTAAATATTTATGGCACAAAGTGCCGAAGTGATAACGAAGATATATTCTTTCTGGTTTTAGAATCTTACTATTTATCAATCAATTAAAACCCTTGCTATATGGGTCCCTAAGCAAAGGAGAGAATTAGATTAGTAAATGTTTATGGCACAAGCCGCTGAAGTGTATAGCAAAGATGTATGCTTTATAGTTTACATTTTTTACTATTTGTCAATCAATTAAAACCCTTGCTATATGGGTCCTTGGGCAAAGTAGGGAATTATATCAATAAATGTTCATGGAACAAATCATTGAAGTGGATAATAGAGAGGTATAGTTTCTGATTTAAAAATCTTATTATTTATCAATCAATTAAACTCCTTGTTGTTTATGTAGATAACATTGTTTAAATCATAGTGGGATAAATTAAACTTTACTGAAAGGAAAACACAGAAATGTGAAAAGATTAAGTGCATACAACTGAGAGGTATGCAAAATTATTTTAGGGTTTATTTTATTTTATTTTTAAAGATCAACTTTTCTCATTAAATTTAAACCCTATTGTGCTATTTATGAGGCTCACATTTTCTCATTAAATTTCAATCCTTGTTCTGTTTTTTTATGTATAGCATTGTTCATCTCACATTAGAGAGAAATTGAACTTGCAAAGTGAAATGGAAGTGGATATATATGAATAAATGAAGTGCAGATACCATGACAATGGGGAGGTTTGTAAAACCCTATGTCAATTAAGGGATGTTTGAATTTTAAAAACCAAATTATCTCAATTAATTTATACCTTATTGTTTATATGTATAAGGATGTTCAACTCACACTACAACACAATTGATTTCACAAATAATTGCATGAGAGTTACACAAAACTCTTTGTTTTTGTTGTAACTAGGGGAATTGACAACAGTGGTTGGGCTCGTACTCCTGTGACATGGGGTCGATTTTAGTCCACTACCACAATATACTTAGGCATGTTGATGTATATGTAACTTCGGAATGTATTTCACATATATGTATATTGTATTCCTATAGAGATGGTATTATTCCTCTATAAGGAAGTGTCGTCATTTATATTGTAAGTGTCGTAACTTATACTTGATGGGTTATTAGACCACCTTATTTGGGGTCGGCCCTGTATAAGTCATGTGGGTCAAAGGGTTATTAGACCACCCTATTGGGGGTCGGCCCACTCAGCATTATGTTATGTGGTAAAGTTCGAGCCTACATGAGTTAGGTAAAAAGGCAAGTCAAGTCAAGTATAAATAGAGTGCGGGAGGCACTCTATTTGTTCACTCACTTCTCACACATGCACTCAAGGAGGAGTGGTGCACTTATGGAGGAGGAGGATATGCTGCTAGGTTATGGCTATCTCTCTTGGTTGGTTGTATCATTGCTCTATCTATCTCTGAGGAAGTTATTGGGGTTTTTCACCTTTATGGTTTTCCCCAAGTAAATCTTTGTGTCTCTTGTGTGCTTGCATTATTGTCTCCATGATTGATATGCTGTAGATATGCTGTACATGTTGTTCTCTCAGTTAAGATCCTAGATCAGATTGAAGTAAATTCTAAAAATTTAACAAGGCATACCAACACTACCCCACACATGGAACACATGGCTATTCAAGGTTTGAACCCACATCGTCACAAGTAGTGCCAACTGATCTACACCCTAGGGACACACAAAACCCTTTGTTAATGGAAGGATAGTTTGTTTTTAAAGATTAGAGTTTCTTAATTAATTTAAACCCTTGTTGTCTATGTATATAGCGTTGTTCAACTCACACCGAGGATACGTTGAAATTCCAATCAATTGTATGAGAGGTATGCAAAACCCTTTCTTAATGGAGAGATTTATTGTTTTAAAATGCTATAGTTTCTCAATTATTTTAAAATCACTATAGTTTATGTATATAGAAAGTAGTTACTCACTAGACCATTCAAAATTTATAGAGAATTAAACTTGTAAATTAACTAGCATACTTATTTTGAATTGGAGCCTAGTTGTTTGGATTCATCAAGTGATATCGTTATTGTTAAATACTATTCACTATTAGCACACATTTTATTGCTTTTTCTTGCAATTTAGGTTTTGGTATTGTAATAATTTCATTATGTTTTTCTATTTGCTAATTATATTTGTGTATTGCATAGTAATCTTGTTTTGCATTTTTTGCTTGCAAATTAGAGTTAGGTGTTGTAATAATCATTCCTATGTTGTTTTATTTAACATTTTTTCGCATTTCTAGCATAGAATTTTATGTCGTTTATAAATATTTGCAGGAGTGATTGGAGGTTGGACGCAATGGAGAAAATATCATTTCATGGAAAATGTTCATATGCTTTTTTAGTGTTCAACGGTTTTAAATCAACTCCTAAAAGTTTTCAAAACTTTGTGGGTTCTTGAAATGAAACATTGACCAAATATCATGAATTGGACCTTTTAATTGATAATTTCCTGATACATTCCACATTTACATATAAATTTGAATGATGCATATGATGTTGATCTGGTGGAATATTATAGTGCATCTAATCAAGAAGTTGCTACTAAGCATGGACATGATAGTTGTCCTCAACATGATGTTGATATGGAGGAATTCATTCCATTGACTCAAAGAGTGGAAAATGAGAGAACAAATGAAGACATGACTAATGAATATACAGTAGAAATTTGGCCCAAAAATTATGTACAAACATTGATTTTGAAGTTTGAAGATGTTTACGTGATTTTAAACCATGGAAATATGTGCAAGAAGAAATGGGTAAAGTGGAAAATGACAAAAATATTGAATGCATAACATATTTTAGAGAAACTCAATGTAATTACAAGCAGAACAAATTGAAGAAGACTCTCAAGAAAGAGAAACAAATGGAAAACAACACAGGAGGAAATCCATCAACATGGAAATTTTGACGACAATATGGAACACATTGTAGGAAAAAATCCAAAGGTCATTGATCTCATTAAAGGTTATAATGGAAAAGATTGGGTTAATTGGAACATTTCCACAATAGAGAAAGAAGCAGAGGAGATGGAGAACTCACATGAAGAAAATCATCTATGAATGTCGAAGTTATTGAAGAAGAAAAAAAAACACAAAGAAACTCACTTAAACAAAAAAGGAATTGAATGCAAACACTTTAAAAAAAGAACTTCTAATGAATACTTGGGAGTGAGGATGAAGAAAAGTCTCATGTATTTCGCTCCAATAGTGAAAGAAATTGAGCCAGGGAGGTTACAACTTTATCATGCAAAAATGGAGCAAGAAAGCAAAAATATGGACAAGATATGGATGTACAAGTTCAAATTTGAAAACTTTTTGCTTAGGTAAATAACATGAGAAAATCCATACTCAATTTTTTTAATATTTTTTATTAAAAGTAAATACGTCATTTCCCCATACTAAATTTGTATTGTCTTACACATTCATCAAATATAATATCTCTTTGTGCTCAACCTTCATCTCTCTCCATGGATTGACTTCACAATTGAGTATTAGAATTGGAATCTGGATCTAATTGGGTGTAAGAATCATCTTCCTGATTCATTTATAAGAAATTATGGAACACACAACATGGAACTACAAGTTTGGACACCTTATCCAATTCTACACCCACATATCTAAGAAATCTCCATCTCCCTTTGATTATACCAAATGCGTTCTCAATTTTTACATGGCCTCTAGATAAGTATTTGTTAAAAAGATTGTGTAATGCTGATTCATTGTTAATAATCCATCATAGATCCTTCTTAACTCCAAATCTATCAAGTGTCGAAATGGATCAAATCGCTTGAGGTGCAAACCTTCCCTTCAATTTTGCACTCTAAAAGAAGGTTTGAAACTGAAGGGATTTGATCCCTCTTGGCACTTGATAGATCCAGAGTTAATATGGATCCATAATGGCTTATTTTATTATAGTGATCCATTTTATTAGTTTTTCATTTTTATAGATGTCAAATTTTTAACAATACAACCATAACATATGACTATAAATGCACCTACAAACAACAAAGAGAAATAACAATAAATGAGATTCAAACTTTATTATTTTCCAGTGTTAGTATTATTATTGCTTTATTTTTAGTTTTGTAAAATATTATATTGAGCGGACGTATGTGTATAGATGTCACAATCTCTTTAATATTGGTCATAACAATGAATGAGATTCAAGCTTTATTATTTTCCAGCATTATTATTATTATTATTATTGCTTTAGTTTTAGTTTTGTAAAATATCATATTGAGAGGACATATGGGTATATATGTTACAATCTATTTAATATTGGGCTAACATATGGGTACTTATGATACAATCTCTTTAATATTGAGTGTACAATTTAATATAAATCTATTTCATAATTATATTTTTGTTTGTTTGATTTAAGATATTTTGTTTTATTTTTAATAGCAAGTCTACAATATGTATTTTTTATATTAACTTTTTTTTGAGTCAACATGTGTTACAAATGAAACACATCTCACCCACTTGGGTTGTAGAAAGTGCTTCTTAGTGCAATGAATTCAATAAGTAGGTAGATATAAGATACTCAAAATCTCCAATTAATTGATAATAGATAATGCTTCCTCAATTTCAAATGTTGGAGCTCCTAACACCTCTCTATTTTGCATACTTCTTATTGCAAAACAATTCCAATGATTTGTGTGATGAGCACCACCGAAAGAATTGACCAAAACATCCCAAAATAATTTATGTGTGTGGCATATTCCTTGCAGCAAAACACACTGTAAAAATTATGTATGTTTGCATAGTTCATAGGAGTATGGTGCTCTCTTGGACGGTATGGGAGATTAATACACGTGCCATCAATTGCAAGTCTACAATATGTATTTTTTATATTAATTTTTTTTGAGTCAACATGTGTTACAGATGAAACACCTCTAAGACACTAGGGTTGTAGAAAGTGATTCTTAGTGCAATGAATTCAATAAGTAGGTAGATATAAGATAGTCAAAATCTCCAATTAGTTGATAATAAATCATGATTCCTCAATTTCAAATGTTGGAGCTTCTAACACCTCTCTATTTTGCATACTTCTTATTGCAAAACAATTCCAATGATTTGTGTGATGAGCACCACCGAAAGCATTGACACAAACATCCCAAAATTAATTTTTGTGTGTGGCATATTCCTCGCAGTAAAACACACTATAGAAATAATGTCTGTTTGCATAGTTCATAGGAGTATGATGCTCTCTTGGATGGTATGGGATCTTAATACACGTGCCATCAATTGCAAGTCTACAATATGTATTTTTCATATTAACTTTTTTTTGAGTCACCATGTGTTACAGATGAAACACCTATCACCCACTTGGGTTGTAGAAAGTGCTTCTTAGTGCAATGAATTCAATAAGTAGGTAGATATAAGATAGTCAAAATCTCCAACTAGTTGATAATAGATAATTCTTCCTCAATTTTAAATGTTTGAGCTCCTAACACCTCTCTATTTTTCATACTTCTTATTTTAGAACAATTCCAATGATTTGTGTGATGAGCACCACCGAAATCATTGACACAAACATCCCAAAATAATTTTTGTGTGTGGCTTATTCCTTGCATCAAAACACACTGTAGAAATGATGTTTGTTTGCATAGTTCATAGGAGTATGATTCTCTCTTGGATGGTATGGGAGCTTAAAACACATGCCATCAATTGCAAGTCTACAATATGTATTTTTTATATTAATTTTTTTTTGAGTCAACATGTGTTACAGATGAAACACCTCTAACCCACTTGGGTTGTAGAAAGTGCTTCTTAGTGCAGTGAATTCAATAAGTAGGTAGATATAAGATAGTCAAAATCTCTAATTAGTTGATAATAGATAATGCTTCCTCAATTTCAAATGCTGGAGCTCCTAACACCTATCTATTTTGCATACTTCTTATTGCAAAACAATTCCAATGATTTGTGTGATGAGCACCACCGAAAGCATTAACACAAACATCCCAAAATAATTTTTGTGTGTGGGATATTCCTTGTGTTAGGAATTATGATCCAAAATGTAATAAATAGAAGTTTAGTTTAATAAATGTAAAAGGGCATCTACACACTCACGTGATTATGTGAGGTGTCCCTTAGTTAGTTTTGGTAACGGTAAATTAGTTGTTACTCTTTGGATATTTAAATCCATTGAGTTTTCCATGTGAGGTAATCTTTCGGGATTTAGCCCTCACATCTCTGTGATGTAATTATTTTCCTTCTTCATTAATAAAATTATGTGTCTGAGGATACTTTGTCAAAGTGGTATCAGAGCACGCGGTTGAAGCTTGGTCTGGTTGGAACCTGGTTGGAAGGTGCTAAAGGTTGTTTGAAGAAGGTGACTTTCAAGGTTTTGGAATAGTGAAATTTTAACCGTAAGTTATTGCTTCCTATTCTTTTGGGCTAAAAAGAATCTCTGCAGAAAATTTTTTTATAGACTCAGTTTTTTTTACTTGGAGAGAGTAAAATATTTTTTTTTTTTAAGGCAAGGTTATTTAAAAATTTTGTGGAAGAGAATTTTTACAAAAAGGAAGAGACGTATAAGTTCTTATTTAAAATAAAAAAATCATTCTTATTGTGCTCACTCACTGAGAGAGATAGCATAGCCGGTGTTGGGATATAGATGTCTGGATCAACATAGAAGAAGAGAGAAAACCAACGTTGAAACGAACCAGCAAAACCAGCGTTGAAGAGAGAAAACCAGCAGGCATTGAAAAGAGAAAACCAGCAGGCATTGAAGAGAGAAAACCAGCATCCATTGAAGAGAAAAAAACCAGCTTTGAAAAGAGAAAAGGAGTGGTCCGTTGAGGCCCGAGCACGCTGAGAGGTCCGCCGTTGAAATTTCGCGTGTAGAGAGAGCTTCGTTGAGGAGGTCATCCACCATTGCTTGTGGGGAGAAGGCAGATCTGTTGAAGTTTTACGTGCAGAGAAGCACATGCAATACAATAGCCAGCAGAGGTGGACAGCTTGTGCAATCAGTCGTCGTTGGAGAAGTTGCATGCAGAGAGATAGCTATCCGTCGATTGTCGTTGAGGAGAAGGCAGAGGAACGCTGTGCTACCATTGCTGTGTGAAGGAGAAGCCATTCTGTTGAGGAGTAGTCCGGACAAGAGAGAGAAGGGCCGTCATTTCTGGTCAGTCTGCTGAGTCTAAGGTGAATCCCGCGCAGTGCTGGAGGAGACCGTGTGGTAGATTGCTTTTTGGTGGACCGGTGCAGTGGTGGAGTTCAAGCCCGAGCGTGGAGAAGTCTGTGGAGGAGTTGTTGTTGTTTCCTGGAATCGAAGACGTGTTTTAATTCCTCATGTGTTAAGAGTATTATGTAGGTAATTGTAAACAATTAAAAGCTTGTGGAATTTAAATACCCATGGAGAGATCGTAATTTTTTTCACTTTTCATTTAATTCAATATTTATGTAATATTTTGAAAAGTGAATAAGTTGTTTTGGAGAGATAAGGTATTTTATTATTCATTTTTATTTTTGGAGATTTTTTATATTAAGAAGAAAAAGGTGGAGAAATAAACTTAAAAAAGAAGAAGAAGTCATTTTTGAAGTTGATGGGACTGGATCTTGTGACCTCCCACTCAACAATATTGTATCTCTCCAATTCACTTATAAAGATTTGTTATTTTTTGGAGTGATAAGGTGTAATTTTTTTTATTGGGCATTGGAGTAATAAGGAGCATTGTTGGTGTCATAAGGAGTACTTGTATTTTCACTCAAGGTTTGATTAGAGCAAAGTGAAGCTCTATCAAATTCTTTTCTTGAGGCTATAAGTGGGTCAAGGCCAAGCCCCTATAGCTTTCTTTTGCATGGTGTGTGGTGTTTCTTGCATGGTGACTCTTGTTGATGAGTAATTTTCTTTTCATGTTGGTGGTGATATTTTTGCATAAAATCTTCCATTGGTGATATAAGGTGATTGTTTACTTATTCTGGTGACATAAGGTGCTTTCTTTTTTTAATTCTTGGAGCTATAAGATTTGCATAATACACATCTTCTGGAGTTACAAGGTGTTTATTTTTTTTTTTTACAATGTCTAAAGTTATAAGTCTTTTTAATGAATCTGACAAGTTGGAAGGATCGAAAAATTATAAAGTTTGGAGTCGTCATATTCAAAGCACTCTTATTTACAATGAATTGTGGAAGGGTGTCTGTAATGCTAAGCCTACCAAACCGACTAATCCTGATCAGCTTGCAAAGTGGGAACTAAAAGATGAAAAGGCCTTAGCATTGATTCACAGTACTGTTTCTAATGATATTTATGTGCATATTGAAAATAGTTCTGATGTGTGGTCAGCTTGGAAGACATTGAAAGATTTATTTGATTCTCAGAGTGAAGCTAAGAAAATTGATCTTCAATTGAAGTTGTTTCAACAAAAATTGTCTTCAGGAGGTGATGTCATGGAGTACATTTCTAGATTAAAAAATATCAAACAAGAAATTTCAAGAGCTGGTTTTGGTAAAATTGAGGACAGCATGATGGTGACCATTTTGATCGCAGGATTTCCTGAGACATATAAGCATTTTTTGGAAACTTTACAAATTACAAATAAATTGGATAAAATTTCTTTTGATGAACTAAGTGAATTACTTGCCACACATGAAAAAACTTTTGGTAAAACAAAGCAAGCAGGAGAAGATGTTTTGGTTGCAAGTACTAGTAAACAGTCTCCAGGTAATCATCAAAAAGGCAATGATCAGAAAGCTTTTCAAAATTCAAATAGAGGTCGTGGTCAGGGTTTTGGAAGAGGAAGAGGCCGCGGAAGAGGAAGAGGAAGAAATCAAGGAAGAGGTTCTAAAGAAACTGAAAGTACACAGTCACAGTTTTCTGGAAGAGGAAGAGGTTCAGAAAACCAACAGGTCTCTGCAAGAGGAAGAGCTAATAAACAGGTCACATGTTTTCGTTGTAATAGAGTTGGACATTATGCTTCAGACTGTAGAGTTTCATTTGAAAAAATTCTAAAAGAAAGAGAATCTAAAGAATCTTCATCAGCGGCACATTATGCTCATGCAGACGATAGTGAAAATTGTGAATATGTCTTTACAGCACTTGGACAATCAGATTCAATGGATTTTGTTCGAGTTCATCAGTTGGAATCAGTGAATTTTGTTCAGTCTTCTTATTGTTTCAAAAATGATTTTGAAGATGCTTGGATTATGGATACAGGGGCTACTCAGCATATGACATATAGGAAAGATTTCTTTTGGAGTTATGAAGATTGTCATTTAAATTCAATTTTTCTTGCAGATGATTCTATTCATTTACCACAAGGAAAAGGAACAGTTAAGGTTGATTTGCCTGGGATTGGAGAAAGATTGATTTCTAATGTTTGGTATGTGCCTACATTTAAGAAAAATTTGTTGTCTTTAGTTGTCATTCGCCAATTAGGACATCAAATTGTAATGGAAGATGGTATCATTTTTGTTAATTCAACAAAGGATGCATACAAAACAGTTATGACAGGTTATGAAGACGGAAAGCTTCTTAGGATGAAGGGAACAATCATTCCTAGATCAAAGGAATGTTTGAAGGAATTTGCAGGTTTAGTTGAAACTGATGTTTCACCTATCCGATTGTGTCACATTCGTTTTGGGCACTTGAATGTTGATAGTCTTGTACAGCTTCAAAAACAAGGAATGGTAAAGGGGTTGCCTACTTTTCGGAAGGAAAATGCAAAGTGTGAAGCTTGCATTTATGGAAAACAGAGAAGGATAGCTTTTTCAAAAAGCACTTGGAGAGCAACAAGGAGATTACAGCTTGTTCATAGTGATGTTTGTGGTCCTTTGGAAACTTCACTTGGTGGTTGTAAATATTTTTTGTTGTTTATTGATGATTTTAGCAAAATGGTTTGGGTGTATTTTTTGAAGGAAAAATCAGAAGTGTTTGAAAATTTTCAGTCATTTCAAAATTTGGTTGAAACAGCAACAAAGGAAAAGATTGCTACTTTGAGAACTGATAATGGTGGTGAGTTTACATCAAATCATTTTTTGACTTATTGTCAGGAAAAAGGGATTAAAAGACAGTTGACCAATTTTTATACTCCACAGCAAAATGGAGTATCAGAAAGGATGAATCAGACTTTATTGGGCATGTCTAGAGTAATGTTATTTTTCAAAGGGTTGAAATCATGTTATTGGGCAGAAGCAGTTCATACAACAGTTTATTTGAGGAATAGATCTCCTTCATCATCACTTGATGGAATAACTCCTTTTGAGGCTTGGTATGGATTCAAACCTATGGTCAAACATTTGAGAGTTTTTGGTTCAGTTTGTTATGCACTTGTCCCAAAAGAAAAACGAAAGAAGTTAGAGTCTAGAAGTGTTAAGTGCATGTTGATTGGTTATTCTAATGAGAAAAAGGGGTATAGGCTTCTGTTAGATGGAAAGTTTATTGTCAGCAGGGATGTGATTTTTGATGAAACTGAAAGTTTAAGTGTAGAAGAGGTTGAAAAACAACTTAGTCACTTAGAGGAAAAAGTAACTAAGGAACAATTAAGGATGCAACACTTAAATAAGACAAGGAATGAACAATGGTTTGATCTCACTTCAAAAGTATAGGATGATGAACAGGTTGAAGACACCTTGGAACAGGTTGAAGATACTTTGAATTTTTCACAAGTTAACTTGGATGATTTAAATCAAGTTAACATTGAAAAGAAGAAACCAAAATGGGCAACTAAGTTACTTCAGGATGTTAAGTCTGATGAAAAAGGAAAAACAGGTACAAGGAGTTCTAATACGGGTTCAGAAAATTTTGCTCTTTCAGTTGTTGAACCAACTACTTTTAATGAAGCAGTTGAGTACGATGAATGGAAAATGGCCATGCAAAGTGAGTATGATGCAGTAATGAAGAATCAGACTTGGAAAATGGTTGATTGTCCACATGATGTTAAACCCATTGGTTGTCAGTGGGTTTACAGAATTAAGTACAAAGCAAATGGAGATATTGATAAATATAAGGCAAGATTGGTGGCAAAGGGTTTTGCTCAGAAAGAAGGGATTGATTATGAAGAAACTTTTCCTTCAACAGCGAAATGGAATACTATCAAGATTGTGCTAGCTTTAGCTGCACAAAATGGATGGAAAGTGCATCAAATGGATGTAAAAAGTGCATTTCTAAATGGTGATCTACAAGAGGATGTTTATATGAATCAACCTCCTGGTTTTGAGGTTCCAGGGAAAGAAAATCAAGTTTGTAAACTAGTTAAGGCATTGTATGGATTGAAACAGGCTCCCAGAGCTTGGTATGCAAAAATGGATGCCTACCTACAGAAAGTTGGTTTTCTTCGTAGTGAGTCAGATGATACTTTGTATGTTCGAATCCAGGAAAAAAACTTAGTCATCTTGGTTATGTATGTTGATGATTTGCTCATAACAGGTAACAATAATGATCATATATTTCAGGTTAAGAAAGAACTTCAAACAGGTTTTGAAATGACAGACTTGGGTTTACTTCATTACTATCTTGGAGTTGAAGTAAAGCAGCAGGAAGGAAGTATATTTATTTCTCAAGCTAAGTACATATCTGGATTATTGAAGAAGTTTGGAATGGAGGAATGTAAACCAGCGATTACTCCCATGGAGCAAAATTTAAAACTTTCTAAGTTTGAAGGGGGGGAACTTGTAAATTGTACTGGATATAGACAGTTAATTGGATGTTTCATTTACTTGATGAATACTCGTCCTGATCTATCTCATGCAGTTAGCATACTTTCTAGATATATGCAGGAACCTAGAGAAAGTCATTGGAATGCAGCAAAAAGGGTGTTAAGGTATCTTCAAGGAACAAAGGATTTTGGACTTGAGTTTAAAAGAAACAAAAATTTCAAGCTTGTTGGCTATTCAGATGCGGATTTTGCTAGAGATGTTGATGACAGGGCATCTACTTCAGGTTACTTAATGAATATGGGATCAGCTGCAGTGGCATGGAGTTGTAAAAAGCAGGATACAATTGCAAATTCTACAGCAGAAGCAGAATATATTTCAGCTTGGGAAGCTGCCTGTGAGATAGTTTGGTTAAGAAGGATTTTGCAAGACCTCAAAGTTGATCAGAAAGAAGCAACTTCATTATTTATTGATAATCAGTCAGCAATCAAGTTAGCCAAAAATCCTGTTTTTCATTCAAAAACTAAGCATGTGGATACTAAGTATCATTACATTCGGGCTCTCGTCGTCAAACAAATCATCAAGCCAAAGTATTGTCCATCAGAAAATCAAACTGCAGATATTTTTACAAAATCTCTTGGAAGGGTCAAATTTGATAAGTTTAGAAATGAACTTGGTATTTGTTCAAAAGAATTTTTGGATCAAAGGGGGGATTGTTAGGAATTATGATCCAAAATGTAATAAATAGAAGTTTAGTTTAATAAATGTAAAAGGGCATCTACACACTCACGTGATTATGTGAGGTGTCCCTTAGTTAGTTTTGGTAACGGTAAATTAGTTGTTACTCTTTGGATATTTAAATCCATCGAGTTTTCCATGTGAGGTAATCTTTCGGGATTTAGCCCTCACATCTCTGTGATGTAATTATTTTCCTTCTTCATTAATAAAATTATGTGTCTGAGGACACTTTGTCACCTTGCAGCAAAACACACTATAGAAATGATGTTTGTTTGTACAGTTCATAGGAGTATGATGCTCTCTTGGACAGTATGGGAGCTTAATACACATGCCATCAATTGCACTGCATATTGTGGGAAGTAACATTAAAGTAATAAAATCACTCACCATGCTTCTCAACCTGCTACCAAATGGAATACTAGTAAATTGTTTTTACAAGTTTTGAAGGATAACATCAATAACAATCATGGCGTATTAAGTTCTTACTGTAGATTCTCCCACACAATAAAATTATGTTATTAAGTATGTACAAGTTCCATGTCCTAGATTATGCAAAACTAGACAAATGCTTTGCTAGATCTTGTATTGGTCCCTTGACAAACTGCATTGTGTTTATGCTTGGGATATATGGTTCTATTTTTGTCAACACATGGAAAAGAGAAAAAAAACAATCTTATAATGGTGGCAATATAATATGTCACAATAACATGGATGTTCTTTCCATACTTGTTGAATTAAATTCCAAAATTTATTTTTCCTTGGAAGTTTCCACCACTCTCTAGTGTTTGCGTATTTAATAGTGATTCAATTTATGCACATATGAGCATCCTTTACATCAAAAAATTATCAAAACTATTGGATACATTTGATGTATCTGAATAACAAGAGTTTGTAAGCACTTATCATAATAAGTTCGTCCAAAATAAAATGAAACTTCGATTCCATAGATAAAGAAATAATACATGAGAAGTATTATTTTACTACAAAACAAAGAAAAATAGATTTTAATATTGGTGAAAATAAAATGCCTTTGTGTAACATTATGTTAGACATTGTTTTGCTTACATCCGAGCATTCTTTAACATTTACTTTATTGCAAAATGAATGCACAAAATGACAATTATTGAAGCACTCTACACATTCTTTTGCTAGCATACATACATACATACATACATTATTGCAAAATAAGTATGAACAAAAGAAATTATGAATGTATATAAATATGAAAAAGAAATATTATGAATATATATAATGCTAGGGTCCTATATTAATCTCCCTACTTTGGGCTACGTAGGAGTTAGTCAATTAATGCATGTCGTTATCTTATTTGAAAAATGTTGCTTAGATAGTAGTGAATAATTAAGTAATATAAAAAGAGTCCCTCCATTAATTAAGGTCCATTAGGTTGTTGGTACTCATTAAATATGGGACCACAAGTAGTTAGGGTTTTGGCTATTGGAAGTTTATTTAAAGAGATAGGAGGCTATGGATTATTTTGTCAGGTATTGTTATATTTTAAGATTGGATTAAGTTAAAGGTTTCCCATCGTAAGAGGCAAGTGAATATTGCTTTTTATTTTGCAAAATTTCATTTCAATTGTCTTTGTGTTTGGTATTTTGCACTATAATTCTATTTTTATGCATGATTTATATCTATATACATTTTTGTGTTCTAAGTTTAAGGGTTAAAAACAACTACAAGTGGTATCATAGCACTTTCCTGAGCTTGCACACCTCCATAAATGTGTTCTAACATATTTAAATATGATAGAGATATGTTGTTTGACAAGTAAATTGTGGTTGGGTAAGACTAAATGTAGGAAATATAAGAGGTTTCACCTAGTTGGAAACCCTTGTAACACATGTTGGAATCCCTTCGAGTAGTACTACGTTAGAAATCATATGTATATGGAATCTCATTTCCATGCACCCTCGATTATATCGAATGTCCCCTATCCAACCTCAAACCATCTTTAAATAATATGATCAACCATATTGTTGTTATAGTGGAACCAATCACATCACTTGAGAAGATTAATTTCTAGTACTTAGGAAGTCATGTAGTATGACTAAGGGCATGATTTACCCTCCTTGAGAGATTGGGTCAAGTACTAATGTTGGACCCTGCAAATATATAAAAAATCTATAGCATGTGGCACTCCCTTATCCTCAAGAACCTAGAAAGCTTGTCATATCTGACCAACCAACAAAATTCCTACATCTTGTATTGTTCTGATTGTGTTGGTATACATCTACAACCCTTTTTGTGTGGACCTAAGTGCTACCTCTCAAAGGACTCATATTTTTCCACTAGTCATTTTCAGATAATTTGGTGTTAATACTTTCCATCTCAGAAGTGGTTCCATTGTCCACACTTCAAAATTGACCACCCATGGAGAACCAAAATATGGACCTTCCCAAAACACCTAAGGTGCTTGAAACTTCAGTTGCAGAATCATAGGTTTTAATCACAGGTATCAACACCAAGATGGATCTCCAGAGCCAAGTATTGGATAGGTTATGTAAATTCCTGGGTATATAATAAAAAAATTAGGATTCAATCACATAGGCATTTGTAAATGAAGTTTGAGGCACTTACATTCTCTTTCCAGATACCCAACCTCCACCCTTTTAGGATGACAATGCATGGAACTAATTTTCAAAGGTAGCCATGCAAAAATTTGATGGATCCAATCCCCCAGGTTGGGTTACCCAAATGGAACACCATTTTTCTTTCCACGACGTTAATGATTATATCCAAAAAAAATAAAAAAATGGGGGTCTTATATTTAGACTTAGAGTGTTGGAAATGGTGCCAATGGTATCAAAAATATTATCGTATCTATGTTCCTTGTACCCAATTTGTGAAGATCCTTCATGATTGTTTTGAACGTGACACTAAATACCTAGGAAAATTGACAAAATTACGTTAGAGCGACATAGTTATGGATTAGATTATTGTTAAATTTTATTTATTCCAAGCCTAGATAAAATATTTTCTAGTGATTTTCCTTGCTGAAAATTACTTTTACAACTCACTGAATAAATTATATTGCTGGAATATTTTGATAGAAATAAATAGCGAAAGCAATTTAAGTGGAAGATAGATCTAATCAATATAATCACATGCACATATTTTATTCCCTTAAAATAAACTTTTCATTCATTAATTTCCAAGTTTACAAGGGATCCCTTACTGGGAAAATGGCTCGATAAAATATACAACAACAAACCTAGAAAAAATCCCTCCATAGAAGATATATGCACTGACTGCAAACTTCCCCAAAAAAACTTAGCAATCAATCCATTACAACTGTTTCCTTGTATTTACCTTGTACGGTATGTACGACTCTATACAGTCGATTCGTACAAATGTAAGGATTCGTATGACTGCATAGATTTTATGTTCATCTAATCTGTACAACTATACATATTTGTACGATTTGTTAGTACTAATGTATGCCCTATTCGTATGACTTATACAACTACCCCCTGCAACAATTATGCGCCTCTATCTGACTGGTATGACTGCTTGTTGTTGGTTCCTGGACTACTCTCTCTCTCTCTCTCTCTCTACCAAATCTGGAAAATAGAAATCCCTTCTTCTTCTCTCCAACTCAATAATTGAGTTTCTCTTCCACCTCTCTTGTGTATTCTCCTCCCACCTTGGATGCCTTTTATCATATCGAGATGAACCAAAACCCTATCTCCAATGGCTGAGATTATATCTCACTCACTCGAGATCAATGGTTGAGCTTCATTTAATTAACTTAATTCACCAATGCCAAAAATTTAGGCATTTCTCCAAATTAGCTCGAATTAATCTAAAAAGGCATTCACATTAATAAACAAATTTCCTAGGTTCCTAAGAGCTATTAATGACGATTTCCATAAGTAAGACACAATCTAATGGAAATACCTATTTGAGATACAAACATCAACACTCCGTCTTAGCGAGGAAGGTATATTCCACCTCATAGTTTATCTCTGAAGAATACAAACTTCCCTTTCACCGAGGGCTTGATGAGAATTTCTGCAACCTACTCATATGTGGAAATATATTGGAGCTTGAATGCTCCCTTCTAAACCTTGTCTTGAATGAAATGATATATGATCTCAATATGCTTGGACCTGTCATGGAATACTGGATTCTCAGAGATTCTGATACGACTTTGATTATCACAGTGAATCAATGTAGGCTCCAACTCCTGGTCAAACAATCCTGTAATAAATTTGCGAAGCCAAAGAGCTTCACAACTCACCATACTCGTTTCCATGTACTCTGCCTCTGTTGAACTGAGTGCTACAAAAGTATGATTTCTGCTGAACCAAGAAATCACTATTGAGCCCAAGTTGAAGAAACACCCTGAGGTGCTCCTTCGATATACTCCACTCTACCCTTCAAATATTCGAGCACATGCTTCAATGCTACCGAATGTACATGCCTTAGCTCCACCATGAACTAAATCAAGGTGTTCACAACAAAACATATATATGGCCTAGTGTTGACAAAATACATCAACGATCCAATCAGTTGTCTGTATACTCTGGGATCTACCATCTCTGAATTTGAAGAGTCAATCTTCTTCAGTTTGGATACCATAGGTGTAGCCATCGGTCTATAGTCCTCCATCCTAAATCTCTTCAGGATATCCATTGTGTACTGCCCCTGAGGAAGGAATATCTCACCTGATCTCTTCCAAGCCTCTAATCCAAGAAGTAATGCATCAAGGTGATGTCTTTCATCTCAAACTCTATGGCTAAATATGCCTTGCACCCTGCTATAAGATCCTCTGCACTTATGAGAAATAAATCCTCTACATACAATACCAGGATGAGTGGCTCAAATCCAACAAGTATGAAGTACAAGTTAGGATCTGCCTCACTCTTGGTGAAGCCCATGCTCTACATGTATCCATCAATATTGGAATACCATGCTCTAGGTGATTGCTTGAGTCCATACAAGGATTTCTTAAGCATGTGCACATGAGACTCCCTCCCATGTGCCTCGAATCCTTGATGTTTCTTTATGTATACTTCTTCCTCAATGATCCCGTTGATGAAGGTTGTCTTCACGTCCATCTAGTGAGTCATCCACCTCAATATTGAGGCAATATATATCACAGCCTAAATGGAAGCATATATAGCGACTTGAGAAAATGTATCCTCATAATACACTCCCTGACTGTAAGATAAGATTCTCACCATGAACCATGTATTGAACTTCTTGATGCTACCATCTGCAACATGCTTGATCTTGAAGAGACACCTGGAAGTCACTACAGACTTCCCCTTCGGTCTAGGAACAATATCCCAAACATCATTCTTCATGATGGAGGTGTAATCCTATACCATGGAATCCCCCCAAACCTAGTGGTCAAGTGCTTCCTCATGACTAGAAGGGTCAGAATCAATGATGCTTCTCATCAATTCCATATAGTTCAAAGAATTCCTCAGAGGCCTACCTTCCCTGAACGATCTCCTAGGAGCCTCAACATGATCTCAAGCATATCTCAATGTATTCTAAAACCATCTGGGTCTCCTGACAAAACTAAAAGGAGTTATCGCCTCCTCCTCATATGAAGGCTAACTCCTTGAACTATTAGTCTGTGAACTCTTCTCTCCCTTTGGATCCACCTACTCCTCGTCCTCTTCCATTAATGGTAACTCGTGAGACTTCCTAGATTCCAAGTTCTCCTTGAATTTTACATCTTAGATCACCATTGTATTCATCTGTGCCGGCATGAAGATCCCATAAGCCTTTGAGGTCTTGCTATACCCCACAAACACACCCTTCTTTGTTGAAGGCTCAATCTTTGTCTTCTTCTCCTTAGGCACATGGATGTAGACTAAACAACCAAAAATACTCAAATTTCCTATCTTTGGTTCCACTCCTATGAATGCCTCCTCAAGATTCTTGTCCTCCAATATCCTTTGACTCGTGTTCCACAAATAAAATGTTGTGTTACATGCCTCTGCAGCAAGAAGGGGAAGAAGAAATACTTGAGTTGTTGGAACTATTTCCTTTTCCCTTCCTTGCCTTACCGACAAGGTTCAATTTATCATCGCTACATCCTTGGTTGTGCGCCCTAGGATCCTCCTAAGTCTCTTCCTAGATACAATAGTCCCAGAGCCTCTCCCAGGTGGGGTGTTTCTCCCGAGCACAGAATCCTTTTACGAATGGTTCCCAGGGCTTGGTGAATCTATTCAATGCCACACTGAAAAGCTCCACATTGACTACTTTTTCCCCAATGGATGTAAGTTGATCACGTATCTAAGTGATATTCATGAGATAGTTGGTAACATTATCAGATATGGCCATTCTGACATCTCTCATCTTTTTTCTTAAGATCATCTCCCTGTTTATGTTGTCACTCCAGAAAAAATCCACTAGATATTTGTACATTGCATGGGCTGTTGTCTTCTCTTCTACATGAGGAATCATGTGATCCTTCACAACATCTAGGATCACTCTATGGGATTTAATATCCTTCTTCTCATTAGCTTCCAATCATGTTGGATCTGTTAGTGAAGCCACGTCCTTCTCCATAATGTCCCAAAGTTCATGTTCCTTCAAAAGCAATGTAACCCTCGCTTTCCATGACTTGAAGTTAGATTCTCCATCTAACATGTCTTCAAAACTAAGATTGGTTGCTTCCATAACTAGATCTACACAAAATAACTATCGTATGTGTATTCCTTCAAGCACCCACCAAGATATACTACTGTAGATTTTAGATCTTCTTCCTTTCAGAGTGTGATCTCTGATATTGTGTTAAGTTTTACTTATTCTAGGCCCAGATAAAATATTTCCTAGTGATTTTCCTTGTTGAAAATTACTTCTACAGCTCTCTAAATAAATTATACTACTGGAATATTTTAATAGAGACAAATAGCATAAGCGATTTCAATGGAAAATGAATATACTCAATAAAATCACATGCACAAATTTTATGCCCTTCAAATAACCTTTCCATTCATTAATTTCCAAGCTTACAAGGGCTCCCTTACTGGGAAAATGGCCCAACAAAATATACAATAACAAACTTGACAAAATTCCCTCCACAAAATAAATCTACACTAATTTAAAACTGCACTGGAAAAACTTAGCAATCAATCTCCTACAATCACTTCCTTGTACTTCCCCTATATGATCCTGTATGTCGCACGACTATACAGATCCACACTGTACGACTTTGCACGACCGATCTGTACAACCAATCCGAACGACTGTACAAATTTTCTGTGTAGTTGATCCATACAACTATATGGATCCGTACAACCTATATGGTTTCCTCTGCAACAATTATGCGCCTCTGCTTGACTGGTATTGTTGTTGCTTTCCATACCTCTCTCTCTCTCTCTCCCTCCCAAATCTGGAAAGTAGAACGTCCTTCTTGTTCTCTCCAACTCAATACTTGAGTTTCTCTTCTGCCTCTCTTATGTCTTCTCTTCTCACCTTGGTTGCCTTTTATCCTATTGAGATGAACCAAAACCCTAACCCCAATGTTTGATATTAGATATCACTCACTTGATATCAATGGTTGAGATTCATTTACTTAACTTAAATCACTAATGCCAAAAAATTCGGCATTTCTCCAAATTAACCCCAATTTATCTAAAAATACATTCACTTTAATAATTAACATTAATAAAATAAATTTCCTAGGTTCATGAGAGGTATTAATGACAATTTCCATAAGTAAGACACAATCTCATGGAAATACCTATCTAAGCTACACAAATCAACAATTATTGTCTTTGGGCAATCGACAAAGGACCTCTCAGATTCTTTTTTAAAGAATATTTCATCAGTGACATCAAAGAGACAACTTGAGCACATGTCATTGATGGTAAATAACTCCTGGATGCTATATTTCATCCACCAAACATTGCATTTATAAAAATTTATTGTGACCTTTGGCATTCATATTCCAAAAGGTCCGTTAGAGTCTCCAAGACTCTTTGTATTCCTAAACTAAAATCAGATTTATTTATTTACAAATTCCCCTAGGATTCTAACATTCCCCCCTTAATCGAAAGAGGTGTTTGTAAGTCCGAGCATGGTTCTAAATCTTTCAAACTTTTCTTGTCCAAGTGCTTTGGTGAAGATATCTGCAATTTGATCATTTGTGGAATAATGACGTAAATGAACTGTCTTGGCCTCTACATGATGTCGAATTGGATGATACTTTGTATTGATATGTTTGGTTCGATCATGGAATCTAGGATTCTTGGACAACTTGATTGCAAAAGTGTTGTCAATCAAAAGTGGAGTGGAGTTCTCTTGTTTCTACTGCAAGTCTTCAAGTATCTTCCCGATCCACACAATATCTTTGGTTGCTTCTGTAGCAGCTGCATATTCTGCCTCTGTTACAACGTAAGTTTCCACCTTGTGAGCATCAACACTCTTTGGCCTTCATGATCCATTTCACTGACTTAGATTCACTTTATGTCCTTCAGAAACACTTTTTCCCTGTTTTTCTTCTTGTACGCTAGTTGTTCCACTTTAGCTAGCGTACACGCGAGTTGTTCCGCCCACAGGTGCCAAGTAAAATGGTGAAAATCATTAGAAAAATACTTTTTACTCCCAAAAAGCGGCCTTAGGGTGATCTTTGGCCCTCCATTTTCTCCAAAACGCCTTGATGTGTCCTTTCACTTACCTTTGGAAGGCTATATATTGAGCTCTTATGGCATATGGAAGGGAGGAGAAAGAGAGAGCAAGATAACTCTAGTGGATTTTTGCCATGACTTGAGTCTACACTCATCGATCCTTGTTGTTGTGAAATCCTTATGTTCACCTACCAAACTCCTATCCTAGTTTGATTTTTCCATTACATGGAGGATTGAAGTGGTGGAGGCACAAGTGGAGAGACCCAGTTCTTGGTTTAGATTGGTTGCCGGCAAGAGGTCGTATATTGTACTTCTTGTTATTCATTAATGGAAATACTCATTTTCTCGTCCAATTGATGTTGTGAATATTGTTAAATTACATTGGGTTATAATGCAGATCCAAGTGTAGAAGCTGAAAGCTCAATGGGGATCTACATCGAACATCTGGTTGAAGGTTGGTCTTTTCTCCATTATCTTAGCATTTTCATTTATATAGCATTGCATTGGGAATTGAGTCATTTTATGATAGTCAGCTGTCTGTTATGGTCTGCCCCAAGCCATAGGAATTTTTCTCTATAATAGCCTCTGTTGTCGAATCTGTTGGAATTGATTGTTGGCTTGATCTCCAGGAGATAGTTGTTGATCCAAGACTCATCATGTATCCAAAAGTGGACACTCGTGTTTATTTGTCACCATCAACGTCTGAATCAAAGTACCCAATAAGTTTGAAGTCATCCACCATAGAATACTTGAGTCCAAAGTCTTGAGTCCCTTTCAAGTATCTTAGAACTGTAGTGCTCTGGTTTTTACAGCAGAGCACTAAGTAAAATTTCAGAGTTAATTTTCTACGTATTAAACTTTATCAAGTGTATGGGAGTAAATTTCTAACAATTACTATGCGTCTAAATGATATTCAGTGTACTGTCGTGTTTTTATCAACCTTACATTCGTAATTTAAAATAAAAAAACATATCAATATTTTCTTTTCAATAATCATGTTCCAGCCTAAGAATATGTTTCACAACTTAGTAAATCAGTAAATAGCAAGTTATGCATGTTTACAGTAAGTTTTAGCATAATAATCAAATAACGTAAATAACAAGGAAATTACCTGATGCTGATGCTAACCGTAGGTTGTAGCAGGTTGTATAACCTCTTAGACAGCCAAAATGAAGTGTCCACCCTACCGACCAGCTATTATCTTGCTGGCCCTTGGAAATCAAAGGATTTCCAAGCCCCCGAGCTCACAATCTGATAATCCCGAGAGCAGTGTTTACTTCGGTTCTCAAAACCTTTCTCCGTCCTTAAACTTTTCTGTCCTCCAACCTTTCTCTCCACTTCCCCTTTCCCCTCCCTTCAACCTTCTCCTCCTCTATATACATTTCCATCCTCGAGAAGACCTTGGGCTTACTCCACCGCCCCCAAACTCCTTCTCTCGAGCCCCTCAAACATTTACTCCTTTCCCTAGTTCATTCATCCACGTCTCATTATAAAAATGTATAATTAATTTCTCTCATGGAAAATTTATTTGGTTTTGATTGACGGTCGTAAGTATTTATTACGGTGGGAAATTTCACCCAAAGCTTATCCATTCGGGACAAGCTTCATTAATTACAAGTCTATTCACCAAACCTTGTATTTATTGTTATTAATGTAATTAATAAAATATTATATAAATAGTTGACCCCTTTCAACTTGGACATGGCGTGTCTTAAGGGTCTACCTCATCCGTTGAGATCACTTATCTTGAGATTTAAATTCTACGATTCGTATTGAATAATTAAATAGTAATAAACCATTTTCCATCACATCACGTTCATTCCAAAAATTGTTATCCTATTATGTCTAACTTAGAAATGTAAAATAATCACATTCTAATCATTCACTAATCAATATTTACACTTTTACCTATTTAGCAATTGTTATGACATGGGTAGTAATATTTTTAAAGTAAATTTTAAGTAATAATATTAATTAAATCCCCATAAGGTAATAATAATGGTGAATTTAATAAAGATGTCTTTTACATCATTTGTTTATCACATGAGTACCCTAACATCTACATAGTATCGTCGTTCTTCTAAACAAAGCACCCTTAAGTGCTTAAATAACCTTACTAATTAATTAGACAGTACCATTACCTTATTTACAACAATTCTCAGACGACAATGTTAACTGATGACACTTGTCTCAATCGTATATCACAATGTTTACCAATGAGTAATGCATAGCTTATTTGACTTGTTTTACACATCTTAGATAACTTTATATCCATTACCTGAATTCGGTCAATGCATGATTAACCTAATTACTTATGACAACTTATACATTTATTCAATATGTTAAGTATTTGTATATTGATACTAGTGTACATGTGCAAGGTGTGCATGCGTGGCCAGCGTATGCATAGATCATAAATGTACTATAGACAAACCCCATCCCGCCTATGCATACCTACTAACTAATAGTAGTATTTACCCCCATGTAGAAGAACAAACATAATATAAATAGTACAATTACTTCAACATTCTCAGTTATTTAACAGTTAATTCTTTACAATTTCACATCATTATCTTTATCTTTACATTAGTTTAATCAATCATGTACAAGGAAGGGTACCTACTACCACTAACTCGGAATCAAGGAATACTAAACCCTCAATAGTACTAACTCACACATCCTCCCATCATAACCTACGTCCAGCATCCTCCCTATCCTTCCTCTGCTAGTACAAAAGTGGATGTCAGACTCACCGATCTGACCACATAGAACTTGAGAGCGATAGCGTCGGCTGAACAGCGGACCTATCCTCCCCTGGCAGGCATCCGACCATCGTCATCACAACAACATGGGGAGCGTGTCTCAGCACGGCCCTCCCACGACCTCGGGTCTCATGGAAACATAGGGTGGGAAACACATCCACCCCTCTCAACATACTGGGCCTACGCCCTTATCAACTCATACTTTGCTGCTATCGGGATTATCAGTTTGTGTTATCGTATCCTCATTTTGGCTGCTAAGGTTTGATGTATGAACATGCTTTTCCTTTCCAATATATATCAGATCAAGTAACTGGCTATCCCATAGCCCTTGTGTCCTGTAGGTTAGTATTTTGCAAAATACAAATTTATAGAAAGCATTTTCCATTGATCGCCAATTGATCCATGTTATCATTTTATTTCATGTAACCTTTTTAGCTCATCATAGATGCGTATGACATATAACATTTCAATAATTATTATAAGAAGATGGTATCCACGTACCGAATCATATATTTCACATTTCATTAATGAAAACATATAAACATATACTGCAATTGTAAAATAAAGAAATCATATGATAATCATGACATCATAACCGCATAACATAGTAACATCATAATCATGGTGAAATCATAAAACAGAGTAACATCATATAATGAGGTCCAATATAGTTTACTCAGTCGAGCTGAGTTCAACAGAATATATAAGAAATAAAGTATGGTGTGTCTAACTAATAAATATGCCTAATCAAAATATGGGCGTTACAAGAACTCTCTTTGCTACAAACCAATGTCCTTCACATGGTTTGTGCATAAACTGTGAAAGAATGCTAACAACATAAGAAATATCTGGTCTGGTGGTAGTAAGGTAGACAAGGATTCCTACAAGCTGTCGGTACTTGGTTGCATCCACGAATTCTTTTCCTTCACTTGATGTGAGCTTTAGCTTTTGTTCCATTGGAGTTGAGAGCGGGTTTCAATCTGTCATGCAAAATCTGTTCAACAGTTCTCCAATATACGTTTTCTGAGAAATGAATATGTACTTAGGATGTTGAGTCACTTCAATTCCTAAGTAATAGTGAAGATGTCCCAAATCAGTCATTTCAAAGCCTTTCTTTAAGTATTTATTTATGGATGTTATATAGCTTTCATTGTTCCCTGTCATCAAAAGATCATCCACTTATACTACAAGAAACACAACAGATCTTCCAAATTTATTTACAAATAGTGTTGCGTCATCAATATTGTAATGTTTGAAATTCAGCTTTAGAAGATGCTCGATTAGCTTTTCATACCATGCTTGAGGTGCTTGTTTCCGATCATAAAGGACTTGACAAGTTTGCATACCTTGTGTTTTTGTCCCTTCACAACAAAACCTTCTGGTTGAGACATGAAGACATTTTTTTTCAAGTCTCCATTCAAGAATGCACTCTTTACATCCATTTGATGAACTTTCCAACCATTTTTTCCAGCCAAGGAAAGTATAGTACAGATGGTGCCCCATTTTGTTGTGGGAGAGAACATTTCTTCATAGTCAATTCCTTCTTTCTTTACATAGCCTTTTGCCACAAGCCTTGCTTTGTATTTTTCAAGTGAGCCATCTGATTTGTATTTGTTCTTGTATACCCACTTGCTTCCACTTGGTTTGGTTCCGACTGGAGGATCAACCAGCTTCCGAGTTCCATTCTTTATGAGGGCATCATACTCATTTTGTATGGATTCTTTCCACTCATCACAAGTAGTATCCTCTTCAAAGGAAGTTGGTTCAAAGTTAGGAGAAAAAATCAATTCACAATCAAATGAGACATCCATGTCATCACCCGAGTTCTCTGCATTTCCTCCATCTTATTGTCTAGTTGAGCTTCTTGTTTCCGTCTTTCCAACTTCATCTGCATGGACAATTTCAAGTGTCTTTGTGGCCCATTTCAGAATCTTCCTTGATGGTCAAGGTTGATCAGCTAGTGGTGCATTATTATCTTCTAGGTTCAATCTTCCAATCCTCTCGATTACATCATCCAGTTGAGTCTCTTGTTCAGCTAAAGTGGAAGGAACTTCTTCTTCATCATTCTCTTCATGAGGGGTTGTTGGTGCTACTTCAAATGGAAATTCCATGGATTGATCCAAGATAGGGATCCCCCTTTCAATATGTGGAATTTCATTATCACATTCATAATATGTCTTTAGATGAGAAAACCTCTCCAGATGTTCAAGCTATCTTTCAATAGACTTGTAATTTTTATTAGCTTCAAGAAAAATGACATCTCTAGAAATAACAAATTTCTTGTTTACCTCATCATAAAGACGATATGACTTGGAAGTTTCTGATTACCCAAGAAAATACATCTTCTGCTTTTAGAACCAAACTTGTTTCTTTGCTCCTTTGGTATTAAGGCATAGCAGGTGGAACCAAAAACCCTGAGATACCTAACCGAAGGAAGGTGGCCAAACCACATTTCATGTGGAGTCTTATCTTCAAGAACATGAGAAGGACTTCTATTTCTCAAATATGATGTGGATAGGATTGCATCACCCCAAAACATTAACTTCATATTCTTGAAAAACATCATTGAGCGTGTTGTATTCATTAAAGTTCTATTCATCATTTCTGCTATACCATTTTGTTGGGGATTGTATGGAACTGAAGTTTGATGTGTGATTCCATGTTTACAAAGATAGTCTTCAAATGCCTTAGATGTATATTCTTTACCATTATCAGATCTGAATGTACCAATATGTGCTTGCGCTTTT
The DNA here is from genome assembly GCA_027924585.1 of Larix kaempferi. NCBI lineage: Eukaryota > Viridiplantae > Streptophyta > Pinopsida > Pinales > Pinaceae > Larix > Larix kaempferi. The sequence goes on along the minus strand of BSBM01001005.1, from coordinate 21,622,014 downwards.
CTATTAATGCATGAAACTTCTTGAAAGCTTGAAATGCTTTAGATTTTGTCTTCAACAAGTATACCCAACACATTCTACTATAGTCATCAACAAATGTCATAATGTTCCTATTACCATTTGCAGAAGGAATTGGCATGGGGCCACATAAGTCAGAATGAACCAGTTCTAACTTTCTACATGCTTTGAATTTTGACTCTGGAAATGGGTGCTTACTATGTTTTCCTAGTATGCATGCATCACATTTGTTCTTTTGCATAGGAATGGTGGGAAAAACAAATACACCATTCTTTCTTAACAATCTAATACTGTTATAATTCAAATGACCAAATCTAGCATGCCATAGTAAACTTGATGACATGTTACCTTCTTCATGCTGAGAGATATAGGTAAAGTTTTGAACTCTTGCAGAAGAGCCTCTCAACTTTAACAATTGTCCATATTCATAACCAGTCATGACAACTTTGTTGTCAGAGGATTTTCTTATCTCCATAATATCATCAAACGTGTGGATGGAATGGCCTTGTTGTCTAATATACACTAAGGACAACAAGCTTCTCTGCAACTCTGGAAGATAGAGAACATTCTTTAATATGAAATAAGGGAATCTAGGCAAATTGAGCCTGATTGAGCCAATTCCTTATGGTTTGAGGCTAAACTTATCTGCAAAGTACACTATGCCATTTGCAATGTCATTCAGTTCTTCAAAGCAATCTTTTCTAAAATTTATATGAGATGTTGCACCAGTATCAAGCAACCAACAATATTTGTAAGGTGAAAGAGAAGTCATTTCATTAATTCTAAGATTACAATGTGCAACAATACAATGATCAGAATCAGGGGTAGTACTGACCTCTTCGTTTTTATTCTTATATTCTTTATTCTGATTATGTCTACCTTTGATGGAGTTCCAAGATGCCCAACATTGATCTGCTTCATGTCCACTCTTTCCGCAATGTGTGCACTTCAAATCTGATATTTTACTAGATTTGTTTATTCCTCCTCTTCCTCTGAAATTTCTTCTTCCTCTGCCTCTTTTGTTGTTATCTCCCTTGGAAGGGCTTTTAGGCTTGTTCTTTTCTTTCTAAGCAAAGCAAAGAGATTCTGCAGTACTCTCACTTGTCTTCTTTCCAAAATCTTTCTCTCTATCTGCAATCTTCTCTACTAGGATGCCAAAGGTGAGGTCTTTGAACTTGTTGTTTGCTTGCAAGGATTCAAGGTAGTTTGAGTGAGTATGATAAAGAGATTTTACAAATGCTACAAGTGGCTTGAATATTGTGCATGATTTCTCTTATCTCAGATGCAACCAACATGGGGTCATGATCTTTTACTTCAAGGCTGAATAGCTTTAACATTAATTGAATGAATTCCAATTCAGAGTGTGAATCATATAGTTCTTTTAGAGTTTTTAAAGCTTCATAACATGTCTTTGCAGGTAGAATATGCTGGCTCACCTCTTCATTGGCAGTGGCAAAAATAATGGCTAATGCTTTCTTGTATTTGGATTTCCAAATAGAAAGCTCTTTCTCCGATGTTGGAGGCTTTGGAGTTGAAGTAATGACAATGCCTTCGTCGTTGAGAGTGGTCTTTCCTTCGCAAATGTCGTCCCACAAGTCGTTGTAGACATACACAGCCTTGATCTTCCTCCACCATTCTGGAAATGTATCTTTGCTGGTGAGTGTAGCACCAACACCAAATGCTATTGAATGCTTCTTGAACTTGCAACTTACACAACTCTTGAAAAAATATAGGATGCTGGCTTAAAATTCATCTCCTAGCTTACAAATTATAAACTTTAATTTTGAAGCTGTCAAAATAACAAATTATAAACTTTAATTTTGAAGCTGTCAAAATAATTTTGTAGCTCTATTATGCAACTTATTAAATACAGATTTTCTTCCACACTCTTTATACAACAGTCCTCACTCTCACAAAGACAATGACGATGACAGTCTTATTACAATGAGGCCTTCCACAAAAATGAATCTATGGCTTACAATACAAAAGTATGATTCCAATAATAGTCTCAACCCCTTAAAATTTGCAAAATTGTATTTACCTTCACACAAAAATAGTGTTTGCAGCCATATATAATATTAGAGTTTCTTCACTTGAATTTCACGCACCAGATATTACACTTGGTCTCAGCCAGATATCCGATCACAGCTCTTCACGCTACAATGTGCAACTCCATAATACCTTTCACCGCAGCTTCAGAACAACAAAAATTTACACTTAACCTCTTCAAGGCAGTCACGTTTCGATTTGATGCACAGGTCACACTTGACGTGGAGATTCAAGCTCAAAAGTATCCAAAGAGAAGAATATTCACACGACAGTTAGGGTTTGTAGCATAAAAAATGAAGCTCGCATCTTTATTTTGACATCTCCAGTCTTGGACGGTTGAATCTTGGACAACTTTACAGCGCGGATTCAAATCTCACAGCTTCACACACTTGCAGATTTATGGTCACACATCAAATCCAGAAAAAATGAGGCTGTGTCTCATAAACATCGACGTCGGTCTACTCACAATGGTCTTGTATGCAGCTGGAATCTTCACGATAGTATCAACTTGTGGTGTATTAATTCTATGCAGAATTGATGATTAGGGTTTCACAACTCCAGTGAGAGGTCGCACTTCAACCGTGCTCACCAACGGGAGGAGAATCTTTCAAAACAAAACTAGTCTTCTTTAATAGAAGGTACATGCTCCTCCATAACTTGTATACATGATTTTGAAGAGATAACACAATTTGATAATCAATTTCAAAGAGACGTTGCTATTTTTCTGGCGTAATGGTCTATACTCACACGCAGGAAGAGAAACATGTGAGCTCTCATACCACATGATGGTAAATAAATCCTAGATGCTTTATTTCATCCACCGCACATTGCATTTATACAAAGTTTTTGTGACCTTTGGCATTCATATTCCAAAAGGTCCGTTAGAGTCTCCAAGACTCTTTGTCTTCCTAAACTGAAATCAGATTTATTTATTTACAAATTCCCCTAGGATTATAACAATCATAATGCAATGTGCCAAAACATGGTTAGAAGCTTGTGATAATCCTAGGAAGGTCGAGATGTTGTTCAACGCCCAAACTAAAAGATCTTCATTTCATACTCGCATTATGCCCCCCATGGCATCTACTCATGACACCTCAAACCCCATAACATTAAGAATGCAAAAGTTCTCTCCAGAAGAGATGGTAGAACATCAACTCCTCAAACTTTTCTATAGCTATGATGAAAGGTATTTCAAAGGGTATAAATGTAAAGAAAATAAGTTATTCCAAATAGATGTATCCCTACAACATCATCCAGAGGACATAAAAATGGAAGACAATCAAGACCCATAAGTAGAGGATATTGCTCCACATATGGAAGATGACACCACCTTGCAAGCTTCTCGTGAGGAACCCCGAATATCTCTCCATTCCTTATTAGGTTTCTTGACACCCCAAACATTTAAGTTGATAGGCCATGCCAAGCATTACAAAGTGATTGTGTTAATTAACAGTGACAATACCCACAATTTTATTCATCAAAGAGTGGCAGAAAAAACCCATTGTTATGTTTGTTCTATACCAAAATTCCAAATTATGATAGCAAATGGCAGTATGATGAAATATGGAGACCAATGTGAAAATGTGAAACTCCAAATGGGTGACTATTGTCCCAAAATGCACATGTTTGCAATTGAAATGGGTGGTCGTGATGTAGTTTTGGGGGTAGAATCGCTACAAACTTTGGGTCCTATCACAATGGATTTCAAAGACCTATGCATCGTGTTAACTAAGGAAGAGCACAAACATAATCTCAAGGGTCTCACTTTTGGTTCTCATGAAATTATTACCTTCCACCACATGGAAAAGTTATTAAAGAAAAACAACTTAGGTATTATTGCACAATTCAATGCCATACAAGTAGTGGACACACCCCCTAGAACATTCACCTTGACTACTTCTCTCTAAACACCAACATGTTTTTGAAACACCCAAGGGTTTACCACCCTCCCATGGGGAGCATGACCATGGTATTTCACTAATTCCAAGCATTCAACCCCCTAATGTACGACCTTATAGGCACCCTTTTGCACAAAATAATGAAATAGAAAAGATCATTCATATTTGTTGGAGGTTGGCATCATTCCTCCCAGTGAAAGCTCTTATTCCTCATCAGTGGCCATGGTATTGAAAAATGAAGGCAATTGGCTGAGCTTATCTCAATCATTGATAAGCCATTATCTCAATCATTGATGATTTCTTGGATGAGCTTCATAGAGGCAAGTTTTGCACTAAACTTGACCTTCATTCACAATATAACCAAATAAGGATGAAAGTGGCAGACATCCATAAGACAACTTTTTACACACATGAAGGTCATTATGAATTTTTAGTCATGCCTTTTGGCCTTTGCAATGCTCCATGTAACTTTGAGAGCCTCATGAACAAGATCTTTCGACCTTTCCTACACATTTTTGTGCTAGTATTATTTGATGATATCTTGATCTATGACACCACATGGAAATGCCACCTAGAGCATGTTAGTCAAGCCTTGCAATTATTAATGGAGCACTAGTTATTTGTGAAGTGTTCCAAATGTGGTTTTGGGGTTTCCAAGGTTGAATATGTAATGTCCCCATCCAAATAAATTTTCATGGGGGAAAAATTCCACTAACCTACTAGTTCCCTAGGTTGGGGTGGAAGCATTAAAACTTGGAATAAGGGAACTACAAGACCCCAAATTGACCTTAGACTTACAAATTCACATAAGTTGGGTCAAATAAATAATAATAAAAGAAAATTAAGGTGGCATTTGGTCATGAGGGTGCATAAGAGGGCGTGGGGCCCACATGTGGCAAGATTCCCCACTACAATTGGCATCATTCTCTCACCAAATTTGAGTCCATGGTGGAGGTTAACGTACTTGGGGGATATGAAGAGGCAATATTCATGGCAAGAATCTAGGAAGGTCAAATTGGAGTGGAAGAGTAACTCCCAAGGAAGAGGAAGAGGCATTGTGACACTTGTAGCTAGATTCCATGGCATCTATGACAACAATGAAGGAATCTATGGAAAATATGAAAAATCCATACCTGATTGAAGACCTATGACTCATTTGACATATCAGGGCTAAAAATAGCCACCAAGAGGGCGCATAGAGGGGGTTATGGCCAGTTAAGATTCCCAATTTGAATTGTGGAAAGAAGAATGCAAGGAAGAAGTGGACAAGTGTCTCATGAGAGAATATATCACTAATTCGAGTTGAGTGAAGTCTCTTGGAGGGAATTCGAGCTCTTGAGTTCACTTGAGGTTAATAAAAAAGGAGGATGAGGAAGGAGAGTAGCTTTTGGATCATTTCTTATTTGCACTCTTAGAGAGCTTAGCTTGTCTTTGCACGGTGGATGTTCATCCTCCCCGCTAATGAACCGATTTCGAAGGTGAAAGATACCTGTCCAAGTTGGTTGGAGGAGAGGCCATTCAAACCTCTCATCAGAGCTTAATGCAGGTGTTTTAATATAGTTTTGATTTCCCTTTCATTTCGAGTTCATCTACTATTCCTTTCTCCACTATCTCTTCTCTCAATATTCTCTCAATGTCCATGTTCTAGTGTTGATGGCGCACTCATAGTTGTGTAGATTTTGTGGAGGATGATTTTGTGACTCCATGGTTATGTAATATGATGTATATCACTGTATGGAGCTACACATTGGAGCCATAACTCAAAATTCCATACCTTTCATGCAATCTTTCCAAGCAAACTATTGATTCAAGCTAGTTTCCCCTCTATCTTCACATGGAGTTTTTGGAGTAATTTTGTATTTGTTGTACATCATACTTTCTCTGATTTTTTTGCTGATGTTTCGAGCTGCTTATGATGTAATATTGATGACCAAAATATTATGTGCAGACCCTTTGAGTTTTGATTAAATATTGTGCAACAAATCTCATGTCCATTGTTAACAATTTTCTCACAATTTCTATGTCTCACGACATTATGTTTTATGGGAGTTATAACAGACCCTAAAACCTAGTTCCCCTTGAGGTCCTCTATCAAATCCTAGTCTCTGTTCAGAAAATAGGGAAGGTCGTACAGTTTTTGGGAAGCCAAAAAGTTCATAGACTAGTGGAGTTTTTAACCATTGAATTCACTATTATTTTCCCCCTTCTTTCCTCCTTGAGAAATGCAAGCCCTGATTGTTTCTAATGAATGTCTAAGTGTCTAAGAGCTGCATTAGGATGTCTTAAGACCTCTCATGCCCCTCCATACAGAATTTTAAAGCATTTGGGTGCTTTTAGAGCAGTTTGGGTTCGCTAGTCCAAGGTTCAAATTTGGCAAAATTTGAGAAAGTTACATGGTAGGGATGTTACAGAATACTTGGGTCAAGTTGTGATTCATGAAGGAGTATGAGTGGACATGAAGAAAGTGGTGCTATGCAAGATTGGAGACTTAAAGATCTTGTGTGGATTCCTTAAAATTATGGGTTACTACATAAAGTTTGTGAAAAATTATGGAAAAATTGTAGCTCCCTTACCTCCATTGATAAAAAATAATGCCTTTGTCTTGGTCAATGCAGTTGAGTAGACTTTCTCAACCTTAAATGATGTTGACGCATGAGGATGAGAGGGCTCCAAGAAGTGATAATCTCTAACGGCTGATCTCTAAAAAATTTCTCTGTATGTTCGATCCAAGATTTGGTTTCTCTGTTCGACTATCAACAAATGGTAAGATCGCAGGGGAGGGGCCCCTCCCCTCCTCCGACAAAGGATACTGCGCAGAAGATGGTGGAATCACCGCTACGAACACAAGAAACAGGAATTGGAGGAGAGGGTCTGGATACTCAAGTAGCAAAGTCTGATTCCATTCGAGGTGAAGCGGGACAAGGGCCTTTCATACCTAAATCACTCAATATCCCAACTATTTTTGTCAACCCAAACGGGTGAAGGAGAAAATACAACATATGAAGGACCACACCTTGATAGGGAAATTTATGGGTATATGGCCTACAGAGAGAGCCTTAACCTGGTGGATTCATTCTACCTAGAAACCGAAAGGACACTTTGACCTGTTGTTGGGCTCAAAGGGCTTCTTCACCGTGGTTTTCTTGAATGTAGAGGACAAGGATAAGATATTCAAGGGTGGACCTTATTTTTACTACTCTGCAGGTCTTTTCCTGGGTATTTGGAAGGATCATTTCAATCCGGACAAGGAGGATCTCTCAATCGCCCCTGTCTAGATCATATTATATTCTCTTCCAGCGGAGTATTGGGATCTAGACATCTTAAAAGCTATTGGAGGAACGCTGGGGAATTTTGTCAAGATATCTGATTAGACCAAGCAAGGAAGGTATGTTTCATATGCCCGCATCTGTGTCTATATGAATATCTCCAAAACCCTACCTGAGGGAATTACTCTCAACTAGGAAGAATCAAAATGGTTTCAAACTCTGGATTATGAACACATCCCCTTTAGGTGTCGCCGCTGTCATACCCATGGCCATCTGGCTAGGGATTGTCACCTGAATCTCCCTGTGGAAATCCCAAGTAGTCACAATATGGACCAAAATAAAAAGGATGGCTTTGTTAAGGTCACTAATCACAGAAGGACGGGGCGAAGACACAATGGCCCTGCAGTAGTGACTAAGGAGGTGAACCCTAATATCTTTGCCGCTCTTGATCATGATGTAGCAGAAAACCCTCAGCCTTTTATTCTAGAGGACCAAACTCAACTTGAGGATGTTCCGGTGTCAGAGATCCCTGTTACTGGCCTATCACTCAAGTCTACAGGTAAGAACTGTGTGGAAACTGAGTGTAATGAGGAGGATCTGGAAGAAATGGAACTAGGGGACCTAGACTTAGATAGCATTGAAGAGGCCTGCAAGAATATGGAGGTCCATTCCATTCCAGATAATCAGCTAAAATTATTGAAGGAAGCTATCCTCAAAACGAAACCAACTCCGTGTCTAGGGATAGGACCACTGAAGCTTAAAGAAAATAAAATAAAACTCAAAGAAGGTAGTTCCAAGCATGGGAGGTGCTCTAATAGGGACAAGATTGGGGAGATTGGAGCAAGATTGGTCGATTCAGGGAAGTATCCTACCATTCAGGAAGCCCTTCTCGCCCGATATAGTGCCTGATGAAATTACTATCCTGGAATATTCGAGGTACCAATGGGCCTCGCAAATGTAGAACCCTTAAGAACAAGATCATGAAAGAACAACCTGCTGTGTTTTTTTTGCAAGAAACTAAATGTTTTGGAACTCAATTGGAAGCCAAGGCTTCGACTATTTGGAAACATTGTAATATTATGACCTTAGATGCTACTAGGCACTCAGGAGGTTTGGCGGTTTTATGGGACCTTGAGAAAGTTTCTCTGTACAACTTTCGGTCTACCACTTTCAGCCTGTCGGCTGATTTCCAGATCATAGGTTCCAATGTGAGAGGGGTGCTCACTAATGTCTATGGGCCCAGCAACTACCCAGAAAAATGGAATTTCATTACTAGTTTGACCAATCTGAGAGAAATGTTTGAAGGAACCCATTGGATTTTGGGTGGAGATTTTAACTTAATCAGGTCCCTGTCGGAGAAAAAAGGGGGATGCAGAGTTCTCACCCCGGAGAATATTTTGTTTGATAAGTTCATTGAGAATAGTAAGCTAATTGATGTAGATCTTGGTAGCTCTGTGTTCACTTGGAACAATAGGCGTGGAGGGGAGAATTTGGTAGCAGCTAAGCTGGACAGGTTTCTTCTATGGGAAAGTATCATGCTCCTGGGAGGTATTTTGACATCCCACCCTCATGCTTCTTCGGGATCCGATCACTGGTTGGTTTCCCTGTTTTGGCGTAACATAGGACTGAAAATGACCAAACCCTTTAGGTTTGAGAAGTTTTGGTTAACTCATGAAGACTTTTCTGCCCGTGTGGAAGAATGGTGGCATTCTTTTACTCCTCTTGTGGGAACCAAAATGTTTTGTTTCCAACAAAAACTGAAGGCCCTAAAACAAAAAATAAAGAGATGGAATACTGATGTCTTTGGGAACATCCAGGCGGGGAAAGCCAAGCTTGAGGAGGAGATGGAGCACATCCAGGAATGTATCATGTAGAATGGAGTGACCCCTGAGCTTGCAACTGAAGAAAAACATCTGGCTGAACAAATCTCTCATCGTAAAAAACAAGAGGAGATCCTGTGGCTGCAGAAATCCCGTAACCTCTGGCTACGGGATGTGGATCAGAATACTAAGTTTTTTCATAAAGCGATTATCCAATATAGGCACCATAATCAGATCAGTAACCTAAGGACTGGTGATGGGGGGGTGGTTGAATCCCATATGGAAATTAAATAGGAACTGGTTAATTACTTCAAGCAAGTTGTTTCAGAGCCGATTGTAGACCGATCTGAGGCTTGTAGGGAAGTTAAAGCTGTTATACCTAGGCTTATCACTGAAGCAAAAAATGAGATGCTTATCAGACCTATCGAATTTTTGGAAGTTGAGACGACCAATAATCAAATGGAAGATGGAAAGTCCCCTAGGATGGATGGGTCCACTACCAATTTTTTCCATGCCTTTTGGGACCTGATAAAACATGAAGTGTGGCAGGTGGTGGAGGAGTCTCGAAGAATGAGAGGAGTTCTCCCAGCCTTAAACTCTACCTTTCTGACCCTAATCCCCAAAACTACTATGGCTGAGAAAGCTGAGTTATTTCGATCGATCTCTCTCTGCAATATTATCTATAAAATCATAACCAAAGTCCTTGCCAATCGGCTTAAGCCCCTGCTTCCCTCACTGATATCAATGGAGCAATCTGGCTATGTGTAAGGTCGACAAATTATGGATGGTATCATCCTGGCCCGTGAGGTTATTCACTCTTTGAAGAGTACTAAAAAAGTTGGGATGATGCTTAAGTTGGATTTCTTCAAAGCATATGACAACCTAAATTGGCATTATATGAAAGAAATCATGAGCTCGTTCGGTTTTTGTGATGTTTGGATCCAATAGATTGCTAATCTTACTTCCTCTGCTTTCTTCTCTATCCTGATCAATGGGAACCCTTCCTCCACCTTCAAACCTTCCCAGGGTATTCGTCAAGGGGACCCCCTGTCTCCTTTTTTCTTTGTGATCATGACAAAAGGACTTGGCAGAATCATCTCTCATTCTGTCGAACAAGGTATTATTAAAGGGCTTCATTTTCCGTCGTATGAGAAGGCCATCACCCACCAACAATTTGTTGATGATACCATGCTTATGGGTCACTCTTCTGTCCAAGAAGCCAGGAAGATAAAGAAAGTTTTGAACACATTCCTTCAAGCCTTGGGGCTTAATATTAATATGGATAAGTCCTTGGTTTTTTTCTTCAACACGTCTATTATCTGTCAAAGGAATATTATTTGCATTCTTGGCTTCCAAAAGAACTCCCTTCCAACCGAATATCTCGGGGCTCCCTTATCAGAGGGAGTTTTAAAAAAGGCTTTGTGGGAGGATCTTTTAAATCATATGAAGGAAAGGCTCTCAAATTGGACACTCAGATCATTGAACCTCCCTGGAAGAGTGGTTTCGGTAAAATCTGTGCTTCAAGCTATGCCTTTATATATGTTCTCTATTATGGCAGCTCCCAAATCTGTGATGAAAAAGATCATCCAGTTGCAGCGTACCTTTTTGTGGGGAGGTACGTCGGATCATAGAAAGTGGCCTCTGGTTGGTTGGGAGACTCTTTGTAAAACTAAGCAGGAGGGAGGGTTAGGCCCGCGGGATCCGGAAAAACTTAGTACGGTCTATGGAGCTAAAATCTGGTGGAGATGGCTCAACCACTCAAATGAACAATGGGCTTGTCTTTGGGTTAAGAAATATGATGAGAATACAAACCAATAGGATTGGGTCCGAGAAAATGGGCCGAAGAATGTATCACATATCTGGAATATGGCGAGGGATGGTAGCGAGCTAATTCGTAGTCATATCTTCTAGGAGATTTGTGATGGGACTTCAGCGAACCTCTGGACAGATGCTTGGAAACAAGAACCATCCCTTTCCTCTCAGGTGACTAATATCCCTGCTACCCCCCCTTTTATGCTCCATAATTAGAGGACAGTGAATTTCTATTGGTAGGAGGATTCTAATTCCAAGGGCTTTCATGTTTGGCTTCCTTTATCCTGGTGGACGAACACCTATGGGGTTGATATTGGAGGGCAAATCCATGATATAATATCGACTCGCATGATAAAAACGCAAAGGGGTAAATGAAAGGGAAAATCCTAACGTGGGACAATATTGTGAAGCAGGGATTTGAAGGACCTTCACGATGTAGTCTCTGTGGTAGCAACGAAGAAACAATAGCGCACCTGCTGGATGGCTGTTGTTTTACCTCTGCATTGTGGGATGAAGGAGCCACGAGATTCCGTATGTCGAACAGAGTTAGAAATGCCTTGGATGAAACTATGAAATGGTGGACGATTGATCCCTTTCAAGGAAGACTACTTAACTGAGTTTGGAAACTGTTCCCTGGATTTCTCATATGGGAAGTTTGGAAGGAGTGGAATCAACGTATATTCAGTGGTAAGATCAAGTCCTAGAAGATGGTTTGGGAGGGTATTCAACATGGTATCGCCAAAACTCTCAAATTAACCCTATGGAATGAACAGGATCTAAAAATTCCTGCTAGTGAGTTACAAATTCTGCTTACCTGGGATATTTTGGGGATCCCTCGTTACATCAGTCGGCCCCTGGCTGGTGTTCGTCCCCCTAATATCCCAACGTTTTGGTCTCCACCACTGAAAGGGTGGCTTAAACTAAATTTTGACGGAGCATCTAAGGGGAACCTTGGGTAGGCTGGGTATGGAGGTGCTCTGCGGAATGATCATGGTAGGATTCTTTTTTGCTACTTCGGGCACCTGGGGCGTGAAACAAATAATGTCTCTGAGTGTGAAGCAATGTTGCATGGGTTATGCATGGTAGCGCGTCGTGGCGTGAGCAGTTTAATTGTCGAAGGTGACTCTAACATGTTGATTCAGACAACTGTTAAACTTAGCCATGGGACCCAGGCTGCGAAGTTGGCGAGGTTGTGGAGGCTTGCGTGGAGGTTGACATGCCTTGGCCAACTCATCACCTCATTTAATGCTGTCACATTCCAGCATGTAAGGAGAAGCGCCAATGGGCTTGCGGATGCACTGGCCTATCATGGGTCTCTTAACCATAATGACGGGTGGGACAATGATGCCCTGGAAATTCCGTCGGTTAGATGTCGTCAACAATGTTTGATGATTGCAGAAAGTAACAGGGGTGGCATGGCACAGTTTGGAGACGCCGGGAGCCTCACTGATTCCGATGGGTATTAATAGATGGTACCTTATGCAGGGTGGGAAGGACAAGTGGTCATCAGCCTCTTGTTTTAAGTATGCCATGGATCGGGCTTCCGTAGATCTCCCTTCGTCTACAAAGGTCAGGGTTCGTGATATGGTGCGTGCGAAGTTAATTTGGGATCGACCTTATACTGATGTGATGGGTCATTCGGAGCAGATGAATGCTGAGCTTATGGAAATGCAGGACAGTTTGAGTAATTACACGAAGTGGATGGTTTTAATGGCATTAATGGACATAGGAGGTGGCTTGCCTTTAAATTTGGAGTCTCAGGATGTCTTGAGTAACTATGGTAATTCTCTCTATTATGCTGTTGTCGGGTTGAAGTGTGTTTATCCTAACAGTGGGGGGAAGAGTTTGAGTAAGATCAATAATACCATGCCACCAAGAGGGCGTCCTACTAGAAGAGGTAGACGCACTCCTGTGGAGCCAGGTAATGAGGAAAGAGGGATTGATGGCCAATATGGTCCTAGTCGTGAGCAATGGAATGCGGCCGCTACCGCTCTCTTTTTCCATCGTTACTTCCCTCAAAATGTGCAGAGGGTGGTAGAAAACTTGGAAGACACCCTGTGGCATAGGGTTGGTGCGCAGTAAATTCCTTCGGAGGCTGCAGCCATGGCTGATTGGATTCACGATCCCGGTAATACCCAGGGTCGTATGGCTCTCTATAATCGGTGTGTTGTGATGCTTTGGGTGACTAAAACCCTCATTGCCCAGGCGACGGAAACTCAAATGGACATTCTGTCTGGTTCTTTGAGGATGACTCAATTGGAGGAACTATGTAAGGAGCATGCTGATGAATCCAACTGGATTCATATGAAATTAGATGCTCTTGCGGCCAATATGGGATTTTCTTTCCTTACCCGGCCTAAGAAAGTTGATAATCCGCGGGTGATAAACATGTGTGGCAAAGGAAAGGATGGTGATAAATCTATATATGAAAAAAGAGATGATGGCCATCCTTCATGCAATTGAGACACGGTGCCCTTATCTCATAGGGAGGCATTTCCAGATCAAGGCTGACCATCATAGTTTAAAATATTTCCTTCAACAAAGGTTGTTATCACCAAAGTAGCATACATGGGTTACTAAGATGTTGTGGCATGATCATGAGACTATCTATAAGAAGGATAGCGAAAATATGGCAATTGATGCATTATCTAAGCAACTTAAGGAGGGGAACTCCCTATTTGCATTATTCTTATCGGTGTCTGATTGGCTCGATGAAGCTCATCAAGAATGGATGGTGAATGGCACCACAATACAAATCATCTAAAGGCTTCAGGAATACCCAAACACCCCTAAAGGGAATACATGGCACAATATACATTAAGGTCTACAGAGTGCATCTTTCTAGCACCAAATTTTGCCTTAAAACAACAGTTCTTAGAAGAGTTACATTCATCACCCATAGCATGTCACTTAGGCTAGCATAAAACATATGAAATGATTAAGTGCTCCTTCTTTTGGGAAGTCATGAAAACCGACATCCAAAACTTTGCAATAGCCCGTGACACTTGCCAACGACACAAGGGTGAGATGGTAAAGTCACCAGAGTAGTTGTAGCCACTTCTGATCCAACCCATACATGGAATTTATAGTGGGATTTCCAAGCACTGGTAATAAATTAGTGATCATGGTGGTTGTTCACTGCCTTTCTAAATATGCTCACTTGTGCGTCTTGTGACACGCTTTTACATCATCATTAGTGGCCCAAGTCTTCATGGATTATATTTTTTAGTTAAATGGCATGCCAACTTCCATTGTATTCAATCATGCCCTACATTCACAACCAAGTTTTGACAAGAGCTATTTAATCTTAAGGGTACCCAACTAAACATCAGCACGACCTATCACAAATAGATGGTAAAAAAGAAGCAGTTAATAAATGCTTAGAAAACTATTGAGATGCTTTGTTTTGGAAAAACTACACCAATGGGCACAATGATCGTCCACACCGATGCCTTTGTCTCGAGCAACGAAGTTGAGTAGAATTTCTCCGCACAATAATGGACAATTTGGTTATGGCTTAAAATAAAATGAAACAAGAGACTGATCAACATTGCTTAGAACCTTCGCCTTCAACCTTATAAACAAACATCACTAAAAACTATCATCCACGAGAAACTCATGCCGAAGTTCTATGGACCTTACAAGATCATATAGGGCATTGGACATGTATCCTACAAGCTAGCTCTGCCAAATCACTCCAAGATTCATCCAACTATGTACCTCAAGATTCATCCGATTATGTGTCTTATCTCAAGAAGGTAGGTTGTGGGATCAAATTGGCGGCTAATAACAAATGTTGTACACATAGTTTGGCTCCAAGTGAATTACATGGTGGTGAAAGGGGAGGTCCGACTACCATTGCGTCATCAAAACTTGACCATGGCGCGCTCCTCTTCTCTCCACGAGAAGAGGAGATACACATTCCATGTAAAGTACAAAGTATGAAAAACCATTGTAGAGCACGGAGTAAGCTAAAGTCTAGATGATTTGCACCTTTCTGCCAAATTTGGCCGGAATCCGGCAATGCGATGTGTTCTGAAATCATGATTTTCATTGTTGAAATTGCAATTTTTCAATTGCAGAAATATCATCTAGACCACGGAGAAGACAGGCACACGATACCAACAAGTCGAGGTAGTCTCCTACATGATATGGACACTGGACACTGTGACAGTGTGAGGGTGAACCATCTAGGTTCCATGACTAACGAGGGAATCCTCTGCATACTTTGGAGTTCAATTTATGCTCATTGATGGCGTGTGTCAGGGGGTGAAACTCATGAGATTGTCACCTAGGTCCCGTGAATGAGGGAATCCTCTGCCTACTTTGGAGTTCAATTTATGCTCATTTATCGCGTGTGTCAGGTTCTTGACTGGCATGCTGCCAATGGCCTTTCCGTTGTGGAGGTTTCCTGACAGTCCACTGAGATAACCAATTGACCGTAGAAATCTCCAGAACCTACAATGACCAAGCCAACCGCAAGTCGATTTAAGCTGCCTTTTGACTTGGAAGAAATCTACGAACTTCTTGCATGTGAGAGACATTCTGTGAAAGATTCGAGGCAAGGGAAGAAGGAATGGGGCTTCCCTTTTGTAAAGCTTGGACTATGTTCGTAGAGTTCACAATTAGCGAAGCCAAAATCTGTGATAAATAAACCGTTAAATATTGTTGGAATTTTTACAGCTATTACTGAACTGTTGCTGCTAATGCTGAGTTTACTGCTGTTAGCACCCTATTAGGGTCAACTTTTATATAGTTCTGCAGTTACTCTCTTCCAGTTTTTTCTCTTCAAATAAAATTGCAAGTGAGGTTCATAATACGGCCCCTAATACTAAGAGTTTCAATTACAGGTAGAATCATTTCAGCAAACTACATCTTAATAATCAAAGTATACTGAAGGTTTTGAAGAATCCATAGTTCCATCCACTGGCCAAACAGACATTGATGTACACTGCCACTATGTTATAAGGCATAGAGCAAGGAACGAAAAGAACGAACTATGATTTTGTCCCACAAAGAGTGGATAATTGATATCCTTACTGTGTCATTGGGTAAGGACAATTCATATCCATACTCTGCTTCTGCAATTTTTTTTTTCAGAATCATGATCAGTAAAGTGACCATTAAGATGGGAGTTGGAGTTAGTTCCCACCTAATGATCGTCCTAGACCTAAATTGTTGAAAACTATATTATATTTCTTTTCACTTATAACCTTGCATGACATATATCTCCAACATTAATTAAGCTCCGAAGTGATTGCAAGAACAACTATAACTGCTCACACATTGAAGAATGTTATTATGTTTAAGCCATGTAAGGTGTGTGCTGTTCATTAAATTATATTATATTTCTTTTCACTTATAACCTTGCATGACATATTTCTCCAACATTAATTAAGCTCCGAAGTGATTGCAAGAACAACTATAACTGCTTACACATTGAAGAATGTTATTATGTTTAAGCCATGTAAGGTGTGTGCTGTTCATTCATTCCAGTCTGGATGCTGAGTAGGTTCTCTGTAAATATACAAAAATGTACATGATTTACTGATGATTTTATTTAAAATCTTTTCAAATATACTACACATGCTTGCTCAAAATGTTTCTGTACCGGAGTCTGTTGTCCCAGACAAAAATTAAAACTACACCATGACAACTATGTATATCAACTGTTTGCAACTATGTATATCAAATGTTTGTGGGCACATTATACACTATATACAAGTCATTTGAGAATTGAAGTAGTTGCACCAACATGCTAAAATTGCCTATAAATTGAATAATGCTATTGTGGATCTACAATGTAAGGTGTGTTCACTGTTCCAACTTCATTCGTTCCTGTCTAGATGCTGAGTAGCTTCCATGCAATTATAACTAGAGGATCACTTTCTTCCTCTCCCCAGTCTCCAACTATGTTCATCTGCAGAAACGGAGTGCTAACCTGATCAATGATGATAATATTATGATATTTCTTACTAGCAAATTTATACAGCTAGAGAAGGAAGAGCCTGTCTTTCTTTATTTTTTTGGGTCAATTGTAATGACAGAGGACATATTTCACTTCCTGATTCAACGTAGTTCGATATGATGGTTGATAAACAGTTTTTTGAAAGCAAGTTATGCTCAAATTCCAAGAAGTAACCATTTTTAAAGGATTTTTCAGAAATGCAGAGGAGATGGGTAGAAATTACAAATGCCAAATACATATATGCAGTCATTTCAGGTACTTGAGAAAAGACAAAACATATATTCTCTTACTAAAAATAAACCAGAGGCACGGAACAGAGAGAGCAGCATAATATTACTGAAGACAAAAATTACTACTCAAAACAAAAGTTGAGAAGTTCAAAATATTCATTCATTACATAATTTACATATGATTGAAAGCTTACAAATATCAATTATTGAAAGGTGTTTGCCAAGAGTCTAGAATTCTAGAGAAAAACTAAAGCAGAACCTGGATTTAAGAATCAAACATCCTAATATAATGCAAAAAAAAGCCAAAAACAAACATTGCGATTGAGTTGAAAACTTTCAGAACAACAGTTCCCAGAGAAAGACCTTGAAACACCCTGATGTGAAAAAAGTAAAGATTGCCAATTCTCTTAAAGTCTAAAGAGCAGATATTTACTCTAGTGCAACCTGAATCCAGTTTAAAAGTAAATTCTAAACCTTCAATATAAGAGAGGAACAAACCAAGAAAGAGACTATTGTTCAACAAAGACAACAGCTTGAAATGAATGAACAGTGCTAAAGAAAAATTTGCAACATGATCGGATGAAATTTGAATAGTCGTCTATATTCATGTGAAGGGATCATTGGAATGGAATTCTGTTTTTCGAAATGGATTAAAAATTGGTACAAATGCCATTTGTTATTTGAAAAAAACAAGGTTTACCATCAAAATAACTAAAGCAGTAAAGCAGTTATATGGAGGGTTGTTATGGGAAAATTGCATTATTATATGGAGGATGCGGTCACATAGGGTTGTTGTGGGAAGATTGTAACATATGGAGGATGGGGTCAAATAGGGTTTTTGTGGGAAGATTGAGTTCTTGTACCTATTGTAGGGTGTACTCATTTACTATAATCTGTTTCATTATCTTCAGGTTATCTGTGTTTATTTTGTTGTTTGAATGCATGTTTGCTTTTGTTCCCCATTGCCTCGTAATATGGTATGGGTTCTATTTAACATTACCTGCATATCAGATTGGTCTCACCATTTGGCGCTAAAAATCTTGCGAAGTCTGCTTCCTGCTAGTTTCCGAAGAGTCTTTTTGGCTCCAACAACTTCCATCTCTGCCAGTTTCTCAAGGTGTTGGCAAGCTCCCGCAGACACAATCTTCTTCCTGCAACTGTTGCTGTAGGAGAGGGCCAACAATGCAGAAATGGGGAATGTCTTGGTCACTGTTTCATTTTGGGGATCTAATAACCGTACCAGATAAGACACATTATCATAATCTTTGATGAATTCTTTTCTGTTTGTATCCACAACAAATAGACTGGAAAGTGCCCTTGCAGCAATTTGCTGAGAGAAACTAGGTTTACCATCCAACATTTTTGCAAGCAGACCAATACACCCTGCCTCCCCCAGTGTTCTCTTTATTTCATCTGTCTGTGATAGATTGCAGATGGTCGAGGCTGCCAACTCTTGAATTGCAGAAGACCCACTTTTGAGGAGAACTGTGAGCTGCTTAAAAAATCCAGAGGACATCAAAAGGCTTCTAGAGAAAATGGATTGCGAGAGACTGTGGATTGCCCTGAGTGCAATCTCTTGGACGTGGGTATTTGGTGTTTTTTCCAACAACCGAACAAGGGATTCAACCCCTCTTTCTCGACAGATCGTCTGCCTCAAGTTTTCATGATTGGCAGCCAACAAATGCAAACATTCTGCAGAAGATTCCTGTGCAAGGGGTGTCCCAGAATTCACAAGATTAATCAATACTGGGATTGCTCCCTCCTCTGCCATGAGACCTCTTATGTGCTCCACAAAGGCCAGATTCCTCAACACTGCTGACCCAATAGCCTTCAATTCTAAAGACCCCTGTCGACATATTTTGATGAGAGGCGAAAGCCCACCATATGCAGAAATTGCCCATGCATTCTCCCTATCTATGTGATTCACTTCCCAACTCGCAAGAGTCAATCCCAGCAGAGCTTCCGCAGCCTTTTCGTTGGCCACAGAAGTTCCGGATTCCAGCAACCTAATCAACGGCGCTAAAACATTAACACCCTCTCCAACAAGACAAGCCTTGCAGGCATCCGACTTCGCAAGAATCGAAACCGCAACAACCGAATATTCTCTGATAATAGCGATATTCGAATCCAGCAAATGCACCAAGTATCCAATATCTAGCCCTTCATCTATAACAATATCCTTCTGGTTCTCCTGCAGAATTTGTACGAGAGAAAGCAAGGTCTTCTCTTTGAGTTGGGTATTACCAATCTGAAGCCTCGCAAAGAGATCTTTCATGAAGAAACTCACATCGTCCCTGCTAGCCCCGGGGCCCGGCCTCGACACCACGATGGCCTTACTGGATTCCCTCAACACTCCGCTCTTTATCAGAATTTCGAAGTCGCGCTGATGAAGATTGAGTTTATTGACGACCACGTCCAGGTCGCTCTGCATCAAAAGCTTCCCGCTGTACGAAAGCTCTCTGCATTTCTTTGCGTGGTCTCTCGCCTCTTTCAGAGTGGAAACAACTTTGGGCAGAAGTTCCTTGATTAACGAATTATCGGCCCAAGAACAAGAAGGCTCCGCAGTAATGCTCGTGATGGTCAGATTCAGAACTTTCAGCTTCATTGTGATGGTCTGCCATTTTCCCGAGAAGACCTTTGTGGAATAGGCCTCCGCGATGAGCAGCGGAATCAGTTCTTGGGCCGTTCTTGCGCATTCTTCTGTATCATAATTATCATCATCATTAAGCCCTCCCTCCATCTTCATCTACCGATAAGGGGAATTGTTAAAATGGCTTGTCCCAAGGGGTTGAAACAACCATAAAGCATATAAAAATGATCGAAATTGGATTGGATTGACATTTTCCGAGTGTTTGAAGGAGGATGAGGAGTCACATTGTATGTTTGATCATGACCCACACGCTTTCCTCCATCATTATTAGCCGATCAGCCGACGTCGCATTTTATTTCCTGGAAATGAGGATTTGGAGTTAGACCCACCTCAAATCAACCTCAACCACCAGCTTCATGCATTCCTGGCTTGCTTTGAGTGTGTGTTATTCTTCTATTTTGATATAATCTCTCCATCATTCACAAATAAAAACTGGTTCCATCTTTATCCCAGTCTTTCTACTTACCTTAGATTATTGTCAAATATTAATCTTGCTCCTTAAACCGACTGGTTCCATAGATCTTTTGACTGACAGGTAGAAAGTGGAGGATCCAATATAATGAATAGAATCTTGATATATTCCATGAACTCTCACCGACTTGCATTTGAAAGAGGATTGATTACAGGAACCTATGAAACCTCAAAGTGTAGAGTTTACGACGTGTAAGTACAGCGGTTGATAACTCATTATCATAATAACTTACAAAGTTGACCATTGAAAATGGCCACCAGCCTTTCACTTCATTCCGTGATGCTATTTATTTCACTCCATTGTTAAAACCCCATTTGGTAAAATGTTAAAAGTGAGGAGTTTAACATTTAATTGAGAAATTCAAGGTTCTTTCTTAGAAGAAATGCTATATTCATTCATCAGCACATGCTCGTGTATTTATTGATTTACAAGAAATGCTATATTCATCATCCTCAAGAAATGCTATATTAATTTATTAGCATATGCTTTTGTATTTATTGATTTACAAGAAAGGCTATATTCATTATCTTTACAGTTTGAGAGTATATTTTCATTGGGTTTTATTGAATAGCACATGTTCTTACATTTATTGTTTTACAAGTTGTTTGGCTATATACAACCTTTATCTAATTGCTAAAAATTGAACTATGTTTGTTGATGTGAAGTTAGCATATGCTTTTACATTTATTGATTTATAAGTTGTTTTGCTATATACAATATTTCACTAATTTTTAGAAATTGAACCACCTTTGTTGTGGTGAAGCTTTTATAATCCACCATTTTCCCAGTTTTTTTCATTATTTTTATAGGAGATTTAATATCTCAATATGTTTAAAGTGCAACTAAAGTTTTAAATTTTATTTTATTTATTTATTTTATTTTAATTTCTATAAGAATTTCTTTGAAACTTGATTGGTCCCATACCATGAAAATGAAGATTAAAAAAATTGATAAAAAAATATTTTTTTTTCCTAACATTCATGCATGGAAACTTTCTAGAATCTAAGGAGGAAAGTGGGACACACTTTCTGCTTTTTGTTGATTTCCTTCAGTTTTTTTTGTTTATTCCCTTCCAATAGCAGTTCCTGGTTAGTATTAATCCACACCATACTTAATTATGATATTCCTAAAACTATATGATATCTAAAGTTTGAATGCAATTTTTTATTATTTTATATTTTTTAAAATTTAAATAGAGATTTTTCTAGTATGTCATTGATGCTATATGAGAAAAATGACCTATTAAAAAAAATCAAAAAATACAAATGATTATGTATTAAAGTCTTTTAGGTTTCAAACTTTCAATATTATACCTAGTAAGTTTTGCTTGTGAAGGCATTTTTTAAATTTCTATTTTTTTAAAGACATGGACTATATTGCTGGCCACTTTTGTTTAATTATGTAATTCACTTTTTCATTTAATTATTATCATTAATTTTTTGAAGTAATTTTTGTTGAAATGTAAATTTTTTTTCCTTAAAATATATCTTTTTTTTCGGTTGATATAAATTTTGTTTCAATCTAACTTTTATTTATGGTGATGAACTTTTATTTATTATGATGTGGATGGGATGGATGGATAAGTGAATGTGTAACAAAGATTTTGTAACATTAAAGTAAAAGGGAAGTTATATGGGTTATTTATTTTTTTGGTATGGAAGGGATCTCCCTTAGGAGGGGACATGGAGATTCCATGTTAAATATATGGTTCCTTTATATCATTAATATTACATTTACTTTTGGTAGTGAAGGGATTCTTGTAAGGAGACATGGAGGTGTTATGGTACTGAAGGAATTTTTCCGAAGAGGAGACATAGAGGTGTCATGTCAAATATATGGTTCTTTTGTATTTTAATACTATTTATTTTTTTGTTATTGAACGACTTTTTCAAAAAAGGAGACATTTAATTGTCATGTGAAATGTGGTTTTTTGTCATTTATAGTAAACACAAAAATACAAAGTAGATTGTTAAGTGGAATTTCTTGCTTTGTCAAGGGTATCTAGACCACAAATCTTAGAGTTATTTTTAGTGTATGCTTGTTGTCTATGTGACAATGGTGAAGGCAATGCCTGTGGAATGCAATAAAGAAAGTAGGTGTGCACCAACATTTTGTGCATGAGAAATCCATTTATTTTGTCAACTTTCAACATCAATAAGATTTTAATAGTAGAACCTTTGACAATGGCTTTTGTTGTCGCCTATATTAATAATTACCAGGTGTGCACTAGAAACCTAGTGCAATGGTTGTTTTCAATTAGAATTCAAACAATGGGTTTTGATGAACAAAATGTTTATCCCTCTCATTGATGATGTCCCAGAGCTTGATGGTCCGATTGTGGGAGGAAAATTCAAAGGAAATTGACATTAGAGAATGTGACATTACGGACATCCTTGGCATGGAAAATGAACCCATGTTGGTTAGTGAAGCCATTCTTGAGGTGTAAGAGTCAAACCTCATTATGCCAAGAGGGTGAAGGCTAAACTAGTCATTGGAGGAGATGGCCATGTGTTGGATGTCTTGGTGGTGGTTCCTCGGGTAATGACATGGGATTAATGCTTCTTGGAGTCCATGGAGGGGTATCATTGGTTGGAGAAGTGATGTAGGAGCATCCTTGGTTCAACAAGCTATCCTGCACAATTGTAGAGTGGACGTTGATGCTATTACTTGTATGTTTGTTACTACAACAATAGGGCGCTACTACGGGAGATGATACACGTGGTGTTGCAACAATATACTTTAGGTTCCACCGAAGAGAATATCATGTTGCTGTTACTCGTGCCATTACTCATGATGATACTTGTTTGAAGAAAGAAAAAATGATGCAGGCTTGGTGCGTTATATCTAAAAGTGGCAATTTTGTCCATAGTAAAATTGTTGAACATGCAGTAACAACAAATATTTAGTAATAAAGTAGTTAGCAATCCAGCTGTCATTAATTAATAATGTGCTAATAAATGACACGATGTTACTATGGTTTCTTTTATTAATAAATTAGATTTAGGTTTAGGTTTTATGGTCTGTTATAGCTTGGAATAAAACGACTCTCATCCACTAATAACATAATCAAATTGTTTCCCACTTCAAAATGGCTCAGTGAGAATTCAACGGTTGGAATATTCGTATTCCAATCTTGCTTATATCAATGGGCATGGGCTGGGGTAGAGTGAGAAGAGAAGAGTGTAGCTACAAGTGTGGAGGTAGAAGCATGGATACTCAGCCTGGAATTGGAATGTAGGAATGCCCAGAAGAGAGGAGGAGGTGTGGGAACGCTGGTCCAGAAAAAGAGTTGCAGCAGAAAAAGAGTTGCAGTAGAGGAGAGTTGCAGCAACCTGGAAGCGTGCACCTTGTGGGTGTGAGAGTGATTCCCAAATGTGGTTGATACTTAAAGTTGAGTGTTGTAGTTGATTAAGTATGTAATAAATATTCCCTTGTATGAATACAATTATTGTCTTAATTCCAGTTGATGAATGTGTGATGCAATTGTGGTTATCTCTTGATTGGTATCTATTATTCTTTCTGTGGTTGTATGTATGTTGTGCATTTTGAATAGTAGTCATTGTTTGCATCAAGTCGTATCAGAGCCATTTGAGCCTGAGTGTGTAGGATTAGAGGGATCGATAGTCGATTGGCATATTTGTGAATGCTGGTGAAGTGGGGAGCTCGCAAGAAGAGATCACACAGAATAGTAATAGTGATGGACCATAAAGGAAGATGTCGTGGAAGAGGTCACGGTAGAAGGCAAGAAAATGTTGAAGATGTGAATGATCTTACAACAATGATGAGGACAATGATGGCTAGACTAGATGCCATTGAGGAAACCCAGAGAAGAGGTATTACAGAGGTGATAAGGGATGACATCGATGATGAAGAAGAATTAGAGACCATCATAGAAGAACGAGAAGAAAAAATACCAATGGAAGAAAGGATGCTCAGAGCTATTAGTAGTATTGGCGGTAAACCTAAACTAGATACTCTTGTTTATTTCAGTAGTTTTTTTTTTGTATAATTGCACAGTATTTAATTAAGTAAAAAGATAAGATTGCAGAGCGGCCAGGGATGAAGGGTAAATCCCAGCATAGCAAAAATAATTGAGGTTTCAAGAGTATTACAAACTATCTTGCCCCAAAACAGAGTGACCATCAGTGGCATAGCCAGATAACAAAGGATTATTTGAGCGTGGACGCAAAACTTACAGTAAACCGGAGTGAAGCAAACACCAAAACCAGAGCAGAGAGACACGGTCCTCTCGTCGAGCTCCAAAAAAGTCATGAAAAAAATTACCCGGGCGGGAAATCTTCTAGGATGGGGCAGCACCCCAGGAAGTCATCCTCCGGCAGTTTGATGGGAAGCGGTTCACTCTTCCTGGCAGCAAGGAGGTCGGGCTCAGTGTGGTTGCACAGGTGCTTGCAGGGCGGGGATCCCATCGTGGATGGAATCGGAAAATGCCCAGGAGGATCCGCAAGCGAGGTAGGGGAAACCAGAAAAGGATCTGAGGTATCTGTGGTAGCAGCTACGACTGTCCCTTCCGTAGGGATGGTAGAGACAAATGTGGGGCTGCCATCACCTTTTCCAGCAGAGTCGGTCTGGACCGAGCTTTGGCTCACGATCGCGTGCTAGCTCCAGGAGAAGGTGGCTTCGAGATTAGCCAGACTCTTGTCCAACGCAACGAGCTTGGTCCTGGTGGCCAGCATTTGGTTCTTTGCAGAACCCCAGTTTCCCAGCATATCGACTAGAATCTTCCCCAACATATTTTTCATGAGCCAGTAGCGATTGATGGAACCGTCATTGGATCCGGAGGCCAAGTGATCCGCCACTAGCTGCCCCTCCTAGTCTTCAATCAGTTTGTGACTGGAAAAGGAGATGCCAGTATCAAAACCATCCCCTGATCTTGGGGTGCTCTAGCTCTTAGAGAAACGATTCCCACCACCTCGACGAGATAGACCACAGGACTTGGTCATGGCGGAAGAAGCCATGAGGGACTAGAACCAAAAATAAAGCTGAACCAGAGGTTCGAGGAAGCAGACTGAGTGCCATCTATGGTGTGCATGGACTCGTTTAAATAGCGAGGAGACTGGAAGCCGTGGATGGTGTTCACACGAGCCATAGTTAAGAGCAGAGAGCAGAATTGAAAGAGCCAAGGGATGAAGGGATAGAAGTCTTGAATGCTGAAAGGGCCGAGGTGCGGTCGAGTAGTACCAGGGTGGCAGCCAGAGGAAATGAGAGGGAACTTATGAGCGAGAGTGCGGGAGGGTTCCATTAAGCCATAAGTGTGGGGGTGTCTAGATATGGAGGCGGACAGATGGTAGGGCAGGTGGATGAGCGGGTAGACAGGTGTGGAGGCGAGTAGCATCGTGGGCAAGTCTGAGACCGGGCAGGAGAACGCGTGCAACATTAAGGGCACGGGGTGCGAGGATCCCTCCCCTCGTGCTCTCCATGTGTTGGGAGGATGGCCCCATGGGTCATGCTGACACTCGCAGCCGGGGTGATCAAGTCCTTCCTAGTAAGGTCTCGACAATTCTCGACCAGGGCTTCAGGACAATTTTCTCCAAAGATGCCTTCGAAGAGACTGAGGTTGCTGGAAACTCCTTCGTTAGCAAGAAAGTCAACCAGAGAATTGGATTTTTGATGGATATGGTGAAAGGAGATTGCTCTATAGTGTGTCAAACTAGCTTTCAAACGATGGATCCTAAAGTCAAGTCTCCAGCTAGGAGTGAGCTTGGATACCTAAGAACCATTCTGGATTTTAGTAGCAAGGGAGAGGATCATTTGTGAGTCACGCTCCACAATGAGCGGGAAACAACTTTTTTTGTTGGCCATGGTCACTCCTTCCACAATACCGGCCAGCTCCACTACGTTGTTGCTGTCACAGCCAAGGTTGCCATAGTAGATCCAGAGAATAGTGCCATCAAAGTTGCGGATAGCTCCCCCATTTGATGATGTCAGGGCCGTGACAAGTTCTGATTTTTTGAAGGTTGAGTTCCTGCTACAGGGAATCACGGTGGGTGTGTTCAATCTCTAGGCCCCATGTCTCTGGCTTCTTCCAAGAACGAAACAGGGTGGTTGCATTGTTGAGCCAGAAGTCCTTGGCCACGTTGTTGGCTGCGGGGATGGCCACCAAATCAAATTGACTGTTGAGTCTGGGTAGTTGTTGCCAGGAGTCCTGCCAAAAAAGAGCATGGGTTCCTTCGCAGATTTCCCAGAAGCTGTGTTGTTGGATGAGGTATCTTTGGCTGTTCGCCACATTCCAGATCGAAGAGCCCTTTGGATTTTGGTCATAGAGGATGAGATTGGGGGGGTCCCAATTATGAACATATTTATTGTTACAGTACCAGGCCCAGGGTGAGTTGTTCATGGAAATCCATTTCCACTAGATTTTGGCTGAGAGGGCTTTGTTGCTGATTTCTGGATCCTGCAGTCCAAGGCCGCCTTCCCGCTTGGGGAGACATACTGTTTTCCATTTAACGAGGGCCCATCTATTCTTGTTCTTGTCCCTTCCCCAGAGGAAGGATCTCTGGAGACTTCTTATAGCTTTGAAGACCCATTTAGGAGAAGGAAGCACTGAAAAGAGGTAGAGAGGCATGGACTGGAGGACAGCCTTGAGGAGGATGAGCCTTCTAGGAAGATTTAGGGAGTGGAAGGTCCAAGAGGAAATGTGGTTCTCAAGATTGTCCAGGAGTTCTTTCCATGAGGAGTGTTTAATGGCTGAGTCAAAGAGTGGGGATTCTAGGTATTTGGTGGGTAGGATGGAAATGGTGAAACATAGGATTCTAGAAATGTTTTGCTGAGTGATTCTGTCTATATTGTAGAAGAAGAGATGAGACTTTTCCAGATTGATAGAGGTTCTCGAGGATTCAGAGAAGGTGTCAAGGATGGATTTGAAACTGCATGCTTCCTGGACTGATGGGTGGTCGAAGAGCAGGCTGTCGTCAACAAATTGTTGATAGAAAAAAGGGGGGCCTCCATGGGGAGAGAGTCCTCTGAGAGTGTTGGTGTTGACAGCTGCTTGAATCATGCATCCTAACCCCTCCGCCATGAGAATAAAAAGGAAAGGGGAGAGGGGGTCGCCTTGACGAATTCCCCGGGAGGGAGAAAAGGTGGAGGAAGAGGAGTCGTTGACGAGGATTGAGAAGAAGGTGAAGGAGGTGAGGGAGAGGATCCAACGAATCCATTCGTGGCTGAAACCAAAGGCTTGAAGCATTTTGTTGATGAATTTCCAACTTAGTTTATCAAAGGCTTTAGAGAGATCAAGTTTAATGAGCATGCCTGGGGTTTTGGAGACCTTCAGAGAGTGATTTATTTCATGAGCCAGGATAATTTTGTCCAGAATCTGCCTGCCTTCAACATAGCCAGATTGCTCGGGGGAGATGAGGAGAGGCAGAAGGGTTTTAAGCCGGTTGGCTACCACTTTGGAGATGATTTTGTAGATAACATTGCAGAGGGAGATGGGTCGGAATTTACCGGGATGGGATGCGCTGATCTCCTTGGGTATTAGAGTGAGGTAGGTGGAATTGAGGGCAAGGAGCACCCATTGCTTATGTCTGGATTCCTCCATGATATCTAGGACTTCCAGTTTGAGCATGACCTATCAGTGATGGAAGAAATTGATGGTGAAGCCGTCAGGTCCAGGAGCTTTGTCATCAGTCATTTGCTTGACTGCACATTAAACCTCTTGCATGGTGATGGGATGCTTCAGAGTGGCATTGTGTTCGGCGTTGAGGATGGTGGGAATGTGCTGGGTGAGGCATTCAATAGCGGTTGAGCAATCCATATTAGGTTCCAAAAGCAGATCGTAGAAGTGTCGAGTAAGTTCCTGACCAATGGCTTCATGGTATTCCAGAGTGCCTCCATTGTCCAGATTGAGCTTTGTGATTCTGTTGTGGATTTTGTGTTGAATGGTAGACCTGTGAAAGAAGGTTGTGTTGCATTCCTCTTCTTTCATCCAAGTGATTTTGGACTTTTGTTTCCAGAGGATCTCCTCTTGCGCGCAGCGTTTATCTAGTTCATCATGGAGATCTTTTTCTTTTTGCTTAGTTTCTTCAGTATGGCCCTGCTCCATGAGAGTTAGCTGGAGAGATTCTAGGTCCTCTTCTAGGGCACATTTCTCCTTGAAGATATTACCAAAGGTAGTGTGATTCCAGTGGCGGAGGTTAGAACGGAGGATTTTTAGCTTCTGTTGCACGATAGCCATTTTGGATCTTCCTGAAACTTGCATGTTGGTCCACCAGTTGGTTACTGTATCGATGAAGGAGGGATGAGTGAGCCAAAGTTTTTCAAACTGGAAGGGTTTGTGTATTTGAGCATCATGGATGTGCCAAGAGAGCAGAATTGGCCAGTGATCAGAGCCAGCTGCCGGGAGAACAGAGGAAGTGAGGATCCCTCCTGCAGTGAGAATAGAGTCCGAGTTAATGAAGCGATCCAGTCTCTTAGCAATCTGGTGCACCCCCCTTCATCTGTTGTTCCAGGTGAAGAAGCCAGCGGAGGGTTGGAGGTCTACCAAACCATTGGAGGTGAGAGTGGCTTTGAAATCCTTGTCTTCAGAGGAGAGACTGCGCAGGTCCCCTTTCTTTTCCTCCAGGGTGGTGATCATATTGAAGTCTCCTCCAATGATGATGGGGGAGTGTAGGTGAAGTTGGGTAAATCAAGACAGATAGTTCAGAAGTTGTAGCTTTTGAGGGGCAGATTGAGGACCATAAACATTCAGAAGATGACCATGGATTTTGGTTCCTAAAATATGAAAGGAGGCCGAAATGGAATGCAAGGTGGTGGCCAGGTTGTTTAGAGAAATTAACTGAGGGTTCCAGATCACTGCAATACCACTGGAGGCACCTCGAGCATCGGTAGTTGTGCAAAGACAATATTTCTAGATCTTGGACATGAGAGAGAGGAGGGTTTCAACAGAACATTTAGTTTCCTGTATGAACAGGATGGAAGGCTTCTCTTATAAAATTTTTATCTTTAACATCTGATGTTTGGATGGACCATTCAGACCTCGAATGTTCCAGGATAGAATCTTCATTTAGGAACTAATTTTGGGAGTGGGGGAAGAACTCCGTTAGCTAGGCATATTGCCCTGATTCTACTAGCATGGTACCTAGTAGGTTGATGCGGTGGAAATCACATTTGCGCCCTCTCTTTTTGCTGTCTCTCTAAGTTTTTTGTTTGTCCTTCCGAGGAATGTTAGTAACTCCAAGTTTCTTTTGAGCTTTAGATTTGGCTAGGGCTTCTTGCAGTAGTTGGATTTGTCGGGATGGGATGGATCCAAAAGCTTTGCGAGAACATAGATCCTCTAGGCCAATCAGATCGAAATCTCCCAGATCTAGTTTGCCCATTTCTTCGTCCATTATAATTTCAAGACCCGAGCCGTCCTGTTTGGGAGCGAGGTTCAAGTTAGGGTTGGGGTTGGAGAGATTGTTCAACATCTTAGGATGTGGCTGGGGAACTGTGGAAGGAGAGGGATTCAGGGCAGAGGATATTTGTACTGAGGGGGGGGATATCAGAGATCTAGGTTTTGGGGGTTGGGGATCGATGGCTTCAGCGGTATCAAGATTTTCAGGTTGGCCATCCAGGGCTACGAAACTGTCATGAGTGATAGAAATTTCCTCCTTGTCCTTTTTTCGGAGCATATTTTCTTGCTTGACGCTTCTTTTGACTGTTCTTGTGGAATCCATCGACATCCTTTTCTCCTTCCTTGGTTGTTGCAGGCAGCGCTTTGTTGCTAAGGAAGTCTCTGAACACGTGGTCGTGTTGATGGCATTTGTGGTAGCAGAAGGGGACATGCTCATAGTCCAGAGGTTGAATCCAGTCATAGTCATCATCGGTGAGGTGGGCGGGCCTTTGCTATGTGCATATAAACATAGATCCTGGCATAGGAGGTGTATTTGTTGAGTCTGGTTTGATCTTCTATTTGAACAAATCTTCCAAAAGTATTTCCAATTTCCTTGAGGGTTTCCTTGTCCCAGTACTCTTGCGGCAGAGAGTACATTCGTATCCAGACCGGAGCCCATGTGAAGTCCCCTTTTTCTGGGTTGAATCTTTCCACCCAATTTTTTAAGTATAAACCTGTCGAGTTGAAGAAGTACAGTACACCGTCCTCCACTATGGCTTTGTCTTCCACGTGATGGAAGATGATGGTGAAGAATCCTTTGGATCCCAACTGAAGGTCAAAGTGTGCCTTAGGTTTCCATTTGGCTTGAATCCAGCCGTGGAGGGCTTGTTTGGTTGGCCATATTCCCACAAACTTGCCTATGAAAGCACGATCTTTCATTTTTTGAGCTCTGGCATTTATTCTGTCAGCCGAAAAATTAAGGTTAGGACATTCAGCAAAGCGGGCGATGAAGGTACTGGAGACTTTGCGCATCGCGTCAGGATGGGGAGCTTTAGCATTGGAAGGTCTAGGGGGCATGTCGTCAGCGGAGTACAGGGGAACCTTTGTGGAGTTGATTTGTATCTTGGTGGTGGAAGGAAGGCCGAAGGAGTCAGAAACGAGTGAGGCTGAGGGGTCAGCGAGAATACGGGAGGGGCCTCCTGCCCCTCCCAAGCATGAGTCCATTAGAGTAGATCGTAGCAGCGAGAAGTTAGGGGATTACCAGTGGGATGAAATAGCAGGGCAGGGGCAGAGCAGGTGCACATCCAAGGAAAAAAATGCAGCGCCGCAGTAGCAGAAACCCTAGCCGATCCGGATCATCTTCTCTCGGTAACAGGATTTGATTATCAGTGCTCACCAGTGAAAGTTATTTGCTTTTTTACATAGGTATGATGATCGTTTATTCTGGTAGTTTAAATCATGAAGAATTAATAGATTGGATAGGGTAAATGGAAAAATTCTTTGAGTTTGAACATATTAGATATCCCCGGAGAGTTAGGTTTTCTAGCACAAAATTGAGAAGTCACGCTTCTTTATGGTGGGATAAGTTATAGTTGAATAGAGAAATTGGCGGTAGAGAGAAAATTAAGACTTGGGATAGGATGGTAATAGAAATGAAATGCAAATTTTTTCCTGTGGATTATGCTTTGAATTTGTTGAGGAGGTTGCAGAATTTGAAGCAGATCAAAATGTCAATAAAGGAGTACACAAAGGAGTTTTACAAACTTTCTATAAGATTTGGACAGAATGAGGAGAGTCCAGAATCCATTTCCAGGTAGTGTTTTGAATTATGCTATACAAGATGAGTTTAATGTTTTGAATTTTCATTTAGTGGAAAAGGCTTACCAATCAACCTTGAGGATTGAGGAAAAGTTGTTACGGAAACAACAAAATGCAAAGAGAACCCCAGTAAATGGGAGAGGACAACAAAAGGAAAAACAAGTTGATGAAGGTGAAAGTAGTTCCAGTGCAATGGAGGAAACTACTGGAAAATGACTTGATGTTGATAGAGGACGTGGTCAAACAACAAAAGGTAGAGGTAGAGGAAGAAAATATGAAATAATTTGCTTTATATGTGGGACACTAGGTCATAGGGAATTTGAAGGTCCATGACATGTGAAGGATGGAAGATGACAAGAAGGGAGAGTACATCTTGTTGAAACTCAACCAACAGAAGCAACAAATGAGGTGGTTGAATTGTGATTCGAACTAGGGGAATATTTGATGACGAGGAAGATATTGTTGTAGTATTAAAATGAGGTTGAGAGGGAACCATAATAAAGAAAGACACTCTTTAGAACAAAATGCAAGATTAAAGGCAAGTGTTGTAATTTGATTATTAATGGTGGCAGTTCTGAAAATTTAGTGTCTACGGAGGTTGTTAACAAATTGAATTTAATGTGTACCCCTCATCTATAGGCGTATAAGGTGTCATGGTTACAAGATGGTCAAAGGGTCACTATATGGAAATAGTACTTGCTTACATTTAATATTGGGAGCTATAGTGATAATATTTTGTTTGATGTTCTGCCCATGGATGCATGTCACGTTTATTGGGAAGGCCTTGACAATTTGATAGAAGGGTTATGCATGATGGGAGAAATAATACCTATCAATTTGAGGAAATATGGGAAGAAATTCAATTTGCATTCTTTAATTCCAGAAGAGGAGAAGGAAGGAAAATTGATGATTTTGTCATATGTGAAGGGAGTAGAGCAGTAGTTGGTTGAGGAAAAGAAATAAAAAGCGTGGGTGCTACAACAAAGGCACTTTCGAAGGAAGAGAAGATGGGAGTGTGTCATTCCCACAATGTTTTGTGTGAAGGTATGTTTGTAGGTAATGCAACGAATGGTGTGGAAGATGTGGCTATGTAGAAGACTTCAACATGTGAAGTTGATAGAAAAAAGAAAGGTTTGTTTGTGTAGTGGATGGAGTAGGAAATGATGGCTAAGGAAACGAACAATAAGAGAATGAATGCCATTGAGATGACAGAAAGGGAAAAGTTGTTCAAGAATGGGGAAGATGTGGAATATTTTTGGGTCAAAATGTTAAAGGAAATGCTGTGGATGTTTGCAACAGAGATGAGCAGAGGAGGATGTCCAAATCTACACATGTTTTCACCTCCCTTTTGAGCAATGATGCTAAAATTTTCAACCTCGGGTGTCTAATGCAATATAATCCCTGGTTCATCAAGTTATCCTACACAATCATAGAGTGGACATTGATGTTGTTACTCGTATGGTTGCTGCTACAGAAGTAGGGCGCTACTATGGGAGATGATACATGTGGTGTTGTAGCAATCTACTTCAGGTTCCACTGAAGAGAATATCATGCTACTTTTACTCGTGATGATACTTGTGACATTACTCATGATGATACTTGTGCGAAGCAAGAAAAAAGGATGCAGGCTTGGTGCGTTATATCTACAAGTGGAAATTCTGTCTATAGTAAAACTGTTGAACCTGCAGTAACAACAAATAATTAATAATAAAGTAGTTAGAAATCCAGCCGTCATTAATTAATAATATGCTAATAAATGACATGTTGTTACTATGGTTTCTTTTATTAATAAATTAGATTTAGGTTTAGGTTTTATGTTCTGTTATAGATTGGAATAAAATGACTCTCATCCACTGATAAAAGATTCAAATCATTTCCCACTGCAAAACGAATCAGTGGGAGTTCAACTGTTGGACTCTTCGTATTCCAATCTTTCTTATATCAATGGGCATGGGTTGGGTTAGAGTGAGAAGAGAAGAGTGCAGGTATAAGCATGGAGGTAGAAGCATGGATACTTATCCTGAAAGTGGAACACAAGAATTCCAAGAAGAGAGGAGGAAGTGTGGGAACGCTGGTACCGAAAAAGAGTTGCAACAAAGGAGAGTTGTAGCAGAGGAGATTTGCAACATCCTGGAAGCGTGCATGTTGTGGGTGTGAGAGTGATTCCCAAATGTGGTTGATACTCATAGCTGAGGGTTGTAGATGATGAAGTCTGTAATAAATATTCATGTGCATGAATAAAATTATTGTCTTAATTCCAATTGATGAATGTGTGATGCAATTATGGTTATCTGCTTTATTGCCATCTATTATTCTTTCTGTGTTTGGTTGTCTATTGTGCATTTTGAATAGAAGTCACTAGATGCATCAAGAAGTCCCAAATAGCCAAGGAGAGTCGTTAAAAAAAAACCATGAGGGGTTGCACTTGAGAAGTTTATGTTACAATGATGGAAAGGGCCCTATGGAGATCAAGGTCTCATGTCGTGACTTGATCCTTAAGGATCATGAAAAAGTATCCTTGTTTAGTATCCCCCCACCCTCATCCCAAAGAGAGTAATGAGGGTTGTAGTAGCCATGGGAACTATGATGGTGAAGGGAAGGAAACCTCTCTTCAACAATATACACACATATGCATATTCTCTATTATCTACATTCCACACAACCAAGATGTCATTAGGCAAGTTGTGTTGAAAACATGGCTTCAACATGCTTTGTAAATTGCTATGGATATTCTCACAACAAATATTACAAGTTTGAGCAAACTCTTGGTATACAATGTTTTACTTAAGATTAATATTTAGTGTAAAATACTATGAGTGATAAGTCTAACACTTATTTGAGAAAATCAAAGATCTTGAAAAATTATAATGCTATATTCATTATCCTCACAAGAAAGTTCATGTTGCTCCCCTTTAATCTAGACTTCTTATGCAAAACTATATCCTCTTCTAAATTTGATAATATTATCATGCTAAGTCCTCTTTGGTAGGTAAGAATTGCTCACTAGTTTCCAAGTCTAACATGGAATATTTATAGAGGTTCATATTTTCCACATTCACCATTGAGTAGATGCACATACTAGGGTAGATTGAATCTGTAAGCATTATCACCTACCTTTTGAAACAATTCAAAATGACCATATTGTAGAGCCTTTATCTTCTTACCATGACCTTTTAGCCCTTCATTTTTTAGATGCAATTAGACTCCATCTCCCACCTTGAATGTCTTCTCAATTCTATCTTGCTCATGTTGGGCATTGTAATTTTATTGTGACTTCTTCGATGACTCATGTGCTTGTAAATGGATTTGTATGATCTTATCAATGATTTTTTCATCCTTTAGTGTTTCTACTATGTTGTATTCTTTCACTCATCTTTGTTGTCTCTATACAACATCTAAGAACGAATGTGGAAAATACCCAAAGCAAATTTCAAAAGAGGACTTATTGGTCATACTAGTGCTAGATATAAATCAATTTTTCATCCTAGACCATTGGATGATTTTGATTGTAATATCTCAAAATATAAATCAATATCATGTTCACTATTTTCGTGTGCCCAATTTTTTGTGGATGGAAATATGTAGATCTCCTTCAACTTGATGTCCAAATGATCCCAAAGTGTATCCCAAAAGGAACTAAGAAATTTTGTATCTCTATCTAAGATGATTCTCCTTGGTATCCCAAAGTGCACCTTGACCTTTTCAAAGAACATGTTTGATGCATCTTTTCCCTTAATGGTCTTTTCACAGGGTATGAGAATGCACATCTTACTAAACTTGTGAACTACCAAAAATAGAGTCATGTCCCTTCCTGGTTCTTTGAAAATCACTCACGGAATCCATGGAGATTTTCTCCAATGGTCTAGTAGGTATAGGTAAGGGATGGTATAAACCTTGCTTCATAGCATTGGGATTTCTAGTACATTAAAGTATGCACCCTTGATAAACCAAGTAATTACAAATTCTTGCGTTTTGGGCCAATACACATACCTGTATAAGTTGGCAATTCTCTTCCCAAAACCAAAATGACCTACAACTTTGGAGGTGTGAGCCTATAATAAGCTACATGAATCTTTCACCTTCAAGAACATAGAGCTTGTATACATTAAATAGAAACCCATCCTCGAGATGAAATTCATCCTTTTCGTCACCTTCATTTACTCGAGCTTGGCATTGTAGCTGTTGAAATATCTCTTTTAATTCCTCGTCTTCTATCCTTGCCTCTTTCTATGCATCATGGGTGAAAGGTTCCATTTGCATAAGAGTAACCAAAACTGTGATGTTGGATGTGGATGGGATTGAGAGAAGGCATGCCAACTTATTAGTGTCGCCCTTCTTATATTTGATGATAAGAGGAAATTGAAGTAAAAACCCCATCTGCGTATAATGTCTAGTTTGTTTAAGCTTACTAACCCACAAATAGTGGAGTGGTTGGTGATAAGTAAGGATGATGGTATCCTTTCCCATTAGATAATCTTTCAATTTCTTAACACCTTAAACTAGAGCATAGAGTTTGTTGTCATATGTAGGGTAGTTTAGGACTCTACCATGGAACATTAGAATGCTAGAATATTGGCCCACCTCCTTGAATTCATTTATACTTTGAAGGCTTCTTGAATTGGTAATGTTCTTAAGTGATGTTTCTTTTCATCTCTTCAAAAAATCCTTCTCTTGATTCTTTCCACATAACTGAAAGGAAGCTATCAAATTCCGAATGTATTGTGCTTCTCTCACAACGCTCTAAATTTAGTGATATTAATAGGAGTTGGCCACTTCATGATGGCCTCCATATTTGCAAGATCAATATTTATTTTCCCTTTACTAATCACATACCCCAAATACATCGAGGTATATCGAGAAAATTTGCATTTATTAAGGTTTGCAAGCAATTGATTCTTTTTCAGGGTCTCTAAAATCCGCATGAGATGTGAGATACACTCTCCCATGTAAATATATAAATGAATATATCATCTATGAATACTATTCAATGAATATAGAAAGGGACATGATACATCATTCATCAAACACATAAATTCCACTGATGCATTACATAAACCAAAAGGCATTATAAGCCATTCATATAGACCTTGATTTGTCTTAAAAGATGTCTTCCAGGTGTCTTCTTCTTTTAATTGTACTTGGTCATATAATTTAAGATCCAATTTGGTGAAGTACTTAGGATGTTTCCATTGATCCAACAAATTATCAATCCTGGAAAAAGGGTATTGATTCTTGAGGTGGGCTTATTTAGATCTCTATAGTCGATACCCATTCTCCAAGTCCCATCCTTCTTGGGTATTATAATGATAGGTGACCCACAAGGTGACGTGCTTGGTTGAATTACTCCTTGCTTCAATAGTTGCTACCACTATTTCTTCACTTCATCTACTTCTAGGATGGACTATCTATATAATTTGATGTTTGGAAATGGGGAGTCAGGAAACAACTATATCTCGTGTTGCACTTCCTAATTTTTAGATGGTGACCCTTTATGCTCTTGGAACACTTCTCTGTACACCTATATAATATATTCCAAATGGTATTTATTTTCTGTAGTACTTCCCTCCAAATATGATTTTACCTTTAAAAATTCTTCTCCTTGTTGATTCTCTCTTAAGAAGATTATAAATGCAAACTTCCTACCAGAAGTGATCAGTTTCTTGGATTGGTTAGAACTTACCATAAATATATTGGATTTTCCTTTGTGTTCATTAATGATGAAGGACTTCCCATTCTTGATTAGGCAATAGTTGTTTTCTCTCCTCATGGAGATTCCATCCCTTATGTACATGTAGGAGCTTCCAAACACTACATCGTGCACATCAAGTGGTCTGCCATCTAGATCCTCTTCATCAATATAATTTTCACTTATGGAAATTTTGATATTACATTGCTTAGTGACCCCAATATATGAATCCTTATTTACCCATTCCATATGGTATGGGTGCAAATGGTCATGAAATTCCAATACATGTTTTCTTACTAGACCCTTTGCTATGAGGTTGGGCCTATGAACTGAAATAAAAAAGAGAATCCACCTTTGAATTCTTGACTTGGATCTTGATATGGAAGAGTTTAGTCATTTATTTCTATTCATTATGATGGAGGCCACTCAAATTCACCTCCTTCTACATTGTGGTGAATACAATACTATCATCTACATTACAATTGCACTCTACATGGTTGCTTGAATCCATGGCTATCATGTTCTTCTTCTTGGAATCCTTCTTGCGGTCCTTTGGATTCAAATTTGGATGTAGCTTCAACCAACACTTATCCTTGGTGTGAACACTGATATTACAATGGTTATAGACTTATAGTGGTTGTTTGGATCCCTGAGCTAATTTCTGATGGTTGTTGTCTTCTTGTCCTTTCCTTTCCACTTTTTCTTTCCCTCCTTTGAAATTGTCTTGGTGGTGTTTTCACTTAGAACCATTTGGTTGTCCTTTTTTCTTATCCATATTATCTAGATATTGTGTTTGCACACATTCCTAATAAAATATCCTATGTTTTAAGAGCATCACTTGCCCCCTTAATGAATGTGGAGACCTCCTACATACTTGAGGAGTGCATCCAAGTTCCTGGGAGACACAACGTAATGACTTGTTTTTTGAACTCAGTGGTGTACTCTTGTACACTTTGCAATTGATTTTTCCAAGAGTATTTCCCATGGATCCATCGATCCTTTTCATACCCAATAGGGTAGAACCAATATTTAATGAGGGTTTTAAACAAGTCCCACTTAGTTAACGGGGGATCACCCTCTATCCTAAGTGTCTATGTGTGTATTTCCCACCAATTTTGGGCACGACCCTCTAACTTGATTCAAGTAAATGATATATTTTTCTCTTCTCCTATGTTATGAATACTAAAATAAGTCTCTAACTATTGCAACCATTGATTGAATTTGACATCATCAATTAATAACCTTGGTAGGGTTTGATGTTTGCTTTCTCTTACACTTTAAACATATACCGAAAATAAGTGTTGCTGGAACTTTCTCTCTCTTTATATGGACCCTTTTTTGGGTCTTCATTATCTCTAGATTTATTGCCAGAGCCAAATTTTGATTTAGAGCTACCAAACTCCACAAAAGGTACACAATTATTCTATAAAGCTACCATGGAGATCATCATGTTGCGAGAGATATTGGTGACTTGTGCTTCTAAATTTGAGAATATCTCCTCCAAATCATCCCTTAGAGTTTGATTGTACTCATTCAACATGGCTAGGGTTTTGAGACTTATTTATTATGCTAATTTCTAGATTGTGCAATTTCCCACAAAGCCCTTCAGGAAGTCTGTCTTTGATACCTATGTGATCTGGAAACTATTGTGAATATTCCATTGGAAAAATTCGTCACAATAGATCTTACAAGTTTATGCAAACTCTTGTTATGCAGTATTTTAATTAAGATTAACATTTAAGATTAATATCTTAGAATTGGATTTTGGAGTCGATTTATGTGAGATTTCCCCAGGTTTTCCTCAAATCCTTTACCATTCTTTGCTAGAGGTTATGAAGTAGGAAATATTTTTTTTGGGAAAAAGATGAGGATTAAATGGAAGAAGCTAAACACATGTCACACCATCCACACAATGAACATAAGATGTACCTTTGGAAAACCCAATATGGGAGCAACCCAACTAGAAGGAGAGGACTATCCCTTTCTATTTTCTTCTTAGTTATTACATGCAAATATAAATAAAGTGAGCTCACTATGGAGTTTCCGTGGACGTTGTGGCATGCATGGAAGCTACAATATCTTCTACTTCCTTTTTCTACCCCATTATCACACTCTCTTGGTTTTCTAAACCATGGAAATGTTAGAAAACAAGATCGTAGAACAATAGCATAAAACATGATGCAGAAATAAAACACATAAACACAATACAAGAGAGACACCAATATAACGTGGTTCACCCAAGATGGGCTATGTCCACACGGAAATTGCTAGTCCTTTCTATTAATCTATCCAACAAATGAAGGTATACAACCCGTAGCACATCTGCTGCAACTTCCTCTTCACTCTCTCATAGTATCTCTTACACAAGCATAGAGATCACTGCAATACACATCCATATTACAATTCATTCCTTTAACAGAGGGATTACCATGGGAAAATACCATGGGATACCCAATACCATGGGACTGTAAATCACCCATTATGACCAAGTCATGACTATGGAATTGAAATATTTTACAAGGGACTTTCACCCTTGTCACTTGAGTTTCATTGATGTCACCTTTGATTCTTGTGTGCATTGGACACATAAGAACCTTCTTGTTGACTTGGAGAGACTTGTTTGGTTTCAGACCTACCTTGAGGATTCATATTAAATGAAGGATGATCTCTCTATGATTTGGCCCAACATTGAGGGTGACACACTTTCAATATGGTTGCATGATCTTGTCATTCCTCACGATGATTCCTTCATCCTTCCTGGTACCCTTCATGATGTCGGATTTTACATGGTGTTGATGATGTTTGGGAAGATGAAAATTAGACAATGGGACCCCGACATTCCTTGTGATGTCAAGTTTCCTCACATGACACTTCCACATGTATATTTGCAGTCGAGGCAGTGGGATCCAGAAATTCCTTTTCCTGATGGATTTTGTTGGGTGGCATTTTAATCGACGGGAGTGAAATAAAAGTAATGGGATCCTGGCATTGCTTGTCTTTGGAGCAGTTGTTGGCATATTGGCTTGATGGATCAAGTAAACCTTCTCTCTCATGAGTTCATCTATGTTGCACTAGGTTTCAGTTTCGTACTTGGGGAACATTTATTTGGATGGGCTTATGGTTTTCATGCATGGTGCATTGGAGGATGTATCTTACACCTTGCATTTCCGAGATCATGATCTGGGATCCTAGTATCATTTGTGCTTAGTCTTCACACTAAGTGCATGGTTGGAGGGTGGTGCAGAGGGAGCTATCTATTGGGAGAGATCATGAGTAGTTTATAATCATAGTAGTGCAACATAAACATGGTGGACCTTTGGTATTTATCTTGGAATTGAGGATTCCAATTCTAGACAGCCAACAACATATTTTGAGGAGTGAAGTCACTGGTTGGCTTCATAGATGGTTGGAGTTGGTTTCTTGCTTGAGGAGAAACAATTTTGGGAGGGGAGGAATGTCATGTTACCATTTTTTTTCAGCACCAGGGAGCATCCAATGACCCATCAAACCCCCATGGATCCTAGTGGAAATCGGTGAATTAATTAATAAGGAAGATAGCATTGGAAATTAAATTAACTAGGAATAAATATGGGCTATAGTTGTTTAAGATAAATTAAATTAATGATGCTATTTATTATTTTGGAATATTTAATTTGTTATTAAATTAAATATGAGTTGGACATGCTAAAAAGGACCATGATGGCGCATAAGGAAATAAGGATAGCTCTATGAGTTGTCACACAAAAGAGGAAACTGGCAAAAAGTAGGAAAAGCAGAAAGAAGGGAAAATCGTGTAAGTGCATAAAGCAGGCTAGTTCACAAAGCATGCAAGTGTATAAAAGAAGTCAATTGTGAAAAGAAGGAAACATCGGGAAATCAAGGAGGGCGTAGTTTCCAAAAGGAAGAAAATCCATTCAGTTGTGAAAAGAAGGAAACATCAGGAAAGCAAGGAGGGCACAATTTCCAAAAGGAAGAAAATCTAGTCAGTTGTGAAAAGCAGGAGAGTTCCAACTCAGTTAAGGAAGGCGCATTCGATGAGGCCAATAGAAACTTAACTTGCTCAACAAGTCACCCAATCTATAAAAGAAGGATGGCATACCACTTTCACATATTTTGTTAGTGTATGTATTCGATTTGTAGAATCCTTGAGCTTGCCAAAGACTTGGGAGATGTGCCCCTTGTCACCGGTAGAGAGATGTGCCTCTACTATCCTCCGTTCTATTTGAGATATCGGCTGAAGATTTAGGAGGAAGGCATCCAAACTCCCTCATTGTGTTTTTTTCAAGTCATTAATTTTACTTTCAGATCTGAACCAAGCTTGGGTCAAATTGCTACAGGAGAGTTCAAGAATTGAGCAGAAGACATCATTCTCGTAGTAGCATTTTTATCTTCTCTTCTCTTAATCCTTCCGATGTTATGAGATTCCTATCCTATTCATATTTCTGGTGATTCAAA
Organism: Larix kaempferi; assembly: GCA_027924585.1. Taxonomy (NCBI): domain Eukaryota; kingdom Viridiplantae; phylum Streptophyta; class Pinopsida; order Pinales; family Pinaceae; genus Larix; species Larix kaempferi. The sequence goes on along the minus strand of BSBM01001005.1, from coordinate 21,580,544 downwards.
GCTTCTACTCTATCCAAGAGGTCTCAGCATGTATCGATTCAAATCAGCTCCATTCAAGTGCATAGTGACCTTCCAGTCAAAGAGAGTTCCATCTTCCAAGCATTGTTCTGATCATTGTGTGGATGGAATATAATGAATCCATGGGAGACTACTGAGCTATTTGAATCCTAGACTTTAAATGGATTCCTATTTTAATTAATATAATAAAATCACTATCGTATCTGTCCATTCTATTTATCTATTTCTTCATTTTCCTTACCTATGCTTGTTGCTCCCTATAATTTAACTAGTCTTGTTGTATCTTTCATAAAATGCGTTCTGTAAGCCCAAATTTCATTTTGTAAAGTGTTTCAGGTCCATAAGAATCCCTTTAACCCATTCCAAGTCTCATAAATCAGTTTAGTGTAGTTCATACAGTGTTTGAGCCTTCCTGAAGCTTAACTAGTTAAGCTGCCACTATAGCAACAATTTCTCCCAAGTCACCCAAACCTAGTCTAATTGACCCAAAACCTCTAGATATTTGGTGTATCAGTAGATTAGAGGGTAGAAATAGGCTATCCACCTTCTGGTTTAATCCTAAGTTAGTGGAAAGGATATAGTTTGCATATGTTGGTGTACCCAGGTATCCTTGGATTAGAATTCAAAGGTTGTTGTTGTCGAAACATGAGTGGTCCGAGCATGTTGTGCAAAGGATTCTTGATGCTAGATTAGGTCATGTTGTTTATATTTCTGCACCTTTATTATCAGACCTTCCATATCCAAATATTCCATTTGTCAAGATTTGGGTGGGTTTAGCTGTGTTCAGTACTAGCTTCCTCAAGACTAGTTTTTATACTAGTTTCCAGTCTTTGAAATTTTCTGATTTAAATCTTGTGATTGAGTTAATATCCTTGAAATCTGATTTGGGGATATTACAAACTTGCTTCAGGAGGTGCCGAGAATGGAAACTTATCTAAAAATCAAGAGAGCTATTTTTTAAAATCACAAAACACACTCACATTTTATAGAAGTCAAACACGCATACGTTTCATAGATGTATAAAACCTACACAAGTTTTATTGATTTACAAATCATGCACATGTTTTGTAGATGTACAAATTGTGCACATGTTTTGTAGTTCTACAAAATGCATGCATGTCTTCTAGTTGTACAAAAGGCACACATGTTTTGGAGATTTTAAAATTATATTAAAATGATCATAAAGTGTATTTTGGAGCTTTTAAAATGATCACAAAATTGATATATGTTATAGATGCATTAGTGGGATATGAGCGCCATTAGGCATATTGGTGAGATATTAGAATAATTCAGAGGTTTAACACATGAGGCATGGTTCTTAGGGCCTTAATCATGGTTTATGGATGAAAACAATAGTCTTAGTCCCTAAATGAACTTGTAGGATTTGAGGGACATAAACAAGGCCTAAAACCACTATGTGCTTTAGAGGGAATATTTGACCTACAAGTGGTATATGTGTTCCATTGTAAGGTTTTTTGGATGAGGGATGGGTTTTGGGGCCCTGGCCATGCTTATGGAATCGAAATAATGAAATTATGCCCTAATTAAATCATTTAGGGTTCAAGGGATGTGAAGACCACACATGCCCTTTAGAGGGAATCTATTGTCTATGAGTGGGTTATGAGCATCACAAGGAGGTTTTGTACACTAGGGATGGTTGTTGGGGCCTAATAATGGTCAAAGGAGGAAAATAAGGCATTAGGACCTAGGCCTCAAACCACTATACAATATATCTCTTAGGGATCACAAAACTTATATCTATAATTTATTGTTGTAGTCCTCTTGTTTTCAATAGAGAGATCAAAATCAAGCCCAATCACCTTGAAAAATTATTCTTGTAGTCCTCTTGTTTTCTATAAATAGATAAGGTTGACTCTTAAGATTTTGTATACATCAACATGTTAATTTTTGTTGATTGGGATCTCCATTTTTGTGTGGAGTTTACTAAATTTTCTTTATGCTTGACATCTAAATTATGAGTAAATATAGAGTAAGAAGTGAACTTATAATATTACTGCAATTTCTATTTGCATTAGTTTGGTATCAAAGAAATATATTCCTAGAGTCAAAGATGAATTACTATGTTCTATTGCGTTGTTTTCTTATGTAAGATATAAATGGTATAAATGGGAAAGCGATTCTATAGATAATAATTATGATAGATAAGGGAAAGAAGTGTGGTCATTAAGGAAAATAATCAAAAATCCTGAAGAAGAACATCATTGAAAGGAATAAATATGAGTTGTGAGAAGAGGATTAAAATTAAAGAAGTGAAATAAGATAAATGTAGAAGATGTCCTAGTTGTGGATGTAGTTGTAAATGAAGAAGAAAATGAATGAATTATATTTGGTTATGTGCTACCTTGAAGATGGAGATGCACTTATGGAAGAGTTCATATAGTTGGAGAATGAGTGCATTGTTAACAACAAGTAGGAAGAGGATAATTGGTTGTAGGGTTGAAGAAAAGGTTGAAATGTTGGGAGCAGATTGAATATATACTCATGTAATATATGGTGGTGAAGAGGAATATGAAAAGTATGGGCATGCAATAGATTGCATGCATAAACATGATTCCACCTAGGTTGGTTTGAGAGTTGTAACATTGTTAACTTCTTTATTACTCAACTACGAAGATGAGAAAGGAGCAGGGAATGTGATTATTCCCATGAAGAGAGGAGAAATAATTTCTTCCATGGAGGTTTCAACAACAACATTTCGATTGATTGAAATTATCATTCAATGCAGATCCATAGAACCAAAAAAAATGAGTTGAATATGGGTACAGACAATCAAATTGTAGCGAAGAGATCTATCATTGATATGAATGATTGGGATATGATGCCATATAGTAGCAACATGTTTCAAGTTGATATTGTATTGGCTCAAAACTACATGATACAATGGGATATAGAGTGAAGGATAAGGAAAGGTGTTGACTTAATGTGGAAAGGTTGAAGGTTATGTTGTCTAAAGAAAAGGAATGGGACAATGTAAAGATTGAATTGTATTTTGATCAATGGAGAAAACAAAAGAAATTATGTACACCTAAAGGTTCTAAACTAGGAGGTTCATATCTCTTTTAGCATCATCAAAATGATGTAGGTTCATTATTTATAAAGGTGGTTGAATTTCCCACATCGTGAATTATGGAAATGTGAAAATTTGAATGTAGCCTTGGCATGGCGTATGAAATTTAAAAGAGTAGAAACCGACAATAAAAATCCGAAACATGGATAAGATAGAAACCATGTAACACTCTTATATGGCATATCTCTCATGACCACTATAAGAGAAACAAGAGCTGCGAGCAGCTTAGTCCCTGCCATTTCAATCGACTCATCCTAACCTTATATGTTTATGATACATTCAAAGTTGAGAGGTATAAAAAAACTTGAGAGTACCGATTTCAATATTTTCCACACTTAGAATCTCAATGTTCAAAAAATTGATATTTGCATCTCAAGTGTTGAGATACCTTTATACCATATTTAATTGATACCTTGTCTCTGTGCTTTTTAATTGATACCTACACAAGAAACATATAATAGAATAGCAAGAATCTGAATCTACATACTGTTAAGTACTTGAAATACAAGAGATTGCCAGTATTTACTATTTATAACAAACTGGAAGAAGCCCAGCTCATAATTTGATGGTAGGATAAATGGGAAAATAAGGTGTACCAACTTGATAGATAAGTATACCATCCTGGAAGATAAGTATTAGCCTATGTGAGCTTAACAATTGTCTATGTATAGTAACACGATCTGATTGTGTATCCAAGACCAGATTTCTAATTTTAATTTTGCAATTAAACTTTGATTATCATTTTGATAGCTAGACAAAGGAATCCCAAACTTTCAACAAAGAAAATTTAGAACAAGTATAAACAAAATTTAAAAGCAATATATGGGAGTTCCAAAGTTTTCATGAGTTATTTTAAAACCTGCATTTAGCTGTACAAACAAAATTTCCTGTTAGTTTGGTTTATCAAGGTGCACACTGTATAACACAAAATCAGACATGCAAGGAACCATCTCCAAGTGCCTACATTAGAAGAATATGCTACACATCGAGTTGTTTAGCCTAAAAAACTCCGATTCTACAAATGTTGTGTCAAATCAAGGATCATGTCGTGTTTCCGATCACTTAGTAATGGCAATTCTTGCCAATGCCAAATGCCAAAAAGTTAAGCATTTCATACAAGAAGAATTAATTACATCAAACTAAAGTAGTTTGTAATTGTTGGGTATGTTATATCTCTTCACATGGTCGCTGCGTGTACAACACGATCCCTACGGCACCTTCGATTCGCCTGCGCCGGGCGCGTCCGGAGGGGGGGGTTTAGAGGGGGGGGTAGCCTGACTGGGCTGGAGATCTTGATCACAGAAGATCTACAAGTGGCTACGTTTTTAATCTATTTGGAGGAGCAATCAGTTGGATGAGTAGAAGACAAGCTGTAGTTGCACTCTCAACTACAGAAGCTGAATACATGGCAGCTACCCATGCAAGTAAGGAAGCTGTATGGTTGCAAAGATTGTGTTCAGGTATTGGTTTTGTTCAGAATGCAGTAAAAATTGGTTGTGATAGCTCAAGTGCAATATTTCTGGCAAAGAACCCTGCTTATCACTCGAGGACAAAGCACATTGATGTGCAGTACCATTTCGTCAGAGACATGGTTGAACAGAACAAAGTGTTGCTGGAAAAGGTTGACACTTTGGTAAATGTTGCAAACTCTTTGACAAAGTCTGTGAGTACTCAGAAGTTCTCTTGGTGCAAAGAGAACATGGGCATTGTTGCCCTGAATTGTTGAAGTCATAAATTTCTCCTGTATGTGAAGAGAACAACAAGTGGGAGAATGTTGGGTATGTTATATCTCTTCACATGGTCGCTGCGTGTACAACACGATCCCTACGGCACCTTGTACTCTATCTAATTCCGACCCATTGTACTCTATCTAATGTTATATCTAATTTGGGTTGCTTTTTGCTTTTTCGCGATTTTCGACCCATTGTACTCTATCTAATTCCGGTAAAAGGAATTAGGGTTGTAACCTAATTCGGGTAAACGAATTAGGGTTTTAGATGCTGCAGAATACCATTTATTGTATTGTACATGTAAAATAAACATATAATGAAAAAGGAGCTATGCGGCTCTAAGTTTTGCTGGTTTTTTCCGGTTAAGGGTTTCCAGGTGAAAATCTCTGTGTAATGTGTGTGCCATTGTGTATTTTCTGTAAATGCTTAAGAATCGATATATGTTTGTACTTCACTGTTAAGGTTTAAAACTTACAGTAATGTCATGTGAAATGTATTTACTTCTCTGAGATTTTGTATAGACATTTTCAGTGCTGCTTGATAGAAGTTGCAACCCATATATTTTTCAAGATGTCTAAAAGGCCATTTCAGAGGTTCTGCAATTAACTCCAAAATTGACCACGTAATACACAATAGACAGTTAAACAGTTCTAGAGGTTTGGACCAACTAATGTATCTATCGGCCTATCTTCATGTTTTTTTTTAACATTCCACTCTAAATTATAGTATGCTGAGCACCTGTCATGATGTCCAGAATGTGGGGATACAAAATTTTCAACATAAAAGAGACCTCCATAATTAACTGCATTGGTAGTTGAGAATGCTCACCTACATGTGCTATCTTAATTCAAAGTAACGCTTGCAGTACTCATTTAAACCTCTTAAAGCTTCTGTATGGTTGAGAATCAGTATCATGTCATTTGTGTGAGGATGGCATGAGAAAGCAACCATTTTCACTCAATTTTCACCATGGATTTTCATTTATGGGTTGGATGAGTTTGATGCCAAATGAAGAAACAAATACCACATTTACCTCCCTAAAAGATTTTATTTCCTGACTGCATTTCCATTCAAAGTAGTCATTTCTTTGGCAATCAGATTGATTCCACGTACCTAAAAGCTGCATACAGCTTAGTCCCTGTCTTTTAATTAAAAAATAAATAAATAAAATAACAAACCATTTTTAAATAAAAATAAAATCAAAGTAAGTTTTACCAATATACAATAAATAAATAATGTAAACCTAAATATATTAAATATATTTAATTTTGAAATAATAACATAAATTACAATATAAATACATTATAGGATTTACCTAGAGTCTAGGTGATAAAACTACAACCACAGTAGTGAACTTCATCATAACTTTATGAAGCCTTGCAAAGCTAACAAAGACATACATATATGCACATAATCTAAAATTTTGACTTATAAAATAAATAAATTAAAATAATTAAAAATATAAAGTGTAAAAGAATTGTCAACACCATTTTTTAAAACTTTAATTACATATGTTTTTACATCCTCATCACAATTTATTTCTAAAAAACAATGTCAAACACCATTTTTCAAACTTCAATTATATATGTTTTTACATCCTCAGCACAATTTATTTTTTTACATCCTCATCACAATTTATTTCTAAAAAACAATGTCAAATATAATGATTTCCTAAAAAAAATTAAAAACAAATTTTCAGCTTAAATAAAAAACCATCAATATAAATGAAAATCACAAATACAAATCTCAAAATTAATTATTTAAATAAATTAAATAATTATTAAAATTCTTCTACACAATAAAATAAAATAAAATAGAATATATATATATATATATATATATATATATATTCAGATATAATCTTTAAATAAAAATCCAACAAATTATAATTACAAATTTAAAAACAATTATATAAATAAATATTCTTCATTAATTTAAATGATATAAACTTTTAATTTCTTTAAATTTCCCACCCTCTCCCATACATGATCTAAGGGAAGACAAACCTCTTCTGCATTCTCTGACTCAACAATCACACCATGTTCATTCATATTTTGATCATGATGTTCTTTTATTTGCACAGCTATTTGTACATATAGCTCATTTCGAAGACTTGCCAAAGCAATAGGTCATCACTAAAAAAAAATCCCTCACCTTTTGGATGTTGAAGATGGTCTTGAGAATCACAATTTTACTGGATCCACCCTTTCCAACAAGGTCCATGCAAAAAAGAGAGTTGACCTTTGCATCATGATCACCAACTTCTCGACTGTCTTAAAGGCTTTCTTTTGTCAGACTATAAACGATTCCTCGATGAAGAAGCTCCCTATTGTTCTCTAATCATATGGTGTAGGTCAGCATCGTTCAACTAACATTTATATTAATTTAATATTAGGTTATATAATTTTTTAAATTATATTTTTTATTAATAAAATTTATTTTAATCTATAAAAAGATTAAAAAATTTAAATAGATTTTATAATGTCCTTAATATTTACAATTCCAAAAATCCCTTCCATTTTCAATTAAAAAAACATATGAAAAAATAAAAGGTTTGAATCCCTTCTGGTCCATATGCTTGCACTCATTTGAAGTCTCGACTCTCAACTCTGTCCTATGGAAATAAAAGGCTACCTTAGGATTGCGCATGCATCACGATTCTCTAAGCTTTTAGTTTCTCTTGATGGGCATGCATCCTGCCATGTGTAGTAGCGTGCAATGATTTTCCAAAGCGTTATTTGGACTTCTATTATGGAATATTATTTCTTATTAAAAAGAATTATGGTGTCAATATTTTTTTTTATTTCTTTATTGTAATTGTTATTGTTTAAAATTTCTTTACATATCTGTCATGGAAATTAATTTATTTTATTGTATAAATCTTTTTCACTGCCAGTTCAATTGATATTGTTTATAATTGTTAGCTAAAATTATTTTTATGAAAACAAATTTACAACTAATATATATATATATATATATATATGGAAAACTAAGCTGATTTCCTAACAGTATTTTTATGAAATTACAAATTCCAAATTGTAGAAATTGATATCATGTTAACTTAACAAATTGTCCAAATTGATATCATGACAACAATGCAAGTGATCACTTACCTTTCCATCCTCAAAGCATACGTAATGTGTCCTTGAACCCAATTTCCTAAACAATGAGTTCGATTTCAAAACTAAATTTCAATGTTAAGTTCTTGGTTATACCAAATAAAAAACCAAATCCCTGGGAAATCACGGAAACCCAAACCGTCATCTTTGCCTAGCCCAATTATATTCCTAAAAATGCAAAAAATATTTGATACAAGTTGATTTATTATTTATAATTGAGGCTTGAAACTTTATTGCAAAGGCCAGAAACCTAACCAGGAGATGCCTTCTCATTCCATTACAGCTCATCCCCATGATTAAATTAGTAGTAATCAATTTTTCATGCACAATTTGTGGGAGGGGGAATCCGTTTTCTTATCCCAAAAACCCTCGAGTCCCATTTCTCATTCTAATTTTGTTTGTCGAGTTTAAACTCTGTTAGAAATTTAACTTGTTACATCTACAATGAAAAGGTTCTATGAAACCTTCTTCAGATTCCAAGGGACAAACTCAAGAAGCTGGAACTCATTTGAAACATGGTTCAATTGCAGCTCCACCAAGTTTTACTCAAGAGAGAATCAACCTTTCATGTTCTTTGGCAAAATATGCAAGGAAGTATCGACCCTTTGAGTGCTTATTACTTAGGGTCAACTGGAATGTTAGTCACCATATATCTACCCATATCTATTCAATCGCAAGGTTTAGCTCCAACCTATGCCTTTGTGTCCTTTCCCCCCAAAGCAAATACCCTGGTTTTCTGGGTCACCGACGGTAAGGGCTATGCGGAGAACCTTCACCTGCACCTGCTAGATATAGAGCTGCACTTGCTAGATATAGAGCTCCTGCCATTGGTGGAAATCTATCCAAGTGAAGGGGGACCTCTTAGAGGCTTCTTGAAGTTAATTAACACTAATAATATGCCAGCGACCAGGTTTTTTCCCTCCAAAGCACATACTTGTTCCAACCTTATTTTTTTCTTAAACTATATGGTTCTATAATAAATTGTCTCTATATAACAATGAAGAAGAGATTTTTAAATCTTAGTTTTGTGAGTATTAACCAAAACAAATTTATAAATCTTGATTTTGAATATTAATCAATACCTTAATAAAATTATAATTTATTTTAATAAATTTAAATTTTTTTCTTAACTTCCATGACATCTAGATACATGATCTCTCTAATACCAATAGCTTTTGCAAAATCATTCCTCACAAGAAGAGTAGAAAAGAAAAATTCACACTAAAGAGTACAAAAAAATGTGAATAATTGATGTATCATAACATAGCCAACACGTTAAAATGTCTAAGTTCATATTATTTTTATAATTGTATGAGATATTAGGTTTTTTAATCATTATATATTCATTTTAAATGAAGTATTAGTTTTCCCTTAATTATTATATATATATATTAGGATTTAACAAGGAATAAAGTTTTGATGTACATAAAATTTTTAAGAAAAAACATTTTGCCTTTAAAACTATTAATCTCTCTAAATAAAATTTAAAATAAATTCAAATAAATTTATATTTGAAATTTAAAATTGAATTTGTAATATCTATATTGTATTGTAACTTTTTTTTTTTTGACAAGGACATCTATCATAATGGATTCCAAAGGACCGAACTACTGCTCTGAATACAGTTACATTTTATTTATTTGAAAACTAAGAAAGTGATTATTGTTATAAAAAATGTTTGAATCACAAGTGAAAACAAATTTATATAGTAATTTATTTATAATATTTTAAAATAAATAGATTTCCAAAATTTCAATAAAGTTTTTAGAAAAATTTTAATCCAACCTTTTGTTTTGCATAGCTATTTCGATTGACAGGCACTCGACAACGTAGTTGAGAAAAGATAATTAAAATCCAGCCATACTATATCACAAACTAGTACAACAAATCATCCTAAAAAGTGAAAACTTAAAAAATTATACAAACCTAAAACGTGAAAACTTAAAAAATTATTTGTACCGACCAATTTCATTTTAAGCTGAAACTTTAAAAAGAACTTGTACCGACTAATTTCATTTACGCTCCAAGACAACAGTCAGATATCCTCCCTCCGCTCTATAGTCCATGGATTTAGTCACTCTCTTTGCCATCGTTTCTCCGCATCTCTCGAATAGCGTCTCTATTACTTCATCTCCGAAATGATATTTCAGGAGACTCTCCATGAAAGGCCATATATATGTCATGAGCTGCTCGGCGGCCTCTCCGAATAGCGGTCTAATTTGATTTACAAATGTTTTTCTCTGCGCTTCATTTGGAGAGGTCGCCGAGCAGCTCATGGCTGCCATCTCATCTTTAGAAAACATTTCCTGAGAAAACATCTTCTATGCTTCTTGAATCACAACCGGATCTTGAATGATACTAACAGAGTTCATGTGTGATATTAACTAGATAATGTCAAATCTGTCCAAACCCGGATTTAAGCATTCTTCATCAAATTAAGAAGCATATTGGGTAAATCATGGTTGTTAATAAGACCGCGCCATAGTTTTTATTTCCATACATTAAAAAGAGAACAGAACTTAGAGTTAGTATCGGTATAAACCTAAATTTACAGCAAAGATCTCAAAAATTAATGAAAGAAACCCTTACAGTGAGGAGTGGCTTCCAAGCTTGAGCGGCCATGTTGGTCTCTAAGGCAAACTAAGCCCACTTTTCCAGTCAGTTCATAATCCCTTCAAACATTTAGAAATTTGGTATTAAAAACAAGACGGTATTGAAAAATGACTATGATATTTAAATTATATATGAATAATGCAAAGATTATTACCAGTCTCAGTATTATAACTAAGTCCTGGCTAGCTCACCTCCCAAGGATAGAAAAAACATACATTAATTTTCATGAAACAGTTCGCCAGTATTATAACTAAGACCTGGCGAGCTCACCTCCCAAGGATAGAAAAGACATACATTAATTCTCATGAAACAGTTCGCTCGTAAACAAAAGAGGCATGAGAATGACGTTTAAGACCAAAAACCAAATGATAAACAGTGGTGAGGAGTTAAGCTTACCTGAGCCATTGGATAAGTTTGGGAGAACTTAGTTCATGTGGGTAACAAATGTTCTTACACATAGCAGGTTTGCCACACTTGGCATTCCAGGAGGCACACAGTTGTAAAAAGGTTTAAATGCAAAGTTGCAAACCTGTCAACCTCTTGATGCCTGTCAATCAGATACGTATGTCATTATGCTCAATTGTCAGGCTATCCACTATAAACAAAATATTTAGATGTTAACATTTGCAAGTTCAAAGTCGTTTTATTTTCATTTTTACTTAATTCTTGTTAATGATAAAAATTGTCTTTTCAAGCACTTTCGGCCAATCACACTTACACACTTATTAAAATATTTTATTAAATAAATACAAATAAATACGTAAATTATTTCAACATGGGATAAACTATAGGAAAGTTTTAGAAATAATTTTTACATAGTAAATTAATACTAAAAAACGGAACATATAATCTCTGCTTAGCAGGAACTAATAACTCTTGAAACAAATTATTCATAGAATAATTTCCATAATATTTATATTTAGAAAAAATAAGGAAAAAAAAAAGAAATTTCTTATAATAGCCTTGCATGCTAGAGGGCATAAAAATTGGTTGGATAGCATCATGTTGCCTACATAAAAATAATTTCGATTTGTGGAGTCATTAGTGAATCACCATGAGAGTTTAACATTGTAGCCTTTTAGAATAGTGAATCACCATGAGAGTTTAACATTGTAGCCTTTTAGAATTTAGTAGAGAGATTATCTGGTACTCATTGGGTTCTCTGTGTGTCTATTAAGTTTACTTATATGAAATGAAATCCATGCATGATATTTAAATTATGAGTAAATATCGAGATAACAATGAATTCTAGTATTGCTGCCATTTATGTATGCATCATGAAGGTTATGAGGCACCATTATTTTGTAATACATTAAGATTGCATTTTTGTTGGTTTGAACATGGTGAAATAGCATGCAACAAAGAGAGATATTGAAAATAAGTGTTGTAGGAAAAGATGACTTATGGAGAACCATTGGGATAGTGCACACTCTTGGTAGTCTTGAAAATGGCAAGCAAAGTTTCATAAAACTTTCTCTCCTCGTGAAATCACAAAATATGTTGATATTAACTTTGACAACTTGTTTTAGGATGTGCTAAGGCTGATAACTTCGCTTACATGAAAGTTAGTCATTTTGAAAAACATAAAACACACTCTCATTTTATAGAACTCAAAATGTGCTTGAGTTTTGTGGATCTACAAAACCTACACAAATTTTATTGCGCCAAAGAGGTGCATTCTATAACCTAGTAGGGGGATGTGTAACTCCTTCCATGCTCATCATGGAGTTGACACATGTCCTTTATAAAAATAATAAGATATTATAAAAAATTAACACGTCGGCTCAAATTAGATTTAAAACATTTAGAAGGCCATATATATAAAAGTACACAAATTAGATTAATTAAAACTATAAACATTGCATTACACACTTGATTTGAAGAGTGAAAATGTTGAGGAAGAGTTTGCATCTTGAGAGATTTGATCCCTCTCGGTGCTTGGTAGATCCTTTTAAGATGAATATATGCTGGTAGATCTACAAAACACACACATATTTTGTAGATTTACAAATATTGCATGTGTTTTGTAGTTATATAAAATGCATAGATGTTTTGGAGATATTAAAATGATCATAAAGTGTATTTTGGAGCTTTTAAAATGACTGCAAAATTGATACATCATTATAGATGCATTAGTGGGATATGGGTATTATTGCTTCCTAATACACAGCTAGGGGTTAACATGGCAGAAATATTCAAGCCACTAGGTGCGTCCTTGGGGGCAAGTCATGAGTTGAGATATTGTCACTCAACACTCAACTCCTTAGTCTAGGACAACTTCTATTGAAGCCAATGGGGGTGGTCCCTGAGAAAATAAACTATGGCCTTTACGCTACAGCAGAAAAGAAAGATCTAGGAATTTAAATTACTGAAACAAGAAAGCAACAACACATGACTTAAAGATAGCAGCATGCAAGGTGATTATTAATTACACATAATTGATTTAAGCGGAAGAGGTTTGTGAAGATAGACTGGTTCCAATGGAGTCAAATAGTTGCTACTGAAATGAAAATGTTTTGTTGATGCTTCTTGGTCAGTTTTAATTATTGATGATGAGTGGATTACTAGAAGGTGGATTCCAATATATCGTGAGGTACGTAGAACAAGTCTGTATTTCCAAGTGTGGCTCCACACGATAAAAAATCCTAGATCGGAGTCCTGGGGGTATGTCCAACACTGACACCAAACTAGGGTGTAGCTTGACGAGTCCCCACTATCACTACCTAGTTGTTCCATTTTCACTGTGAATTTTTCCCATAAAAGACAAAAGATAAGATGCCAGATTTATGTCTGTAAGGGAAGTTAATTTTAATTAAGTGTTGCAAGTCCCATTTTTTATTATTCCAAAGCTTAGGAAAGCCTGCGATGGACAAGAGCATACACAGAGACTGATCTAAATGTTTGTTACAATAACTTAGAGGATCAACCTACAAAAGAAATAAAGTGTTTTTCTAATTATTAAACTATGATTCTCTTTTCTAAATGCCCACCTACTTAGGCAAGCCTTTTCAGTAGCACCATACTTCGAGAAAGCGTAGTGTGTTCGTTACTGTTGCAAATGAATGAGATGAAACCAACTAATTTAGTGCAGTGCGTGTAAATGATTAATTAAATTTACAAAAGAAGCAATTAATATAAGTTATCCAATCCAAACAAAACAAAAGCAGGATATCATAAAAACTTCACGCCGTGAAAATGACATAAACCCCAAAGGACGACGGGTGTGGGCGTTGAGTAGCCCACTTGCTTTTATTATTAATTTTTACAATTCAAAGTTGGATTCCTTTGGTCCTTATAAATTTGGATCCAAAGCCTTACAAGGTTTTCAAGATGAAACAAGATCAAGGTATATTGCTCTGGGAGGTCATGGATGGCCTGGATCTTCGATTTTCCGACAACACTTCCTCTTACATGTTCATTAAAAATGAAAAAACCAACCACCTATCATGCACCAAATATGAAAAATAAGACGTTAAAAGTATAAAATATCTCAACTTAAGTACTGAAAGATAAGAAATAAACACAAGTACTTAAACATAATGCTATATCTACTTAAAATACTTTAAACACCTAGATATAGCTAATTAAACACATGCTTAGAAAACTAGCTTTAGATCTTCTAAATAAAGGACTAACTAACTAAGCATGCAATATCGTAACCGAAGAAAGAAAATGATTTTAAAGATAAAGGAATGAGCTTTGAATCTTGGGAATTTTTGGGTTGTGGAGTCCGTTGGTGGAAAGCGGAGGGACTATGCTCCTCGTAAGTGCTTGAAAGGTGGAAGAGTCTCACTCGATCAACCACTCCTTCATGATAGATACCTGCATCAACTTAGAAATCCTTGATTCCTTGCACAAGAGAAGGTTAAAAGAAGAGGTGTTGCCATAAGAATAAACTTGGAAAACATGCAATTTATACCAAAAATATGTAAACTAAGAGATCTACAACCATATAAGAATAAGAGCATGAAACAAGCTAGAACAATATCTTAACCTACTGGGAGATAGCTCCCTTTGAAGGTCCACAACCAACCAAAGAAATGCACAAAGAAAAGTTACCTCATAAACTATGCAATAATCATCTAGACACTTGAGTTGTACACCACAGGTTTGCCTCCAAATCCTTTTTATTCCAAATGATATTACAAAAAACAAGTACAAATATTCAGCAGCCTTTCGGTCCTCTGAACATGAGGAAAATATAGGCAAATTCCTTGCTTAAATAGCCAAAACTAGAGAGGGGGGCACATTCCTTGACCTGAAGTGAGCTGGAGTTACATGAGAGATTGTGGGGATGTGATTGAGATGAAATCTCATGGGATGGGCACCACCTCTCATGAGGTGAACCCTCCATCCTTGGGATGAAATCCCAACCAATAACAAGATCCCACTCCACAAATGAGCCCCCTTGATGAAGGAGTGTGCCCTCCTTATGTGGAGTTAACTCATCTCTCAAATATTTGATGCCAATCACCAAGATTTAAACTTCAATTAACTCATATATGATTTCCAATTGATTTTACACCACTCCAGTATGAATGAAGCATGTCTAAGACAAGTTTCCATAAATCAAGGGTGATGGTTTCTACCCAATTATTATGTCTTTTTTGCCTTTTTCAAGAAAAAATCAATTTTGATGATAAATAATCATGAATTTTCTCTCAAAAGTGGGTCAAGGGGTTAAGTGGGTGCTCAGGGTTAGAAAATGAGCACCCCCATGTCCAATTACACCTCCTAACCACACTTTTACGAATTTTTATTTTTTACAATTAAAACATTAAAAAATTCTCCATTTTACGAAAATCTTTTTTATTGACGAAAAATAAAATAAACCTAGGGGGGACCTATTGTATGTTCATATGAATCAAAATTGATGACTAACATGGTAATATACATAGATTCCTATAATTTAATAACTTCTTAAGGCTTAACCACCGAGACAAATACTCCATCTTTAGAGGTGTGAGTGAAAAACTCAAAAAATATACATCGCTGAAAAGCAACATATAATTAACTAGGAAAAAACACTCGGGAGTAAAACATTGATGTCTAAGTCCTAGGAAAGCCAAGTCTGTTACAAAATACATCATTCTATGTCAACTTATTACAATTTACTCGAGGGGTATGAAAATTCAAAAAATTGAAAACGGCCAGAATTGGCCTGCATGGACTTCTGAACACTTGATGATGAATAAGGGACTTGTTCAAAACTTTGGTGGCTAATTGGAAATACAACAAAGTACAACTTAGGTGGTAACAAGTACCATAGACATGTCGATGATATATGGGAACAACTTAGAGTTTTTTCACATGAGGGATATGTCTCAATCCCTTAACCATGGTTTAGGGATGAAAACAAGAGTCTTTTCCCCTAAATGAAGCTTGTAGGACTAGAGGGCCATAGACAAGGCCTTGAACCACAAGTGATTTAGAGGGAACACTTGACCTACAAGTGGTATATTGATGCTATTATAAGGATTTCTAGATGAGGGATGGGTCTTGGTGCTTTGACCATGCTCAAAGAAGAAAAGCAGGGGAATTAAACCTTGATTGAAGCTTTCAAGGTTCAAGGGCCATGAACAAATCCTCATATGACCACACATGACTTCTAGAGGGGATCTATGGTCTTTGAGTGGGTTATTAGCACCATGATGAGTTTTTTCACACTAAGGATGGGTGTTTTTCCCTAACCATGGTCAAAGGAGGAAAATATGTGCATTAGGACCTAGACCTCAAGTCAATATACAATACCTCTCTAGGGGATCATAGAAGTTATATCCTGAGGTTATACAAACAAGTAGCATGGAAGTTATACCCATTTCAAGTTGGGGCCTTAAAACCATCCTAATTAATTATTGTAATGCGATTATCTATTTGGTTATGAACTAGACTACAACTATACCAATTACAATAGAAGCAATGTGGTTGTGGCATGATTGTAGTAGAACAATTGCCAATATAAGTGAAGTGACATTTTCATTTCAAAATTGGATTCATAATAGAGATTCTTATCAATATTTAGAGAGTTATGGTCACTTCAAATTGGTCTCCCCAAAACCTTAACTACAGAGATGAGCTCCAATGAAAAGTAAGTTATTTTTAAAACCCTGGTTTTAGTTGCAGGTTTTTTCCTAAGAAAGATGTTTTTTATAGGAAAATTTGATGGACCTAGTAATCAAGAATACATAAAAAGGTGAATTCAATATGCCCAAAGAAATAATTAGTTTAAAATTTGATGTTTTAACTTTCCATATGGTGAAATGTTTTTAGCTATGACAAGAGAAAAGATGAAGCATATGAACAACTATTAAATAGGTGGTCCCATGCCATGAAGAAGGATAAAGAGAGTTGTAAGAGTTTATTTTCATGTGAAACATTCCTATCATAGGTTCATTGATGTATACAAAAAGACAAGGTAACTATTTATAGAAACCTTAGGAACAATAATAATTGCATCAATGTTGCCATGGCTAAAAGATTGCAAGTCCCTGGAAAGCTTATCCAAAGCACATAGGTTGACGGTGAGAATGTTTAAAATTTTAAATATTTAAAGCTTACTATGGATAAATATGTTTTTCATTTCGATTTTCATCCTATAGATATGGATGATGTGGATATTATTCTTGGATATCCTTGGATGGACTCATTGGACATGATTAATATTATTGTACAAAAGAATTATTTGAAGGTTTGGCATGGGAAATTTTTTTCGCATTTTGGGATATTTCTCTTAGTAAGAAACAAGGACCCAAGGTGGTATATGAATATGTCCTCATAGGGAAACTAATTGTAGTACTGACATACACATTAGATGAAGAGTCAATGGTTGAATAAGAAGAAGAGTATATAGAAGAACTAAAGGAGATCCCCAATACATGCATAACAAGGAAGAATAAACTATGGAGATGCAATACTCATAGGAACCACACATTGACTAGTAAAATATGGAAGAGCCAATAGTTAAGGCTGTTGCATATCACCATCCACACCAAACTGAGAAACACAATTTATCAGGGCAAGTCCATGGGCATCTTAAAGATTATTATGAACTGCCATGGAATAAAAAAACAAACATTATAGAGGTACATGGAGTACTAAATACCAAGTGGAGATAATAGACTCGCATAGTGACAATAAAGTATCAAAGGATAAATCATAACCAAGATCAATGTGGCAAGATATCATTTGTATCCCACGTCCAAATTTTACTGGGATGGATGGATGATCATGCTTGATACAAGTTAACTATACTACTTAGCAAATCATATTATATGGCTTACACTCATGTTTCCAAGATAAAACATGTGAACATGGATGGAATGCAATGTACCTATGGAAATACCGACAGAGGATTATTAGTGTAATAGTATGTACATAGGGAGCCACCAAAGGGGTATGATTAATGTGGTCATTTGTAATACCCCAATGTTTTGTAGCCCTGGATATATGTAATTATTGTTTTGTTTTGTTATTGTGGCACAAGGTGGTGGAACAATGGTTTGAGACATTATTATTATTAATAAATTAACTGGCTCAACATGGACAACAAATGAGAATGGGGGACATGGTTTCCACATGTGAGGGGGAAAGGGGACTAGGAGTTGTTGGTCACCCAAACTTTGTACTTTGGATCCTATTCTTCATTATTTTCGACCTTGGAGTTACTATTGCACCTTATTCATGGTTATATGGGCCCCACTTGATAAATTCACCCCTATTGGAGATTTGGTGGGTCCCCCTTGGTGAATGTACCCTCCTTGTTTGAAAGATGACCTTTTGTAGGCTCCACTTGCACTAGAGCACCCTCTTCCTACTTTCTAGGAGCCGTAAGCTAGTTTTTAGCTTCCACCTCCTTGATTCTTTCCTCCACCTCCAAAAGTGCGCCCCACTCCTCTATTAATCCCTATTTTGGGATTTTGGGATTTTTATGACCCTATTGGATTGACTCTTTCACCTCATATGCCCTCCTTGTGTTATTTTTCCTCCACTCATTTTTTGGTAACTCATCCTCATGGTGCTAATCCAAGAAAGGAAATCTCATAAAATAAGCCACCACTACACCAATTTGAGTTAAGTATCCATGATTAATCCTAACCACACCTAATTCAAGTTGGTCTCCTTGGGTTTGAATTTCCCTCCTTGAGATTTATATACATGTGCCATCTCCTTGATGTGCTAATTAGTTAGCTAGTTGGTTGGGTGGAGCTCATTGTGACTTTTATGTTATGTGATGGAGAGTGATGTCACCATAGATTTTTTGGTTGTTTACCTTTGCTTCTTTGTGGGCCATTAATTGTCCCTAGTCTAGAATGTAAATACATAGGGTGAGGGTGGTGATATCTGAAGGGTCGTGGTGAGCACGTGTAGTGTAGACAGAAGGAAAGTAGATTGTGAGGGAATGAGTTGCAGCTATTATGGTTGAGAGTACTCTACTTGTGGAACCATGTCCTCGACTCGAGGGTGACTGTCACACTGAGAGATGCATGAGCATGGCATGTCTATGGCTGGGAGGAACGTGGTCCTGTTGAAGCCAATAACGCATCTTGAGATAAGTATTTGGTTATATGCTTATTCATTGTATTTTATTATGCATATGTACCATGGAGGATAACTTGATCTATGTTTATGTTTATGGATGTTATGTTAGTAGTTGAATGCAATATGGATGGTCCTCATGCTTATCTATGTTATATGGATTATTATGTTACTAGTTGAATGTAGGATGGGTGGCTTTCATGCATTGTAAAACCCAACTTATAATGAACCTTCTCTATCTTCTCTAACTTCTATGCTATCTCATGGATAGATGGTTGTAGATGGCATCCATGATTTCTGATTTCTCTCATGGTTAGATGGTTGTAGAGGCCAGCCATCATTTCAGATTTGTAATGTGTTTAGATGGTTGTAAATGGAAGCCATCCTTTCTGAATTGTAAACAAGATCTTATTTGTGATGTGTTTAGATGGCTGTAAATGAAAACCATAAAATATGATTTGTATTAGTGATTGATGGCTGAAGGGGGGGGAGCCATGAATCTGATTTTTACTAGTTAGTGATGGATGTAGGGGACAACCATGGGATCTGTTTTGATGGCTACAGATGGAAGCATGTGCCTCTTATGGTTTATGTGGTTGTGTTGTTTCTGATTTTTACTAGTTAGTGATGGATGTAGGGGACAACCATGGGATCTGTTTTGATGGCTACAGATGGAAGCATGTGCCTCTTATGGTTTATGTGGTTGTGTTGTTAATGTTGTTAATTCTCACTATCTAACCACACAAATCAACATAGACATAATCGAATTAGTAAGACATCCTCATATGAAAGATTAGTGAAAGGAAAATGGGATGATAACAATAATAATTGAGTACTCATAAGTGGTTACAATTGAACACTTACTTTCATGTTTTCAATAGCATTACAATCCAACAACTACTATCAATCACATGAGATAAACATTTTTACTCAACCATTACAACAATACTGGAAGGATCAATTATCGTATTTTTTATTCATAAAAATTCATTGTTTACAAGTACAACATATTTATCTTACATAGCACGTGCTTTAGGAAATGATGTGTTTGCATATGTTACCTTTTCATAGGTTGAATTTTTTAATATATTTCCTTTTGGCATGTTGTCCTAGCCTTAGATACCATTAATATGATGTGCATTACCTTGAATCAACCTTTACCCCTGGGTTCATGGTGTCTCTAGCCTTTGTTTCGGAGATAGGCACACCACATCATAGTAATGGAATAAGCCCCACTAGGTAGTTGGGGAGTAGATATAATATTGAGGGGTAGTTGTCATAGAACCCCAGGAATAGTCATGAGAGTATATATATAGAAATGAGTATAATTGTTTGGAGTATGTGTCGAGGATTATATTGTAACAAGCATGGCTTGTGGCGTGATTCCTTACATAAAGAATAATTGATGGTGTTAGCCTACATTAAGGGTTTTCTCTATAATTTTGTATTTATTTTTTGGTGGATGCCTTGGTTACTTCAAATTGTAAGGGTTTCATATTTTATCTAGTAAGGTTCACTATAGTGAGTGTGTTATGACTACCACTATGAGGTTTTTCACACCAAGGGTGGATGTCAGGGCCTAACTATGGTGTTAGAAAAATATAAAAATAGAAGCAAAAAATAAACAAGAGAACATTATATTTACGTGGAAACCATGATGTGAGTAGGTAAAACCACAAGGCAATGGAAATTTTTATCTTTATTATTACTTAAGAAAAACTTACAATATTTTATTTTCTTGTGATACACTTCTAGGGGTCACTTCCATTTTATACAATGCATATGAGGGTTCTAAAAGGAACCTGAAATACTTTAGAAGGGTCTATAAATTTCCATCTCATGGGATTTTCCTTTGCACCCCCTGAGGGGGTCCTTAACCCCCCATATGATCCTCATAAGTGCCCAATGCATACAAGTTGCATGATAAAATAGTGTTGTACCACTCTATAGGAAAATGTCATAGATAGAGATATTGACTTCTGCTCCTAACATTCTCCCACTTGAAGTCGAAATACATGAAGCTCCTTTCCTATGTTTTCCACTCGCGTGCCATTTCCCAATGTTGACTTCATCACATTTTTCAAAAATCCCAGAGAAGTTTTGCACCATTAAAACTTCTCTGTTTTGGATGGTTTTGTAATAATATTTGTAGTATTCTCATTAGTATTAATTTTCTCCAACATGATCTTATCTTCTTCCACCACTTTCCTTAAATCAATATAAATGTTCTCCAACATGATTCTATCTTCTTCCACCACTTTTCTTATGAAATGGTACTTAATATCAATATGATTTATGCAATCATGAAAAAATGGATTCTTCACTAATTGAATAGCACTTTGACTATCACAATGCAAAGTGATCTTCCCGTGCATCATATTGAATTCATCCATCAATCCCTCTAGCCATATTACCTTTTTACTGGCCATAGTTGCTACCACATATTCTGCTTTAGTTGTTGATAAGGCCACCACTAGCTGCAACTTAATGTCCAACTGATAGCTCCACTAGCAAGAGTTAAAGTATATCCCGTAGTATACTTTTTTCCACCTTTGTCTTTGCCAAAATCAGAATATGTAAAACCTTTAATTTTTAAATCTTAAAGTTGTAGCAACTAGCAACACCTAAAGTGCTCCTTAAATATATGAGTATCCACTTCACAACATTCCAATGCTCTTTACCAAGATTCACCATCAACTCGCTAACAAATCCCACTACTTGGGAAATATCCAATATGGTGCTCACCATGGCGAATATGAGGCTTCCTATTGTTGATGAATACAATACATGAGACATGCTTTTCTTCTTTTCTTTTGTGCGAGGACATTGTTCAGAAGAGAACTTGAAGTGTGCCGGAAGTGGGGTGCTAACTGGTTTTTCATTTTGCATATTGAAGCATTGCATAATATTTTCTCTATCTTACTTTTGAATTATCTAGATCTTTCTTCATGTTCTGTCCCTATGTATATTCATCCCTAGAATTTGATTTATTGCTCCTAAATCCTTCATTTCAAATGTCCTATCCAATTGAGCCTTAAGATCAATGATTTTCTTCATGTTGGGTCCTAAAACTAGCATATCAACAACATACAACAATAATACAATAAGACTGCCATAATCAAACCTCTTATAATATGTATAAATAGAAACTTCACTTCTATTGAAACTGTGGCTCTTCATGAAGGTGTCAAATTTTCTATACCACATCCTTGCCACCTATTTCAATCCATATAGATATTTATTGAGTTTTCAAACCAAATGATATTTTCCTCTTTATTTATATCCCTTTGGTTGATCCATATAAATATCTTCCTCAAGATCACGATGCAGGAAAGTAGTTTTTTACATCCCATTCCTCCAACTCTAAATCCCATGTTGCTACAAGTGCAAGTAAAACACTTACAGTAGTAACTTTCAGAATTGGAGAGAACATTTCATTGAAATCTATACCGAACTTATGTACATAGCCTTTTTCCACCAAATGAGATTTACAACTTTTCAACAACTTATCATTGTTAATCTTTACTTTATACACCTACTTGTTTCCAACAATATTTCTTATTGGTGGGATATCCACACGTTACCATGTTTTATTCTTGTGTAGTGCTTTTATTTCTTCATTATGGATTTACTCCATTTATCTACATTCATAGATTCTCTAGTTGATTGAAATGAACTAGGATCACCATCATTAGTTAACAAAGAAAAAGAACACTATAAATCAAGAGAATCACTTTCTGGGCATCTCTTGGGACATGTAGATCTTGTGAGTTGTGGTTGCTAAACTTGTTGTTCTTCATGTTGATTGAAAGCCTAATTTCTATCTTCACTCATTTCTAATAAGATAGGTACAATCTCATGTGTCTTATATGCCTCCTTCCTTAATTTGCATGGATTTTTCATTAAAAATAACATCCCGACTAACAATTACCTTGTGTTAAGTAGGATCCTACAATCTATACCCCTTTATTGTATTATCATAACTAAGAAAAAACACATTTCCTTGACTTTGGGTCAAGCTTGGATATGTTTTCTTTAGGAACATGGAGAAATGCATCATATCCAAATATATACAAATGAGAATAATAAACTGGCTTACCACACCAAACATCCTCTAGACATATCCATCCAATGTAGTTGTACGTGATTTTTTAATCATATACATAGTTGTATTAAGGGTCTATACCCGGAATCCATTATCTAACCTAGATGTGTTGAGCATGCTTTGTGCACCTTCCATGACTATGTAATTCATCCGCTCATCCGCACCATTTTGTTTTGGAGTATATGGAGCAATCTTCTAGTGATTAATTCCTTCATGTGTACAAAATTTGTTAAATTCCTTGGAGCAAGACTCTCCTCCATTATCTTATCGAAGACATAAAACAAACTTACCAAAATTTTTCTCTACTCGTGCCTTGAACTCCCTAAATTTCTCAAAGGATTCCTACTTATTTTTTAGAAAGTACACTCACACTCTTCTAGAATAATTATCTATAAAAGTTAGAAAATATGTAGAACCATTTATTTATAGAGTGGGGATTGTTCCAAATATATTAGAATGAATAAGTTGTAAAAGGCCTGAACTTTTACCAGATCTTGCAATAAGATGAATTCTCCTATGTTTTCAAAAAATATATTGCTAACATAAGTCTAAATTGCAAGACTTGATCCCAAAAAGCATACCTTGGTCAAGTGAATTTTTCAAACCTTTTTCACTCATATGTCCAAGTCATTGATGCCACAACATCACTGCATCCAAAACATTCCTTGATTATGTTGTTGTTGCATGATTTTTCACTGCATCATTGCATAAATGATACAGGGTCCTATAAGATTCTCCTTTTTTCTACCATGAGGTTTTCTTTGGTATTTTTTCATCTATTGTCACCGAAGGTAGTAGAATATCTGAGCTTATCCATCATCTTGATTGAGAGAAAATTATTCCATAGATCCAGTACATGTCGTACATCACACAATTTCCTTTCTCTCCTATCATCCAACTTGATTCTAGTATCCCCTTTTCCCACAATTTCTAGAGAGTGATCATCACCCAAGTAGACCATCCCACCATTATAGGGATAATATTTGACAAACCAATCTATATGTGGACACATATGGAAAGATGCAACTAAGTCCAAAACCCAAGCATATAAAAGAGATCTATTGTTATTGAGATAGAAAGCCTCACATGTTTATGTTTCTTTTCAATATGTTGTCCTAACATCAGTTGATGGTTGATATGGATTTTCATCCTTATTTTCATTGTTCAGATGTCAATAGTCCTTCCTCAAGTGACCTGGTTTCCCACAATTCAAATACTTCCGTTTTAGATTGTGTCCTTTGGACTTAGATTTGGATTGTGATCTACCATGTTGACTTGTTTTGCAGCTAGATCAACCTCTCACATATAGGACTACCACATCATTAATATTTAGAGTTCATGATGGTGATTGGGTGATGGTCAATAGCATATATATGGTTCTAGGTATTTGGGAGAGAATATAGTAAAATGATTGCTATATCATCATCCTCCACCTTTACACCAATTGAGACCAATTTGTTGATTAGGGTGTTAAACTCATTCAAATGATCTTCCATAGTTGAACCCTCCTTCATCTTTAGATGATAAATCTATTTTTTTAGGAAAACCTTATTTGTTGTTGATTAGTCTCATAGAACTTCCCAATTTTCTCCCAAAGGGATTATGTGGTTTTTAATTTAGCAACATTAAACACGATAAGGTATGCTAGGAAAAGATGAATTGTAGAAACTTCCTCCCCATATAGCTTTATCCACTCCTCATCCGTCATGATTCTCAATTATTTTTCAAATCCTTTCAAGGCTAAGGTTTGGTCATTCTGAACCAACAAATCCTCCACGTTCATCTTCCATAGGGAGAAATTATTTTCGTCAAACTTCTCGATCTTGAACTTTGTTAAATCGTTTGACATTGTTTTGGCTCCCACTCACAAAAAACCCTATGCCCATGAGTTTTTCAGGTTTTGAAACCATATGTTAGAAAAATATAAAAAGAAAATAAAACAACAACAACAACAACAAAACACAATATTTATGTGGAAATTATGTTATGCATAGGTAAAACCATAGGGAAATGGAAGTTTTGATATTTTATTATTACTAAAAAAAAACTTACAATTCATTTTTCTCTTGTGATACAATTCCAAAGATCACTTCCCTTTTATACAATAAATATGAGTGTTCAACAAAAAATCGAAATACACTAGAAGGGTCTATAAATTTTTTCCTCGGGGTCTCTACCCTCGCACCCTCAAGAGGGGGTACCTAGAAACCCCTCATATGACCCCTCACCCCCCCCCCGCCCCCCCCTACATCTCCGATGCATATGAACCACACAATCAAATAATCTTGTACCATTCTACACGAAAATGTTAGAGATTTGGATATTGACTTCACCTACTAACACATGGTCAAAGGAAGATAACAAGGTCATTATGACCTAGGCCTCAAACCTTATACAATATCTCCCTTTGGGATATTTGTAATCAAATTAGGGATATGGATGTATTAGGAAGTTTTGAGCACTAAGGATGGGTATGATGGCCTTTGTTAGAGACTAATCCCTGGTGTTAGGATTATTGTGCACCATTCACTTGCAAACTAGACCATAAGTCATTGAGGGTAGACCAAGAGTTGCTCGAGAGTCCAAGAGACCACTTGGGAAGTTGAACCCAATGGTCATCTCATTGTATAAATATGTAAATTATTAATGAGATTTAGTGTGTGTTCATGCCTATTTTTCTTATCTTCATGAATTAATTGCCTATTTTCTCGTTTGGGCACCCTACACCTTACAATGGTATCAAGCCTCCAGGTTCTTTCCTGAGTCTGGCATGTGCTCAAAATTCTACCATAACTCCTGCTGCCATTCCGCATTCTACATTCTGCATAGATTCCTACAGTCCTGCACTTCTGTCCTCAGCTCGTCCACATGATTATTTTGCTCTAGGCATTTCTGCCTGCCTTTTACCTAACCCTAACTGCTATTTTCATGACTTATCTGCCTCTGTGTGACCGTTTACCTGTAGTCTCATTCCGGCTTGATATTTTTCCCGTATGCATGTCATTTTTCACCTACGCCCTCCTGGGTCATCCATTTTGCCTACCTATTGCCTCTCTATCCTAGCATTTTGTATGCCAGTGCCATCCTATGAATTTCAATAATTTTTCTTCTCATGGCGTTTTTCCTCATAACATTTAATGTTTCACTGTGTGCTGCAAACACCCTAATTTTGGCGTTTGAATTCTCTCTATGCTGGCTGCATCTCAAAGGCCCAACATCTCTCTTAGGAGCTTGCGTTACCTAAGATTGTTGGTGCTTTTCTACGAAAATGTAAGCTACGAGTTTCATGGTAGATGAAGCCCCAAGGTGAACCCTAGCTCACGACCTGTCTAAACACCATTTGGGAACTGAACAAAGATATGGAGACGCCCTTAGCATCTCGATTGATGAAGTTGTTGCGCTGGTGAATGGTGTAGCTAGTGAAACTATTGTAAAGCCCGTGAAGAAGCATTGCAATCCCATAGACCGTGGCTCTTGCATCGTGGAAAGCATGATAGGCCACCAACGCCATTTTTCTTGAGACATGAAGACTGCCTCTCTCCTCTACATGAAGACTAGTGAAATTGTTAAATAAATGGAGTTGTGTTGATATCCTCACACACAGATATTGTTTATTGAAGACCATGGACTCCATTTGAAGTTGCGTTTGTGTTGGAGGTGAACCCTAACTGTGATCTGGTTTACTGTTAAATGTTGTGAGTGGTCGTTTGAGATCTTGTTGCTCCATGGAAGATCTCTACAAGTGAAAACGTGGAGCTGCCAAAGCTGCGTCCTATACTCTATGGAAGTGGAGGATAATTACTGCATCCAATATCTTTTAAACTATTTTGAGGAGAAAAGAGCTGAGATGACTGTGTGACTCTCCTAGCATAAAGACATGAAGACTCTCTCCCCCATATCTCCTTTAGTGTTGATTTGTTGAAGTGTATAGACTGCCTCTCCAAATGTGTGAATGTTGCAATTTCGATGGAGCATGCGACCAGACCAAGTATGGTGCTCTATCTATTTTTCATAGAGTGTGGAGTGTGTTGGAGTTGCATGCTGCTTGTCTCACCTGTCCACTGTAATCTCTAGTCCTTCTGCCTCTCATCTCACAGCAAGGTTTTTCCAATTTGCATCAGGTTCATGAATTACTGCTAAAGAATGTGTGAAGAGCTCATATGTGGTATATTTACCATGAAAGACTAGTGTGAACACTAGATTTTCAAGGGAACCCCAACTGATTGAATGTTGTGGTGGAGTGAGTTGAAGTTTAAATCTTGGAGTTTTATGTGGGGGCGTATTGTTGACCACTGCTCACCAAACACACATTTTTATTGTGAATGAGTCTTCTAGAGAATTCTGTCTCATGCTTTAATAATCAAAACTACTGGATCGACGATTATTCGTCCAATAATAGTCACACTAATGGATCTATGCCTACGGAGAAGCGTTTGGGAATGTTGATGAAGAGCAAGCTGAGTGATGAAATTCCAGTTCAAAAGAGTATTTTCTGACTACTATGAGAGACCCTTTGAAGAGGGGTGGGGCATGCTTGGAGCTTACTCCATTGATGATATCTGCAAGAGAATTGTCATGGTATATACTCATGCAGATGAAAATAATGCAGGACCGCAACAATTCAAAGTATTATGTCATTGTTTGGTTGAATGCTGAAAAAATAAGGACCTTTGTACTTTCACTTAACAAAGGGAAGATTCCAATATTAATGCGCCCACTTTCTGCTAGAAATCTGCGACCTGTTTGAGCATTGAAGTTGAGTGGAGTTGGATTGCTAGCCACACCTGGAGTTTCCCTATCCTAGATTTGCGAGATGTGTTGAAAGAAAATTGAATATGAAGATAAGCGTGGAGATGGAAATCTCGTATTGAGTGTGAAGACTATGGTAATCGAAACCCTATTGTTGCTCAGTATTGTGCACATAGATACACGGTGGAGGGATTCTCTTGTTGTGTGCCTCATATTGAAGACCGTAGTGGAGCTATTGACATTCGTGCCTATGTTGAATTCTGATACTTTCATAGAGCCTGCGTGGACACATATATAGACGTGTGTAGAAGATTTACATTGTATACACATGTGTGAACTGCATGAATGCTCTCCTAGTTGGGACTCATCTCCTCTACGTAAAGTGTCAAAATAACATATATATATATATACTGACGATCTACACAAGATGACAATGTCTGTAGAAGTGAGTGAAGTTGCGGCCTGAATATTTTGAGCTGTGACCAGGTGTGAATGAATTCTCTACCTTTTTTAGGTTAAATTTGAAGCTGCATTGAGCCACCTTAGGTGGATTCTTGAAGAGTTCAATGAGGGAATGGTGCATGGGGCTCACTCTTTGCAAATATGTTCGAATATATATAGGTGTAATGGAGCTAAAGGTATAGTGTTCAAAGCCCTTCATAAAGAATATATCAAAGTAAGAAGATCGAAGAATTTCATGTATATTTTGAATGTAAAAACAAAGTTGTCTACATTGAGTTGAAAAAATGCTAGCTTCTTGAATGTTACTCATGTATTGTAGATGAATATTGAGCTGGAGATGAAGGTGAATGTAAACCTCTGTGTAATAGAATTTTTGGCACTGTAGAACTAAATGTAAGCATACTGCACAATCTGAATGTAATAAGTGATGCATAAGTGATTTGCATACTGCTGCAGAATTGAACTTGTGTGACGCTGCAGAATTTGTATGCTGCTGCAGAAACGATTTGCATGTTGTTGCAGAATTGTTTTAAGTGCTGTGGAATTGCTACATAATTGTGTTTTTAGTGCTGCAGAATTATTTCTAAGAGCTGCATAATTGTTTCTTGAAATGCACTATGCATGATTTGATATCTCTTTCTCTAGCCATCAGTTATCCTACATCATTGAGAAGATAAGTTGCAGCTAACTGACATAAGTGAGCGTGCAGATAATATTTGAGATTAGTTTGGTGTGCCCACTTGAAGGAACCAAGAAAGTTTGCAGTTGTTGCTACAACTTCTCCAAAAGAAGAGGATTTTTACATCAGTAAGGTATAGCAGATTCTCAATTCAACAACTATAAATGTAACTTGCAACTGTTTTTGTTTGAAAGATCTAGTGTTTTTTTTTGTACTTGCATATGTGTTTTTGTATAGTACCAATCTGAAGTCAAGTTGAGTTGTACATTGTATGTGGGTGCATTTTCGATTGAGACTGACACCCCTTCTCTTTCAAGTTTGAATATGTTGAAACATTGCTTGTAAGGGGAAAATTTGCAAGAAGGCCTATGTCTGATTGAGTCTTTGTACTTGGTCGTACCTGCATAAGGAGGCCTCACACTGTCTTCACTATGTCTAAAATAGAAGAAACGTTAGAGTTGTTGAATAGTCTAGTACATACAGTTGTAGATGACTCAATCACAATCAACAAAGACACACTCAAACTGTCATCAATCAACTACAGAATTTGAAAGCAAAAGACGAAGATGCACAACACATGAATCAACATTCTGAACTAGTGCTTGTTTAGAACAACCCATTGTTTGAAGATGATTCCTATCAACTGCCAAAAAATAGTGAAACCATGTCAGATGTACAACCTATTTAGAGTTCCAGATGCCAACAATGTGACTGAGTTGGCCATATGAAGGAGGAGTGTTTTGATCTTTATCCTTATTGATATTGTGGGAAGCGCAACCATTCTTCAGATCGATGTGTGAAGCTGAAGAAACCCGCAAAAGTGAAACTTGCAACAGATTATTGTACCACTTCTTACTTTGTACCTAACAGGGTGGAACATAATGTTAGGATTCAAGTTTTGAATCCTTTTCCTTCTGACAACAAACACTTACAACCTTCATCAAGTAATCCAGATCAAGCGAGCCTGAGCCACGATGAGTTTGGAAGGCCACCAGACTTAGAGATGATACATATGCATGTATCATGAAGACAAAAGATATACATGACATATAGTACTCATGTGTTTTGTGTCTAGTTGTGACACCATGAGACTCTCTTCTCCACACATTGTTCCTAACAGGGGGAATGAAGATTGTCAGTAACAAGCAACCCAGAACAAGTGTGCCTATGAAGAGATATGTTCGACTGAACTCCAGAGTTGGTGGTCATCCTAAAACCACTGGTATCGAGAGCACCTTCATTTAGCAGAAGCCAGTGCAAGCTTATAGCTAACTTACTTGGAAAAATATTGTCAAGATGGAAATGTTCATCAAGTGGTAGTTTTTCACTTCCTATTTTCAGCTCTCTAGTTGGTTTGTGGTCAGCTTAAAACCACCATTCTAGAGAACCTCTGAGTGAGTGTTGTCACCAAGTTTCAGGGTTTGTGGTCAGACTTAAACCACACACATAGTAGAATATTCTAGTGTCTGCTAGCCCCTTTCAGTTGATGGTCATCCAAAACCAATCCTTTCACAGAGATCTTGTATTTAGCATAAGCCAGTGCAAGGTTCTAGCTAACCTTCTTGGTAAAGGATGTTCAAAATGGAAATGTTTAGTAGGTGGTACTTGTCCACTTCCAGTTATTCAACTCTCTTCTTTTTCTTGGACTCATATTTCTAATCCTTGGTGTTAGAAATATTGTGCACCATTGCGAAGTATACCATAAGTCATTGAGGGTAGACCAAGAGTCACCCGAGAGTCTAAGAGACCACTTGGGAATTTGAACCCGATGGTCATCTCATTGTATAAATATGTAAATTATTAATGATATTTAGTGTGCATTCGCGGCTATTTTTCTTTTCTTCATGAATTAATTTCCTATTTTCCTGTTTGGGCACCTTACAGCCTTAAATATG
The DNA here is from genome assembly GCA_027924585.1 of Larix kaempferi. NCBI lineage: Eukaryota > Viridiplantae > Streptophyta > Pinopsida > Pinales > Pinaceae > Larix > Larix kaempferi. The sequence continues at coordinate 21,549,551 of BSBM01001005.1, read as the reverse complement.
GTTGAGAGAGGAAACTCGAGTCTTAGGTCCCAAAGAAAAAATTGAGGGCTTGAAGGCCATTAATGAGTCGTCAAACTACCACATATGATCTTTCTAGGGGATATGTGTCCTTTGAGTGGGGATAAGGGCACCATTAGGATGTTTTGAACACTAAGGATGTATGTCATAACTTTAACCATGGTTTTGGGAGGAAACCCAGGCCTTAGCGCACTAAAAGAAGACTCCAAGGCTCAATGACCATGCAAACCACTACAAAGGAAATCTCTAGATGATCTTTGGAATTTGAATTCATATGTTGCCTCCTTCATAATATTTTGAGCACTAGGGATGGGTCTCATGGTTATGGACATGGTCAAGGGAGTAAATATGAGATCTATATTGTAACAAGCTTTTAGGGATCGAGGGCAATGAACGGGGCTTAAAACCACTACAAAGGACCTCTATAGGGTATTCGTGGCCTTCAAGTTGGGATATGGATACAATTAGGAGGTTTTGAGTTATAGGGGATGGATTTCACAACTTGGACTATTATCAAGGATGGAAAATCAAGTCTTAGGCCATGAATGAAGCTTTTAATACTTGAATTCCATGAGCATTATCATGGAACACCTTGCAAGGCCTCTTCCTACATTCTTTGGCCTTTAAGTGGGGATATGGGTGCCATTAGGAGGCTTTGAGTGCAAGGGGTTGGTTCTTAGTCATTGAACATGGTCAAGAGAGGAAAGCTAAGGCTTAGGAGCTAAAAGAATCTAATTGAACTTGAGGGAAATGAATGAGGCCTCATAGTGCTACATAAAACATACTAGGCTATCGTCGGACTCCAAGGTTGGATATGGGTTCCATTAGGCGGTTTTGAGCACTAGAAATGGATCTTATGAATTGACCATGGTTATGGGGGGACACTAGGGCCTCAGTCCCTATATGAACTTTTTGGGCTTCACATTCCATGAACAAGGAATCAAACCACTGGACATGACCTATTAGGGGGGTATTTGCTCTTCAAGTGGGGATACGGGAATTATTTGGAGTTTTTGAGCACCAAAAATGGTTATTGTGTCCTTGAGCATGGTTAGGAAAGGAAACCCAAGCTTAGGTCCTATAAGAATATTTGAGGTCTCAAGGGCCATGAACGAGGCTTGGAACTACTACACTCAAACTTCCCTAGGGATATTTGTCTATGAGTTATATTATGGGAAACATTACTAATGTTTGAGTGCTAAGAATGAGTTTTGAGTATTTCAGCATGTGTGGGAGAGGAAACCTAGGCTTTAGGTCCTAAAGGAAGATTGAAGGCTTGAGAGCCATGATTGAGTCTTCCAGCCACCACAAATTACCTCCCTCAGGGATATTTAGTTTTTGATTGGGAATATGAGATACATTAGGATGTTTTGAGCACTAAATATGAGTCTTGAGACCTTGACCATATTTTGGGGAGGAAACCGGGGCTTTATATCCCAAAGGAAACTTTGAAGGTTTGAGGCCCATGAGCAAATCCTTAAACAACCACACAAGACCTTTAGAGGTGATATTTCCATTGAAATGTGGACATCAACACCATTATAAGGTTGTGGATACTAAGGATATGTCCTACGACCTTGAGCATGGTTAGGGGAGGAGACCCAACCCTTAGGAAATGGAATATTATAGGTCTGAGGGTCATGAATGAGGCCTCAAACCACCACATATGACCTGCCCCAAGGATATTTAACAAATTAGGAGCATAAAGGATGAGTTGAGTGGTATTGGGCCTTAAGAACTAAAGGAAGCATCTAAGGATTTGGGTCCATGAAGGATGCCTCAAGCCACAATAAAAGTGTTTTTTTAAGGGATCTTTGGCCTAGTAGTTGAGATATGGATGCAATTATGTATTTTTGAGCACTTAGGACAAGTCTTGGTGTCTTTACCATAGTCTATAGAAGAAACCTATACCTTAGGTCACGTAAGAATATTATAGGTTTCAAGGGCCAAGAATGGGGCTTGCAACCACTGAACGCGACATCCTTTGGGGATATTTGGCCTTCAAATGGGAATATGAGCACTATTAGGAGGTTTTTATTGGAAAGGATGGGTCACCGGGAATTGATCAGGGTTGAGAGAGGAAACTTGGGCCTTACAAATTAAATGAATCTTCTAGGGCTCAATTTCCATGGACAATCCCTTAGACGACCACATAAGACTTATTCAAGAATAGGCATTGGGGTCTTGACCATGGTTGGTTTAGAAAAACTATGCCTTATGTAGTAAAGGAATCTTCTAGTGCTCAATGTGTTTGAGTTTGATACTATTGGTCACCAGAATCTACCACCGATTAAAAAATGGTTTTACACCTTGCTAGTATTACAACAATTTTAGAAGTCTTTAACTTTTGTCTCATTTTTGGGGAACTTTCCATGTGTTTTTGGTGAATAACAAAACCACAATGAAACATAGAATGAGTTAGTTTCTACACAAGACAAACACATATAACTTGGAATAATATTTGTAATAGTCCAATAAATACTCCAAACAAAGTTCATAGGAAAAAGTTGTTGCTTTGTGATGTATCAACTAGGCTTCTTAGGGCCCATTTCTTTCTCCACCTCATCTCTCGGGGTTAGGGTTATGGATATTATGGTTTTTTTCCTCTTAGCAGTTAAATATTTATATTAAAATGTAGTTTCAACCACTTGTGATGGAATTTTTGCAAATGATCTTAGTTGACACATCTTTTCTTAGAGATAAGCTACCACTATTCTAGCCAATTTGCATTGTTTTGCATATTGTAATGTTATTGCATTATCTAACATAATTCATATTAGTGGTACCAGAGGAATCTATTATTTATTGTTTTTCACCATGCATGTCTTAGTGGAGAGAAAGGTACATGGATTTCATCCTTGAACTAATTAAGGTTGGTGAAGACTTCATTCCCCAATCCAAACAATGCCACGTGGAAGACAAAATGAAACATGGGGTCTTATCAAGATTTTTCTTGAGAAATCCCTTAAATGAAAGAGGAATGCATTGATGAATAATTTTGTCCATACCTTTAATGACTCCCAATGATGATGTAGTCACCTTCAACAAGAAAACACTTTGGAGGTATGACACCCTTCAAGGTACAAGTTAATCTTGAAATTCCTTTGTTTGAAGGAAACATAGACTTGTATTATTTAGATAAAAATTTAAGTATTCTAGAGGGTAATTATTCTGTTCAATTTTTGTTCTAATGGTGAGAATATCAACTTCATATTTTTTAGTTCCTTTCCCATGTAAAAGATTGGCGAGACACTTATTTTGTGAAAACATGCCAAGAATGAATTTGAATAATTTGGGATAGCACCCATTTAGGTTTATTTTGTTTATAACCTCAAGAATAATTCTACCTTGTTGAAAACTACGATGACAAGTACATGAGATGAAAAACTTCGTGTTAAGAGAAAGACCAAATGGTGTTAGAGTACACCAATATCTTCCATACTTTGTGTTTAAAGATATGTATCAAGGACTATGAATAGCACTTGGTTCTAAAATAATGCAGTGGAACATAGGTACATCCACAAATGGATGAAATTTTGGACATCTTTTGAATCTTCACTGGGAGGGATTCGATTGGTGGTATGTTGTCAAAGAAAAAGTTTCAACATAAGGGTAAGAGAGTGTTTGGGTCTATAAATCAGCCACAATAGAACAATGCAATGGTAAAGGGAACCTTAACTAGTAGAACAAAGGACACAATAAGGATAAACAACCTCAAGACAACCAATCCAAGCCACGTGCAAATAATAGTAACAAGCAGTTGAAGAAGGACACATGAAAGTGGTGTGAGATCTTCAAAATATCTTGCACAAATTTGATGAGTTATTCCAAAAATTATTTGTTGGTTGAGTTAAAAGAATTAGAAGGTGTTTTTTTCTCGGATTTTGATTCTAAATTGGATAAGATAAATGGATGACCACCATGAAACCTAGTGTTACCATCACTACTGCAAAGGTAAATCCAAAGGAACCAGAGGATATTGAGGAGAGTGAGTGCATATTCCACTCACAGATTTGGGTGAATGGGACTCCACTACATTTCATTGTTGATGACAATAGCCAAAAGAACCAAATATTTGTAGAGGCAAACAAGAAGTTGAAGTTATCAATGATACTAAATAGAAAACCATACAACATTTCTTAGTTGAGCTAGGTATGAGACATTCATGTTAGTTAATAATGTTTCCTACACTACATCATCAATTCTTTCAAAGATGAGGCACTATGTGATGTTAACCTTATTAAGGTTTGTGATTCTATTTTAGGACAATCATAAATGTCTAAGTCTAATGTTGTTTATTAGTCTAGTCCCCATATTGTCATTGTTACCTTGGGTAGTCATCTCTGTAGGATAGAAGAGGTAGCCTTGACTACCACAATTTATTTGATAATTACTAAGTAGTTTAAGAAGGTAATATTTCATATTGAGAGATTGCTCTGTGTGTGCATGTGTGTGTCCTCGTATACATAATGAAGAGATCAAATGTCATATTCAAAAGCTAATATATAAGATTCACATTTGACCAACATCATCACCTTGTGGGATCTCTATTGTGTTGATTCATAACATAATGGGACATTATGAATTTGTATTGATTACAATGCCTTGAACCAAATTACATTCAAGAACTGGTATCCAATAATTTTGGTTGATTGTATTCTCATTCAAATCAAGGGTTCTAAGTTTTGCTAGATTTATATGATGTTGGGTTATCACTAGCTGTCAATTGAGAAAAATGATGTGTGGAAGCTATAAGGTCTCTTCAATGGGTCGGTCATTCCTTTCAAATTGACTATTGAAACAACAACACTCATGATAGTGATGAATGGTATTTTGTGAATTTTCACCAATTAATTTATGATTGTTTATCTTGAACATATCATCATATTCAACGTAACTTGGGAGAATCATTTGAAGCACATTCAACAATTTTTTAGAACCTTGCATCAACACAAGTTATATGCTAATATAGATAAGTGATCATTCGACATATAAACAATTTAGTATTTGGGATACATTATGGATGAACATGGTGTGCACATGGATCAACTTAAGATCCAATTCATTCTTGATTGGGTAGCCCTGAAGACACTAACATAACTTCACAGATTATTGGGCCTTGCTAAATTATATCATAGGTTTGTGTAGGGGTTCTCTCGTACCACTTGGCCTTTAAACTAGGTGATCAAAGCTGGATCCAAATCCAAGTTTGTTTCGGTTGAGGTATAATTCAAATCATTCAAGGATCTAAAACAACACCTCTCCTAAGAATTAATCCTTATTCTACTAGACTTTTAACAACCATTCAAGATTGAGATAAATTCCTCAGATTATTATGTTGGTTTAGTCCTCACTCAACATGGAAATATTATAGCATATCATATTAATAAACTCTATGATGTGGTTCATAGGTGACCTAAATATGACAGATAGATGTACTCCATTATGTGGGGATGTCAACAATGCAAGAATGATATTATGGGAAAGGAAATTATCATCCACACTAACAACAAACCATTGAAATTCATGCAAATGTAGGTAAAGTTATAAAATGATTTCCGTAATAAGTGTTCCACGTACCTTCAAGAATTCCATTTGAACAACAAGCACAAGAATGGAAACACAAACCTATTTGTGGACTACCTAAGCTATCCTCCAACCGTGGCACTAACCACAATGCTTAATTCTAATTATGGACATGATAATTTTGAGTGTCCCTAGTCATATGACAACGATCTCAACTTTGTTACTACATATTAGACATTGGAATCAAGTAAACAAGTTCATACTTTCACTTGTAGGATGGAATTCTAGGCCCTCTAGGCCATCTTTATGTTCCTTCAAGGGAGCATGAGAATTTAATTTGGGAGGGGTATAACAGTCAGGTGGTAGGGAATTTCATTATGTAGAAAGTAGTGACAATACTATAGAGTTACTTCTATTGTCCAAATATTTGACAACACATCAACATTATTAAATCCAATCGATCCCTATTTGTGCCATCTCTAGTAAATATACTATCAAGCAATAGGGGCTATACACAAATCTATCTAGTACAAATAAGCCTTGGGAGGTAGTTTCCATGAATCATATGCAAAACCTTCCCTCAACTAAGCATGTTAACAATTATGTATTTGTGGTTGTTAATCGATTATTTATGATGACCATTTTAGCACCTTACAAGAAGAGTATCATGGAGGAAGTCACTTCTAAACTCTTCTTTGAGCACATTTGGGTCCATTTTGGGATACCATGAACCATTGTTTAAGATAGATATTTTTGGTTGCTCAATACTATATGGCATAGCCTATGTTCAATGGTAGAGACACAGTTGACCAAACTAACACCTTCCAAAACCAAACCAATGGATAGATAGATGTGTGAAATTCTATGTCACAGCAGATCTAAGAGTTGAGTATACCTCACAGAGAAAGAATGAGCAGAAAAGTTGAATAAGAGTGAAACCAACAGTAAAAAAGAGTAGGGAAATAATTATGCAGCAGGACTCAGATAGGGGTAGAATAATATCACATGATCCAATAATCAATATAATCAACCATGATGTTACAATGGAGAGAATTCAAATCACACAGGATAATTCGAACCTCAGTTGGTCTAACATGGGGATTATCACCACTGGAGTGCTCTGGAAGATTCAAACTCAACTGAACCGAACCTAAAATCAACTAACTGAAGTCACAATCAGTTAATTGACTAAGGAGGGCAAAATATTGAGTTTGTAATGCATTTCAATCAGAAATGGGCGCATGAGGTCACAATCAGTGGCATCCAAAGCTCTAACATCCCACAAGATTCAGCTAACTCAGATGGACTGCATTGGAACACTCAATTGGTTCCTATAAAATAGGGAATTGACTGAAGTGGTCCTAAAATGATGCATGCATGGCTTAGAAGGTGGTAGATGGATCCTAGATGACATCTACACACCACTAGGGGGAAAATGACATCATCAACAACTAGGAAAAATAAATAATGTTAGGTAGGACAAGGATGGAGTATTAAAATATCCTAACACCCCCCCTTAATCCATACTTTTGCATCTTGGGCCCTGGTTACTAAGACCAAAGGTCACCCATACAATCAAATAAATGATAAAAATGAAGAACTATACATGAACCAAGGAAATGGGGAAAAACCTCATGGGAAAAATACCCCCCCTCAAAAGAACAGCAGTAGGGAACTCAAAGAACCTTTGTACTAAGCATATAAGGAAAAAACTTTCCTTAGTGAAAGCATTTGCAAAAATATTGGCAAGCTACTCCTATGTAAGATAGAAATGCAAGTGCTAAATCTAGATCTGCTCCTTTGATGTACCTCCCACTGTGTATAAGTTGTATTTGCCAAAACAAGTCTTTCAGGAACCCTTCTTGCTACTGGAGCGAATGGCTAATTGTGTTCCAAATCATAAAACTTTGAGTACCTTTTGTCAGACAACCAATATTGTTGCTTGGTTGTAGATCCCCGATGGCATGTTTCTCTAAGAGATTTTGGATCAAAACCCACCATCATGTAGCACATCTCAGAGAGAAGTGGATCTGCATGAAATAGTGCAAGTTTTGCATGATACTGAGATCTGGTGGTTCTATGGTCAGATGGATCCCCAACTGTGTTCACAGCATCTACAAGGACTTTGTGAGCCCATATTGGCCTTGTCCATGGATTGGGAGCAGGCATTGGATCTGGATCTGAATCTGAATCTCCTTGAACTTTATTCTCAACATCAATATCTTGATCCCCATCTTCATTACAAGAGATATCACTCTAATCTTCATCAGATTCGGATGGGTTAGGAAGAGAGTATGGAAAAATGCGAGAATTCATATTCCTTGGAGGCATGGTTTGCAAAACCTTTCACTATAATCTTCCCAGTAGACATCTCTACAATCTCAATTGTGTCAGGACCAAAGACCACTTTCTTCCGTGAACCTGTGTGAGTCATCTGATATACAGACAACACATTTTCTGACAAAGAAGGCACAAATAGAACATTTTTGAACTTATTGAGCTCCATATGGATTGTTCCCTTCCCTTCAACAGAGATATGATATTTGTCTCCCATGTGAATAATCAAACCATCTTTGAGATCTAGAGAAGAAAATGATTCTTTGGAGGCAACCATGTGGTTGGAGGCTCCTGAATTTATGAGGAGGGCTTGTGATTTTGAAAATCTATCCTTCAGTGCATGGCATCTCTCATGACCATCAGAATCACTTCCATAATTAGTCTCTCTTGCACCTTTTGGGAGGGCAATGTTGTGTTGTTCAATAAGCTTGGTCATCTGATCTATCTTCTTCTGCATGCAATATATATCTGGGTGGTTTCCTTTCTTGAAATAGGAACACTTGGATTTCTCAAATCCCTTTTGTTTTTCCTTCTTGGAGATGGAGGCTCCTTCCAATGGACTTGACTTGGCATTCTGCTTGGGTTCAGATGGCCTCTTATCCTTTCCTTTTTGCTTCCCCTTCCCATTCGCACTTTTTGGTTCTCCATCCAAAAGAGATTGATTTTTGGAGGCCATCAAGGTGCCCATCTGGATCAACTTATCTTGTTCTTGGATGAGAGATTCATTGGAAATATCAAAGAAGGGCATCTTCCAACTAGGGATTGACATTCGCCTAGAATGGAAGGTAGAGACAAAGATTGATAAATCAGGACCTAGCTTTCTTAGAATGGATATCACCAACTGCTCATCCTTCTTCTCAATGCCACACAGCTTGCATTGCATAACCATATATTTTAATTTTGAAAAGAATTATTGGATGGTCTCGAAACTGTTGTGTTGAAGAGAAATCAACTCATTCTCCAGAATATGGCCTCTTAGCTCATATTGTTTGCCGAAGAGGGTCTCTAACTTCAACCATAACTCTCTTGGAGTATTCAATCCTTCGATGTGGAAGAGTAGATCTATGGAAATATGAATACACATGAAACACTTCATCCAATCTATTCAGATACTTCGTTTTCTCCACAGCTGATTGTGGTTCGGGATCCTTCCCCATTGTCACCCTGTACAGTGATTTGTTGTGCAATACCATCTGCATATCAGCCCTCCAATCAAGTTAATTGAAGGGAGTCAGGATCCTGGGAGAGAGAGGAGAGTTAGAATTTTCCATTACAACTGTTGGAGCGAATACAAGGTGAAATTGCTGCTACTGCAACAAAACTGTTGCAAGTGTAGAAAACTGCTCAAGTGCAGAAAACTGTTGTAACTACTGCAAATGCTGCTGCACTCAACAAATTTGAATAACCTACAAAAAAATATCAATAATGGAGGTAGGATACTACTCAACACTGCTTTAGGACGGTAGGCACTTTTGTCTGGATCCTTCACACCTGGTTAGGACTCATTGGATTTCTCCAATGAATTCAATGCAATGGCAGCAAGATTTGTTGTGGAATTCCAGAGGCTTCTAGTGCACTACCGAAACCAACTTCTCAACCTATTCGCTCAATGGATCTGATACCATGTGAAATTCTATGTCACAATAGATCTAAGAGATGAGTATACCTCACAGAGAACGAATGAGCATAAAAGTTGAATAAGAGTGAAAACTATAGTAAAAAAGAGCAGAGAAATAATTACGCAACAACACTCAGATAGGAGCAGAATAATATCACATGATCCAATAATCAGTATAATAAAAAATTATGTTACTATGGAGAGAATTCAAATAACACCGGAGAATTTGAACCTCAGTTGGTCTATCATAGGGATTATCACCATTAGAGTGCTTCGAAAGACTCAAACTCAACTGAACCGAACCTAAACTCAGCTAATTGAAGTCACAATCAATTAACTAACTAAGGAGGGCACAATAGTGAGTTTTTCATGCATGTCAATAAAAAATGGGCATATGAGGCCACGATCAGTGTCATCCAGAGCTCTAACCCCCCACAAGAGTCAACTAACTCAGGTGGACTGCACTGGAACACTTAGTTGGTTACTATAAAATAGGGAACTAACTGAAGTGGTCCTAAAATTATGCATGTAGGGCTTAGAAGGTGGTATATGGATCCTGGATGACATCTACACACCACTAGGGGGAAAATGAAATCATCAACAACTAGGAAAAATAAATAATGCTAGGTAGGACAAGGATGGAGTATTAAAATATCCTAACAAGATGTAGTCAACATGATGGTTGTACATATCATTATGATGTATATCTCCAAGCATCCACATACTTGGGCTAAAAATCTTCCTTATGTTAATCATAGCTACAACATAGCCCTTCACAAATATGTTGGCTACAATCCTTTTTGAGTGTGCTTGGGGTTTCAATGCTTTTCTTTCAAGCAACCTAAGTCATAACTTATCAAATTGTTTGGTGATCAAATCATATTTATAAAAAATATATCATTTATCGTAGGAAATAGCCAATTGATTTCTTATTGCCTTTAAAATTTAGAAACAACACCATTACATTAGTGTTATATTAGTGTTATATGTGCATCATTAAAAAAAAAAAAAAAAACCACATAGTAGAATATTAGAGAAACAAACTTTCTTAGAAATTAATGAGAACTTACATGAAAATAAATGTCACTGGAAAATAGTTTTAGAAATGCATGGAAAATTTCTACACACTAATATATAACATGATATACCTTCTACATATTGAAACAAGTAAACAAAAATAAGAAGAGTAAAGTATTAGAAATTTGTTTTTCATACAAATATTTACATGACTTCAATTGAAAATTCATGGTATCCCCAAGAGTAGCCATTATTAACTAAACATCAATATGTAGCAAATATTCCCTAAAATTTGACATGCTTAATCATGGATTTGGCTAAAACATTATGAAAATATAACATGTATTCTTGGAAACTTATTATATTCAGGTCAAAAGTATAAATGTATATATAACTACAATCATCTATTAGGCTACAAAAATTCATTTTTAATGAAAATATGAAAAAAATAGCTTAAATTTCTTTAAAATTTTAAAATTTAGCTAAATCGACAAAAAATTGCTTTTAAAACAATTGTGTGGTTCTAGACCCCAATCAGAGGTATATTTTCATATCGCATCAACTACATTTGTTGAATGGAACTAATACACCCAACAACAAGTTCATTTTCTAGAAAGTGTAAGCCAAGTACAAGCATTGACATGATCAACATCATGTTCCACACAAGTTTTAGGTGGTGATAAGGTATGGTTTCAATTGAATAAATAATGATTTACAAAACTCCATTGAAAGCTCAAACCACTCCGATATGGGCCTTACACCATCGCCAAAGGCGTGGGGAATAATTCATTTGAATTGAGTATTCCCCCATTCATTGTCTTCCACCTATATTTGATGTGGAGTTGCTTTGACCATATTTTCCACCTCTATTGGAGAACTTGGTGATCCAAATGGATACAGGTGGCCACCCACCTATTCCACGGGCTCAAACTTGTTTTCCGTTATAGCAATTTTCTAGTAATTTTTCTATAGTTTGTCGGGTCTTGAACTTCCGGGGCTATTTGGAGGCCCTAAACGACGTTTTTTGGTGATTCGGTGCAGGCCAATGGATAGCAATGACATGCATTGAAACCCATTTGAAAGTTGTATAGCCCAGATAGACCTTTCCAACGGGCTATCGATTGCCTCGAATGGAGATCGTATGCAAAAGTTATGACCCCGGGAATTTGAATGTTCAACTAACCACCTTGGGGCCGCAAACTTTATGATGGTTCATCTTCAAGGGTTAGGTTTTTCGATGTTTAGGTTTCTTTCCCTCATGCTTATGATATATAGGCCCCTTCGTCCTATTTTTGTATTCAACTTGTCACAACTGAGCATAGTTTCCACATCTCTTCTCAAAGATATAGCTACCACCATTCTAGTTGCTTTTATTTTATAGTTTATTCTGTTTCATTCATTTAATAGAATTTGAGTTTATTGTATCACTTTGTTTCTTGCCATATATATGTGTATGTGAATATATATATATATATATATATATATATATATATATATATATATATATATATATATATATATTGATATATATAGATATGCTCTTTCATTTTGTTCTCACATAAATCCATATCACTTGGAGATGGTAGAGAAATTGCCCCCTCCACAAATCAATCCTAGTTGGACTAAGTAAGATAAATTCAATTAGATCATAGAAACCAAGCTGAAGGGCACTTGCCAATAGAACATATATCTCTATCAATTTGTCAAAGAAATGCAACTTCTTCACTTGGACAAGTGATTCAATGATAACATGATTCAATAGAAGTTTTCTCATATAATGGAGGAACTTGATGCAAAAGATACCATTTCTTAGTAAAGGGAACCTAGATAAATATTGATGGCCTCTCAAATCTTCCATAGATTTAAAAATAGTATTGCACCTTGCTAGTTTTACAATAGTTTCAGAAGTCCTTAACTTTCGATGCATTTTTTGGGTAATTTCCATGCACTTTTTATGATTGGCATGGCTTCAAAATGTTTGATTTATAGGTTGGTTATACACATAAAGATTAGAATAAGGTTTGTATTGATCCAAGAAATTCCCCAAATGGAGTTCACATGTGAAAGTTACGGTTCTAGGAAGTTGATGTATCAATTAGGCTCACATGGGCCCGCCTTCCTTTTGCCACCTCATTTCTCAAGGCTAATTTTTTTATCTAAATGTTTTAACATTTAAGTTAAAAGGAATTTTCAACCCCTTATGATGGTATTTTGGAAAATTATCATAGTCTACGCATCTCTTCTGAGACATAAATCACCACCATTCTAGCTAGTTTGTATTGCTTTGCATATTTTAGTGTTTTCACTATTTCATGCATTAACAGATCTCGGGTTTCACTATATTACTGCGGGTTTTGCAATATATATGTGATATTTCCCTTTTTATCACTATAATCATTTCCTTGTCAACATAATTTGGATCAGAGGGGCCATGATAAATGCCTTAAACCATAACAGGAAACCTCCCTCAAGGATCCTTGTCCTTCGAGTGGGGACATGAGAGATATTGGGAGTATTTGAACACTACCGATGGGATGAGGGTACTTGACCATGGGTGGGGGAAGAAACATGGGTCTTGGTCCCTAAAGGGAGGTTTCAAGGTTGTGAACAAGGCCTCAAACCACCACACATGACCTCCCTAAGGGATAATTGGCATCATAGTGGGGATATGGATGCCATTAGCAGGTGTTGAGCACTGGGGATGTATCTTAATGGATTTTACCATTGTCAAGGGAGGAAAATATTAATGTAGGATCTAAAGGAATATTTTAGGACTCTTGGACCATGAATAAGGCCTTGAAGCACCACACAACATCCCACTTGGGGATATTTTCCCTCCAAGTGGGGTGCCATTAAGATGTTTTCTATTACCAAGTGTTGGTATTGAAGCTTTGACCATTGTTAGAGGATACAATTTAAGACTTAGGCTATAAATGAAGATCATAGGGATCAAGGACCATGAAAGAGGCTTCAAACTATTACACATGGCATCCCTTAGGGATTTTGTCTTCCAAGTGGGGATATGGGTTCTCTTAGGAGGTTTTGCACACTAGGGATAAACATAGTTGGGAGAGGAAATGCAGGCCTTGGGCCCTAAATGAACCTTCTAGGGATTGAAGAACATGAATGAGACCTCAAAGCACCACATAGGGTCTCTCTAAGGGATAGTACATTAATAGTATATTATTATATTAATATTCTTAAAAATCATGGCCAATTTCTAGATTATAAAACATATGTGTGTTATTTGAAAATTCAACATTTTAGATGAGTTTATTAGTTTTCCAAAAAACATTAGTCTTTTAAATCCAAAGTATCCATATAATATAATAATAATAATCTATTTTTAAATTCACAGCCAAGCCAAACACCAATTTGGTGTATAAGACCTCCTTGTTTGTGGGACAAGGGACCCCCCTCCACACATCGATTTGACTGCTAAAGTATACGGAGGTGTACGAACCCTACCTCAGTTTGGATTTGAACCTATGACATCCTAGGACCCCCTCCATATTTTTCTAAAAAAGAACATGAGAAATCTAGATGCCATTTAATATGGATACTTTGGATTTCATAAACTAAACCAAGTTCAAATGTTCCAAATCCCTGTGAATATCATTTATTTTTTATGATGTTTTTAAATACATTACACATATGTATATATGATAAAATTGCATTGATTTATAGATATATTTTTGCAGATTCCAAATACATAATTTCTTTATAAAATATATTTTTTTTTAATTAAAATTTTTCTTGCAATATATATCATAATTGAAAATTAGATATGTCTATGGTTTGGATGAATTTTATTTAATAGCTTGAAACCAATTTAGAATAAATTATATATTTCATGACTACAAACCAAGCTTTACACATCCAATCATTATGTTAAAGAAATTTAAACACCTTACCTACTCTTTACAAAACATTTCTTTGGCTATGTTGACTTTATCAATTTAGAAAAAATATAAAATTATCATAACGTTTTCTAGAAATAGTGGCACGTTAATGCCCATTCTTTGCAACACAATAACATATATCTTATGTTTTCCATAAGTCAAATCCCACTAGCACAATTAGTTTTGACGGGTCTCGTTCTGTATGGCGACCTGAGTTCGAACCTCGGAAGGTAGCTAGGAGGAGACACTTAAAATATGGCCATGCTAAGGGTTGGTGTGGCCCAGGCCATGTGTGATACTCGGGTGATTTTGATGGCTTAGATGCCCTTGGGTCATGGTTTCTTAGACCATAGGTTAGTCCCACAAGTCACAGACAATCTAGCAAAAAACAAATCTATGTTTTCCATAAGAAAGATGCCACAATTAGAAAAAAACCATATTCAAACATTTATATAAAATCACCATGAATACATATTATATATTCCAAAAGATAATTTAGTTTTTTACATTTAATCTTCTTACGCTATATTTAGATACATTGTGAAGCTAACTCAAATTGTCTCTTCAAGTCATAGGGTTCATGTTTCTTCATATTCCCATTGCCATTAAATTGTCATGAGAGATGATCATGATTGTGCATAAGTTCCATGGTTAGTGTTACTATTTTTATTTTTGAATGAATCTTGTTTATTAAGAGTTGTGATAAGTTGGTTTTATGATTATCATATCTTAGTGTGCTAACAATGTGATTGAAACATAATGGGGAGATAATTTGATATGGATTAATGATGGAAGTGTTACAAAATATTTGGGCAAGTGAATCAAGTTCACCATGCACTCAAACCTTCTCATAGTTGCATTCTCCCTTGTCAACCACCTCTTTATTGACATTTCATTTATTGGTGGTTCCCTTGTTGACCAAATCACTCTTAACATCTCCTTTGTTGATGGCTCCTTTTTTAACCACCTTTCCATCGACAAATCCCTTGTTCATGGCTACTTTGTCAACCACCTCTCCATTAAAAATCATTTTTTCACTAAGTCCCTTGTTGAGTCCCCCCCATCAACAATCTCTTCAATGATATTTTCCTTGCCAACCAATCCTCTATTTATAACCCCCTTTGTTGTTGGATCCCTTGTCATCCACCCTTTCATCGATAACTCTTTCATCAATGGCTCCCTTTACAAACACCCACTTTGTCGAAAATTCCGTTGTCGATGGCTCTCTTGTTAGCCATACATTCAATGATTTAGTCTAGTAAGTCACATGTCACTATGTGGCAATGAATGACAATGCACAATGAAAACATAATGTGACAAGTGGCCTCAGGCTACCAACAATGATTTAATTGAGTCTTGTAATTGAACGGTAACAATTTATTTTGAATGTAAATAAAAATTCCCAAATATGAATGTAAGGGTTCACTCTTTTAGGAGATGAACAATGATGGAAAAACAATTGTTAGGCCTTTGTATATGAGAGTATAGTACATCTCTCGCATAGATATTTTTACTACCATGTATAAGCATTCCTTCATTTCTTAATGCCATTCTAGGTATATTCTTCCCATCACACAATTTTTATAAGTCATGGAGGGACAAAATATTGATTTCTTCCCCTCATAGCAAAGAGCACAACACATTAATAGAGCCGATGCATCTTTCAACATTAATGCATTATGCAGTTTTTCTACCATATGAGAGTTGTTTCCAGTGTGGGATACTTTGTTTTCCTTTTTTGTTCCAATTGTAGCTGGGGTTTTCACCCCTGCTTGTGCAAAAGGGCACCTACTAAGGGAAAGGACCCTTAGTAGCAGGCTAAAGGGAAATAATCAAAACTAAACTAATCATAAAAACAACAAAACAATATGATCTAACATGTGCATGAAATTAAAAAATAACTTAAAGCAGTAAACAATAAACTTTCAAAGCAGTAAAATAAAGAATCTTTAACTTTTTTGTATTATGGGAAAGCAAGGGCTTGCAAAATATTTACCTCGGGAATGAGGTTGGTGAAGCTCTGACAATGTGCTCTGGAGCTCCTTCGGTTCCATACTTTCCTCCTCAATGCTTTTGGTGGTGGCTAAGATTTATATCTCCTCAAGGGAGGCCAAAGCTCAAAGATGGATGGCTAAGGCTTGACAAAATTTTAGCAGCGTAAGGGTAGAGTAGTTGAGGGATATGGAAATGAGGGGCCTCCACCCCTTTTATAAACTTGGATTAGGGTTTTAGGGTTTTTTCCCTATTTTCTCTTTTTTTAATTTTCTTTTGAGTTTTATTCCCTATTATTTTGATTTTAACCCTCTTTTAGGGTTTTAGTATGTTTTGAGGGAATTTTGGGTATTTTTGATACCCATTTGGGTTTTCTGGGGTTTTGGAGGCTAGGTTGGTAGGAAATTTGGTCAACAGAGGTGTATGTCCAAAGGGATAAGCTGGTGAGCACTTTTTTGGTGTTAACACCAATTACATTGCATTGATGTTGCTTATTGCAATGTTAATGCACACAACTTTGTTAGTGTAAATGTACTCTCTGTTTACACATTATCTTGTCTATGAAATTCTCTTTTGGCATGTGTAATAATTAGTTGTGAATACCTGAGAAAACACACACATACTCTCTCTCTCTCTCTCTCTCTCTCTCTCTCTCTCTCTCAGTATATATATATATATTCCCCAATAAAAGCCTTGTTAGGAAACCCAAATTTTTCCATGGTAATAATGTGAATCCCATTGTGAGAATACAAGGTATGGTTGACCAAAGCATTATGTTTTAACTTTAACAACCAAACCCAACATGCGCGGATTATGAGGGTGGTTACATGATGGATTTTTCTTTAATTTCATCCAATTAATTCATAACTAAAATATACAATACAATAAGCAACTAAAATTTTGCTTCCTCCATTCATGGATGGAATCTATAGTAAACACATCAATGAAGATTAGTGCAACTCAGCCAAGGGGATTCAAAACAAACACCTACTAACATATAACTAGCCGAATACCCATAAACAATGGTGACAACTATTTGAGATAATCCTCTGTGTGTGCACGTGTGTGTGTGTGTGTGTGGATATATATATCCATTTGGTATTTGTATTGATATTGGCACGTGTATATAACATTTCTATTAATTCTCCCATGGTACTTAATGTGAAGCCCATTGTGAGAATACAAGGTATGGATGGCCAAAGCATTATGTTTTAACTTTGACAACCAAACCCAACATGCATTGATTGTGAGGGTGGTTACTTGATGGACTTTTATTTAATTCAAAACTAAAATATACAATACAATAAGCAACTAAAATATCACATACTTGTACCCTTATGCCTTAGTAATGATTAGCCTTGGTCCAAACTAGTGCTCCAATGTAGAAATTCCAATAAATGGGAAATCACACCAAATGGTCGATTTTCCACCCAACCAATGCAACACCTAAAACTAAGTGTTGTCCCTTGAACATAACTTAAGCTTAATGTGAATATAGGAAAACACTGCCTAAGTTTTAACACCCATATCAACATACTTTTCCCCAACAAATCACAACAATGGGTCATACATCTAATTAAAACAACAATTGAATGGTGGAGAGGCCTTTGGACTTTGTAACACCCCCATGCCTCTCAAGGTTATGGTGTGCAAGAAAACCCACTCTAGCACTTCATACTATAATATCTCCAATTGCGAGGTTCTTCTACAAGGTCATTTCTAGTCTTGCTCCTGATATTGTAGTACCTCTAGTTGTGAGGTTCTTTTGCAAGGACAATTTCACTGTAGCTTTTGATATCATAGTACCTTTTGTTATGGAATCCTATGGATTCAAAATTAGTTTATAGGCTCAAACAATGAGCATTAGTACCCCTTGAGGTTAGGTACACCTCCAACCTCCTCTAGCCACTCAAACAATGCTGGAGCAATTATCGAATTGCTCCCATAAAAACAATGCCTTCTTCTCAAAGCAACAAACCACAAGAATCCAACTGCCTCACTCAAGGTAGTATTTCTCTTTTCTAATTCCCACAAAGGTGGCAATTTAGTCTCAATAAAGTCTCTTAGCTTTCGCACCCCCCTCTCAAGGTTAAAAATAAAAAGGTCATAAAATGGTTATTTAGTGAATACAACTCTTCCCTCTTATGCCTTTAACCCTAAATCAACATGGGAATAAAATTTCAAGTGTTTTAGATCAACATTTCCCTTCCCAAGGTCCCACAAGGTATTATTTTCTCTATCGGATATCATCATTGAGCAAAAGTCCTTGCCTTTGGGTATGATTTCCACCACAAGTTTAACATCCTTTTGATTTAATCCCACATCTAACCCAAGTTAATGTGGGTCCTAGGAACACATTTATGTGATAAAGGTTAATTCCTTGAAAGGACATCATAGTACTTGCCAAACCATTTAGTTATGGAAAACATGAATCACCACCATCAGCAATAATAAACATTTCAATAATATACAGGTTGCATCATAATATTGAGCATATAACATCGTCTTCTAGCTAAGAAACATAAACAAATATTGAACATCAAAAAAATAAAATGTCCACAATCACAAAGTAAGCATGAAGTATTATATTAGTCCTGGAGTAAGACCTAAAATTGCTTCTAATTGACTAAGAGATCGTCTTTCTCAGACATAAGGAAACAGGTTAATGACCCAAGGACCAGAGGCATTTGGCAAGAGTGGAAGCCTGCCCCCTTACGGACCACCACCCGATTATTTTAGGTGGCGTGGTTTTCCTTGAATAACGATGATGAGTCAACTCACAGTTAATGATAGCAATTAGTGATAGTTGTCCTTCATTGCAATTTTCATAGTTGAGTTATGATAGGTTTTGCCATCTTAAAGGGAAGCATGAAGTATTGTACTTCATAAATGACTTATCAAGAGAGTAAACAAACAAAATGCATAAAGATGAGGTGTTACAACTTGAGTTTGAGCAAAATGGTGAAGAGTGTGTGTTTATGTTTTGTCCGCAAGAAATACTTCCACAACCGGGTTATCCACCTTGGGTGGTGGCCAAGGGAGCCATCCAAAAAGGAGATGTACATGGTAACTTTGTTAAATGCTTTGTGTTTTATAGTGTTGTGTGCATAGAATTGGTCTACTTCATATATAGAGTGATAAATAAAGAGATGAACATTCTACTTTGAAGAATTGAAGGATAAAAGAATGTGGTCTGGCACATTTTCTATATTCTGATAGGAGTTTGAAAAACTTGTTGATTTTGATATCTGTAATTATTTTGCTCGAGTTGTTGATGGATGGATGGATATGTTGGGCTATTCTGGTTGTAGTTTTTGCTTTTTTTTGTCAATTCTGGAAAACTGTATATCTATATAGAAGTTGTTTTAGTTATAGTGCTGATGGACTGTAGTATATAGTGTTTTCAGTGAGTGGGTGGTGGTCTTTAAAAGTCAACAGGAATTAGTGATTTTTGAAAACCTGTATATGTTTATATAAAGGTTGTTTTAGTTATAATGCTGATGAACTGTAGTATATACTGTTTTCAGTGAGTGGGTGGTGGTCTTTAAAAGTCAATAGGAATTACTGATTTTTGGATGTTATGATTGAGAGGTATTTTGATAAGAATTTAATTAGGAAAACTGTAAATTCAATTCATTTTAATTACTAGATAAGTATTATATACTTTGTTTCACATAATGAATATCAAGTATAGTAGTTTTTCTGTGTTAATAGATACACAATAAAAGATGTGAATATAAAATTGTTGTCTAGCATAAGCACATAGATGCACAATAATAGAAGTAGAGTAGTTAAGTATAGTAGTTTTTCTGTGTGAAAAAAAATGATTTACAAAGAAGACCTTCCTGGAACAGGCCACCGCCATTAGCAATGATACGAGGTTTGGGCCGTTCTTGCTGGCTCATAATTATCATAACTCCGTTTCCCACTGTTTCCCCATGTTCATCTACAGATGCAGAGATGTATTCATAGGGGAATCGTTCTCAGCAATGACGTTCGATCAAGATTCGAAATGGGGTGTGTCAATATGGAAATCGGACCCACACACTTCCCATTGTCGGCGGACATCGCTGTTCAGGAGCTGGAAACGTGGAGCTGAAGACAATTGAAGGATGAAGGATGAACTGCAACCACAATCGGTCTGCTTGGTGAATATGATCCTCCTATTCTTCACATCATTCATAAATGAAAACTGGTTCCGTCACTATCTGTGGTGTGGCAGGGCCCCTACATCCCACGTTCTGCCCTGCCCTGCCCAGATCAATCCAAATTTCGTTTCTTGTACTTATCGTTCTGTTCTTTCTTCAAGCAGAGAAGACATGTTGTCTTATTTTGCCAACAGCTTTGCTCCTTTTCGATACAGTTTACCTCGCTACAGCAACTCATTTGTTACATATTTGTGATTTTAATGCGATTTACAGATATTGGATTCTCGTGGCAACATCAGAAAGCTGAAAATAATGAATGCAATCTGAATATCCATGAACTCTCTTTGACTCGCAGCAGGAAGAGGATTGCATCAGTGTATCAGGCCAGCAAGTTCATTGAAAACAGCCACCGATCCCATTGCGTATGTAAATGTCAATATATAAAATTCTGATGCGTGTTTATATTAAAAAAATATCTGCCATACAATTTCAATCCGAATAATTATCCATTTCACAACTTGTGAAATGATCTCCTCTCCAAAAAAAAAAGTGAGAGGATAATATTCAAATCCATAACCCCTTAACTTAAATTAAATTAAAGTAATGTTAATTTATATAGAATTTTACTTGATGTTTAATGAGATTAACTAAACCTAAATACCATGTTTAAAATTAAAAGAAATATTATATATATAGATATATTTGAAAAGATAATAAACCATAACTTAAGTCTTCCATCATTAAAACATATCACTATATGAATTGAGAAATCATAACCCAATTTTATATAGGTTTGAGGTTGTAAATAAAATGCCTACTCACAAATTATGCAAGTTTAAGTCTTCCATCATTAAAAACATATCACTATATGAATTGAGAAATCATAACCCAATTTTATATAGGTTTGAAGTTGTAAATAAAATGCTTATTGACAAATTATGCAAGTTTAAATCTTCCATCATTAAAACATATTACTATATGAATTGAGAAATCATAACCCAATTTTATATAGGTTTGAGGTTGTAAATAAAATGTCTATTGACAAATTATGCAAGTTTATACTGAGAAGATAGAAGAATAAGGATAGCCAAACTATGCCAAGTTTATGGAAAAGGTATGCCCAAGTTGACTTTCTCCCTAAAGAAAGCCATGAAGCCATAAGAAGAACACTGAGAGAAATGTCAAGGTTGGGTAAGTAAGTAAAAGTTGTGAATTGTGGAAAAGTTAAATAACTTTGAAATGAGTTTGAGTGATGTTGATTAAATTAAACATGTAACTATCATTTTTAATACGGGTTTTTGATTGAATCACAAAATAAGACTTATCCTAGGCTTAAACACTACACAAATATTGTGCCTTAGTGGATACACCACCTTTTAACTCTACAACTCCATATACTTGGCATGCAATATATGTTCATTGCAACAAGGGTTTTCAATATGAAAATTTCAAGTTCTTGCCTTATAATATTCAACTTATGTGCAAAATGTAAAATTGAAATATAATTAAGGATAATTATATTTTGAAAAACTTAAACATATGTTACAAACGAGGAGGTAATCTATCTCATTATATACAAATTGAAGTTGCAACAATAAGAAAATATATTAGGAAAATAATCCAAAATCAAGAAGCACCCTCATTAACTAATTGACTTAATGTTCAAGTAGAAATATCTATCTATCTATCTATCTATCTATATATATATATATATAAGGTTGTTGAGAGTCAAGCAACCTTGTTTACAAATAGTTCATAGCAAATGAAAAATTTGTCTCACAAATCTAGATCTAAAGACTACTATTCGAGTAAAAAAAATCCTGAACAAAAAACAAAATACAAGTGAAAAGCATTAGCTGCTAGATTTTTATTGGACAAAGATATTCCCACCATGGGATTATTCCATGGATATATCATCCATACCAAGCCCGGGGTCTTCCCGGTCCTTTGATGTCCCCTTAGAGCTGCTTCTAACTATTGAACAATATCTTCACTGGCACCTTGTTCCTTAACTGATCCAATATACACATGGGAGGGTCCAGCAAGTGGCTTAGAGATCCTTGCAAATCCTAAAATAATGTTGTAATGAATTTGGAGGTCATTACCCATTTTCTTTTTTGTTTGTCTTTTGTTACTCAAGTTGAAATTCCAATTCTTCCTATTTGGACACCTAATTCTCCATGTGTATATTTAAATACTCAATGGCTTGGCTCATACCTTCCAGCTGGTGGATCGATATTGTCTTAAATTTTTCCTAATTCCATTCAGTGCATCCCCATAATTACTTCCAATACTAGGGTGACTTTCAATGTATATGAACTAGATGAAAGATTCAACTATCCTTAGTCTCCCCATAGTAAAAAAGGACTCAACCGACATAAACCAAAAGAAAATTTCAAACAAGGGTGTTTCCAAGAGACCTTTCACAAACATTGAAAGAGAGATATTAAGTAAAGACGAAGACAAAGGTTAGATCTTTTGACCTCTCACCTTTGTCAAAAATGTTGATGACACTAATTCCTTCCACAAGTGATTCTCCTAAAATCTTGTCCTAAACTCTTGTAATACTAAAATTCTCTTATAGAGAAAACAAAGGTCACTACAATATTGACATAAGCCAATACCCATATTGATGAACAACAAAGGGGAATGAGGAACCTAGCTTCATCCTTAAGAAAATATGTTGAAGAAATATTCGATAACAATATCCCACCTTCATTCGTAAACTCCATAAAGGATATTTTAATTCCTTGGTTGTGCCAATATAGGTTCGGCTATGGCACGACTGTGGGAGAGCACTAGGAGCATTGGGGGGCGTTATATCTCTCCCCTTGATGCTCACCCTTGAGATCTTGTCCATTGCCACTCGTCTTCTGTAATGTAAGTCCGTTAAATGGAATAATCAATTTCCTGAGTTTATGATGACACATGAATGTTGATTTCCTATAAGGCATGGTGCTAAGGTATAAAAAGCATTTAAGGGAATCCCCCATTTTAAACCAAGATTCCCTTATCCAAGCATGTTGCTTCGTTTTACAATATGTCCATGTTGTTATTGTTAGCCCTTAAGACATGAAAGAAGAGGATTGAGTCAAAGGATTCTAAAAGAGCATAAATTCTTGGAATCATGTGATATCAAACTGAACCATTAGCATTCTAATGCTTCCTAGCAAGGCCAATGATAAGACAGGCGTTCCAAAAAACTATCACTAAATTTATTTGATGAGAATAGAGGATAGAGATTCTAAGGTACAAAACATATATTTCCATCAAGCCTATGTAGGACCCCTCCCTCCGACCTCTTTCCACCCCTATAACATGATCCATTGTTAAAGAACATAAATAACTTTTTCATTAAGCCCTTGAAAGGCATGTAAATCATAAGAAAATTGAAATTTCACTCAAGTCCAATCAACTGTTGAGTTTGTTTTTTTGCACATAAAGGGACAATACAAGGTTGTTGAGTTTGAGGTTTAAAAGGTCTTAATTAAATGATCACTCAACTTGACCCATTGGCTAAAATTTAAGCAAATTATTGAGATGAGATAGTTTGGCTATCAATTTTGTCTGCCTCATAAATATACTAAAAATATATTAAACTTAATTGCTGAACTATTATATCTCAAAAATAAGGGAAATAGGAGTTGGTAGGGGGGACATTTGGGAACATTGACAAATGCCACACACTAATAGTTGCAAGGGGACTTGGCATGGAAACAAATAATGAAGCCTAAATATTATCAACATTCCAAGGACTTAAGTTGCTCTTTAAAAGCACATCCAACATCATAAAAGTGGTTAGGGATTCATCCATGACCATAATTTCCATTTGATCCAAAGAAGGCATCTCCTCTCTACCGAACACAAGAAACATAAACATTAATAAAATTCTAATCCAAAGTTTCAAGCAAGTATCCTTAGTTCATGTGTTTACCCTCAATTCCCTAATAGTGGACACAATGTCAAATCAAGGGGAAAATTTGAATGAGGGTAATCTACACATCAATGGAGGGGAGGAGGTTTACATTCAATATATCATCCATGAGCATAACTCACACATTAAGGATGAATTGGTCTGAGGGTCTTAGGAAGGCTCCACACATTTTCTAAGCAATTAAGAATGGGTAGGATCTACCTACCGTTGTCATATCATGATGTTTACAAAGGCATGGCTATTGCTCCCACCCCCTATCACTTACCATATATGTAACCTTGCACAAATGAGGGGAAGGTGGATTTATTTATTGTATTCCCTCATCTCCACCTCCATTCTCATGTAGTGGAGAAAAACGCTGTACCCAATTTTGTGAAGGTGGGTTCCTCCTAGGCCTCTATTAGTCCTAAGTCCATCAAATCATCATAACCTCAACAACATTGAGAGGTTACCCTCATCAACCTCTTTTCATGAATTTCATTGCTCATGATACTTGGACTAGCCACCCTGGTGTTAGAATGCTATGTTTTATTTAAAATTCTAGTTCATTTCTCTTCCTTCGTGGAATTGGACACCATACCCTTGCTTTTGTTTCCCATCTGGAAGGATTTATTGTGAGTAGGTTTGAGATGGGATTTATCCTTCTTCATTCTAAGAAAATGGCCCACTAGTGTTGCATATGTTTCTTCTATGTATGAATGCTCATTAGACTAGGCCCCATATACAATTACTTGTGCTTATTTTATGGTGCATGGCAACAAAGATGCTCTCAATGCATCAATATACTAACTAGAAGTGTCAACCATCCCATGGTGGTACAAGACTTTCAAATCCAAATTTAGGACATATTAGACTGGAAGATTGAGGCACATGTTACTTTGAGCAACCTTCGGGACAAAATGCAGAGCTTGAACCTTCACTGGATGTGTCCAAACGAATAATGATCTACTTGTTGATATTTTTCCAAGACTGTCGGTGGAAACAATGTTGCATCAAGCTTTCCCTTCCACAAACTTCAATGGAGAAACAAGCAACCTACAAGTTCCGTGTTTGTATGGAATATGTTGAAAGTGCTCGTAATTGAAAATTCTTTGTGTTTGTATGGAATATGTTGAAAGTGCTCGTAATTGAAAACTCTCTGTGTTTGTATGGAATATGTTGAAAGTGCTCGTAATTGAACTCTCTCTCTCTCTCTCTCTCTCTCTCTCTCTCTCTCTCTCTCTCTCTCTAATATGCCCTACAACAACCACCTTTTAAACAAGGCTGCTTGGCAGCGAATACCTGCCGTGGTTAGATTGGTAGGTTCGAAGCATTGGTTTGTTGAATGGGTTTCTATTTGAGCATGTTGTTGCGTGTTGAGTACGCAAACAACAATTACATATTGTTGATGTCATTTTTAGTGTGTTGAACATGTTGTTGTGCATGCAATATCTATTCTTTGATATATTAAGCATTTGCCATGTCATAATTATAATTATAATTTAAGTTGGATCGTGAATCATTACTACACCATAGTTTCCAAGTATTTGTTTCTTTCTTTAATGCACGGAGATTAATAAATATATTATAAACATGGAAACAGAGGATTAAAAAATCAAACAAGGTGCTTCGAAACTAGTAGTTTTGATTCTCAACATCCGAAACATGTCTGGCTACAAGCTCCAAATGTGAAGGAAATCATGCTAGAGTTCTTAAATTGAATGATGAATTTGTAGAATTTATCCCAGTGACAATGCTTCACTGGGGTTGACAATTATAATTCTATTATTGAGATGGCATAAGTCTCAAAACTTAAAATCCATGTAACACATGTAAACAACTCGCAAGGACATGTCCATTATTCTATTAAAGGTAAGAAGAAAATTGATTGATGCACTTTGTTTTACATATATATTCAAGTCCAACCATTGTAAGGTACCCTACCCTGACTGTGGTTTGGGAGGTATGCACTGACCACTTTTGAATATCATCATGATGGTGTGCTGTGGGAGGACATATACTGCTTGTGCAAAGCTATTTATCCTCTCACCATGAGATTTTGGATATAAGATATTTGCTCTTAATATCTGTGAATAATTGATGCATCCAAACAAATAATAGCTGCAATGGAGAATATAGCTTTACTGTGCAAGTTCTATTTGTACTAGAAGTGTTCCTTACTTTGGTTATGAATATAAGGCAACAACAGTGCATTTATTTTCTATATATGTACCACCCTTTTGCATTATATGTTACATGTTTTAGTATTGATCTACTCTCCTGTTGTAGCGCGCATTTATATTCAATAAAAAGAAAATGAACCAGATAGGGGAAAATCGAGTTTCTCCAACCCATTTCAAACAAAAGTAATAATGCATAGCTCTCACATCTCAAAGGATCTAAATAACTAAGAGTGTTTTTAATTGACTAAACACTTATTTCATGTGTTTTAGGGGATGTTGATAAGTTAGATCACCTCTTTGATTGATATTTGATCCAGCTACTTCTTTGATAAGTTGGATCACCTCTTTGATTGATATTTTATCTAGCTACTTGTTTGAGGTTGGTAAAGCTCTTGTAACTGTCATGAAACCATATCACAACTGTAGAAATCATGTCATAACTTATAATCAACTTATGAAAAAAAGCAAAACCATAAAACTGTAACATGCTCATTATCTTCACAACCATAGTGCACATTAGGAGGAGAATCCTATAGCTAACTACAATGATACTTTGGTGAGACAATTATAAGCAGAGACAAGGTCTGTCCATATTGTCATTAGGGTTACTGACATACAATTTTTTTTTAAGATAAGCACAAGGCTTGTTGCAACACTTTGCAATCGATTTTATGTTGATCGGATTTTGGGTGGACAGGTGGGACAGATCTTTTTTGCAATAAAAAAAAAATAGTGGAATTTAAGATTGTTTATAGTTTATAAACAACTGTTTTAATGTTAAAAGTTATAGAATTTTATACCTAATTCCAATTTTGGAATGCAAACGTGATTTTAGTGCAAATAGCATGTGGCGTTAATGTTACATGATGAAACAAATGCAGACACCGAATCTCCACATGCATGCCTAGTCGAGCAACTGTAATCTGAAGAACAAGGCGAAGAGTTGGCACCATATATTCCATGCATCTATGCCACATGGAATTCGAAGTTCGCCTTTCATTGTCTGAATAAAATGTTGAGAGGGTTAGTTCACTTAAAATTTTGGAAAAACATACCATCATTGGCTGCGTGCAACAACGGACCATTGTTTTGAACAATTGTCTAAATGAATGCAATGAGCAGTGCGTTGAGGATTGTTTGCATTTTGCTCCAAATTGTAAATATTACACCAAACTAGTTGACATCTATGCTTTGGCCCCGCAAATTGGGTTAAATTTCTATCACATTTTCCACTTCCAGCTAGGAGTATGTGAGACTCTCCCTGCAACTTGAGTTGAATTTGAGTTATAGGTGCCATTTTTTCAAGGGCTTGAAGGAATTTACACAGGAGTATTTTCATAGGTGGAAAACTTCTACATTCTACTGTAAATATTTCCCATCAAAATCTAGTGGTGCACAAGTTTTCCATTCTGCATTGTACTATGAATTTAGTAATAAAAAAAGTGATATAGTTATTGGTTATGTGAGGTCACTCTGGCTAGAGGTAGAGGATTGTAAGGCAAATCCATTTCTCTCTATTGTTGTTGTATTATTTTTTTTTGTGTGTTGTTATTTCTAATGCCAGTGTTGTATTATGTTCTTTCATTTGCAGGTCCTGTATCATGCCTCTTAGCAAAGCCACTATGAATCTCATATTTCAATGGATAAGGACTATAATTACTAAGTTTAATTTGGTTCAATTGCTCGTCCGAGAATAATTATTATACTAAGAACATCACAGTATCGCAAATATAGATAAACTTAGTCCAGTTTACCATAAATTATAAAACTAGCCAGTAGCTTTTGTAGAAAAAAAATGATGAAAAATCAGACGGTGGTTTGTTGCATATTTTTTGCACTAATGCACTAAACTAGGGTCATTCCATTTTGTAATAGGGCATGGTAAGTTAGCAGACTTTTGACTTTTATCCTAGAATGCATTGCAGGAATTCATGTCTATGCATTCCTAAAAAACAATGTTTACAATATTCTAATCTTGTGATTGTTTCAAATCTTAAAAAACGTTGGATTTGCTATATAATATATGCATAAGAAATACAAAGTAAAATTTGTTGAATTTAAATGTTGTAGGTACCTCATGCTTTTTCCACATAGAGTTGTCTTCGCATCCAAACCTTGCGATATCAAATTTGTTGCAATTGGAGAAACTACAAAGTTGTTGCAATATCAACAATATTTAACATGTGCTATGGTGAAGGGTTTACAGTGTTATCTTAGTCTGCATACCCTAAGCTACCTTTGTCAATGAAATATGAACTAAGGTAACAATAGTAAATTGCAGTAAATATTATTAAAGATAATACTAGTGTTTCATGTGTTAAATAAATACGAATCCTCCACATCGTGCCATGTTTATACCTAAAAAATTTTAAAGTAGCAGAAGCGTTAGTTTTTGGTACTATCTTATGGAACAATCAAGAGATAACAATTTCTGAAACTAATAGAAGAAAAGCTTAAGAAATAATACGCAAACCGAGCTCGTGAATGGAGAAATTTTTTGAAAGAGTATTAAATCCAGTCACTTGCGAAATGCTTCATTGCAATATCAAAGTTGTTGCAGTTGGAGAAACTACAAAGATGGTGTAATATCAAAGTTGGCATTGGAGAAATTGCAAAGTTGTTAGGAGAAGTTTGTTGAAAGAGTATTAAAATCATGAAAAGGGGTGGCAGTGACAGAGGCGGTGGCGACATTGACCAAGGCGGTGCATGCAATGGTAGTGAGCTTGAAGGACCAAGGCGGTGGCAGAATTTGACAATGGTAGTGAGCTCAAAGAACCAAGGTGGTGGCAGCATTTGACAGAGGCAGTGGATGCAATGGCGATGAGATCAAAGGACCAAGCAAACTCATTAGGAAGTGGTTGATATTAAATACCTATGCAATGGTAAGAAATATGTCCTCCGTCACCTGGGAAATAAGGCCATCAAGTAATCATCCAATGGAATGCTAGAAAAATGAGTTAAAATAATTAGAAAAAATAACAAATTTGAGTGTCTAATGTAAAAGTTAGAGAAATTTTGATAATTTTTTAGTAAAAGCTTCAACTAATTGGGATTGACTAAAGATAGATTACAACATATACACTGCCTCAAATAGGTATAATAATATAGACTTGTTAAGAAAATGTAGATATAATGTAAAAACCAATTCATTCACATATATTAGGTAGCATTCACGAAGTAAATCGAGAAAAAATCCTTCTTTAATGACCAACAAATTGGCAAGTTAACAAGCGAGGAAAAATAGTATTGAAATAGTAAAAGGTAATATGTTGATTAGTCGCATAGATATAAAAAAGATGCTAGAAGATCATCCATAGAGATGATTCACATACTCTGAAAATAATTTTTTGAGGTATTCATCTTAAAAATTTAGGCCATCAACTTAAAGTTATTGCAGAAAGATTTGAGTAATCTCTTTCAAGTATGTGTACATATAATATGATAGATAATAGAATTTCTAAAGAAAGTTACCATGTAGATGAGGGTAAAGTGTTGTATGAAGACATAAGAAATGAGATTTCGTCCTTCTTTAGAACTAATAATACTTGAAGTAGATCCTTGATTTCCTATCTTGTTTGAAATAGATTATTGATTTCTTATCTTGCTTGAGTGCTAAAATTATTGTGTTTTTAAAATTTTAGTTTATGAGTAGATTATTGATTTCTTATCGTGTTTGAGTTCTAAAACTATTGTGTATCCCCAACCTACTTTAATGAATAGTAAAAGGTTTGAATATAATTATTTTTTAGCTTGATAGTGTTAGACTGTTAATTTTTTTTAAAGACATGGAAAGATAAGAAGCTCTCACTCTTTTTTTGTTTTTCTTTCATGTATATTTTATAGAAAATCAAGATTGTGATTTTTTTCTCTTGTCATAGAAATGACATTGTTTTCCCTTAAAAAGGAAATTCAAAATTGTAATTATGTCATAGTTTTGAAACATTTTCACTTTACCCATCCTCAAATTGCAGCTTTTAAATGATAGAGAAGAGTGAGCCAATGGTAAGAATAAATAGGTTGGGTATTGGAGATAATAATAGTAGTAGTATTATCAAAGAGAATAATTACTCTTACTCAAATGATTGGTTAACATTAAAGAGGATAATTAGTTAAAATAAATAAAACTACGAATGATAATATTTAAAAATAGGTTCCAACTATAAAATAATCAATGAACTCAAAAATATTATATTTTTAAAGATGAAATTAGGTCAAAATGATGACAGGTGAAATTACTGAATGGATTGGTGAAGAATGGATTATATTTGGTGTAATTCTCACTGAATCCATATCAAGGACAGAATATTTTTCCAAATTCATGGGGTGAGCCCTTGTCCCTAGTACTAGGGGATGGAATTTGTCGATATATAGGGTCAAAATTTATGTGTACCCAAATTTTCGGTCTGGCCATAAGCTTGTCTAAGGATATGGAACTATGGTGATATTTCCTTTTGGAAGAGTGGGCACCTCCTTTGTCAGATTGTATGCAAAGTTGTTAGTTGTTGTGGAGATTCTATTGGTGGTGCCTACGATAGGGTAGGTGGGTTGGCATAATTTCATTAATGATGCAATGAGTATGCTTGTATGTATGCCAAGACCATGTTTGAATGGTTTGGTGTTGGATAATTATGTATTGTTTCCTTTTGAGACTAGGTTTTGAAATGTTGAGTATGTGTAGGGGTTAGGGTTTTCAACGGGATGTCTATTGGCTGTCTATTATGGGTATTAGGTTTATTTGTATGTGCCCACTAGTGATTCCGTTGTAGGCCAATTTTGTGGGAGTGAAAATCTATATCTAGCTAGAGGTACATGTCTATGAAGTGTTACACATTATGCGACTTCATAGGTTGTGGAAATTGTTGGTACATTATTTTTCAAATTTAAATGACTAACAAAAAATTGTTTCAATATAGCCCAAAGCATTGGGAAGGAAATGCTCGGTCCTAAAAGAACGTGTCACATGACCATGGCTAAAGTTAAAGGGAGCTAAAATATTGATGAAGTGGCCTTGGGAAATCATGTAATAGAATTGATGGTTTAGATTGCATAGGAAAATATCGACGGTGGAAATGAGGTTTCGTTGGAGAAGAAGCAAGGTGAATATCAAAGGTAAGTCCGTCGAAAAGACGAGTGAAGGGACGCTAAAAAGCATGTAATTTTAATCGTTGTTTGATCGATCGGTGGATAGATCAATGGCCTACATTCATTTCACACCACCAACATGTGCGTTGGAGTGAGCCTTTCGGAGGTTGTGAAATACCATACCACCCTCCACGTGTCGGCATTCTATCATTTCGCAATCCAGGAGGGAGATAAGGAAAACCACTCCTCCGCGTTGCGAAACCGCCTTCGGGTTATATAAAATCCAAAGGCACGTGGAAGGGTTGACATTTGTCTCTTGAACGTCAGGAGATTGGGACGTGTGCATGAAACGGGAGAGCAACATAACAGACCTTTTTCGACTTGTCAGTGCCAGGTAGGTCCTTCAAAACTCATGCAAGCAGTTAGAAGTTTCTATATGATGGAAGAATCTAGTGAAAAAATACCTCTGAATGTCAAAAATGTCAAAATAGAAGAGTCCCTGGAAGACAGAGACAGTGATATTTATGACCTTATTATGATTAAGTTCCCGGTCTCAGAGATTAAAAGTAGGCTAGACGGGTTACACAGGTGGAATTTACACGTACACAAGGTTTATGAGTCCAGTCTAATTTATTTTTGTCTAGAACAAACCCTAGGGTTTCCAGATTTTATTTCATGGTTCGCGATGAACTATTCTCAGAACGAAAAAGTGATTATGAATTCTTCTAAAACAAAAATCCTTTGCCCTGTTAGTTCCTCTACTGTTAGAAAATCCTTAGAAGTACCCCTGTCCTTCTCTCGTGACCAAGAAGAATTTGCCGAAGATTCCCTAGTTAGCTAATACATACAGTCGTCTCTTGAAACTAAACAAGCTTTATTGAACAGTTTCCTAAAACTAGACCTTGCAATTGACAGTACCCCTTATCCACTGGACATCAAATTCTTTGATGAAAATTCACAGTTAGTTTTGTCCCCGATTTCCCAGTTTTTAGGGATTGATAATGATCCAATGGTCACAGAAGTCCAATTAAGTTTACTTTTCAAACTAAGTGTTGGTATACCAAAGATAGAGTACATTCAGGTCCCTTGTCTTAAAATTTATGAATTCTTGGCCGAGAGTATTCACTCTTAGCTAATGAATTTCCACAATACCATACATTTCAGATTCCAGACATACTTGATGAAGATGCTTTTATTTTCAAGTGAAAAGGATTTGCATTTTCCATAGGCAGTATTTTCAGACAAATTGGAAAACAATATGTTCAACTTTATGAATCTCATTTTATCAGAAGTATATAGACCCCGATGCAACTGAAACCAGAAAAGGGGGTTGGAGATTGGTTTTTATTGAAACAGCATACATTGATCAGGTTTTATGGATTTTTGAAGGAGCCATACGTTCTACAAACTTTTTTTACTTTGAGAATATTTGCTTTAGAATTTATCAGACAGAAGTTGACTATTGAAAATGACCATTTTTTAGCCTTTAAAAAAGCTTCAGATATAAAATTTCCTTTAAAAATTGGTCCTTTCATCATAAAAAACAAGAATGCTCTTTCCTTTGTAGAAAAAAAATTGGAGATATTGAGTTTTAAGAAGGCCTTTGCTGTCAATTATGATCCACGTCATATCATTTCCAAAAGGAGACAACAAAATAAAAGCAAGGAATTTGATCATCAGGAGGTTGAAGGGTTAGCAAGGAGGGATAATCTAATACAATACAAATCTGATGTAGAAGTTTCAGAATGTTCACAATCCAATCCTTCTTCCCCAGCAAAATTTTCAGTTGAATTGATACCTACATCCCAAGGTAAAATAGAAATTGCTAGCAAGAGGAGTTTCCAGGAAATTACTGATACAGAGGTGGAAGAACAGGAAGGGAGTAAAAAATTCAAATCAGATCCACATAATGAATTGATTATATTAGACAGTGAGAAAGGGAAAAAGAAAGAAAAATACCAAGGCCTGGAGGTTCAAATGTATGAATATACATTTGATGAAGAAAAAGTTGTAGGAGACACTGAAAATTTTTAGTCAAGAGACGAGTTGTATGTTAAGTATGGTCAGGAAAGGAAAACAACATTAGAAAAAGTCGATAATTTTTTTTCTAAATTCATAAGCGTAGTAGATTCAGAAATTACTTTGATGGCCAATGGGGACCTTGCAAATAATACCTTGAATCTGGTTGTATCATCTGATGAGAAGGTCATAGAGATGAGACTAAATTTACAAAAGGTATCACTCCCAGATAAGATTCACTTTCATAGGCAGACCGAAGAGGTCATTTACACAGATTTGATGAAAGCTACCCTGAAAATTGTAAAAATATAGAATACGATAAACAAGTTAGAAATCCAATTAAGACAAAAGAAAACAGAGAATAAATCTCATCAGCAACAGATCAAAAAATTACAAGTTGTTTTAGTGGAGAATATTGATGAGCCAAGTAAAGGAGAGGCAAGCAAGAAGCTTTTAATTGAGAAAGAAAACACCATCCAATTGCTTAAGAAAAAGCTTAAAATCCCAGCAACTTAGTTAATTCAAGCATCTGAGTTGACTATTTTGGAACAAGAAAAGGGATCACTGTCAGAAGAATTGGGTGATTATAAAGCTAAATTGCTTAAACTTGAAGAAAAGGAAATGAATTGGGAGAAAGAAAGATTGAGTCTCAGGACTCAAATTAAATATTTGAAGATAAAATTTGCAGGTGTGGTGCAAGAGAAGCAAGTAACCAATCAGAGTAGCAAAGAAGCAAGTACATAAAATCTAATCCAAGCTATGTACCAAGATAGCTTGAAAGAAGTGGAAATAAAAAAGTTGAAAGAAGAAAAACAGAGGTTAGAGGAAGAAAACCAGAAAAAAGGAAGATGAAAGAAAAGAATTGACAAATAGGAATAAGGAATTGATGGGGAAAAATCAGAAATTAATGTCTCAAGTGACTGGGCAACTTCCCTTGCAGGGTTCCAAACATTTGATTTGGGATTCTATAATAAATGAGGCTGCAAAATTTGGGCCTTATCTGAATTTTATGAAGACAAAGGAAACAATAGACTGTGATAGTATACAAAGTTGTACAACAATGAAGGAGGTTTTGGATAAAAATCTGAAAGAGACAACCCAGAATACCGTAAAAATTTTAAATACCTTGACAGAAGATGATTTGAAAGCAATGGCCATTAAAAATAGAATAACAGTTATAACTTGGGCTAGGAGAGTCCTTGGAAAATATCCTCATGTTGAGAATGTGCAAGCTAAGGCAGAACAAATGAAGAAACAAGTGGAAGCTTTCAAAAAATCATTTGAAAAGCTAATTCAGAAAGGATTTCCCTCTTTTTGGGATGAAAATGATAAATTAATTTCCCATAATGAGTATAAGGATTTGTTATTTGACATTAGAATGAACCATGAAAAATTTGAAGACATGACTCATGTATTGATAGGGAATATTGTCCTGGAAAAACTTTCAAATGATTTTGAAATTTTGAATCAGTTGGAGATGATAGGTGCAAAGGTACCCTCGATATCAATTGCAGAACATGTGGAGATGAAGGTCCTTGTCAAAGAAATGACTAGTTATGAAATACCTTCTACAGAGTAGTGGAAGACAATGGAGAAATATGGCAAGATGAAGTATAGTTTGCATACATGAAGACTCTTGTCAGGGAATGAAGTTTCCTTAGTAGTTGCAACCAATAGAAGACACCAAATGTTATATTTTGGGAAATTATAAATTATGCAAGTTTTGATAGAAATAGAATGTAATAAGTTGTTTTGAGTTTACTATTTCTATAAGTAAAGCAGTTAGGTTTTTCCTCAAGAGGATTTTCTATGTATAAAAACAAATTTTGACAATGTAATGTGGGTTGGAACCCGTGAAAAGAATACGCATTTTGTATCAAGTTTATTCCAGTTTTAATAAAGATAACCATGCAGAGTTGAGCACATTTTGAAAAGCAAAGATTCTTGTGTTGATTGATTTACAGTCTATAATTTTCCTCCCCTTATGTGATTTTTTATTCTTGTTAATTTCTTTCCATTATGTTTTTATTTCATACTTAGATGAGAGTTTAATTAAATCAGAATTCATGTAACTATGCTATGATTTATCGGACTGAGTATTCACAAATTTTCCTCCAAAGTTAATATTGGATTCATCTATAATCGATGCCCAATTGTAGCAAATAATTAATAATACATTAATATTAACAATAAGTAGGAGTAATAGTTAATGAGAGGATGCATCCCCTCAAATAGGTAATGCCCAAGCTACTATAAAAGTGGGCCAACAATTGTATATGTATCATCTCATCTATCTATAAATTTATATATCATTTTTATATCTACAGATATGTGGGTTATTTCATAAATTATGGGTTCATTCCGAGTTTATTGAGAATATCCAACTATGGATATTACATTAGTATCAAAGCCAACTCTGATCCGGCTGGTATTCATCACTTCAGAGTTTCTGAAGATTCTGGTTTTTGACCGAAAAAGGCCCTTGGCCACAACACTCCCCCCACTTCAACAATTCTGCAGTATCCCCCATCCAGTGCTTCCGCAACACTCCTTCTCCACCTCCGTAAATCTCTCAAGCCACATCCCCATCTCCCTCCTGGCTTCTGGCTCCGTCCATCCCATCTCCCTTCCGCATTTTACTCCTCCTGCGCTCCTCCCATTTCTCTGCACCACTCTCCATTTCCGCACCTTCCTCCAGCCATCTCTCCCTACGCTCACCCTCCTCTGCTGCGCACTTGTTAAGTTTAGCCTAATTTCACAGGCAAGATCACTGAAAGAAACACAATCACAAGATAGACAAAGATTTACCCTGGGAAACCCTCATGGGGTAGAAAACCTAGCAAAGCTTTCCTCAATATAGATAATCAACCAATACAAGATGTAGTAACCAAACAAGAGCTCATTCTCCTCCTAAGCAGACCTCTCTCTCTCCTATGCGCCAATCACAAGTGAGTGAATGAATGAGATAAATGAGGAACACACCTCCTCTATTTATACTCATGTTCTAACTAACTTTTCACACTAATGGGTCCGACCTCTCCAAGGAGAGTCTAATAACCCTTAAACTGCTAACTTAGGGCCGACCTCACATGGGAGATCTAATAATCCTAGTTACCACACTTCCTCAGAGGAATAAACATCTCCGGATATACAATAGGGTCTCCTCGGAGGAATGGAATGTCTCCGGAATAATAAAATACAAATATAATATTCTTAGAAGTTACAATATTTCAACACTCCCCCTTAATGAGAAGGATATTATAACAACATCTACAGGAGCAAGGAGTCATCAACTACATCGTACATGATACATCTATAAATCATTGGAAGCTTTCTTAATACATCAGCATCAGTAACTCAAATAGTTACTGGAACATAATCAATACTGGAATATCAACATCATCAGTATTGAGTCTTCATCTTCTGCAGCACTCGATCAACTATAGTATCATCATCATCTTGATCTACAACATCTAGATCATCGATCTACAGCATCTACCTCATCTCGATCTACAACATCTGGATCATCTCGATCTACAACATCTAGATCATCTCAATCTACAGCATCTGGATCATCTCGATCTACAGCATCTAGATCATCATAGCAGCATAATCTGCAATACACATGATCAAGTTACAGGATGATCAATCCTTATCAATTTTAGACAAGTATCATGTCTATGGACGATGCAATCCAGATCTACTTCTAGGATGATCAATCCTTATCAATTTTAGACAAGTCTCATGTCTATGGATGATGCAATCTAGATCTACTTCCATGATGATCAATCCTTATCAATTTTAGACAATTCTCATGTCTATGGACGATGCAATCCAGATCTACTTCCAGGATGATCAATCCTTATCAATTTTAGACAAGTCTCATGTCTATGGGCGATGCAATCCATGATCCTTTTAAGACAAATCTCATGTCTAGGGACGATACAATACGTGATCCTTTTAAGACAAGTCTCATGTCTAGGGACGATACAATCCGTGATCATTTTAAGACAAGTCTCATGTCTAGGGACGATACAATCCGTGATCCTTTTAAGACAAGTCTCATGTCTAGGGACGATACAATCCATGATCCTTTTAAGACAAGTCTCATGTCTAGGGACAATACAATATGTGATCCTTTTAAGACAAGTCTCATGTCTAGGGACGATACAATCCCATCACGTACATTTTGGACCAAATGTCCAGGGATGATGCAGTCCTATCATGTACATTTTGAACCAAATGTCCAGGGACGATGCAGTCCTATCACGTACATTTTGAACCAAATGTCCAGGGACAATGCAGTCCTATCACATACATTTTGAACCAAATGTCCAAGGATGATGCAGTCCTATCACATACATTTTGAACCAAGGGTTTAGGACCAATGCAGTCCTATAATGTCCACAAGGGACCACTTTCTTGGAGACATATGTGTACGGATCTCTTTTAGGACATGTGTCCAAGGATGATACAATCCACTTATCAACTTAGACCAAATCTAAGGACCACTTCATCGACCTCATCGTCGGTATCACCAATACAGGTATCCATATCATCGAGCTCACTGTCGTTATCATCAATATAGGTATCCACATCATCGACCTCACTGTCGATGCAAGCAATCTCATCATCAGTGACCACATCACTCCTCCTTTCGAGGAGGGTCCTTCTGAACTACACCAAGCTTGTCTCGGAAATACTCAAACTTTACTCGAGACAGAGGTTTGGTCAATATATCAGCAACTTGTTCGTCAGTGCTTACATACTCAAGCTTGATAGCTCCTTTCTGCACCATATCCCGTATATAGAAATATTGGATCTCTATGTGCTTTGACTTATCATGGAACACTGGATTCTCTGTCATCTTGATACAACTCTGGTTGTCACACATGATCACAGTGGGGTCCATCTCTAAGTCAAATAGTCTTGATAACAGTTTTCGAAGCCATACTACTTCAAAACTAGCAGAGCAAGCAGCTATATATTCCGCTTCAGCTGTGCTGAGAGCCACACTATACTGCTTCTTGCTAAACCACGAGATCATGGCAGATCCTATACAATAACATCCTCCCGATGTGCTCTTCCTGTCTGATACACTTCCTTCCCAATCAGCATCTGTATAGCCATGCAGTCTAAAGTCATGATCTCCAAGATAACATAGACCAAAATCTATCGTACCTTTTAGGTACCTCATCACATGCTTTGCATCTATCAGGTGAACTCGTCTAGGTTCCACTAGATACTGGCTCAAGGTATTCATGGCAAAGCATATGTCTGGTCTGGTATTTGTCAAATACATCAATGACCCAATAATCCGTCTGTACAGAGTCATATCCACTAACTCTGATGAGTCATCAGCTAACAGCTTCAAGTTGGAATCCATGGGAGTGGCCATGGCTTTACATTCCAACATGTCAAATCTCTTCAGGATTTCTACAGCATACTTTTCCTGGTTGAGAAATATTCTTTTTGGGCCTTGCCATACTTCCATTCCTAGGAAGTAGTGCATCAATCTGAGATCTTTCATCTCAAATTCTGAAGAGAGCTTCTTCTTGCACTCGATAATCTGTCTCTCATTTCCAGTCAGAAATAGATCACCCACATACAACAATAATATGACAAATTCATCATCCATAAATTTGAGATAAAAGTTAGAATCAAATTTACTTTTGGTAAATCCCAAGCTTGTCAAGAAATTGTCAATTCTTCCGTACCAAGCTCTAGGAGCTTGCTTCAACCCATACAAATCCTTCTTCAGTTTGCATACGTGGGTTCTTCTATCTTCAACCTAAAATCCTTGTGGTTGTTCTATGTACACTTCCTCCTCAATCACACCATTCAGGAAGGATGTCTTTACATCCATCTGGTGTAATTACCACTTCATCATAGATGCAAGTGCCATGATGGTTATAATGGAAGTGTACCTTGCAATTGGTGCAAATGTTTCTTCATAGTCAATTCCCTCTTTCTGAGAGAATCCTCTGGCCACAAACCTTGCCTTATATTTTTCAATGTTGCCATCTGTAGCATGCTTTATCTTGTATATCCATTTGGAGGATACCACACTCTTTTCCTTTGGCTTGGGAACTATATCCCAAACATCATTATTCATTATTGATAGGCATTCCTCCGTCATTGCCTCCACCCACTGTTTATTATGGGATGCTTCTTCATAACTAGTGGGTTCTTGATCTACAATATCACACATCATGGCCACATAGTTGGAGAATGTCTTTGGTTTCTTTATCACCCTAGTGGAGCCTTCAGGAGCTCCATACTTTTCTGCTCCTAGTATAATGTCTCTTGCCCATGTTGTTTTTCTCTTCCTTGATATTTCCATGACAGGGGGTTCTTGTTGTTCTATCATGTCATGGTCTTCAAGTGTTGTCTCTTCATGGGTGGGTGTAGCTTTTGTAATTATGGAAGGTGCATCGTCCTCATATACTTCTTCATACTGGCACTTCCTAGATCTCTTGAGAGCTGCCTCTTCATCAAATGTCACATCCCTACTTATTTCCATATGATGGAATCCTGGGATGTAAATTCTGAATGCTTTGGATGCTTCACAATATCCAACAAATATTCCTTTCTTCCCAGAAGGATCTAGCTTGGTCCTCTTTTCTTTTGGAATGTGAATGTATACTGTGCATCCAAATATCTTGAGGTGACTTACCTCAGGCTTCTTCCCTATGAACACTTCTTCTAGGGTCTTGAAATCAAGAGCACTATGAGATAGTCTATTTTGCACATAGACTGCTATCCTAGCTGCTTCAGCCCATAAATACATAGGTAGGTCTTGATCATGTATCATTGTCTTTACAGTTTCCATGATGGTCCTATTCTTTCTCTCCGCAACACCATTTTGTTGAGGATTGTAGGGAGTGGTTAGATCCCTCTTGATTCCAGCTTCTTTACAAAATACTTCAAAGTCTTTTGAAGTATATTCTCCACCATTATCTGTCCTGAGTATCTTGATCTTCTTTTCTGAATGATTTTCTATCAAGGCTTTGAATTCCTTGAACTTTCCAAAGACTTCATCCTTTCCCTTCAGGAAATATATCCAAGTCTTTCTTGAGTAGTCATCAATGAATGTAAGGTAGTATTCATATCCACTCAAGGATGTGGATGGCATTGGTCCACATACATCTGAGTGAATCAATTCCAATGTACTCTTAGCCTTTGTTTCACTCTTTGGGAATGGGTTCTTGATATTCTTCCCTTTTGCACATCCTTTGCAAGTGCCCTCATGATCAATTTTTAAGTCTGGTAGTCCTATGACTACCTTGCTCACATGAGGTAGTGCTTTGTAGTTAATGTGAGCAAGCCTTCTATGCGAAAGCTCACTTGGGCTAGTGGATTCATGAACAAGGGTAGCTTCTGGATGGCCTTTGAGTTTGTATAGACCTCCTTCCTCTTCACCATTAACAATTTCATCCTCAATTGATTTTCCTTTGGGCCACATGAATACTTGACCATCTATGAATGCAACCTTATAGCCTTTCTTATCTAATGCTGAGATAGAAAGTAAGTTCTTCTTCAAACCTAGTACATATAAGATTTCCTTCATATTCAATGGGGTTCCAGAATCAAGCTTGTAGCTTGCTTCACCAATTCCCTTGATGGGATATTGATAGTCATCTCCTAGAGATACCTTCTGTGGAGAGGACTTCTCTTCAAGTCTTGAGAGAGTCTTCTTTTGTCCTGTCATGTGATTTGAAGCACCACTATCAATGAGCCATGTATCTTCTCCAGGTGTCATAGACCCAGAGATTGCGGAGAATAGAACATATTCTTCCACATCTTCTTTTTCTA
The DNA here is from genome assembly GCA_027924585.1 of Larix kaempferi. Lineage (NCBI taxonomy): Eukaryota > Viridiplantae > Streptophyta > Pinopsida > Pinales > Pinaceae > Larix > Larix kaempferi. The sequence goes on along the minus strand of BSBM01001005.1, from coordinate 21,507,981 downwards.
CTTTAGTTCTTTTCTTTTGAGTCCTTTCCTCTTCTTCTTCGTCACTATCATCTTCTGCTACATGTGCATGATGTCTTTTGTGAATATTCTTCTTCTTCTTCTATGAAGTACAATTTCTAGCAAAGTGTCCTAGTTTGAGACAATTGTAACATTGAACTATGGAGAGGTCTCTTTCTGAGTTTACTCCCCCTCTCTTTTTAAATCTATGAGGAGGTTGAGACTCCTTGTGAACATTCTTCTTGGAGTTGAAATGACTCCTTCTTCTTCTTCTGGTGTTAGTAGCCAAATATTGGTCATCCTCCTTGAGAAGGGCTTCTCTATTGGCTACCATAGCTTCTTCTTGAATGCAATCCTCCCATACCACATCAAACTTCATACTTTCTTTCCTGGCACACATGGTTTGGATTAATGAATCCCAAGGTCTAGTGAGACCATTTAGAGCAGTCATGACTAGTTCATCTTCATCAAGGGTATCTCCAATGGCATCTAGTTGTTCCTTGAACTGGGAAACCCTTAAGAAATAGTCTTGAATAGATTCTCCTTTATTCATCTTGGTGCTGTTCAATTGAGCTCTCAGATTCATCTTCCTATTGATTTTCTTTCCCTCAAACATTCTGGAAAGGGTATCATACATTTCCTTTGGGGTCTTGGATGCCACTTGGAGAATCAAGTGGTCTTTGATAGAATCAACAATGATTCTCTTTGCCCTAATCAAGTCCTTCCTATACTTCTCTTTGGCTTCATCTTCTTCAGGTTCTGCAACCTCATCTTTAATATATTGGATAAGATCATTCTCTTCAAGAATGAGACCAATTCTGTATTTCCATGCCCAAAAATTTTCTATACCCTCTAGCTTGTCTTCAAGCTTAGTGCTTGGAGCCATCTTATCCAGGGGTCAAAGAGATTGAAGTTTCTCAAGAGATAGAATAACACTTACCAGGAGATGAGCTTGATTGAATTGAGAATACTGGTGTGTTCTGCTTCTGGAAACTTCAACTTTTCACCTTCCGGATCTGCAACAAAATTTTTGGTTTTTTGGTCCTCTCTTTTCTGGTTTTTTGGTGCACAGGTTCGCAGCTTTTCTGGTTCACTAGTGCACAGGTGCGCAATTTTTCTGGTTCTCTGGTTTTTTGCACTTTTGTTCAAACTAGGATTTGACTTTCCCGGAGTTCTACCCACTCAAAAATTTTGATCTAGGGCTCAAAACTTCAATTTTGAGGAGGGCTATCCAGCCATGCAGTCAGATTCCAAAAATTCCAACTTTTGCAGAAACCCTAATTTTCACCGGAGGAGAAGAGAGAAGTATTTTCACCTTGTGAAAGATGTCCTATTCAGGATAGCTCTGATACCATGTTAATTTTAGCCTAATTTCACAAGAAATATCACTGAAAGAAACACAATCACAAGATAGACAAAGATTTACCCTAGGAAACCCTCATGGGGTAGAAAACCCAGCAAAGCTTTCCTCAATATAGATAATCAACTAATACAAGATGTAGTAACCAAACAAGAGCTCCTTCTCCTCCTAAGAAGACCTCTCTCTCTCCTATGTGCCAATCACAAGTGAGTGAATGAATGAGATAAATGAGGAACACACCTCCTCTATTTATACTCATGTTCTAACTGACTTTTCACCCTAATGGGGCCGACCTATCCTGGGAGAGTCTAATAACCCCTAAACTACTAACTCAAGGCCAACCTCATATGGGATATCTAATAACCCTAGTTACCACACCTCCTCGGAGGAATAAACATCTCCAGATATACAATAGGGTCTCCTCGGAGGAATGGAACATCTCCGGAATAATAAAATACAAATATAATATTCTTAGAAGTTATGTTGGAGGGGCCTAGGTCGGCCTGTCAACTAGGCCCTCCGCCCAATCATTCTACAGCATATGTCGACTAGTCACGTCGACTAGTATGGGTCGGGTCGGTTGGATAAACTGATAGACGGTTATGTAACTGTATCTACATATATATATATATATATATATCTAGGCTGGTGAGCCGATAGACTAGTAGAGATTGATTCTATCATATTGTTCTGCTATTGCTTGTTAATACAAAGACTATTCTCTTTATCTGTCTCGTCTATTGTATCTGTGTCATTGTGTATGCTTGCTTATACTGTGTAATGTATATATGATAACTATGTGAACCGTGGGAGTACAACATATGGTTCCGTTTCCGGTTGATACATGAAAAATTACTAGCAGCATGACCCATGATTTCAAAACAGGAGAATAGAGACTAGTGGGACAAGAAAATTGTGAATTACCTGTAGAATTATGCACGATGTAACAAGCTAATGATTAACCAAGCAAGAGATCGATTCTTCTCCGAGACCCATGAGCGATTTGTAGAATCCGTGCCAACCGCCTTGAAGAAACTTCTAGATGAACAGACCAGTCGATGAAGCAGAGAGAAACTTAGTATCAAAGCTAATCAATGGAGGTCATACAAATCTATCAGAATGGTGTGAAAAGATTGCAGAAGATTTATGTGAAGAACAGGCGATCGAAAATTGAGTATCGGTGGATGAAAAAAGAAGAAAGTTCTTCACCAAATTAGCCGATCAATTTCTATGTTCTCTGCCAACATTATTGTTTAAATTTTTGATCGACAAAGGTGTCGCACATATTGTCGAAACAAGACCGTTGCTAACCCCACCCCTTCCAAACTCTAACTGGGAGGAGAAAGAACGTAAGTGGGAAAAATTTGTAAAGGAGTGCGAATGGGAATTTTTCTTGAACAAGTGATGGTCTACACTTCCCCAATAGTCTAGAAACTGTTGGGCCGGCATTGGCGGGGTGATGAAGCATGCTCTGATGTACCTAGTTTGATGAAACTTGACATATGACAAACGACGTGACCAGCAGTGGAAAAAAATCCGACAAAGACAGACTTTTAAATCACAAAAGCACCCCAGATATTCAAAAAATAGAAAGAGAAAAAAAGAGGCAGCGACGTGAAGAGCTGCGGGAGCAGGCATTTGCGCTCTGGAGGACGCAAGGATCAAATGTTGCGACAGATGTAGAAGGGAATCTGCCAGAATCAAGTCAGGCCCGCGATGATCGGGATGTCGAAGAAGAACTATCGCCGATGGATGAAGACTTGTGGATAGAGCGTGGTAGAGCTCTCCAAGTTCAAATACCAGAAACGGTAGCACCTCCGTCTCCATTCCATTTAACAGAAAGCATTCAGGTGGAATAAATTGTCGAAGAAAACCTTGGTCTCCATGTTGGTCAGTCGGGAGTTTGGAGTTGTCAAAGCATAGAAAGCGATAATATCAATAGACTATTGATTCACTGGCCAGAAGAAGGGAATTGGATATCTTTTGAACCCGAATTTTCAAATAGAATTTTTCATCTAGTGTTCACAGAGCATGAAGAAGCGCCCCCCTTGCCAATACCAAATTTGAGTGATTCGACAAGCACATCGGAAAGTCCGAGATTTAGTGAAATCCCGTTTGAGCAAAACTTTAACTGGATTTCGACAGAAGTAATTGACAAAGGCAGAACTAGCGATATTGAAGGAGATACAATCATTGATTCTGAAGACAGAGAACCAAGTCCAAAAAGACAGCTAATTCATACTAACGAAGCACCAAGTATTGATTGTGGAAATAACCCACCCACACCTCCATCAAATTCTCATAATAATACAATAGCAAACATGGCACACACCACAGCACACCTTCCGTTCTACGAAGGAGATGAAGACCCAAGAAGACACTGGTTTGTGTGCGAAGCAATCTGGACAGCTAATCAAATTACCAATGAAGATAGACAAATTGCTCAATTTGTTGGTTCATTAAGAAAGAGAGCACTGACATGGTACATGGGGTACATAGGAAAATCACCAAATGCAACAAAAGAACAAATCAAACAAAGCTTTTTGGCCTTCTTTATGATTGAAGATGCGACGTACCTGACGACAGAACGATTGAAGACAACAGTCCAAAAGCCAACAGAAACTGTCAAGGAGTACGATAAGAGGTTTAAAGACCTCCTGAGCAAATTAGACTATGAAATCAAAGAAAAACTATTAATCAAATGGTTTATTGTTGGTCTAATCAATAAAATCAGAATACATGTCCGTCGACAAAATGTTAATACATATGCAGATGTGCTAAGAGTAGCACTAGAAATCGAAATGGATGATGAATACCCTCTAATATCCACGGATAGACATGTCAACGAATGACTTGAAAGTATGGAGCAAGCTATCAGAAATATGATGATAAAAGGATCAGATCTATGGTGTACAACTTGTCGAACCTCGGGACATACCAAAGATTCTTGTCGAAATGATGATCGGCGACAAGATGTAAAAATCATCCAATCTAGATGTTTTTGCGATTTATGCAAAGAATATGATTTACATACCACAAATGATTGTCCATACAATCTGAAAAATAAGAAGGCAAGATGGTGCCAAATTTGTGAAGTAAATACACTTTCAATCGAAGAATGTCATCTGAACCTGAAAAATCGACAAAATTATCATGCAGTGTACCAAGCAAATTCTGTCGAGCAGAACCAAGACAAAAATCCAGCAAATGACAGATTCAGGAGAAATGATGGAAGAAATAATCAGTACAATCAAAACAGGAATGACAGATACCCAAGGTATAATGATCAACAAAAGGATTGGCGATATAATGGCTACAATAGACGTGGTGGATATCAGAGTCGCGGTCGTGGCAGTGGAGGTCGAGGCTTTCGATATGGTCGACCTGGTGCATGCTTTACATGCTTCAGCGAGAATCATCGACACGCAGAATGCCCTTATAAGGAAAGAACTGATCTCAAATTTTGTACAAAGTGTGGGGTAGGCGATCACTATTTAGAGGATTTCCCTACCATGATAGAGAAAATAAATAATAATAAAAAATGTTCATGTTTTATCTTGTGTTCAAAAAAATGATGTGAGTCGTACAAAAAACTTGCAAATTGTAACAAGGCAAGGCACTCATATTGGTCAAGATAAACCTCAGATAACTAGAATTGTTGATAAGGAGGATTATCCAAATCCTATAAAACAAAAATCTGTGTACAAAGATGCGTCTGACATATTTCATGATTTAGCAACACATGAAGATGATCTTAATGAATTGCTCAAATTAATTTCAAATGAAGAAGCTGTAAGAAAAATGATTGATTTGTTGCATAAATTAAAACACGTTGAGCAAAGAAAAACTAAAAACATTTGCCGACTAAAACAAAAAGAGAAAAATGATGCCGACCCATTAGTCGACCTTGACATAAATGGATACCATGTACGACAGGTTGTACTTGATTTTGGATCCCAAGTGGATATCATGACTCGTGATACTTGGGACCAACTCGGTCGACCTCAATTACAGGAATCAGGCATTTACTTAAAGCTCGCAGATCAAGGATTAATTGAGCCGATTGGAGTATGGAAAGGAGTCAAAAATTCCATTAAAGGTATCACGCCATCAGTAGATTTTGAAATCATCATACCAAAAGATGATGCAAGCTCCTTCCCTGCTTTGGTCGGTCGACCATGGGGAAAAAAGATGAAGGCTTCAATTTCTTTGGACAAAGGCCGCATCAAGTTGAAAGGCAATGGCCAGAAGGTTATCGTGCCAATATTCCCATCACAAGGAGAACCTTGGTCAGAACCTACAGAATTTGATAACGATATCCGACATATTTACCGAATAGACAATAATGAAGATCGCATTGAGCTAAACAACCAAGGAGAACTTCATCTCAGAGATCCTATCTCGCTTGGATACAATTCCGATGCAGAACTCTATGACTGGAAAATAGAGAACTATGATCTGCATGAAAAAGAATGCTGGAATGTGGAAGCCATCTCGAGGAAACAAATAAAGAAGTGTCTCTCTGTATCTTACACACCGAAGGTTTTAGAACGGAAAATACGAGCATATCCAACACTTGCTCTAGTTAAAAATGTACAATATGGTAGCTCGACATTAAGATATAAATAACGTGATTTACCTGATGTACATGTAGAACAGGTATCAAAACATGTCGGAGAACAAGGCCATCTACAAAGTTTGGTAGAGACATTTACTAGTCAAGTTGCGAGATGGTGGGACACTCATCAGTTGAAACTTCAAAATTGGAATACTGCATCAACATCTTTCATAGAAAGGTTTGGAGGGATAAACTTGACAACTCAGGCTGACATTCCCTTTTTTACAAAAGGACAAAACCCCGAAGCTCACATTGACTGTTGCGAGAAAGAATGGAGAAAATTAGGCTATAAAGATGAAAGAAAATGGCCTCACCTCTTTCCCATAACACTCGACAATCTACCTAACAAGTGGTAGAAGATGGAAGAAGCAAGAGGAGAAACTTTCCTTTGGAAAGATCTAAAAGAAAATTTTATTAAGGATTTCCAGTTTTTTCCGTAGAATGAGAGATTGGTCGAAGCAAGCAAAAGCATCAAATAATTTTTACAGCCAACAGAAACTCTAACACTCAGAAACAAACAAGAGAATGTGCACACACCTATCAATTGCTACAATATAAAGACGACAGAAAAACAACACTCGACAAGACTGAGCCTAGAAACAGAGATGTCGGTAGGGAAAAGTTTTCAATGGAGAAAGGATCATCCTAGCGTGTCGAAGCCCGTAAGAACAATATTAAGTACAGAGATCATAGAAAAAGATGAATCTGAAATATTATCACAAAAAGAATTCCCACCAACTTTCACACAAATCAAAGAAGGCGAAAGACAGATAAGTAACAGCCATGCACCAGAATGGATGGACGCAAAGATTAAAATAAAGGAAGTAGATATTTCAAAGGACGATTGACCAAAAATGGAAAAAATTGGCGATTACTGGAATGAGGAACAGACAGCAAAAATCTCCAGTATTCTTAAAGAATTCCAAGACGTTTTTGCTCAAGACTATAAAGATTTGAAAGGGCTTGTAAAGGAAATGGGCGAGATGAAAATTGACATTAAACCTGATGCCAGACCTATGAAGAAAAGACCCTACAAACTTGCTCAAAAATATAAGGATATTGTCAAAAAGGAGATCGATAACATGCTTGCTGTAGGAATAATATATCCTATTGACCAGTCGGAGTGGGAAAGCCCAATGGTCATTCAGCCAAAGAAACAAGATTCGACTCGACTGAGAATCTGTGTCGACTTTCGAGATCTGAACAAGGTAACTTTAACAGATCCCTTCCCTACACCCTTTACAGATGAAATCATCAATGAAGTTGCAGGGCACGAATGCTATTCTTTCATGGATGGATTCTCGAGGTACAACCAAGTACCTATAGCAAAAGAAGATCAGAAAAAGACAACATTCGTATGTGAATTTGGGTCATTCACATATAAAGTTATGCCTTTCGGGTTGAAAAACGCACCTGCGATCTTCTCAAGAATTATCGTCAAAGCATTCCAAGAATATATTTACAAAACCATGGCTGTATACTTTGATGATTGGAAAATTTATACAATGCTGAAAGATCACTGCAAATGGCTCAGACTAATGTTGGAAAGATGCCGACAGATACAACTATCCCTGAACATTAAAAAGTGCATCTTCGCAACACCTATCGGCATATTACTTGGCCATGTTGTGTGCAAAGAAGGTATTAAGGTTGACTACGTGAAGATCAAAATCATTCTCGACCTAAAGCCTCCAGTAAATCTGAAACAAGTACGAATCCTGTTAGGTCATACTGGGTATTACAGGAAATTTATCAGACACTATTCCGATATAACTTATCCTCTGGAAGAATTGCTAAAAGAAGATCGAGATTATAAATGGACAGAGGAATGCGACATCTCATTTAACACATTGAAAAGAAAAATGGTCGAGGCACCGATTCTTCGATTTTTAGATTGGTCAAAGAAATTTCATGTACATATTGATGCATCTGGAATAGCAGTGGGAGCCATCCTAACACAACCCGGAGATGATAATATGGATTATCCTAATGCATTCAACAGTAGGAAATTGAATAAAGCTGAAAGAAATTATTCTACGACTGAAAGGGAAGCATTAGGTATGGTATTTTCCCTTCAGAAATACCGCCATTATTTATTGGCTAATCCCTTTGTATTTTATACAGATCACCAAGCTTTAAAATACTTAGTCAATAAACCATTGCATCACGGGAGATTATGTCGCTGGTTATTACTGTTTCAAGAATTTGAATTTGAAGTGATCATCTGACCTGGAAAAGTTAATGTCAGACCAGACCACCTGTCGAGAATCGACACAGGAGAAGAACCGACAGGAATTGAAGATGACTTACCGGACACACACTTGTTTCGCATTGAAGCAGTACCTTCAGAACTTATGGAAATCGCACAATTTCTAGAAAATGGGCAAGCTCCTGAGGGAATGAATGAGAAAAAGAGGAAGATATTAGCAATGAAAGCAACCCCCTACACCTTGATCAATGGTTTCCTCTATAAACTTGGCTTGGATGATATATTACGTCGATGTGCACTTGAGCATGAACGACAGGATATAATTACAGAAGCCCATGCTGGACCAGCAGGAGGACACTATCATGCGGATATAACAACCAGAAAAATCCTGCAGGAAGGACTCTGGTGGGCAACAATTCATAAAGACTGTCAAGAGCTTGTATCTAAGTGTGATAAATGTCAGCGCATGGGCCGACCACTACCAAGAATAGAAATGCCACTATGCCCAATTAACCCTAGCCAAACATTTGAAATATGGGCTATTGATTTTATTGGACCATTTCCAGTAGTGGGAAGATGAACAAGTGCTTGGTATATTATTACTACAGTTGAATACATTACCAAGTGGGCAAAAGCAGAACTCGATTTACTTGAAGATGCAATTTTCAAAGCACAAAGATGTCACCGACAGGAATCAAAAGATCAGTTACTTCAGATACGGAACGACTGGATTACATTTCTTGCTAAATGTGAAAAATTAGCTCAGCAAGTTATCCCGCTTCCAGCTAGTTCCGACACGACACCACCTCTAGACAAAGCATACCATTTAATGGAATATGTTGTGTCGATGTTACAATCTGAGCTTCTCAAGAAACAGCATGATCAAGCTACTGAGGTAGTTTCCCTGATGACAAATCAGTTTACAGCCTTTTCAAAATCCTCCAAAGCGCTCAAGCAGTACGCTAATCAGGCAGAAAAACTTGCCTCAGTTCTCAATAATTGGTATGTCTACTATGGTGATGTCTACAAAAATCTTTAGAAAACAAGAGCATTGCTAAGCAAGCTTCAGCAACAGCGCTTGACCGCATATGAAGCCCATATTGAAAGACTTGATAATCAAATCATCCTGGAAAACAAGCAATTGGAAAAGTTAGAAAAACAGGAAATTCAGTGGATGTCACAAGCCCGAGGAGGCCTCAACAAACTTGAAGAAATTCATCCCAGATTCAATCAGTTACTTGCTGCTGCCGACAATACAATTAACACATTTGGTCCCGACATGATCCATTTGTAGGCTACATCCACTCACGACAAGATGGAAAATCTGTCGAAACTCACCACTCTGACTGTCGACATCCAGAATCTGCTACACACTTGGGAAGAGTTCCAACACCATCTCTATATCTCTGCTGAAGTTAACATTGAAGCTTGTTTCCAGATTCTTGATGTTATGGATTCTTTGACATAACTGTTTCTGTAATTCATTTTTTAATTTTGATCTCTCCATTTCTTCGGGACGAAGAAATATTTTGAGGTGGGGGAGATGTTGGAGGGGCCTAGGTCGTCCTGTCGACTAGGCCCTCCACCCGACCATTTTGTAGTATATGTTGACTAGTATGGGTCAGGTCGATTGGATAAACCGACAGACGGTTATGTAACTGTATCTACATATATATATATCTAGGATGGTGAGCCGATAGACTAGTAGAGATTGATTCTATCATATTGTTCTGCTATTGCTGGTTAATACAAAGACTATTCTCTCTATCTGTCTCGTCTCTTGTATCTGTGTCATTGTGTATGCTTGCTTATATTGTGTAATGTATCTATGATAACTATGTGAACCGTGGGACTACAACAAGTTACAATATTTCAACAACACTCACATCATCCCTCTACCCCTACTCCACCTGCACACCCACCAGCGGCACTCCACGTTCAACGTCCCTCTCCCCTGCACTATTCACACCGTCGCGCCCCCAAACTCACCCTTCATGTGAACTTCCCTCCACCCGCCATCCATCACCTTCCATCCATCTACATGCATCTCGACACTCCTCCTTCACTCACCTTCCTACTTCACACCTCCACCCAACACGCATGCCACCCTCCTCCATCTTTCAGCTCCCTCTCCCTCCTCCTGGCCGCCTCCTGCTCCTGCACACCTACTTCCCCCCTATGCGTCATCTCGACTCCAACCTACAACTTCTCCCTCCCCTCCTTTCTCCTCCTCTCATCCGCCACACCATCTCCTCGCACTAGTCGCCCTCCCACTTATGTCAGCTTCTCTCCACGCAACTCTCCCTCTTCCACTTGTAGTCACCACCTCCTCCGTTTTCACTCACTACTCCACTCTCATCCTTCACGCCCTCCATTCCAGCTTCTCCCTACCCTCCATCGATCCACCATTTCCTCCATCTCCATTAAACCCTATTCAAATTCAAAATAAAATATTATAATAATATTATTATTTCTAAATAATATATATTATTATAGTACAACCCTAATTCCCATCTATTTCACATGAAATTTTCATAATAATACTTTATTAAAAATAATAAATATTATTATAATAGTTTAAAACATTACATTCCCCATTAAATTCCCTATTAATAGTATTATTTGATCCATAATAATACATATTATTATTTCAAAAACCTAAATCTCCTTATTTTCACAAAAAAAATTATTATTATTGGCCATAATAATAAAATTATTTAATGATTGTAAAAAAATACAATTATTAATTAGAGCAAAATAGTACACCATGTGACCATTTATTATCGAAGGAAGAAATACAAAACTCAAAGTCAAAGGAAGAAAAAATGGAGTCTCAAAGTGACAAAAGAGGAAGATTCCAGAAGACCTGCTCAAAGGTAGCTATTGACATACTAAAACTTGAAGGGATTATTCAAAGAAAGCCTATTAGCATCGCTATTCTCCCAACCATCGAGGAAAATCACATTAATGTCACCTTGGCAAATCAATTATTCGTCCCAGAACTAAGTATAATAAAAAAGAAAGATAAATGGGGTGAGAAGCAATATGCAATTAGGGACTTACAACTAGAAATTGATGAATATAAGTTCACATCCCAATTCAATGTTACGACTATTTACCTAAATGAAGTTGACATCATTCTCGGCTTATCTTGGATGGAAACATTGGAGACAATTATCTTAAATATGAAGAAATTTTTTTTAATGTTTTTGTATAAGAAGAAGCAAGTCACACTACAAGATGTTAGAATGAAGTTAGATTCCAAAATCGTGGCATTGAAAGACTTCAAGGATATCGCCATGGTCATTTCACAAGAAAATCAAAAGATGCAGTAAGAATTCAAAAAAATTGTCACAGATAAAGAAGAAGAGATCTCTTGTTTAAGAGATCATAATCAGAAATTGCTTCTTCAAATAAAAAAGACAAAGGATAAAGCACAATAGAATCAAAAGCTAGAAGAGGAGAATCAAGATCTTCAGAAGAAACTATTAGAAAACATTAACGAAAATGGTCACCTCAAGAAGCACAAACAAGATCTAATGGATCAAATTCAGAAGCTTAAAGATGATAAGAAAGTGCAAGAAGAAATGACCCGAAATCTTAAAAAGGAAAAAGACTCGTTACACAATAAGTTGGAGCAAATTCAAAAGAGGACATCAAAGCCTTTGGACTCAAAAATATACATTGAGAAAAAAAAAGCAAATACAAATCCAGTCATCAATACAAATAAAAAAGAAGTCACTCCAGCAGAAAAACAAACAGCCAGGACTCCTTATCGACACCCCAATTATAAACGTCATTTTGACCAACGACGAGGTCAAAATGAACATACATAGAAGAGTCATGTTGCAATACAAGTAAGAACATAAAATCAAAATAATAAACAAACGAGAAGAACCATCTCACAAAGCGATCAAATAGCTCCGATAAAAATAGATCTTGGATGGACCACATCAGAGATGATGTGACAGTTCTTCTTTGGAATTTGTAACTCGTATCGCCTCATTTCATACAGTATCGCAAATACAAAAAAGATCCAGAGATGACGGTTCAAGATAAAAGAAGACATAACCCTTGTCTTCAATAAGCTTTGAGGACAAAGTTTCCCTTAAGGGGAAGGCAATGTAAAAAATAATTAATAATACATTAATATTAATAATAAGTAGGAGTAATAGTTAATGAGAGGATACGTCCCCTCAAATAGGCAATGCCCGAGCTATTATAAAAGCAAGCCAACAATTGTATATTTATCATCTCATCAATCTATAAATTTATATATCATTTTTATATCTACGGATATGTGGGTTATTTCAGAAATTATGGGTTCATTCCGAGTTTATTGAGAATATCCAACTAGGGAAGAAGACAAAATCAAGGAAGACTCCCTTATCAAGAAGTCAAGTCAACAAAGACTAATTATTATCAAAGTCGAGATCATGGAATCTGGTTTGCGATTACAAATAGAGAAATTAGAAGCCAAGTTAAAGCGTTATCGAAGAGACAATGAAGATTTACGCGAAATGAATTCAAATCTAGAAGCAATAATTGAAATACATAAGGTGGAAGAAAAGTACAAGGAACAAAAAATTTCCAACCAGAAAAATCATATAGAAAATTATTATGTGCTCAAATTGAGGAGTTAAAAGATGAAAACAATTTCAATCAGAGGTTGAAAAATCAAGATATAAAGAAATAAATAAGCGATTAGGAAGCGGAAATAATACGCTTGAACAAAATCGTTAGCGACAAAGATGAAGAACTAACACAGATATGACATAAATTAGAAAGTCAAGAATCAGAGGTCGGCCAATGTCAACAACAGATAAAAGTTCTTCAACAACAAAATGACAACACTAAAAAGACACATAAGTGAGAGATCGCAAAGAGTAATAAAGTACTATCCAACAATTCCAAAGAAATTTTCAGATTAAGAAATCATAACAAGACACTAGTCACAAAAATTAAGAAGTTGAAAAATAGTCGGAAGACAGAACAATCTACGAAAGACATTGAAGGAAAAATTCTAGACAAGCAGAAAGAAAATGGCTGCATCAGAAGTCATAACAAAGATCTTAAGGAACAACTTAAGAAGTCTGAAAATGACAGAAAATCGCAAGTAGAAGTGATTAAGAAGTTTCAAAATGATAACATGCAGTTAGAAAACAAGTTGGAAAAGATACAAAACGAAACCTTAAAACCTCAAGGGACGAAAATACAACTTCCAACACAAATCAATACTCAAAATACGACACTCGTAAAAGAAAATGGCATTGTGAAAATTCCCTATCGACACCCCAACCATAAAAACCAATATTTTGAAAAGTGGGAAATGTCGACAGGTAATGGTACTAATGTGATCAAAGCTCCTGACGACAGATCAATAGGGAATCCCAGCAGTCAGCAACAAATCAATTTGGGATGGATTGACCCATCCACATATTGGAAGTTATGCTCTACAATTAGCAGTTCGTTTCGACATGTTTTGTCAGCCGTGACATCGCAAAGAACAATGCGACAAAATTATAAGGATTTGAGGACAAATCCTTTCTAAGAGAGTGGCAATGCTACGAACATAATAGTAGATTAATAATAAACATAATTAATTGTACTTAAAGAGAGTGGCAATGCTACGAATATAAATGGCATATTAAATAAATAATAATTGTTAATCATTAAGAAGTTCATTATTAATCTGAAGGGACGTAACCCTTCACTACGAGTGCTCAAGCCATATATAAGGCGAGCTATGTTGTAATATTAAATCATCTTCTTATCTATTCAAATATCAATATATATTTTCCTATTAATGGCTTATCTAATATTCCAGGTGTTCTGGTAATATTCATTATTCGCTTCACCAATGTTGATGGTTTGTCTATTTTTCTTCCATTATCACCTGCAAATAAGAACTTGACTGTGAAATGACAACTACCTTGCCTTTGCAAAAATCCTCATTGTTAAATTTATGTTGGTTCTTAAACATTCAAATTTGAATCCATGCCCAATTTTACCCATGAGTTTCATCCTTTTACAAATTTTAAATCATAATCACTCTGAAATATCTCTAGCCATTGTATTTATTTGTTGAGAGAACCCTCTCTGGTAGGAAAAAGGCTAGTTTTCCTCCTAAAGATTGGTTTGAAATAGTTACCTTAGAACTACCCTTCCACAACCAAAGGAGAAATTCTGAGTGCTAACATTTTGGCATCATTGCTGGGGAATGAAGGTTCAAATTTTCTATGGGAAGAACGATAGTTAGGTCATATTTCTATGGACAAAGGAGGTCTAATAATTGTGTTGGTTGTATTTTGTCCTGGAGATTCCAGTTTGAAAATTCAGTTTAAAAAATGTTACTCCAAAAAGGAATTGTGGCTTCAATAAATTTCATTCGAGAAGTAATCCAGATCCCCAATCAATAGAAGGGGTAGAAAGTACTGAAAATATCCTTAGAAGAAACAAAGGGAAAGATCAATAAGGTACATCTCGGTCAGAAAATTTGTTTCCTTCTTTTCAAGAAGAATTGTTGGATATTGAAGACATTGGTTTAAATGTAAAGTTTGAACACTCTTTATTTAGGTCAAGTCTAAAACAAATTTAAAAGAAACAGTTATTGATCAAAAAATATTTCAGTCATATTTAGCACACTCTGTTTGGGAAAATTTACAAAGATATGGAAAATTTGAGTTGAACGAACAAAAAATTCAGAGTCCACCACCTCAAACTCATAATATTGTTCAAACCCTCTAGTAGTCAGGGCTGCTAGGTTTTCTCCCCTCTCCTTACCTGTTGTTTTGCATGACCTTCCTTAGAATTATGCCCAAAGAATAACACTATATGATGGAGAGGGAAATTATACAACTCATCAACACATTGATAGGTTTAATGATTTTATTGATCTTGAAGAAGTAGATTATGATGATGCAAAAATGAGGTTGTTGGCTCAAATTTTATCTGGGGAGGTTAAAAAATGGTTTATAACTCTTGCTGCAAGGTCTGTTCCTTCATATGATGAATTTGTAAATCGTTTTCTTGAAAGATGGGAAGAAAAAAGGAACCCTTTACAAATATTAACATAGTATAATAATTTGAAAAAGGGAAATTTTGAGTATGTTCAAGAATTTTCTAGAAGGTTTATGAGAGTGTATAATTCAATCCCTACCGATATTCAACCCCCGGTAGGAGCTTCCAATTTACATTATGCAAATGCTTTTGATGGTGATTTTCCCTATATGCTAAGAGAAAGAAAATCACCCACTTTACCAGATATGTTAAAAGATGCAGTAGAAGTTGAAGAAAATATGATGGCTTCTGGAAAAATGAAACATAAAACAAAATTCGATAGAAGGAAAATTAGAGAAGAAAACCAAGCTTCAACTTCTTCTTCCACTGATGCTAAATTTGATATTATGATGAAGACTATGGAAAGACTCATGGACAGATTAGACTTGGAAAACAAACCTCAAAATAGAGACCAACAAGAGCCACAAATTAGAAATCCAAATTTCAGAAGACCAATTCCTCCACAGATAAGACAGAGAGATCAGAAGAATCAGAGAAATGCAGAAGATCAACAAGTCAGACCCCCATTTCCTGAAAATTGTGTTGATGAGGAGGGAGAAATTGGACTTGTGGAAAGTGAGATACATCATTTTGATGATCATGACTCTGAGGTTTATTTGACTAAAATGGAACATGACATGTTTTCTCAAGAAGGGGAATGCAATACTTTTGAATTAGAAACAAAGCAATATCAAATTGGATACCAAAACACTGTGAATGATCTTCAGAGAAAAATAAACCTCAGAAATAGAGATGTAGTTGTGAATAAAGGAAAAGTCCTATTGATCAACCTTCGACCAGTATTGATCAACCTTCAACCAGTCATCATAAGAAAGAAAAACAAAAAGAGGATATGGTGAATAAATTTCCATAAATTAAAAGAGATTTCATCAAAGAAAATGATAAAACACTCACTTCTTTCAACTTGCAAAGTGAGATTTCAAAAATTAACATCTCCATCCCTTTTAATGAGATATTGAAAAACAGTGAGTACAAAGAACAGATTGCAAAGATGGTTAGAAGTGAAGGAAAAATGGAGCCTGATACATTAAAACTAAATGATGATGCTCCAACTATTCTTTTTGGTTCCAAAATAGAAGATAGTAGTTTAGAAGATGTTCCAACTTTCTATGTGAGTTTGAATATCCATGATATGATTCTCCATAATTGCATGCTTGATTCAGGAGCTTCACATAATTTAATGCCAAAAGTTGTGGTAGATAGTTTGGGCTTGGAAATAACAAGAACTTACAAAGATTTGTTTTCTTTTGATTCAAGAAAGGTCAGATGTTTGGGATTTACCAAATACTTGGTGGTTAGCCTCACTAGAATTCCAGCTAAAAGTATTATCATGGATGTAGTTGTTGCAGATATCCCTCCAAAATTTGGTATGTTGTTAGCTAAGTTATGGGATTCAAAACTCAGAGGAACTTTACAGATGGATATGTCTTTCGCTACAATTCCAATTTTTGGTGAACACAGAAGGTTATACAGAGAGAAGATACTTGCATATGTGGTAAGCAGTAAAGATGAACCGGATAATCATCCAATTTATGCATTAGATACTAATTTAGGGTCTTCTATTTTTTTTAAATGATTTTCATCTTGAAGAACAAATTTTAACAAACAAAAAGAAGAAAGTGACTTAGTTATCGAACAAGAAATTCTTAAGCAAAAACATAGATCTGAAGGGATTTGGCCTATGCATTTTGATGGGTCAATAAGTAGAGAAGGTGTTGGTGCAGGTGTGTGGATAATATCCCCATATCGAGAGTTCCTGGTTTATTCCTTTAAGTTGACTTTTGAATGCACAAATAATGTCATAGAATATGAATCTTTGATTTTGGGACTCAATGTGTTAAAATATTTAAAAGCAAAAAGAATTGATGTATATGGAGATTCTGAATTGGTGATTAATCAAGTAAATGGCAATTTTCAAACTAAACATCCAAGGATGAGAGCATACAAAAATGAAGTTTGGGATTTACTTGGAAACTTTTTTATGAGCATAAAATGGTGGTCATACTCATAATAAAAAATTTAGTGGCAGATTCCTTGGCTACTACTGCTGGAGCTTTTAAAGTTCTGAGTTTTTCAAACAAGAAATATGAAATTGAAATTGTGAGCAGGCCTTCAATCCTTGATAATTTGAAATATTGACAATTTTTTGAAGATGATTTGCAAATTCAAATATTTTCAGAGATGTGAGATGAGTTTTCCACTACATTTATTGATGATGAAGATCAGAATATGGAGGAAGTTGTTGATAATGAAGAAGTTTCAGAAGAACAAGAAAAGCTCAAAAGGGAAATTGGAGGAAAATAAATTATTCAGCTAAAAAACAATGCCATTCCAAAGGGTCTTATACCCTTGGAAAAGTTGTTTTATAGAAATGATGTATCCAAGAATCCAAAAGTGGTGCCTGATGAAAGTGAGATTAAATATTGCAATATTGGGACAGAAGAAAAACCTAAAATAGTGAAAATTTCAAAGAATTTGCCACCAGATGAAGAAAAAAAGTATGTTGAGTTGATGAGGGAATTTTCAGATTTATTTGCATGAAGTTATGAAGATTTGAAAGAATATGATACTTCCATTATTCAACATACAATCCCCATCAAAACGAATGAGAATCCTTTTAAACAAAAACTCAGGAGAATAAATCCTTGATGCTTCCAGTGATTGAAAAAGAAGTCAAAAAATTATTTGATGCCAAGATTATTGTGTCCCTTATATTTTCAATATGGGTAGAAAATATGGTCCCTATTAGGAAGAAGAATGGAGAAATAAGACTTTGTGTAGATTTCATAAATTTAAAAAAGGTATCTTTGAAAGATAATTATCCTTTATCTAAGATGGATCATATTTTGCAAAAGGTTGTAGGAGAAGAAAGGATATCTATGTTGGATGGTTTTGTAGGATATAATCAAATCAAAGTTCTTCCAGAAGATCAAGAGAAAACAACATTTACAACACCTTGGGAAACTTTCATGTATGCCAAAATGCCATTTGGATTGATGCATGCAGGGGCAACGTTTCAAAGATCCATGGACATTGCATTTGTTGAAGAAAAGGACGAATTTGTAGTGGTATATATGGATGATATCATTGTTTATTAAAAATCAGATATAGATCACTTGAAGCATTTGGAGAAAGTATTTTTGAAGTGCAGAAAATTTGGTATATCTTTAAATCCTAAAAAAACTAATTTTTCCATGAAAGAAGGAAAATTATTATGACATATTATATCAAAAGATGGTATTAAAATTGATCCTGAAAGAGTAGCATCCATTCAAAATATTGGGATACCAAGATGTAAGAAAGAAATTCAGTCTTTCATTGGGAGAGTAAATTTTTTGCGAAGGTTTGTTCCAAGCTTTGCAGAGATTTTGAGGAATATTACCAATATGCTAAAAAGGAGTAATGATGTCAAATGGACTATAGAAGCTAAAAATATTTCACATATATCAAAACAACTCTCACAGAAGCTCCTGTTTTGATTAGTCCATATTTTTCAAAAGAATTCATCATATTTTCTTTTGCCTCACTGTTAGGATATCTCATCATTCAGTATGTACTTTTGCATGCATGCATCCGCATGTTACCCAGTCATCAGTTTGGTACCTCCAGCACCCAGTCCCTAGTCTCCCAGCACTTGGGAGCTACTTTCCACTCAGATTTAGCCCTCCTAGCCAGTCATGTGCCCACTTCTCACCTTCCACTGCAGAAGGGCGCCTTTCCTCACCTACCAGTCCAGTTCACTTCAGTTAGCCACCAATCTTTCCTTGATTTGAGGCTAGAATGACTCCTCACTGTTGTTATCACTCCGATTGACCTCCGATGAGACATGAATACCTATTCTGAGTGCAGTTAACTCCTCATGCGCCCTCCACTGAGCCTCCATCCCTACATTAGTGCCACTTACCATTAGTTACACTTATTACACTCAGTTAGACTCAGTTTGACACCTGTCTGATAGTGACTTGTGCATTGATGACCACTACTGATTGATGATGAGGACTCCTAGTTGGAGCCAAGCTATGCCATGTAGTATATTCGAATGACATCCTTGGCTAATTCAAATTGCTCACTCATTGTGAGTATTGTATTGTAATTCTATCATTCTAGATTATAGAGCACTGATGCATCTCTCTTGCACAGTTTTTACTCCAAATTGTTTTACATCTTTGTGATTGATATTCATATTCAAATCACATAATAATAAAACTAGACTCTACTAAATCTAAAACTCGTCCAACTCCATATGATTATAGGATAAATGCTTTCGACATTTACATAAAACATGCAACATATCAACCAACTTTTCAATACCTCCAAACGGACATAATACATTGTTTGACGGATGTATTGGTCGATGATTCAACAATGTTTTTCTTATCGACATACTATTGGTGCGTTGATCGACGGAATGAGAAACTCATTCGATGGATATCGCAGGCACGATTTAGTCTATTGTCGTGGTCAAGTCTTTATTTGGAAATCAATCGAACAACCAAGATGTAATCTTTGTTCTTTTCCAATAGGGAAACATGTAGATTGATAAACTTTAAAAACACCCCCAATAATCAACTCTTTCATGTAGCATCAACATTTTCAGATATGTCTTTCTTCTTGCAGATATTTCTTTATTTCCTCCTCTTGATTCAGGTACGAACTACCTCCATCTTCTACTGCTGTCACCCAGACCAGATGGAGGAGGAAATGACACCAAAGTGTTGAATGGCTAGGCTTCAACACAACATTGAAGAAAATTAATAATGCTCACACATATAACCATCAAGATAGGAAAAGGACGTCCAAATCCAATGTTATTCATGTAGTCTATAGGTATTTATACATGGTATATTTGCAGCCACTCCAACTAATCATTCGTTAATGTTCCATTACATATACTATCTTTATACATAAGATAGTGATGACAATTATGGGCCCAAAGGGTCCCCTCAACAAGGATACTTTTCACAATGTCTCGGTCAGTGTTTGGAAGAATGTGGATGGTGATATGATTATTCTAAGGTCCAAAGTTGAAGTAGTAGAAAACCTTATTATAACTTAGGAAAATAACAATGGAATTCAAAAATATAGTGTTTTGAAATAAGTGAAAAAACCTTGTCAAATTCTTTCCATTACTCCACACACTTACCCATTGAATGTCTTCTAATTTATTTAATGCCATAGCTATTTGGAGACGTATAGGTAAACCAAAATTACATGGAAATATTCACAAAGGACTAACATTGTACTCCTCCTAAGAAGGTATGTTCTATATTATTCCTTGTATCTTCCTTTAACCTTTTTCCTCTATGGCCTCTTGTTAATACTCTTAGAAAGGAAGAATCTCATTGGTCATCGATCAATGTTGATTGAATGATTCATAACCTCCAATTATTATAATGCTTGTTAGAAAATGTTAGCTCATGGGCATCAATCCATATTACTTCCCTTATCAAAGCATTGAATCCCTCCCTATTTCTCTTGTTGTACACTAAGTGCGGCCCTCTATTAGAGTAGGATGGTTCCATAACTAGGTGATTACCCATAAAAATAGGTATCTTGTGGATTGTCAATTGATATTGTTCGATCAACCCACGAGCTCTAATTCTAAAATAACTCTTCATAAAATTATAGCTCATGGGTGAGCCACACCACACTTGTTTTCAAATATCCTTTCTAAGTTGTGTAATCCTTTCTTCCTTAATAATGTGTGCATTAAAATGTACCACTTGTCATATCCCTTAGATAATTGGGGCCCTGTGCTAAGTGAGTGTGTCAGGCCTTGGAGTCTCATGGCCACACCATATGGATCTACACTTTCTATATCTCTATATTTCAATGGGGAAGGTTTGATGTATTATTCACCTTTGGACTAACGCCAAAGTTTGATTCTTCAGCACCTCACCCCACGTTCACATTCCCGACTATGGACAATTTCCTTCATGGATAATATCGAATCCTTGAACACTATCATGATGTTAATGACCTCGAAGAAAACAATTAACTTGATACTTGATCTTTGATACCATCAAAATTTAAAATGGGAAACTATTCAACATTCCAAACTTGTGAAAGTTATGGCATTGGTTTACTAAACATTGACATTTTTGTACAACATGCACCACCAAAGTCTTCTTGTACCTAGAAGCGAGGTAAATTCTCTACCTTAGTATGAGGGAGATGTGTAATGTCCATGCCTGATGTTGACCTAACATGTGACATAAGTTGACCCCTTGTCATAATAGAAAAATATGGAGGAGGGTGTAGCATCCATTCTTATAAATCAAGATATGAAAAAACTCCATGATATAAAAAATAAAATTTAGAAAAAGAATATCAAACATTAATTAACTACACACACACACCAATGTAGATATATTTCAACTCAAGATCTATTGAGTTCCAAGATATTTTCATCTCAATTTATTTTTGATCTCTCTCAATGCTTAATAGATCCAGAGCTAATATGGCTACATTGGTTTGTAAGGTTGTTTTGATCATTGTGTCAACAGGGTATTGTCCTCTTGACACACCATCATGGGCTTTGATGATGATGCCATTTCTTTAATGTTGTAACACACATCTCCTTCGAACATCATCATGTCCAAGTTTGTATAGATGTTCATTCATCAAGGTGTAGTACGAAACCTTCACAGTTAGTACCTTCTTCATTTTTTTCCTTGGAAACCATAAAATATTGCGACAAACATGTTTGGAAATATTGTTTTAGGTGTGCGTTCACTTGTTTTGAATCACACAATTTTAAAGCAAGTCAAGTCACATTTTCAAATGGATAACATAAGTGGATAAATTTGAAGAATATGTGCAATTATTAAATCCTATTTTATAATATTTGGTATAAAATGTTAAATAATGAAGCATGCAAACAAGAAACACAAAATTATGGAAAAGGCTCAAGTCATTCTCAACATTTATCTTCATACCAATGATAGTATTATATACATGGATCATAGTCATCTCAAGATCTAGAATTCACTAGTCATCGGTGGATAGATATGACAACTCATAAAATAATAAAAATAACAAATTACATAAAAAGTGATCTAGGACTTTGTGATTATCTAGATACTTTTAGTCTAACACAAAAAACCATTTTAGTCATACCTTGTAGTTATTTAAATTTTTGTGACTTAAAATCTATGTTTGTATTACATTAAAAATTATATAAATTGAAATAAGTAATAAGTAAGGCTAAGATAATAGATAATAATCATCGCATTTTCTTGTGAGTTTGGAGACATACACCATTTGTCATCTTTAAACATAATGAAAAACCAATATGGTGATGGTTATTGGTCATATCCCATGGTATCATATGGTATCATAACACAATAGTTCATGCCATTCACTTTTATATTGGTGACATGTGCCTCTTATCATTGTATACTATTTTTTTATTTCCCTCATCTTCCATTAGAAATGGTCAAACCATATTATTGTAGGTTCCAAACACAAGGCTAATATGGTGACAATAAGCATGCATTGTTATATCATTTCTTTGGAGACAATTAACATGCATTGCTAGATCTTGGCTCAGTAACTAATTCAATAGGCAAAGTGAGAATAAGATGAAATTTGTATTGATTTTAGAGCTTGAGGAGCCCAAGGATCATCTAGCGTAGCTAAAGTGTGAGAAAATTGGAAGGCAGAGAGCCATGAACTAAACTTATAAATAGAATCATTACCTTAAGCAAAATATCATATTTTTTGCATTGTAAGTTAGCTTCCTATGTTAATATAGAGATTGGTGTTAGGTAGTGTTTTTATACTCTTGCAAAGCTATGTTTGGAACTTTGGCCTTGTGACTATTCCTTCATTACTTGGTTCTCTTAGTGCTTTTGTGTCTAAGCATTCTAACTCATGGAATTTTCTAGTGTTATGATGCTTTCTCTCATTAATCACATGGTTTGTAATGTGTGATATGAAGCATGGAGCTTCTCATAACTTGTGACTATTCTCGGTTGCTAGGAATCTGGGATTATGCATGCATTTAGCTAGTGAACTATTCTCCCTATTGCCATATGTCTAATTGTGTTTCATTTCATCTTGGTTAACTTGGTTTTGTAACAAGGAAGTGTTCGTAGCAATTGGATAATTTCACTTTGAGAGGGAGTTGGGATGGTCTTATTTAATTTCATTATAATGACAATGGCCACCTATTCTCTTTGTTATTAGTTGCATTTTCATGTCTTGTCCTTTTGTTCCTAAATAATGATTTAGTTCTTTGCATTTTTCATATTGCATTTGCTTCATTTCATTTCTTGTAGTTGCCCCATATTCATTCACATTTCTACATTTTATACTAATTAGTTTATATTATATTAGATAGAGAGTATAATAGAACATTTTACCTTGCATAAGGGATCTAGGCTATAACTAGGGGGTTTTCTATTTCAATGGAGAAAGGTCTAATTGGGCTCTTTTGTTGGGTAAGCATGTATGGTTGATGGGGTTCATTTGTTTGTGTCAACAAAAACTCCCCAAAAAGATAGTGTTGAGGCCTTAACGATCCCCTAAGCCAACCAACTCAAGGCCCCACTCATTTATTTATTTATTCAAGCTCATTAAGTGAACTTTGCTTCCTCTTAGCTTTATTGTTTAAGTAAATTGACGATTACATGTTGTTGATAGCATTTATGTTGTTGGATTGATATTTCTAATGTGTGTAACACACCCTCCAATGGTTTGCCTTACATACATGTGTTGCATTGCATGCATCCTAATTTAAATGCTTTTACATTTCTCTTATTGAATGGCACTCACCCATGTGATAACGTGACAATTTCGTTTACGATCAATAAATCATTGTGCAACATTGACTAACTCATTTAAAGCTAGATATCAAATGTTCTCCAAACATTATCAAACCATTTTCTTGGATTAATTTTTTTTTGGTGATTGTCAATTATACCGTTGTCCGTTAACAGCCTAAAATCCTCACCAATCCATGGTGGTACAAGTTCTAGATTTTTAAGGATGGGTACCCTCACTATCTCATTTCCCTGTCCTTACTTTTCAAAATACCTCGTAAATCTTAAAAAAAAACAGATTGATTTTTCATTTGAAAGGAGTTTTTTAAAGTGTCCTAAAATCCTTCGAGAAGATTTGGAAGTTCAATGGAAAGAGAAAGCTCTCAAGTGCCAAGAAAAACACTTGTTTGAAAATCCCCTCCTTTTGAAAACTCTGGAAGACTTGGACCCTTTTCCAAAGTTCATTCGAAAGGAAAACTTCGAAATGGGGATGGGAAACTTCCTTTGAAGTGACACCTTGAAAAGCCCTCGGGGATAAACAATTATCACCGGTCGACAAGCTTCCACCTATGCTTCTAGAAATTCATGTGTCCGACCAAGATGATGGCTATCAAAAGGGGAATCGGTCTCACCAAGAAATTTCTATATTATGAAAGTATAATAGAACACTTGATAAAGAAGTTAAGAATATAGAAAGGCATCTAGCATAATAAAAAATTATAAATGAAGAGATAATCAATAGAGTTGAAAAAGGCACTAGGTGAGATAAAAGAAAAAAAATCATGGGTGATTGATGTATTACAAAATATATAATCTTTAAATGAGGAGGAATAGAAGGCGAATGAGGAGGAATACAAGGTGAGCTCTATCTTGAAGCAATAAATAATAAAGTAGAAAACTTAAGGAAATATTTGATATCATTTTATCAAAAGCAAGTAAAATTGGAGATCAAGCACAATACCCAAAACAAAATGTAGAAAAAAAATGATAACAATTTTGTAGACATTAAAGGAGAATTGTTGAATGTGAAATACTATCAAGTCCTCATTACTAGGAAAGTTTTCAAGAAATATAATATGATGCACAACAATATCTTGAATTCTTTAGAAACAAATGGAAGAAACAATGACATTCATGGAGTCAAAAGTCAAGAAAGAGTTATATTACAAGATTAAACAATTACAACAAAGTAGATCAAATAAACACATACTATTTAGCGTTAAACTATTAAAAATTGACACGAAGAATGATAGAATATGGACGGATGGATAATTACATTGCTTGCATGTCATCACATACCTAATTTGATATTATTCTTTCAAGTCAGATTTTCCTTCCTCTTCTTGAATCTAGGTCCAAAAAACATATAAAATTGGACAAGGAGAGCGAATTAATCTTATAACCTAAAGTAATTCTTGACTAATACACTCATCTTATTAGGAACAAAACCATGATATATTACATCATCAAGTGGAATAAAATACACATAGAAGAAGACACATAGAAAGATGAGCAATGCATGCACCAAAACCCTCAACTAACAAGCTTCGGGGGAATTTTTTTTTAAAAAGGGTACTATGTTATGGCACTCTAGTCAATATGTAGTCATCCAATCATGTACCAAATATCCTTGTAGCTACTAGAATCCGAAGACATGAGAAGCCACAGTTCTAATTATTATTAGAACACCGTGGATTATAATGAAGACCAAATGAGGGCCTAAATGTTTTTGCATATGAGCCTTCATTTTGTCAAAAGGGAGGGGCCTTAAACAATCCTAGGGTTCACGACATTGTACATCCTATTTTTCTGAACATAACAAAACTTTGGCTAATTGCTCTAAAGTGGGTCTAACCATCACATCAGGGTTATTGTTAGTACCTTCGTCAAGAACTTACAACATTGAAGTTGGAGGCCATTTATAGTGGCACTAATCCATCGTTGATCTCTTCCATGTACAATATCTCTAACAAATTTATTTTGGGTATTCAGTCCACAATTGTGTTAGAAGTTGGGAAATTGTCTCCTTCCTTGGTATATTCGGAAAATTAGAAAGTTAAGGTCCTAAGGACATGAGTTTCTTGTGTAAGCTTAGAACTGACTACATTCTCATCCGAAGGGGCTTCAGTTGTTGCTACTACTAGTGGCTTACATTTTTCCATTGCCTCTAATTAATTTTTCCCATCATCTTCCATGGGCCTTACATCGGAGAAGAATGTTGGTACTGAAAAGATTCTGAATATATATTCTTGTGTTTGTGGAAATTCTCTTGTGAAAGGTTTTGGATTTGAATCTCGACTATCTTTACAATGGGATGGCTCTAGAACCAATGAAGAAGGTACCATAAGTTTATCAATAAGAAGGATATAAGACTTAAAATGGTGGTGGGTGAGGATGTTAAGGTCGAACATATTTTGGATATGTTAAAAAACAACTTAAAGATCACTTCTTCAATAGATAGATCTTGATGGAGTCCTTAAATGATTGGTTGCAGAGATACTAGAACTTTCTTATTAGATGCAATCCGTCCTTTAATATGTTGACAAGAAAGGTTTCAGATTTGAATCTCGACTATCTTTACAATGGGATGGCTCTAGAACCAATGAAGAAGGCACCATAAGTTTACAATAAGAAGGATATAAGACTTAAAATGGTGGTGGGTGAGGATGTTAAGGTCGAACATATTTTGGATATGTTAAAAAAAAGCTTAAAGATCACTTCTTCAGTAGATAGATCTTGATGGAGTCCTTAAATGACCGGTTGCAGAGATACTGGAACTTTCTTATTGGATGCAACCCGTCCTTTAATATGTTGACACAAGGATGGATTAGATTTTCATTTTGCACTATTGGAGGGGATTGGGTTTTGGGGGCCATCATCCTAACACTTAAACCCTAGCACCCAATCTTTGATCTAGAGACTGGAATGGCTAATAGGGTATCCATTTGGGTAAAGTTTCAGGTTTTCCATCCGAATTATGGACAATGTATTTTTTAATAGAACCTGGTAATAATTTAGTCAAGACTAATAGGGTTGAAGACTCATTCAATAGGAGTCTCAATCATACTATTGCAAGGTTTTTAGTGGATCTAAGGCATAAGTAGAGGGATTTTTATTTCAATAGAAAAAGGTTTAATTGGACCCTTTTTTTGGGTAAGCATGTATGGTTGATGGGGGTCATTTGTCTGTGTCAACAAAAACTCCTAAAAAAAGCAGTGTTGAGGCCTTAACAACCTCCTAAGCCGACCAACTCAAGGCCATATTTATTTATTGAAGCTCGTTAAGTACACTTTGCTTCCTCTTAGCTTTACTGTTTAAGTAAATTGATCGCATTTGTGTTGTTTGATTGATATTTCTAATGTACGTTACTACATCCTCTAGTGGTTTTCCTTACATACATTTGTTGCATTGCATTCATATTAGTTTAAATGCATTTACCTTTCTCTCGGATTAAATGGCCCTCACCCATATGAAAGTGTCATATAGATTTGTCTAGAATCAACCCATGTGAAAGTGTTATATAACGTTGTCTAGGATCAACAAATCATTTATGCAACATTGACTAGCTTGGAATTGAGTTTTAAGAATAATCAACATCTTAACCAATTGTTGGCTATCAAGTGCTACAAATGTTATCATACCATTTACCTAGATTAATTTTGTTAGGTGGTTATGAATTATACTGTTGTCATGTTGTCAGTTAGCATCCTAAAATCCTCAACAATCGATGGTCGTAAAAGTTCTAGATTTTTAACGATGGGTACCCTCATTGTCTCGCTACCCTATTCTTACTTTTCAAAATACCTCGTAAGTCTTCAAGAAAGTTTGAATTTTCATTTAAAGGCCGTTTGGTTTTAAAGTGTCCCAAAAGCCTTCCATAAGATTTCGAAGTTCAAAGAAAAGAGAAAGTTCTCGAGTGTCTGAAAAAAAAACTTGTTTGAAAACTCCCGAAGACTTGGTCTTCTTTTGAAATGACACCTTGAAAAGCCGTCGGGGATAAACAACTATCGCTGGTTGACAATTGGAGATGTCCACCAAGCCATCGCTTCCACGGATGCTTCTAAAAATTCATGTATTGACCAAGATGATGGCTATAGTATAGGGAATGAGTCTCACCAAGAAATTTCTAGATTATGAAAGTATGATAGAATACTTCTTATAGAAGTTAAGAATGTAGAAAGGCATCTATCATAATAAAAAATCATAAATAAAGAGATGATCAACACAGTTGAAAAAGGTAATATGTAAGAATGTTTAAGAAACTTTAAAATCTAAAGGATGTAAAAAAAAAATCATGGAAGCAATTGATGTATAACCTAGCACGCCATTGTTAAAAATAAGGAATAGAAGGTGGATGAATATCATCGTAATAATTATCAAAGTGGAAAATCTTAAGAAATAATTGATACCATTCTATTAAAAGTAGGTAAAATTGAAGATCAACCACAACACTCAAAACATTTTACTGTAGCAAAAAATAAAATAAAAAAATTGATGATGATTTTGTGGACATGGAAGGAAAATCATCAAAATTACAATTGTATGAGGGTCCTCATTACTAGGAAAGTATTCCAAAAATACAATACATTGCACATCAACATCTTGAATTCCTTTGGAATAAATGGAAGAAACAATGACATTCTTGGAGTCAAAAGTCAAGAAAGAGGTATATTACAAGACTAAACCACTGAAATGAAGTGGATCAAATAAGCATATCCTATCTAACGTCAAAATATCAAAGATTGACACCAATAAGGATAGAGTATGGATGGGTGGATAACTACATTGCATGCATGTCATCACATGAGGAAAATTTGAGGAAATATTATTACCTAGTTTCATATTATTCTTTCAAGTTGGATTTTCCTTCTTCTTCTTGAATCTAGGTCCAAAAATACATATAGAATTAGACAAGGACGGTGAGTTCATCTGACTGTTGCACTCATCATCTAAAGAACACAACCGTGACATAGTACTTCAACTGGAAAAATGTGCATATAGAAGATGTACTATTTTCCATGGTGGTACTCATATAAGGTTTTGGGGCTTACATGCAAACATACATATGCCTGGCTCTAGGTGCATGTCTTCAGGTATTCTTTGAAAGATCCACCCACCACACATTAAATATGTCATTTCTACTATGCTCTCAAGTGGTTCACCCATGAGTGCAATGAGTGTTGACAATTCTATCAAATCAAAGCAACTCTTAATGCCATCCCATGCCTTTAAGGGGCTTCTAAATATGCTCCCCTATCAATAAAAAATACAAAAAACATTAAAAGTGAAAATGGCAAAGAAAATACATACCCATATATTCTTCTAAAAAAATGGCTTGGGACTAGAGCATTCAAGTAAAAAGGGTGTAAGAGGCAATTCTGTTGAGGCTATGGACACTTGCAAGCAATAGGGTCATGCTTGTGGCATTAGAGATGGGGACCAAACATCAACATTGATCAAATTACAAACTGTTTCTTTGTGGTGTCTTACCCAAGCAAAGCATATGTGCGAATAAACTGGAATAAATAACCTTGATATCTTGACTTACAGAGAATAATTGTAACATCACCTTAATATTGTTATCTTATTTTTCAAGAATAAAAGTCTATTGATGTGGAACCCATGGAAGAGGAGGAAATTTGTTACACCAAAATCTCATCATCATGAGTTATGTATCAACTCCATGCCTTAATCCCTAAAGTCCCTTGGCTAAAACATCAAGAGAAGGGTTGTTGTCCTTCCCTTTCCACAATTTGTAGTCAACCCGATGCACCCTGCTTTCTAGCAAGAAGTGTCAAACCCTTGGTGATGCACTCTGCACCTTAGCAGAGTGTGTCAGTGACTCCATCTGCCTTCACACAAGATGCGTTGATCAAATTATGGAGCAGTTTTTCTTCATGCAAAGTGCGTCGGAGTTGGTTAAAGTGGATAAAAGGAAGCTTCGAGCGACCTCTCGAAGCTTGGTGACATGGAGGCCTATCCCAAGATGCTAGGAAACCTAGCATTCGATCCCCTAACCTAGTGGGATGATCCCTTAGACATATCCCCTAAATCCTCAACCTATCCTATCCATTTAGCCTTTTAAATATGGACCCTCTCTCCATTGTAAAGGGGGGTAGGATATAGTACTCTTATGCTAGTGAAATTTCTCTAGGTGATCCTCACTCATCCTTTGGAGGCAAGCATTCTACTTTGGATGCTAGGATTGTTGGTTGTAAGTTGCAACGTTAAGGCTTGGGTTGTGACATTTCTTCCCTATGTACTTCTGATTATTACATTAATACAAGTTCTTTCCATAAGTGTTGTTGTATTGATAATACTTAGGATTTTCCTCCTTAACTGTTAATCTATATCAATTCATTGTTCATATGCTTTTATCGCTTGTTTGTTTCCACATGCTTGATAAGGTTTTGTAGCTGAAGATCTGAAGACTTTGGCGCTTGGAACAACAAGGAGAAAGGAACATCTGACTTGAGGTAAAGTGTCTCTTCATCTACTCTGCATTTGTATTGATCTAGGAAAGTAACTGGTATTGTGTTTCTATTTGTTCTAGATCCACTTGGACTAGGGAGATCTATTTGAGTATGTTCATGTAGATTGTCTGAAAAAAAATCTGGCGACCATACTGGGGAAGGGATCCCATAGCTTTGATTTTATTTTGTTTTGGTTTCATTGATTTCCTTTCAATTAATTTTTAGCCTCTACATTGCCTCCCTTCCACCAGATTTGATCATCAGAGAGCTTCTCGTACATCCAGACTCTGATTGGTATTTTTAGTGAGACATTTATATTTTCATTCTTTGAGAGTTTTTCATTTTTCTTGCTTGGATCTCGCCCAACGCACCTGGGCATTTCATAGCCCGCATCATAGTAATTCTGATGCCCTTTTCCTTAGAGAAACCTGTGTCACTGACGATGTCTGACAGTTTGCAGCATGCATCGCTGACACACTTCCCGAGTGAGCAAAGTGCGTCGTTGGAGGAATAGAAGGTGAATGAATATCATCATAGATATATGAAGAAGGTGAGCTCTATCTTGAAGCAATAAATACTAAAGTAGAAAACCTAAAGAAATATTTGATATCATTTCATCAAAAGCAAGTAAAATTGGAGATCAAGCACACACTCAAAACATTTTAATGTAAAAAAAAAGTTGATAATAATTTTGTGGACATTAAAGGAGAATTGTTGAAAGTGAAACCCTATCAAGGTCCTCATTACTAGGAAAGTCTTCAAGAAATACAATACGATGCACAACAACATCTTGAATTCCTTAGAAACAAATGGAAGAAACAATGACATTCATGGAGTCAAAAGTCAAGAAAGAGGTATATTACAAGACTAAACAACTACAACAAAGTAGATCAAATAAACACATTCTATCTAGCGTTAAACTATAAAAAATTGACACCAATAATGATAGAATATGGACAGATGGATAATTACATTGCTTGCATGTCATCACATACCTAGTTGCATACTATTCTTTCAAATCAGATTTTCCTTCCTCTTCTTGAATCTAGGTCCAAAAAACATATAAAATTGGACAAGGAGGGCGAATTCATCTTAGAACCTGAATTAATTCTTGACTTCTATACTCATCTTCTCAAGAACAAAACCATGATTTATTACATCATGAAGTGGAATAAGATACACATAGAAAGATGAGTAGTGCATGCACCAAACCCCTCAGCTAAAAAGCTTCGAGGAATTTTTTTTTAAAAAGGGTACTATGTTATGGCACTCTAGTCAATATGCAGTCATCCAATCATGCACCAAATATACTTGTAGCTACTAGAATCCGAGGACATGAGAATCCACGGCTCTAATTATTATTAGAGGACCGTGGAATTGCAAAAGGAAGAATAATGAATTTCAGGAAGAGGTGGTGTAAATAGGCATCATTATATAATTGAAGCACAAATTAGCATAGTTCATCATATGGAATGAAAAATCAAGACATCATATCATCTCATGATAGATCGATCCATAGGTTCATTCATATATAACCCAAATCATAACTAACTCGCATAAGATAAAAAGTCATAGTCAACTTTGGTCACCTTAGGCACAACTAGATCTCTATATTTTGTTTCTTAACTAAGCACCAATTGACCTAGTCATGATCACTTTTGGTTGATCAGATAGGTTGACTATCTAATTGACAACCCAATTGACCTTCAAATATCAACATGATTGCATCGACTATCTCTAGATGATCCAGAGATGAGATGAATCTATTGTTCAAACACACCCAACCACCCCCTTTGGTCAATGCAACTCTTTAAAGGTTCAGGTCATGGAATTATCTCTATACACCAACAACCTATAAGGACAACTTTCTTAAGTCTAAGCATAGCACAAAGTTTCAAAATCTAAGTTGTTCTTAATGGCTTAGTAAAAATCTCAACACTCTAATCATTTTTCCTACAATAGACAAGAGACACAACTTTTCCATGTACCAAGTGTCTCAAATAATGGGAATGAAGCTCCATATGCTTCATCTTACTATGAGATGAATCCATGAATATGGGTAACACTTTTTGGCAAGGTGAGCGGAAAGGGATGGGTTTTTGGGAGGCTTGATTGAACTATCATTAAGCTCCTGATCAAGCTATTAAAAGCTTGATAGAGAACTTGAAGAAGCCCTCAATCAAGCTGATATAGAAAACAAGCCGAACCGTCTATTGAGGGTCTAGTTGGGACTATAGATCAAGCCTCGAGCTCGAGGTACTTTCTAATAGTTTTTTAAATAAAAAAATTAAAAATCATATTATTTCTTCATAAAAACCACAAATACAAATAAAATTTTAGTTGGCCATTTTCAATAGTGTGCATAAAAACCATTAATCGATTTGCAAAACCATGTGTTGGAAAGAAAAAGCATGCGTAATACTAAATATTGGAAGGGAAAACCATGTGCAAATAGCATCAAAATTCCTTACATGTTTGTAATGAACATCCAAAATGGCACATATAGATAGTGGATTATAATGAAGACCAAATGAGGGCCTGCATGTTTTTGCATATGAGCCTTCATTTTGTCAAAAGGGAGGGGCCTTAAACAATCCTAGGGTTCATGACATGGTACATCCTATTTTTTTTAACATAAGAAAACTTTGGCTAATTGCTCCAAAGTGGGTCTAACCATCACATCAGGGTTATTGTTAGTACCTTCGTCAAGGAATTACAACATTGAAGTTGGAGGCCATTTATAGTGGCACTAACCCATCACCGATCTCTTCCATGTACAATATCTCTAACAAATTTATTTTGGGTATTCATTCCACAATTGTGTTAGAAGTTGGTAAATTGTCTCCTTCCTTGGTACATTCGGCAAATTAGAAAGTTAAGGTCCTAAGGCTAGGAGTTTCTTGTGTAAGGTTAGAACTGACTACATTCTCATCTAAAGGGGCTTTAGTTGTTGCTACTATTAGTGGCTTACATTTTTCCATTGCCTCTAATTAAATTTTTCCATCATCTTCCATGGACCTTACATCGGAGAAGAATGTGGGTACTAAAAAGATTCTGAATATATGTTCTTGTGTTTGTGGAAATTCTCTTGTGAAAGGTTTTAGATTTGAATATCAACTATCTTTATAATGGGAAGGCTCTAGAACCAATGAAGAAGGCACCATAAGTTTATCAATAAGAAGGATATAAGACTTAAAATGGTGGTGGGTGAGGATGTTAAGGTCGAACATATTTTGGATATGTTAAAAAAAACCTTAAAGATCACTTCTTCGGTAGATAGATCTCCATGGAGTCCTTAAATTACTGGTTGTAGAGATATTGGAACTTGCTTATTGGATGCAACCCATCCTTTAATATGTTGACAAAAGGATGGATTTGCTTTTCATTTTGCACTGTGGAGGATGTTGAGACAATATTGGAGGGGATTGGGTTTTGGGGGCCATCATCCTATCACTTAAACCCTAACACCCAAAATTTGATCTAGATATTGAAATGGCTAATAGGGTATCCATTTGGGTAAAGTTTCAGGTTTTCCATTCGAATTATGGACAATGTATTTTTTAATAGAACCTAGTAATCATTTAGTCAAGACTAATAAGGTTGATCACTCATTCAATATGAGTCTCAGTCATACTAGTGCAAGGTTTTTAGTGGATCTAAGCCATAAGTAGAGGGATTTTTATTTCAATAGAGAAAGGATTAATTGGACCCTTTTGTTGGGTAAGCATGTGTGGTTGATGGGGGTCATTTGTCTGTGTCAGCACAAACTCCTAAAAAAAACAATGTTTGAGGCCTTAACAACCTCCTAAGCCGACCAACTCAAGGTCATATTTATTTATTTATTTACTGAAGCTCATTAAGTACACTTTGCTTCCTCTTGGCTTTATTGTTTAAGTAAATTGATAATATTTGTGTTGTTTAATTGATATTTCTAATGTACGCTAATACATCCTCTAGTGGTTTTCCTTACATACATTTGATGCATTGCATTCATATTAGTTTAAATGCTTTTGCCTTTCTCTCGGATTAAATGGCCCTCACCCATATGAAAGTGTCATGTGAAAGTGTTATATAGCTTTGGCTAGGATCAACAAATCATTTATGCAACATTGCCTAGCTTAGAATTGAGTTTTAAGAATAATCAACATCTAAGCCCATTGTTGGGTATCAGGTGCTCCAAAGGTTATCATACCATTTACCTAGATTAATTTTGTTAGGTGCTTATCAATCCATGGTCGTAAAAGTTCTAAATTTTTAAAG
Source organism: Larix kaempferi (assembly GCA_027924585.1). NCBI lineage: Eukaryota > Viridiplantae > Streptophyta > Pinopsida > Pinales > Pinaceae > Larix > Larix kaempferi. The sequence continues at coordinate 21,473,219 of BSBM01001005.1, read as the reverse complement.
ATGTGTACCCTCATTGTCTCGCTACCCTATTCTTACTTTTCAAAATACCTTGTAAGTCTTCAAGAAAGTTTGATTTTTCATTTAAAAGTTGTTTGGTTTTAAAGTGTCCCAAAAGCCTCCCATAAGATTTCGAAGTTCAACGAAAAGAGAAAGTTCTCAAGTGACAGAAAAGAAAACTTGTTTGAAAATCCCCTCCTCATGCAAAAATCATAAATGAAGAGATGATCAATTTAGTTGAAAAAGGTAATATGTAAGAATGTTTAAGAAACTTTAAAATCTAGAGGATGTAAAAAAAAATCATGGAAGCAATTGATGTATAACATAGTACGCCATTGTTAAAAATAAGGAATAGAAGGTGAATGAATATTATCTTAAAATATCATAAAAGTGGAAAATGTTAAGAAATAATTGATACCATTATATTAAAAGTAAATAAAATTGAAGATTAATCACAACACTCAAAACATTTTAATGCAGCAAAAAATAAAATAAAAAATTGTTGATGATTTTTTGGAGATGGAAGGAAAATCATCAAAAGTACAACCATATTAACCATATTAGGGTCCTCATTATTAGGAAAGTATTCCAAAAATACAATATAATGCACATCAATATCTTGAATTCCTTTGGAACAAATGGAAGAAACAATGACATTCCTGGAGTCAAAAGTCAAGAAAGAGGTATATTACAAGGCTAAACAACTGAAATGAAGTGGATCAAATAAGCATATCCTATCTAACGTCAAAATATCAAAGATTGGCACCAATAAGGATAGAATATGGATGGGTGGATAATTACATTACATGCATGTCATCACATGAGGAAAATTTGAGGAAATATTATTACCCAGTTTCATATTATTCTTTCAAGTTGGATTTTCCTTCTTCTTCTTGAATCTAGGTCCAAAAATACATATAGAATTAGACAAGGATGGTGAGTTCATCTGACTGTTGCACTCATCATCTAAAGAACAAAACCATGACATAGTACATCAAGTGGAAAAATGTGCATATAGAAGATGTACTATTTTCCATGGTGGTACTCATATAAAGTTTTGGGGCTTACATGCAAACATACATATGCCTGGCTCTAGGTGCATGTCTTCCAGGTATTCTTTAAAAGATCCACCCACCACACATTAAATATGCCATTTCTACTATGCTCTCAAGTGGTTCGCCCATGAGTGCAATGAGTGTTGACAATGCCATCAAATCAAAGCAACTCTTAATGCCATCCCATGCCTTTAAGGGGCTTCTAAATATGCTCCCTTATCAATAAAAATACAAAAAACATTAAAAGTGAAAAATGGCAAAGAAAATACATACCCATATATTCTTCTTAAAAAATGTCTTGGGACTAGAGCATTCAAGTAAAAAGGGTGTAAGAGGCAATTCTGTTGAGGCTATGGACACTTGCAAGCAATAGGGTCATGCCTGTGGCATTAGATATGGGGACCAAACATCAACATTAATCAAATTACAAATTGTTTCTTTGTGGTGTCTTACCCAAGCAAAGCATACGTGCGAATAAACTAGAATAAATAACCTTGATATCTTGACTTACATAGAATAATTGTAAGATCACCTTAATATTGTTATCTTATTTTTCAAGAATAAAAGTCTATTGATGTGGAACCCATGGAAGAGGAGGAAATTTGTTACACCAAAATATCGTCATCATGAGTTATGTATCAACTCCATGCCTTAATCCCTAAAGTCCCTTGGCTAAAACATCAAGAGAAGGGTTGTTGTCCTTCCCTTTCCACAATTTGTAGTCACCCCGATGCACCCTGCTTTCCAACAAGAAGCATCAAACCCTTGGTGATGCACTCTACACCTTAGTAGAGTGCGTCATTGACTCCATCTGCATTCACACAAGATGCGTTGATCCAATTCTGGAGCAGGTTGTCTTCCTGCAAAGTGCGTCGGAGTTGGTTAAAGTGGATAAAAGGAAGCTTCGAGTGACCTCTCAAAGCTTGGTGACATGGAGGCCTATCCCAAGATGCTAGGAAATCTGGCATTTAATCCCCTAACCTAGTGGGATGATCCCTTAGACCTATCCCCTAAATCCTCAACCTATCCTATCCATTTAGCCTTATAAATATGGACCCTCTCTCCATGGTAAAGGGGGGAACGATATAGTACTTTTATGCTAGTGAAATTTCTCTAGGTGATCCTCACTCATCCTTTCGAGGCAAACATTATACTTTGGAGGCTAGGATTGTTGGTTGTAAGTTGCAACGTTAAGGCTTGGGTTGTGACATTTCTTCCCTATGTACTTCTGATTATTACATTAATACAAGTTCTTTCCATAAGTGTTGTTGTATTGATAATACTTAGGATTTTCCTCCTTAATTGTTAATCTAGATCAATTCATTGTTCATATGCTTTTACCACTTGTTTGTTTCCACATGCTTGATAAGGTTTTGCAGCTAAATATCTAAAGAATTTGGTGCTTGGAACAACAAGGAGAAAGGAACATCTCACTTGAGGTAAACCGTCTCTTCATCTACTCTGCATTTCTATTGATCTACGAAAGTAACTAGTATTGTGTTTCTATTTGTTCTAGATCCACTTGGACTAGGGAGATCTATTTGAGTCCACTCATACAGATTGTCTGAAAACAAATCTGGCGACCATACTAGGGAAGGGATCCCATAGCTTTGATTTTATTTTGTTTTGGTTTCATTGATTTCCTTTCAATTAATTTTTAGCCTCTACATTGCCTCTCCTTCCACCAGATCTGATCAGCAGAGAGCTTCTGGTACATCTAGACTCTGATTTGGGATTTTTACTGAGTCATTTATCTTTTCATTGTTTGAGAGTTTTTCATTTTTCTTGCTTGGATCCTGCCTGACGCACCTAGGCATTTCATAGCCTGCATCACTGTAATTCTGACGCCCTTTTCCTTAGAGAAACTTGCATCACTGATGATGTCTGACAGTTTGCAGCATGTGTCGTTGATGCACTTCCCGAGTGAGTAGAGTGCATCATTGGGGCTTCCAACGCTTTGGTGTATCCTTATAGGGTGTGTCACCCTTCACCACTTAGTGCATAAATTGAAAAAATCCCAATTTGATTTTTGGATTGGTTTGCTAATATTTTTCCTTTGCTGGTGTCACTCTCGGTCTAGTTCTGTCATTTTCCTCTATTTTTGGGTCTTTTTGAGATTTGGATACATGTTTGGCCCTTTGAGTCAAAAATAGTGTTTTGCTTGCATTTTTAAGCAACACGTATTCTATTTTTGACCCATATTAAGGTTTTGACACATATTTTCCAGGCCATAAATCATGTATCCTACAGCCATTTTGACCCATATTAAGGTTTTAAGATAATTTTTGGTTTGTTTTAAAGACTTGAAAAGTGTGGGATATCCATGTCTTTTTTAGTCTCTTTTTCTTGGGTTGTGCATCTTGTTTCCTTTACATGCTGAGTTACCCAATGATTGTTGGGAAAGATTGATTCCTTGTCTCCACTTTAGTTCAAAGAGAAGCTTGATTTTGTCCCTCTTTTGCTATGTTCATGAAATTGGAAAACATAAATATTCTTCTTGCTTTAATTTGATCATTTGACATTCTTACACTCATAAGAAGAAGAAAGGCTTGTTTCATATTTGTGTGCATTTGAGTTAGACATGATTATTGAGTGTTTTTCTTTGTCTTGCATTTGATTGGAAATGTTTGTGGAATCCTTCTTTCTATAGCTTACATGCGTCTTTCTCGAGTGTAAAAAGATAGGAAACATATTAGAATTATTGCATTTGGCGTTCATAAAAATATATCTTTCATCGCTTTAGGATAGTTTTGGGTGCATGATTTTGAGTTTTTGACTTGTTTCCAACATTTTGAAAAGAGTTAAAATTGCATTTGCATAGGGCTGTGCATTTGGGAAGAAAATATATCTCTATCTCCTTCTTAAGTAGGACTTCATAGAAAATAAGACTTGCATTTTCATATAGATCAGATTTGCATCTTGTTTAAATTCCAAGTCTTCACTTCATGGATTCACTTAACCGTTCAAGATAAAATCAAGCGCTAGTTTGAGTTAAAAATTTTTAGCAACTTGTGTGTTAGGTTAGAGATGTGTTCCAGTGTCTTTAAGCATGGAATCTATTGTTATTTTCCTGCACTGCATCCCAGGGACTTGTAGTTCTTCCACATACCAATCGGTATATCTAATGGAATTTCACATACCATTGGGGATATAGAAAGGTACTTCATGTACTCGATAGTATATCAAAAGGCTCATGTCGTACGGTTGTGCATTAGACAACACCACTATGGATTTGAGCTCCCACGTACCGTGTGTATATCGGGAGACCCCATTAGGATTCTTGGAACCATCCAAGTAAACCTTTTGACCATCTTGTTGTCGCAATACATCGAGAAAAGCACTCGGGGAGATTACTACGCACGCACTGTTAGGTAGTTGGGTTATACAACCAAGGGTACAGTCTCAATTCTCCTTGGTTAGTTCTCTGAAAAAATTGGGCAAAGTATAACAGTTGGACCCTACATTATATTGCGAGTTGTGACAGCTTGACACACTCGTGAGGATCCAACTTTCACATCCCTCCTATTCACAAGTTTTCCTGTTTCTTTCAGTTTGAGTAGTGTTTCTTGTGCATGATAATTAGAAGGACTTAGAGAGTTTAGATATGGAAACCTCTTTTGGGACTACCAATCAAGAGGTCCCTTTTCAAGGGGTACCTTTTGTCTTTCCCCCAATTGGAGATATTGGTCCTCCCTTTATTGCCACTTTAAATATTATTGGATTAACTATAGGATTACCGGCATGGTTATTCAATCTGGTGATTCCAGTTGTACCCAATGTTTCAAATGTTAACTCTGCACCACGAGAGTGTCAATCCCAAACTGATCCTTCCCCTTCTTCATCAGATGCATATTCTTCTATTTCTTCTTCCTTGCATGATCAAAGCAGTAGTGTTAGTAATCAAGAGGATAAGAAGCAGAAGAAACAAAATATAAAGAAGAAGAAGGATAAGAAAGAGACCAAGCATCAACCATCTTCCTTCGATGGCACTCATTCTATTCAAACACCTCGTAGACCCAAGTTCCCTTGCAAGATTTGAAAGGGTGATCACCTTCTCAAAGATTGTCCTGGTCTTTCCAAAGTGTTAGAAGAGTGGTATAAAGCCTCCAAATAACCTATATCATCAACCTCTGGACATCATTCTGATGATACCCCATCAACTAGTGACTTTATGGTTAAGGGTTGGAAAGGTAAAGTAAAAAATCCTTGCTTATTATGCAAGGGTGTGCACCTTACTTACCTTTGTCCACACATGGATTAAGCTTTGCACTTGTTGGAATACATTACTATATCTCATAACCACCTTCCAACTGGATATCATAAGTTGTCCCTTGATCCCCCATTGGTTGATGAAGTGGTCGATCCAACTCCATCCTCGTTCGATCCCACTCTTTCTTCAAAGAGTGAAGAACAAGTAGTTCATCCCACTCTTTCTTAAAAGAGTGAATTTGAAGTGGTCAAGTCAATATCACCTCCACTTGATCCCACTCTTTCATTGGAGAATGCCTAGATTGAAGTAGTCGCCATGGCACAATATTCGTCTCATTCTATTTTTCCAGTTGAGAGTGAATTGGAAATTGCTGATGTTTTCCTAGTCAATTCAGAATGTTCTAGGCAAGGAGAAATCCTATCCATTTCCACAGGACCTCCTCCGAGTACTGAGGTCATTTCCTTTTATTGGAATAGCTTAGCAGAATCTCGTATTCCTTTAGATGTTCCTTTCTAGATATCTGTAGGAGTTTCTGATAAGGAAATATTTCTCACTATAGTTGATGACGGAGCTTCTGTTAGTAGTTTATCCTCAACCGCTTCACAAGCTATAGGTTCTCCTCAGCTTGTGCCAGTCACTGACCAGATACTGACTTTTAATAGAAGGCCTACTGGACCTTTAGGGATCCTTCCGTAGTTACCTATCACCTTAGGAGGGAAAACTGTCTGTATTGATGTTATGGTAGTCCAAGGTCCCTTGGATTTTAATCTGCTCCTTGGACGTGATTATGTCTATGCTATGAAAGTTGTAGTGTCCACACTCTTTCGAGTGATGTATCTTCCCTATGATGGTAGGGTCGTGACCATTGATCAACTTTCCTTTGTGACATTGAATTATCGCATGACTTCCATTCATCAAAACTCCCTGAACATTCCACATATATTAGTGGTTTCTTCCCCTTAGGGATGAGGGAAATGTCTCTAGCCTCTGGACATCATGCTGGAGTTACCTCCCTAGCTTTTTATGGTAGGGGGCACACTACCAACCTCTAGACATCATGTTGGATAGGACACAGTTCCCAAGAATATTTTACCTTTGGTTTCAATATTGTGTAAGAATAAAACCAACTTCACGAGCATAGTTATATTCCTGTGTCATGCTCGTTAAAAAATGAAACAAATGATCATGAGCAGAGTTCCCTTTCTGTGTCAAGATTGTTAACAAATGAAATAGGTTCCCATGAGCATATTTTCATTGTATTTCAATCTCATTAAAAAATAAAATGGGTTGTTTCAAGCACAGTTTACCTTTGGTTTCGAGCTTGTGTAAAAATGAAACCATTCCCAAGCATAGTTTACCTTTGATTTCAAGCTTGCATAAAAATGAAACCAACTTCACGAGTAGAGTTCTATTCCCACGTCAAGCTCATTAAAAAATTAAATGGATGACTATGAGCATAGTTCTATTCTCGTGTCAAGCTCGTTAAAAAATGAAACAAATCCCCTGCCCTTGAGTCGAGTTTTTTGCTAGATTTAATATCTGAACCTTCATTTCATTTGCCTATGCTATTTAATCCTATTTTTGTTCTTCCTCCCCTAGTGAATATATTCCTATTAGTAACCATGAGTTTGATTGGATGAATAAAATGAGTAGGAGAACGAAACGAAGCTTGGGGGGCGTGTCTCTAGCCTCTGGATATCATACTGGAGGTAAGCCGTCAACTTCTTATGTTGGGGGAAAACTTCCAACCTCTGGATATCATGTTGGGAAGAAACCTGCCAATACGCATTATACCAAGCATAGTTTATTTTCTGTTACAAGCTTGTTAAAAAATGAAGCAGACATCATGAGCATTCTTTTCACCTATCTTCGATCTCGTTAAAAACAGTAAGATGGTATTGAGCTTACTTTTCACTTTTTTTGTTCACTAGTTGAAACATGAAAAGTGGTTTGAGCTTACTTTTTACTTTTTTCGTGCTCTGGTTCAAATATGAAAAATATTCCAAGTGCTTTTGATACCATTGTCGTGCTCATTAAAAATTGAGTAAAAAGGTGTGTCTAACGAGTATAGGTTTATCACTTGATCTGGCCTCGCTAGACTACTTATGGAAAATGAACTATGTCGAGTTTACTTTTTCTTTGTCGTACTCAGTCACCAACCATGACAAAGTTGTCCATGGAGTCCTCTTTAAGCTCTTTTCAGACTCCCTAAATATGAAAAGATTTCCAAGCGAACTTGATTCTTTCACACTTGTAAAAGAATTTGAATGATTATCTTTCTGGTGAAATTAATGCATCATACCCATGTCCTGGGTGCTTGTTTCAAACCATACAAGGCTTTCTTCAATCTGCACACATATGACTCTGTATAATGTGTCTCAAAATCGAGTGGCTGCTCCACATACACTTCCTCTTCAACTACACCATTCAAGAAAGTTGTATTGACATCCATCTACTGTATCTTCCAATTCATCACTGCAGCCAAGGCAAGTACTGTTCTGATGGAAGTGTATCTAGATAAAGGTGCAAAATCTCTTCATAATCTATCCCTTCTTTCTGGGAGAAGCCACAAGCTACAAACCTGGCCTTGTATTTCTCTATGCTACCATATGCAGCATGCTTGATCTTATAGATCCACTTGGAAGTCACAACAGACTTCCCTTTAGGTCTTGGGACCACATCCCAAACATCATTCTTCATGATTGACTGCTATTCCTCGATCATGGCATTCTTCCATTACTGCATCCCAGATCCTGGGAACTTTAGATTCTTCAATATCTTCAATAGAAAATTTTCTTGAACTTTGTTGCTAGAACAAATGTTGTTGTCCTTGTAGGTGATTGTCCATGATCTTTCCTACAAGTCAAATTCAATTGCACGATTAGAAACTTCTCATAGTTTTTAGAACAAAATCTTACACATAAGAATATATGTCATACATTCATGCAATTATCTTAACCAATGCTTCAATACAACATTTATCCATATCCCATAACTTTCTAGATGCCTTCCATCTCTACCAGAACATTGTTAAGATTTTGCACTACTCCCAACATGTCAGCAAAGAGGTTTCATTCTAGATAAGTAGCAATGGAATGTTGTACAGTGCCATAGGCCACATACCCATTACTTTCATATTAGTAGTATCTTGTTCATTAATGCAACTTTTCTAAAATGCAAAATGTACATCCTAAATCTAGGAACATAAGTATGTACATGAATGAACAACATCATTTAAGTAATAAGAAATGAGAATTCAAATACTTATCTTTGTTTAGTTGATGGGTGGACTCCCTCTCAATCTTTGCTTCCTTGAAGGAACTACTGGAGTGTCATCCCTCTTGATCTTTGCTTCCTGGAATATCTGTCCTTGAACTTATATCCATCTTGGACCACTATGCATGCTTAAGTGTGCACTAGTGTCATCATTGTGTCATCCTCAAGATCTCATACATGATCATACATTCATTAGTATAATCTCAATACTATCAAAACATTATGATTCTAAATAATCTTAAATATGTATTGTCATGATCATTTCATACATAGGTAGTAAGCATTAGTATTCAAGGTTTCAGGGAAGACTTATTTCACTCATGCATATTCTTATTTGACCATAGGATGGTTAGTCATATCATCAATTAAAGTAAGAAACATAATATGCATAACTCCTTGATTACTTAAACTTCTAACTTCAAGAATAATCATTATCATTCATACAAAAATATAATATCCTAACATAAGGTAGGATTCTAACTTGATATAGGAAAAACGTACCTAGATTATCATGCTTGCTAGTTATGTCTAACATACCCATATAATGTCTTTTTGTTCTTCTTCAAAGACTTGTGCTAGTAACCTACATAACTCATAAGTTAACCATTGTAGAACCAAAATTATACATACCTCGTAAGTAGAGCTTATATGTGATCCATGACTATGGATGAGTCTTTGTCTTCATGTCACCATGGTCATATGTTCTTGATCTAGAAATTTCTTGATGTACCTTTCATGTTAGTGGACAACATCATCCTCATACAACACCATGGTGCATTAGTACAATCATAAGTGTCATAACCCTAATCAATGAATGTATTATATCATTCACATGCATTCATACTTTTACTAGGGTGATAATACAAGTCTAAAATTACTCAAGATTGTACTAACCTCAATAATATGAAGACAAACCTATCATAAACTTAATCATGAAACAATTTTCACAAACATACATGTATCTCTTCAAGTCATACCTGTCAGGATTACTTGTAGACTTCTTGTGTAAGGCCTTAGCCTTATCTCCCTCTGGAACTGGAATCTCTTCACTTATGTAGGTGTCCAATTCATCATCTTCTAGGATTAACCCAATCCACTTTGATTTGCTAAAATTGGATCAAGAGCTGGATTAGGGTTTGTCAGAGAAACCCTAAAAATTCAAACTTTGAATTTCAAACTTCTAATTGGATGAAAAGTTGTGCCTTGCTGAGCTAGTCAAGTTGGTATACTTCAATTTTGAAATCTCCAAAAATTTGACCCCTCAAAATTGCCTTTGAAACTTCCGGATCTTCTAGACAGGATCCCGAACTAGGGTTTGATAAATCTCGATCTTCTGCCCATCCAAAAGGTTCGATCTTGTGTTCTAAACTTTGATTTTTCTAAGGAGCTTCCAGCCGTGGTCACAGATTTCAAAAATTCAAACTTTTGCAGAAGCCCTAATTTTTCATCTTTCCGATCAAAATCTCGAACTAGGGTTTGATCAATCCCGGCCTTCTGCCCAACCAAAAAATTCGATCTTGGTCTCTAAATTTTGATTTTGATGAGGAACATTCATCCGTGGACTCCGATTCCAAAAATTCCAACTTCCTCCAAAGCCCTAAATTCCCACAGCAGTGACAAGCCAAGAATGAAGGTGCTCAGAATCCAATTCTGTTTTGATAGAAATATGCACCTTATTGTTTCTAGTCCATCTCTAAAATTACGAATTCACAGGGTCTGAAACTTCGGCGTGTGGTAACCTGATCTGTCATCTTTCCAACCCCATAGTTATGACCTCAATTGGATTCTCTGAGAGAGAGTTATGCCAAGTGTCGCAACGTGACTTGTTTATGGGATAAAACATGAGAGCGAACTTATACAGCATGCCACGTGTCACTGGTTCAACTTCGGCCTCTGAAAAACTTATCTGAGAAACTTCAGTCTGTTCTCTTACTTTCAATTTTTACAGAATTTCATTTGGAGCTTCCTAGCCCAAGTTGTGACCTTGTTTCCTAGGTCACCTGTTTATGACTGAGATGTGGAAGAGGCAGAAACCCTAGATTGTACTAATCATAAAGTAGAAAGTACAACGAATTAGACATTTTACTTCGGAGACAATGTACATGGGGATGTTATCTATGACCTGTAAAAGTTTCAGATCCTAAACCTTCGCCAAAATGGGTTTATAGAGAAAGTGCTACGATGACTGGTTTTTTCTATATCAGGCCCTAGCTTGCAATTTGTCGCAAGTGCAACAAGTCTCATAAATGCCATACCTTGACTTCCTTCAAGCTAGCTCTAATACCATGTTATTTTTTCATCATTTAATTCAATAGATTTAGGATCTTAACTAAAAGAACAACATGTACAACATATCAAGCATAAGAGACAAGAGACAAGAGACACAAAACATTTCACTGGGGAAAACCAAGAAGGTGAAAAACCACGCAACTTCCTCAGAGATAGAATAAGAATCAATACAAGGATCACCATGATCAAATCCAAGAGATATCTATCTTCAGTAGCATGCTCCTCCTCCACTTGTGCGCACTCCTCCTCTCTCCCACTAATGCGAAGTGAGTGAATGAGAGAGATGTGTAAAATGAGAGAGACACACTCTCTATTTATACACTAACTTTCACTTGACCTTTACTCAACTAGGTCTGCCCCAACTTAACCACTTAACATAATGCTGACTCGGTTGACCCCCACTAGGGTGGTCTAATAACCCTTTAACCCACATGACTCATACAGGGCCAACCCCATCAAGGTGGTCTAATAACCCATCAAGTATAAGTTACAACACTTACAATATAACTTGCGACACATGCAAGTACAACTGACGACACTTCCAATCGGAAGAATAATACATCTCTGTTGGGGATACAATAAAGTACAAATACAATATACAAGTGAATATCTTCTGAATTTACAAATACATCAACAATATAAAGCTAGCAAATGCTTCAAAATAGTACAACTAAATGTTTTCCTACAAAAACAAGGTACCCTGCTAGAAACAAGTGCCAATTTACATCATACACACCATCACTCAGTCATCATTGTCGACATGAGCATACATCTACAAAAAAGCTTAATAAAGACATGCATTAGCATTTAAAATCCCAACTTTTCCAAGGGAACACTAGATGAGATAGCAAGTTCTACTCAATTACTCTGGCAAAGAATATGCAAATGCATAAAATCATCTAGCATAGTGGCCTAACAAACAAAGCAGGGCCCTTGTGAAAAACTTGAATAGAAATCAAACTCGAAGATGCCTCCACAATGTGGGCACTCAACTCATCAATAATACAAATAGTGAACATGTAGAAAACATAATTATGATAACAACAACACAATATATAGAACATGGAAGGAAAGTTAAGGACAACTGCACCAAAAATATCCAAACCTTAAGGTTAAAACTCACCTGCAACATGCATTGATGGAAAATCAGTGAATTCATATGTTTTAAAAAAAAGATTTTATCCATATAAATGCTATTTAAAATGAAATTATATTAATGAACACAAGTGACCAAAGTATGTCACTGGAAATATAAAGTACAAGCAATAAGAGCAATGGAAGAGTGAGTGGAGCATCTAAGAAGATTAGCTTATTCTGCCTTGCCCTTGTGAAGACAGTATACACTAAAAGGATAGCTTATCCTCCATGTTTTCTACTTGTTCAGGAAGATGGGTATTTGTCATTCTATGGAAGTATGGTATCTGAATCCCTGGATGTATAGTATCCTCTTAGGTTACTACGTTGAACTCTAATGCAATTGGGGTATTTGAATTTTGAACTATATTGTAGTTATAAAGTTAACAACCATGGAAACTTCATTTCTAGTTTGTGAAAAGGAAGAGAGGACAACAATAGTTTTTTCCTATAAATTCTCTATGCTTGCCATTGACAAGGAGAAAATTTAAAAATAGAAATAGCAAAGACAGGGCATGAGAAATATGAAGTAAGTATATATTCATTGTCTGCAATCATTAAGAAATTAGTTCATCCTAAGGAGGCGTGACAGGACAGGACCCAAATCCACAGCAAAATGTAAAGAGCCAACTCCTCAAATCTACCTTTTTATTAGTGAAACTGTTATATAGAAAAGAAAAAATTAAAATGGAATCGCCCTTACCACCACTAGGGGTGATGCAGACAAGTCCAGTTATCATGCTCTGAACAGCTCCAATGACTGATGGTTTCTTGAAAAATATAACATCCAGGCAAGTCCATACAAGAAGGATGGTAGCTGCACATATGTTAGTATTCAAGACTGCCAATGTTAGTATTTAAACATTGGTAGCATAAGGGCCGCCTCCATTAAAACCTAACCAAACCATCCACAAAATTCATGCTCCAGCCAGCATAAGCAACACATTGTTGGAGGAAATCTTTCATGATCTTTAGACGATCTAGGTCCGACCTGTACTCCCCACCCACAAAATAAAACCAATCAGCATAAGCAATCCATGGTATAGACTAAAAAGAATTGATAGGCTACAAGGAGTATGAAATAATATTAACATACCTAATAAGCTGTAATGAAACCTGCAATTCCAGAAGAGAGATGGATTACATAACCACTAGAAAAATCAATGACTCTCCACTGAAAGAGGAATCCCCCTCCCCATATGATGAAACCTCCCACTGTATATGAAAAAGTGAGCGAGAGTGGCATAAAAACCATCCATGCCTTGATGTTCATTCTTCCAAGCAAAGAACCATCTAGTAGGATTAGAGTTATAGCCGCAAAAATGAACTGGAAAAACACAAGGGTAGCCATAGGAAAAAGGGCTCAAGAGCTCGTGTCTCAAAGTCTCCATTCTTATGATGGTGGATTGTTTCAGGGACTTTTGCTTGTTGGATGAGAAACTCTTGGCCAAGTGCAAGTCCTGCATTTCCCCATAATGGCAACAGCTGATTACCAAATGACATTTTATAGGCCCAGGTGACCCAACAGATCAAAATAGCTGCAAATGCATAGAGTGCCATGAATGTAGAATTGATGGCCCATTTCTTCTTCACAATTCTTCCATATAGAATGACAAGGCCTAGCATGCTTTGAATTCCTACAATGGTTGTAGCTATCATCTGCCATGCATTGTCTCCTTTATTAAGCCAATATGGTACTACCGTCCCATTCTGGTAGGCTACTGGCATCCCATCCATGGCTGCTACAAACCAAAAAACTCAAATCCAATCACCAAATTCAAAGCTCTGCACATAATCCATGAAAATACACGAAGTTAGTTGTCACATAAACACAATGCATTACAAGATTTCACGCTCTGCAAGCCCTTTCCTCTTCACACCATACCACAGGGGCTTCACCACCAGATAAAACCCTAGCCTCTGGCAGAAACATGATGCATTACAAGATTTCACGCTCTGCAAGCCCTTGCCTCTTCACACCATACCACAGGGGCTTCACCACCACAGAAAACCCTGGCCTCCAGCCGCGACGCGATTTCAATTTCCTTGCAGCGCTCTCATTGCCATTTCAGGGGACATTTGGCATCCCAAGCATATATAATATACCTTAGCATATTGTGTATTGATCTATTAAATAAAAAAACCCTAACCACCCTTAATATATACGCAATATAATATTATGGTTTTCATGTTTAATTAATACCCCCAATATGAACGAACATGGTATAATATTGACCCCCTAGTGAAGACCTCGTGGGTGGAATCCCTGAAAAAAGAGTATTTGCAAGATATTGAAAAGTTGAAGAAAGAGCATGAAGAAAGAATAACTAGTTTTGAGCACTGGGGGCATTAAGTGAAGGTGTTAGAGGAAAATATACATTCTCTAGAATCACAGTTAAAGGAGAAAAATAAATTGATGTTTGATTTGGAAGCTTTAAAAGAAGAATCACTTCTAACAAATGAAAATTTGAGAGATACCCAAAAGTGGTTCTTCATTAAGTTGAACGAGGTACAAATGTGTCATGATTATTTAGCTAAATTGTTAGATCAAGTGAAGATACAATTAGAAGAAAGGAAGGTTTCCCAATATCTATTTGATTAACTCATAGACATACATAAAAGGTACAAACAAACCCTTGAGTAAATCCCTAGGATTGATCATAGGGAGAAAGAAAAAACTCAAGTTTTATTAGATTCGTCAAAAGAATCTTGTGATGAAATAAGTGAGAATGTCCATGTGGCTACCAAATTATGTTTCAAATTACGGAATTGAATTGATGATGTATTAAAAGAATTTGGTATGCCTATGATGGAAGACTTGGGTTAGGTTGTTCCAAGCAAATTGCAGATTGCAAATGTCGACCAGGTTAGGGATAACAACAAAGAATCCATCAGTCGGCTTATTGAGATAAACAAGGGAGTCTTAAAATGTTTCCTAGTAATGTCATTCATGCTAGCTTCCATGTCCAATTCCTACATACAAAGACTTCATAAGGATTTAAAATGAGATATTACTCAGAGAATATCTATGATGGAGAATTACAAATTGAGAAAATGAAGTTTGTCCATGTTACACATATTCTTGGAGTACATGATTTATGCAGTTCATATAGGGAAACCTTGAGTTAACAATTATGTTAAGTTTGTGCATAGTAAAGAAAAAATACTATTGTATTTGTAAGTTAACTTAGTGATTAAAACTTCCCCCTAATCCTTGTTTTTAAAAGAAAGACATTCAAAGTGTAAGGGGGGGAGGACTTTTGGATCGATTAACCTCTTGTAATACTTTTATTGCAAGGAATAAAGGACATAAGGACTTGCATCCATTGAGAGAATTTGACTATGTAAAATTGAGATTTTTCCTTTAATTTCAGTTGATGTTAATTAATTATGGTGATTGTTTTGCATATGAATTCCATATGTGTATGCAATTTACTGTGGTTAATTTCTTAATGGTTGCAATCAGATGCAAAATCATTGTTTCATATTTAATGACAATTCTTTATTCATTTTTTCTATTACATTAATGATATAAGTTATTGCTCAATGTGTGAAATTCTTCGTATGGTTCAACAATACATCCATTACTCTATATCTAACCTTGTTAAGTTTTAGTTCCTAATTAGGATTATATTAATATTAGATTAAATTTGTATTTGATTATAATAGTATTTGATATATTGTATAGAAAAAGCTTGCAATTAGATATTATATTTTAGCATAGATTTTTTTTTTGTAAATAAGTCAACTATATTATATTATCATCTGTACAAAATTACAACATCCATCAGCCTGAATTTCTTTAGGGTTGTCTGATCTTTCATAGCACCAGTCTGAAACTTGACTAAATTGGCCCTAGACCCCTTCCCCGAAGGAGAAAACATGGTGTACCTTTTGAACTATTACTAACAGACAGTATCCCACTGAGACTAGTTAAGGCCACATGAGGATGACTACCCACCAGAAGACAAACCATATTGCATTGGGAAACCACCGGAAACGGACCAAGACAAAATATAAACAACAAAACAGAGAAACGATGCTACGACACTTGGGTATTGGCAAAGGGTTGAGCCTCACCTGCTTGGCCTTCATCCTCAACAATATCGTGAAAACCATTTTGATCATTAGCATTCACTAGAGCATACACCCCCATTTGCAGGAGGAAGGGAATTCTTGGCTACTTCCCAACAACATCAATATTCATGTGTAGAAGCCTGGTGTCTTAAAACAATTCTTTCCAAAACACCACAGGAATGTCATCAACCCGTTGTTCCCCCTCTCTTTCAAGTAGAACACTGCCTAATATCCCCTTAATCACCCAATACAACGTCACCGTCTTCTCGTAGATCCCCTAACAAACTCGTGACGAGACAGGGTGTTGAATCCACTGTTCAACCGTAGTTGACTCCACCAATGATGAATTTTCTAGCACCTCAGTCTAGACGCCTTGCTCAAGCGATTCCAGGTCCACCCGGATGAAGGTCGGTATGGACGCTCTGTACCTCCATGTTGCTTCTGCTACCCGCATCTGCTCACTATTAGCCCTTCTTTTCCCGTGCGCGTTTAGGCCCGCTGATGCCCAATGTGATCCATGGCTCCATGTTCAGGCACCCAGAGCACAAACCACCACCTAGAGACGTTAAACCATACAGCTTCTCCACCCTTCACAATAACTAGCTTCGGTGTCGCACGATGATTAAAAACCATGCCGAGGAGGCCTGCGTATCCAGTAAATTCTTGAACAACAACTCCCATAATAACCGATCTAACATCCCCACTAGTTTCCATCAAGTGACATGTCCTGCACCTTGTCATCTCCCATCTGTTAATCGTACCTCCCCTCACATTCTCCATTAAATTCTATTGCTTCCTCGCACACGCGCCCCGGGAGAGGGCCCTCCCTTTACCATCTCGTCTACACCCATATTCCTTGCCACATGTGGCCATTAATGCATGCATCTATATTGTGGTGGGCATGAGTGCACCATGTGCCTCATCCGCCAACACATATCTCCTTCGACCTTCACCTGCATTTAGGGTAGATTTTAGCATAGATTAGAATACCTATTAGTTTAGATTTATAGAAAAGGACATCATTGTTAAAATTTAAGTGCCAACTGGGACTACATTTCGGTTGGATATTGCTATTCCAAACGCGAGTGAGGCTGATTGGGACTTTCCTTGGGATTTCTCTCTTATTGTTGAATTAGATCATTTTGTCCCATCAACAAGTCCCGTGATTCAACCTTTGTACCAACATAGATTAGTTGGGGTACATATAACAAATTGGCATTCAAGTTTGGTACATAATACACGTCAATGAACACACTATTATTATATTCATTCCTACCACAACCAACAAAAATAAGTACATAATCTCACCTATAAAAAAATATTTATTCTTATGTAGCTTACCTGAAGAAAAAATTATTCTAATGTAGCTTACTTAATGAAGAAATAAATAATCATCCTTCTCCATATGATGGGTACAACTAGAGTTGATTACCTACTCGCTTTTAGAAGCGTGACCATGCAATGCCTAAGGATTTCCATAATTGAAAAGGTATAGTTATCTCCCTTACCTTCTGAAAGTCAATGTTTCAAGTTAGTTAGTTGACTAGTTGAGACCTTGACTTCAAGCTTCTTAACCTTATTCTCAAGATCTTGTCTTCTTCTAGCAAGTCTTCTCTATAGGTCTTTTTTTTTCCATGATATCGATGAGTGTTCTTCTTCTTACATTTCTTATTCAATAATTTATGTGGGTGGTTTGGTCGACACAATCCCCATCATAGTAACCTCCATGATCTTTTTCCTAATTGTATCCTTGACCTCTTTCTCTATAGTTCTATTGATGTTTTCCCTTAAGGATATGGGCATGTTTCTTATTCTCAAGTTAACCTTCATCAAACAAATTTTCTTGTACCCTAATTTGCAAACCATAAAAGGAATCAAAATGTATCATCCTCAATTCCAAGTAGCATGAAATATCAAACAAAAAACATCATAGGGTGTCTTCATATTCATCCAAAACAATT
The DNA here is from genome assembly GCA_027924585.1 of Larix kaempferi. Classification (NCBI taxonomy): domain Eukaryota; kingdom Viridiplantae; phylum Streptophyta; class Pinopsida; order Pinales; family Pinaceae; genus Larix; species Larix kaempferi. Next base: position 21,455,220 of record BSBM01001005.1, on the reverse strand, counting down.
CCATAAGTTGACCGGCTTTCTTCCAAAAATCCTTTCCATATTCACCTAATTTCAATTGTAGCTAATGTTCACATGAGCCAAATAATTTTCGATCCCATCAAAGGAGAGAGGATTAAAAGATATCAATTCTTTCTCAATCTACATAACAAAACACTCATCACTCTTGTTGAATAAAGTCTTCAATTTCTTATAGAATTTATTTTAACAGTCAATCTCGCATGTATGGAGTGGATTTCCTTGAATATGTAAATCATCATGACTCGTATACCCTTGTCCTTCTTCCCATTAATAATGCACTTCTCATCTTCATCCTTAGGACTTGAAACCATAGTTTTTGTAAACTACCAAAGCACTTTATTATTTAATAGTATTTTCATATCTTGTGCCTACATGCCATAGTTATGGCTATTGAGAGCGACAAGTTCTTGCTTAGATTTCATAATAACTCTACAATACCTTAATCCAATCTGTAGGTCAAAACCTTAGCCAATCTACTAGAGAGATTGACTTGACAAGGCCACATATACAAGTGATAGCCTCCAAAGCAACATGTAGACAACATGTTGGGTCTCAAATCAACAACTTTGATACCATGTCCAACAACCATGGAATTGCAAAAGTGAAGATCAATGAATTTCGAGAAGAAGTGGTGTCGACAAACATCGGTATGGCATTGAAGCACAAGTGATCATAGTTCAACATATGGAATGAATAATCAATCTATCATATCATCTAGTGATACACCGATCCATAAGATCATCTATATATAACCAAAAACATAACTAACTCCCATAAGATAAGGACGACAATCAACTTTTATCACCTTAGGAATGCCCAAATATCCATCTTTTGTACCTCAACCCACAACTAGATAGTGCTAGTTTACCTAATCAAGACCATTGTTGGTCAATTTGACTAGTCAACTACCTAATTGGCCTTCAACTATTGACATAATTACAATGATTGAGAGATGGGATGAACCCAATTTTCCAACAATTATAACCCTAATTGATTTTTCAATGATCCTGGTCGGTTTTGAGTTGGGTAGAACCATTGGGGGCATGAATTCACCATGCATGGGACTTGGATCATGGTGGAACTTTAATCATGCATAAAATTTATATAGGATTCTTGTCAAATTTGTGCTTGGAAAGTGGTTTCTTTTGCTACAAAATTAGCTTACTAAGTTAATATATCAATGTTACACATATGGGCATGAAATCCTTATATATGAATATTTTTGGGCTTGTTGGGAGTTCTATGAATCATTATGTATCTTATCATTATCACTATTTTTAGGAGTTGTGTTCCACAATTACATTCAAAATATTTAATATTTATTATTAGGTCATAACAAAAACAAAAAAAGATTTAACTAAGATATTCCCATAAAGGAACAAACTTTTGATATCCTTACCATGCCATTAGGTAAGTACATATCAAGAAGTTCATAACAACTTTTAAAAATGTGGTAAATAAGGTAACCATTAAAGTTAAAGACTAGTGTTGGAGTTATTGCGCATAGAGTATAAAGGTACATATACAACACTAGTAAATGTTAATCTTAAAATGTGTTTTTAGTATTTTTTATATTTCTTATTTTAGTTTTTTTTTGGTAGAAAAAAGTCGTAACTTGTTATTTCTTTTCGAAATCAAAGTTACAAAATGATACAGAACAGAGTTACAACACTTCTAGTATTGTATTGACTGGAGCCAAAAAAAGACTGATCCCCCATATAGTAATCAACTTGTTTCAAATTATCCTGCTATTTCACATATCCTATGCGTAACCCAAAAATTACTACATGGCTCGGATATAACAAAAACAAGAGACAAAATAATATTATCGCACAGTATTCATCAACCAAAAACAGAGTTAAAACTAAAAAGTGTCATTGTCAACAATAAAGTCTTCAATGAGTTTCTGAAAATTTATAATTCGGATGCCAATATTTATTATTTTAATACTTATTATATTTTGATTAAAATGAATCTATATCAACAACTACATGATATCCGTCCTAACTTTATATTAATAAATATTGTTATATATTTTATTATTATTTATATCCTTATTTGACAAACTAACCAATATTTTTTAAAAACAACATAACCAACTTGAAATTAGTATTACTACATTTCTTTAAAGGTATCATGGAATGATAATGTTTTGCATAATGTATGGAAAAGATAGTCTATTGCCTTTGAATATAGCCCACCACTATTTTGTAAGGGTGGTTATTAGTATTACTACATCTTTTTAAATATATCATGGAATGAGAATGTTTTGCATACACTATGTAAGAGATAGTGTATTGCCTTTGTTATTTGTTGAGTAATTATTTAAAGTGTTAAACCTATTTTTCTCTTAATCTTTTATTTAATTTTTTATTGTATTTAAGATTAGTATTTATTATTAAATATGTTATTTTTTCTTTTTATTGAAATTTAAAAAAAAATAATAATAATTATATTATTAAAATTGAAATTTTTTATAATTTATTTATTTTATTTTTTATTTAATATAAAATAAACAAATTATATGAAAAAAATAAAAAATAAAAAAATATTTTTGATAAGCAAAATGTTTCACTTTACCAAATGACATTGTCTTTTGACAAGTGATGAACATTTTGTTCATCAATATACAATAATACTAAATCATATTAAAAGACGATGTCTTCTTAAAGTGACTACCAATAATAAATGCTGGCATTTGAAAAACATATTTTTGTACTTGAATAATTACTTTAATTCATATTCTTTAAATTTTATCCAATTCATATTCTTCAAATTTTAGAATCATCAGTCATAATCTTTAAATTCTATTTAATTTATATTTTTCGAATTCTAGAATGATCAATTTGAGGAAAAAAGTCCAAATAAATATAAAATTCTTAAATTCTTATATAATCTTATGCAAGATTAGAATTTAAAAAGATTTTACGAAATTGTTTTGATTGTTTTAATAATATAATATTATGGTGTCCTTTGCTCCTCCCAACTCTTTGAGAACTATGCTTGACAAAGCCAAGAACCCTATCGATCTCAAAAACCAAAAAGGTGTATACAAAACTCCTTGCTCATGTGGCCAAGCCTACATAGGTAAGATTGGTAGATCAATCGCAATTAGATTAAAGGAACATAGCGCAAACCTAAGACATGAAATAATAAAGAACTTGGCCATGGCTGAACATGTTCATAACACAAAACATCATATTTGCTTAGAAAACTCTAAGGTCTTAGCCATTGTTCCTCAATATCACAAAAAAAAAACTCACACAACAATAGAAATAGAGAAATGTAGAAGAAATTTCAACCGGGATGATGGCTTCAAATTAAAAGAAGCTTAGAAACCTGTAATTCATAAACTCAAAACAAGTTAAGTTTAATAAATCCAACAAGACATGCATTTATGAAACAACTAAATTGCAACTTAAATAAATAAACATAATAATAAAATAGATAAATAACACACACTTTAATTTGCCATTGATTTTATAAATGATCCTAATACTTTACTAAAAACTAATAATCAAATTATTTAATTTAACTAAAAACCTTGAATTTAACATTATTACTTAACTTTTTAATTATAAATAATTTTATACTAAAAATTTCTTTAAAAATTAAAGTTTTTGTTAAAATACTTTTCCTCATCAAACAAAAAAAATTTAATAAAAAATTGTTAAAACACAATAACTTAAAAATTTATTATAATACTATACATTATAAATAAGTTTTTATAAAAAATTCAAAAAAACTAAAACTTATGCTATTTTAATATGTATTACAAAATTTTTAAAAATAAATTAAAAAAATAATAATAATAATAATTAGATTTTTTAACACTTTAGATAATTAAATCATAATTAATTTAAAAGCAATAATCCACTTATGTTAAACTTAAATAAAATTTTTAAAATAATAAAAAATAATTTTTTTTTTAATTATTAAATTGTTTTAAATAATCATGTTAAAACTCTAAAAAACACAAAACGAACATATTCTTATTAAAACTAAAAAAAATTTTAAACCTAAAAAACTAAACAAACAATATTTATTCTTTATTCACCCGTATTAAAAAAGTGAGATTCTCTCCTAGAAATGAACCTGCTTAATAAATTTGAAACTATCGATTTCAAAAACTCTTCCGCAGACTTCCTTTCATCATCAATATAATCTTATTTAAGATTTATTTTTTTATTCTTATTTTTATGATCTTGACCTTATTTGACAAATACCTCATTTGAGGAAGAAAAACACATAATAATGAGAATTTTGCCTAATTATAAACAATCTTATGATGACGATGATTACCATATTCCTCAGCATTAATAAGCCCTTGTGCGAATGATTGCCACGACATACCAAAACTGTTGAACAGTGTTATTGTGTTTAGACCATGTAAGGTGGTGCTGTTCAACTTCATTCATTCTTGCCGAGAAGCTAAGTTGCCTGTATGTAAATATAACTATAGATTTCATATTCTTTTCTCTCCTCAATCTTCTACAGTGAAGCTAATTTGCAGAAACAGAGTGTCAACTTTTCTCTCCTCAATCTTCTACAGTCAAGCTAATATGCAGAAACAGAGTGTCAACCTCAAGGCAATCTCAAGAACATGACTAATATTCTTAAAAGCAAATTATACAGCTAGAAAAGAAAGAGACTTTGTTTTTCCTTTGAAACATTTTTTTCCTTTAAATTATTTGTAATGACAGAAGCCATTTCCAACAAATTTCAGTAGGATGGTAGATAAAACAAATTTTAAAAGCAAGCCATGCTCAATTCAAAGAAGCATCTACATTTTCAAGGGAATTTCAAAAATCCTTGAAATAAGGTAAGGAAAGAGCAGAGTGATAAGGCCAAATACAGATATGTTAACATTCAGTGACTTCAGAAAGGAAAATACAAATGCTCTTTTGCCAGGAGTAAACCAGAGGTACAAGTAGCAAAAAGAGCAGCGGAATTACCAAACTGAAAACAAGTTTGAAAAATTCAGATTGAAAGCTTGCAAATATCAATTTATGAAAGGAAAGGGTATCTGCCAAGTGCCTAGTTTCCTACAGAAGACTAAAGCAGAACCGAGAATAAGAATCAAAATTCCTAATTTAATGCAAGTAAAGGCCAGAAATTTGAAAAATTAACTCTTGTGCAGCAACCTTGATCCATTTCAAAAGTAAATTCTGAGCCTTCAATAGCAGAGAGGAGTAAACCCTGACAGAGACTATATGGGTAGTCAAGTTTGCACAGAATTGTAGTGAGTTGCTTCCACAAGAGTTGGCAAGAAAACAGCTTGAAATGAATACACTGGTCAGTAAAAAAAATGGAACACAGTCCATGGATGAATAGACCCTTCATGAAAAGGGATGCTTGGTCAAGAAAAAAGATGGAACACAGTCCATGGATGAATAGAGACCCTTCATGAAAAGGGATGCTTGGAATGGGATTAGTAATTATCCATGTTTTTGTTTTAAGCTACACTAAAAATTTGTTCAAATTTCATATATTTATTATTTCCACAATGAATACTGGATTACACTTGTTCCTCTCATGTTTGAAAAATAAAACTCGTGTTGTAATTGATGTAGATGCAATAACAAATTGTAAATTTAATAAAACATTGAATTTCCTTTTTGCTTTTCTACATACAGTTCATTAGATGTTGATTGTGTTTTTCTTAGTCATGGAAAGTAATCAGTGAAATCGGAAAACAAAGAAGCCTTGGAAAGTCTGCTCCTCTCTTGATTGTCATTTAATTTATATTGGTAAAAATCAGTAAAAATAAATGTATCCCATAAAATAATTATATAATTACAAATTGTGTCAATAAAATTAAATGAAAATATTCAATCTAAATACAATGTGTGAGTGTTAAAGCAACTTCTAAATCAATACTGAATCGAATACTAAGTGTTTTAGCTAAAAGCTAAAACTCTAACCAAGAAAAGATATAAAAGGAGGTGCAAGTACAAGTAAGTCTCATTGCTAAATAGAGGACAGGATGCCAAGGCCCGTTGGAGGAGCTGGAACTGGCTGCCAACGACGAGAAAAACTCAGAGTTGGGCTCTATTTACAGTTTAATCTGTTCATGTTGAGTTTCTTGGAGGTTTGCAGACATTGAGCAAGTAAAGCTGTTAGGAGAAAGAACAGCTAAAAATGTTGCAGGGATACTCTGCACCAGGTTGCTCAGTTTGAACAGATTTTTGGGTTTTGCTTGCCTTGAGTGGAGCTCTCGAGAGATAGAATAGCCAAGAAGAAAAAATGTGCATGAAATTATCGATTCAACCCAATATCTGTGTTTATTTTGTTGTTTGAATGGGTGTTTCTTTCTGTTGCCTATTGCCTCTGTCTGTAATACGGTATGGGTTCTGTAAACATTACCTGCATATCAGATCAGTGTCACCATTTGGCACTAAAGACCTTGCTAAGTCTGCTCCCTGCTATTTTACTAAGAATCTTCTTTGCTCCACCCACTTCCATATCTGCGAGTTTCTCAAGGTGTAGGCAAGCTCCTGTAGATGCGATCTTCCTCCTGCCACTGTTGCTGTGGGAGAGGGCCAACAGTGCCGAAATGGGGACTGCCTTGGCCACTGTTTCATTTTGGGGATCTAATAACTGCACCAGACAAGACACATTCTCATCATCTTTGATGAATTCTTTTCTGTTGCTCTCCACAACAAATAGACTGGAGAGTGCCCGTGCAGCAGTTTCCTGAGAGAAGCTTGGTTTGCCATCCAACATCTTTGCAAGCAGACCAACGCACCCTGCCTCTCCCAGTGCTCTCTTTGACTCTTCTGCCAGTGATAGATTGCAGATGACCGAGGCTGCCAACGCTTGAATTGCAGAAGACTCATTTTGGAGAAGAACTGTAAGCTGCTTAACAAATCGAGAGGACAACAAAAGGCTTGTAGAGCAGATGGATGCAGAGAGTTTGTGGATTGCCCTCAGTGCAATCTCTTGGACCTGGGGACTTGGTGCTGTTTCCAACAACATAACAAGGGATTCAACCCCACCTTCTCTGCAGATAATCTGTCTCAAATTTTCATGACTGGCAGCCAACAAATGCAAACATTCTGCAGAAGATTCCTGTGCAGCGGGTGTACCAGAAATCACAAGATTAATTAAAACTGGGATTGCTCCCTCCTCTGCCATGAGACCTCTTATGTCTTCCACATAGGCCAAGTTCCTCAACACTGCTGACCCAATAGCCTGCAACTCTAAAGACCCACTTCGACAGATTTTGACGAGAGCCGAGAGCCCACCATTTGAACAAACCGCCCATGCATTCTCCTCATCTATCTGAATTAATTCCAGATTCACAATAGTCAATCCCAGCAGAGCCTCGGCAGCCTTCTCCTTGCCCACAGAAGTTCCAGATTCCAACAACCTAATCAATGGTGCTACAATACTAACACACTCTCCAATAAGACAAGCCTTGCAGACCTCCGACTGTACGAGAATCGAAACCGCAACTGCCGAATATTCTCTGATAGTTACAATATTCGAATCCAGCAAATGCACCAAGTATCCAATTTCTACCCCTCCATCCGCCACAGTGATGATATTCTTATCGTCCTCTTGAAGAAGTTGTAGGAGTGAAATCAAGGCCTTCTCTTTTACTTGGGGATTACCAATCTGAAGCCTTGCAAACAGATCCTTGACGAAGAAGGCCACATAGTCCCTGTTACCCTCAGTGCTTGCAGCCCTCGACACTACAATGGCATTACTGGATTCTCTCAACACTCCACTCTTTATCAGAATATCCAAATCGCGCTGGTGAAGATTTAATTTGTTAACAACTACGTCCAGGTCGCTCTGCATCAAAAGTTTCCCGCTGTACGAAAGCTCTCTGCATCTCTTTGCATGTTCTCTCGCCTCTTTCAGAGTTAATACAACATTGAACAGAAGCTCCTTCAATAACAAATTCTCGGCCCAATAACACGAAAACTCTGTAGTAATGCTGTTTATGGTCCGATTCAGAACTTCCAGCTTCGTTCTGATCGTTTGCCATCTACCCGAAAAGACCTTAGTCGAACAGGCCTCCTCAATGAGCAGTGGAATCAGTTCTTGGGCTGTTCCTGCGCATTCTTGTGGATCATTATTATCATTCTCATTAATCCCTCCCTCCATCTTCTTCTACCAATAAGGGGAATCGTTCTCAGCAATGGCGTGTAGGAAGTAGAATATGAGAATCATGGAAGGAAATGGGATTTGTTTTGACGATTTCCAAGGACTCTCTCATAGGGAGAGGAGTCGCAGGCACAATGCATGGAATAATGACCCACACGTTCCCGTTGTCTCTTTCGACGTCGCAATTTATTTCATTTCCTCTAAAAATACCAATCAGAAAACCATTTCCATCATCAATCTCAGATGAATCTGATTACCTGCATACAATCCGGTGATCTCGGATGAAATCTTGGCCTCTTTTTCCAATGGGCTCGATCCATGGCCAACCACTGTTACGTATTTTCCTCCCCCGCGTAAATTTGATTTTAACGTGAAATTGAGTCAGTGGTGCCAGAAAGTCCAAGCAGAATCGTGAGAGGACCAGAACTCTCTGGTACAGATCTCTAAATTAACATGATTCAACGGATTGAGCAGGTGAAAATGTAATATTTGCCGAGTACATCCGTTGACATTTGATTAACACAATAAATTGTAAAAATTAAAAGGTCAACATAGCCAGCAACCACATGTTGTTAATCCGTGCGTAGGTAACCCTCCAACTAAACAAGACAAAGAAAAAACTGACCTAAGCAGGAAGTCAAAAGGTGGGCTACTTTTTCAAGCGGACTCTTCTTTTCACGCCCTCCCAATTGTCCGTTGTATCAGTAATGTGTTAAGCTAGTGTTCGAATTTTACTACGATGAAGCTATAAGCTATAGTTTTTAAATTTCACAATATACATCAAATTTGATATATTTATTTGTAGTTATTTTTATTGGTATACACTTATATGTTGAGTTTTAAATGATGTTATAGATAAAGTTTTACAAATAATGTAAAATAAAATATAAGAAACAATTAGATTTTATATTTATATAAAGTATTTTAAAGTACTATAAGATAGTGTATCACATTATATATATATATATATATATATATAAATATAAATAAAACAAGAGTTGTATGTGGCAATGTTCGTGAGAGAGTATGAAAATAGAATTTGCAAATGCAGTTTCATGACATAGAGAGAAAGCATTGTGTCAAAAAAAACTTCAAAACTTAAGTAAAATAAAAAAGCAATAACAACGGAAAACGATATGGTATTTTTGCCACATTTGTATATAGATATATACGGTTGACTAGATGTCTATAGGTATGTAAAGCTGACTAGGATACAACGGTTGGTGCATTATATAAAGCTTCAAAGCAATTGATTCAGATATATATATACAGTCGACTAGATGTGTTAAGCTGACGAGGAGAAGGGGTTTGTGCATTGTATAAAGCTTCGGTTGATGTACGTTGATGGGTGATCTAACTTAGAAAAGCTTCCAAGTATGAAAACATTAGTATCTTTAGAAATGTTGTAGGGTTGTGACTGTCCATCAGTTGAACTGGATTACCCCATGGGTTCCCAAGATGTAGTGGAAGACTTTGACTATGGAATAGAAAATGCAAAATAGAGCAGCGAAAACTTCTTTTCCTTTGAAAAGAAGTTCCAAGGAGCATTCCTGTACCACAAAATGTGGAGAAAATACATAAAAAAATTCCAACATACTATTGGATTTGAGTTTTGAGTGGCATTGCCTGTGACATAGCAAGAAAAAACTCACTCTAGCACCTTGACTCGCTCTAACGCCACATCACTCTCGAGCACCCACTATGACTGTTGGGATTAGCAAGCAATTCACACCAGTCTTCAAAATCCTTAGGATTAAAGTCCAAGTGCATCACGCATTGTTTGTGATAGAGAAGGCCATGCAAATGAGAGAAGGCATAAACTTAGATTATCATTCTTTCCCAAACGTTGTTTTGTTTTACAATTCAATAAGCGATTACATGATGTTACATAGCCCAATTCAAGGGAAACCTCTCCATCTCTCACGTTGTTGAAGGAAATTGCATCGAATGTCGTGGAGATTCCCTTGTCCAAAGCAACTGGCTTCGAGCCATCACCACCCGAGGGACACCAAGGTTGGTGCCAAAATAGTTATAGTAACATTTAAACTTCCTAGAGAAAGGACTTACTCCAAAATTATCTATAGTAATAAGAAAATTCGAAATGGATATTGTATTCTTACAAGGACGTATTCTTATATATTTTCATAGTAGTAAACAAAGCATAGTGTTAGAATATGATTACCTTCCGTGCTCTCTACTTTAATTTCATTTTCTTTTCCGATTTTCTTAGACCGGATATGAGGAGTGTTTGTTGGTTCCTTATCGCATTTACCAATGACATTATTTAGCTCTCTGACATTACCAGAATAACAACAAAATCAATGCACCCTGGCGATGGATTTCCAATACATCTCTAGAGTAGCCTTTCATGAACCGGATATTCCAATAAGTTGAGAAGACCTCCAATTCCTACCAACACACAAAATGCCCATGAAATTAAGAGCACAAAAATATGGAATGAACCTTATTCACCATTCATGCATCATGACCAACACAAATACTAGAGGAATGTATTAATGAAAGGAAGGTCATCGATGTTCACACTCACAACACAATAAGCAAAATCATTAATGCCACTCATCAAGGCCATTAGTGTTTGAAAGGTGAAGCGATTTCCATCGAGATGTTTCCAACCAAAGAAGGTTAACGAGAATGAGATGAAGGATGAGTACGGGGATGTGATGTCATTTACATGGCATGTGATACTGACAAATTGGTAGTAAAAGCATCATGTCTTTGTTCATGTGCATATTGGTGTTATTGGCGCTGCTCAGGCAAGCTATAATCAACAAGCCATTAATTATTTAGAACCAACAACAATATACGTGCAAGCATCTAGTAAATCAAGTTAGCTTGATGATCAAGTTAGACGATGGATGGTGCCTATATTGAAAGGACGTTGTGACTTAAACTAAATCAACAATATTTATGACATTAAACATGCATAAGTCCAAACACTGTACAAAAGTGAAATTCAACGATATTGTTTGCATTCAGGTGTCACAACCATCGAAGTAGGTCATGAGTTAATATAATTTAAATTGTAGAGAAAAAAAAACCTAATGGGTAGCCTACGCATTTATACATAAAAGTGCCAACATAAAAACAAGTCTATCAATCATTAAAAAAAAAGCTAAAGCTCAGATAGGAGTAATTTTAATTAAATTGAAATTCAACAAAAATTATTGGTCATGTGCCTTACAGGAGACATGGAAAATACATTGTTCTTATATGTAGTTGGAAAGCCCGTTAATAGAAAACCAGTTAGCAGTCAGGGAATTACATTGTAACCCCATATTTGAGTTACAAATAAATCAGGGAAAGGCTCAATAGGCTATTAGTATGGCTATAATTACTCCGCAAGCACTCACCCACATACCTATAACCATCGTAACCACAGGAGAGTAGAATAAAAACGCCCAACACATTGGCAGATGGAAAAAGTCATCACACCGCGGGAACTATAAAATACAATAACGTAGAAGAGTTAGTGATGATATTGAGGAAAAATAACTTCACTATAGTAAAAAAAAATTCTAACCTTCAAATCTTACTAGATGCCCCTTGCATATGGATGGTTGTTGAACCAAGAACCTGGGAAGAAAACTCCTTCCACGTCAAACCCCATATCAGTATTCAAATCAAAGTTAAAGAAATGAATGAAGTACATGAATGAGAACAATATTATTTCATAACCAAAACAATGATAAGGAAAAACATGTTGTAGACTAAGAAATGGCATACCGGTGAATTTATGTAAGAGGCCTACATTACCATCACTCTAGTTCAAGAGCCAAGCTACACTATTATTAATTTCTTACAGTAAGCTTGCCTTATGACCCGAATACTATATATTCTATGAGCCAAAACCATACTCAGAAGCCCTAGCAATTGGATTCCTTGCTCACGCAGACGAGAAAGACTCCTTCAAGAAGTCTCCAAGCCAAAAAAAGGATTTGATACTATGCCAAATCTTGATTATAGCTAAAACGATTGGAAACTAGTGTGAAGTAAATAGCTAAGTACCATATGGAAAATGTCAAATTGGCTAAGTGACATGTCATCAACCTCACAAACTCGCATTACTGCCATGACCAGATGCAAATAAATGCACTGTCCCTGGCATCGAATTTGATGTGATATGCACATATCCCAATATGCATTGAATCCCCTGTCCTCTCTAATTGTACCAGTGAGACAGGTGTCACTTGGTATGCTTACTACAACCTCCAAAGCACCCGATCAAACCTAGACATTGGAAAAAACTTGACCATCGCAAAAATTTGCTTCACCGACCATCTAATATGTGCAAAATCATTGCGATATTTCACACAAACATAATAATATGTGCAAAATAGTTGCAATATGTTACACTAACATAATAAGTTTCATAATTTAAGAGAGGAAGCTCGAAAAGAGGAGCATATTCATCTTGTAAATTTTATTAATAGAAAAAATTACTCATCGATGTTAAAATAAATCAAATTTGTTAAATAATGTAAAAACACATACCAAGTCTTCTCTTCCATCAACAACTAAGCATTCTTCTAAACACAAGTTTCCTCTTTTGTCAAAGAAGTTTCGTTTATATTGTCAAAGAAGTTTCCTCTATTGTTCAACTTCATAATTAAAAAAATAAGTCGTTCAACTTCATAACAATACAAATGAACACGTGTTTACTATCTAGTTTGAGTGATTTGTTTTTTTAATATTAAAATAAAAGAAAAAGAAAAAATTCACACAACTTTAAAATTAAAAAATTAATAATAATGAATAATCTTTTCAAAATGTGCTTTTATCCTCAACCACTAGTTGAGTTGGTTGGGTCTCAGTTGCCAAGTCGTTTCCAAGTCAAAGGTAGGGGGTTCAATTCCTGAGCCCATTGAGATCTGGCTCCTCCGTTGGGTAAATGATTCATCGGAGTTAGTGGTGGCTCCTCAGCTAACCCATGATATGCTCAAAAGAAAAAAAGAGAAAAGTGCCTTTATTTTCTGAAATCATATACAAAGGTTCGATATTAGCAAAGGTATATTTTGAAATTCCAATTTAATGTGGGTGTATGTAGGGCATTCTAAGAGAAAAAAAATTTCATCTTCAACAAGATGATAGTTGACCTACTACCTTTAAAAAATTGTCTAATGTCTTGTTTCACTATAGAGTTCATGAGAGTTTCTTCTTATTTTAGCCATGTTGATTTTCTTATTTATACTGGTTAAAACAAAAAAGATGTAATTTCCTTTTAGATTATGGTTGATCGCCTCTTATAGTCAAGAGAAGAGGAGCAGAACTGCATTAGTTGGATTTGTGTCTCTCAACATTTCGAGCCAGCTAGATGGGCTCATCATCAGGAGAAAGGGCTCTGAAGAGAAAAGTAGCTAAACAGAAGGTTACTAAATAGGCTTAATAAATAGGTTGCAAAATTGAGTCCATGTTCCAACAATTTGAATTATTATGGTTCCAAAGTAAGTTGAGGTAGAGAGATTCACCACACAAAATTTCCTCACACTCAAGCATTTTTTTACGCTTTAAATCTCCTTTTTCAAGCATAGAAGAATCTCTTTTTTCAAGCATAAAATCTCCTTTTTATTAACCTTCTTTTTAGTTGTTTTTCTCTTGAGAGCCCTTTCTCCTAATGATGAACCCATCTAGCTGGCTTGAAACGTCGAGAAACACAAATCCAAGTAACGCATTTCTCCTCCTCTTCTTTGGATATTCTACTGCATAATCCATCATGAACAACACCTCTTACAGTAAACATAATTCACAAAATAAATATTTACAAATTTATAGTACAAAAAATCATCATGTTTTTGAAAAAAAAATTAATTAAATTTTGACCATAAATAATATTTAAAATGCATATTTTATATCATTGTGGCACATGAAGCTCATTATCGTGTATATTGGAGATAAAAATAAATTTTAACTATTACATGAATTTTTTTATTATAAAAAATGACATAAAAAACAAAATGATGTTTCAGAATAGATGTTTCATTCTTATGAACTCTAATGTTTTTTTCAAAAGAAATAAAAATGGTAACTTGTTATTCTTCAATGGAATCAAAGTCACATAAACTATTTCTCAAAAAGGCTTTAAATTCTATAGATCTTTCTCCTCACTCTAGCAAAGTTCCATGACAAAGCTTCAATCAATTTTTCAGACATAACATCTTCACTAAATTGCACTCATACATCAAAACTACATAGCCTTCAAAAGTGACATAAACATAAAGAAAGAAGCTTAAATAATCTAAAAGGCATTTACAGTTCTAGCATCCACTATCTTTCCATCGATGACCTCCTCAAAGTGCAGAAGACCATCCATTACTCCCATGACCTTTTATGAAATCCAATCAGCCTTACAATTGAATCCCGGAAAATGTGAGAGAAAGTGACATAAGAAAAGCTTTTCTTTAATTCCATTACTCTATTTTTCCATTGGCTAAGATGTAGCACGTGAAGCATAGAGTCTCCTGCTACCTAATCGATCACAACTTTGGAATCCAATGTTATATGAACATCAAGTATACCTCTTTTTCTGATAAGTCAAAGAAGCCCCCATAAAGCAACGAGTTCAACTTTAGTATTAGTTCCATTTCCTGCACCCATCCAAAAGTTTATAGTGTGGTCCTTTTTAATCATCAAAACCATACCATCCCTGCACACACCATCCTTCACTGTACCATCAAAATATCCATAGGAAATGTCATCGGTTAGCTAAGGAGGTATAAGGATTCTATCTCTCTTTTGTCTTTCTTCGTTAAAATGTTCAAAGATGCAACTGAATATCCATGAGCAGACAGAAAAAACTATAGGTTTAATCTCTTCAAAAATATATTTATTTCTTGCCTTCCAAACATCCCACATAGTGAACAATGGAATTTCCTTCTATTTAACCTTTTTATGAAACCAACCATACAAAAAGTCCTAAAAATTTGATGATCCCCATTCATCCTAAAGATTTATCATCCTTCTAACTTCATTCCAAACAAACTCTAACAAAGGAACACTAAACAAACATATGGGAAATTGTTTCCTCTTCAACCTTACATAATACACATATTCCCATCCCGTAGAAACCTTCTTGAGGAGGTTGTTCATTATAAGAATCTTATTTTCAATGGAGAGCCAAACAAATCATTAAATTTTTAAAGGAATTCTCCATTTCCATAAATATTATTCCCACCATTTTGGAAGAGACTTCACCTGGTCAGTAGAAGTTTCCTCTTTTGTCAAAGAAGTTTCCTTTATATTGTCCAAGAAGTTTCCTCTATTGTTCAACTTCATAATTAAAAAAATAAGTCGTTCAACTTCATAGCAATACAAATGAACACGTGTTTACTATCTAGTTTGAGTGATTTGTTTTTTTAATATTAAAATAAAAGAAAAAGAAAAAAATCACACAACTTTAAAATTAAAGAATTAATAATAATAAATAATCTTTTCAAAATGTGCTTTTATCCTCAAACACTAGCTGAGTTGGTTGGGTCTCAGTTGCCAAGTTGTTTCCAGGTCAAAGGTAGGGGTTTCAATTCCTGAACCCATTGAGATCGGGCTCGTCCGTCGGGTAGATGATTCCTCGTAGTTAGTGGTGGCTCCTCAACTGGCCCATGATATGCTCAAAAGAAAAAAAGAGAAAAATGCCTTTATTTTCTGAAATCATATACAAAGGTTCGATATAAGCAAAGGTATATTTTGAAATTCCAATTTAATGTGGGTGTATGTAGGGCATTCTAAGTGAAAAAAAATTTCATCTTCAACAAGATGATAGTTGACCTACTACCTTTAAGAAATTGTCTAATGCCTTGTTTCACCATAGAGTTCGTGAGAGTTTCTTCTTATTTTAGCCATGTTGATTTTCTTATTTATACTGGTTAAAACAAAAAAGATATGATTTCATTTTAGATTATGGTTGATTGCCTCTTATAGTCAAGAGGAGAGGAGCAGAATTGCGTTAGTTGGATTTGTGTCTCTCAACTTTTCGAGGCAGCTAGATGGGCTCATCATCGGGAGAAAGGGATCTCAAGAGAGAAGTAGCTAAATAGAAGGTTACTAAATAGGGTTAATAAATAGGTTGCAAAATTGAGTCCATGTTCCAACAATTTAAATTATTATGGTTCCAAAGCAAGTTGAGGTAGAGAGATTCACCACACAAGATTTCCTCACACTCAAGCATTCTTCTACGCTTTAAATCTCCTTTTTCAAGCATAGAAGAATCTCTTTTTTCAACTGTAGAATCTCCTTTTTATTAACCTTCTTTTTAGTTGTTTTTCTCTTGAGAGCCCTTTCTCCTAATGATGAGCCCATCTAGTTGGCTCGAAACGTCGAGAGACACAAATCCAAGTAACGCATTTCTCCTCCTCTTCTTTTGATATTCTACTGCATAATCCATCATGAACAACACCTCTTATAGTAAAAATAATTCACAAAATAAATATTTACAAATTTATAGTAAAAAAAATCATTATTTTTTTTAAAACAAAATTAATTAAATTTTGTCCATAAATAATATTTAAAATGTGTTCGGATATTTAGACACTTAGGAGTTAGTTAAGATCAACTTGTGTAATATATCCGTTAGGGATAGTGTGTTTCTTTAGTATGCATTAGTATGCATTTGTAAATACTTAATCCGACGGTCACGATATGTTCCCGACATAGAGTGATCTGACGGCTCAACTCTCTTAGATCAACCCTAACCTTGATCCGTGGCTTAGCGCCCGATTGGTCCACGATCTCTATTTAAAGAGCATGGAGGGTCATTGTTTAGTTGATCGATTATGAGAAGCTCATTTGTAACTTTCTTTCTTTGCATAATAAATTGTCCCGTAGAAGCTATTTGGTCGGGGCCGTGTAGTGTTTCCCTCAACAGGGTTTAAACCACGTCAAAACATCAATGTGTTGATCTGTGATCTGTTTGTGTGAAGTGGTTTCTCTTGGTGTTTGGTCCTTTGGTAGTACCCTTTGTACCCGAACATGGTATCATAGCTTTTATGAAGAGCCGCTTCCAGTTATGATCTAGATCTTGAACTGTTGTTGCCGAAACTCGAAAAGGTTTATGGTTCTAGTATTTCTATGCATTTTTGGGCCGTGGGAGGTGTTCCATTGCGTCCGGAGCGTCGTTTCCATTGGGAAATAGTTTTCATTTGATCGAAAATGGTTCCTGATTGGTCCAGAAATGCATATTTCATCATATCTGAAGGTATAATGTTACAGTGACGCATTTTTTATTTTCTGTTTTTAAAATAAAAAAATCTCATATTTTTTCAATTTTTTTTACTGTTAGATTTTTTTGGGTTTGGATTGTTGCTTTTTCGTCTGCGTATGATCTTTGTCGTGCACCTTGAGCGATCTCGGCAAATCATAAACATAAAGGGAAAGGGTTTTTCTCGGCTGCGTATGCTCTTTGCTGTGCACCTTGCGCGATCTCGGCAAATTAGAAACAGAGAGAAAACTTAGACTTTCCAAGCAAACTAACGAGATCTAACTCCACAAGTGTGGAAATTTTTTTTTTGTTTCGATTTGTGGTATGTTTTGCAGGAAAAAGGGCAAGCACGCAAACAGAGCAAGAAGAGTAAAAAAAAAAAAAAACCTTCCTCATTCCCATATTTTACATACCTTTTAATCTAGCTCACTTGGTTCAAAGTTGCTTTATTTCTTATTAGGTCTTGAGTTCAAGTCTTAGGAAGTTACTTTTAAAAGAAAAAGTGCATCCAATTTCTATTTTCAAGTTACTTTATTGTAAAAGTGCATCTCACTTAAATAATAACAAATAAAAATACAAGTGAGTCACTTAAGTTTTTTTTTATTGTTGCACTATTTAAAAGTAATATCATTATAAAAGTGAAATCACTTATTTTACAAAAGTGGTTCACTTAAAACAACTTTCTTGTAAAGTGATTGTCAAAATGTTCATCTTGAGAAGAGGGGGGTTCTTTTTTTTTGCTGGACATTCTCTAGCTGCCACATCACTATTGGGGATATCTTCAACAGTTTTTTTGTTCAAGCATAACTTCATCATACAGAGTCAGTTTTCAGTGTCGTTTTTTTTTAAACCGCCTATTTTTTTGAGCTCTTCACATCCAGACTATTGGTTTCTACTTTTACATCCATTAATTTACAAATATGGCCACCCCATGTGATATTCTACTTAACAGTTCCAACTATTTCTCATGGAAATCTCGTATAGAGGATGTTCTACGAAGTAGGGGACTTTTCATAATTACCTCAGAGAAAGAAAACGAACCCACTGATGATGATAAAAAAATAAAATGGGCAAATAGATGTGACGAAGCTCGTGGATTGATTGGGATGTCAATCTCTACTGATTTGCGATTCCACATATCTGGAATTGATGAACCTGATGCTGCTTGGGACAAGTTGGAATCTATGTTTGGTAAACACAATGAAATTCAAGGTCACCAACTCGAAAATGAGTTGATTTCTTTAAATCCAAGTGACTTTTCATGCATTCAAGATTATTTGTCTAAGTACAAAACTCTTAAACTCTTATGTGCAAAATGTAAGATTAAAAGGGAAGACAAACAATGCATTTATCATATTCTTTCCAAACTTAGACCTGCATATTCTGTTTTTGTATCTACATTTTACTCCATGAAAGAATCCTTGAATGCAGCTAGCTATCAAGAGCTTAGTCTTGAATCATTTTGTGATTCCTTGATTAGAGAGCAAGATAAACTCATTCATCTTGGAATAATCAACAATGCAGATACATCTAGGAAAGCCTTATTGTCCCAACAGAAAGAAAATTTCAAGCCTCCTAAGAAATAAAATTTTCGCAATAATAAGTCAAACAAGGGTCCAAAACCCTCTCAGTCAGCTCCTTCTTTAAAAAATGACAAAGGATCCAAGCCAAAAGGCAAGAAGACTGAGCGTCATTGCAACTATTGCGGGAAAGATAATCATGATGAATCTAAGTGTTTCAAGAAGATGGCAT
Source organism: Larix kaempferi (assembly GCA_027924585.1). Lineage (NCBI taxonomy): Eukaryota > Viridiplantae > Streptophyta > Pinopsida > Pinales > Pinaceae > Larix > Larix kaempferi. The sequence goes on along the minus strand of BSBM01001005.1, from coordinate 21,436,127 downwards.
CCTTGGAAGTAGCAATGAAGAAGCACCACATCAGCCTAGATTCGCCTTCAGAATCTGCCTCTCATGGACATGCACTTTGTGCTTCTGGTTATTCTTATAATGCATCTTCTTCTTCTACTTCAAATGAATGGGTCATTGATTCTGGAGCATCTTATCATATGGCTAAGGATCAAGCCATATTTTCTACTATGCATGAATGTAACACCAAACAAATATTTGTTGGTGATGATAGATCTCTAAGTGTTGTAGGAGCTGGAACAGTTCCAGTAGATAATGGTCATTTTAGTGATGTACTATGTGTTCCAAGAATTTCCTGCAATTTGTTATCAGTCTATCAGATCACTCATTCTGGTGAAGGTAAAACTGTGACCTTTACACCTCACCAAGTTGTAATCAAGGATTTTAAAGATCCTCAACAGGTCCTAGCTACTAGAATTGTTGATGATATTACCAGGTTGTACAAGTTTAACAACTTTGGGTCATCACCTTTCCCTTCAGTTTTTGTTGCTCATAGTGATAACTTGAGCAAACTTTGGCATGAGCGATTTGGTCACTTAAATTATCGCTCATTGCAACAACTATGTAAAGACAATATGGTGATAGGTCTTCCAATGGTATCTTGTAGCGATGGTGTTTGTTTCGATTGTGTACTCGAAAAACATCATCAGGACAATTTTGACAAACGTGCCTCTTGACACGCCTCGGTTCCCTTGGAGCTTGTGCATAGAGACTTGTGTGTTCCTCTTCCATCTGCTTCCTTTTCTGGTTTCAAATATTTCTTAACTTTCATTGATGATTACACCAGACGCACTTGGGTTTATTTCCTAAAACTTAAGAGCGAAGTATTTAACATGTTCTTGGCCTACAAGGCCCTTGTTGAAAAACAATCTGGTCATCAAATTATTAAGTTAAGATCTGACAATGGAGGAGAATATGTTAACAAAAAGTTCACTACTTTCTGCACTGAACAAGGCATCCAACAACAACACACAGTTCCATATACACCACAACAAAATGGTGTATCTGAGCGGAAGAACTGCACTTTAAAAGAAATGGCTAATTGTATGATTCAATCTAAGGGACCAAGTCTTCAATTTTGGGCTGAAGCCATTAATTGTGCAAATTACATAGTTAATCACACCCCCACTAAAGCATTACAAAGTATAACACTAGAAGAAGCATAGAGTAAAACTAAACCTGATGTAAGTCACTTCCGTGTGTTTGGTAGTGAAGCATGGACTCACATTCCGGATGAAAAACGGAAAGCATTGCAGCCTAAAAGTGAAAAGTGCATATTTGTTGGATATTCTGAAGATGTAAAAGGTTATAGACTTCTTCAACCACATTCTCATGATATAATCATTAGAAGAGATGTTAAATTTGATGAAAATATTTTGGCCTGCGAGCCTAACTCGGTGATTGTGCCATCTTTGGCCTGCGAGCCTGATTCGACGTTTGTGCCTTCTTCTTCTTCTTCCAACTTCCTTGACAGGTTTCCAACTCTAGTTTCTGATGATGACAGTGAGGATGAAAATCCACCTCCGCCTGCTCATGTTCCTCCAGTTGCACCAGCATAAGTGCTTCCTCGATGGGTTCGTTCAACATGTGAAGCAGCTGGTGATCTTGCCGGTGATCCTAGAGATCAACGTCAAACACGTTCTCAGTTTCAGCGAGCCTCTTCTCTTTTGGCTCAAGTTTCCGAGAATCATGATCCAGAAACTTTTGCAGAAGCTTTAGGGAATCCAGATTGGGATGCAGCCATGGATGAAGAATATCGTTCCTTAATGGCAAATGATACCTGGGATCTTGTACCTCTTTCAAAAGGAAGAAAACTTGTCAGATGTAAATGGGTCTACATAACTAAGTATGCATCATATGGAAGTGTTGAAAGACTTAAGGCAAGGTTAGTTGCCAAAGGTTTTTCCCAAGTTGAAGGAATTGACTACAATGAAACCTTTGCTCCCATCACAAAAATGAACTCCATCCGCCTTGTTCTTTCCCTTGCAGCCTTACACAACTGGGAAGTCCATCAAATGGATGTCAAGTCTGCCTTCTTACATGGTGATTTACAGGAAGAAATTTACATAGAACAACCTCCTGGCTATGTTCAGAATAACTCTAGCCTTGTCTGTCGCCTTAAGAAATCCTTATATGGCCTTAAGCAAGCTCCTAGAGCTTAGTATGCCAAAATGGATAACTTTCTCCTTGACACTGGTTTTTCTAGATGCTATTCTGACCCCAATGTCTATACCAAGAAAGTAGGAAACCATCTCATCATACTTGTTCTATATGTTGATGACCTTATTCTTACTGGTAGTGACCCTAAGCTTATAACCCATGTGAAATCCAGTCTTAAACAAAATTTTGAAATGTCAGACTTAGGACATTTGGATTATTTTCTTGGTCTCCAAGTCCTGCAAACAAAAGAAGGAATCTTTCTTTCTCAGTCTAAGTATGCTTGTGACCTTCTTCATCGCTTTCACATGGAAGATTGTACACCAGCCCCTTCTCCCTTCCAGTCTGGAGTCAAACTTTCTGCCACTTGTACTTCACCTGAAGTCGATGCCACCTTATATTGTCAGCTTGTTGGTAGTATCTTATACTTGACTCATTCCCATCCTGACCTTTCCTTTGCCGTTGGTCGTGTTGCCCGTTATATGCAAACACCTCATGAAAGTCACTGGAAAGCAACTAAGAGAATACTTCGATATATTCGAGGTATAGTTCAGTTTGGGATTCATTACAGTATAGGGGGGAAACCTTTGTTGGTTGGTTGCACTGATTCATATTGGCTTGGCGATCCTGATGATCGAAAGTCTACTGCAGGTTATGTTTTCAATCTGAGATCTGGACCTATCACTTGGGCTTTTAAGAAACAACAAGCTCTTTCTCTTTCTTCAGCAGAAGCAGAATATCGAGCCGCAGTTAATGCCAGTCAGGAAGCTTTATGGCTTCGACAGATCCTTTCAGAGTTTGGATTCGAGCAGCAGCAGCCTACTCCACTTTGGTGCGACAATCAAAGTGCCATCAAGCTTGCCAAAGATCCAGTTCTACATCAACGCAGCAAACACATTGAGCTACATATGCACTTCATCAAAAATCTTGTTCATGATCGTGTTCTTGAAGTGCTCTTTTTCCCTACAGATGATCAAGTTGTAGGCATCTTCACCAAGTCTCTTACAGAAGCGAATTTTTCTAAACTTCGATCTATGTTAGGAGTTCAGGAACTTGCCATTAAAGGGGGATAGGCTTGTTGGTTGTGGGGCCAGATCTTCTAGTCTCATAGATGATATTGTATCAGCCGTGTTTGTACCCTAGTTTTATATGATATGTAGGTGGACTGTACAGTCACCCCAGTGGGGGGGTGTGGGGGGGCATCGCCCCCCTGTGGGGTTCCAGGGGGACCATACCCCCTGGCTGGGGGGTCCGAGGGCAGCGCCCTCAAAGAAAATTTTTGGGGCTGTTTTCGCCAGCTGTTTTGCGGCCCATGGTTTTGGGTATCCCGTGGTATTTTTCCATTGTATTTCCCTTATAAAATAAAGACATTGTAATACGGCTATGGGGGATGATGTATTAGGTTTTATGCATTGTAAAGATCTCTGAGATCAGGAGAGAGACTGTGAAACAGAGAAGAGGAAGTGCAGCGGTTGTGCTGCAGGTTGTATCCCTTCACCTTGCTGGACGGTAATAATAATAAGGACTGGCAAATTCAGTGTGGACGTATCCCAAGTTGGGTGAACCACGATATATCTGTGTCTCTCTTGTAATGTGTATGTGTGATTATATTTGCATTTCTGTTTATTGTTATTGCTCTCCGATCCTATTTTTCTAACAAGGCTCTAATGCCTCCTTCCTTCTCCTAATAGTGTCACTTTTGTAAATCCTTCAATCCTATCCAAAGTTGTTCTTAAGGGGGGATGTTAGGAAATTTAGACACTTAGGAGTTAGTTAAGATCAACTTGCGTAATATATCCGTTAGGGATAGTGTGTTTCTTTAGTATGCATTTGTAAATGCTTAATCTGACGGTCATGATATTTTTCCGACATAGAGTGATCCGACATCTCAACTTCTCTTAGATCAAACCTAACCTTGATCCGTGGCTTAACACCCGATTGGTTCATGATCTCTATTTAAAGAGCATGGAGGGTCATTGTTTAGTTGATCGATTATGAGAAGCTCATTCGTAACTTTCTTTCTTTGCATAATAAATTGTCCCGTAGAAGCTATTTGGCCGGGGCCGTGGAATGTTTCCCTCAAGAGGGTTTAAACCACGTCAAAACATCCGTGTGTTGATCTGTGATCTGTTTGTGTGAAGTTGTTTCTCTTGGTGTTCGGTCCTTTGGTAGTACCCTGTGTATCCGAACAAAATGTATATTTTATATCATTGTGGCACATGAAGCTCATTATCGTGTATATTGGAGATAAAAATAAATTTTAACTATTACATGAAAATAATTTTATTAAAAATGACATAAAAACAAAATGATGTTTCAGAGTAGATGTTTCATTCTTATCAACTATAATGTTTTTTTCAAAAGAAAAAAAAAAAGGTAACTTGTTATTCTTAAACGGAATCAAAGTCACATAAACTATTTCTCAAAAAGGCTATAAATTTTATAGATATTTCTCCTCACTCTAGCAGAGTTCCATGACAAAGCTTCAATCAATTTTTTAGACATAACATCTTCACTAAATTGCACTCATACATCAAAACTACATAGCCTTCAAAAGTGACATAAACATAAAGAAAAAAGCTTAAATAGTCTAAAAGGAATTTACAATTCTAACATCCACCATATTTCCATCGATGACCTCCTCAAAGTGCAGAAGACCATCCATTACTCCCACGACCTTTTATGAAATCCAATCAGCCTTACAATTGAATCCTGGAAAATGTGAGAGAAAGTGATATAAGAAAATATTTTCTTTAATTCCATTACTCTATTTTTCCATTGGCTAAGATGTAGCACGTGAAGCATAGAGTCTCCTGCTACCTAGTCAATCACAACTTTGGAATCCCATGTTATATGAACATCAAGTATACCTTTTTTTTTATAAGCCAAAGAAGCCCCCATAAAGCAATGAGTTCAACTTTAGTATTAGTTCCATTTCCTGCACCCTTCCAAAAGTTTATAGTGTGGTCCTTTTTAATCATCAAAACCATACCATCCCTGCACACACCATCCTTCACTGCACCATCAAAATATCCATAGGAAATGTCATCGGTTAGCTAAGGAGGTATAAGGATTCTATCTCTCTTTTGTCCTTCTTCGTTAAAATGTTCAAATATGCAACTGAAAATCCATGAGCAGACAGAGAAAACTATAGGTTTAATCTCTTCAAAAATATATTTATTTCTTACCTTCCAAACATCCCACATATTGAACAATGGAATTTCCTTCTATTTAACCTTTTTATGAAACCAACCATACAAACAGTCCTAGAAATTTGATGATCCCCATTCATCCTAAAGATTTATCATCCTTCTAACTTCATTCCAAACAAACTCTAACAAAGGAACACTAAACAAACATATGGGAAATTGTTTCCTCTTCAACCTTACATATACACATATTCCCATCCCTTAGAAACCTTCTTGAGGAGGTTGTCCATTGTAAGAATCTTATTTTCAATGGAGAGCCAAACAAATCATTAAATTTTTAAAGGAATTCTCCATTTCCATAAATATTTTTCCCACCATTTTGGAAGAGACTTCACCTAGTCAGTAGAAGTTTCCTTTATATTTTCAAAGAAGTTTCCTCTATTGTTCAACTTCATAATTCAAAAAATAAGTCGTTCAACTTCATAACAATGCAAATGAACACGTGTTTACTATCTAGTTTGAGTGATTTGTTTTTTTAATATTAAAATAAAAGAAAAAGAAAAAATTCACACAACTTTAAAATTAAAAAATTAATAATAATGAATAATCTTTTCAAAATGTGCTTTTATCCTCAACCACTAGCTGAGTTGGTTGGGTCTTAGTTGCCAAGTCGTTTCCAGGTCAAAGGTAGGGGTTTCAATTCCTGAGCCCATTGAGATCTGGCTCCTCCGTCGGGTAGATGATTCCTCGGAGTTAATGGTGGCTCCTCAGTTGGCCCATGATATGCTCAAAAGAAAAAAAGAGAAAAGTGCCTTTATTTTCTGAAATCATATACAAAGGTTCGATATAAGCAAAGGTATATTTTGAAATTCCAATTTAATGTGGGTGTATGTAGGGAATTCTAAGAGAAAAAAAATTTTCATCTTCAACAAGATGATAGTTGACCTACTACCTTAAAGAAATTGTCTCATGCCTTGTTTCACTATAGAGTTCATGAGAGTTTCTTCTTATTTTAGCCATGTTGATTTTCTTATTTATACTGGTTAAAACAAAAAAGATATTATTTCCTTTTAGATTATGGTTGATTTCCTCTTATAGTCAAGAGGAGAGGAGCAGAACTGCGTTAGTTGGATTTGTGTCTCTCAACATTTCGATCCAGCTAGATGGCTTATCATCAGGAAAAAGGGCTCTCAAGAGAAAAGTAGCTAAACAGAAGGTTACTAAATAGGGTTAATAAATAGGTTGCAAAATTGAGTCCATGTTCCAACAATTTGAATTATTATGGTTCCAAAGTAAGTTGAGGTAGAGAGATTCACCACACAAATTTTCCTCACACTCGAGCATTCTTCTATGCTTTAAATCTCCTTTTTCAAGCATAGAAGAATCTCTTTTTTCAAGCATAGAATCTCCTTTTTATTAACCTTCTTTTTAGTTGTTTTTCTCTTGAGAGCCCTTTCTCCTAATGATGAGCCCATCTAGCTGGCTCAAAACGTCGAGAGACATAAATCCAAGTAACGCATTTCTCCTCCTCTTCTTTGGATATTCTACTGCATAATCCATCATGAACAACACCTCTTATAGTAAACATAATTCACAAAATAAATATTTACAAATTTATAGTAAAAAAAATCATCATTTTTTTTGAAAAAAAATTAATTAAATTTTGTCCATAAATAATATTTAAATGTATATTTTATATCATTGTGGCACATCAAGCTCATTATCGTGTATATTGGAGATAAAAATAAATTTTAACTATTACATGAAAATAATTTTATAAAAAATGACATAAAAAACAAAATGATGTTTCAGAGTAGATGTTTCATTCTTATGAACTCTAATGTTTTTTTCAAAAGAAAAAAAAAGGTAACTTGTTATTCTTCAATGGAATCAAAGTCACATAAACTATTTCTCAAAAAGGCTATAAATTCTATAGATCTTTCTCCTCACTCTAGTAGAGTTCCATGACAAAGCTTCGATCAATTTTTCAGACATAACATCTTCACTAAATTGCACTCATACATAAAAACTACATAGCCTTCAAAAGTGACATAAACATAAAGAAAGAAGCTTAAATAGTCTAAAAGGCATTTACACTTCTAGCATCCACCATCTTTCCATCGATGAACTCCTCAAAGTGTAGAAGACCATCCATTATTCCCACGACCTTTTATGAAATCCAATCAGCCTTACAATTGAATCCCGGAAAATGTGAGAGAAAGTGATATAAGAAAAGCTTTTCTTTAATTCCATTACTCTATTTTTCCATTGGCTAAGATGTAGCACGTGAAGCATAGAGTCTCCTGCTACCTAATCGATCACAACTTTGGAATCCCATGTTATATGAACATCAAGTATACCTATTTTTTTGATAAGCCAAAGAAGCCCCCATAAAGCAATGAGTTCAACTTTAGTATTAGTTCCATTTCCTGCACCCATCCAAAAGTTTATAGTGTGGTCCTTTTTAATCATCAAAACCATACCATCCCTACACACACCATCCTTCAATGCACCATCAAAATATCCATAGGAAATGTCATCGGTTAGCTAAGAAGGGATAAGGATTCCATCTCTCTTTTGTCTTTCTTCGTTAAAATTTTCAAAGATGCAACTGAAAATCCATGAGCAGACAGAGAAAACTATAGGTTTAATCTCTTCAAAAATATATTTATTTCTTGCCTTCTAAACATCCCACATAGTGAACAATGGAATTTCCTTCTATTTAACCTTTTTATGAAACCAACCATACAAACAGTCCTAGAAATTTGATGATCCCCATTCATCCTAAAGATTTATCATCCTTCTAACTTCATTCCAAACAGACTCTAACAAGGGAACACTAAACAAACATATGGGAAATTGTTTCCTCTTCAACCTTACATAATACACATATTCCCATCCTGTAGAAACCTTCTTGAGGAGGTTGTCCATTGTAAGAATCTTATTTTCAATGGAGAGCCAAACAAATCATTAAATTTTTAAAGGAATTCTCCATTTCCATAAATATGTTTCCCACCAATTTGGAAGAGACTTCACCTAGTCAGTAGAGATAACTTCATGTAATGTCCCTAGTGTGTTAAGCCCCTGGACATCTGTTGTGATTATTATTTGTGTTGTTATGTGGAACTAGGTGCCTGGACTATGGGCTATGGACATTATTATTATTTTATTCTTATTTGTTCTTAATTAAATAACTATCTCAACATGGACAATGAATGTGGCTAGGGGGTCATGGATTCCACATGTGAGGGTGTTGGGGACTAGGAGTTGTGGCTCTCCCTAAAAACACTCCGTGTTTCCCATTTTTTATTATTTTAGCATATGTTGGTACTATTGAGCCATATTCATGATTTAGTGGGCCTTCCTTATTGAATGTGCTCCTTTGGTGGTTTTGTAACCCCCACTTGCACAAGTGTGCCCTCACTAGCTATTTTTAGACTTGACACCTCAAAAGTTGTGTAAATCCTCTTTTGCTATTCTGGGAAGGAATACTTTGCTTGTGTAAATTTCTCTCCACCTAATCCGATTTTCCCTTCATGTTTGAGTGGTCCCCACTTGAATTCGAGTTGGCTTGGGAGCTTTGGAATCTCTCCCTTTGGAATTCAATTTGCTCTCATGTGAATTTGAATGGTCATAGTGGAAGCGGGAGAATCTTCTAGTAACTAGTATGGTTACTCTCTAGTTAACCTGAGTTAGTTTCTAACTAGGGATTCTAATGGTTATAATAGGACTCAGATTGGATTCATTGGGAGATTTTTGTCTCTTGTTGCACTTCTAGTGAATTGGGAATGTTGTCTATGCCAGAGTGTTTCCTGGATAGAGTTTGGATATTGATCTATGCCAAAGTGTTTCTTGGATATATTTCAGAGATTAAATGCCTTGTAATGAGGTATGAAGACTGCTCTATGCCCAAGTGTTTCCTAGATAGATTTTGATGCTTGAGTTATTCCAAATTTGTTCCTGGATAGATTTTATTGAAGTATTATGCTTTCTCAAGTTGTTTGGCCTAAGTTTCCTGTGATGGAAATGTATTATGCTTTCTCAAGTTGTGTGGCCTGAGTTTCCTGTGATGGAAATGCATTATGCTTTCTTAGGTTGTGTGGCCTGAGTTTCATGTGATGGAAATGTATTGTTCTTTCTCAGGTTGTGTGGCCTGAGTTTACTGTGATGGAAATGTATTGTGATTTCTCAAATTGAGTGGCCTAGTTTTTCTGTGATGGAAATGTATTGTGCTTTCTCATGATGTATGGCCTGAGTTTCTAGTGAGGGAAATGTATTGTATTTTCTCCAGTTGAGCCGAGGAGGGCGCAACTATATGTTCTGTTTTTACCAATTCTGAGAATTTATAGGTAATGAGACCTGTATCATTGTTTCCAGAATGACGTTTCCAGTAAGGTACACTTTTTTTTTCATTGAAAAAAATTTCCGAATGGATAAGATATAGATGTTTTATTGTGGCAGGGTTTTCACTCACAGAGGTGAGAAGGGAGAAACTATATGTTCTGGTTCACCTATTTCTGATAATTTCTAGGTTATGAGACCTATTCCATTTTTTTCGAAGCGATGTTTTCATTAAGTAATACCTTTTGTTTCATTGAGAAATATTTATGTATGGCTGAGATATAGTCATTTCTGTGTAGTAGTGTTGATACTGTTGAAAAAAGAACATACCATGTTTATTGGTTGAGAGTACCTATGCTTGTGGATCCATGGCCTCAACTTGGGGGTGACCTGTTCAAGTATGGCTTGAATTGAATGTGTCTATGGATGTGTGGAATGTTGTCATGTTCAATCAAGTTTCCCCTTTATCAGATGAGTATTTTATTATGTGTTTATTTACGGAAATTTACACTTGTATATGTGCTCATGTATTTGATTTTATTATCTGTTTATATGGTTGTAGGTGGTAGCTTGTAGATTAAATGTTTATGTGGTTTGTATGGCTGAAGATGATAGCCTTCAGATCTGATATTGGCTTATGTTCTATCTGGTTGTAGTTTGTTGCAGATATGATTTATCTAAATGTTGTAAATCTAATTATGATTAATGTTGTAGATCTAATTTTATGCTATTGTGGTAGCTATCAGATATGATGTATATTTATGTCATATGTATACATTGATCTGATATGTTAAAATTAGATTTGTGTGGAACAATTTTTCATATTCGGTTGCATGCATACTTGCATTTATCCTTGCATCGCATGCAGATTGGTAAAAGATAGATTGCACTAGAAGTGTTGCAATTCTTTTAGAAAGGATGATTGTTTTATTTAATTAATTGTCGACATATTGATCGAGCCTTAGTCACCCTATTGATCGAATTGGGTGTGAAGGTATATGAAGGGTATTAGGACATAAAAATGAGGCTTATAGGTTCTTGGACACTCTCAAAAGACTTCTGAAACCTTCATTTGTAATCAGGAGAAAATTGGGGAATTTACTAGTAATTTCAAGGTTCAAACCCCCAAGGGTAGAGGTCACTAATGGCTTCCCAAATGTAGTACGACCCTCCCAACTTTCAGAAAATAGACATGGATTAATTATATTACTTCAATGGTCACCCAAATGCATCATTAATCAGTTCCTAAATGCTTCTACAAATCCTATAAATCAGAGATTTGTAAACATATCATCACATAGGGGGGAATGAGAGAAAACACTATAACTTGCTATGAAATTTGAGAGAAATGTTCCAAAGACTTGCATAAGGTTCATGAAACTTCTTCAATATGTTAATGGCTCTCCAAAAAGAAATAAAACCACTGATATTGACTGAAACAACTCCATATCAAACAACTTCAAGGTCTTACAACAAAATATATGGGAAAATGGCACCATTCATACATAATTTGGCATTTTTACAAAGTTTCACTTGGATTTTCGATCTGAAGTTCATATGAGAATAAAATACAGAGTGTAGACATCATATTAAAAATAAATGGGACCCCTTGTAATTCCCCAAATAGATCAACATCTCACCATGTGTGTCATTCCTCCAAGAGCAAGAATATGAAGAGAAAAGTGAGAGAGCTGTGGGAACAAGTTGAAGAAGAAATCACGAGCAGCCCTGTAGCTTCAATCTGTAACAAATGAATTCATTACAGCTCCAAATGAAAGGTCTAAATGGTATCTCCAATTTCCAATTAGGATGGGAATCTTGCACCCTCGAAATTGGTACTAAGGCAAGAAGAATAAACATTCAACTTGCATGGACAAGCTATGCTCTCCAATTTGCAAAATGGGAAATGATCAAAAGCTCCTCTCATTCTTTGTTCTTGTATTTTATTAGATTTCCAAGCCCTATATGGTTCGAATTCCCTCCAAGAGCTTCATGCCAATTCAAATTGGGGAGAGATTCCAATGAGTGCCACTTGTCCAACAATTACTAGCCTCCCTCTTCCATCAATTCGAATGGGGGAATCTTTGGATGCCCTAACTCCCTTGTGCACCCTCTTGGAGGCTATTTTTAGCCCTAACATGTCATATAGGTCATATTTCATCAATCAGGTATGATACTTTTCATAAGTGTCATAGCATCTTCATCATTGTTTTCATAGAAGCTAGGGAATCTAGCCCAAGTGTCACAATACCTATACAATGCCGCTTCCTCTTCCATGGGAGTTACTCTTCCTCTCGAATTAGACCCTCATTGATTCATGAAAAGTATAATTCCCTTCCAAATCCCCCAAGAACATTAGACTCCACCTTGGATTCGAATGGGTGAGAGTAGGATGCCATGTGGCACATGGAGAATCTTGCTTTGTGTGGGTCCCACACCACCAATGTGCCCTCATGACCAAGTGCCACCTTATTTTTCCCACGATTTTGGAAGAGACTTCACCTGGTCGATGAGATAACTTCATGTAATGTCCCTAGTGTGTTAAGCCCCTGGACATATGTTGTGATTATTATTTGTGTTGTTATGTAGCACTAGGTGCCTGGACTATGGGCTATGGACATTATTAATCTTTATTCTTATTTGTTGTTAATTAAATAACTATCTCAACATGGACAACTAATGTGGCAAGGGGGTCATGGATTCTACATGTGAGGGGTTTGGGGACTAGGAGTTGTGGCTCTCCCTAAAAACACTCTTTGTTTCCCATTTTTTATTATTTTAGCATATGTTGGTACTATTGAGCCATATTCATGATTTAGTGGGCCTTCCTTGTTGAATGTGCTCCTTTGGTGGTTTTGTAACCCCCACTTGCACAAGTGTGCCCTCACTGGCTATTTTTAGACTTAACACCTCAAAAGTTGTGTAAATCCTCTTTGCTATTATGGGAAGGAATACTTTTCTTATGTAAATTTCTCTCGACCTAATTCGAGTTTCCCTTCATGTTTGAGTGGTCTCCACTTGAATTCGAGTTGGCTTGTGAGGTTTGGAATCTCTCTCTTTAGAATTCAATTTGCTCTCATGAGAGTTTGAATCGTCATAGTGGAAGTGGGAGAATCTTCTAGTAACTAGTATGGTTACTCTCCAGTTAACCTGAGCTAGTTTCTAACTAGGGATTCTAATGGCTATAAGAGGATTCATATTGGATTCATTGGGAGCTTTTTTTCTCTTGTTGCACTTCTAGTGAATTGGGAATGTTGTCTATGCCAGAGTGTTTCGTGGATAGAGTTTGATGCTAGCTATGCCAAAGTGGTTCCTGGATATATTTTATTGAAGTATTGTGCTTTCTCAGGTTGTTTGGCCTAAGTTTCCTGTGATGGAAATGTATTATGCTTTCTCAAGTTGTGTGTCCTAAGTTTCCTGTGATGGAAATGCATTGTGCTTTCTCAGGCTGTGTGGCCTGAGTTTCATGTGATGGAAATGTATTGTTCTTTCTCAGGTTGCGTGGCTTGAGTTTCCTGTGATGGAAATGTATTATGATTTCTCATGATGTCTAGCCTGAGTTTCCAGTGAGGGAAATGTATTGTATTTTCTCTGGTTGAGCCAAGGAGGGAGAAACTATATGTTCTGTTTTTACCAATTCTGAGAATTTATAGGTAATGAGACCTATATCATTGTTTCCGAAATGACTTTTCCATTAAGTTACAATTTTTGTTTCATTGAAAAAAATTTCCGAATGGCTAAGATATAGATGTTTTATTGTGGCAGGGTTTTCCCTCACAAAGGTGAGAAGGGCGAAACTATATGTTCTGGTTCACTTATTTCTGATCATTTCTAGGTTATGAAACCTATTCCATTGTTTTCGAAGCGATGTTTCCATTAAGTAATACCTTTTGTTTCATTTAGAAATATTTATGTATGGCTGAGATATAGTCATTTATGTGTGGTAGTGTTGATAGTGTTGAAAAACGAACATACCATGTTTATTGGTTGAGAGTACCTATGCTTGTGGATCCATGGCCTCAGCTCAGGGGTGACCTGTTAAAGTATGGCTTGACTTGAATGTGTCTATGCCTGTGTGGAATGTTGTCCTGTTGAATCCAGTTGCCCCTTTATCAGATGAGTATTTTATTATGTGTTTATTTACGAAAATTTACACTTGTATATGTGCTCATGTATTTGATTTTATTATCTGTTTATATGGTTGTAGGTGGTAGCTTGTAGATTAAATGTTTATGTGGTTTGTATGGCTGAAGATGATAGCCTTCAGATCTGATATTGGCTTATGTTCTAACTGGTTGTAGTTTGTTGCAAATCTGATTTATCTAAATGTTGTAAATCTAATTATGATTAATGTTGTAGATCTAATTTTATGCTATTGTGGTAGCTATCAGATATGATGTATATTTATGTTATATGTCTATATTGATCTAATATGTTAAAATTAGATTTGTGTGGAATTATTTTTCATATTCAGTTGCATGCATACTTGCATTTATCCTTGCATCGCATGCAAATTGGTAAAAGATAGATTGCATTAGAAGTGTTGCAATTCTTTTAGAAAGGATGATTGTTTTATTTAATTAACTGTTGACATATGGACCAAGCCTTAGTCACCCTATTACGCTGTGCATTATCTATATTTATACTCCCCCCTTGATGTCCAGATGGTGTATCTAAGCTCTGTGGTGTGATTTGGGACCGGGTACATTACAGAGTGGTATCGGAGCTTAGGTTTCAACTCTGCGACTGTTGGGCCTTCTGCGGATTTATAAATATGTGTTTATGTTATGGAATCGTAATATATGTATTGTGAAAGAGATGTGTAGTTTGCTAACAATGATTTATAATGAACACATTGCAACCCCAGTTATGTCAGTTAAAGAATGAGCATGCAATGTGGTTATTGAAATACAATTTTAAACCACAAACGAAGCAATGAAAACCTTTTAGCATCTAACGAGTGCTTAATGCACGTATGACCTATAGTAACAATTGGTTAATAATCGGTGGCTGCTATAATAGAAATAAGTTATTATTTCTTATCTTAATTATAAGTAAGCAATATTATTATTAATTGATAAGTAAATAATTGTCATTATTAATTTAATGACATATATCTTATTATTTACTAGAAGGAAAATCATATGCACTATTATTGGTATTAATTTAATGCTAAGTTATCAAGATGATATAGTTTTATTATTATTAATTAAGAGCATAATTATTATGTGGCATTTATACTCTATATGGATTTTGGGATTTCTATTGACGGTGTGCTTTTATATGCCTATTTATGCCACTTGGATGGTAGTGGTTACATTGATGAGTAACTCCTTGTCTATTTTGGGGAAATAGGCCACTTGTTTTGATGGGTGTTCCATTTTCCTTTTTATTTTTATTTTCAATAATTGTGGCATGTTTCATTTAATCATTCTAGATTCTTCTCCTTGTTTATTTTCCGGGGGAACGGGCCACTTGTCCAAAGATTTGTTTCACATTTATTTTATTTTATTTTATTTTGGCATAACTAGGAATTGAAAAGAGGGTGTTGAATTTACATTTAAAAAATAAGAGCCTAGTGGTTTGGGGTTACTTCTATTGGATGGAATAGGGAACCATTTTGGTTATGTCGGTTGTTCATTCTTCATGTCTAGTTGATTGTATTGGTCTTGGTTTTGGGGAGTGAGGGAGAGGAGCAACTTCCTGAGGAGAGTCTACCCCCCTCCTTATTTCTCTTGGAACCTGTGTTTAAGGGCTTGACTACCTGCATGTATATACATATATCATTATTGTTGCTAGCAATAGATTTGGAGATATCTTTATTCTTTTAATTATTTAAATGATTTGTTTGTTGAATAGATGATTGTTGAGAAGGCATAGCCCCCTCTGTTGCACTACACATCTATTTAAATATTCTCTAATATCAATTGTAACAAGAGTGAAAATGGTGAAGATCATCACAAAAAAAAAAAAAAACAAAAAAAAACAAAAAAAAAAAAATAAAAAACAAAAAACAAAAAAAAAACACCAAGATATTATCTGATACTGTAGTGTCCCTTTTTAATAATTTGGAAAACTTGGAAAAATTGCAATTTTTTGGTCAATTCGAACCTTGGACTAGTGATGACTCAAGTGCTTCCAAATGGATCCAAAGGATTTCGAATTGGGTCTGAAGGTATTTGAAGGGTATTAGGACATAAAAATGATATTTAAAGGTTCTTGGACACTCTCAAAAGACTTTTGAAACTTTCATTTGTAACGAGGAGAAAATTGGGGAATTTACTAGTAACTTTGAAGTTCAAACCCCCAAGGGTATAGGTCACTAATGGCTTCCCAAATGTAGTACGAACCTCCCAACTTTTAGAACATAGACATGGATTAATTAGATGACTTCAATGGTCACCCAAATGCATCATTAATCAGTTCTTAAATGCTTCTACAACTCCCATAAATCAAAGATGTGTAAACATATCATCACATAGGGGGGAATGAGAGAAAAACGCTATAACTTGCTATGAAATTTGAGAGAAATGTTCCAAAGACTTGCATAAGGTTCATGAAACTTCTTCAATACGTTAATGGATCTCCAAAAAGAAATAAAACCACTGATATTGACTAAAACAATTCCATATCAAACAACTTCAAGCTCTTACAACAAAATATATGGGAAAATGGCACCATTCATACATAATTTGGCATTTTTATATCTAAGGTTCATATGAGAATCAAATACAGAGTGTAGACATCATATTAATCATAAATGAGGCCCCTTGGACTTCCCCAAATAGATCAGCATCTCACCATGTGCGCCATTCCTCCAAGAGCAAGAATATGAAGAGAAAAGTGAGAGAGATGTGGAAACAAGTTGAAGAAGAAATGATCACAAGCAGCCCCGTAGCTTCAACCTATAAAAAATGAATTCATTGCAGCTCCAGATGAAATGTCTAAATGGTCTCTCCAATTTCCAATTAGGATGGGAATCTTGCACCCTCGAAATTGGTACTAAGGTAAGAAGAATAAACATTCAACTTGCATGGACAAGCTATGCTCTCCAATTTCAAAAATGGGAAATGATCAAAAGATCCTCTCCTTCTCAGTTCTTGCATTTTATTAGCTTTCCAATCCCTCCATGTTTGGAATTCCCTCCAAGAGCTTCATTCCAATTCAAATTGGGGAGATATTCCAATGAGTGCCACTTGTCCAACAATTCCTAGCCTCCCTCTTCCATCAATTCGAATGGGGGAATATTTGGCTGCCCTAACTCCCTTGTGCACCCTCTTGAAGGATATTTTTATACCTGACATGTCATGTAGGTCAGATTTCAGCAATCAGGTATGATCCTTTTCATAAGTGTCATAGCATCTTCATCATTGTTGTCATAGAAGCTAGGGAATCTAGCCCAAGTGTCACAATACCTCTAAGATGCCTCTTCCTCTTCCATGGGAGTTACTCTTCCTCTCAAATTCGACCCTCATTGAGTCATGAAAAGTATAATGCCCTTCCAAATCCCCCAAGAACGTTAGACTCCACCTTGGATTTGAATGGGTGAGAGTAGGATGCCATGTGGCATGGAGAATCTTGCTTTGTGTGGGTCCCACACCACCAATGTGCCCTCATGACCAACTGCCACCTTATTTTCCTATTATAAATATTTATTTAGCCCCTTTTAATATATTTTTGTCAAGCTAATGTTCATTTGGGGTTTTATAGCTCCCTTATTCCAAATCTAAATGTTTCCACCCCAACCTAGGGAACTAGTAGATTGGTGGAATTTTCCCACCCTTCCATCAATGTTTCAATCCGAGGGTTTGGCTGCACATTTCAAGATGCTTACGGAAGAAGAAATGGATGATAGTGGAGATTGTTATCAAGACGGATGAATATTTCCTTTTTGGTGTTATCACAACTATTGACTTGACACAGGATCAATGCTGCATTACAAAACTTCGAGATTTTATCCTCGATAAAAGTTTTGAAAAGGTTGAGGTTCTTCATCTTAATGCACTTTTGGAAAAACATCATCATGATGTGGGTATTTTGGTTTGTGAACATGTGGTTAATATTCCCATTGAACTTATACCACCACTATATGATGACCTTTTTGATGAAGTGTCATGGGTTGTAGAATGAAGAGCTGACACAAGAACCGTGAGATTCCTTTCAATTCAAACATTACCTACTTCTCACTACAAGTATATCAAACAACATTGAAAGAATGGAAGGTGGCAAAGAGATAAAAGAAAAGGAGAAAGGCAATTTACGAGATGATCAAAATGATGACAAGGAACTCCTATATATTAAACCTAAGGATGAAAAATTTCAACAGCTATGTTCTTGGTCCTTCACCTTTCAAGTTCATGCAGATTATCTAACTACACATGAGGTAGATGATGTAAAGCCAATGTGACTTCTAATGACCATCAAGGTGGAGAAAATTAAAACATTTCGATCGCAGTTGAAAGCTATTTTAGATGAATCTTAGTATAGATGTTTAGAGAATTTTGTGAGGAAGTTTTAAGTATTTTTCAAAGTCGGGTTTAAACCTCAGAAGCATCCAGCGTTGGTCAATTGCGTTGGAAGATTTAGTTGTACATTGAATTTTGACTGTGCCGCGTTGAGGATTCACACACAATTTGAATCCAGACAAGTGCATTTTTAAACAAACTGCGACTACCAAATATCACTTTAGAACGGGACCGGTATTATCTCATTTTTTGCAGCGAATTATTAGAGTTGGATTAAATATTGCTGTTCCTTGGAAATTTATTCATGTATTGTTGAAGCCTTTCTTGCAAAATACTGCCTGAAGATTGCGTTGAAGAGGTTTCATTTTATTTTTGTTATAATTAGACTGTTGGACCGAAATCCTAATGGAGACCATGGGTACTCTCAGCAAGAATTCTGCACACACCTACTCGAGCATCAAAGGTAAAATAAGTTACATTGAAAGTAACAGTAAGAGGAATAGAATTTGCCAGTATAAAATATCCATGGTTCTAATAGTGATGTAGAATTGATTTGCATATTGCTGCAAAATTAAATGGTGCTACAAAATTGAACTCAACAATGTTGTAGAATTTATTCTAATAGTGCTGCAGAATTAAATTAAATAATGTTGCAAAATTGATTTGCATAGTGTTGCAGAATTGAATTGTATGGTGTTGTGGAATAGGCCGCAAAACTAATTTTAATGGTGCTACAAAATTGAATTTGCATATTGTTGTAGAACTAAATCTGTGATGTAGAATGTGTATGCAAACCTGCATAGTGCACATAGTTTCTCGAAATGCACTATGTATATGCAAGATTGACATCTCTTTTCTAGCCATTAGTTATCCTACAGTGATAGCCATTGTGTAAGATAAATTGCAGCGAGAGAATATTTGAAACATGTTTGGTGTCAAGCAAGCTTGCAGCTATTGCTACAACTACTCCAAAAGAAAAGAAGTTACAGAACTAGATCCACATCATTCAAGTATAGCAAATTCCTCAATTCAACAATCATTAGTGTAACTTGCAACTGTGTTTTGTTTGTAAGTTCTAGTGTTTGTTTTGGTACTTTCATATGTGTTTTTGTACAGTACCAAAATTGAAGTTAAGTTGAATTGTACATTGTATGTGGGTGCATTTTCGGCTGAGATTGACACCCTCACTTTTTAAGTTTGAATCTCCTGAAATATGGCTTGTAAAGGGAGGAGTTGCAAGAAGCCCTAAGTATGATTGAGTATTTTTTACTTGGTCCTATCTACATAAGGAGGCCTCAAACTGTCATCACAATGCCTAATACAGAAGAAACAATAGAGTTGTTGAACACTCTAGTACATACAACTATAGATGAATCAATCACAATAAGCAAAGACACACTCCAAACTATCATAAATCAATTGCAGAATTTGAAAGTAAACGAGGAACATGCACAACACAAGAATCAACATTATGAACTAGTTCTTGTTCAAAATAACCCTTTGTTTGAACATGATTCCTATCAGCTACCATAAAACAATGAAGTCATGTCAGATGTACAACCTATTCAAATTCATAGATGCCAACAATGTGACCATGTTGGTGATATGAAATATCGGTGCTTTGATCTTCATCCTTGTCAGCATTGTGGGAAGCGTAACCATTCTTCAGATTGGTGTGTGAAGCGGAAGAAATCTGCAAGAGTGAAACTTGCAACAGAATATTGTACTGCTTCTTACTTTGTACCTGACAGGGGGGAACATGTTGTCAGGCTTCAAGTTTCTAAGCCTTGTCCCTCTAACAACAAACACTCACAACCTTCCTCAAGTAAGTCACATCAAGTGAGCTTGAGCCACAGTGAGTTTGGGAGGCCACCAATTATGAGATGCTAGATTATGAGATGCATGTAGCATGAAGACATAAGAGAACCATGCCCTAGAGTACCCATGTGTTTTGTATCTAGTTTTGACACCATGGGAATCTCCTCTCCTCATGTTGTTCCTGACAAGGGGGAAATGAAGATCGTTAGAAACAAGCGAACCAGAACAAGCGATCTAGAACAAGCAATCCTGAAACACCATGTTTGATTGAGCTCTTGAGTTGTTGGTCAACCTTAAACCACCCATTTAGTAGATGAATTCATCTTGTACTAGACATCAAATGGTGGTCCCCAAAACCACCACTCTAAACAGAACCTATGAGCCCTCGTGCCAAGTTCTAGATAGAACCTCTAAGCCTTCATGCCAAGTTCAAGATTTTGTGGTCAACCTTAAACCACACACATAGTAGAAGATTCCATCTTCCACTAGCCCCTTTGGTTGGTGGTCATCCAAAAACACCTCTTCATAGAGAACTTGTATCTAGCAGAAGACAGTGCAAGCTTCTAGCTAACTTACTTGGCAAATGATTATCAATATGGAAATGTTCAACAAGTGGTAGGTGTCCACTTCTAGTTATTCAACTCTCTTCTTTTTCTTGGACTCATATACACCCTTCGGATTAAGGGGGGATTTGTTGGAGCCTAATCCTTAGTGTTAGGAAAATATTATATTATTAAACTCCCTATTCACATGAGAAGACCAAAAGTCCTTGGTGAATGGTAATAGTCTTTGGGAGTCCAAGAGTCCACTTGGTAAGTTGAACCCAAGGGAGATTCTCATTGTATATATTCAAATTTAATTAATGAGAATAGATGCACTTTCACACCCATCTTCTTGTCTTCGTGTATTTTTTGCTTATTTTCCCAATAGGTCACCTAACAAAAATAATTTCAATTAGAGATTACAAAACCAAGATATCAATAAATAATTTCACAAGAATAAAACAAAAATAACACGATTGAACAAAATTCTTAATGACAGAAATAAATAAATTGCGCAAATCCAAAAGAAATTAGAATGCCAAGAGTCATAGGTCTTTGTAATGTCCTGTGTTGTGAAATTTATTAAAATTTCCCAATGTGCTCAAATTCACCAATTTTCATCTCTAGGTATATGTTTTACATCTTATTCCAAACACCTCCAATTGCTTTGGAATTTGCTGAGGAAGGTCA
The DNA here is from genome assembly GCA_027924585.1 of Larix kaempferi. NCBI lineage: Eukaryota > Viridiplantae > Streptophyta > Pinopsida > Pinales > Pinaceae > Larix > Larix kaempferi. The sequence goes on along the minus strand of BSBM01001005.1, from coordinate 21,414,947 downwards.
CGAGGGGTTATAGGACACATGAACACATATATAAAACATATAATCAACTGATATACCCATCAATGATCTGAAATTTGCAAGGGAATAAGTTTCGGGACAAGACTAGTCAATTTTTCTACTAGTTCGACCTTTGACTAGTTTTGAGGTCTAGGTCTCCAAATTGCTCCAAATGCTCACAAATATATGGAGAAGGTGTATGAATGATATTAGGACTTGATTATGATGTTCAGGGATGATTTAGTACCATCAAAATATTTATGCAAACCCCTTTAAGATTCTGGCCAATGTATGGAATTTTACTAGCAATTTGAGGTTCAAATCCCCTAGGGTAAATGCTGAATATGGCTCTCCAAAGGCTCCCAAACCCACTCGAATTTCTGAAAAGAGGCAGAGGATGTATAAATAAAAATATTAAGGTCTCATGTGAATCATTATTTAGTTTATTAATTCTGTTATAACCCTCTCCCAAACAACTACAAAATCACTAGTTTGACCTTGGGGGAAATGGCATTAAATCTTTTCCAAATGCAATAAAAATGAACAAGATAGCTACAAATGATTAATTACTGAACATGAAACTTGTGCTACTCACTAATTATAGTCCATTCAACATAAATACATCATATAAACACTCCTCCATTCGAATTCATTAACATTGCATTGGTATACATCAATATATTGGGGAAATGGTCACTGTTTGCTCATTAATAATCAGATTTACATAGTTCCACTTGGAATATCGACTTGAAGACATGATGAAAATTTAAAATAGAGCATTTACATCATTTTTGGTCACCCTAAATGTCAATTAATTACAACCAACATACATAATGCTCAATATAAATTGTCAAACCCAGGGAGGTCTTTTATTTCAATGGAAATAAGCACAATCTATGCATAAACATCTTTCAGTAGTTGATCAATTAATTGGAGATAAAAATCCTACCTATCTGCTCAGCCAAACTCATTCCATAAGAAAACTAATCTAACTCATATATCTAGGAAATTAAAGTGCAGCTACCTTCCTACAAAAATCGACCTAGCAAGTATTGATCTAAGAATATAAATGAACTAGATTACTTTTGCAAGAAGTTAAATCCTATAATTATCAAACTACAATATTCAATATTTACCAAAATGATCCATCTAGCAGCTACTGTTACTCAATCACAATTTGACTACTCTAATGAATTAATTGAAGATACAACAACAACCATAAATTAAACATAAGCTTGAACTCTAAATTGACAACTATTGGAAATCCTAGAAAGCATAAATGACTGAAAGGAATGGAGATGATCTTGGCTGTCACAGCTATTGAAGACACATGCATAATCAAACTAACCTACACAATCGACTGTCACACCATGCAATTACAACTATTCATATGCAGGAGATAAACTACCAATAAAGAATGCAATCATAAACTCATTGTTGCAACTATCAGAAATACACCTAATGCAATTCCACAACACACAACAGGAAATGAATAAATCTAACTATCTAACTAAATCGACAATCTATGTGAGAAGGCAGGCCCTGGCCTTCTAACAGAGACGCTGTGAATCACCACAAATTAAGACATAGAAATGGAAGTAACTCTGCTCTTCATTAAAAGATGGAAATTCACAGTCTCAATCTCTGTTACAACCCGTACAACAATTGATAATTAACTAACCCCAGGCATGGAAATCCTTCCCATATTTATACATACAAAATGCAGTTCGTGATCCACTAATCTCGTGCAACAATGAATATCTATGATCGACATGCTGCAGAGTCACAGCTAACTGTTACAACCACATTGAATGATGCCATTTAATCATAAAATATGTTGTTATGCTGGTGAGCTATTGATCAACGGATTAGCAGTCTGGAAGGAGACATGTCTGTCTTAGATATACTCTGTTACAGCAATCTGTTACAGCTCACGTGGAGAGATGCGTTATCCCTTGAAAATATGAGGAATCGAGTTAAAAGAGTAATAGTTGGCGCCACGTATGATTGCTTCCAAGGCATGGTATTTGATACACCTGTGCTTTGAGCTTTGACTAAATGAAACCACACAAGTTAGCATAATTCAAAGGCTAGGATCCTGAACTATAACAATCTTAGGCATTTAATTAATTGAAACAATAATGATGTATACCTTGTCAGGATTGTTGATTAATTTGGAAAAAGGCATGTATATGGTTTATGAAAGTAGAATGTAACTGGGTAAAATGGTGTAATAGATATGGTCAAAAAGAGGCATTTCTAGGGCCCAACATCTCCCCCCAACTATCCAATTGCATGTCCTCATGCAACAACCTCCACTAATCCAAATCTAAGTCCATGCTGTATCTGTGAAGATTGGTGATACCGTAGGCAGGTTCTGGTGGTTCCCCATAAGGCACAAATCCATAGCAAGTTGTCCATTTATCCCAACACATATCCTCCTCTTCCTTAGTTAAAATATAGATGTTCCTGTAAGGGCTCACAGGAAGCCATATGAGGGGAAATATGAATCTCATTCCAAGCCACCAAGGTCCACATGTTTTCATGCACTGCACATACCCAGGAATCCTTGTCAGGGCTTGCTTGAAATTTTCAAAGTAGTATGGATCCCCTTCCCTCATAGATGAATAATAATATAGCCATCTATATTCACTACCTTCCTGAGCACTCTGCTACATATTAAAACTCATCGGGACACAAGTAGTGAGGATTTTATCTCGCAAAATTTCAAAATATTGGGCAATTGCAGGAACCCTGAGAGATCCAGCATGATTTGCTATGAGTTCTTTTGGATCCTGAGGCTCGTCCCTAATCTAGAAAGTAGAATTTTCTTAGTTCTTTGGGATAGTTTGGAAAGCATTTCTCCATTCTACATGGTTGATGACAAAAGAGGAAAACACCCTCAGCTGAACATCCCCCAAACAAGGCAAAGGATTGGAGGGAGATTCAATGTAACACGCCCTATTATGTAAATATAATTCACATAACAAATGTTGATCCTCAAAATCACTCCCTAGAAAAGTTTCTAAAAACTGGCTAGTTGTTGCTAGATCAAATGATCTTCCTTTCTTTAGAGCCCTCAATTTAAATAAAGTGGTCTGCTCATGAAGAAAGATGGGGTAAGAGGAGGATGGAACCCTGCAACTTAATAATTCTAAGGAAAGAGTATACATTTGGTCTTTTTCTTAGTGCAGGGTTTTGAGTTTCTTCAATTCTTCCAACCTTTCTTGAAGTTTTTCCCACCGGATTTTCTGGAAGAATAACTCTTCAACCCATTTTTCTCTCAACTCCCTGATGATATTTCTATGTTCATGGAGAGAGATCATCCCTGTCCTGCACTGAGCAATGAATTTCTTCCATTTGTCTAACTTGAGATTCAACCATAGAATCTTCTTCTCTAATCGTTGAATTCTCCCACTCTCCACATCCTTTTCATCATCAGAATCAAATAAATGATGCCTTGAGAAGGTAGCATTCTCACCTCATCACCAGATGTTCCAATTTCCACTTCATGGATTAAAGGTGAAGCAGTCCCATCTTCCATTGGTGTTGTAGTGACCTCTACTTGTGTTGAAGTTTCAGTGGCTGCTTTTGGGGATGTTGGTTCTTGTGTGATAGCATCCTGCCCTTCCAATTCCACCTCAGCAACATTAGTTTGAGTTGCAATCTCAACAAACATTTTTGAAGATGTTGGTTCTTGTGTAGCAACATTCTCTTCTTGGATTTTTCTTTCAACAACTTTAGTCCAAGTTGCAACTTCAAAAATCATATCCAAGGACGTTGGTTCTTGTGTAACAACATCCTTTTCCTTAATTTCTCCAAGTTGCTGAAAAGGTTCCTAGACTATCTCAATGTCTGCTTGTTCTATGAGTAGTTTTGTATCTCTGGATGGCTGAGTTTGTATATCTCCTTCTTCTTCTAGTTCCAAATCTAGGATTAAGTCCTTTCCTGGTTCGTCTTCCCTCATCAACTCAATTGTTTGCACTTCTCCTCCTTGTGTTGCTCGTTCAAGTGATTGTGCAACAAGATCCACCAGTATGACTTTATGCCTGCTATTTTATATACGTCTCCACATTTTGGGCATATCACTTTTCCCTCTTCCTCATAACTCAAATCAGGAGATGAGTTTTCCACTTGATATGCAGCCTCTACTAATATATCCAGACTCCTCTTTGCTTGTTTCCTGCTTATTTCTAGCTTATTTCCTTCCATTTCTCCAAATCATTCCGAAGTGCTTGCATTTCTTCTTTTAATAGTTCATTTCTATACAGGAGATTTTCAATCTGAGATTCGCTCACAATAGGTTCATGTATGTCAGCAGGTGTTTTGGGGTTTAAGATAGGGATTTCTATGACTGTCCCGATTACACACTCTGCTTTTGCTAAAGGTACTTCACTATTTTCCCCAATTCCTCCTCCTGTCTCAACTGAGGGTAATTCCATATTTTCCCTAATTTCTCCTGTTGTCTTAGCTGCTGCCATATATCTAGTCCTTCTTCTTTTCACCCCTTCTGATGGTTGTTCAACACTGCTTGCTGCTGCTAAAGCAGCTCTAGATCTTCTCTTCTTCTCTGTTGAAGTAGTTGTCTGACCCTTGTTCCCCGTTCTTCTTTTTTTCTTCTGTGATACAGGTGTCTCCCAATTTCTAGAGGGAGAATCGAATTCCTGCTCTTCCATGATAGTTCCCTTGATTTCTGAGGAGGATGCAATATCCAACACCTCTATATTTCCTTCCTCTACTGCCTCTACCTGGTGCTTGCCTTCTTGCATACCTCCTTCCATAGTTACAGCTTCAACAGTTGTTCCAGTTCCAAGCATCATTATCTCCTCGATGATAGGGTTTGCTGCTGTCGCGGCTTCCCTTATGTCGACTTCTTTCTTCCCTTTCATTTAGGTTTTCATCCTCCCCCCCAAATGGATTTGAGGAACTCCGGTCCTCTTCTTATTCTGCAATACCCCCTGATTCCAGTGTAGGTTCTCTAATCACCCTAGCTCTAGAAAGAAATTGAGCCCAGGTCAAATTCTGACGTGCAATGGCCCTCAAGATAAGTAATTTAATTATGCCATGATTAGTGAGGGAGGAAGCTGGGTGTCGGGTCGTTCTTGCATAACTGGCCATACTTTGTAGGGTCTTAAAAAGATAAAATGGCATATTAACTAGGTTGCCATGGCGCAGATGAGATAACAGAGGGAATTTAGAAAGATAAACAGTCTGGTACCTACCTTCACAGGAGATATACTTCTTTAGAAAAACTACCACTTGATCCCATGGACGAGGTAATGAGTTCAGTGCAAATCCATGGCCTTTTGGCCGAACATTCTCCCCAATTACAAGAAATTCCCTTATTGCAGTCGAATTTAGCACCTTCCATCCAAACAATTTCTTCCCAACCTGGGGTAAGCCAGTAATTTCAGATATAATGGCTTATGTAACCTCAATGCGTACCCCCTTGACTTCAGAATGAGTATCAGTCAAGTTAAAAATGAACTGTAATGTCATTTTAGTATGAAAACCGTTTAGACGTTGGAAATATTCAGTCCACCCTATTGCTGCAAAAATGGCAAACACTTCTGCATTGGCACGCAAAGCTTCCATATTTTCAGGTTTATGCCTAACCAGTTTACCCATATCAAACTCCTTTCAATTCAAACAGCAGATACAACCCTTATTAGTTCAGACGCGGAAGTTGCAACCTTCGAACATTCATGGGAATAGCCGGGATTTGAAACTTGGTTTTCTAGGAAAGATGGTGCAATTTTCCACTTTACGATAGATGATACAATTAAGGAAAAATGGCGAAATTGGGAAATTTTGGTACGAATCGGGTAAAATGATGGTTAGGTTGTTACTCCGACACATTCTTTGATGATTAAGTGTGTACAAAATGCTGATGGCGACAAAAGACAAGATATGCTCATAATTCGTCAAAATTAATTTGGTGCTTGATCATGATTATAGTTAGAATCCGTACCTTCAAAAATTGAATGCTCAAGCTGCCATTCTGCCATGGCATGATATTCACAGTCGCATCTTTGGTAGAATAGGCATGTGCCAAGATGATTTGGGCACCGTCAATCAAATTAATACGTGCATTCATGCTTACAGGTTCCTTAGTAGACTATGATTCAAGCTGTGGAGTAATCATTCAGATTCAAGCCAGGCCAGATCGTTGCCAGCGAGACTATTCCAAAAGACAGACCATCTAGTGGAGTTGCAGAGGATTGAGCAGAATTCGGTGAAACATGGCAGAGTTCCAGTTTCAAAAATTTTGAGAAAAGGCAAAAATAGCGGAATAGCAGCTGCTAGACTTGGCAAAATAGGCAAAAGTGGTGGAGTCGGAGCTGCTGGAAAAGGCGAAAATGAAGTGAAGATAGCAAAGTCACAGCTGCTAGACTTAGCGGAATAGGCAAAAATGGGGGAGTCGCAGCTGTTGGCAAAGAGCGAAAATGAAGTGGAAATAGCGGAGTCGCAGCTGCTAGACTAACGGAATATGAAAGAATAGCGGAGTCGCAGCTCCTAGCAAAGAGCGAAAATGAAATGGAAATAGCGGAGTCGCAGCTGCTAGACTAGCAGAATAGGCAAGAATAACGGAGTCGCAGCTGCTAAAAAATGAAGTGAATGGAAAATGGCGGAGTTGCAGCTGCGGAAATAGGAAGAATGGGAAAGGTAAAGAGTCGCAGCTGTGCAAAAATGAGTAACGGGCGGACTTTCAGCTGGCTGCTGAAAAACTAAGGAATCATCCATCTTTTTCAAAGAGCTTTATTAAATCAGGAAACAATGTAAGGTGCCTACAATCATCTGGCCCAATCATGACTGTTGTTCCTCCAATCAATTCCTACACACAATTCTTCAAAACAAACCGATCAAGTGCAAAATGAAAAATAGATAAAATACAGAATGAAAAATAAATTATTTATGTGCAACTGATGTGGAAGTTGCAGTTCTTAAAAATTCACAGGGGTGGAGAAACTCCCTGCCCTGGCATTAACTGATAATCTGAATCTGCTGCAGCCTATGAAACGAAAGCATCCCTTGAGATCACTTTGTGATACAGTCGCAACCGATGACCATTTGCGAATAATGGTGTCTTGTTTTCATCAATGGTGATTAACCGAACTGTTCCATTGTCAAATACATGATCTATTTGATAAGGTCCCAACCAACGAGTGCATAGCTTGCCTTTGAAATCCCTCTTAAACCATGAATCATATAACAAAGCCCAGTCTCCTTCCTGGAAGACTTTCTTCTTTATGAATCTGTCATGCCACTTAGAGCGCTGCTGTTGGATTAAAGTTGTATGATTTACTGCTGCTGTGCGCTTTTCATCCAATTCATTAATTTGATTCAGTCGGTTCCTTTATGCTTATGATAAATCCAGATTTGCTTCTACAGCTGTTTTCAAAGTCCTAATTTCAAATTCAATTGGGAAAACCACATTCTTACCATATATTAACTCATATGGGGAAAAACCAATGGTGTTACACCATGTAGTGCGATAGGCCCAAAGTGCCTCTGAAAGTCTCTTAGCCCAATCTTTATGATGGCTTTTCACTGTCTTTGTCAAAATAGCCTCAATAACCTTGTTTGAACTCTCCACTTGGCCATTGGCCTGTGGATGATATGGCGAGGTTATTCTATGCTGAATATGAAATTTCTATAACAGCGCTTCCAGCTTGTGAGACACAAACTGCGGTCCACCATCTGTGATGATTTCCTTGGGTACTCCAAACCGAGTGAAAAAATCTTCGTACAGGAAATCAATCACAACCTGATCATTAGCCTTAACCAAGGCTACAACTTCTACCCATTTGTGTTAGGATATCTCATCATTCACTTTTGTACTTTGCATGCATTCTGCATGCATTGCATGCACCCGCATGCTGCCCAATCATCATTATGGTACCTCCAACACCTAGTCCTTAGTCTCCCAGCACTCGGGAGCTACTTTCCACTCCGTTTTATCCCTCCTAGCCTGTCATGCACCTAGTTCTCATCTTCCATTGAAGAAGGGTGCCTTTCTCACCTACCAGTCCAGTTACACTTTAGTTATCACTCTGATTTACCTCCGATTGACCCATAAATGATTTTATCACTCCAATTGACCTCCGATGAGACATGACTGACAGTTCTGAGTGCAGTTAAGCCCTCATGCGCCCTCCACTGAGCCTCCATCCCTATATTAGTGCCACTTACCATCAGTTACACTTATTACACTCAGTTAGACTCAGTTAGACTCACTTTGACACCTGTTTGACAGTGACTTGTGCATTGATGACCACCATTGATTGATGATGAGGACTCCTAGTTGGATCCAAGCTATGCCATTCAGTTAATTCGAATGACCTCCTTAGGAAATTCGAATTGCTCACTCATTGTGACAATATTGTATTGTATTTTCACCCTTATTGGGATTATAGAGCACTGATGCATGCTTTTGCACAGTTTACACCATATTTTCTGAGTTTCATCTATTGTGATTGATTTACTTGTTCATTAGATCTGCTGTGACTAATTTTACATGGTATCAGAGCCATTACAAGGACAAGATCTCTTTTCTACAGGTGTTCTACAATAAGATTTGAGTGAATTTGCTCAAAATTACTGAAGTTTTGGCATAAAAGATCTCATGTGCATTCGCTCATGTGCATGCAAAGTAGAAAAATACACTCCAATCCACTCCAAAAGCTTGAGTTTTCCACATAAGTCCTGGATTTGATACATTGGACCCATTCAACTTGTTTGATCTCCAATCTTGGGTGTGATGCAACTCTAAAAGGGTGGATTGTTCGACCTTACTGTTCTCTTTTTTATTGTGATTTGCAGGTTAATCATCTTCACCAATTGCATTCGCTCTCTTGTGTTTGACAAGTTCTTCTACATCAAGTGAACTCGCTATTTGAGATGGAATACTCTTCTTCCAAGCCAGTTCTTACTCCCTTCAATTATTTTGAATGGAAAGATGATATGGAGATTATATTACGCTCAAAATGGTTCTATAGAGTCACTATTGGCCTCGAATTGGAGCCAAGCACATTGTCGAAAAGAACCAAACACTACAATAAGCTTGATGAAGCTTATGGTCTCCTTTGCCTCTCCATTTCCAAGGATCTTCACTTCCATCTCAGCAGATTGAAGACTCCAAAAGCAATATGGGAGCAACTTGACACACTTTTTGGCAAGCAGGACGAGCTTAGGGCTTTTCAATTAGAGAATGAATTGATTGCTCTTAGTCCTGAGAATTTTGAGACCATCAATGAGTTTTTCACAAAATTCAAGCACTTGTCATTGCAGTTGAAGAACAATGATGTTGTGAAAGAGGATAAGCAATTGATCCTCTCCATTCTCACAAATCTTGGGAAAGATTACTCGGTATTTGTCTCTACTTTCAATTCCGATTGGCTAACTACCCCGAATTGGAAGATGCCTACCTTGAATGCCTTCATTGAGTCCATCACAAAAGAGCATGATAAGTTGATTCAAATGGGGTCCATAAACTCCAAAGATTCAGACCTCTTTTCTCAAGGACCCAAGAATTCAAATGGTAAAGGAAATCAAAGAAAAGAGAAGCCCAAATTCAAGCCTACCAAGCAAAGAGATAAAGGCAAGCAATCGGAAGCACCATCCGGTTTGAGGAACAAGCAGAAGGGTAAAGAGGGAAAGGAAAAATCTAAATGTTCATATTGCAATCGGGGCTTTCATCCTGAAAGCTCATGCATGAAGAAAACAATAGATCAAATGGCCCTCCTTTTGGAAAAGAACAACATATGTCTTCCCAATGGTGCACGGAAGAAGGATAGGAATGATGATCATGAAAGAGGTCAAGCACTCATGGCAACTATTTCGAAAGCCAACACTCTACTGATAGATTATGGTGCCTCGAATCATATGGCTGCAAACATTGACTCCTTCTCTTCATTCAATCCAAGAAGCTCCATCCCTATCCATTTGGGAGATGACTCAAAAATTTCTTCGAAGGGCAAAGGTACCATCCATGTAGAGCATGGAAGTTTCCAGAATGTTCTCTATGTGCCTTCCTTGGCTTCAAATCTACTTTCTGTGTATCAAATGACACACACTGGTGAACCAAAGCAATTTACATTCATCCCTAACAATTTCAAAATTTCTGATATCAAAAGTGGAAGACTTATTGCATTTAGAAAGGCAAACCACACTGCAAAATACTATGCGTTTTCTCACTTTGTGCCGCTTGAAAAGCCCACTGCTCTCCTCACTCATGGAAATGAGGTTAGTAGGATTTGGAATGAAAGGTTTGGACACCTTAATTACAAGTATTTTCTGCTGCTACAACAGAAATCCATGGTAGATGGTTTTCCACAACTCCGTTCCTCGAAGGGAATTTGCCCCGGTTGCATTGTTGGGAAGCACCCCAAGCACAGGTTCAACTGTGGCAAAGCTAGCAAAGCTTCCACCATTTTGGGCCTCATACATTCTAATATCAGTGGTTCGCTACCAAATATGTCCATGAATGGTTCAAGGTATGTTTTGACATTCATCGACGACTTCTCCCGCTTTACTTGGGTATTTTTTCTCAAAAACAAGTTAGAAGTGCTTGGAAAATTCAAGGATTTTAAGGCTTCTGTTGAGACCAACATTGAGAGAAAGATCAAAGCTCTTAGATCTGATAATGTTAGAGAATATATCAATACTGAGTTTCTGCAACTTTTTGCTGAAAGTGGAATTCAGATCCAACATACAGTTCCCTACACACCCCAGCAGAACGGTGTAGCAGAAAGGAAGAATCGGTCACTGAAAGAGATGGCTACCTGCATGCTTGAGTCAAAAGGTTTGGATGCAAATCTTTGGGCTGAAGCCATTAATTTTGTTGCATATATTCAGAACCAAGTTCCACATTCATCTGTGAAAGGTAAAACTCCTTTCGAAGCATTCTTTGGTCGCAAACCAGATGTGTCCAATTTGAGGGTTTTTGGCTCCACTGCATGGGCTAGAATTCCTTCTGATAAGAGAAATTCTTTGGATCTACAAAGTATTGAATGTATCCTGATAGGATATGGGGAAGAATCAAAAGCATATAAACTCATGAATATCAGATCCAAAAAGGTATTCATAGAGTGAAGTGTGAAGTTTGAAGAACTGATGCCAAATCTGAAACTAGTTGAGGACAACACTGCCGATTTGCACCCTCCACAAGAAGAAGATTCAAGTGATTATGAAGAAATAATTGGATCTGATATCTCTGATATTATATCATACTTTGATGGCCATGACATATCAGGTTCGTAATCAGACCATAATGATCCTCCTCAGTTACCGAAGTGGGCCCAAAACACTCTACAATTTGTTGCTCCAAACATTGGAAATCCTACTAATCCAAGGAGAACAAGAGCAGACTATCAAAGAGTAGGTATGGATTTTTATTTTTTTGATCCATTATTATATGAGAAATGTTATTTTATGATTGGTTCAGATCCCAAATCATACTATCATTCCCACCAAGATCCACGATGGCAAACCGCCATGGATGAAGAGTACAATTCTCTTCAAAAGAACAATGCATGGGAGCTAGTTTCTCTTCCACCTGGAAGAAAATTAGTTCAATTCAAGTAGATCTACTGCACAAAGGTTGCTACTGATGGCTCTATCAGGAAATAAAAGGCTAGGTTGGTGGAAAAAGGTTTCTCCCAAGTCCAAGGTGTGGACTACACTGAGACTTTTGCACCGGTTGCAAAGATGGATTCCATCCGCCTAGTTTTGGCCATTTCCGCAACCAAGCACTGGGAAGTGCACCACATCGATGTGAAGAGTGATTTTCTACATGGAGACCTTTATGAGGAGGTATATATGAAACAACTAGAAGGATACATATCAGATCCATCATTAGTTTGCAAATTGAAGAAATCTTTGTATGGATTGAAACAGGCCCCAAGAGCTTGGTACACAAAGATGGACTCCTTCCTTCTTTCTTAGAATTTCAAAAGATGCAAATATGATCCTAATGTGTACCTACAGCAATTTAAAGGTAATTTTTTGATTTTGGTTTTATATTTTGATGATCTTCTCATTACTGGTAGCACTCTCCTTACAATTAACAAGCTGAAAACCGCTTTAAATCTAGCTTTTGATATGAGTGATTTGGGCTTGCTTAAGCAATTTTTGGGCTTGGAGATAGCTAAAAACTTTGATGGGATCATATTATCTCAGAAAAATTATGCTAAAGACCTGATATTAAATTTTAATATGGCCGAATGTAAGGCTGCTCCATTTCCATTCCTCTCAGGAAACAGTTTTGAAGAGGGAAATACTACACCACTTGTAGATTGCACTATGTATCGACAGTTGATTGGTTCACTACTCTACTTGACACACTCAAGGCTTAATATATCTTATGCCATGAGTGCTGTATCAAGGTATATGTAGCAGCCCCATGAGCTTCATTGGCGGGCAGCCAAGCGGATCTTGCAGTATGTGCAAGGTACGAAACATTTTGGCATACATTATGCTACAGATTTTGAGCTAGATTTCATTGGTTTTACTGATTCAGATTGGGAAGGTTATAGCATAGATCGGAAGTCCACTTCCATATATGTTTTCATGATTGGAAATGGGCCTATTTTCTGGTCAATCAAAAAGCAAGAAGCCATTGCACTTTCTTCAGTAGAGGCAGAGTATCGAGGGGCAATTAATGCCTGCATTCAGGCAGTTTGGTTGCAGGGTATTCTTTCCTAGTTTGATTTTGGTAGCACTACTTCGACTGTTCTATTTTGTGACAATCAAAGTGCTATTAAGATCTCCACCGATCCAGTTCAGCGGTAGAGGACCAAACACATTGAGATTCATATGCATTACATTCGAGAGTTGGTGCATTATTGCACCATCATTTTGCAATATTGCCCCACCGATGAGCAAATTGTAGACATCTTCACCAAGAGCTTCAATGAGAAGAAGTTCTCTTACCTCCATTCACTATTGGGGGTGAGTTCCATCATGGTGGAAATAGATTAGATCCATTTTTATGTTTAGCTTGAGGGGGGCTTTCTTCCCACTAGGTTTTCCCTCTTTCCTCACTTAGCTTATTTCAACATCTTTTTTGGATTATTGTATTGGGGTGACCTTTGGTCTCAGTAACCAGGGCCCTGAATTTTATTTTTTACATCATAGTATAGCTTGAGGGGGGGTGTTAGGATATCTCATCATTCACTTTTGTACTTTGCATGCATGCATTACATGCACCCGCATGCTGCCAAGTCATTAGTATGGTACCTCCAGCACCTAGTCCTTAGTCTCCCAGCACTTGGGAGCTACTTTCCACTCAGTTTTAGCACTCCTAGCCTGTCATACACCCAGTTCTCACCTTCCATTGAAGAAGGGCACTTTTCTCACCTACCAGTCCAGTAACACTTCAATTATCACTCTGATTTACCTCTGATTGACCCATAACTGATGTTATCACTCCGATTGACCTCCGATGAGACATGACTGACAATTTTGAGTGCAGTTAAGCCCTCAAGTGCCCTCCACTGAGCCTCCATCCCTATATTAGTGCCACCTACCATCAGTTACACTTATTACACTTAGTTAGACTCAGTTTGACACCTGTTTGACAGTGACTTGTGCATGGATGACCACCACTGATTGATGATGAGGACTCCTAGTTGGATCCAAGCTATGCCATTCAGTTAATTCAAATGACCTCCTTAGGCAATTCGAATTGCTCACTCATTATGACAGTATTGTGATGTATTTTCACCCTTATTGGGATTATAGAGCACTGATGCATGCTTTTGCACAGTTTACACCATATTTTCTGAGTTTCATCTATTGTGATTGATTTACTTGTTCATTAGATCTGCTGTGACTAATTTTACAATTTGGTCATGTAATATGTACAAATCAAGATGTGAACTTTCTGTTTTGAGGGAGGGTTGATAGGCCCTACAAAATCTAGAGCCCGTCTATCAAATGGTTCAACCACGAGTTGTGGCTGCAAAGGCGTTTCGTCTAATCTGTTGGGTTGGCCCATCCTTTGGCAGCTATCACATGCCTGAACATACTTCTTTGCGTCCCTGAATAATGTGGGCCAGAAATAACCCATTCTCAAGACTTTATGACCTGTCCTTTTGTCAGCAAAATGTCCCCCACAGGGCTCATCTTCTCTAACACATCTTCTGATCTCTAAATCAAGCCCTGTGTAGAAAATATGGCCATCAATCCAGCAGTACCTAGCACTCTGTTGTATGATCTTTATTTTTTCTCTCTTCGACAGATGTGCCGGGACCTTACCTGCAGCCAAAAAGTTAGCAATATCTGCATACCATGGGGAATGAGCTGATACTGCAAACAAATGTTCATCAGGGAAGGAATCTTCGACTGGTAAATTGTTATCACTGTTAGTAAGTCGAGATAAAAAATATGCAACAACTTTTCCTTCCCTGGTCTATCAATAATTGTGATATCAAATTCATGTAATAGTAACAACCATCTAGTAACTCTAGCATTCGTGATGGTTTATTCATTAAATATTTGATAGCAGAATGATCATTGTGCACGAAAGTAGAATATACAGTAATATAATGTCTAAATTTGTTGATGGCATAAACAATGGCAAGAAATTCCTTTTTTGTGACAGTATAGTTTAGTTCAGCAGGAGATAAGTTCTTACTAATGTAATAAATTGCACAAGGAGCATTACCTTCCTGCTATCCCAAAACTGCTCCAATGGCAGTATCTGAAGCATTTGAAGAAATATGAAAAGGCAGAGCCCAGTTGGGCCCTCGTAAGATGGGTGCTGTAGATAGCCTTTTCTTTAGCTCAGTAAATGTTGTTTGGCATGCTTCATTCCAGACAAACTGTGCATCCTTCATCAACAGAGTGAACAAAGGAGAAGCTAGTTTGGAAAAAATTTCTATGAACCTTCTATAATAGCCAGCATGTCCCAAGAAGCTACGTACATCCTTCTATGTTCCAGGAGTTGGTATGTTTTCAATTACCTTGATTTTGGATGGATCTACCTGGATACCATCAAAAGAGATGAAGTGCCCCAGCACTATGCCCTCGCTCATCATCATATGGCACTTTTCAGTACTTAAAGAGAGTTGGATTTGTTCACAACGTTTCAAGACCTTTTCTAAATTTTTCAATGCTTCTTCATAGCTATCACCATATGGAGTAAAGTCATCCATAAAAATATCCATACAATCATTTACCATCTCTAAAAAGATTCCAATCACTACTCTCTGAAATGTGGCTGGTGCAATGCACAACCCAAAAGGAAGTACCCGGTATGAAAAAGTCCCCTAGGGACAGGTGAAAGTGGTTTTGTCCTGGTCTTCTGGAGCAATCTGGATATGGTTGTAGCCACTAAAACCATCCATAAAGAAAAATACTTCTTCCCAGACAAGGTATCAAGGACCTGATCGATAAAAGGTAAGTGTTGTGGGGAAAATGCACCTATAGTTCAGGGGAGAAACTACCAACTTACGGTGATAAAGATAGACTTACAAGCATTCTGCAAGTACAACAAATAAATGAAGAGATTAGAGTTTAGAGATGTAGGCACCTTATTCAGAAGGTTGATCCTAGCTTTGCCTCCCTCGCTCTTCAATGCTTATCCAGTGTTGTAATGCCCAGACCTGCAAAACAACTTGATACCTTTCTCAAACACATTTGACTACACATATAAGACTGATATTCATAATAGAAGAAGACATCAGATTATAAACAAACTGTAATCAAATCTGAGACACATTAATAGGTCATATTTGGAAAGAGAAGAACGTCTGATCTTTATTGATGAATGAAAGCAAGTACATAAAGTTATACCTTCTTTCAAGCTTGGCACTTCACGAAACCTAGATTCAAGATCTCCTGCTTCCGTTCTCCAAGGATCCCAACCTCTAAGAAATTGTACTAGGGTTTACCAAAACTGAAGCGCAAGAGAGGGGGATGAAGGTCTCCATTCCTCCAGCATAACTTTGCAATTGGGCTTGGTCCCCTTACATGGCCCTTCTACCCTCCTTATATAATCAATGAGGAAGAGGAAAATAAGTTATAACCATTCAAGAGGTTTCCCAACCAACTTAACTTACTCGAATTTCGAGATTTTGACCAAAACAGGAGTGTACTCTACTCTATAGTAGACAAAGTCGCGTACACATGGCAATGGGCGCTACTTTGAATGAGGTAAAGTCGCGTACACACGCTACTATTTCAACAGTAGAGTCGCGCTCATATTGAAAAATGGCCAAAAACAGGCTTTTCTGCTCATTTTCAGGAGATGGTTTGGTCTGGAAAAATGTTCCTAAGGGTCATATACATCAAATGGGTCAAGAATGAGGTAATTTCAACCATTTTTAGTGTCCCAAATGACTCCTCCATCCACAAATGTCCTGTTGTGTGACTGAACTTGATCTCAAAAAGTGTCGTCATGCGACCAAGGGAAACAAGTTTCGTCACGGACGGAGAGGTGTCATTTCAAGCTATAACAGATGCCCCCTAATGTATGAGGTCAGAGGGAGTACGGGAAACGATGGCCGAAATACATTATAAGTAATAAAAAAGAGTTGAATCGTGGAGGAACGGAGAAACCAAGAATCATAGGCTCAAATGAAGTACCTGAAAGCAAAGGCAAAGTCAGACAAACTTATCCATGGGGTAACTGTCCATGTTCAAATGATGGAACATGATCTCCAAGAGGATACAATAATGATCCAAAATACTGATGCATATATCATGGCCACTAGAATACAAGCGTGGATCCATGCGGAACATAAGTGTAAACATAGCCACATAAATACAAGGTGGATCTATGTCAAAACTGGAGAACATAGCCATATAGAACAAGCTGGATCTATGTCTCATCAAGAGCCAAAAGGAGTGGGGCTCAGTCTTGCGCAACTTGGGCGATAACATAAATGAGGTGATGCTATCGAGGATCCCAAGGTCTTCATCCAAAAACAACCCAAGGTACAAACCTATCCATGCGAATAAATGAGCTGTTGTCGAACATGGGAGGTATCGTTTGATTACCGGTCATTGATGTATACCGTTAACAAACGCGAGGGTGTCCACCAATAATGAAAATGGAACCCAAGGTACCTAGTACATTCAAGCAAGTGCGAATAGATGGTCTTGCCGTCGAACACTTGAAGAATCCATCGGATAGGAGACATTGATGTATTCCCATCTATCCAATAGCGAGGGAAACTGCCACTAATGACTGCAATCCCCAAGGTACTAACCGAAACTCTAAACTTCATTCCCAGAGCACAATGAGTTGAAGTCGATGGGAAGAAGTCCGTTGGAAGGGAGGCCTTAATGCATCCTCCATCATCCAACATGAGGGACACTCAACAGGTATGAGCTGATTTGGAGTAGGACTGAACACATGATGAAACAGACTGACACCAAGGAATGGCCGACACATGAGGTCAAGGCAACTGCAGAATGGCCGACATAGGTTATATCCTTGAACAGTGAGCACGACACAAGAGTGACTTAGGCAGCTTTGAACACAAAGGGACCACGATGCAAGTCTGCAATGTAGGAGACAGTAACAGATTCTCCATATGAGTGGAAGACTAACCAAATGGAGGAGGAAGAACTCTGAGATCAAGTTTACCCTAAGGCCAACACTAGAACCCAACTTGTTTGATAGACTCAAAACAGGTGCTTTGTTCAAAGAGATAGTTGACTTGCTGCCATCATATTGAAAGATATTTTGACATTCTTCCCTTCCCTTTCCTTTTTCATTTTTTAACGAGCTTGACAAAGAACTAAAGCATGCTCGACGGTATTTTCATATTTAAGGAGTTTGAAAAACCTAGAAGAAAACTCCATACACCTATCCATGGATTTTATATCGAGCCCGGATTGGTCTGTGCTCGGCGGTGTTTTCTTGCTTATAGAGTTGAAAAACTTAAACAGTCCTCTACTTACTTATCCGTGGATTTTATATCGAGCCCGGATTGGTATGTGCTCGCTTGGTGTTTTCACATTTCGAGAGTCTGAAAACCCTAAAGACGACTCCAAAGGTCCTTTTTCGTAAAGTTAGTCTCCTTCCCCGAAAAAGTGTAAAATGATGGAAGAAGAACTCTTCTAGCGCATACAAGAGTATACCTAGAGTATACCTTTTCCGTAAATTATCCACCAAGGCCCGGAAAAGGGGTAATTCTATACCTAAGTGGATGTCGGTTCAGTTATTTTAACGAGCCTGAAAAGACAACTATGCTCGGCAAACTTTTCCTATTTAAGGAGTCTGAAAAGGGCTTAAAAGAACTCCATAGGGATCTTTTCCGTAAAGGTTTAACGAGTCCGGAAAAGTAAACTCATGACCTCCTTACTATTTTTAACGAGCTCAAAGGAGATAGGAAAATGCTCACAACTTCCTTACTGTTTTTAACGAGCTCGAAGGGAAGGTGAAAGAATGCTCGTAGCCTCCTTACTGTTTTTAACGAGCTCGAAGGAAAGGTGGAAGAGTGCTCGTAACCTACTTACTGTTTTTAACGAGCTCGAAGTGAAAGAAGAATGCTCGAAACCTACTTACTGTTTTTAACGAGCTCGAAGTAAAGGCAGAAGAATGCTCGTAGCCTCCTTACTGTTTTTAACGAGCTCGAAGGAAAGGTGGAAGACTGCTTGTAGCCTCCTTACTGTTTTTAACGAGCTCGAAGGAAAGGTGGAAGAGTGCTCGTAACCTACTTACTGTTTTTAACGAGCTCGAAGTGAAAGAAGAATGCTCGAAACCTACTTACTGTTTTTAACGAGCTCGAAGTAAAGGCAGAAGAATGCTCGTCATGGGAGGAAACGAGTGTCAGGGACATGCAAAACTAGCTCCAAGCGCATGGAACAAAGCTATGCCTAATGCAAGGAACATGAGCAAGATAAGGACACTCAGGGTGTGTCTCCTCCAGGTAAAAGGTGTCAAATCGCGAAGGCAAAATGATACAGGGCTTAGCGGAAATGAGATCAGAGATGGAGGCTTATACAACGAGCTAAAAGCGTGGAAGCCGGCTTCAGGCTCATTAGCGCAAGCGGGATCATAATAGATGCATATGTAATTTGAACACAAAGATGGGAGCCTTATCAGGGATGGCCAGAAATATGTGAGGAAGAAAGATATGAGGCTTCTTCTCAAAGTCATGGTAAATCTAAAAAGGCTCCCGAACCTATGAGAAAAACTCAGCATGGGCACCAGAATGGCATAAGGGTGCTGACTAGGGTGACCCATGTTAGGTAGGCTCTGCTGTCGGACCGGTGCACAATGCATAAAGGGATGGCTAACACACCAATATCCAACAGGTTCGACCCTATGGCGAATTCGGATGGCAAAAGGTTCAAATGCAACATAACAGCGGGGAAGCCTTAAACTATATGCAAGGTTCCGAATATACCTGACATGGTCGCACAAGGTGTCGAAAAGGACCAGTAAGCAAGTATACATCCAGCTAAGAATCCTGTCTCCAAGAAACATTAGTACCAGGATCATATCTAAAACATATGTAAAGAAAGACCCGATACAAGTCACTATGGTAGAAATACTTTCAACTTCACTATCATCAACAACAGGCATAAACAAGGCAGAGTTTTCAAATGAAGACTCTATGGTACCCAAGCCCGAGGACTTACAATCAACAAGATCAAATTCAGGATGAAGATCAAAGTTGAAGGTCATGATGGAATCTGCAGAAACAAATTTATCATCACGGGAGTTGAAAAATCTAGAAGCAGAATCAAACTCAGCAGGAACACCGATTTGCGGATCTATAGGAAAGTCCAAAGACTCAACAGTAGGAAGATCAAACTTTAAGGTCAAACCGGGGCTGGACATGACTGCGACTGGATCAACATCCAAATGAATGGCAGACTGTACTATAGACTCTAGGAAAACTTCATCAGAAGGAAGTATATCATCCCAGATAGAATACATATCTAAACATTCAGATGGAGGTGTCACTTGGTCAAAAGCTGGGACCAAGTCCCGAGAAGGTAAGCATGAACTCAGAGACTTCTTCTCAGTAGCAGTTGAACTCAAGGAACAATATGCCACATGAGGCGCATGTGACATAGTAGTGCCTAATGACGAGGGATCAGACTGGTCTACAGATGGGTAATAAGGAGGATCAACGAATGCAAGCTGGTCGATGGTGACAATGTTTTCGTTATGAGGGAAATGCATCACACGAAAAAGCGTAGACACCACAGCATGCATAGCATAAACGTAATCACGCCCGAGGATCATATCAAAGTCCATAGGGTCCTTTAAAACCATAAAATCAACTAAGACTGTTTTTCCACCCAAGGTAACAGGTGCCTGACGGAGGAATCCGATCAGTTCACTAGGTCTTCTATCGAAGGTCAACGGCCAATTAACAGCTGGAATAACATTAGGGAAACCCAAATCTCTCCAAGCATAAGCGGATAAGATACTAACAGAAGCACCTTCATCAACAATACATCGATCAACCGTATGGTTCCAGATATCAACCTTTATCTGAAAAGGTGTCGAAGAAGGAAGGCGAGGCTCGGCTAGACTATTCCAATCAAAGGAAACAATCCTAGGGCTTGGTAGGGGTTCACATGGCACAGATGAAGTGCCCCCTTTTGCAGGAACATCCAAACTGGAAATGCAGAATACTTCAGTAGTAGGTGCATCAATCTCTGAAGGACTGATGGGATCGGTCGAAGATTGCATCGATTCAATCACTTCACTCTCCGAAGGAAGAGTGGGGTCGACCAAAGATTGCATTGGTTCAACCACTTTATCAACCAAAGGTTGATCTGACTGCAGGTAATCTATAGACAACTCAGGAACAGAGGTTCCTTCAGACATGGACCACACTCTTCGTGCCTCTGGAATGGCAGGGCATCGGTGAGTAAGGTGATCTCCCTTACAAAGTTTACAAGGGAACTTTGGTTTCCGTCCTATAGGTTTAGACTCCTTTACAACGTCAGTACTCTCAGCATGACTAACATTGGCTGACAGCTTGCCCCCAGCATGACTCACAGAGGCTGGTTGCTCAGAAGCAGAAGACTTTTGAACTAAGGACCACACTTTTTGCACTTCTGGAAGTACAGGGCACAAGTAAGTAAGGTGGTCTCCCTCGCAAAACTTACAAGGGAACTTAAGCTTCTGTTTGTTGGGTTTGTCGACAATGTCAACTCCCTCAGCATGACTTGCAGTGGCTGATCTGGTATCTCCAGTATGACTCACAGGAACTGGTGACTTGTCATTAATATGACTAGCAGTGATCAATGACGTGTCCTCAACATGACTGACAGTGGTTGAAGACAAACCTTCAGTATGATTTTCAGTGACTAAAAGTTTTCTCCCAACATGACCTCCAGAGGCTGGGTGGGTGCCCCCTGCATGATTTGCAGAGGCAGGGTGCTTGCCTCCTTGTTTTGGCATCTTCTTCCTATTCTTCCCCCGTCTATTCCTTTTAGACTGTTGGTTACTAGTATTGCTACTTTCGCCACATGAGGTAGAAGGAGGAGGAGAAGATGTTACTGGCAAAGGAGGCACAGGGTTCTGATGCTCTTGATTTGAGGTGCTCACAAAAGAAGCGTCAGGAGCATGCAAGGCATTCGGAGTGGAAAACAACCAAACCGGCAACCCAATAGTGAATCCAGGAAGATTCAGGGTAGCCATTAAGGGAGCACCAATGTTTCCAATGAATGGAACAGCACAAGGATCCCCCGGAACAGGGGTACCTTGATTGGCACTCGCCAGAATGCTAGACATAGTTTCTCGCCCAAATGAACAAGAAGTTCTCTAAGGCAAACTAAAACAAGTAGCACAAAGAGCACACCACTAAAAAAGGTCCTAAGTAAATCAAACCAGGCAAAAAGATGCCTTCCGGAGAAGAGTCTGGGATGATGAGGGCCCAGAACAGATCAACGAAGGATGAAGGACAGTTACCCAGGGTCCACAATACAATGACTAAGGGTGCAAGCGCTGGAATCACCCAACCGCCCTCCCAAAGACCTGCAAGGGATTTCCTCCCACGTCTGTCCTAGGTACAGCAGATATACCCTCCGCTGTCACCTGTGTATGAACCTAGAGTCTGATACTAAGGATACCAAAACACCGAAAACTCCTGGGGGAACAGTCACCGGTCGAATCAGAAAGCGTGGGCAGGGTAGCTAAGCCCGAAACTCGAAAGAGTCCCCAATACGCAATCCGATCCTGGCGTATGTTCGAACAGAAAGTAGGAGGGGTATTCCCACAAACTGATCTCACATTGACCTACTGCATATGCTCCCAGGCAAATTTTGAGTGAGGTGGGTTTGCCTAATGATAGTCTCACTACGATTTTTGCGCAATGTGTGATCTTGGGTGGTTTAAGGTGTTTTAAACCCAAGATCCTAACCAAGACTAGTTGGTGTAGTGTAACCTAGAAAAGAAAATGTTGCTAGTTCATTTTATTAGAGTTCATTTTAAAGGTTACTTGATTACTCAAAAAGGTAGTGGGTGTGTGAGAGTGGTTATAATAGAAATAGAGTACTGAAAATGAAATATTTACCACCAAACAAATCTTTTTCTTTTCAATGCAAGTCTTAAAATTATGATCTAGAATGCATGTGCAAATGCAATTTTTTAATCTTTTGAATGCAAAAAAGGTAAAAATAAAGTCTAAATGTAAAAAATTAAACTCAAAACCTAAGAATGCAGCTACTCAAGCAACTAGGTATGCAAAAGAAAACTTGTTCTTTTTGATGCAAAGCACTCTAAAATCTTTTAAGCCACTTGCAAGGTACTCTATTTATAAGATAAATCAAAATTCTTTATGCTTTTCAAAGGTAAGAAACAAAAACTGAAACTAACCTACTATCAAAGCAAAGCAAAGAAACTTTCAGGTTCTCTTTATGAAACAGTAAAAGTTACCAATATGACTTTCAAATTCTTATTGATGTAAGCATGCCAAACATTGGGAAAAGAGTACAAAAACTACTTTTAGACCCAAACGAAGCAAATGACCTACGAAGAAGTATGGTTTGGTAAAGTCAGGTCTGCACGTAAACAATGCAAACAAGGTCTTGAACAACAGCCAAAACACTTGAGCTTTCACTACAAAAGAAAAACTAAAAGCATAAGGGAGGACAAGAAACCAACCTAAAAGAGAAATTTCACTCAAATAGATACAAACAGGGTCAAAAAGACTCAAGAGGTTTCAAATCCAGTGGAAATGGGGCAAGCAAGTTCAATCAGACTCAAAGTAGGGTACAAAACACCAAACAGGTCCACAACCCCCCAACTTAAGTCAACAAACCCCAAAACTTTCCAAACAAGCCCAAAATGATCAAAAGAGGTTCAAATCATGAATGTAGGATCAATAAAAGGATGGGAGACCACTTACAGGGATTTAACACAGACCTAAGGTCATCAGGGACCCCAAAAAATGCATCCACAGCCCCCAGATTTGGGTCCACAACCCAAAAACTCAAAAATTTCAAACCCAGATTTTGAGCGCTACTGTGTATGAAGGAAACTAGCGCTCATAGCAGTATGGGTGCTACTGTGCAAAGGAAAAGTAGCATATGGGCGCTACTGTGTGGTACAAATAGTAGCGTACAAGAAAAAAAAGTCTAAAAAACGGGGTTAAAACCCCCAAACTGGGTCCACAAAGGTTTGCAAGGGTTGGGAAGGGTCTGTAAAAAGCCCAGGAGGGTCAAACAGAGCCTACTAACTGATCCTAATCAAGAAAATGAACAAATACCATCAAACAAGACTGAAGAAATGACCTTGGATACCCCTAAGCAGTTAGGCTTTCCCCAGCGGAGTCGCCATTCTGTTGTGGGGAAAATGCACCTATAGTTCAGGGGAGAAACTACCAACTTACGGTGATAAAGATAGACTTACAAGCATTCTGCAAGTACAACAAATAAATGAAGAGATTAGAGTTTAGAGATGTAGGCACCTTATTCAGAAGGTTGATCCTAGATTTTCCTCCCTCGCTCTTCAATGCTTATCCAGTGTTGTAATGCCCAGACCTGCAAAACAACTTGATACCTTTCTCAAACACATTTGACTACACATATACGACTGATATTCATAATAGAAGAAGACATCAGATTATAAACAAACTGTAATCAAATCTGAGACACATTAATAGGTCATATTTGGAAAGAGAAGAACGTCTGATCTTTATTGATGAATGAAAGCAAGTACATAAAGTTATACCTTCTTTCAAGCTTGGCACTTCACGAAACCTAGATTCAAGATCTCCTGCTTCCGTTCTCCAAGGATCCCAACCTCTAAGAAATTGTACTAGGGTTTACCAAAACTGAAGCACAAGAGAGGGGGATGAAGGTCTCCATTCCTCCAGCATAACTTTGCAATTGGGCTTGGTCCCCTTACATGGCCCTTCTACCCTCCTTATATAATCAATGAGGAAGAGGAAAAGAAGTTATAACCACTCAAGAGGTTTCCCAACCAACTTAACTTACTCGAATTTCGAGATTTTGACCAAAACAGGAGTGTACTCTACTCTATAGTAGAAAAAGTCGCGTACACATGGCAATGGGCGCTACTTTGAATGAGGTAAAGTCGCGTACACACGCTACTATTTCAACAGTAGAGTCGCGCTCATATTGAAAAATGGCCAAAAACAGGCTTTTCTGCTCATTTTCAGGAGATGGTTTGGTCTGGAAAAATGTTCCTAAGGGTCATATACATCAAATGGGTCAAGAATGAGGTAATTTCAACCATTTTTAGTGTCCCAAATGACTCCTCCATCCACAAATGTCCTGTTGTGTGACTGAACTTGATCTCAAAAAGTGTCGTCATGCGACCAAGGGAAACAAGTTTCGTCACGGACGGAGAGGTGTCATTTCAAGCTATAACAGTAAGGGGAAGTGGTCCTTCTGCGTTGCCTTGTTCAATTCTCTGTAATCTATGCAGACCCTCCATTTCCCATTCTTCTTTGGCACAATCATGAGTGGAGAAATCCACTCACCGTCTAAAATCGGGTATATAAATCCTGCTTCCAAAATTTTTTGGATCTCTTCTTTCACAGTGTCTCTTAGGTTCGGGTTCATCCATCATTGTGGTTGACACACAGGCCTGGAGTTGCTCTTAATATAAATGTGATGGGTACACAGATTAGAAGGAATCCCTTTCATGTCTGTGTAATCCCAAGCGAAAGCTCCTCTACATTGTTTCAGCAAGGTGACTAGCTGTTCCAACTCACTGGGCACAAGGTTTGAATTGACATTCAATGTTTTCCCTGGATCAATTTCCACTGGTACAATTTTCAAATTTTGAAGTACTGGAATTATACTAGCATCACTGACTAGAGTTTTTTCCGTAATATTTTCCTATTCTACTTCATCTAACGTACGGTTAGGAATCTGGTAACGTGCTTGTCGATAGATGTGGGCTCACTGATGAAACTGTTAATGGCATCTTCCTCCATTTCATCTTTAAATGTTAAGGCTCTCCCTATTGTTAATAATGGCTAGACACCTTCCTCTTCCTCCAAATCTGCCCACAATGGAGTTTCAGCTTCTGTGCTTGGTCGAGCTGGAGGGTCAAGGTTAGGCTCTTGATCTCAGTCCCATCTGAAATGGTCATAGATCCTGACCAACAGCTGATACAGGCAACTGCTGTGGCCAACCACGGTCTTCCCAAGATCAATGGGTGTCCCCACAACTGGGATTTCGGCTGTAACACCAAGAAATCCGCAAGGTATTCCCACGAGTCAACTGAGATCACGAGGTCATCTAGGATCCCCTCAGGCTTGATTGTTGATCTGTCAGCAAGTTCCAAAATAGTAGGGGTTGGCCGAAGGTTAGTGAGTCCAAGTTTCTTCACAGTTTCTATGGTCATAACGTTAATAGCCACACCTAAGTCTACCAAGATGTTGGGGATTTGTGTGTTCCCTATGTGAACTATCATAGTAGGATTGCCAGGGTCATCATATTTTGTCACAGGGGTCTTCCCCATTATCAATTCGGAAAGCTTTCCCAATACGTGGATAGTGGGAGGATCCCTAGGCTTCCTTCCTAGTTTCTTGATACAAAAATCCCTGACAATCTTAGCATAAATGGACACATCATGAAGGGCTTGTAACAGTGGAATTTTGACATACAAAATTTTCAATTCTCCTAAGAGATTAAATCGAGGTTGTTCCACTATTCTCTGCAGAGCCAATCGTTCAGAGTATGGCGGTTCTCTCATCATCTGTGTAGGCTGTGATACATCGTGTGTTATTCTATGAGTTTTAGCTACTGTTTCGGTAGGAGTATTAGCATCCTCAATGATGGGGCTTGCTGAATTGACCATAATCTCATAGTGCTGATTCACTCCAGTTTCAATCACTGGGGATGAAACATACTCAGTGATAATGGGTTCCACTACCCTCCCTAATCGTAATTGTATATCATTGCAGGGAATCTGGGTGATGGAATACGCAGTCATGTTGGCAGTCTCAAATTGATGGACTGCTTTATTGTTTGGGTTCGGGTTAGGTTGTGCAGGCAGCTGTGGTCGAAGTGGTGCATTGATAGGTGCAGCATTGTTTTGAAATGGGAGCTGTGGTTGCTGATACTGTTGAGGAGGATACTGTTGATATTGAGTCTGGTGATGGGGAAAGTTGTTTCCTTGGTAAGAATTTCTCTAGTTGGAATTCCAAGGAGCTTGATTGCTTGACTGCTGTGACCATGGTGTCCAAGAATTAGGATTTTGCATTGGGTTTTGAGATGGATGCCAATGGTTACCAGAATAATGTGAAGGGAATTGTGTATTCATATTGTTCATACCATTCATATTATTCAAAAAAAATGATGGGTCTTGATTCATACCTTGATTGCGAGGCTGCCATGGTTTCTTATGTGCAATGAAGTAAGCTTGTTCCACATCTGAAGTAGATTCCTGCAGAACTGCCTTGACCTTGGGTAGTGAGGGGCATTCCTTAGCGTCATGCTCCAACTCACATATCCTACACATCTCTGCTTTGTCCAATGGGCACTCCTTCAGTGGATGCTTTTTCCTACACTTGGGACATAATACACCAAGTGTAAGGTCTTCTACAACTTGCCTCTGTTTTGCTCTTAAGACATCTAACTCCGAGGAAATGGAGCTCATCATATCAGTTTTAAAATTATCCAGCAAGTTTCCTATCTCTGCTCAAGTAGCTCCTCCACTAGCTGACTTTTTTGTCGTAGTGAAGACATCATGATCTCGATCCTTGTCTCGTTTGTTAGTTCTATAGGATCCCCTTGAGTACCTTCAACATAATTCAACAATCTTCTTGAAGGGTTCCTTTGAGATGTTCCCTTTTCCCAGCAAATTCAACATATCAAGGCAGTCTTCTCTAATTCCTCATAGCAGAATGATCTTAAGTACATCTTTTCCAATCTCAACATGTCCAGACCTTTGTAAATCATACAAAAATATTTCCACGAAGTCTTCTAAGCTCTCTTCTTCCTTTTGAACCATTTTAAACAATTCCTCCTTTCTGTCCCTGGTTCTGCAATATTCTTGATATTTAGCAAGGAAGGTGTTTTTCATTTGGTCCCAAGTAGTGATGGTCTCACGACCTAGACTCATGAACCAGCATAGAGCATTTCCCTTTAGGGTGGCTGGGAACAGTTTCAACTTCTAATCACTAGAGGTATAGTCATAGCTGTGACAGAGGATATCAAACTCAAAAAGAAATTCATCAGGATCCTCAGAAGATTTAACATGGAAATTCGGGAGAACTGATGGTGAGATGTTTTTCATGGGAGCTGCTCTAGGTGTATGGAGGATAGGGAATTCCAATGTAGCCACGGTATTACCAGGATGATTATCTTCCGGTTCTTCTTCCCGGTTCTCCCTATGTTCATATTCACCTTCCTGTTCCCTATCAGCCATGTTTTTAGTCCAGAATTCAATGGCGTCCTTTATGTGTTCTTCCTCTGCTTTTGCTTCTGCTTCTCTTCTCCTCTCTTCTTCTTGCCTCCTCTCTTCCTCTGCTACTCGGCAAGTCTCCAACCACACTTCTTTAGTAACTCTGGTTCCATTGATATGATAAATCTCCTCTCTATCTGGTACACCCACAACGCTTCCCTTATCTTCACAAGGTTTATTTTCTCCAACAAGAGTTGAAGGTCCCATTGTATTCTCCAATGTTGATGCTGAATTCTCAAGATGGGGAGGAACAGAATTTCCTCTTCCTGTAGATGTCCGCGGTGGTCTGGTAGAAGAATCCGCCTTAGCAATTATATCGTCGATGAATGTTTCCCTTCCTAGACCTGCATTACGACCTCAACCTCGTCCACCTGCAGTGTTAGTATTCAAAGGGGGTTCCCAATTTGTTTTTCTTGTATTCATGCATGTTGTAAATGATTAAACTAAAATGAAATCAAATAAAACCAACTACTTACTATGTCTATCTATTACCATCCCCGGCAACGGCGCCAAAATGTTGGTCACCCTATATGTCAATTAATTACAACCAACATACAGAATGCTCAATATAAATTGTCAAACCCATGGAGGTCTTTTATTTCAATGGAAATAAGCACAATCTATGCATAAACATCTTTCAGTAGTTGATCAATTAATTGGAGATAAAAATCCTACCTATCTGCTCAGCCAAACTCATTCCATAAGAAAACTAATCTAACTCATACATATAGGCAATTAAAGTGCAGCTACCTTCCTACAGAAATCGACCTAGAAAGTATTGATCTAAGAATATAAATGAACTAGATTACTTTTGCAAGAAGTTAAATCCTATAATTATCAAACTACAATATTCAATATTTACCAAAATGATCCATCTAGCAGCTACTGTTACTCAATCACAATCTGACTACTCTAATGAATTAATTGAAGATACAACAACAACCAGAAATTAAACATAAGCTTGAACTCTAAATTGACAACTATTGGAAATCCTAGAAAGCATAAATGACTGAAAGGAATGGAGCTAAGCTTGGATGTCACATCTATTGAACACGTATGCATAATCAAACTAACCTACACAGTCGACTGTCACACCACGCAGTTACAACTATTCATATGCAGGAGATAAACTACCAATAAAGAATGCAATCATAAACTCACTGTTGCAACTATCATAAATACACCTAATGAAATTCCACAACACACCACAGGAAATGAATAAATCTAACTATCTAACTAAATCGGCAATCTCTGTGAGAAGGAGGGCCCTGGCCTTCTAACAGAGACGCCGTGAATCACCACGAATTAAGACACGGAAATGGAAGTAACTCTGCTCTTCATTAAAAGATGCAAATTCACAGTCTCAATCTCTGTTACAGCCCATACAACAATTGATAATTAACCAACCCCAGGCATGGAAAGCCTTCCCATATTTATACATACAAAATGTAGTTCATGATCCATTAATCTCGTGCAGCAATGAAGATCTATGATCGACATGCTACAGAGTCACAACTAACTATTACAACTGCATTGAATGAGGCTGTTTAGTCATAAAAGATGTTGTTATGTTGGCGAGCCGTAGATCAATGGATTAGAAATCTAGAAGGTGACCTGTCTGTCGTAGATATACTCTATTACAACAATCTGTTACAGCTCATGTGGAGAGATGCGTTGTCCCTTGAAAATATGAGGAATCGAGCTAAAAGAGTAACAACTGGCGCCACATATGATTTCTTCCAAGGCATGGTAGCTGATACACCTATTCTTTGAGCTTTGACTAAATGAAACCACACAAGTTAGCATAATTCAAAGGCTAGGATCCTAAACTATAACAATATTAGGCATTTAATTAATTGAAACAATAATGATGTATACCTTGTCAAGATTGCTGATTAATCTGGAAAAAGGCATGTATATGGTTTATGAAAGTAGAATGTAACTGGGAAAAATGGTGTAATAGATATGGTCAAAAAGGGGCATTTCCAGGGTCCAACAATAAAATGATAAAATAATGAATCATCAGAACCTCCCCCAAAGAGAACAATAGCTCGCCAAGTGCGCAATTCCTCAAGGATCATGAATATGCCAAGAAATAGAAGAATGGTTGTAGAAGCAAGCTGAAAGAGATGTGACCATGAGATGCCTTGTAGCTTCAACCTATAACAAAAGACCCCATTAAAACTACAAATGAAAGTTTTGAATGGCCTTTCCAATTACCAACTACGATAAGAAACTTTCACCCTCGAAATTGGTGCTAAGGCAAGTAGAGTAGCACTCCACTAGCTCTCCTCTCCCAAATGCAAAATTCAAATTCTAAAATGATCAAACGCTGATATTCTTATTTGTTCATGAATTTTATAAAATTCGAAGGTCCTCCATGGGTCGAATTCCTTCCAAGAGCTTCATGCGAACTCAAGTTGGGAAGAGATTCCCAAGTATGCCACTTGTCCTTCCAATTCTAGCCCTCCCCTTCTCCAAATTCGAATTGGTGTCTCTTTGGCTACCCTAACTTACTTTAGCGTCCTATTTGGGGATATTTTTAGCCTTGACATGTCATATATGTCAAATTTCATCCTTCAGGTCTTATTTGTGTCATAGGTGTCATAGCATCTTCATCATTGTTGTCATAGAGCTATGGAATCTAGCCCAAGTGTCCCACTAGCTCCAAATTGCCTCTTCCTCTTCCATGGGAGTTACTCTTCCTCTACATTTAGAGCTCATTGACTCATGCCAAGTATTATTTCCTTCCAACTCATCTCAAGAACATTGGACTTCTCATGGATTTGAATTGACAAGAGGAGGATGCCATGTGGCATAGAAAATCTAGCTTGTGTGGGTCCCACTTCCTCCATGTGTCTTCATGATCCAATGCCACTTTTATTTTCCCTTGTATATATTTATTTATCTCCTTTATTAAATATTTATGATATTATAATGTCCACACATCATTTATTATCCTTCTTATTTCAAATCCCAAAGCTTCCACCCCCAACCTAGGAAACTAGTAATTTTCCTCCTTGGCAATTATTTGACCCTTAATATTAATTTGACAAATTCCCATGAATATGTCCAATGGTATTAGGCCATTGTGACCCAATGCAAAATTTGGGACATGACAAATCCTCCCTTCCCAATATTTCTTGTCCTCAATCAATTTCAAACATGGGTGTTGAAGAACCTGCTTTTTGTATAATTCTTTGAAGTTGCCACTGAGTTTCCCAACTTTGAGTCTTCAAGATTCCATGAATATTTTAGAGAGGAACCATCATGATTGCTGCTACACTACTATGATTAAAATCACTTTATTAAGTGGGGAATCCATCCCCCATACTACTTCTTTCCCCAAAAAATTGAAACCAATGAGACTAAGAATTATCCCAGGGTCCCATTGCTTGTATTACACTCCAACAATTAGGAGTTCTCTCCAACTCATACCATCAGGTAAGAGAGTTCCTGGATCCCATTTTCTTGTATGCATTCTTCCAAACATCATGAGTACAAAATATATATCATCAAAGTACATAACAACATAATGAAAATGTACATCAAGGAGATGCTTCATCAAAGAATCATGAAAGTGCTTATACCTCCAAGCAAGTAGACCACCATTTTCCAAGTGCATACAAGCATCAAGTAACCAATCAAATATGCTCCAATGACATAGGTGAGGATCCCATGTCCTATAATGATGCTCCAAAAGGATGCGATATGCATCAAAATATTCATCCATGTATTCTTTCATCCAAGAAGTGAATGAAGAATCTCCACTAAAATCTGAACCAAATAATGAGCAAAAAAAAACAAGGAGACTTAAAATGACTCAAAGAAGTCTCACCCATACATCCATGAATGTAAGAATCATAAAGATATAACAAGGTATGTGGCTTCCAACAAAAATATTCTCCAATCATAAATCTATTCACCCCAGTGTTGGATGAAGTTACTCCAACATCAAATGAACCAAGTGTTGAGCAAGAAAAACCACGAGTCTTCAAGTGACTCCAATGCATATCATAGGTGCATCCATGTATATGTGCATCATCATAAAGTAACAAAGGATGCTGCTACAAATATGAATAAGAATGTGCTCCAACCAAGTCATCATAAAAAATAAATCTAGGAGTTCCATACTTCTCATGTGGCACCATCAAAAAGAAACCTTTCAACCATACTTTATTGAGACTAATGCCGCGAAACATGGAATTGTAGGATGTAGGAGAATGAACTAACTCACCCAAATGATCAAAAAGTGAAGAAGTTTCATCATGGGAAGCATCCATATGGGTAGTATCATGCAGCTCCTTCAAAAGTGTGAAACCTTTGTCGTAGATTGGCTCCAATGTAGAGAAATCATGCTCTTGTTTAAAAATTGCATAACCTTCATCAAGAGACAATTCAGGTTCCTCTTCAACCACATCAAGTGTTTGGATCTCTTCAAGTTCATCTTCAAACACATCAAGCACATTCAAATTTCCACATTTCTCATGATCCACCATGTCATGAGAATCCTCCAAACAATCTACCATTTGACAATCTGAACATAGGAGGAAAAACAAGTATCTTGCAACTTTTCAAGAAGTTGCTCATTTTGAATTGTGAGCTTATGATTATCTTCATTAGTCTTCAAGTATGCATCATGTAAAAATTCATTAAGCTCAACCAAATTATTTATATCAAAAGGAAAAGATATGAAATTACCTTTGATGTTGCACATTGCTCTTTGTTTCCTTTCCAAGGTAGAATGTGTCTCGAAATTATCTTCAATAATTTTAATAGAACCTTCTTCATGATCATGTGATGTCTCTTCATCTTTTTTAGAGTCACTTGGGAGTGACTTTCGATCCTCTTCATGTACTGCTTCTTCTACTTCACTTATTTCAGAACTAGGTGGTTCATGCGTCTCCTCTTTTTGCTCCTTCAAGCAAGCTGATTCATCTTTCCCCTTGGTTTCCTTAAGATCAATATATTTGGAATCTCTATTTTGAAATGGATTCTTATTACCTTCCTTCATCTTGAGCTTGTTTGATACAATGAGGTATTGATCAAATGGTAGGATGTTTCTGCAATCTTCACTCAAATTTTTCCATTCGATTTGAAGTTCTTGCACATCAATTGGAGTATTAATATTTGCTTTGGAATCAATAAATTTAGGTGTGGTAGGCCTTGCTGCACTCTGAAATTCATTAGCTCTATTATGAGGTCCTATGCTTGAAAAAATATGCTCACCCATTACCTTCTTCTCCTCATAATGAGAACTACTGCTGCCTCCTCTTTCTCCTTTGCTTCCAAGTTGGCTAGCCATCAATTCGAATCCTTTCATCATATGTTTGTTCATGTCTCTGATACCACTTGTAATGTCTTCAAAAAATGGTTTTATGATTTTCCTAAGCTTCTCACAATCATCTGAGGTTCCCTTTTTATCCCTAATTTCCTCAAAAAATTGTTCTTCTTTTCCTGCTTTTTCCTCTTCAACAAAAACACTTTTGGTTTACATATCTAATGGTGGTCCCTGACTTCTTTTCCTCATGAATATCAGACCACATCAGGTGCCAAGATCATGCTCTGATACCACTGTAATGTCCCGTGTTTTGAATTTTATTAAAATTTCCCAATGTGCTCAAATTCACCAATTTTCATCTCTAGGTATATGTTTTACATCTTATTCCAAACACCTCCAATTGCTTCGGAATTTGCTGAGGAAGGTCACAAGGGGTTATAGGACACCTGAACACATATATAAAACATATAAGCAACTGATATGCCCATTAATGATCTGAAATTTGCAAGCGAATAAGTTTCAGGACAAAACTAGTCAATTTTTCCACTAGTTCGACCTTTGACTAGTTTTGAGGTCTAGGCCTCCAAATTGATCCAAATGCTCCCAAATATTCAGATAAGGTGTATGACTGATATTAAGACTTTATTATGATGTTCAGGGATGAATTAGGACCATCAAAATACTTCTGCAAACCCCTTTAAGATTCTGTCCAATGTATGGAATTTTACTGGCAATTTGAGGCAAAGGATGTCTAAGGGACAATAATAAGGTCTCATGTGCATCATTATTCAGTTTATTAAGTCTGTTATAACCCTCTCCCATACAGCTACAAAATCACTAGTTCGACCTTGGGGGAATTGGCATTGAATCTTCTCCAAATGCAATAAAACTGAGCAAGATGGATCCAAATGCTTAAGTATTGAACATGAAAATTGTGATACTCATTAATGAAATTCCATTCAACATAAATACATCATATAAACACTCCTCCATTTGAATTCATCAACATTTCATTGGTATACATCAATATAGTGGGGAAATGGTCATTGTTTGCTCATTAATAATTAGATTTACATGGTTCCACTTGGAATATCGACTTGAATACATGATGAACATGAAAACCAGAGAATTTAAATCGTATTATAAAATAATGAAGCATCAGAAGCTCCCCCAAAGATAACAATAGCTCACCAAGTGCGCAATTCCTCAAGGATCATGAATATGTCATGAAATATAATAATGGTTGTATAAGCAAGCTGAAAGAGATGTGACCATGAGCTGACCTGTAGCTTCAACCTGTAACAGAAGAATCCATTAAAGCTCCAAATGAAAGGTATGAATGGCCTTTCCAATTACCAACTAGGATGGGAATCTTTCACCCTCGAAATTGGTGCTAAGGCAAGTAGAGTAGCACTACACTAGCTCTCCTCTCTCAGATGCAAAATGCAAATTCTAAAATGATCAAAAGATGTTATTATTATTTTTTCATGACTTTTATAAACTTCTAAGGTCCTCCATGGGTCGAATTCCTTCCAAGAGCTTCATGCGAACTCAAGTTGGGAAGAGATTCCCAAGTATGCCACTTGTCCTTGCAATTCTAGCCCTCCCCTTCTCCAAATTTGAATTGGTGTCTCTTTGGCTGCCCTAACTCGTTTGAGCGCCCTCTTGGGGGCTACTTTTAGCCCTGACATGTCATATATGTCAAATGTCAGCCTTCAGGTCTGATTTGTATCATAGGTGTCATAGCATCTTCATCATTGTTGTCATAGAGCTAGGGAATGTAGCCCAAGTGTCCCACTAGCTCCAAATTGCCTCTTCCTCTTCCATGGGAGTTACTCTTCCTCTACATTTCGAACTCATTGACTCATGCCAAGTATGATTCCCTTCCAACTCATCCCAAGAACATTGGACTTCTCATGGATTTGAATTGACAAGAGGAGGATGCCATGTGGCATAGAAAATCTAGCTTGTGTGGGTCCCACTTCCTCCATGTGTCTTCATGATCCAATGCCACTTTGATTTTCCCTTGTATATATTTATTTAGCTCCTTTGTTAAATATTTATGCTATTCTAATGTCCACACATCATTTATTATCCTTCTTATTTCAAATCCCAAAGCTTCCACCCCCAACCTAGTAAACTAGTAATTTTCCTCCTTGGCAATTATTTGACCCTTAACATCAATTTGACAAATTCTCATGAATATGGCCAATGGGCTTAGGCCATTGTGACCCAATGCAAAATTTGGGACATGGCAGTCTTCCAACTAAAGACGACATTAAAAACATGCACAAGTTAGAGATCACAAAGATCAATAAAACGTTATCAAGCAATACTAAAGAAATATTTCAGATGAGAAAACATAATAATATTTTAGTTACAAAAATAAAAAAGTTAAAAAATATTAAGAAAACAGAGCAATCTAATGAAGATATCAAAGGAAAATTACTAGAAAAGCAAGAAGAGAATTGCCACCTTAAGAGTCATAAATGAGATCTAAAGTCCAAGAGATTAAGAAATTAAAAGATGATGAAAAGTCACAAGAAGAAACGTTCAAGAAGATTCAGAACGATAACAAGCTGTTAGAAAACAAATCTAGAATGAGGCATCAAAATCTTCAGGAATAAACGTCCAAGTTGTGGAAAAAGACACAATTACATATCCAATCTAGATCACAACTCAAGAAGATGCCAATCCAGTTAAAGAAAAACATACATGAAAGTTAAACCAAGAAGACAATAAAACCATGATAAGGGAAAATAACGTTGTAGAATTCCGTATCGACATCCAAACCATAAAAGAAGATATCTTAACAGTGGGAACAACTAATGAAAGATAAGGATACCAATGCAATCAAATCTCATGATTTCAGTTCATTGTGGAAGCACAACATTCTGCAACAAATCAAATTAGGATGGATCGACCCTTTTACATTTTGAAAGTTATGTTCAACACTTAAAAGTTCATATCGAGATGTATCATCAACTACAACACAACAAAGAAAGATGCGACAACATTACAAGCACATGGTGTAAGTCTTCTTCATTAATATGCTTTGAGGACAAAGCATTTCTGAAGAGGACGACAATGTAAAAAATATAATATTAAATAGTTACCATTAATAAATAATAATATTATAAACATTAATAAATTAGGTTAACTAAGGGACATATCCCTTTGGTGAATAGTCACCATGTTAAGCCTATATATTCAGGCTACATTATCATTGTAACATCATCTCTCATATTATTCAAATATATATTATTTTATTATCCAATTATGTATGTCTTGTACTATTCCTTCAAGTAATTTCTTGTGAACCAGATTCAAAACACAACACATAACCATATAAACACTGCAAAAATTGATTTATTACAAGACTCTAACAAGTTCCTTGGGAAAGTTGAGAAATAGTTGGGCATGTAATCCCTAATGGTTTTTTCAATAGTTCAACTCATATATGAAGAAATATAGACCCCCACTATGGTGAGACACATTATGCATAGGAAATAAGAGGGCCACCAAAATATCTTAGAGCACACCAAAGATGGGTGAGTTGTATGGAATTTGTGTTTGATGATGGAGGCTTATTCCTCCTTACAACAACCTCTAGAGTTGGTAAAGTTGAATTTCCAAACAGAGTTTAATTCACATGCTCATATATCCATGAAGAATATTAACACCACTCAAGCAAAGAAGATGAATATGAAGAATCTCAAGCTTGACCATCGTTTCCAAAGTTGGAGGAGGTGAAGGAATTGATCAAACTATGGGAGAGTTCGTCATTATGTAAGCTAAATTGAAGTTCTCCCAAGGACACTACCTAGATCTCCACCAATGGTACACTCATATGCTCTTATTTTATCAAAATTATTTTAATTTTAAGGGCATCTAATAATTTAGTTTATGCACTCTATCGTTCCTTGGATTCCTATGATCATAATAAAGACCACCTACAGGCTCCTCGGGTTTTCTCTAGCATTGTGTAAAGTATATGGCTTAAGGTTGGAAATGGAAGTTTAAGGGTTTTTATGAGGTGCTTAATTGGCATAGGTTTCCCAAAAGGAGGTTACATGGTTTGATTAGGCTTATTAGTATAGTTTGAGGGTATTATTTTACCACATAGATTGAAGCGATAACAAATTTAATCTCCATTTTGAATTTTGAATTTTTCGACATAGTCTAGTTCCTATTTTGATGAGGATCTGTGAGTTGGTTGATGGTGTTTTACAAGTAATTGATGAAGCCACTATGAACTTTTCTTTTTAAATTAGAGTGCTAGACAAAGGACTAGTGTGGTGTTGACTATGGGACTTGCAAGCTATTGAGGTTAGAATTTTGTTGCTCTTTTGTGAAATTTGATTTTGATGCTGCTCAAATTCAAAATATTAGGAAAAGACAAGGTCATAAACTCTGCCAAACTTCAAGTCTAATTGGAGAAAAAGGTCTTCAACATGAAAGAAAAGGGTATTTTGTGGAAAATCCAATGGTTTCAAATTGTTAAGGCATTTGAAAATTTTACTCTTTTTATTGATAATATCAATCATTATCATAGAACGTTTCCTTTGTAGTGATTGTTGTTATTCAATTGCATGTGAGATCATTGTTAGGTTTTACAATTGTTATAGAATTAGAAATTAGAGATAGAATGTTAGGAGAAATTGTTGAATGACATTTGAAGACCCTTGTTTTGAGATGACGAAAACTAAACATATATAATTTTTTTAGAATACCTTGCTATGATGTTGTATTTTTATGTACAATTTGTGTGACTTTTGGATCTCAAATAAAGGTTTCATCTCATTGATTCACTAGGAATTTGTTTTTGTTTTTCCATTCTAATGTCTTGTAAATATGAAAACCAGATGGTTAATGTTAATGCTTGATGCAATGTTTTTCCTTTCTATTCAATCCAATATCAGCACTAGTTGTCAAATAGGTTAGGCCTCTATGATTACATTCAACGATTCCATGGTATTAAATATTTGGAAGGGAAAAAATAAGTTAATTTTAATTTTCTTGGACAACAATCTAGAGTTGTTTCAAATGAGTTACTATTAATGACAATCTCCTACTTTGTGTGTCGACGTGAAAATGGTGTAAACCTGCATCTCATTGCCATAAAAATATAACTCCCCCAAATAACATGTTTATGCTGTACTCAAAATAAACTATATGCATCACTTCACCATATTTCTTCGACATACGTATTGACTTCACCCACATCTCAATTTTACAACATTCCTTTGCACCATCAATGGTAATTGTTGGTTTTTTTAATGTTGAATGTATGACCACAAGAATACAAATACCCCCTACAATTTGGAAGTTAAACTAATAAATAATAAGTAAAAATAAAGGGTCTAACAACAAATCCATAGTGATTTTTTTTTGAGATGGAAGGTAATCACTTGAATGGATAAAACAAGATGATTTTAAAGAGTTTGCTCCACTCTTCCATGGTTGATTGTTTTTCCATTTGTGCTAGAAAACAAATAATTGATTGTATGTGATAAAAGCCCCACTTTGTACTTTATCTGCAATAATATGTTCATGTTTGAGTTTCTTGGAAGTTTGGAGGCATTGAGTAAAGCTACTAGAAGAAAAAAAAATAGAGAAACTTGTAAGGTTGCTATACACAAAGTTGCCTAGTTTGAACCATTTTTTCGGTTTCACAAGTCTTCAATAGAGATATTGAGGGATTGAATAAATAATATTCAAATACATTATCATCCCAACATTTGTGTTCATTTTTTTGTTTGAATGCAAGTTTCTTTTATTGCATATTTCCTTTGTCTGTAATATGGTACAGGTTTTGTAAACATTACTTGCAAATAAGGTTAGTCTCACCATTTGCATTAAAAACCTTTCTAAATTTTCTCCCTACTATTTTACAGAGAATCTTCCTTGCTCCATCCACTTCCATATATGTTTGTTTCTTAAGGTGTTGGAAAGATCCTATATATGTGATATTCCTCCTACCACTATCATTATGCAAGAGAGCAAATAATGTTGAACTGGGGACTACCAAATATTCTCTTGTAGTTACAAAATTTGAACCCAACAAATGCACCATGTATCTAATATTTCCCCCTCCAATCAACAGAACAATTATTTTTTACTTGGGAATTACTAATCTAAAGCCTTGCTAACATATATTTGATGAGGAAGTCCACATAGTCCCCATTACCCTCGGTTCCCAGCCTCGACACCAAGATAGCATGACAAGATTCCCTCAACACTCCTCTATTTATGGTAATATCCAAATCACATTGATGAAGTTTGAGTTTGTTGATGACCACGTCTAGGTTTCTCTACATCAAAATCTTCATGTGTAGATGTTAAGAAAATAGCATCATATAGCAGGAACATTTTTCAATGGAAAAAATATTCTACAAGAGAGAAGGAAAGATGTATTAGATATGTTATATTAAAAATACAATAGGATGGACTCTATTTATAAAAATGGGAAGAGGCGTAACATTTATGAAGGATAGCTAATACAACTATGCAAAAAAGGATTGACCTACATAAATTAGAACTTCCAAGTGTTGACATACAACTATGAAACTATACAATTGGACAGTTGTTTGTAAAAGAACACTAACACTCCCCCTTGAGTGCAACATAGGGACTAAACAAAAGAAAATAAAATGGATCCTAGCAAGGTGGCCTTCTAAGGTACCCATGTGCAAACTCTCATAAGAAGAGAAAAGGATAAAAACCCATAGGGAAAAACCCCTCCCCAATAGAGACAAAACAACATAAATATATATTAAGGAAGGAGGACTCAAGATGCCCCCCCAAGGAAAACTTCCTCCACCCCAAGAAGTGATCACAACTATATAAAATGAGATCATGCCAAAGGTTTATTCAGTATGTATGCAACTTGTTCTTCAATAGGAAAATACTCCCATTTGAGAACACCATCTTGGATGGGTTGCTAAATGAAGTGAACGTGAATCTCATTCTTTTTTTCTCTAATACTCCACTAGGTTGCAATAAATGTTTATGACACTCTGATTATCACACCAAAGAGTAGTGGGTTGATCTTGCTAAATGTTGAACTATACCATTAGTTATAGAATCCAAATGACCTCATGACTAGAAATAATTGTAGCATGATGCTCAACTTATGTAGAAGATAATGCAATTGTCGATTGTTTCTTGCAAGACTGGGAAATAGGAGCAACGCCATGGCAATAGATAAAACATATGTGGAATTTCGATCATTAATTGAACTAACCCAATTTGAATCAATGAAGCCCATAATATGAGAAGCATCTGATGTATACTAAATGCCAAATTTGGTAGTACCCCGAATGTACCTCATAATATGCTTGGTTGGATTCTAGTGACTCTCATGAGGATCTTGTTAGAATTGAGAGACAAGCCGAAATGCAAAGAAAATGGGAGATCATGTATAAGTCAAATACAACAAAATCCCAACCAGATGCATTTAAAATGAAGTATTAACACATGATGAAGCACAACTAGCAAAAAGTTCAAATCCTAACTAAAATGGAATAGATAGAAGCTTGCAATCAACCATGCTAAAACATTGAAGTAAATCAAGGGCTTACTTCTGCTTAAAAATGGAAATACCTTCTAAAGATTGAAGGACTTACAAACCAAAAATATAATGCAAAGGACCAAAGTCTGTCATATCAAATTGCTACATCAATGCTTGGTGAACACTATGAATCATGGATAAAGAACTGCCAGTGAGGATTAAATCAGTCACATATATAACCAAAATCAAGAGACCAACACCCTACATCTTTGTGTAAATTTAGGATAATAATGAAAATGATTGAAAACTAAAACAATAATAAAAGTATCCATCTTCTCATACCAAACTCAGAAAGCTTGTTTGATACCATACAATGAATGTCAGATCCTACAAACAAGTGAAGGATCCTACATAAAACCAAGAGGTTTCTCCATGTAGATCTCCTCATGCAAATATCCATGTAGAAAAGTGTTAAGATTCAATATGCTAAGACAGAAAATATCAGCATTACATTCCATTTCACAATAATAGCATATACAGGATCACTGAAAGAACAACAAGCACAGCATAAATACAAGAGACACAAATTTATCCTGGGTAAACCCTCATGGGGTAGACAACCCAGCAAAGCTTCCTCAATATAGATGACCAGCAAATACAAAGATGTAATCCACAACCATGATCTCCTTCTCCTCCACAACAGATCTCTCTCTCACTTATGCGCTATTCACAAGTGAGTGCAATGTGTGTTAAATGAGGAACACACCTCCTCTATTTATACACATCTCCGACTTGTCTTTTACATTAACTAGGTCGGCCCCAACTTAACCACTGGGTTAAACACCCCATTACAACTGACTGGGCCAACCCCTCTAGAGTGGTCTAATAACCCTTTGACCCACATAACACATACAGGGCCGACCCCCACTAGGGAAGTCTAATAACCCAAGTTACCACATTCTGACGGAGGAATAAACATCTCCGGATATACAATAAGGTCTTCACAGAGGAATAAACATCTCCGGATATACAATAAGGTCTTCATGGAGGAATGAAACATCTCCGAAATAATAAAGTACAAATATAATATTCTTAGAAGTTACAATATTTCAACACTCCCCCTTTACAAGAAGGATATTATAACAACATCTGCACAAGAAAGGAGTCATCAACATCATACATGATACATCTATAAATCATTGGAAGATTTCTTTATACATCATTAGTAACTCAAGCAGTTACTGGAACATCTTCAATATTGGAACATCAACATCATCAGTATTGAGTCTTTATCTTCTGCAGCACTTGATCAGCTACAGCATCATCATCTGGATCTCTCGATCAACAGCCTCATCGTCATCTAGGTCATCACGATCACAACATCGTCATCTAGACCATCACAATCAGCAGCATCGTCATCACACGATCTGCATCATCATCATCTAGATCATCAGCATCGTCATCACACAATCTGCATCATCGTCATCAATTGGATCCTCTCAATCAACAACACAATAGCGGCATACCCTGCAACACACATTGTCTATTTAAGACACCATATCATATCTAGGGACGATGCAGTCCACTCGTCAACTTAGACAAAGTCTAAGGACCACTTCTCGGAGACATATGTCTACGGATCAATTCAGGGACCGAAGTCCAAGGATGATACAATCCCCTCACTCTCGGAGACATCTGTCTGCGGATCAGTTTAGGACTAAATTCCAACGATGATACAATCCCCACTCTCGGTGACATATGTATGCGGCTCAGTTTAGGACTAAATTCCAAGGATGATACAATCCTCACTCTCAGTGACATCTGTCTGCGGCTCAGTTTAGGTCTAAAGTCCAAGGATGATACAATCCCCACTCTCGATGACATCTGTCTACGGCTTAGTTTAGGACTAAAGTCCAAGGATGATACAATCCCCACTCTCGGTGACATCTGTTTGCGGCTCAGTTTAGGACTAAAGTCCAAGGATGATACAATCCTCACTCTCGGTGACATCTATCGGCGGCTCAGTTTAGGACTAAAGTCCAAGGATGATACAATCCTCACTCTCGGTGACATCTATCTGTGGATCACTTTAGGACTGAAGTCCATGGATGATACAATCCTCTTACTCTTGGAGACATCTGTCTGCGGATCACTTTAGGACTAAAGTCCACGGATGATACAATCCTCTTATCGTCCACTTAGACAAAGTCTAAGGACCATTTCATCGACCTCATCGTCGGAACAGGAAACCTCATCATCAACCTCATCGTTGGAACAAGTAGCCTCATCATCGATACAGTATCCTCATCAATACAAGTATCCACACCAATACGAGTATCCACATCATCAATACAAGTATCCACACCAATACAAGTATCCATATCATCAATACAAGTATCCATACCAATACAAGTATCCACATGGGAAATCTCATCATTGATACAGTTATCCATATCGATACCATTATCGAAATATCATTATCGAACATATCACTCCCCCTTTCGAGGAGGGTCCTTTTGAACTACACCAAGCTTGTCTCGAAAATACTCAAACTTTACTCGAGACAGAGGTTTGGTCAACACATCAACAACTTGTTCGTCAGTGCTCATATACTTGAGCTTGATAGCTCCTTTCTGCGCCATATCCAGTATATAGAAATAACAGATCTCTATGTGCTTTGACTTATCATGGAATACTGGATTCTCTATTATCTTGATACAACTCTGGTTGTCACACAGGATCACAATGAGGTCCATCTCCAAGTTAACAATCCTTATAACAACTTCCGAAGCCATACCGCTTCACAACTAGCAGAGCAAGCAGCTATATATTCCGCTTTAGCTGTGCTGAGAACACACTATACTGCTTCCTGCTAATCCACGAGATCATGGCAGATCCTAGAAAATAACATCCACCTGATGTGCACTTCCTGCCCAATCAGCATCTGTGTAGTCATACAATCTGAAGTCATGATCTCCAAGATAACATAGATCAAAGTCTATCATACCCTTTAGGTACCTCATCACATGTTTCATAGCTATTAAGTGAACACGTCTAGGTTCCACTAGATACTGACTCAAGGTGTTCACAACAAAGCATATATCTGCCCTAGTGTTCGTCAGATACAACAGTGACCCAATATTTTGTATGTACAGAGTTACATCCACTAACTCTGATGAGTCATCCGTTAATAGCTTCAAGTTGGAATCCATGAGAGTGGCCATTCCAACACATCAAATCTTTTCAAGATTTCTCAGCATACTTTCCCTGGTTGAGAAAGATTCCTTCTGATCCTTTTCATGCTTCCAGTCTTAGGAGGTAATGCATCAATTCGAGATCATCCATCTCGAACTCTGTAGCTAGCTTCTTCTTGCTTTCCATGATCTGTTTCTCATTCCTTGTCAGAAGGAGATCATCCACATACAGTAATAGTATCACCCATAACCTTAAGGTAAAGGTTAGGATCAACTTTACTTCTGGTAAAGCCCAAGCTTGTCAAGAAACTGTCAATTCTCACTATGTGACTGAACATCATTCACACTCTGCATTGAGTGATCTTTTGCATATCTATCTGTGCCATCCCTCGTCAGATGGGTCTACTGATATGTGCCTCAAGATCATTCGAACTCTGTGGTGAGTTCCTTATGTATATAGATACCATCTTCAACCTTGTAGCAAAGGTTGAAATCTGCATCACCCATGGTGATCATTAAGCTCATCAAATGACTATCAATCCTGGGTACCCGTACAAAGCTTTCTTCAATTGAATCCTGGGAGTTTTCTTGATTCGCACTTCTTCTTCAATCACATCATTGAGAGAACAATATTTATCTAGGTACTTGGAGCAAACATCTCGTCACGATCCTCTTCCTCTTTCTAAGAGAATCTTCTAGCCATGATCCTTCTATAGTATGTTTGATTTGTAAAACTTCTTGTTGAACATCCATCACTTGTTCAGTGTTCATCATTGTTCATGATCTTTCCTACAAATCAAAATTAAGTACATGATTAGTAATACTTCATAATCATCAAATCATGTTGACATGATAACCTATTATGCATACAGATATGATTTACATAGTTATGCTACTATATTGACCAATACTTTGGCACAACACTTTTCCATATCCTGTATGCATATAGTGGCTATCTAGATGCCTTCCATCTCTACCAGAACATACTATCAAGAGCGTGCACAGGTCTCAGCATGTTAGAAAAGAGGTTTCATTCTAGACAATCAACAATGGAATGTTTGTCCAAATTACCAATCATATGCATATTAGTAGTATACTGTTCAATGCT
Source organism: Larix kaempferi (assembly GCA_027924585.1). NCBI lineage: Eukaryota > Viridiplantae > Streptophyta > Pinopsida > Pinales > Pinaceae > Larix > Larix kaempferi. The sequence goes on along the minus strand of BSBM01001005.1, from coordinate 21,369,989 downwards.
ATATGAATGCTTACACTTAGCATGATATATTCTAGGAATACAAATATGCATACAACTATTACGGGCAATATCATAGACTATTCAGTAATTCAAATACTTATCTTTCTTTCTTTTTTTGATGTCTTGTGAGGTTGCATCCTTCTTGGTCTCGACTTCCCTTCCATGTCATGAGCTTCTATCCATCCTTGACCACTATGCATGCTTAAGTGTGCACTGGTGTCATCATCATGATCTCATACATAATCATACATTCATTAGTATAAACTCAATATTATCACAACATTATGATTCTAAGTAATCTTGAATGTGTATGGTCATGATCATTCAATACATGGGTATACTAAGATCCTAGCACAAAGTAGGATTCTAACTTGACATAGAAAAACATACCTGGATTAATATACATGCTTAGTTTTTTTTTCAATGTGGTTCACGTACCGGTCCCACCGGCCGGCATCGCTACGTCCACGGAATAATAGCTGGCCGGCCCACCCGAAGGGGCCTTCACACCCTTTGCACATTTTGCGTACCTAACCCCAAGAGTGTCGAGGAGAATGGATCCCGCGACCTCACATGCTGGGAGGCCTAACTACGAGTGCTCGACCGATTGAGCTAACTCTTGGGGCTAGTATACATGCTTAGTTATGTCTAACATACCCAAACAATATCTTTATTCTCTTCAATTATTTAGAGACCTTGTGCTAGTAACCTGCATACCTCATAAGTTAAGCATAGTAGAAATAAATCATACATACCTCGTAAGTAGAACTTCTAAAGACTATGGATAAGTCTTTTGTCTTTATGTCATCATGGTCATAGAACTTGATTTGTCTTTCTTGATGTACCTATCTTTTGTTAGCAGACAACATCATCCTCATACAACACCATTAGTACAATCATATAACTTTGATCAAAGAATGTCTTCTATCATTCACATGCATTCATACTTTTACTAGGGTGATAAGACAATTCTAAGATTAATCAAGATTGTACTAATCTCAATAATATGAAGACAAGCATATTATAAACTTAATCATGAACAGATTTCAACACATACATGTATCTCCTCAAGTCATACCTGTCAGGGAATTCTTGTAGTCTTCTTATGTAAGGCCTTAGCCTCATCTCCCCCTGAAACTGGATCTGGAGCTTGATTAGGGTTTTTCAGAGAAACCCTAAAAATTCAAACTTTGACTTTCACACTTATGAATGGATGGAAACATGTGCCTTGCTGAGCTGATCAAACTAGCATACTTCAATTTTGAAATCTCCAAAATTTGACCCCTCAAAATTGCCTTTGAAACTTCTGGATCTTCTGGACAGGATCCCGAACTAGGGTTTGATGAAGCCCACCCTTCTTCCCAATCAAAAGGTTGGATCCAAAGCTCTAAACTCTTATTTTTCTGAGGAGCTTCCAGCCGTGGTCACAGACTTCAAAAATTCCAACTTTTGCAGAAGCCCTATTTTTCCACCTTTCCGATTAAAATCCCGAACTAGGGTTTGATCAAGCCCGGTCTTCTATCCAACCAAAAAATTCGATCTTGGTCTCTAAATTTCAATTTTTATGAGTAGCATTCAGCCTTGGACTCCGCTTCCAAAAATTCCAACTTTCTCTGAAACCCTAACTTTCCACAGCAGTGATGATTCAAGAATGAAGGTGCTCAAAATCCAAATCTGTTTTGATAGAAATATGCACCTGATTGTTTCTGGTGTAAATCTAAAATTACGAATCCACAGGGTCTGAAACTTCTTCATATGGTAGCCCGACCTGTCCTATTTCCAACCCCATAGGTCTGACCTCAATTGGATTCTCTGAGAGATATTTATGCCAAGTGTCGCAATGTGACATGTTTATGGGATAAAACAGAAGAGAGAACTTGTACGGCATGCCATGTGTCACTGGTTCAAATTCAGCATCTGAAAAAGCTACCTGCGATAGTATAGTCCGTGCAATACCTTTCACGTTTTACGAAATTTCATTTGGAGCTTCCTAGCCCAAGTTATGGCCTTTATTCCTAGGTCACCTGATTATGACTAAGATCTGGAAGAGGCAGAGACCCTAACTTGTACTGATCATAACTCACAAAGTACAACGAATCTAGGGGTTTCCTTTGGACAAAAGGTACCTGGGGATGTTATATACGACCCGTAAATGTTTCAGATCCTGAACCTTCACAAAAATGGATTTATAGCGAAAGTGCCACGATGACTGGTTTTTTCTATACAAAACCCTAACCTTCAAATTGGCGCAAGTGAAGCAAGTGTCGTAAGTGCCATACATTGCCTTCCTTTAGGGTAGCTCTGATACCATGTTAAGATTCAATATGATAAGATAGAAAATATCAGCATTACATTCCATTTCACAATAATAACATATACAGGATCACTGAAAGAACAACAAGCACAACATAAATACAAGAGACACAGATTTATCCTGGGAAACCCTCATGGGGTAGACAACCCAAAAAAGCTTCCTCAATATAGATGTCCAGCAAATACAAAGATGTAATCCACAACCATGAGCTCCTTCTCCTCCACAGAAGATATCTCTCTCACTTATGTGCTATTCACAAGTGAGTGCAATGTGTGTTAAATGAGGAACACAGCTCCTCTATTTATACACATCTCCGACTTGTCTTTTACATTAACTAGGTCAGCCCCAACTTAACCACTGGTTTAAACACCCCATTACAACTGACTGGGCTGACCCCTCTAGGGTGTTCTAATAACCCTTTGACCCACATAACACATACAGGGCCGACCCACATTAAGGAAGTCTAATAACCCAAGTTACCACATTCCGACGAAGGAATAAACATCTCCGGATATACAATAAGGTCTTCACGGAGGAATGAAACATCTCCGGAATAATAAAGTAAAAATATAATATTCTTAGAAGTTACAATATTTCAACATCCATCTAATATACTAATCATCCTTGAGAGGTATCAAGAGAAAGAACCAAGCCTATGGAATCCATCTTGGCAACAATTGAAAATTTCTCATAATAATTAATTCCTTCAACCTTAAAAATCCCTTAGTGACAAGACATGACCTATGCTTGTCAGCAGATCCATCTACTGCATATTTTGTTTTGTAGATCCATTTACAACTAAGTAGCTTCCATCCCCTAGGAAGAGAAGCAATATTCTATGTATGATGCTTGAACAAGAAATAATACACCTCTATCATGGCAACATCCCATTTTAGTATACCAACAACATTAGAAAATTGTTGTGGATGAACGGAAATCGTGTGACTCAAAAGATAAACATCGACTATTTGGAAACAAGTATGGAAAGGGCTAGTGGCTAGATAACTGAAATTAGTTGGTTCATAACCATATTTTCCAGTCCTCTTTCATTGACAAAGGATTCTCCTAAAAGTTTGTCCTTGCTTAAGTGGTGTTTATGCAGATTTTCTTCTAGCAAATTTGCAGCTTCAGACAAATTTTCTACTTATTGATTTTCATTGTGAATAGTGTGATCTAAAACAATAAAATTTTCATCATTTTCTTGTTATGCAAAAACAAAATGCCAATGTGATCTCCACCATCCTTTGCAAAACAATTTATGGGAGGATTACGAGAAACTATTAGGTCAAACTGCCCATTGAAGTGGACAACACTCTAAAGAAGACATATTTAGAAATAAGATCAAATGGCCTATATGCATTTATATCCTCATTGTAATAAACCAAATTCAAAAGTTGGATTTTCTTCTCCATAACTTTGTGCTTTTCATATGGAATTAGGGTCGAGACTTGACTGCCAAATACTCTGAAATAAGATACATCGAGCTTGATGTGGGTCCAAGCTTGCTCCAAATTCATATTCAATACTACCCTATGAGGCATGTAATTTTCAATGTAATTTGCATAATTCACTACTTCAGCCCAAAAAGGTTACATGTTCTTGGATTGAATCATGCAATTGGACATCTCTTTTAATGTCTGACTCTTTCTTTCAACAATGTCATTTAAGATTGTCTTTTCCAAAGTCTCTAACATTGAAAGAGAGGACTACTTCTCAACAAAAAGATTTGAAGACCTTAAAATTATCAAAGGCTTCACTCTTGTACTTAAAAAGCATCCAAGAGTAACCTGGGAAGTCATCAATAAGGTGAGTACTGCATACTTAGCCTATGAAAATGAACAGGTAAAAAATGGCATTAGATGACCATGTACCAACTCAAGAGGTTTGGTAGCACACAAGGCCTTACTTGTAGGAAAACGATTCTTATCATGTTTGCCGAGAACACAACTTGGACAAACTCCATCAATGCAAGAAAATTTAGGAAGACCAAGCACAAAACTTTATGTGTTGAACCACTACAAATACCTGTAGTTCAAATGTCCAAATCTTTCATGCCAATCTCTACTCAAAGAATCAACATGTGCAATGAAAGAGTAACGTGAAGAAGGCTCAAAAGCAATGAACTTATACAATTGAGAACTATGGTTAACTCTACCAAAAACAATAAAATTTATGGATTATGTAGTTCTCTAATGATTACATCACGAGGGGTAAATTCTAGTATTTTCCCATCACCAGAGTGACCAATCTGATAAATAGAGAGAATATTGGTAGATATTTTAATAACAAGGAGAAAATCATTGATGCAACCATCAATTAATCACATGGTGCGTGATCCTAAAACATCAAGCTATGCAAATCTTGAATTGCAACTTGTGAAATGCTACTATTAGATGTGAAAGGAAGCAACTAGTTAGAATGAGTCATATGATGTGAGGTGTCAGAACTAAATATCTAGTTGTCTAAAATTGTGTACAAGGATTAAGCAAACAATGCATGCCCTTTACTAGAAGAAGGCTTTCACACTAAAATTTTGGTTGATGTATGGCTTTATTCAATGCTTCTAGTTTATTCCAGCATTTGGATTCCCCGTGCCCAAGTATGCCACAAAAACAATAGGTTACACTTGACTTCTTCTTTGTCTTGGAGGAAGACTCGTTATAATTAGAAGATAGAGAAGCAAAGGATTTGAATTACATTGAGGCTTTGAGACAGACTTACTAGCTTGAGCGAGATCAATCTTCTATTTGTATTGAGTTAAATTGTGCTTACCTTTGGAGGTTTGAGCCACAAGAGCTTGATTCTTAGATACATAAAAAACATATAATTGCACAATCTTAGATTTTTCCCTAGTAAGACACTCATATAAAAGATCAAGAAGGGCATTTTAAACTCTAGTCCAAATGCATCCATATTGGAATAAAAGGTAATGAAAAATACCTAAAAAAGGTCTTTCAACTTGGACAGAATTAGAAAGATACATTCTTCATATGCTTTGGTTTTTCCACATCCTTTCAACTATGACAACAACAACTTGGATTTGGTAAGAAAATCTTTAATATAAGAATGCTCATTAGGTACAAGAGATGGCAATTGAATGTCCAATTCCAATGCTCGAAATTCATTGACTTTTCCAAATAGTAAATTTAACTTGTTTCAACTTTGTTTTGGTGTTAACCATTCAGTGATATTGAAACAACAATATGTGTTAAACATGCCATGCAATCCAATGAAACCCATGGCTTCACCAAGTTTGTTCCTATATGCAAATCTCTTAATTTCCTATATGAAAATCATCTTAACGTGAATTTGAGTCAGAGAGAGCAGGTGAAAATGTAACGTTTGCCAAGTACAGCCGTTGAATTCAATTAACATAATAAATTACAAAAAAATAAAAGGTCAACAAAACCAGCAACCACATACTGTTAATCCGTGCTACTATGGAAACTTCACATTGCTAGGTAGGTGCCCTGGAAATTGGAATTTAAAAAACTAAAGAAATTACGTACTTTCTCGAGTGGGCTCCTCGTCCTTTGGATCCGCTCTTTGATTGCCCGTTGTCGGACTAATTTGTTGATCCGTTACAAAAATAGAGTTTCTTTTTGGGTAGAGGCATATTGTACAATTTAGGTCATAGGATATGTGTATTTGATGTCTAACGGATCGATTCTTTTACACGTTTCAATATATTTGATAAATTATTAATGATAATAAACAAATAAATTTAGAGTATTATTTTAATTAATAAATAAATAAATTTATATATCATTTTGGATTTATTTTAATTTTAGGTTTATCAAGTAATAATCTATATTGTGTGATACAACATTTATTTTAAAAAAATGAATTGGTAAAAGTTAGTATCATCTATATTGATTATAAGTTTAATATATTATAATCTTTATGCTAATGGGCACTATCACATGGGGTGATGTCTCTTATTAATATAATGGTTGATTGGTTGTGAGATGAGCATTCTTGTTTGTTCATTATTCTTCCTATTTTGTGGAATGTATCAATGTATATGTATGGATGAGTGTATGTGAAACAACAATGAGATATGTCTATCTTGTGGTGTCATGGAATAACTTTTACAACTACAAAATCTCATTTATTCTTGTGTGTTAACCTACATTGATTGTGAAGGTTGGCCCACTATATCATTTAGTCCTCACATACCATGATCTTAGGTCAAATCTCTTTCAATTTCTTTTTGCCAAAAAATATAATAGAAAATAATAATAATAATAACTTACTAATTAGAAAATTGAATTTGGTACCATACATTTAAAGTATTACTCGTTTTTAACATTGATGTTTCATAACTAATTACATGGAGATATGAAAAATTGCAATGTGTAAAAAAAAATCAATACTTTTGGAAGTTCAAATCATGATTTTTTAAAAGATTAATAAAATTTGAAAATCTCATTATTTATAAAAATTCAATAATCTATTTTTAAAAATATAACAAATTTGAATTCAATAATATGTTTTTAAAAATATAACAAATTTGAAAAATGTGAAAATCGGTTAAATTATTGAATATTTAACCATTTAAAATAACTTTTACTACACTAAAGAAATTAAATTTGTTGATTTAAAAAACTTTTACTACATTCTAAAAACAATTAAATTATTGAATATTTAACCATTCAAAAAACTTTTGGTGCATAAAAGCATTTATATTGAGGGAGACCATGAGATATGTCTATCTTATGATGTCTTGGAATAACTTTTACAACTACAAAATTTCATTTATTCTTGTGTGTTAACCCACATTGATTGTGAAGGTTGGCCCAATACATCAATTAGTCCTCACATATCATCATCTTAGATCAAATCTCTTCCAATTTCTTTTTCAGAAAATAATAATAATAATAATAACTTATAAATTTGGTACGATACATTTAAAGTATTACTCATTTTTAGTATTGATATTTCATAACTAATTACATGAAGATATGAAGAATTGCAATATCTAAACAAATCAATATTTTTGGAAGTTCAAACCATGATTTCTTAAAAGATTAATAAAATTTGAAAATCTCATTATTTATAAAAATTCAATAATCTATTTTTTAAAATATAACAAATTTGAAAAATATGAAAATCAATTAAATTATTAAATATTTAATTATTTTAAATAACTTTTAAAACACTAAAGAAATTAAATTGTTGAATATTTAACCATTTAAAAGACTTTTACTACATTCTAAAAGCAATTAAATTATTGAATATTTAACCATTCAAGTTAAAAAAGCATCTATATTGAGGGAGGCATGAACCAAGGACGAGCACCTGAAGGCCCCCTTCTAGTCCTAACCGAGGCTATAAGTAGCGGAAGAAGCGATTTGGGGAAGGCAATTTCTTCAAAGCAGGTTCCGGGGATAATAACATTTTTGTTAAAACACACATTAATTTAATTATTTTAAATAATAAAAATTTAATATTTTAATATTTTATGTGTTTTTTAAAAGTTAATTTATTGTAATTATACTAAGCCGCAAAAATAGTACATAGTTTCAAATAGTGGTCGGTTGTATGGGAAACCTAGCGAGCTACAAAACACGAATTTAGTCTAGTTTTAAGTCCCAAACTTTTCTAGACCTAGTTATAGCCTTTTAACAACAATATTTACAAAATTCTAAAAGAAAACTATGATAAGTAAAGATAAAAAACCAAACATGAGTTGTGAAGAAATTATGTAGAGAGAGTCATCATCATCTGAAATGGAGATTAGAGGCATCTCTTGGGTTGAAGTAGGAGGGTTTTCCTCGGCTACTACTTCCTTTTCAATGAACTCGGAATATGTCATTGCCTTTATAATCAAATTTATTTTAGCATTCATATTACAGAACTGATATTGAAGCTTGTTAAGTTGAAAGATAATTTCCTTTCACTCTTCCCAATGGTATAGAAGAGCCTTCCCCATAATAAATTTCGTTTTCCAATACAACAAAACAATTTAAAAATATTTTGTGTCATGGGACCTCCAATTCCCATCATTTGGGAGCTATGGGTGCATTTCCTATTACATTGTCCCCTCCTTTATCAACTCTTGATCTTGTTTGACCTGTTCCTCTTCTCTAGTGATCTCCTATTGGATATGAGTTAGAGTGTTCTGACAATAGCGAGCCATCAAGGCTTCAACCTCTTGCATTACCCTTGGCATATAGCTAAACCCCCAACCCCTATGACAAGTACAACCCCTGGAGCCACAACCCTTACCAACCATTGTGCTATTAGTGAGTTGCTTCCTACTTCCACCAAATGTATGGCATTGCAAAATCACCTTACAACCTCATGACTCGATCCTACCCCAGCTCTTGAACAACCAAGTTTTTGGGGCTTCAGTGCTTAGAATGCTTGGCAACCTTTAATGTCCTTAGATTTCTTGTTCGTGAGGCGCTTAATCCCAAAATCAATGTCTTCTAAAGAAAAAAAACTATGTCCTCTATAAAGAGGGATTGAATATTGTCCATGACATCAAGTGATTCATAAAGCTTCATAAGATAGGAATTCCAATATTTCAAAACAATCATATTATTTTCTTTATTTTTGCGAGTTAGAATTTGCCTCCAGAACTTCTTAGGATCCATCTTAGAGAGGTGTAAGAATTTTTCCTGTCTATTATTTATATAGTGCATTTTCTTTCTTTTAATGACAGATTTTTACCTATTTACCTTGTCAAGTTTTAGGGACTCATCAATATCTTCTCTAATTTATTTTTTTGCAATTTTGCACTCTTTGTCATACCAAGGGTTGGCCATTTTGCTACGCTTTTTACAAGAAAGCCGAAAGCCGAAATAAATCATTTTTAAGCCATTTAGACAAATATCATCTTTTTTTGTCAAAGATTGAGTATTTTTGGTTATGCAGATTATTTTCTATGGGACTATTATGTATGACCAAATTGAGAGTTACCACTAAAGACCTATGATCTGTGTCTCGTTTGTGGTCATTGAAGATGTCAAAATTTATTATTTAATTCCATAAAAAGATATCAGAAATGAAACAATCAACCACATTACTCCCAAGCTCATGGACACAAGTCATTTAACTAAAATTGGGCCATTTCATAATACCATTACAAATTATGAGACCTTAAACATTACAGAGCTTGATTAAGTTGGCACCAAACATATTTTCCACTAAATATTCAAAAACTATTTGGTAGTTGTTGGCTAAAGAAATGTCATCATCTCAGCAAAGAGGATGATTTAATTTTGATATAAATTCATATTTTAATAAAAATAAATAAAATATTTAAACTTTTCAAAAAAATTACAAAGAGTAGATAGAGTATCATGTTCTTATTAACTCACATTTTTCTGCATACATTTAAATGTAAATAAGAGGAAAACTTACAAGTATTAAAATAGTGAATGTGGGAATTTCATCCAAAGATTTGAAAATGTTTTTTTAAGTATAATGAAAATTAAAAAATAATTTTATATTTTTATAAGTATTTTTAATGATGAAGAAGAGGAGGCTTATTTGTCTATTGAGATTAGAACAAGATATTTATAGTCTAATAATTAAGACAATATTCTTTTGCTAGAAGACTTTAATGATACTTTAACAACTAACCAAGTTATTTACTTGCAGCAAATAAATTTAGCATATTATTTTAATTAATAAATAAATAAATTTATATATCATTTTGGATTTATTTTAATTTTAGGTTTATTAAGTAATAATCTATATTGTGTGATATAACATTTATTTTTAAAAAATGAATTGGTAAAAGCTAGTATCATTTATATTGATTATAAGTTTAATATATTATAATCTTTATGCTAATGGGCACTATCATATGGGGTGATGTCTCTTATTAATATAATGGTTGATTGGTTGTGAGATGAGCATTCTTGTTTGTTTATTATTCTTCCTACTTTGTGGAATGTATCAATGTATGGATGAGTGTATGTGAAACAACAATGAGATATGTCTATCTTGTGGTGTCATGGAATGACTTTTACAACTACAAAATCTCATTTATTCTTGTGTGTTAACCTACATTGATTGTGAAGGTTGGCCCACTATATCATTTAGTCCTCACATACCATGATCTTAGGTCAAATCTCTTTCAATTTCTTTTTGCCAAAAAAATATAATAGAAAATAATAATAATAATAACTTACTAATTAGAAAATTGAATTTGGTACCATACATTTAAAGTATTATTCGTTTTTAACATTGATGTTTCATAACTAATTACATGGAGATATGAAAAATTGCAATGTGTAAAAAAAAACCAATACTTTTGTAAGTTCAAATCATGATTTTTTAAAAGATTAATAAAATTTGAAAATCTCATTATTTATAAAAATTCAATAATCTATTTTTAAAAATATAACAAATTTGAATTCAATAATATGTTTTTAAAAATATAACAAATTTGAAAAATGTGAAAATCGGTTAAATTATTAAATATTTAACCATTTAAAATAACTTTTACTACACTAAAGAAATTAAATTGATTTAAAAAACTTTTACTACATTCTAAAAACAATTAAATTATTGAATATTTAACCATTCAAAAAACTTTTGGTGCATTCAAGTTATAAAAGCATCTATATTGAGGGAGACCATGAGATATGTCTATCTTATGATGTCATGGAATAACTTTTACAACTACAAAATTTCATTTATTCTTGTGTGTTAACCCACATTGATTGTGTCTTGTGTGTTAACCCACATTGATTGTGAAGGTTGGCCCAATACATCAATTAGTCCTCACATATCATCATCTTAGATCAAATCTCTTCCAATTTCTTTTTCAGAAAATAATAATAATAATAATAACTTATAAATTTGGTACGATACATTTAAAGTATTACTCATTTTTAGTATTGATATTTCATAACTAATTACATGAAGATATGAAGAATTGCAATATCTAAACAAATCAATATTTTTGGAAGTTCAAACCATGATTTCTTAAAAGATTAATAAAATTTGAAAATCTCATTATTTATAAAAATTCAATAATCTATTTTTTAAAATATAACAAATTTGAAAAATATGAAAATCAATTAAATTATTAAATATTTAATTATTTTAAATAACTTTTAAAACACTAAAGAAATTAAATTGTTGAATATTTAACCATTTAAAAGACTTTTACTACATTCTAAAAGCAATTAAATTATTGAATATTTAACCATTCAAGTTAAAAAAGCATCTATATTGAGGGAGGCATGAACCAAGGACGAGCACCTGAAGGCCCCCTTCTAGTCCTAACCGAGGCTATAAGTAGCGGAAGAAGCGATTTGGGGAAGGCAATTTCTTCGAAGGAGGTTCCGGGGATAATAAATTTTTTGTTAAAAAAACATTAATTTAATTATTTTAAATAATAAAAATTTAATATTTTAATATTTTATGTAGTTTTTAAAAGTTAATTTATTGTAATTATATTAAGCCGCAAAAATAGTACATAGTTTCAACTAGTGGTCGGTTGTATGGGAAACCTAGCAAGCTACAAAACACGAATTTAATCTAGTTTTAAGTCCCAAACTTTTCTAGACCTAGCTATAGCCTTATAACAACAATATTTACAAAATTTTAAAAGAAAACTATGATAAGTAAAGATAAAAAACCAAACATGAGTTGTGAAGAAATTATGTAGAGAGAGTCATCATCATCTGAAATGGATATTAGAGGCATCTCTTGGGTTGAAGTAAGAGGGTTTTCCTCGGCTACTACTTCCTTTTCAATGAACTCGGAATATGTCGTTGCCTTTACAATCAAATTTATTTTAGCATTCATATTACAGAACTGATATTGAAGCTTGTTAAGTTGAAAGATAATTTCCTTTCACTCTTCCCAATGGTATAGAAGAGCCTTCCCCATAATAAATTTCGTTTTCCAATACAACAAAACAATTTAAAAATATTTTGTGTCATGGGTCCTCTAATTCCCATCATTAGGGAGCTATGGGTGCATTTCCTATTACATTGTCCCCTCCTTTATCAACTCTTGATCTTGTTTGACCCGTTCCTCTTCTCTAGCGATCTCCTGTTGGATATGAGTTAGAGTGTTCTGACAATAGCGAGCCATCAAGGCTTCAACCTCTTGCATTACCCTTGGCATATAGCTAAACCCCCAACCCCTATGACAAGTACAACCCCTGGAGACACAACCCTTACCAACCATTGTGCTATTAGTGAGTTGCTTCCTACTTCCACCAATTGTCTGGCATTGCAAAATCACCTTACAACCTCATGACTCGATCCTACCCCAGCTCTTGAACAACCAAGTTTTTGGGGCTTCAGTGCTTAGAATGCTTGGAAACCTTTAATGTCCTTAGATTTCTTGTTCGTGAGGCGCTTAATCCCAAAATCAATGTCTTCTAAAGAAAAAAAACTATGTCCTTTATAAAGAGGGATTGAATATTGTCCATGACATCAAGTGATTCATAAAGCTTCATAAGATAGGAATTCCAATATTTCAAAACAATCATATTATTTTCTTTATTTTTGCAAGTTAGAATTTGCCTCCAGAACTTCTTAGGATCCATCTTAGAGAGGTGTAAGAATTTTTCCTGTCTATTATTTATATAGTGCATTTTCTTTCTTTTAATGACAGATTTTTACCTATTTACCTTGTCAAGTTTTAGGGACTCATCAATATCTTCTCTAATTTATTTTTTTGCAATTTTGCACTCTTTGTCATACCAAGGGTTGGCCATTTTGCTACGCTTTTTACAAGAAAGCCGAAAGCCGAAATAAATCATTTTTAAGCCATTTAGAAAAATATCATCTTTTTTTGTCAAAGATTGAGTATTTTTGGTTATGCAGATTATTTTCTATGGGACTATTATGTATGACCAAATTGAGAATTACCACTAAAGACCTATGATCTGTGTCTCGTTCGTGGTCATTGAAGATGTCGAAATTTATTATTTAGTTTCATAAAAAGATATCAGAAATGAAACAATCAACCACATTACTCCCAAGCTCATGGACACAAGTCATTTAACTAAAATTGGGCCATTTCATAATACCATTACAAATTATGAGACCTTAAACATTACAGATCTTGATTAAGTTGGCACCAAACATATTTTCCACTAAATATTCAAAAACTATTTGGTAGTTATTGGCTAAAGAAATGTCATCATCTCAGCAAAGAGGATGATTTAATTTTGATATAAATTCATATTTTAATAAAAATAAATAAAATATTTAAACTTTTCAAAAAAATTACAAAGAGTAGATAGAGTATCATGTTCTTATTAACTCACATTTTTATGCATACATTTAAATGTAAATAAGAGGAAAACTTACAAGTATTAAAATAGTGAATGTGGGAATTTCATCCAAAGATTTTAAAATGTTTTTTTAAGTATAATGAAAATTAAAAAATAATTTTATATTTTTATAAGTATTTTTAATGATGAAGAAGAGGAGGCTTATTTGTCTATTGAGATTAGAACAAGATATTTATAGTCTAATAATTAAGAAAATATTCTTTTTCTAGAATACTTTAATGATACTTTAACAACTAACCAAGTTATTATTTGCAGCAAAGATTCCAACCCTAATTCTTATGGCTAGATGAGAACCTTGATTTAGCTAATAAATACAAAAGAAACTTCAAATACTTGGTTGAAAATTTGTTCGGTATCAAGCTTATAAAGATTTGTAGTTCTCAAGATATAATAATTTGGAATGGTCTTATGAAGTGGCCGAAATCCAACCAAATGACTTGTATTCATGGGCTTGACAACAATGTCATATATTATGGAATATATGATATCCCGGTACATAACCAAATAATAAATTGACATCTTAAAGGACCATGAACCCAACTCTAACCACAGATCTTTAACCCTAACTCTAAATTTTGTTAAGCACATAAGCTACATAGCATAGAGTTCTAATAACCAAAAGAAATTGATCTTCAATAAAAATAGAATTGATATTTTTAAAAAGTATTTTTAACTAATGAATTAAATCTACTATTACCACAACCCTCTCTACTTCCATTAAGAACTTCTCTATCGAGGTGTCGTGTAAAAAGGAAAATAGAACAACTATTTGTTGGTATGATAAAGAGTGCAAGCATGCTAGAAAATCTATTAGCATGCTTTTAATGAGTGCATTATTAAAATTTGATAAGATATGTAGTTACACAACCCTATTTAAAATGGAAAAAAATGTACTATATAAATAGAAAACAAGAGAAGTTTTTGCAACTCTCTAAGCTAGATCCTAAGAAATTCTGGAGGCAAATTCTAAGTTGTAAAATTGAAGAAAACAATATGATTCCTTGAGGGATTGGAATTCCTACCTTAAAATATTTATGAATCCTGTAATGTCATGGAAAACATTCAAATCCTTTCTACAGAGGAATAATTATTTTCTTTAGAAAACATAGAGTTTGGGGTTAAGCAACTTAGAAAAGGGAAAGATAAGGACATTGAATACTAGCAAGCAAAAACCTTAAAAAATTGTTGTCCTATATTTATCCCTCACATCCACAAGCTCTTCCATTTAGAAATCAAGTAGGGTTTCCCTAAACCATGGACTCAAATTCTCATTGTTCATATTTTGAAAAGCAAAGATGAAAATAATCCTCTAAGTACCATTATGAATAGCCCTCTTTGATCCATGTTATATGAAATTATTCTAGAAAAGAATATCAATGTATGGATAGAAAATCACATAAAAGAGTTAAAGGACAGGTTGCATTTTGGAGATATCATTCAACTGTGAACCACTTTGATATGCTTTAGACCATTACAGAGGAGTGTTGCAATAATAAAACTAATTTATTTTTTCTTTGTTGAATTTAGAAAATCATTCGAGATAGTGTTCAGAACTAACCTTTGGAATAGTTTAGAAGAGCTAAATGATCATTTCAATTTAAGAATTATTGAGATAAAATTTTATGAGAATATTATTATGTTACGAGTTGATGGAGCTGCACTATGTTGGAGTTTAGAACACTTCACCCATCATCAAGTGATCTAAATAAAGTTTATTTCCAAGTTTGGGAACACTGAGGGTTGGTCAATAAAAATTAACTGTAATATTGGAGTCAAGCAAGGTTGTCCCCTATTATGAACCAAAATCCTTAAAGTAACATAAGATAACATAAATACACAACATGTGCAACAAAGTAAACATGGAGCACAACTCCAATATAGATAAGAAAGATAAGTTACACAATAAATCCTTAAATAAGAGGATATCCTTCTCCAATTACCCTAATACATTCACATAATCATTTCACATGTTCTCAACAATGACTATATTACCTCAATATATACCTATTCACTCATTTCACATCTGGTCCCTTCATCAGGGTCGACCACTATTACATATTCATTTGCATCAATACATATACACTTAGGCTCATATAGCCCCATATATTCCCCCCTTTGGGTCATATCATATACACTTAACCCCATATATAACCCCCTTGGGTCATATCATAGTACCCTCCTTCAAAAAGATTTGTCCTAAAAAAATTACTGTTAATGGATTTACATGTGATGAAACCAAGTAGTAGGATTTCCTTATATTATTGCTTTATTGTTTCCATTGATCATGGTCCATCTATCCAAATTTGATTCTTGGTCTCAATCCTTGATAGCTAGTTTTTGCATAATTTTGATTCCATGTGTTGTGAATGTGAGTTTTCCAAATTGTTAGAGTTTTTTTTGTCTCTGACAATACCTTGTTGGATAATAGGTTTATGATGCCTTGTTCCATGAATATTGTTGAGTATTATTCCATATTCTTCCTTGATAGTGTTAGTGTTGTATATCTTCTTTCCTTCCTTGAAAGATTTCCTGGTAATGAGGATTTCAATGTGGTTTCATGCTTGATAGTTTATCTTCCTTTTGCACACCCATATCATCAATCATGACTTTAGTATTTATTCTAGTATTTAAATCATGAATTTTCCACCACTTTTTAGCTTCACCTTCAAGAAACCAACCTACCTTAATAGAACTAAAAAAAAATTCCTTTATCACCCTCAACCATTCTATAGGATTGATTTCATCTTTATCTTCATTTCCATTAACATATGTCCATTTTTCTCATTTTCTTAATTGAGGTCCAAAGAAAACCTTCAACTTCCAACCTCAATATATTGAAAATAGTATAAAATTTTTATAATGTAATTTATCCAACATATTATCATGTTTTTCCTCTTTCCAATCGATTTTGAATCACGTAAATCAGACCTTCCAATCAAAAGTTATGCAAATTTCAAAGTAACATACCTTTTAAAACCCTAATTTGGTGATTGTTTTGTTGACCGGATTTCAAACTAAGGTATCTCCATAATTTCAGCCCTTCTAGGTTTGAAATTTCTTCCTATATTATCCTGATATGTCTACTTTGCAATGCCATATGTATGACCTAATTCTGATGTGTGAAGAAAAAGTTATGGTAACCTTGCCAAAACTTGTTATGTTTGTTCTTTTTAGGAGAGCGAAAGTGTACTGACTTCCACATGTCCAATTTTCTAGATACCAATAATACTACATTCTGTCTTCTTTTTTATGTAATAAGTCTCACTCTATTTGGAACTCTTAGGATCCAAATATAATTATTTTACGTAGTACAACTGTTTGAACTTGTTTATGGACTAGTAAGAAACCCTAACTTCCACAAGGTATAACTTTGCAACTGTAACGAATTTGGACTTTAAAATTTTACCACAAATATCATGAAATTTTCTCTATAGTCCCTCCAAGTTTCATTGTTTGAAACACCCTAGAAAAAAATTATAGCGAAAATGCTAATATGACTAGTGTTTGAACTAGTAAAATACCTTAAGTTCCTTAGGGTATAACTCTGAACCTGTAATGAATTAGAATCTGCAACTTGTACCATGGATAGATAAATATGTCATCTAAATTCCCTCCACGTTTCACTATCTGAAATGTCCCATAACACAAGTTATAGCGAAAGATCCAGGATGACTAGTTTTAGAAATGTCCAAGATCTGATACCAAATGTTATGAACCAAAATTCTTAAAATAACATATGATAACAGAAGTACACACCATGTACAACAAAGTAAACATAGACCACAACTCCAATATATATAAGAAAGATAAGCTACAAAATAACTCCTTAAATAAGAGGAGATACTTCTCCAATTACCCCAAGATATTCACATAATCATTTCACATGTTCTCAACAATGACTACATTACCTTTATATATACATTTTCACTCATTGCACATGTGGTCCCTTCATTAGGGCCAACCAATATTACATATTAATTTACATCAATACATATACATTTAGCCCCATATATACCCCCCTTGTAGTAATATTATATACATTTAACCCCATATATGATCCCCCTTAGGTCATATCATCCCATGTCCCTTACCATTTTTAGTTTATAGATTGACAAGTTAGAGGGTTGTTTGGAGAAGACTCAGGAAGTGTTAGCATGACTCTAGCTAGTATAGTCATCATCCTTCTATTTTACACTAATTATATTGTTCTCATGGAAAGGAGTCCCTATGATCTCAACAAGAAACTAAAATTTCTCAAGTATTTTTTCTCCAGTACAAGTGTGACTACCAACACTAATAAAACAAAGGTTATGATAATCAAATCCCAAAATATCACTTATATTAATTTCATGTACGACAACAATAGCTAGGAGGAAGTGACTTCATACAAATACTTGGAATCGATCTTCATCACAAGACTAAATGGAACTATAGCATTGAGAAAAGGATAATTGGAGGATGGAAAGCTTATTATGGACTTTAAAAGAGTTGTAAATCAACATCCCTTTGGCTTCGAGATAAGAATAAAATCCTCTTTGAGACTCTTGTCACTCATGTTATCTTATATGATTGTGAAGTTTGAGGCTGCAACATCTTTAGCAAATCATGGAGAAGGATAGAGAAAATACAAAAATATTTTGTAACTTAGAATCTAAAAAAAAGGCAATACACCATTTCCTATCCTCCTCATAGAAGTGATCTCTCCCCCATTAAAATCATGGCTATGACTAGGTACCTAATGAACAATAACAAGATAAACAAGAAGGGAGATGAGAACCTTCCTAAGATTGCTTCAGACTTTAGTCAGAACCAAATAGGGCTTAAGCGATGTTGGCATAAAGATGCCAAATCTTGGCTAAATCATTGGGGAGTCAAGGAAGAGGTTTCTCTATAGAATAGTGATAATGTTAAAATTATTATTATATTTTAATTTGTGGTAAGGAATGAGAGGATAAGTCAGAAAATTAAGATACTATAAGGAGGTGATCAACCCTACTCTAGAAGATCAAGGGTATCTCTCTGTTTTAACGAACATGAAGAAGAAAATCAATATTGCTAAAATAAGAACAAACTCTCACGATCTCCATAATGAAATTGAGTGTTGGACAATTCCTAAAACATTGTGGGACGAAATAATTTCTCATATTTGTGACCTTAAGAGGGTCAATTATGAAAATGACTTCCTCTTATAATGTTCCATGTACACCCACATTGAATTGCAATTTCAACATATTTGTTACATTACTGACATTTCTAACCTTTTAACTCATCACAACTATGGTGATGTTGCTTTTCTTAAATATCTTCGAGCACATAAATAAACTTCTAAAGTAAACCCAGTGATTCCTTACCTTTTCGAACACCTAATTAAACAAAATTTATATTCTTCATAATGTTATTTATATAAATTAATATTTAGTATTATTTAAAAGTAAGGTGAGTTAAAAATAAATGATGCTCATTTATAACTTAGGATCATAAATATTGGTCGCTAATTTTAACAATCTTCATTTAAAAAAAAATCATAATACTAAAGAAAATAGACAATAAAGTTATAACTTCGTAATTTCTCTCTTAAACAAACCAAAAAAAGCTACAAACTGCAAAAAATTACTTTATTATTAAAACAATATTTACTTCACAACGCAAATTTCCTCCAAACTTGAAGTTTCTTTGTGTATGATCAATGAATAACTTAATTGAGGCCCTCCACAGAAGGGTGGTTCCAGATAAACTTAAATCCTTTCAGAAGTTGTGATAGATCCATAACCTTTAGACATTCTTCTCCCGGTGATGGGCCTGACTAAGAGGCATGAAATATTGAGGCAATCCACTTAACAACGCAGCTTTCCTCCAAACTTTATGTTTCTTTGCGTATGATCAATGAACAGATTAATCGATGCCCTCCATGGAAGGGTGGTGCTGAATAAACTTAAATTCTTTGAGAAGTTTCGGCAGATCCATAACCTTGAGACATTATTCTCTTGATGATGGGATTGAATGAGAGGCATGAAATAGTGAGACAATCCACTTAACAACACAACTTTCCTCGAAACTTGATTTTTCTCTGTGTATGATTAGTGAACAACTTAATCAAGGCCCTCCACATAAGGGCGGTGCTAGATAAAATTAAATCCTTTGAGAAGTTGCGACATATCCATAAACTTGAGACATTCTTCTCCTGATGATGGGCCTGACTGAGAGACCTGAAACGTCGAGACAATCCACTTAACAATGCAGCTTTCCTCCAAACTTAAAGTTTCTCCGTGTACGATCAATGAACATCTTAATCGAGGCCCTCCATGGAAGGGTGATGAGGGATAAACTTAAATCCTTTGAGAATTTGTGGCAGATCCATAACCTTAAGACATTCTTCTCCTAATTATGGGCTTGAATGAGAGGCTTGAAACATCGATACAATCCACTTAACAACACACCTTTCCTCCAAACTTGAATTTTCTCTATGTATGATCAATGAACAATGTAATTGAGGCCCTTCACAGAAGGGTGGTGTTGGATAAATTAAATCCTTTGATAAGTTGCGGCAGATCCATAACCTTGAGACATTCTTCTCCTAATGATGGGCCTAACTGAGAGGCCTGAAATGTGGAGAAAATCCACTTAACAACGCAAATTTTCTCCAAACTTGAAGTTTCTCTACGTATGATCAATGAACAACTGAATTGAGGCCCTCCACCAAAGGGAGGTGTTGGATAAACTTAAATCCTTTAAGAAGTTGGAGCAGATCCATAACCAGGGTATTTTATAAGGATTATAATATTATACTTAGGTATAGTATCCTAGGAAATTATTTTGGATTGAAAAAAACATGTATATAGATAGGTAGGGGAATATTAAATATGAAACATACAATTTACTACTGAAATATGTAAATTTTGGCAAATATTATGATAAAAAAACACATTTTATGTAAATATAGGAACTATTAGAAACTACAAATTACCAAATAGCAAATTTATTTTTTGAAAAAAATCCAAAAAATTGCCAATTGGCAAAATTTCGCTCCTAAAACTTACCATGTCCATAAGATTGAGAAATTATTCTCCTGATGATGGGCATGACTAAGAGTCCTAAAACATCGAGACGATCCAATTAACAATGCAACTTTCCTCCAAACTTGAAGTTTCTCCACGTATGATCATTGAACAACTTAATCAAGGCCCTCCACAGAAGGGCGATGTTGGATAAACTTAAATCCTTTGAGAAGTTATGACATATCCATAACCTTGAGACATTATTCTCCTGATGATGGGCCTGATTGAGAGGCCTGAAACTTTGAGACAATCCACTTAACAACGTAGCTTTCCTCCAAACTTAAATTTTCTCTACATATGATCAATGAACAACTTAATTGAGGCCCTCTACAAAAGGGCGGTGCTAGATAAACTTAAATGATTTGATAAGTTGTGGTAGATCCATAACCTTGAGACATTATTCCCTTGATAATGGGCTTGACTGAGAGGCCTGAAACATCAATACAATCCACTTAACAATGCACCTTTCCTCCAAACTTGAAGTTTCTCTACGTATGATCAATGAACAGCTTAATAGAGGCCCTCCGTGGAAGTGCGATGCTGGATAAACTTAAATGCTTTGAGAAGTTGTGGTAGATCCATAACCTCGAGATATTCTTCTATTGATGATGGGCCTGACTGAGAGGCTTGAAACGTCAAGACAATCCACTTAACAACGTAGCTTTCCTCCAAACTTGAAGTTTATCTGGGTATGATCAATGAACGACTTAATCGAGGCCCTCCACGGAAGGGTGGTGCTGGATAAACTTAAATCCTTTGAGAATTTGTGGTAGATCCATAACCTTGAGACATTCTTCTACTGATGATGGTCCTGACTAAGAGGCTTGAACCATCGAGACAATCCACTTAACAACGCAACTTTCTTCCAAACTTGAAGTTTCTCTGCATATGATCAATGAAGAACAAAATCTTTACTTTCTTACTTTATGATCATGTATTGATAATAAAATTAAATTGTGCATAACCGTTCATTACAACTCACATTTAAAATTATTGAAATCATATTATTAATCTAATCTCCATATAATAAAACATCTACAATAATATAAAAATAATATCAGTTTCATAATATAAAATAATTTATAAAAATAATATCACTCGGGGATCGCACTCGACCTGGGCTACACCAACTCTCAACTGGTTGGATTTTGGGTGTTTCCTCCCAACTAGCTCACCTCTCTAAGGGGGATTGAACCTGGGTAACCCTGCTGACGAGAGCCACACCTTAACCGAATGAGCTAGCGAAAATTGACATTTTATAAATCAACACCATTAATAACCTTATTATCTCACATTTATTTCTCTAATACCATTAATAACTTTATTATCTCAATCAACATTTATTGGTTGACTCTTTTTTTCACAAAAAAAAACCATAACCATATTTAAAAAAAAAAATAGAATTACATTCTTCAATACCTTACAAAGTTATATCCATCAGTTCCAGTCACTTGCAGAATTAGCTTTTTCATCTAAAAAAATTACATTTTTCATGAAACCATCACTAATTGTACTGTTCTTTTGCCACTCCTGGCAGGAAAGATCAAAACAGAAAGTACATAATCAACAAAATAAAATCTCTTTCAGATATCAATGTCTAAAGTGAAAAAAATTTCATCTGTATAAGGAAATTCCTTAAACCATCAACAATACATCTTTGCTAAAAATCCCTGCACATTGTAGTCCATCTCTATAAGAAAAATTGCCAAGATCAAAAATTCAACAACCTGTCATATCAACATTATGATCCTGCTCTAGCTGAAAGTTTATCTTATCAAAGCCTCTATGCGGTCTTCATTGCCAGCCATGCAACCCATGGAAAATTTTAGGGGATAATATTAGCCCATGGGCTAAATTTAGGGGTTTTAAATTTTTGATGGGCTATTTTTTTATTAAACACCCATTAGTATGATTAGCCCAAATTTTATTTTTAACGAATAGAAGGTTAGCCCCATCGAATTTAAAAGGGGGAGGCAAGATAAAACAATTTCGCCCCTCTAATAATCGATTTAAACCTATGTTCGCCCACGAAAATCACAAGACAGCTCCCATTCGCCCCCGATTTCTAGAAATGGAAGTTGCTAGGGGCTCTTTCTCCTTCTATCGATAATGGAAGTCGAAGTAGGAGTTATATTCATCCAGATTTTATGGGTTGAATCTCATTTTGCAAGTTGCTTAATGTCCACATGAGAAGGGAAATTGATATTACTATTAGCTCTTATAGTGACCCATTTGCATCTAGGAGAGTTTTGAATCCCATCCCCTCAAATCCAAAGTTTCCCCAAGAAACATGGGGATTGTGAACCTTGTGATCAGCGATACGACAATAATGTTTCTGTTGGTGTTTGTGGCATCATGCCCAAGGGATGAGACTTCATTCATAGTCATGTATTTGTGTGTGCAGGGGGGCATGTCGTTGCTTATAACAACTAGCATTTTGTTTCTACTTGTGTTAGTGCTCTCCTTTCTAGGACAGGTCATGTGTGGAGCAACCTGGAATCCCATTGTCTATGTTGCCTCTTTTGCTTTGGGCATTGTCAGGTATTTTGACACGTTTCTTGTTTTTCTTATTGAATTTTATGGTTCTCAAATAATTTTTGTAGGGTTGACACTGTATTTTGTGGTTGGTTAGCCTACTATTGTGGCATGAATGTTTCTCTTTTAATAATGGGAATACATTAAATATGGACTTACAGAACTAGAGAAATGGATATATTAAGCATAAGAGAAGGTATGAAATGCTTAACATTGGTTTTTTAGATGCCACGTAGAAAGTTGTATATGATGCTATGCTATAATTGATGTTACTGTGTATTATTTGACCGACTCTTCCTAAATTCAGTCTGCAAGGACATCTTGTGATGAATTAAGATACATAAGGAAAGTTGTTGGTTTCTTGGTAATATTCTCCCGCACTTGTGATTCATTAAAAGCATACCTATATGCATTGGTATTGCTCTCTTAAAATGATCTTTGGTAAGGTGTGTGCATAAATGAGGTGTTGGTGGGCCCTTGTAATAGCATGGAGAGATAAATGAGGATTGAGGTGTTTGTGGGCCCTCATATTAACATTGATTTTATTTCTCGTGGTAATGAAAAATTTCATTGTTGTTTTCCAACAATATTCCTAAAGTATGGTGAATTTCTATGTGTTGCGATAGTTAGAGTGAGGTGCCAAACTACCACTAAAGGAAGGCTTGTTATGTGATGGTTTACTAAGATTTATATCCTATTTATTATTTTTTGTATATGGTTTCCTATTACTATATATGGTTTTATACTTTATCAAAAAATTCACCAAGACTTCACAAGATTTTAAAATTTAGTAAAAGATTCGCCAAGGCCTTAGAAGGTTTTATAATTTAGTCAAATATTCGCCAAGATTTTAAAAGGTTTTATAATTTAGTAAAAGATTTTCCAAGATTTTACAAGATTATATAATTCCATGAGAGATTCACCAAAAACTTATATATACCTAATATAGAATTGATAAAATAGCCTTCATATTTTCCTATATATCATGGGGATTATCCCATTTATTATACATAAAATTTTAGGGGGTGTTCTTAAAATTTTCCCTGATGCAACCCTGCACTGATTCTGTACACACCACAAGATTTAAAGCTTATATTTAAAAAACATATATATGTTAAACTTGCTCTAGCTTAAGGTTAAAAGTTAATATTAACCAAAACTTCATCATGTAACTCTTCATTGATACCCCTACACACTCATGAAGTATCATCCTATCATCATACTTACTAGCTGAAGGTGCCTGCCATGTCTAGAGGGATAGCTATTCCAACCACTTCAAATGACTCTATTCTCAATTTCTGTAAGCAAAATTACAATCACCAGAATGACTGAATAAGACTCTTATCTTATGCCTCACGAGAGGGGAGATGAGTAAAATGTTGGATAATCCCATTTCTTGATTCGGACATGTGCCAAACAACAGCCTGTAAGAGTAGACCTTCTGAAGCTAATTCATCCTATATTCAATTTATTTCTCTATATACATGTTTGATAGAAACCAGTAAATACTCTTTTAATCTTTGAGCCTCCTGTAAGGGAGGTTCCGAGATCAGATTGTGAATAATTTTTTCCCCATTTATCCATTTTATGACTAGGAGAGAATCTCCAAAGATATGCAAGTCTTCTATTTTTTTCCACTTCCTGCATTAGTAATAATCACAAAACACTAAGCTCTACAAAATTATTAGATCTTGAACCAATACTGACCTTAAACTTTAACCAGTGATTTTCAGAAAAGTAAAGTACTCCCCCTACTCCACATTTGTTTCCCTCGCCTTGCGCTGCTCCATCGAAATATGCCCAAGGGTTCTTTCTATCTATCACTTCTTACGTCACATGTATTATATGAACCTTCTTTTTCCCTATGGAAAGTAACTAAGAATACCCAAGCTCTGTGCAACACATTGAAATGGAGGAATAAACTTTTCTTCAAAACAACATTAATTCCTCGCTAACCAAATTCCCCAAGCTACAATTAAAGGCAAAGCTCTAAAGTTTTCAAAATTTTGGTTTGAGATCCATTTTTTTAAACATTCCTCCACAGAAGGCCCCTGCCAAACCAACTCTGTATTCAGACTATGAGCTATCTTTTTCCAAACATTTACCGAATAAGAACATTCAACTATGAAATGATAATTTGTTTTAGCGTCGTCTTTACATAAGTAACATCTCCCTGGTCCTGATCTATTTTTCCTTTGTAAAATATCCCAAGTCAGTGTTGTATTAAGAAGTAAAAATCACATAAAATTTTTAGCTTTCGACAGACAACTGAAACTCCATATTGGTTTCCACCACCAACAGACCCTTTCATCAACAGCCATAAGAATGTCATAACCTATTTTTGGTGTATAAATGCCTTTCGGTGAATAAATCCATGCCTGGCGTAATTTTCCTTATCGCAACAAGGTTCTTGCTTAACATTTCACACAACATGACCACAATGCTCACACAAACAAGATGTAAAGCAAGATGCCAGAAGTGGCTTATATTACTTCTACCAATCGGTTACAATGCAGAATAACTATAAATACAAATAACTAACTATTTGTCGGCCTCAGCCGTTGCAATACAGAAGTAGTTGCGGTGTGCTCTCTCAGTGTGGCGATCTCACCCTCTCCTGGTTCCCTACGGATCTCTGAGCTATGGCTTGCTCTTCTCTGCATTTGGAAGTTGTGTGACTGTTTTCTCCAATCTACAGAGCTTCTCCCCAAAGTCTGCTCTGCAACTGCTTGACTCTCCCAAAATGCCAAGTCGTTCCTCCAACTGATCCAACTCCCTAGTCTTCTACTCTGTTGCTGCTATTCCCGAGACCACTGCAATCCTCAAGACACGCATCCTCCTGTCAGCCGAGCCTTCCATGATCCTGCAGACCTGCAACTATCAGTGCCTCTGTCGTGCTGCACAGTCTCTACCTATAACGACATTTGTCATGTCTTCACCCACCTACAATAACTGCCATTAACTTCCTCAGCAACTCTGAACTGCTGCCAAGTACTCTCCTTGACTTCTATGCTTCCTTCTGACAAGCTATGGTAAACCATCACGTCGGCCATACTGTCCTATGCCAGCTTCGACTCTGTGCTTAGGCTTCGCCATTCTGCCCCATCCTCCTCACTTGGGTCATGCCCAACCCTGTCAATATCGTGGGCCAACAACATGTCGACCTTACCACGATTCCGCAGCCACTTGTCGCCTATCGACATTCATATGTCGACTATCGACTGTCGTCTGTCAACATTGGCATGTCGAATTTCGACCCCTTCACTCTTGTCGACTGCTTCAAAAGCTTCTGCTCGACTTGTTGACTTTGACAGCCAACCTACTCATCTGCACCAGTGGTCGTCGGCACTCCCTCTGGTCGGTCTCCTCATGTTGATCAACTTCGACTGATCTTCCTAGGCCCCGATGCTCCTGCATCAGACTCCCCAGGTGAAAAATAACTCGACCGCTCCGTCAGTCTCTTGAACTCTTCTTTGGAAATCCACATCACCTCCTGCAACTCATCATCTTTCCATCGCACCAAATATTCCTTCCTTCGCGAACTGTGTGTACGCCCGACTTCGCGTTCCTCTATTACATATGTGATCTCTTCCTTGTGTCGATCTGGAATCTGCGTTGTCCAGTCGATGTTTGACACTTCTGTGCTTCCGCTTCTTGAACCTTATTCGAACTTGTATAGATCTGAGACATTGAACGTTGGTGAAATGATCAAGTCATTCGGCAGCTCCAACACATAAGCATTATCCAAAATTTTCTTCAGAATCTTACATGGTCCAATCTTCTTCAACTTCATCTTGTTATACGTTCCTGTCGGAAATCTCTCCTTCCGCAAATGAGCATAGATCAAGTATCCTTCGTTGAACGACTGTAGTCTCTTCTTCCTATCAGCTCTCAACTTGTATGCCACATTGCTCTTTTCTATGTGCTTTCGCACATCTTCATGAACTTCTTTCATGTGCTCTGCAAATGATTCCGCATCCGCGCTTTTCCTCATTTCCGTTGGCAACTCAACCAAATCCACCACTCCATGTGGGATTCTTCCCTGAACAATCTGGAATGGGCTCAAACCTGTCAACCGATTCACAGAATTGTTGTATGCGAACTCCGCTTGCGCCAACACATTCTCCCACTACTTGGGTCTGTCGGTCGTCAAACATCTCAGAAGGTTTCCCAAACTTCTGTTCACCACCTTAGTCTGTTTGTCTGTCTACGGATGATATGTCGAGCTAAACTGCAACTTCGTGTCCAGTTTCTTCCATAGGGTTATCCATAAATGCCCCATAAACTTGGTATCTTTGTCTAATGTGATACTCTTCGGCAACCCATGCAATCTGACTACCTCCTTGAAGAATAGTACAGCAATGCTTGTGGCAACACTTGTCTTCCGACACGGAATAAAGTGTGCCATTTTTGAAAATCTGTCGACTACAACAAATATTGAGTCGCTTCCTTGCTGCATCTTCGGCAATCCTAACACAAAATCCATGCTCAGGTGCTCCCATGGGGTATTCAGTACCGGAAACAGTGTATACAACCCCGTGTTCTGACTTATTCCTTTTGCTAATTGGCAAACTCTACATTGTCGAACCCACTTTCTGACATCTGTCGCCATACCTGGCCAATAATACTTTTCTTTGACTAATGCCTTAGTCTTGTCGATGCCAAAGTGACTTGTTAATCCGCTGCTATGCAACTCTCGGATTAGGTTCTCCTATGGGAATACACCATTGTCGTCCCTTGAATAGGTATCCCTCTTGGATTAAATAATCCAAGTATGGAGTTTTGTCGACACTCCATGGTTCACGGCAAGCTTCGCATGCTTTCGCAAAATGCTCGTCGATAGCATACTCCGTCTTCACCGACTCTATTATTGTTGCCTGAACTATCATCGTGTTCAGCAATCCAACTCTTCTACTCAATGCGTCGGCAACCTTATTCGACTTTCCCGACCTATGTCCGAACATGAAGGTATATCCCTGTAGGAATTCGACCCATTTCATGTGCCGATGATTTAGCTTCGACTGAGTATTTAGATACCTCAGTGCTTGGTGATCTGTGTACAACACAAATTCCTTGGGCAACAAATATTGCCTCCACTTCTTCAATTCCTGGAAAATAGTACAAAATCCATGCTCAGGTGCTCCCATGGGGTATTCGGTACCGGCAACGGTGTATATAACCCCGAGTTCTGACTTCTTCCTTTTGCTAACTGGCAAACTCTACATTGTCGAGCCCACATTCTGACATCTGTCGCCATCCCTAGCCAATAATACTTTTCTTCGACTAATTCCTTAGTCTTGTGGATGCCAAAGTGACCTATTAATCCATGTTGGGTCCAGGAAATGCCCCTTTTTGGCTACCTTTATTACATCATTTTGCCCTGATTCCATCCTACTTTCATGAGCTATATCAATGTCTTTTCCAGATCAATCAATGATATTGACAGGTATAATTTGTTATTGCCTTATTTATTCTTATGCCTAAGATTGTGAAGATTCGAGTCCTGATATTAGGTTTATGCTAACACTTGTGAGTTTATTTAGTTCAAGCTTAAAAGCGTAGGTGTATCAGCTAGGTAGCGCCAGTTGTTACTCTTCCAAGCCTAATTATTCATACTCCAAGGAACAACGCATTCTCCACGTAAACTGTAACAGATCCTCATTGCAACAGAATCCGCTGAAACAGAACTCAGCTGCGACAAACAGGTCGCATCCCAGTTGTTGAGTTTTTTGATCCATTGATTGCTCAAGCAATAGCATTATTCATGGTTAACAGCTTTTTGTAACACGGCTGTGTCAGTTAGTTGTAAGTCCGCAGCATGAATATCATAGATCTTCATTGCTGCGCGATTTTATCGGATCTGAAACTGCATTCCCTTTATATAAATCCCAAAAGGCTCTCATATCCTAGGGGTTGGACAATCATTACTTGTGTAAGCTGTAACAGAGCACTGAGACTCACGATCTTCCATCAATAATATGAGAGCAGAGTTCTTCATTTCTGTGTCTTAATTTGTTGTGACTCTCGGCAACTTTGTTAGAAGGCCAGGGTGCACCTTCTCACAGAGATAGCCGATTTGAGTAGGTTGTAATGTCCCTTGTTAGGAATTTTATTAAAATGACAATTTTTCACTTTTTTCCCTAGTTAGACCTTTGACTAGTTTTGATCTCTAGGTCCCAAATTTGCCCCAAATGATCCCAAATATTCTGAGAAGGTATATGAATGATATTATAACATAAATATGTGTTTTAGGGATGCCTTTGGACCTTTAAAATACTTCTGCAAATCCTCTTTCAATTCTGATCAATGTAGGTAACTTTACTAGTGAGTTTCCTTTGACTAGTATTGGTCTCTAGGTCTCAAATTGACTCCAAATTCCTTCAAATATTCAAGGAAGGTGTATGAATGATATTATAACTTGAATATGATGTTTATGGATGACATATGTCCACCAAAAGACCTCTGCAAACTCTCTTAATATTCTGAACCAATTATGCAATTTTACTAGTAATTTGGGGTTCAAATCCCCCTGGGGTAAGTACTGAAAATGGCTTCCCAAATGCCTCCAAACCCACTCAAATTTATGAAAATAGGTATTTAATGTGTTAATTATTTTATTAAAGTCTCATATGCACCATTAATGGATTATTACAACTTTTCTCACCCTCTCCCATTCAACTGCAAAAATCCCCAATTCGACCCTTGGGGAAATGGCACTATTTCACCTCCCAATACAACTAAACTGAGTAAAAATGCTTCAAATGCTCAAGTACAGTACATGAAACTTGTATAATACATACATGGCATTATATGGATCACAAATATATCATATAATCATCCATTCATTCGAAATCATCATCAATACATTGGCTCAGAACAAGGTAGTGGAGAAATGGCATTGTTCTTCCATTAAAAATGAGATTTATACATTTCTACTTGGAATTTCGACCTGAAACTTTTTGGATATGAAGAACAGAGTATTTAATTCATATTAAAAAATAAATTGGGCATTAAAAGCTTCCCCAAAGAGTACAATAGCTCACCAAAAACACCCTCCCTCAAGGATCAAGAATATGCCATCAAAACTGGAAATGGTTGAAGGAGTGAGCTGCAATAGAAGAAACCATGAGCTGCCCTGTAGCTTACACCTACAAATAAAGACTCCATTAAAGCTCCAAATTAAATTTCTGAATGGCCTTTCCAATTACCAACTTGGATGGGAATCTTTCACCCTCAAAATTGGCTAAGGCAAGAAACTAGTCATCCACTAGCTCTCCCTCTTCACAAATGCAATTGCAAATTCTATAAATGATCAAAATTTGGTTTCATTCTTTTTTATTGACATTTATAAAGTTCTAATGGCCTCCATGGGTCTAATTCCTTCCAAGAGACTCATGTCAACTCAAGTTGGGAAGAGATTCCAAAGAACGCCAATTGTACAACAATTCCTAGTTTCCCACTTCCACCAAATCACATGTGGAAGCATCTTAGCTTCCATAACACCCTTGAGCGCCCTATTGGAGTCTATTTTTAGCCCTGAAATGTCATATATGTCATATTTCAACCTTCAGGTCTGATTTGTGTCATAGGTGTCATAGCATCTTCATCATTGTTGTCATAGAGCTAGGGAATCTAGCCCAAGTGTCTCACTAGCTCCAAATTGCCTCTTCCTCTTCCATGGGAGTAATTCTTCCTCTATATTTCGACCTTGGATGAGTCATGCCATGAATAATACCTTTTGGAATCCCCCAAGTATGTTACTATTCACCTTGAATTCGAATTGGTGAGAGAATGATGCCAAATGTAGTGGGGAAATCTAGCCATATGTGGGTCCCACTTCCTCCATGTGTCTTCATGATCAAATGGCACTTTGATTTTCACTTGTATATATTTATTTATGTCCTTTATTAAATATTTATTCCATTCTAATGTTCAAACATCATTTATTATCCCCATTATTCCAAATCCCAAAGCTTCCACCCCAAACCTAGGAAACTAGTAATTTTCCTCCTTGACAATTATTTGAACTTTAGCATCAATTTGACAAACTCTATTGAATAGGGACAATGTGATTAGGCCATTGTGACCCAATGCCAAATTTGGGACATTACAAATCCTCCCTTCCCAATATTGCTTGTCCTCAAGCAATTTTAAACATGGGTGTTGAATAACCTGCTTTCTGTATAATTCTTTGAAGTTGCCATTGAATTGCCCAACCTTGAGTCTTTGAGTTTCCATGAAGATTTTAGAGAGGAACCACCATGCTTGTTGCTGCACTAATTTGATTAAAATCACTTTATTAAGTGGGGAATCCATCTTCCATACTGCTTGCTTCCCCCAAAAAAATGAAACCAATAAGCCAAAAATTATTCCAGGGTCCCATTGCTTGTATTGCACCCCAACAATTAAGAGTGCTCTCCAACCCACACCATTAGATAAGAGGATTCCTGGATCCCATTTTCTTGTATGCATTCTTCCAAACATCATGAGTACCAAATATATATTATCAAAGTACATAACAACATAATGAAAATGTACATCAAGGATATGCTTCATCAAAGAGTCATGAAAGTGCTTATACCTCCAAGCAAGTAGACCACCATTTTCCAAGTGCATACAAGCTTCAAGTGACCAATAAAATCTGCTCCAATGACATAGGTGAGGATCCCATGTCCTATAATGCTGCTCCAAAAGGATGTGATATGCATCAAAATATTCAGCCATGTATTCTTTCATCCAAGAAGTGAATGAAGAATCTCCACTAAAATCTGAACCAAATAATGAGCAGAAAAAACAAGCAGACTTCAAATGACTCAAAGAAGTCTCACCCATACATCCATGAATGTGAGAATCATAAAAATATAACAAAGTATGTGGCTGCCAACAAAAATGTTCTCCAATCATAAATCTATTCTCCCAAGTGTTGGATGAAGTTCCTCCAACATCAAATGAATCCAATGTTGAGCAATAAAAACCATGAGTTTTCAAGTGACTCAAATGCATATCATAGGTGCATCCATGTAGATTTGCATCATCATAAAGTGACAAATAATGTTGCTGCAAATGTGAATAAGAATGTGCTCCAACCATGTCATCATAAAAGGTAAATCTAGGAGTTCCATACTCCTCATGTGGCACCATCAAAAAGAACCCTTTCACCCATACTTCATTGAGACTAATACTGCAAAACATGGAATTGTAGGATGTAGGAGAATGAACTAACTCACCCAAATGATCAAAAAGTGCAGAAGTTTCATCATGGGAAGGATCCACGTGGGTAGTATCATGCAGCTCCTTCAAAAGTGGGAAACCTTTGTCATAGATTGGTTCCAATGTAGAGGAATCATGCTCTTCTTTAAAAATTGCATAACCTTCATCAAGAGA
The DNA here is from genome assembly GCA_027924585.1 of Larix kaempferi. Taxonomy (NCBI): domain Eukaryota; kingdom Viridiplantae; phylum Streptophyta; class Pinopsida; order Pinales; family Pinaceae; genus Larix; species Larix kaempferi. The sequence continues at coordinate 21,337,423 of BSBM01001005.1, read as the reverse complement.
CAATTCAAGTTCCTCTTCCACCACATCAAGTGTTTGGATATCTTCAAGTTCATGTTCAACACATTAAGCACATTCAAATTCCCACATTTCTCATGATCCACCATGTCATGAGAATCCTCCAAACAATCTACCATTTGACAATCTAAAACATAGGAAGAAAAACAAGTATCTTGCAACTTTTCAAGAAGTTGCTCATTTTGAATTGTGAGCTTATGAATATCCTCATTATTCTTCAAATATGCATCATGTAACAATTCATTAAGCTCAAACAAATGGTTTCTATCAAAAAGCAAAGACATGAAATTACCTTTGATGTGGCACATTGCTCTTTGAATCTTCTCCATGTCTTCAAGGAAGGATGTTTCCTCCAATGAAGTAGATCTCCAACAAGAATTTGACACCAATGCTTGAGTGTCATGGAGAATGCTGAGGGACTCTTGGATCTTCTTTTCATTCATCTTTAAGGACCCTTCAAGAAAATGAGGCTCTTGAAAATGAACCTCCTCATCTTCTTCATTTTTTCTTGGACCAACTTCATGAAGCTCAAGTGGTGATGGGGAAGTTGATCTTGGTTCTTCTTCAACTGTGTCATGGGAGCATTCTGGGGTTACAATATATTCTTTATTAAGCTCCAGAGTGTCCTCCATTCCCGGTTCTTCTCCCATCCGCTCTATAATCTCTGTGTCGTGGGAGCATTCTAGGGTTACAGTTTATTCTTTATCCCCATCATCATACATGATTTCATCCCTTAGCTCCTCTGTCACAAGATTGGTGGCAGCTTCAGCAAGGATGGTTAAAGATGCTGGTTCTTGTGTGGCAGCATCTTCTTTTTCTGCAGCTTCCTCTATTGTGGGTGCGGGCTGTTGTGCTGAGTAGGTACGAAGTATAATCTTGTGGCCTGCCTCCTTAAATATTTTTCCACAGGTGGGACAGATTACTCGTTCATCTTCCTTGCCAGGCTCGGTAGAGTTTGATTCCTCCAGTTGGTCTGCAACCTCTACCAATGTATACAATTTCCTTTCACCTAGTTTTCTGCAGGTTTCCTTCCAGGTTTCCAATTCCCTTCGAAGTACTTGGAGGTCTTCTTTTAACAGTGTGTTCCCAGCCATAAGTCCTTCAATTCCGGGTTCTTCCTCAACTGGCCTTTGTGGAGCATCCATTGGTCTCGGTACAAGGGTCGGGAGCTCAACCTGTGCCTCTAAGGTTGCCCATCTTTTTCTGGCTGCCTCTGCTACTGTAGCTGATCTAGTTCTTTTTCTTCTGATTAGTGAGGTTATGTTAAATTCATTGATTGATCTCTTTCTTTTCCTTTGTGGTGTTTTCTTTTGTGGAGCTGGTATATCGGGATTCACAGCTGAGGTCGAAGGAATGTTTTCTTGCTCCTCATGCTGTTCTTCTTCAATTAAAGTTCCTCCTCCCCACTCAGGTGAGGATTCAATAGTTACCAGCTCAATGTTTTCTTCTATTGCCCTGGCTTTGTCACCTTCAGGTTCAATTGTCGTAGCATTTAGTGCTGCTCCAATTTCACCTTCTGCTGTCGGGGCTGCCCTGTTGTCTAGGTTTTCCACAAGATTTTTATCTACACCCTCCCCCAATGGCTCTGCTTGTGCCCCCGGTTGCTCTTCTTCTAATGCAGTTTCATCCCCCCCAAATGGCTCTGCTTGTGCCCCCAATTGCTCTTCTTCTAATACAGTTTCATCCCCCCCCAATGGCTCTGCTTCTGCCCCCGGTTTCTCTTCTTCTAATACAGTTTCATCCCCCCCCAACTTCAGTGGAGGGACTCCGGTCCTCCTGCTGTGGTGGAACTCATACCTGCTGTATTGGGACAATTCGCAAGGGAGTGGGTTCCTGAGCTCGGGCTGTGAATTGCTCCCAAGTTATATGATGCTGGGCAAGGGTTCTTACAATTATTAATTTGATAAGGCCATGGTGGGTGAGGGAGGAAAGTGGGTGCTTAGCGGACTGGACAAATGTCGCCATATGACGCAAGTCATGCAGTAGATAATATGGAATGTTCAATAAAATTCCATGGTGGAGATGAGAAAGTAAAGGGAGTTCAGAATTATAAACAGTTTGGTATCTACCTTCACAAGTGATGTACTTCTTAAGAAAGACAGTAACCTGGTCCCATGGCCGCGGTAATGAGTGCAGTGCGATCCCTCTTCTGGATGATTGAACTTGCTCCCCCTCCAGTAAAAATGCTTCCCGTGTAGTCGTCGTGGGGACTTGTCGGTTAAACCATGCCCTTCCCACCTACGGGATGGCAGTAACCTCGGATATAATGGCCTCAGAGACTTCTATGCGCAGCCCCCACACTTTTGAGTGATTTTTGGTGAGGTTTAAAACAAATTGCAAGGCTGCTTCCCAATTGAATTCATCTAGTCGCTCAAAAAATTCGATCCAGCCGACGGCTTGAAAGATGGCAAAAACTTGAAGATTTTTCCTGAGTTCCTGTGTATTCAAAGGTTCATGACGAACTGGAATCCCCATGGTCCTAGCTGCAAACAGAGATTGCTATCCCACAGATTACAGAATCCGAGAATGGAAGGTGCAGCACAGAGGATGCACGAATCGCTGAGCGGAGATGTTGAAGAAATGGGCAAATTTGGAAAGTTGAGCACAAAAAAACGTTCGAAATTTCCATTTCGAATTGGGGAAGGTGGCAGTTATTAGTGTTTACGTCGTATGAGGGAAAGGTTTAATTAGGCATAATGGTGATACGTATAAAGGTATGACTGATATTGTTCAATTATATCAACACTTAATCACGTGATAAATCAAAGCCATACCTCATGAGACTGTGCGTCACATATCTTGCGGAGAATGGTGGAGCGTGCGGTTGGTGACGTTGCGGAACCAAACTCGTGCACAGTCATAAATATGATCATGATGACCAGTATAATGAAATAATTCCTTCCACCAGTGAAACACAAACCATCGTGTCCTCGGGGTCGGAATGATGAGTTCGCCGGCACGACTAGGATGAATCAGAGCCATAGTTTAGTAGGTTTGGAGCAATTCTTCTGTTAAAACAGGAGTTACCAACGCAAGTTGCCAAAAATGATATCACAGTCGACGAAGAAGATGTTGCAGCCGCCACGAAAGATTCACAGCCACCGGGAAAAGGATTTACAGGATCGAAAAAAAAAAGTCACGGCTGCCAGGGAAAAATTTTACGGCACCGGGAGATATGTTGCAGCCGCTGGAAAATATGTTGCAGCCACCGAAAACTAGTTCACGGCAGCCGGGAAAAAGGTTTTACGGTCATTGAAATAAAAAGTCACGGCTGCCAGGAAAAAATTTTACGGCGCCAGGGGATATGTCACAGTCGTCGGGAAATATGTTGCAGCCGCCGGAAATGGTTCATGGCTGCCGGGAAAAGGGGTTTACGGCCACCAGGAAAACGATTTTACAGCTGCCGGTAAATGATATTGCAGCCGCTGGGAAATGGTTCACAGCTGCCGGGAAAAGATGTTGCAACTGCCAGGAAATGGTTCACAGCTGCCGGGGAAAAGGTTTTACGGCTGCCAGGAAAAAGGTTTTACGGCTACCGGGAAACGATATTACAGCTACCGGGAAACAATATTGCAACCGCTGGGAAATGGTTCACGGCTGCCAGGAAAAGATGTTGCAGCCGCTGGGAAATTTGTTGCAGCTGCCAGGAAATGGTTCACAGCTGCTGGGAAAAAGGTTTTACGGCTGCCGGGAAACGATATTGCAGCCACTGGGAAATGATGTTGCAGCCGCTGGGAAAGTTGTTGCAGCTGCCAGGAAATGGTTCACAGCTGCCGGGAAAAAGGTTTTACGGCTGCCGGGAAACGATATTGTAGCCGCTGGGAAATGATGCTGCAGCCGCTGGGAAAGTTGTCGCAGCTGCCAGAAAATATGTCGCAGCTGCCGAAAAATTTATTTTTAAAGAAAAGGAAAATACAACACAAGAAGGCATAGGAAGACGACTCGCATTTGACAGGCCCAATCTGGTCATTCCCCTAGCACTTCCCTGGAAATTTTTGAAAAACAACAGCAAACGAAAAGATCAAATGCAAAGAGAAAAAAAACAATTATACGCTACAGCAGAAAAGAAAGAAAATTATTTATGTACAATAATTCAAAATGCGATTTTCAGTTTAAGGATTGGCAAAGGTAGAGAGAAATTCATGCTCTGGTGCCAGTTGATAATCTGGATCGGCGGAAATTTGTGAAATGAATGCATCTTTCGAAATAGGCTTACGATACAGTCGCAGTCTGTGTCCATTATCAAGTAATGGTATACGGTTTTTATCGATGGTCACCAGACGGATAGTGCCGTTGTCAAATACCCTATCGACCAAATATGGACCCAGCCACCTTGTACGTAATTTACCTTTAAAATCCCTTTTGAACCTGGAGTCATATAGTAACGCCCAGTCTCCTTCACGGAATATTTTCTTTTTAATAAATCGGTCATGCCAATTGGATCTCTGTTGCTGAAGCAACATAGTCTGGTCCACTGCAGCTAACCGTTTCTCATCCAATTCGTTTAGTGGATTCAATCTTCTCTTCTGGGCTTCTGTTACATCCAGATTCATTTCGGTGGCTGTCTTCAAGGTTTTGATCTCAAACTCAATTGGAAAGATGGCACTCTTTCCATACACGAAATCATAGGGAGAGAACCCTGTGGTGTTGCGCCAAGTTGTGCGATATTCCCATAATGCTTCCGGAAGCCTGTTAGCCCAATCCTTTCGATGGCTCTTAACTATTTTAGTAAAGATTGCTTCAATAACTTTATTAGTACTTTCCACCTGACCATTGTCCTGGGGGTGGTAAGGTGAAGCCACCCTATGCTGCACATGATACTTCTGGAGCAAGGATTCAAATTGGTGTGACATGAATTGCGGCCCCCTGTCGGTAACTACTTCCTTCGGTACCCCAGAGCAGGTAAAGATTTCACCATACAGAAAATCAATCACTGCCTGGTCATTAGCCTTAGCCAAAGCTACAGCCTCTACCCACTTGGTCATATAATCAGTACAAACCAAAATGTAAACTTTATGTCTGGAAGGAGGGTTGATAGGGCCAACAAAATCCAGTGCCCATCTATCAAATGGTTCAATTACTACTTGAGGTTGTAGAGGCATCTGATCTGTTTTATTAGGCTGGCCCATCCTTTGACAACTGTCACAAGACTGAACATACCTTTTAGCTTCCCTAAAAAGAGTCGGCCAATAGTAGCCCATCCGCAGCACTTTATGCCCTGTTCTTTTGTCTGCAAAGTGTCCCCCACAAGGTCCATCATGACAAGCCTTCAGTATGTGAAAGATCTCATCTTCCCTTACACATCTCCTAATCTCAAGATTGGGTCCTGTGTAGAAGAGATGACCATTGAGCCAACAATACCTGGAACTTTGTTGAATGATTTTCCTCTTTTCTCGTTTAGACATGTGTGGTGGGAGCTTTCCTGCAACCAAATAATTAGCGACGTCTGCAAACCAGGGGGAATAAGCTGAAAGTGCGAATAGATGTTCATCTGGAAAAGAGTCCTCAATAGGCAAACTGTCATCACTGTTAGTAAAACGAGATAAAAAATCAGCAACAACATTTTCTTTTCCAAGTTTATCTATAATGGTAATATCAAATTCCTGCAATAATAAGAGCCACCTGGTCACTCTAGCATTGGTGACAGGTTTGTTCATTAAATATTTAATGGCAGAGTGGTCAGTGTGCACAAATTTAGGATACCCAGTAATGTAATGCCGAAATTTATTAATAGAGTAAACAATAGCAAGGAATTCTTTTTCGGTAACAGTATAATTAAGTTCAGCAGGGGCTAAGTTTTTACTAACATAATAGATGGCATAAGGTGCTTGACCATCCTGCTGTCCTAATACTGCTCCCATGGCGGTATCAGAAGCATCTGAGGAAATGTGGAAGGGTAGGGTCCAATTAGGTCCCCTTAGGATAGGAGTTGTGGACAGCTTCTCCTTAAGCTTATCAAACGCTGTCTAGCATGCTTCACTCCACACAAACTGTGCATCATTCATTAACAGAGAAAACAAAGGAGAAGCAAGTTTGGAGAAATTTTCTATAAACCTCCGGTAATATCCGACATGTCCCAGAAAACTTCGCACCTCTTTATGAGTTGAAGGAGTTGGTATATTTTTTATCACCTTGATTTTTGAACGATCCACCTGAATGCCATTGGTAGAGATGAAATGCCCTAATACCACCCCCTCACTCATCATCATATGGCACTTTTCAGTGCTTAATGAGAGCCGAGACTGTTTGCAGTGAATTAAAACCTTCTTTAAATTTTCTAGTGCTTCCTCAAAATCCTTGCCATAGGGAGTAAAATCATCCATAAATACTTCCATACTATCATTAACTAATTCAGAGAATATGCCAATTACAGTTCTTTGAAACGTTGCTGGTGCGTTACATAAACCAAAAGGAAGCACCCTATAGGCAAACGTTCCCCAGGGACAAGTGAAGGTGGTCTTATCCTGGTCCTCAGGAGCAATCTGAATTTGGTTGTACCCGCTGAACCCATCTAGGAAGGAGAAGAACTTATTCCCTGATAGCGTATCAAGTACTTGGTCAATAAAGGGCAAAGGGAAATGATCCTTTTGTGTGGCTTTGTTCTGTTTTCTATAATCGACACAGACCCTCCATTTACCATTTTTCTTGGGCACAATTACGAGTGGAGAAACCCACTCACTATCTGAAATAGGATATATAAATCATGCTTCCAAAAGTTTCTGGATTTCTTCCTTCACTATATCCCTCAGATTGGGGTTCATGCATTGTTGGTGTTGACACACAGGCCGGGAGTCATTTTTAATATAAATATGGTGGGTGCATAGATTAGAGGGAATACCCCTCATGTCTGTATACTCCCAGGCGAACGCCCCCTTGTGTTCCTTCAAGAGACTGATTAGGCGCCTCTGTTCCATTGAGGAGAGACTAGGGTTGATATTCAAAGTCCTTCCAGGCTCTACCTCAATAGGGATACTTTTTGAATTTTTCAAAATTGGGATTATATTTGTGTCACCAACTAGTGCTTCTTCCGTAATATTTTCTTGTTCTTCCTTACCAAGGGTAATGTTCAGGATTTGATAGACCTATTTATCCACTGAAGCAGGTTCACTAATAAAAGTACTAATAACATCGTCTTCTGTTTCGTTTTTAAAAGTTAAGGTCTTCCCTATAGTTAATAGTGGTTGAACATCCTCCTCCTCCTCCTACTCCATCCAAAGGGAAGTCTCAGCCTCTAGACTTAGCCGAGCTGGAGGATACAGGGTGAGGTTTTTAGTCTCCATACCGTCAGATATAGTCATGGACCCTGATCGACAGCTGATGCAAGCATCAGCTGTGGCCAACCAAGGCCTCCCCAGGATCAATGGGTGTCCCCCCAGCTGTGATTTTGGTTGTAATACCAAAAGTCAGCAGGGTACTCCCATGAATCTACTGAGATGACAAGGTCGTCCAGAATCCCTTCAGGTCTAATGGTGGATCTATCCGCCAATTCTAAAATGGTAGGGATCGGTCTAAAATTAGTGAGTCCAAGCTTCTTTACAGTCTCAATTGTTATGACATTGATCGCTGCTCCTAAGTCGACTAGCACGTTGGGTATCTGCGTTTGTCCTATATGTACAGTGATAGTAGGATTGCCAGGGTCGTCATACTTGGTCACAGGGGTTTTTCCTGTTATCAAAGCAGATAAATTCCCTATGACGTGAACAATGGGAGGATCTCTGGGTTTCCTCCCTGGTTTCTTAGTGCACAGGTCTCGAACGGTTCTAGCATAAATAGGCACATCTTGAAGAGCTTGAAGAAGGAGGATTTTGAGGTAAAGATTCCTTAACTCTCCTAGGAGGTTAAACTGAGGTTGCCCCCCTACTTTTGGTAGCATTAGTCTCTTGGGGTATGGTGGTTGCCTTATCAGCTGGGTAGGCTGCGTATTGTCTGATTTCTCGTTTGATGTTTCATCCATCCCATCTAAGGGATGCTCAGCATCTTCAGTGATAGGAACTGTATCGGATAGATGTTGTGAATTCCCTCCTTCTTTATGCACAGAAGGTGGAGCATCTTCTGTAATTACGGGTTCTACTATTTTCCCAGATCGTAGATGAATATCATTACAAGGTACAGGGGAAAGGGAGTAGGCCGGCATATTGACAGTTTCCAATTGATGGACCGTTTTATTATTCGAGTTAGGATTAGGTTGGGCAGGCAGCTGAGGCTGTATTGGTATATTAGGGACATAATTATTCTGCAGCTGCAGCTGTGACTGCTGAGGTGGGTATTGAGGATATTGAGGAAATTGAGGGTATGGAGGAGAATATGGTGACTGTTGAGGTGGAGGTGGTTGAGGAAACTGGTTCCCAAGATGGAAGTTCCTCCATCCAGGAGACCACGACGTAGGTTGATGTGGTGGCTGTGTCCAGGGACTCCATGAGTTATAATTTTGCATTGCAGGTTGGTAAGGATTCCACTGAGCATAATTTGAAGGGAATTGTGTATTCACATTTTGCATGTTATTATTCCAATTGCTCATATTGTTCAAAAATGGAAACAAGTCTAGAGGCATACCTTGATTTCGAGGCTGCCAAAGTTTCTTTTGTGTAATGAAATAGGCTGATTCCACTTCTGGAGTTGATGTCTGCAGAACAACCTTCACTTGGGGAAGTGAGGGGCATTCTTTCATGTCATGGTTCAGCTTACACAACTGACATACTTCTACTTTGTCAAGCGGGCATTCTTTCAGCGAATGATTCTTTCTACATCGGGGACAGAACACACCTAGTGTGAGATCCTCCACTGCCTGTTTTTGTTTTTCCTTTAGGACATCGATCTCCGAAGAGATGGAGCTCATCATTTCTGTTTTAAAATTTTCAAGGAGATTGCCTATCTCTGCACGAGTAGCTCTTCCGTTGGAGGATTTCTGAGTTCTGTCGAAGACATCACGTTCCAGCTTATCCCGTTTGTCCCACTTATTGTTCCTGGAATACCCCCTGGAGTATCTCTTACATAATTCCACAATCTTCCCAAAATGTTCTTTGGAGATATCTCCCTTTCCTAGCAGGTTTAACATGTATAAACAATCATCCCTGATCCCACGAAGCAAGATTATCTTGAGCACATCCAATCCCATGTTCGTCTTCCCGGCTCTTTGCACATTGTACAATAGCCTTTCTACAAAATCCTCCAAACTTTCGTCCTCCTTCTGCACCATTTTGAATAATTCCTCTCTTTTGTCCTTGGTGTTGCAATATTCCTGATATTTTTCCAGGAACACTTGTTTCATCTTATCCCAATTAGCAACGGTTCCTCCCCCAAGGCTCATGAACCAGCGTAATGCGTTGTCCTTCAGGGTGGCAAGAAAAAGTTTTAGCTTTTGGGCATCGGTGACATAATCATTGTTAACACCCAAAAAGTGCTCACTAGCTCATTTACCACATTACATGACTCATTTGTCCATTTTCCTACCATATTTCCATTAAAAATCCCAAAAAACCCATTAAAATGCCTCCAAAAGGCCAAAAAAACCATCAAAATAGCCTAAAAAAGGCTAAAAAACCCCCTTTTCCTCCAAAAATAGCAAAAATCCCCTAAAAAGGGAATAAAAATATAAAATAATGAGGAAAAGGAGGAAAAAACCCTATACAGCTGCCTAAAACCATGTGTTTCCTAAAACCATGGGTCAGCACTCCACCACCAAAAAACTATAAATAGGTGATGGAGATCCCTTATTCCATATCCACAATCACAAGCACCCTTACTCTGCCAAAATCTCTCTCGAAACCCTAGTTCACCTTTGAACTATTTTCACCTTGAGAGCCACCTTTGGCCCATTCCCAACATTGGAGAAGGAGAAGGAGCATTCTTGAAGCTTGGAGCATCCTCTTGGACACTGCAAAGGGCTTCACCAACCTTGACACTCAAGGTAACATCAATACAAAGACATTCTTTCATTTTGGTGTTTATGCTTCATGCTTGTATTAGAAATAATTTAATGTTTTGTTTATTGCATAATTAGTTTAATATACTGAACTGCTACTAAGGAGTCCATTCTCCTTAGTAGGTGCTCATTGGCACAAGCTAGGGGTAAAACCCTAGCTACAGTTTTGGCGACTCCCCTAGTTTTCGAATTTCTGGTTTCCGTTTTTAAATTTTTTCTTTCGGCTGTCCCTTTCGGCCGCTGCATACCGCGTCTTTTTCCTCTGCAGTCGCGTCCCGACCGCGCCTTCCAGGCCTTTACCCGCGATCCGACCGTGGCTCTCAGACTGCTTCCGACGCTCTGCCGGCGGATTCAAGTCTGTTACCTGCGATCCGACCGTGGCTAATCAGCCTGTTTGCCGCGATCTGACTGCGCCTGTCGGCCTTTTTCCTGCGTCGCGACTGCGGCTTCCTGCCTCTTTCGCGCGTCCCGACTGCGCCTGTTAGCCATTTTGCCGCGACCCGACTGTGTCTTTTTCCAGTTTCCCTGCGTCCCGACTGCCACTGTTGGCCCGATAGCCGCGACCCGACTGTGCCTTTTCCCCTGTTTCCTGCGTCCCGACTGCAACTATTGGCCCGATAGCCGCGACCTGACCGCCGCTGTTTCATTCAAACCCGCGGTCGGCCTGTTCTGACCCGCCACAGACCCGCGGTCTGATTTCTGCTCTTTTTCTGTTTTTGAGCCCAGCCCCTCTTGCTGCAATATTTTCTGCATTTGAACAGCCCTCTGTCCCACCTGCAGCCTACTTCCTTACAGCCTTTCTGCAACATAATTTCTGTTCCTTTTACAGAATCTTTTTAAAATTTCAGTATTTTTATTTCAGAAAATTTTGCAAATTAAAAGAATCAATTTCAGCATTATTGATAGATTGGAAGTTGCCCTCCCTTGTGGCACTTCTGTTTTTGGGTTCAACACCTCACGAGCACACACTCTGTCACATTAAATCAAGTGAGCCTTAAAAAGTACCTAACTAAACCAACATTCTAACCCCACTTGGGGAACACAAAAGAATCATTGTAGTTAGGTAGGATCAGGGGGATAGGCTTCCAATAACACCCCTTGGTTATTTCACTTGAGACATAGTTGTTGTCCAACTAGGGAACCAAAATCCCCTAGTACTTTTTGGCACGGTCACGACCAGTTTATCAGAGGGCCTCTCCCTTAGGAGGGTTGAAGTCGGGAGACTGGTTCCGGAGGCCTGAGTGGAATACCGCACTCCATTCAGTAACCGAAGGGCTACCTTTCGCGGTTCGCGGGATATCCCTGTATAGGGGTATTGCGGTCAACGAACTAAACGGCAGATTCACCTTTCTGGACGTGTCATGAACGGGGTATCTTAGTTGCCATTCTTCTAGGATTGACTACCCGGTGTCCCTCCCGGTAGGGGGATATCATAGCCACTTGGCTTTCCTACTCATATTGTCTGACTTGGATTTCATCACCTTGCAGAGGATATGTTTAGTTAAGTCAGAATACTTTTAGTTAGGTGTTTGCATGCTCCTTTACCTCCCTTTGGTCTAGTGAGTCCACCATTTTTCTTTTTTAGGAAACCTGCTGCTTGTTGGTATTCTGACCATCTTTGTTGTTACTCCACCTATTGTAGCACAGCTGTTGCAGTGGGTGTTTTGAGTTGGTTGTTGGCCTGAGTGCCTTGCTTTTTAGCTCTCCTTCTGCACACTCGGTTGCATTAGGATTTTTGAGCTGTTTTTATACTCACCTCAACCCACAGAGATTTAGACACCATCTGTCACCATTGAGTCCCCGAGACATTCTCGGCGCCTCAGGGGCGAGCCCCCACAGCACGGTTCTCTCGACACCACTCGTCATAGATTCCGATCATTGTCCGTTGATACCACTCATCACAGATCTAGAGCCTTGTCACTTGACTCCACCCGTCAGCGACGTAGGTCTCCGTCACCAGATAGTGACGCACCTTACTTTACCTCTGATTCTGACGAAGAGTCTGAGAACCCTATTTATACTGCCCCTACTAGCCCCATGGCTGGTACGACTTCCACTCCATTTGTCATAGGGACCATTGGTGGCACATCCACCACTACACCAGTTACTACACCTGTTTTTGGTATGCCCTCCATGGGGCAACCATCTATCGTTCCCCTCACGGTACCTATTCCCACAGCGGGAATACCTATCCCCACTACATCAGTGGCTCACACTACCCATGGTGGTGCTGGACCATCCTCCACTACCTCAGTTCCCCCACTTGGGGGCACCACCCTAAATCTTGTCCCTCCACTTGGGGGCACTGGCCCCAACTTGGTCCACAGCACTACTGTGTCACAGCCTTCTTCCAGTTTGCCGTTCATGGCTAGCCTCAACCTACCTGACCTGGCCAGATTGACCAACGATCCTATTCGACACGACCCTATGTGGCCTCATATGCCTACCAAACTACCCTCTGACATCCCTAAATTCGAGGGTAAGGCCGGTGAGGACCCACAGAACCACATCATGTCTTTCCACCTATGGTGTTCCTCTAACTCCATAGTGGACGACTCTGTTCGCCTCCGTCTCTTACAGCGCACCTTTACTGGCTCTGCAGCCAAGTGGTATATTGAGCAGCCTCATGGGACCCACGCCACCTTTTCTTCCCTGGCCTCGACCTTCCTGCAGTTCTTCCAGTTGCCAGTCCGCTATGACGCGGGCGTTGAGATCCTTCTATCTTGTAGACAAAACACGGCTACCCATATCACGGACCACATCCATGAGTGGCGTAGACGCCGTAGCTTATGCAAGATTAAACTAGATGACCGTATCTTCCTCGATTGGTTCCTCAAGTCCCTGCTTCCTGTCATCGCTAAGGATGTAGCTTCAGAAAGACCCCAGTCTGAAGAAGAGGCCATCCTTAAGGCACAGCAGTTCGACCTCATTTACGCCCAGTCGGGTTACCTTTATACCATTATACCTGACGCCCCTCGCGGAGAGTCCTCCCATCATGATGCGCCGGGGGCATCCCACGCTGCAGATGGTATCATTGGCCGTGTTTCTTCGCATCCCCAACCATTTTCTATAGCACGTCCTACCCCTGGCCCCGACCTTTCGCGGGCTACTTCACAGTCTGGAGCAACCAACTCGTATGCTCCCATGACACATCACCATTTCCATGGACCTTCGTGTCCACCTCAGTGCTTTGGGTATGCGACTCCTGCTTATGCTCCTTCAGTCGCCCCTCAGCCTTACTACCATCAGCAGACCGCCCCGGCTCCTGCGCCTTCACAAGCCCCACCAGCTTATTATCCGCCCCAGGCAGCCCCTGCGGCACATCCACAACCTGCTCCGCAGTCCTATCAGCAATCCCCTCAAGTAGCTGCACCTGCTCAGCCTCAACCTACATATCATCCTCCGCAGCCTGCTCCTGCACCTGCGCAACCTCAAAATCCACCTGCTGCCCAAGGGCAAGTTTACGCCCAACATAACCCGCAGCAAAACCAGAATAACCAACGTAACCAGGGCCAACAGAACCGCGGCAAAGGCCGTAATCGGGGAAATAACCAACCTGCGGACCAAGCTGGTCAACCGGCTAATCCCCCTGACAATAACAATGCGGCACCCGCTAATCAAAACCCTGATCGCCCGCCCAAGCAGGCCAAAAACCCCAATCTCCGAACAAATCACCCTTGTTCTATTTGCGGGGTCTATGGACATTACACCCATGCTTGCCCACACTTGGAGCGAGCTCGGCAGCTTTGGGTTGACGAGGCCCATCGCCAAGGGCATGCGGCTCCCCAAGCACCGCCCAACCCCCCCCAACCTCAGCAACCCCCTTTGGTGCTGCAAAACCCCTTACCGACCCAAGGCGTGGTGAACACTCAGCCGTTGGCCCCTCAAGCTAACGTGCAACCCCAACAACAACAGATCACCTACGCTGCCCCTGATCAACCCATGTTTGACTCAGGTACCCACCACTTACTGATGATGTCATCAGCTGACGTCAACCTCCAGACCCGTCGGAACCAATATGGCTCCACCTCTGAAGCCACTCCCACGGATAAAACTACTAACGCCCACCCCACCGATCAGGCGTTACGTATCCCTCCGCCTCCCACAGACGGCGCTGCGAAAGCACCTCGTTTCCCACTACGCCGAATCAACAATAACCCTAATACGCGTGCTGCGTCAAACTACAACATTGTAGACGACCTAGCCCAATCTCCCGCAGCCATGTCTGCGTTAGAAGTCTTGAAGAACTGCCCTTCCCAGCGCAAGACTTTACTTTCCGCCATCGGGGGGATTGACCCAACTGATTCACATTTGATGGCGTTTGATTTAGACCAGTCTGAACCACGCCTACCTTCCAGCTTAACCTTCCAAGTTACAGTCTCCGTTAGGAACCTTGTTATCCATCGGTGCATCATCGATGAGGGTGCCTCCACATGCGTTATGTCTACATTTGTATGGCAGAAGCTAGGATCCCCTCCTCTCCAGCAGTCCACCACTGCATTACGTGCCTACGACGGTCGTTCGGCCCCAGCCCCAAGGCCTCCTGCCCAACGTTCCTGTCCAGTTAGGTGGTAAAACAGTCCTTATTGACATAGAGGTAATCAATGCCCAATTGGATTACAACCTTCTACTTGGCCGCAGCTACATGTATGCCATGCGGGCGGTTGCCTCTTCTGTCTTTCGCACCATGATGTTCCCCCATGAAGGACGCGTGGTTAAGATTGACCAGCTCACTTACTATGATCCCAGTGCTCCCGCGGCACCTGAAAATGTTCTCCCCATGGTTGAACAACCTGTTTCTAGTGCCACCACTTCGTTTGTTTCCTCTACGGGGCCTGGAGTCTACTCAGACGCGCCGATGACCTCCACCTTTCAATCCATTCCTCCGCTATCATCTACGCCCGAAATGTCTGACTTATGTACCTTGTCCCATGACATCCTACCACCTAACAATCAACCATCCTTGTTGCCTAAACCACCATTGGTACCTAGTCACATTGGTGTTACACCGATCCATACGATCCCCTTCCTAGTTCCTCCAGCAGGAGTAGTAAGCGCCCCGGTCATGGCTACCCTTAGCCTTCCTGGGTTAACATTGGGATTACCTGTATGGTATCTTTCGCCTCCCGTTCGCCCGCCGACACCAGATGTCGTCCTCCAGCCGGTGCAACCCATGGCTACTACCACCCACCCACCTCCCGGGGTCCCTACCCCTTCGTCCTCCACGACACCTCCTCCTCCTCTTCAACCCACTGGGGGCAGAGGTCCACAACCTTACACTGCTGTCCCACCTCCCAAGACAGTCAAGAACCCTCCAGTGTTTCGTGCTCCTCCCAAATGCTCGCTGTGTGACGAGTTGGGCCATGCGACCCACCAATGCCCACAGTTACCTGCATTACAGAAGCACATGCAAATGCTCGATGATGACCCCAACATCCCAACTGTCGAACTAAACCCCACTCCTAAGCCTAAAGATAAGTCCCTACGTACCAACCACTCATGCGCCATCTGCGGAATTTACGGGCACTATTCACATCATTGTCCCGATCTCCCGGATTACAGAGCAGCTCTTTATGAGATGAACAATCTGGACCTTGAGACGGCACCACCTACCATTGAAGAGATCTACCCCCCAGACTCTTCACCTTCCGGAGAGGTTAATACCATCTACATGATCTCTTCAACCAATACTTCCACTACCCCCTCGTCAACCGATTTGACGACACAGACTTTCCGTACTGATGAGGAGATTCTTGAGGCCCTAACTGCCCCGGATTATCCTTGGGATGATATGCACCACCGTTCCTATTTCATCCCAGAAGAATCCTCCTCTAGCACAGCTACCCAATTCACAGTTGAGTCCAAAGACTTCCTTCCCACCAAGGTCGACTGGTTCAAGGACCCTATTCCTGCTCCTGATGCCTTCGAGGAAGGTAACATGGCCAACATCTCACCTATTATCCAAGTTGATATCGCTGCCCCAGGACATGCCCCTGAACTCATCACTTTAGGATCATTCTGCAGTAAACAAGAGATTGAGGAGTACCAAAAACTCTTCCAGGAATTCCGTGATGTCTTTGCCTGGTCCTATACTGAGATGCCCGGTCTCGACCCCGCCATTATAGAGCACCACCTTGACACCTCTAAGTCAAGGGGCATAATAGATCACCTCGAACCTGGGATAGGGGGCACGATCAATCACTTTGAACATTCCCCATCACATCTATCTCAGCACGTCAATAAACCCATTGTTCAAACCCACACATATGTGATCCATAATCACAAACCCCATGCACATAGCATGGGGGCAAGTCATTAACCCTGCTCACTTTTTCACATTTGTGATCTCAACCATTTTTGAGGTCACGTGTCACTTGTACATTGGATTTGATACGCATAGTTCTTTCCTTTGACCATTCCGGAGTCCTTATGACCTCCGTTTTTCGCACCATTTGCACCGTCGGATTCATATTTCCGCACTCGTGATGATGCTTGAGATCATTTCTCGCTCTCACGAGGACCAATATCAACATTGTGTCCAGATGCCACTAGTCGCCTCGGTTTACATGCCACATCGGCCGTTCTCCGTTTTTCACATGTTTTATATCATCGGATTCATTTTTCCGCGCTGGTGATGATGCTTGAGATCATTTCTCGCCCTCACCTTCAGATTTTCTGGGCATTTTTCAAAGTGCCCCCGTCACCTCGGTTTGCATGCCACATCGGCCGTTACCCATTTTTGACATCCTTTATATCGCCGGATTCATTTTTTCGAGCTCGTGATGATGCTTGAGATCATTTCTCGCTCTCACTCGGTACAATTTCAACATTGTGTCCCAACACCTTGCTGCCTCGGTTTGCGCGCCACATCGGCCGCCATCGGATTGTTCCACATTTTTACATGAGCCATTCACTCCTGTCATACTGCAAATGTCTCGTTATTTTGCCACCATCTCATCTACCCCGCAAGGAGGTCCATCAGTGTTCCCACCTACCCTCGTTCTTGGTCATCATTACTCAACCTTGATTGAACACTTCCTCCTTGCCTGGCCATTCCTTTTGTTCGGTATAATTTTATCCCTTTTTCGGGCCGGACAACTCCTTTACGAAAAAGGCACTTAGGGAGTTTCCGTTAAGCTCTTTTCTGACTCCTAAAAGAATGAAAAGATCGCCGAGCAATCTTGCTTCCTTTCATGCTCGTTAAAGTACCTGAAAGGGCGTCTATCTGGTATAAGTTTAACCCTTTTCCGGACCTGGTAGACTACTTACGAAAAAGGAATACTCTAGTCCCACCGACTAGAAGAGTTCTTCATTGCATCCTTTTATGCTTCTTTGGGCCTTGGAGACTAAACCTACGAAAAAGCAACCCCCTGGAGTCTTCTTACTTGCTTTCAGACTCTCTAAAATTGAAAGCAACCACGAGCATGCACTGTCCTGGGCTCGTAAAATCCACACGACAGTACCATTTCACTACCTCAGAGTCTTCTTATCGCTTTCAGACTCCTTAAAATTGAAAGCAACCACGAGCATGAACTGTCATGGGCTCGTAAAATCCACACGACAGTATCATTTTATCCACACACTTCTTCTAGTTCCTTAACCCATGAAGAAGTATCCTCCCGTGCCTCATGGCACTATGATCGATCATCTCGGCAGCACCCCCAATTAGGTCGCCTTTGTTCAGAGTATTCTGCAGTCTCCTGCCATTTTATACCAGTATGAGTCTCCCTCAGACCAGTCACTCTCCCTGAGCCATTACAGCTATGATCCCTTTCCCCTCAGTCAGTTTCATATGCTGCCAGATCATTCCCATTATCATACTCTGAACAAAGGAAGTTTGAGTCCACCCGCTCTACTTGCCCAGTGGTCCCCCCACAGTTTCTCAGTCCTGCCATCAGTACTATCACATTTCGGTCTTGTACCTCGCGCTCCTGTCAAGGAAACATCATTGCCTTGATAGGGGCAGGTCTCCCTCTGTCGACGACAGCTCCTCTATTCCAGAGGATAGGCCCAGAGGTCCCTACGCCTTGGACTTATCACCCTCTGTGGTAAGTGCCTACGGATCATTCTGAGAGGAGACATCATTGCCTCTCCGAGTGGTTGTTCCTCACATGCTCGACTTCAACACCTTGATCGCATCGTTGAGGATCGCGTAGGATTATATTCCATCAGTTTTTAGTCGAAGACCCCGGATTTCCCCTGACTCTAGCACATTGGTGAGTCACTTTGGAACGCCCAGTTCTATGTTCCTGTGGATTTCTGGGCTGCGTTGGCGATTGTATTCGGAAGCCATCCAGTTTCATGCTTCCTTGAGTACCCAGTTTCAGTTCCAGATCAGTTCCAGTTCAGTGTACCATGGAGAGTATGACCCCAGTCACTATGATCCAGCAGCTCATCAGTTCCTTTGGTACCACACTCAGTAGCACTGTTGATTGTTCCGGTGCACCAGTTCTGCAGTTCACACATGATCCGCTCAGCAGTATGTCCCAGATTTGTGTCCCCTCTGGACTCTTATGATGTACACAGTGGTCATGTATCTTACAGGTCCCCTTTTTTGGGCCTCACAGTTATATTTATGTATCTTGATACGAGCATGGGTATGCCCGCCTCGTCCATATATTGAGATTTTCAGGTCCCCATTTTTGGACCCCATTATTATTATGTTATATCCTGATACGAGCATGGGAATGCCCGCCTCGTCCATATGATCAGATGATTCCTCATCCTTTATTGAGGTTATGTACTTTTAGTTCTTGCAGTTGTTCGGGATCGTTGTTCCGGGCTCCAGTTTGTTTCTTCTCTTCTCTCCACATCCCAGGAAAACCATTCATGACTTATGATGTCCATCGGCCATACGATGAGCTCCTGACCTCGCACATCAGGGGGCAATCTGTTAACACCCAAAAAGTGCTCACTAGCTCATTTACCACATTACATGACTCATTTGTCCATTTTCCTACCATATTTCCATTAAAAATCCCCAAAAACCCATTAAAAAGCCTCCAAAAGGCCTAAAATGCCTCCAAAAGGCCAAAAAAACCATCAAAATAGCCTAAAAAAGGCTAAAAAACCCCCTTTTCCTCCAAAAATAGCAAAAATCCCCTAAAAAGGGAATAAAAATATAAAATAATGAGGAAAAGGAGGAAAAAACCCTATACAGCTGCCTAAAACCATGTGTTTCCTAAAACCATGGGTCAGCACTCCACCACCAAAAAACTATAAATAGGTGATGGAGATCCCTTATTCCATATCCACAATCACAAGCACCCTTACTCTGCCAAAATCTCTCTCGAAACCCTAGTTCACCTTTGAACTATTTTCACCTTGAGAGCCACCTTTGGCCCATTCCCAACATTGGAGAAGGAGAAGGAGCATTCTTGAAGCTTGGAGCATCCTCTTGGACACTGCAAAGGGCTTCACCAACCTTGACACTCAAGGTAACATCAATACAAAGACATTCTTTCATTTTGGTGTTTATGCTTCATGCTTGTATTAGAAATAATTTAATGTTTTGTTTATTGCATAATTAGTTTAATATACTGAACTGCTACTAAGGAGTCCATTCTCCTTAGTAGGTGCTCATTGGCACAAGCTAGGGGTAAAACCCTAGCTACAATCATAGCTGTGACAGAGGATATCGAATTCAAAAAGGAATTCATCTGGATCTTCTGCCGCCCTTCCATGGAAGCGAGGCAACACTGATGGTGAGATGTTTTTCATAGGGGCTGTCCCTTCTGGCTTCCGAATTGTAAATTGCAGTGTAGCCGTCATTCCCTCAGGCAGGGAGTGATTTTCATGATGATAGTTTTCCACCATCGCTTCTTCCTCATCAAACTCGTGTCTATTACTCATCTCCTCTTCTATTTTCTCCTCTTCGTTCGTTCCTGCGTTCTTTTCCTCGTTTTTTCCTTCGTCCTTGTTTTGTTCATGATCAGCAAACTTCTGGTGGAACTGCGTCCACTCTTCTTCAGTTACAGCCTTCCCGTAAATGTGGCAGCAGGTCCAGTTGTAACAACTATGTCTTCCTGAGTTGTAGCAGCAGGTCCAGTTGTAACAGCTGTGTCTTTCTCAGTTGGGATATACGAGGGAGTCACGGCTGCTCGTGTATTCTCCACCGTGGAGCCTGACGCTGGCACCCCAAGATCAGCAAGGTTCCTTCTGATAGGAGTTTCTTGATGACGAGCCCTGGTGGATGAATCAGTTCTGTCAACAAGATCATCGATGAATGTTCTTCTTCCCAATGGTGGTCCTCGACCGCGACCCGAGCCACCTGCACTGTTAGTATTTTGTGGGGTTTTGGGAGTTGGGAGGTGATCGCATTTTACCCTCCTCGTATTCATGCGAACTGAATCATTTTAGCAAAGAAAAGACTGACTAGAAACAATTACCAGATGAACTAATGATTAGTGTTTAATTTTTATCCTTCCCCGGAAACGACGCCAAAATGTCGAGCACCCAATATGCAGATAAATTATTCCAACATATAGAGCTTACGAGATTTATTGTCAACCCGAGAAAGTCTTTTATTTCGAAGGATAAATGTACAGTCTATGCTTAAACACCAAATCACTATAATTGAATACTTTTATCCTCTAACAACTATATTCATCCCAAGAATCTGTGTAATCCCAATTGCCTTCTAAATGCTACGATTTCAATTCCTTTCTACCATGCATCAACAAGAAATGATGTAAGATTCAACAACAATTGCAGATAAAAAGAAATCCTATTCACATCCTAGAACAATCACCTCTTCAATCTAATCACTCTTGAAAACCATAAGCATAAACTGAATATTAATCTAGAAATTCAATTGCAAAGGATTGAGTTCAACTGCTCTAAGAGTTTGAATTACAGGAATGAAAATCAACAATCATAACAAGAAAGATAACTTGCAAGGGTTCATGGGATAACAACTTAAACTGCAAGATGAACAAGGCTGTGTACAAATATCACACAAATTGCATAAAGAAAGTTTCCTACTCAGTCGACTGTCACTCTGTACCACTTACCAATCTCAAGAAAATGTAATTCTAATTATACTGCAAATACACACTTACTACTGCTGCGTACAAAGGAAATATCATTAACAAAACATCACACAACAATAAATTCAAGAAGTCCTACTTTAACTCAGCAATCTCTATGGAAGACGGGCCCATCCTTCACACAGAGACGCTGGCTGAACAACGTGAAGTTCCTTTAACTCAGAGGTAACTCTTTATATTAACAGAAGGATGATTACACAATTTTCTTCCACTGCTAATACAATGAATGAATTCTCCGTTGTTCAACCCCTTGGGTCGAGGCAACTCCCCATATTTATACATGCAGATCATAACATCCAATCCTAATAATGGGCAGCCATGAAGATCTCTGATCTTTAGGCGCCCTAAATAATACTAGCTGTTACAAACGTGGCATAATAGAGACATAGAAAAATGCGAGAAAGTTGTTGATTGGCCCAGGAGTGGAAATCTTCCCAAATCACAATTATACTCGAGCAACAATATACTAAAGATCTCCAATTATAACGCATTCCGTTACAGCTGCCCTGTCACAGCTCCGTCTAGAATGTTACATTGGAACCACGTGCCTTAATTGATGATCGGAGCCCTGAGGATCCTTTTAAACAACGAACATCCCTCCTTTCAAGACTTGTTCAGCCCCACCTTCCTGCAGTCCACTTATCTCAAACTACCTTCATAAATCATAACATGTTAGCACAATTGAGAGATACACAACCTTAATTATCACAATCATAAGCATTAATAAGATAAAGCAAAGATCAGTCATACCTTGGCAGCTTGGGGGAATAAAGTGAGGACAACAGGTCTGATTAGCATGCTAAATGGTGTAGGACAGGGGAAGAAAAGGTGATCGAGGATGATTAAAAGGGGCCAATTTTGGGCTCAACACAAGGATGTGCTCAAGATTATCTTGCTAAGAGGAATTAGAGAAGATTGCCTTGATATCTTCAATCTGCTGGGGAAAGGGGATATCTCGAAGGAACCTTTTGAAAAGATTATTGAATTATGTCGAAGGTACTCTAGGGGATCTTCCAGAACCAGCAAATGAGACAAAGACCGAGACCAGGATGTCCTTACTAGGACTCAGAAGTCAGCTAGTGGAGGTGCCACTCGAGCAGAAATAGGCAACCTACTGGAGAACTTTAAAACAAACATGATGAGCTCCCTTTCCTCAGAGCTGGATGCCATGAGGGAAAAACAGAAACAAGTAGTAGAAGATCTTACACTTGGGGTATTCTGTCCTAAATGTAGAAATAAGCATCCACTGAAGGAGTGCCCGTTGGAAAAAGCAGAGGAATGTAGGATATGTGAACTCGAGCATGACACTAAGGAGTGTCCTTCATTACCTAAGGTTAAATCAGTCCTGCAGGCATCTATTCCGGATGTAGAGCCAGCATCCTTTATGGCACAGAAGAAACCATGGCAGCCTAGAAACCAAGGTATGAATCCAGGTCCAGCATTTTTCCTACATAATATGAATGGAATAAACAACATGCATAATATGAATACACAATTCCCTTCACATTATTCCAATAGCTAGTGGCCTCCATCTTAGAACCCAATGCAAAATCCTAATTCATGGACACCATGGCCACAGCAGTCAAACCAAGCTTCTTGGAATTCCAACTGGAGAAACTCTTACCAAGGAAATAACTTTCCCCATCACCAGAATCAGTATCAAAAATATCCTCCTCAACAGTATTAGCATCAGCTATATTAGCAACTACAGCTCCCTTTCTAGAACAATGCCGCACCTATGAATGCACCACTTCAACCACAGCTACCTGCACAACCTAACCCAAACCGAAACATTAAAGCAATCCATCAATTTGAGACCGCCAACATGCCTGTGTATTCCATTACTCAAATTCCCTGTAATAATATACAATTACGATCAGGGAGGGTAGTGGAGCCTATTATCACTGAGGATGTGTCATCCCCAGTGACTGAAACTGGAGTGAATCATCACTATTCAGCAAGCCCCATTATTGAGGATGTTGATACTCCTACTGAAGCAGCAGCTCGAACTTAGGAAGCAACACACGATCTGTCACAACCAACATAGTTGAATAGAGAACCACCATACCCTGAACGATTGTAGCTGTAGAAAATAGTGGAACAACCCCAATTTGATCTCGTGGGAGAACTGAAAAATTTATATGTTAAAATTCCACTATTACAAGCCCTCCATGATGTGCCCATTTATGGTGTGTAAACAAACCAGGAAGAAGACCCAGGGATCCTCCCACTGTCCACGTGCTAGGAAAGCTTTCAGAATTGATAACGGGAAAGGCCCCTGTGGCAAAGTATGATGAACCTGGGAATCCGACTGTTACAGTGCACATAGGGAACACACAAATTACAAATGTCTTGGTGGATTTGGGCGCAACTATTAACGTTATGATCATAGATATTGTGAAGAAATTGGGACTCACTAATCTTTGGCCAACCCCTACTGTTTTGGAACTTGTTGATAGATCAACGATCAAACCAAAAGGAATCCTAGATGACCTCGTAATTTCAGTTGACTCATGGGAATACCCTGCGTATTTTTTGGTATTACAGCCAAAATCTCAGTTGGGGGGACACCAACTGATCCTGGGAAGACCGTGGTTGGCCACAGCTGATGCCTGTATCAGCTGTCGGTCAGGTTCTATGACTATTTCAAACAGAATTGAGATCAAGAATCTAACCCTGTACCCTTTAGCTCGACCAAGCACAGAAGATGATACTCCATTATGGGAAGATTTGGAGGAGGAAGAGGGTGTGCAACCACTATTAACCATAGGGAGAGCCTTGAAATTTAAAGATGAAACAGAGGATGATGCCATTAATAGTTTCATCAGTGAACCCACGTCAGTCAATAAGAATGTCTATCAGATCTTGGACAGTACTTTAGCTGCAACATAACAAGAAAATCTTACAAAAGAAACTCTGATCGGTGATGATAATGTAATTCCAATACTTAAGAATTCAAAGAGTGTTCCAGTGGAAATTGAGCCAGGAAAAACATTGAATATCAATCCTAATCTGGCATCTACTGAGTTGGAACAGCTAGTCACTCTGCTGAAACAACGTAGGGGAGATTTTGCTTGGGAGTACACATACATGAAAGGAATTCCTTCTCATTTGTGCACTCATCACATCTATATTAAGAGCGACTCCAGGCCTGTATGCCAACCCCAACGAAGGATGAACCCGAACCTGAGAGACATAATGAAAGAGGAAATCTAGAAACTGTTGGAAGCTAGATTCATATATCCAATTTCAGACAGTGAGTGGATTTCTCCACTTGTGATCGTGCCCAAGAAGAATGGGAAATGGAGGATCTACATGGATTACAGAGAATTGAACAAGGCAACGTAGAAGGACCATTTCCCCTTACCTTTCATCGATCAGGTCCTTGATACCTTGTCTGGGAAGAAGTATTTCTCTTTTCTGGATGGCTTTAGTGGCTATAACCAGATTAAGATTACTCCAAAAGATCAAGACAAAACCGCTTTCACTTGTCCTTGGGGGACTTTTGCATACCGAATACTTCCTTTTGGGTTCTACAATGCACCAGCTACATTTCAAAGAGTAGTGATTTTAATCTTTTCAGAAATGGTGAATGATTGCATGGAAATTTTTATGGATGACTTTACTCCATATGGTGACAGTTATGAAGAAGCACTGAAGAACTTAGAAAAGGTCCTGAAACGCTGTGAACAAATCCAGCTCTCTTTGAGCACTGAAAAGTTCCACATGATGATGAGTGAAGGCATAGTGTTGGGGCACTTCATCTCTTCTGATGGTATCCAAGTAGATCGATCCAAAATCAAGGTAATTGAAAACATACCAACTCCTGGGACACAGAAGGATGTACGTAGCTTTTTGGGGCATGCTGGCTATTACAGAAGGTTCATAGAAAATTTTTCCAAGATAGCTTCTCCTTTGTTCACTCTGTTGATGAAGGATGCACACTTTGTCTGGAATGATGCATGCCAAACAGCATTTACTGAGCTAAAGAAGAGGCTTTCTAGAGCACCCATATTACGAGGACCCAATTGGGCTCTGCCTTTTAAAATTTCTTCAAATGCCCCAGAAACTGCCATTGGAGCATTTTTGGGACAGCAGGAAGGTAATGCTCCTTATGCTATTTACTATATTAGTAAAAATCTGTCTCCTGCCGAACTGAATTATACTATCACAGAAAAAGAATTTCTTGCCATTGTTTATGCCATCAATAAGTTTAGACATTATATTACTAGATATTCTACTTTTGTGCACACTGATCATTCGGCTATCAAGTAGTTAATGAATAAACCAATCACAAATGATAGAGTTACTAGATGGTTGTTACTGTTACAGGAATTTGATATGACAATTATTGATAGACCAGGAAAGGAAAATGTTGTTGCATATTTTTTATCTCAACTTACTAACAATGATGCCAATTTACTAGTCAAAGATTCCTTCCTTGACGAACATTTGTTTGCAGTATCAGCTCATTCCCCATGGTATGTAGATATTGCTAACTTTTTGGCTGCAGGTGAGCTTCCAGCACATCTGTCAAAGAGAGAAAGAAGGAATATCATACAACAGAGTGCTAGGTACTACTGGATTGATGGCCATCTTTTCTACACAGGGCTTGATTTAGAAATCAGAAGATGTGTTAGAGAAGATGAAGTCTTCAGCATTCATAAAGCTTGCCATGATGAGCCCTGTCGGGGACATTTTGCTGACAAGAGGACAGGTCATAAAGTTTTGAGAATGGGATATTTCTGGACTACATTATTCAGAGATGCAAAGAAGTATGTTTAGGCATGTGCTAGCCGCCAAAGGATGGGACAACCCAATAGATTATATGAGATGCCTTCATAGCCATAGCTTGTGGTTGAACCGTTTGATAGATGGGATCTAGATTTTGTAGGGCCTATCAACCCTCCCTCAAAGCGGAAAGTTCATATCTTGGTTTGCACAAACTACATGACTAAATGGGTAGAAGTTGTAGCCTTGGTCAAGGCCAATGATCAGGCTGTGATTGATTTCCTGTATGAAGAGATTTTTACTCGGTTTGGAGTACCTAAGGAGATCATTACAAACGGTGGACCACAGTTTGTATCTCACAAGCTGGAAGCACTGTTGCAGAAATTTCATATTCAGCACAGAATAACCTCACCATATCATCCACGGGCCACTGGGAAGGTGGAGAGCACAAACAACGTTATTGAGGCTATTTTGACAAAAACAGTGAAGAGCCATCGTAAAGATTGGGTTGAAAGACTTCCAGAGGCACTGTGGGCCTATCGTACAGCTTGGCGTAACACCACTGGTTTTTCCCCGTATGAGCTAGTATATGGAAAGAATGTTGTTTTTCCAATTGAATTTGAAATCAGAACTTTAAAAACGGCTGTTGAAGCAAACCTAGATTTATCAGAGGCACAGAGGAATCGAATAAATCAGCTCAATGAGTTGGATGAGAAGCACACAGCTGCAGTGCATCATACAGCCTTAATCCAACAACAGCGCTCTAGATGGAATGATAGATTTATTTAAAAAAAGGTCTTCCAGGAAGGAGACTGGGCCCTGTTGCATGATTCATGATTTAAGAGGGACTTTAAGGGAAAATTGTGCACCCGTTGGTTGGGACCCTATCAGATAGATTGGGTATTTGATAATGGAACAGTCCAGTTGATCACCATTGATGAGAACAAGGTACCATTATTTGCAAATGGTCATCGGCTGCGACTGTATCACAGGCCGATCTCAAGGGAGGCTTTTATTTCACAAGTTGCAGCTGATCCAGAGTATCAATTAATATCGGGACAGGGATTTTTAAACCCTGTGAATTCTTAAAAGTTGCAGTTTCCACACATATTTTTCTACATAAATAACTGGTTTTTCTTTCATTCTTTATTTTATCTATTTTAATTTTTCTTGCACTTGATCAGCCTGTTTTGAAGAACTGTGTGCAAGGACTTATTGGAGGAGCAGCAGCCGTGATTGGGCCAGATGACTGCGGACACCCCATATTTGTCCTGATTTAATAAAGCTCTTTGACGAAGATGGATAATTCGTGGTCTTCCACGGATAAAATTTGCTTATAGTACAGTCTGGCGCAGCTGCGACTCCGCCACATTTTCCCATTCTGCCAAATTTCGCAGCTGCGACTCTGTTATCTCTGTTTACCTTTCAAATTTCGTAGCTGCGACTCCGCCACATTTTCCCATTCTGCCAAATTTCGTAGCTGCGACTCCGCTATCTCTATTTACCTTTCAAATTTCGTAGCTATGACTTCGCCACATTTTACCATTCTTCCAAATTTCGTAGCTGCGACTCTGCTATCCCTATTTACCTTTCAAATTTTGTAGCTGTGACTCCGCCACATTTTCCCATTCTGCCAAATTTCGCAACTGCGACTCCGCTATCTATTTTTACCTTTCAAATTTTTTAGCTGCAACTCCGTCACATTTGCCCATTCTACTAAATTTCGCAGCTGTGACTCCGCTATTTCTGCTTATCTTTCTAGGTTGGTAGCTACTACTCCGCCATTTCCACTTCCTTGTTTTTACTCCTTCTCGGCAACTGACACTCCGCTACCTTTGTCCATTTCCGCTAAACATGGCATCTGCGACTTCGCTATCCTTTATTGATTCTGCTAATTCTAGCAGCCGCGACTCTGTTCTTTTCCACTTTATCCTTGCTCCTTCCGTACAGCTGCAAATCCGCCATTTTTGCTAAATGTCACAGCTGATACTCCTCCAGTTTTTCTGCTCTCCGATCGGTGCTGTCAATAATAGTTTGATCGGGTGTCAGTCTCAGTAACCTGTGTCATCAGTCCAATCGCAGTCCTTCATGAAGAAAATCATTTGGACATTGTGGTACCTGTCAGTTTGCATGGCGTGGAAACATCATTTCAGCACATGTGCATTTACGGTTGTTTTAAAAATGGAGATGATAATGAAGGAGGGCTATAATAGTTGGCGCACCATAATAATTACCTCGTGGCTGAATACATAAATGATAGGTATGGTTCAAAACCTTTACATGATTTGGAAAGGAATTAAATATGGTAATAATAATTATATGTTGTCCTAAACCCTTGATTGAATAAACCTATAATGTTTATTTACTGGACGGAATGTCAGAACCACGTCTGTATTTATTCCCTGACAATACACCCGAATAGTACCAAAACACTCCAAATTTGCCAATTTTCCATAACCATCTTATCTTACAGGAATTTTATGCATACTCCAACTTTCCTAAAATACCCTATTTTCGAACTCTAACTATCGCTTGCATGTTCGTATGTTGCACCTCCTACGCCGAGACTGGTGATTGTTGTGTTGGTTCTGAACCTTGAGAAGAAATTAAGATGGGTAACCTGGTCCGACATGAACCAGTAGACACAGAAGCTGTGCGTGCTAATACAGAGGTCCTTAAAAATTTTACAGCAGTAGGTTGGATGGAATCTTTTGAACAATTAAACGGTTTTCATACAGAAATCGCATTGCAGTTTGCACTTAACCTTACTGATACTTATTCTAAGGTTAGAGGGCTGCGTGTGGATGTTACAGAGGAGATTGTATCAGAGGTTACTGGTTTACCCCAAATTGGGAAGAAATTATTTGGACGAAAGGTGCATAATGCAAATGTTGTTAGAGAATTCTTAGCAGTTGGGGAGCAGGTTCGTCCGAAGCATCGAGGGCGGGAACTGGCATCCTTACCACCACCCTGGAATCAAGTGGCAATCTTTGTGAAAAGATACATATCCTATGGAGGTAGGTACTAAATTGTTTCCTTCTCTGAACTCCCCTTACTTTCTCATTTACGCCATGGTAATTTGGTGAATATACCATTCTATCTGCTCAAAGCCCTACAAAACATGGCTGGTTATGCCAAAACTTCCCAACACCCAGTTTCCTCTCTTACCAATCATGGACTAATTAAATTATTGGTTTTAAGAGCCATTGTAAACCGTAATTTAACTTGGAAACAATTTTTGGTTGGAGATGCGCCAATTGTACAACCTGTTTTGGAAATGGAGGGTGTTGGTGAAGGTAGTGAGGACCGGTGTTCCTCAAACCCAGTTGGAGGGGAGGCTGGAATAATAGGAAACCAGTCCAATGATGAAGAGGAAGTAGACAAGGGAGAAGCAGCAGTAACAGAAAACCCTGTAGCTGAAGAAAACCTCGTAGCTGAAGAAAACCCTGTAGTTGAAGAAACTGTGATGGAAACTGTAACTGCAGAAGAAGTTACTCAAATAAAGGAAGCTGAAACTGGAGCAACTATTGGAGGTGCGACAGTGGAAGCTGCAATTGCAGAAGCAGGAATTCAGAGAGAGGGATATCGGATAGGGATAGTAGGAGAAGGCACTGTATAATTCTTTGAAGTTGAATCCTCTTCAGAGATAAGGGGTACCCCGATTGAAGAAGAAAAGACCAAAGCAAGGACCCCTATGTCAAAGAAATGAGGAATAGGATCAAGGAACAAAAGCCAGACACCTACTACAATGAAGAAAAGGAAAATTAGAATTGTTAGAGAACCAGTAGCAATAGGCATGGAAGAACACTCAATGGGAATGGTAAGAAGAAGGACTCGATCAGCAGCAGCAAAAGAAGCAGTTGTGACATCAAAAATAATAGAAGAAGTGGAGATAATGGATGCAACTGGGGGTAATATTGAATCACCCCTAGCAGAGACATCAAAAGTAGAAGAAGTAGCAGAGAAAGTGGGAGCAGTGAGAGAGAATAGGGAATCATCTCGGGTGGAGGAAATACCTGTGATAGGAACATATTTACAGATTCCCATTTTGAACCCTAAGTCATCTACTATTATGTAGGAGCCTCCCAAAGAAGAACCCCAAATTGAAAATCTCCTACTGGAAAATGAACTATTAAAAGAAGAGGTGCAGATATTGCGAAATGAGTTGGAAAAATCGAAGGGATTAGTTGGAAAAAAGGCAGAAAAGAATTTGGATACATTAGAAAACGCTGCAAATATATATGAAAAGTCATCTTTTGCATTTGAGAATGAGAAGTATGGAGAGATTGTTTGACCTTAGTGTGGAGACATATTTGCTGTAGCAGGACACAGGGTCGTTGTGTTGGGGGATGTATCATAGAAGCATGTACAGATAGAGGAGATTGAAGAAGGAGCGCTAGAAATTGAATTGGTAGGGGAAAATGAGCCATGAATTGAAGAGATCCTTGTTTTGAGTATGAGAGAAGGAACAATGCAGTCACAACCATCAGGGAGTACTGAGCTTCTCCAGTCCCAATCATCAGGGAGTACTGAGATTCTCCAGTCCCAACCATCAGAGGATACTGAACTTCTTCAGTCCCAGTATCCTCAGTTAGAAAAATATGATTTAAACCAGAAATAACTTCAGCAGCTCAAAGAAATTAAGGGACAGGGTACTGTTACACAAAAACCAATACCCCTGAAAATGTTTAGTGAAGTCGCAATTCATATAGCAATGTCTAATATCAAGGACCAAGAGAAAAACACTCTTACCCAAGAACCAGTGTTCCCAAAATCATTTGCTATAGTGAAAACACAAACTGAGACGACTGAAATTGAAATGGAAAAAGAGGATGCTGTTACACAAGAACCTGCAGTCCTAAGAATGTTGACTGAGACTGTGAAACAGACTAACGAAGCTGAGGAGAATATGGAAATAGAGAATGCTTCTACATAAGAACCAGCATCCCTAAAACCCATGGCTGAGGCTGCACTACATGCACAAACCACTGCAACCCCACTAGAGGATGAAACTATCACAATACCAAAGCAAGACAAGGAAGTCATTCACTTGGATTCTGATGATGAAGAGGAGGTAGCAAATAGAAGAATTCAACGACTGGAGAAAAAGGTTTCCTGGTTAAATATCAAATTGGATAAATGGTTTAAGTGGATCGAACAGTTCAGAATAGGTATGATCTCTCTTCAGGAGCATAGGACTGTCATTAAGGGACTAAGAGAAAAGTGGGATGAGGAGTCATTCTTCTAGAAACTTCGGTGGGAGAAGCTTCAGGAGAAATTGGAAGAGTTGAATAAACTGAAGTCCCTGCAACAAGAAAAAGACAAGATGTACACTCTTTCCATAGAACTGTTAAGTTGCAGGGCTCCATCCCCTTCTTACCCTGTTTTTATCCATGAGCAGACAACCCTATTCCAAATAAGAGCTCTCAAGGATGGGAGACCATTTGATTTGGCAACAGCTACTCAGTTTTTGGAGACTTTTCTGAAGAGTGACTTTGAGGACCAGCATCTGTTATGTGAATTATATTTACATGACAGAGCTTGCTACATTGATTTTCCATCTAATCCTTTACCCATTCTCGGGGATATTCAGATGAGGGAATTTTCCTCCTTTGTCATAAACCATGTAAGATGGCAAGATGCTTTTCAAACCATCCTTAGGAATGAGGAGAATTCTACTCTTTGGATTAGGGGGGAACCTCAAGATCCAGAAGCATTCATAGAAAATCATGCTAAAAATATCAGGGTTCCCTCAATTGCCTGATATTTTGAGAGACTGCGAGATAGAATCCTTACCACATGTGTTCCAATGATTCTTAATCAGCAGCAGGATTCCCTGGAAGGCAGTGAATACAGATGGCTAAACTCTTCCTCGTCTCTTAAGGAAATGGATCCTTATGACTTTGAAAATTTTAGGCAGGCTTTGACAAGGATTCCTAGATATGTGCGGTGCATGGAAAGGTGTGGGTCTTGGTGGCTTGCTTTGAGATTCAAATTTCCTTTCATTTGGTTTCCTATAAGCAATTCTTACAGAACCAGCTATGCTCTAACATTATAAGAAGAAAAGAGTTGGTGGGAACATTGGGTCTCCTGCTATGGGTTTGTTCCTCGAGGAGAGGCACCAGAACTTGCTTACAACTTTACCAATCTCCACAGATACCAGTCAGACTCATATTCGGGTTAAGGAAGGTTGTTGCATTAGGACATGCAATTGGATAGTTGGGGGGAGATGTTGGGTCTAGGAAATGCCCCTTTTTGGCTACCTTTATTACATCATTTTGCCCTGATTCCATCCTACTTTCATGAGCTATATCCATGTCTTTTCTAGATCAATCAATGATATTGATAGGTATAATTTGTTATTTCCTTATTTATTTTTATGCCTAAGATTGTGAAGATTCGAGTCCTGATCTTTGGTTTATGCTAACACTTGTGAGTTTATTTAGTTCAAGCTTAAAAATGCAGGTGTATCAGCCAAAGAGCGCCAGGTGTTAGCCTTCCAAGCCTAATTCTTCATACTCCAAGGAACAACGCATTCTCCATGTAAGTTGTAACAGATCCTCGTTGCAACAGAATCTGCTGAAACATAACTTAGCTATGACAGACAGGTCGTGTCCCAGTTGTTGAGTTTGTTGATCCATTGATTGCTCAAGCAACATCATTATTCATGGTCAACAGCTTTTTGTAACATGGCTGTGTCAGTTAGTTGTAACTCCGCAGCATGAAGATCATAGATATTCATTGCTGCGTGATTTTATTGGATCTGAAACTGCATTCCCTTTCTATAAATTCCAAAAGGCTCTCATAGCCTGGGGGTTGGACAATCATTACTTGTGTAAGTTGTAACAGAGCACTGACACTCACGATCTTCCATCAATAATATGAGAGCAAAGTTCTTCATTTCTGTGTCTTAATTTGTTGTGACTCTCGGCGTCTCTATTAGAAGGCTAGGGCCCGCCTTCTCACAGAGATAGCCTATTTAAGTAGGTAGAGAAGTTAGTTTTAATTCTGTTGTGTGGTGTGGAATGATTGCAATTATTGCTGGTAGCTATAATGGAGATTAGCTCTCTCTTTGGGTAGTTTATCACTACATCTTGAATAGTTGTAGCAGAGTGGTGTGAAAGTTGACTGTGTAGGATAAATTACTTAATTTGCATGTGTGTTTCAATCAGCTATGACAGCCAAGCTCAGTTCCAATTATCTTCTAGTTGTTTATGCTTTCTAGGATTTCTAGTAATTGTGAGTTAGAGTTCAAGCTTGTGTTTTAATTCTGGTTGTTGTTGTATCCTCAATTACATTCATAGATGAGATAGATAATGGTAGAATTACAGTAGCTACTGGATAGATCATTTTGGTAAAAGATTGAATGTTGCAGTTTGATAATTAGAGGATTTAACTTCTTGCAAAAGTAATCTAGTTTCATTTCATCATTAGATCATTAATTCGCTGGGTTGATTTCTGTAGGAAAGTTGTTTCATTTGGATTCTTAAATGTGTGAATTAGATTAGTGTTTTTAAGGAATGAATTGGTTGGACACATAGGTAGGATCATCATTTACATTCAGTAATCAACTGCTCAATCTGTTTATGCATAGACTGTGCTTATTACCTTTGAAATAAAAGACCTTCCTGGGTTGACAATTTATATTGACCATTCTTTATGTCAGCTTAAATTAACTAACATATAGAGTGACCAACATTTTGGCGCCGTTGTCGGGGCTGGTAATAGATAGACAGAGTTACTAGTTGGTTTCATTTGATTTCATTTTAATCAATTTTGTACAGCATGCATGAATACAAGAAAAACAAATCGGGAACCCCCTTTGAATACTAACATCGCGGGTGGAAGAGGTCGAGGTCGTAATGCAGGTTAGGGAAAACACAGATATATTGATGAGATAATTGCTAGAGTTGATTCTTCCACTAGAACACAGTGGAACTCTACATGCTAGGGAAATTCTGTTCCTCCCAATCCTTAACATTCAGCATCAACAATATAGAATACAACGGGACCTTCAACTCCTATTGCAGAAAGTAAACCTCCTAAAGATAAGGGAAGTGTTGTAGGTGCACCAGATAGAGAGGAGATTTATCATATTGATGGAACCAGAGATACTAAATAGGTGTGGTTGGAGACTTGCAGAATAGCAGAGGAAGAAAGAAGGTAGAGAGAAGAGAGGAGAAAAGAGGAAGAAGCTAGAGCAGAGGAGGAACGCATAAAAGAGACTGTTGAATTTTGGACTAGAACCATTGCTGGTAGAGAACAGGGGGGTGAGAATGAACATGAGGATCGGCGGGAGGAAGAAGGAGATAATAATTATCCTGGTAATACGGTGGCTACATTAGAATTCCCTATCCTCCAGACACCTGGAGCAGCTCCTATGAAGAATATCTCACCATCAGTGCTCCCTAATTTTCATGGTAAGTCCTCTGAGGATCCTGATGAGTCTTTTTGAGTTTGATATCCTCTGTCGCAGCTATGATTACACCTCTAGTGCTCAGAAGCTGAAGCTATTCCCATCCACCTTGAAAGGAAATGCTCTGCGTTGGTTCATGAGTTTGGGTCGTGAGACCATTACTACTTGGGACCAAATGAAGAACACCTTCCTTTCTAAATATCAAGAATATTGCAGAACTAGAGATCAAAAGGAAGAGTTGTTCAAAATGGTTCAGAAGGATGAAGAGAGTTTGGAATACTTTGTTGAGACATTGTTGTACAATTTGCAAAGATCTGGTCATGCTGAGATTGGCAAGGATGTGCTCAAGATTATCTTGCTAAGAGGAATTAGAGAAGATTGCCTTGATATGTTGAATCTGCTAGGGAAAGGGGATATCTTGAAGGAACCTTTTGAAAAGATTATTGAATTATGTCAAAGGTACTCGAGGGGATCTTCCAAAACCAGCAAATGAGACAAAGACCAAGACCAGGATGTCTTTACTAGGACTTAGAATTCAGCTAGTGGAGGTGCCACTTGAGCAGAAATAGGCAACCTACTGGAAAACTTTAAAACAGACATGATGAGCTCCCTTTCCTCAGAGCTGGATGCCATGAGGGAAATACAGAAACAAGTAGTAGAAGATCTTACACTTGGTGTATTCTGTCCTAAATGTAGAAAGAAACATCCACTGAAGGAGTGTCCATTGGACAGAGGAGAGGCATGTAGGATATGTGAACTCGAGCATGACACTAAGGAGTGTCCTTCATTACCTAAGGTTAAAGCAGTCCCACAGGAATCTATTCCGGATGTAGAGCGAGCATACTTTATGGCACAGAAGAAACCATGGCAGCCTAGAAACCAAGGTATGAATCCAGATCCAGCATTTTTCCTGCATAAAATGAATGGAATGAACAATATGCATAATATGAATATACAATTTCCTTCACATTATTCCAACATCCAGTGGCCTCCATCTCAGAACCCAATGCAAAATCCTAATTCATGGACACCTTGGCAAGGATGTGCTCAATATTATCTTGCTAAGAGGAATTAGAGAAGATTTCCTTGATATTTTGAATCTGCTGGGGAAAGGGGATATCTCGAAGGAACCTTTTGAAAGATTATTGAATTATGTCGAAGGTACTCCAGGGAATCTTCCAGAACCAGCAAACGAGACAAAGACAGAGACCAGGATGTCTTTACTAGGACTTAGAAGTCAGCTAGTGGAGGTGCCACTCGAGCAGAAATAGGCAACCTACTGGAGAACTTTAAAACATAAATGATGAGAACCCTTTCCTCAGAGCTCGATGTCGTGAGGGAAAAACATAAACAAGTAGTAGAAGATCTTACACTTGGGGTATTCTGTCCTAAATGTAGAAAGAAGCATCCCTTGAAGGAGTTCCCGTTGGACAAAGCAGAGTCATGTAGGATATGTGAACTTGAGCATGACACTAAGGAGTGTCCTTCATTACCTAAGGTTAAAGCAGTCCTGCAGGCATCTTTTTGGGATGTAGAGCCAGCATACTTTATGTCACAGAAGAAACCATGGAAGCCTAGAAACAAAGGTATGAATCCAGATCCAGCATTTTTCCTGCATAATATGAATGGAATGAACAACATGCATAATATGAATACACAATTCCCTTCAGATTATTCCAACAGCCAGTGGCCTCCATCTCAGAAGCCAATGCAAAATCCTAATTCATGGACACCATGGCCACAGCAGTCAAACCAAGCTTCTTGGAATTCTAACTAGAGAAACTCTTACCAAGGAAATAACTTTCCCCATCACCAGACTCGGTATCAACAATATCCTCCTCAACAGTATCAGCAACCACAGCTCCCTTTCCAGAACAATGCCGCACCTATGAATGCACCACTTCGACCACAACTACCTGCACAACCTAACCCGAACCCAAACAATAATGCAGTCCATCAATTTGAGACTGCCAACATGTCTGCATATTCCATTACTCAGATTCCCTGTAATGATATACAATTACGATCAGGGAGGGTAGTGGAGCCTATTATCACTGAGGATGTGTCATCCCCAGTGACTGAAACTGGAGTGAATCAGCACTATTCAGCAAGCCCCATTATTGAGGATGTTGATACTCCTACTAAAGCAATAGCTGGAACTAAGGAAGCAACACACGATCTGTCACAGCCTACACAGTTGAATAGAGAAGCACCATACCCTGAATGATTGCAACTGCAGAAAATAGTGGAACAGCCCTGATTTGATCTCATGGGAGAACTGAAAAATTTATATGTTAAAATTCCACTGTTACAGGCCCTCCATGATGTGCCCATTTATGCTAAGACGGTCAAAGATTTGTGTCTAAATAAATCAGGAAGAAGGCCCAAGGATCCTCCCACTGTCCACGTGCTGGGAAAGCTTTCAGAATTGATAACGGGTAAGGCCCCTGTGGCGAAGTATGATTACCCTAGGAAACCGACTGTTGCGGTGCACATAGGGAACACACAAATTCCAAATGTCTTGGTGGATTTGGGCGTAGCTATTAACATTATGACCATAGAGACTGTGAAGAAATTGGGACTCACTAATCTTCGGCCAACCCCTACTGTTTTGGAACTTGCTTATACATCAACGATCAAACCAAAAGCAATCCTATATGACCTCGTCATTTCAGTTGACTCATGGGACGGATTTTTTGGTATTACAGCCAAAATCTCAGTTGGGGGAACACCCACTGATCCTAGGAAGACCGTGGTTGGCCACAGCTGATGCCTGTATCAGCTGCCGGTCAGGTTCTATGACTGTTTCAGACAGAATTGAGATCAAGAATCTAACCCTGTACCCTCCAACTCGACCAAGCACAAAAGCTGATACTCCATTATGGGCAGATTTGGAGGAGGAAGAGGATGTGCAGCCACTATTAACCATAGGGAGAGCCTTGACATTTAAAGATGAAACAGAGGATGATGCCATTAATATTTTCATCAGTGAGCCCACGTCAGTCAATAAGAATGTCTATCAGATCTTGGACAGTACTTTAGCTGCAACAAAACATGAAAATCTTACAGAAGAAACTCTGATCGGTGATGATAATGTAATTCCATTACTTAAGAATTCAAAGAGTGTTCCAGTGGAAATTGAGCCAAGAAAAACATTGAATATCAATCCTAATCTGGCATCTACCAAGCTGGAACAGCTAGTCACTCTATTGAAACAGCGTAGGGGAGCTTTTGCTTGGGAGAACACAGACATGAAAGAATTCCTTCTCATATGTGCACTCCTCATATCTATATTAAGAGCGACTCCAAGCCTATATGCCAACCCCAACGAAGGATGAACCTGAACCTGAGAGATATAGTGAAAGAGGAAATCCAAAAACTGTTGGACGCTGGATTCATATATCCAATTTCAAACAGCGAGTGGGTTTCTCCACTTGTGATCGTGCCCAAGAAGAATGGGAAATGGAGGGTCTGCG
Organism: Larix kaempferi; assembly: GCA_027924585.1. NCBI lineage: Eukaryota > Viridiplantae > Streptophyta > Pinopsida > Pinales > Pinaceae > Larix > Larix kaempferi. The sequence continues at coordinate 21,299,815 of BSBM01001005.1, read as the reverse complement.
TGGATTAAAGAGAATTGAACAAGGCAATGCAGAAGGACCATTTCCCCTTACCTTTCATCGATCAGGTCCTTGATACCTTGTCTGGGAAGAAGTATTTCTCTTTTCTGGATGGCTTTAGTGGCTATAACCAGATTCAGATTGCTCCAGAAGATCAATTCAAAGCCACTTTCACTTGTTCTTGGGGTACTTTTTCATACCGAGTACTTCCTTTTGGGTTGTGCAATGCACCAGCTACATTTTAGAGACCAGTGATTGGAATCTTTTCAAAAATGGTGAATGATTGCATGGAAATTTTTATGGATGACTTTACTCCATATGGTGACAGTTAGGAAGAAGCACTGAAGAACTTAGAAAAGTTCCTGAAATGCTGTGAACAAAGCCAGCTCTCTTTGAGCACTGAAAAGTGCCACATGATGATGAGTGAAGGCATAGTGTTGGGGCACTTCATCTCTTCTAATGGTATCCAGGTAGATCCATCCAAAATCAAGGTAATTTAAAACATACCAACTCCTGGGACACAAAAGGATGCACGTAGCTTTTTGGGGCATGCTGGCTATTACAAAAGGTTCATAGAAACAATTTCCAAGATAGCTTCTCATTTTTTCACTATGTTGATGAAGGATGCACAGTTTGTCTGGAATGATGCATGCCAAACAGCGTTTAGTGAGCTAAAGAAGAGGCTGTCTACATCACCCATCTTACGAGGACCCAATTGGGATATTCCTTTTCACATTTATTCAGATGCCTCAGACACTGCCATTGGAGCAGTTTTGGGACAGCAGGAAGGTAATGCTCCTTATGCTATTTACTTTATTAGTAAAAATATGTCTCCTGTTGAACTGAATTATATTGTCACAGAAAAAGAATTTCTTGCCATTGTTTATGCCATCAATAAGTTTAAACATTATATTAATGGATATTCTACTTTTGTTCACACTGATCATTCGGCTATCAAGTATTTAATGAATAAACCAATAACGAATGCTAGAGTTACTAGATGGCTTTTACTGTTACAGGAATTTGATATGACAATTATTGGTGAACCAGGAAAGGAAACTTTCGTTGCAGATTTTTTATCTCGACTTACTAACAGTGATGACAATTTACCAGTTGAAGATTCCTTCCCTGATGAACATTTGTTTGCAGTATCAGCTCATTCCCCATGGTATGCAGATATTGCTAAATTTTTGGCTGCAGGTAAGCTTCTAGCACATCTGTGAAAGAGAGAAAGAAGGAAGATCATACAACAAAGTGCTAGGTACTGCTGGATTGATGGCCATCTTTTCTACACAGGGCTTGATTTAGAAATCAGAAGATGTGTTAGAGAAGATGAAATCTTCAGCATTCTTAAAGCTTGCCATGATGAGCCCTGTCGGGGACATTTTGCTGACAAGAGGACAGGTCATAAAGTTTTGAGAATGGGCTATTTCTAGCCTACATTATTCAGAGATGCAAATAAGTATGTTCAGGCATGTGATAGCTTCCAAAGGATGGGCCAACCCAACAAATTAGATGAGATGCCTTTACAGCCACAACTTGTGTTTGAACCATTTGATAGATGGGCTCTAGATTTTGTAGGGCCTATCAACCCTCCCTCAAAGCAGAAAGTTCATATCTTGGTTTGCACAAACTACATGACTAAATGGATAGAAGTTGTAGCCTTGGTCAAGTCCAATGATCAGGTTGTGATTGATTTCCTATATGAATAGATTTTTACTCGATTTGGAGTACCTAAGGAGATCATTACAGATGGTGGACCACAGTTTGTATCTCACAAGCTGGAAGCACTGTTGCAGAAATTTCATATTCAGCACAGAATAACCTCACCATATCATCCACAGGCTAATGGGCAGGTGGAGAGCACAAACAAGCTATTGAGGCTATTTTGACAAAAATAGTGAAGAGCCATCATAAAGATTGGGCTGAAAGAATTCCAGAGGCATTGTGGGCCTATCATACCACTTGGCATAACACCACTGGTTTTTCCCCATATGAGCTAGTATATGGCAAGAATGTTGTTTTTCCAATTGAATTTGAAATCAGAACTTTAAAAACAGTTGTTGAAGCAAACCTAGATTTGTCAGAGGCACAGATAAATCGACTGAATCAGCTCAATGAGTTGGATGAGAAGCACACAGCTGCAGTGCATCATACAACCTTAATCCAACAACAACACTCTAGATTGCATGACAGATTTATTAAAAAAAAGTCTTCCAGGAAGGAGACTGGGCCTTCTTGTATGATTCACGATTTAAGAGGAACTTTAAGGGCAAATTGCGCACCCATTGGTTGGGACCCTATCAGATAGATTGGGTATTTGATAATGGAAATGTCCAGTTGATCACCATTGACGAGAACAAGGTACCATTACTTGCAAATGGCCATCGGTTGTGACTGTATCACGGGCCGATCTCAAGGGAGGCTTTTATTTCACAAGTTGCAGTATATCTAGAGTATCAGTTAATATCAGGACAGGGATTTTTAAACCCTGTGAATTCTTAAAAGTTGCAGTTTCCACACATATTTTTGTACATAAATAACTGGTTTTTCTTTCATTCTGTATTTTATCTGTTTTTAATTTTTCTTGCACCTGATCAGCCTGTTTTGAAGAACTATGTGCAGGGACTTATTGGAGGAGTAGCAGCCGTGATTGGGCCAGACAACTGTAGACACCCCATATTTGTTCCAGATTTAATAAATCTCTTTGACAAAGATGGATAATTTGTGGTCTTCCACGGATAAAATTTGCTTATACTACAGTCTGACGCAGTTGCGACTCCGCCACATTCGGCCATTCTGCCAAATTTCGCAGCTGTGACTCCGCTATCTCTGTTTACCTTTCAAATTTTGTAGTTGTGACTCCATCACATTTTCCCATTCTGCCAAATTTCGCAGTTGTGACTCCGCTATCTCTGTTTACCTTTCAAATTTCGTAGTTGCGACTCCTTCACATTTTCCCATTCTGCCAAGTTTCCTAGTTGCGACTTGGCTATCTCTATTTACCTTTCAAATTTTGTAGCTTCGACTCCGCCACATTTTCAGATTCTGCCAAATTTTGCAGCTGCGACTACACTATCTCTGTTTACCTTTCAAATTTTGTAGCTACGACTCTGTCACATTTGCCCATTCTACTAAATTTCGCAGCTATGACTCCGCTATTTCTGCTTATCATTCTAGGTTGGCAACTGCTAATCTACCATTTCCACTTCATTTTCTTTACTCCTTATCGGTAGCTGAGACTCCGCTACCTTTATCCATTTCCACTAAACATGGCATCTGCAACTTTGTTATCCTTGATTGATTCTGCTAATTCTAGCAGTCACAACTCTGTTCTTTTCCACTTTATCCTTGCTCCTTCCGTATAGCTGCGACTCCGCCATTTTCGCTTATTCTACTAAATGTCACAGTTGATACTCCTCTAGGTTGTCTGCTCTCCGATCGGTGTTGTCAATAATAGTTTGATTCGGCGTCATTCTCTGTCACCTATGTCATCATTCCAATCGCAGTCCTTCATGAAGAAAATCATTTGGAAATCGTGGTAACTGTTAGTTCGCATGGCGTGGCCACATCATTTCAGCACATGTGCATTTACGCTTGTTTTAAAAATGGAGATGATAATGAAGGAGGGCTATAATAGTTGGCACACCATAATAATTACCTCGTGGCTGAATACATAAATGAGAGGTACGGTTTGGAACTTTTACATGATTTGGAAAGGAATTAAATACAGTAATAATAATTATATGCCGTCTTAAACCCTTGATTGAATGAACCTATAATGTTTAATTACTGGACAGAAATTCAGAACCATGTCTGTATTTATTCCCTGACACTACACCCGAACAATACCAAAACACACCAAATTTGACAATTTTCCATAACCGTCTTATCTTACCAGATTTTTATGCCTACGCCGACTTTCCTAAAATATCCTATTTTCGAACTCCAACTATCGCTTGCATGTTCGTATACTGCACCTCCTACGTCGAGACTGGTGACTGTTGTGTTGGTTCTGAACCTTGAGAAGAAATTAAGATGGGTAACCCGGTCCGACAAGGACCAGTAGACACAGAAGCTGTGCGTGCTAATACAGAGTTCCTTAACATTTTTACAGCATCAGGTTGGATGGAAAATTTTGAACAATTAAACGGTTTTCATATAGAAACCGCATTGCAGTTTGCACTTAACCTTACTGATACTTATTCTGAGGTTAGAGGGTTGCGTGTGGATGTTACAGAGGAGATTATATCAGAGGTTAGTGGTTTACCCCAGATTGGGAAGATATTATTTCGACGGAAGCTGCATAATGCAAATGTTATTAGAGAATCCTTAGCACTTGGGGAGCAGGTTCGTCCGAAGCATCGAGGGCTGGAACTGGCATCCTTACCACCATCCTGGAATCAAGTGGCAATCTTTGTGAAAAGATACATCTCCTATGGAGGTAGGTACCAAACTATTTCCTTCTCTAAACTCCCCTTACTTTCTCATTTACGCCATGGTAATTTGGTGAATATACTATTCTATCTGCTCAAAACCCTACAAACCATGGATGGTTATGAAAAAACCGCCCAACACCCAGTTTCCTCTCTTACCAATCATGGCCTAATTAAATTACTGGTTTTAAGAGCCATTGTAAACTGTAATTTAACTTGGGAACAATTTTTGGCTGGAGATGCACCAATTGTACAACTTGGTTTGGAAATGGAGGGTGTTGGTGAAGGTAGTGAGGACCGGTGTTCCTCAAACCCAGTTGGGGGGGAGGCTGGAATAAGAGGAAACTGGGCCAATGATGAAGAGGATGTAGACAAGGGAGAAGCAGCAATAACAAAAAACCCTGTAGCTGAAGAAAACCCCGTAGCTAAAGAAAACCCTGTAGTTGAAGAAACTGTGATGGAAACTGTAACTGCAGAAGCAGTTACTCAAATAAAGGAAGCTAAAACTGGAGCAGCTATTGGAGCTGCGACAGTGGAAGTTGCAGTTGCAAAGGCAGGAATTCAAAGAGAGGGATATCGGATAGGGATAGTAGGAGAAGGCACTGTAGAAGTATTGGAAGTTGAATTCTCTTCAGAGATAAGGGGTACCCCGATTGAAGAAGAAAAGACTAAAGCAAGGACCCCTTTGTCAAAGAAACGAGGAATAGGATCAAGGAACAAAATCCAGACACCTACCGCAACGAATAAAAGTAAAATTAGAACTGTTAGAGAACCAGTAGCAGTAGGCATGGAAGAACACTCAGTGGGAATGGTGAGAAGAAGGACTCGATCAGCAGCAGCAAAAGAAGCAGCTGTGACAGCAAAAATAATAGAAGAAGTGGAGATAAGGGATGCAACTGGGGGTAATATTGAAGCACCCCTAGCAGAGACAGCAGAAGTAGTAGAAGTAGGAGAGGCAGCGGGAGCAGAAACAGAGAATAGGGAATCATCCCGGGTGGAGGAAATACATGTGATAGGAACAGATTTAGAGATTCCCATTTTGAACCCTAAGTCATCTACTGTTATGCAGGAGCCTCCCAGAGAAGAACCCCAAATTGAAAATATCCTGCTGGAATATGAACTATTAAAAGAAGAGGTGCAGATATTGTGAAATGAGTTGGAAAAATGGAAGGGATTAGTTGGAAAACAGGCAGAAAAGAATTTGGATACATTAGCAAATGCTGCAAATATATTTGAAAAATCATCTTTCGCATTTGAGAATGAGAAGTATGGAGGGACTGTTTGTCCTGAATGTGGAGACATATTTGCTGCAGCATGACACAGGGTTGTTATGTTAGGGGATGTATCACAGAAGCATGTATAGATAGAGGAGATTGAAGAAGGAGTGCCAGAAATTTAATTGGTAGGGGAAAAGGAGCCAGGAATTGAAGAGATCCCTATTTTGAGTCTAAGAGAAGGAACAGTGTATTCACAACCATCAGGGAGTACTGAGCTTCTCCAGTCCCAATAATCAAGAAGTACTGAGCTTCTCCAGTCCCAACCATCAGAGGATACTAAACTTCTTCAGTCCCAGTCTCTTCAGTTACAAAAATATGATATAAACAAGAAATAATTTCAGCATCTCAAAGAAATTAAGGGATAGGGTACTATTACACAAGAACCAGTACCCCTGAAAATGTTTAGTGAAGCTGCAATTCAGATAGCAATATCTAATATCAAGGACCAGGAGAAAAACACTGTTACACAAGAACTAGTGTTCCCAAAATCATTTGCTACAGTGGCAACACAAACTGAGACGACTTAAATTGAAATGGAAAAAGAGGATGCTGTTACACAAGAACCAGCAGTCCTAAGAATGTTGACTGAGACTGTGAAAGAGACTAAGGAAGCTTAGGAGAATATGGAAATAGAGAATGTTGTTACACAAGAACCAGCATCCCTAAAACCCATGGCTGAGGATGCACTACATGCACAAACCACTGCAACCCCACTAGAGGATGAGACTATCACAATACCAAAGCAAGACAAGGAAGTCATTCACTTGCATTCTGATGATGAAGAGGAGGTGGCAGACAGAAGAATTCAACGACTGGAGAAAAAGGTTTCCTGTTTAAATCTCGAATTGGATAAATGGCTTAAGTGGATCGAACAGTTCAGAACAGGTATGATCTCTCTTCAGTAGCATAGGACTGTCATTAAGGGACTAAGAGAAAAGTGGGTTGAGGAGTTATTCTTCAAGAAACGTCGGTGGGAGAAGCTTCAAGAGAAATTGGAAGGGTTGAAGAAACTGAAGTCCCTGCAACAAGAAAAAGACAAGATGTACACTCTTTCCATAGAACTGTTAAGTTGCAGGGCTCCATCCCCTTCTTACCCTATTTTTCTCCATGAGCAGAAAACCCTATTCCAAATAAGAGCTCTCAAGGATGGGAGACCATTTGATTTGGAAACAGCTACTCAGTTTTTGGAGACTTTTCTGAAGAGTGACTTTGAGGACCAACATCTGTTATGTGAATTATATTTACATGATAGAGCTTGCTACATTGATTTTCCATCTAATCCTTTACCCATTCTGGGGGCTATTCAGATGAGGGCATTTTCCTCCTTTGTCATTAACCATGTAAGATGGTGAGATGCTTTTCAAACCATCCTTAGGAATGAGGAGAATTCTACTCTTTGGATTAGGGGGGAACCTCAAGATCCAGCAACATTCATAGAAAATCATGCTAAAACTCTCACGGTTCCCTCAATTGCCCGATATTTTGAGAGACTGCGAGATAGACTCCTTACCACATGTGTTCCAATGATTCTCAATATGCAGCAGCATGCCTTGGAAGGTAGTGAATACAGATGGTTGTACTTTTCTCGTCTCTTAAGGAAATGGATCCATATTGATTTGAAAATTTTAGGCAGGCTTTGACAAGGATTCCTAGATATGTCCGTTGCATGGAAAGGTGTGGGTCTTGGTGGCTTGCTTTGGGATTCAAATTTCCTCTCATTTGGTTTCCTATAAGCAATTCTTACAGAACCATCTATGCTCTAACATTAGAAGAAGAAGAGAGTTGGTGGGAACATTGGGTCTCCTGCTATGGGTTTGTTCCTCGAGGAGAGGCACCAGAACTTTCTTACAACCTTACAAATCTCCACAGATTCCATTCAGACTCAGATTCGGGTTAAGGAAGGTTGTTGCATGAGGACATGCAATTGGATAGTTGGGGGGGGATGTTGTGTCCAGGAAATGCCCCTTTTTGGCTACCTTTATTACATCATTTTGCCCTGATTCCATCCTACTTTCATGAGCTATATCCATGTCTTTTCCAGATCAATCAATGATATTGACTGGTATAATTTGTTATTGCCTTATTTATTTTTATGCCTAAGATTGTGAAGATTCGAGTCCTGATCTTTGGTTTATGCTAACACTTGTGAGTTTATTTAGTTCAAGCTTAAAAGCGCAGGTGTATCAGCCAGGTAGCTCCAGCTGTTACTCTTCCAAGCTTAATTCTTCATACTCCAATGAACAACGCATTCTCCACATAAGCTGTAATAGATCCTCGTTGCAACATAATCTGCTGAAACAGAACTCAGTTGCGACAGACAGGTCGCGTCCCAGTTGTTGAGTTTGTTGATACATTGATTGCTCAAGCAACAACATTATTCATGGTTAACAGCGTTTTGTAACACGGCTGTGTCAATTAGCTGTTACTCCGCAGCATGAAGATCATAGATCTTCATTGCTGCACGATTTTATTGGATCTGAAACTACATTCCCTTTGTATAAATTCCAAAAGGCTCTCATAGCCTGGGGGTTGGATAATCATTACTTGTGTAAGCTGTAACAGAGGACTGAGACTCACGATCTTCCATCAATAATATGAGAGCATAGTTCTTCATTTATGTGTCTTAATTTGCTGTGACTCTCAGCGTCTCTGTTAGAAGGCCAGGGCCCGCCTTCTCACCGAGATAGTCGATTTAAGTAGGTAGAGTAGTTAGTTTTACTTCTGTGGTGTGGTGTGGAATGATTGCAATTATTGCTGGTAGCTGTAACAGAGATTAGCTCTCTCTTCTGGTAGTTTATCACTGCATCTTCAATAGCTGTAGCAGAGTGGTGTGACAGTCGACTGTGTAGGATAAATTACTTAATTTGCATGTGTGTTTTAATCAGCTGTGACAGCCAAGCTCAGTTCCAATTATCTTCTAGTTGTTTATGCTTTCTAGGATTTCCAGTAATTATCAGTTAGAGTTCAAGCTTGTGTTTTAATTCTGGTTGCTGTTGTATCCTCAATTACATTCATAGATGAGATATATAATGGTAGAATTACATTAGCTACTGGATAGATCATTTTGATAAAAGATTGATTGTTGTAGTTTGATAATTAGATTATTTAACTTCTTGCAAAAGTAATCTAGTTTCATTTCATCATTAGATCATTAATTCGCTGGGTTGATTTCTGTAGGAAAGTTGTTTCATTTGGATTCTTAAATGTGTGAATTAGATTAGTGTTTTTAAGGAATGAATTGGCTGGACACATAGGGAGGATCATCATTTACATTCAGCAATCAACTGCTCAATCTGTTTATGCATAGACTGTGCTTATTCCCTTTGAAATAAAATACCTTCCTGGGTTGACAATTTATATTGACCATTCTATGTGTCAGCTTAAATTAACTGACATATAGAGTGACCAACATTTTGGCGTCATTGTCGGGGCTGGTAATAGATAGACAGAGTTAGTAGTTGGCTTCATTTGATTTTATTTTAGTCAATTTTCTACAGCATGCATGAATACAAGAAAAACAAATCGGGAACCCCCTTTGAATACTAACATCACAGGTGGAAGAGGTCGAGGTGGTAATGCAGGTCAGGGAAGACAAACATATATTGATGAGATAATTGCTAAAGCCAATTCTTCTACTAGACCACAGCGGAACTCTACAGGCAGGGGAAATTCTGTTCCTCCCAATCTTGAACATTCAACATCCACAGTGGAGAATACAACGGGATCTTCAACTCCTGTTGCAAAAAGTAAACCTCCTGAAGATAAGGGAAGTGCTGTAGGTGCACCAGATAGAGAGGAGATTTATCATACTAAGGGAACTAGAGTTACTAAAGAGGTGTGGTTAGAGACTCGAAGAATAGAAGAGGAAGAAAGAAGGTAGAGAGAAGAGAGGAGAATAGCAAACGAGACAAAGACCGAGACATGGATGTCTTTACTAGGACTCAGAAGTCAGCTAATGGAGGTGCCACTCGAGTAGAAATAGGCAACCTACTAGAAAACTTTAAAACAGACATGATGAGCTCCCTTTCATTAGAGCTGGATGCCATGAGGGAAAAACAGAAACAAGTAGTAGAAGACCTTACACTTGGGGTATTCTGTCCTAAATGTAGAAAGAAGCATCCACTGAAAGAGTGCCCGTTGGACAAAGTAGAGGCATGTAGGATATGTGAACTCGAGCATGACACTAAGGAGTGTCCTTCATTACCTAAGGTTAAAGCAGTCCTGTAGGCATCTATTCCGGATGTAGAGCCAGCATACTTTATGGCACAGAAGAAACCATGGCATCCTAGAAACCAAGGTATGAATCCAGATCCAACATTTTTCTTGCATAAAATGAATGGAATGAACAACATGCATAATATGAATACACAATTCCCTTCACATTATTCCAACAGCCAGTGGCCTCCATCTCAGAACCCAATGCAAAATCCTAATTCATGGACACCATGGCCACAGCAGTCAAACCAAGCTTCTTGGAATTCCAACTGGAGAAACTCTTACCAAGGAAATAAATCTCCCCATCACCAGACTCAGTATCAACAATATCCTCCTCAACAATATCAGCATCAGCAGTATTAGCAACCATAGCTCCCTTTCCAGAAAAATGCCGCACCTTTGCATGCACCACTTCGACCACAGCTACCTGCACAACCTAACCCAAACCCAAACAATAAAGCAGTCCATAAATTTGAGACTGCCAACACGCCTGCGTATTCCATTACTCAGATTCCCTGTAATGATATATAATTACGATCAGGGAGGGTAGTGGAGCCTATTATCACTGAGGATGTGTCATCCCAGTGACTGAAACTGGAGTGAATCACCACTATTCAGCAAGCCCCATTATTCAGGATGCTGATACTCCTACTGAAGCAGCACTTGGAACTCAGGAAGCAACACACGATCTGTCACAGCCTACATAGTTAAATAGAGAGCCACCATACCCTGAACGATTGCAGCTGCAGAAAACAGTGGAACAACCCTGATTTGATCTTGTGGGAGAACTGAAAAATTTATATGTTAAAATTCCACTGTTACAGGCCCTCCATGATGTGCCCATTTATTCTAAGACAGTCAAAGATTTGTGTGTAAAGAAAACAGGAAGAAGGCCCAAGGATCCTCCCACTATGCACGTGCTAGGAAAGCTTTCAGAATTGATAACGGGAAAGGCCCGTGTGGCAAAGTATGATGACCCCGAGAACCCGACTCTTACAGTGCACATAGGGTGTTAGGAACCCATGTCTTTACTTTGTTAGTATGTTGTTGTTGGACGCATATGCTTTGTAAGTCGTCCCGTAGTATTTGTTGATCAATAGTTTATGTTATTGCTGTTGGCGCATATGCTTTGTAAGTCGCCCGTATTATTGTTGATCCATAGTTTGTAACGGCCCATGGTTTCGACCCATAGTATTGGTGCCTAGAATTAGTATATAAGTGTGTGTTGAGACCTATGAAGGCACCGTGAAGTTATTTGTATTGAGCTTGCTCATAGGAGGTTGCCCCCTCGAAGTGGCCTGTGATCAATATAAATGTGATTCTGAGTTCTGTCATTTCTGCTATTTCGCATATTCGTATTAATTAATTGTTGCAGGTGCCTCACATCTGGTATCAGAGCACTTTCGTGGGCTCGCTGGGTGAAATTTCTGCCAATTTTTTTTCACATCAGTTGCAGGTTCGGATTTGGGAATAATCCCTATCCGCTTAACTGTGGGAAGAACTTGGGCATAATCCCTAAAACTCATTGTGAGGAGTACCACAGGAACCCCGAAGTAGCTGGCCCATTGAGAGGACCTGCCAGCGAAAAGGGCAATGACCCCTACCTGATTGACTAGTTCCCACCCGTGAGGTAAACCAAGAGCTGTCGTTTGTGGCAAAGCGGTTATCAGTTTTACCTGAGCCGTGGAGTGAGGGGTATTGCCCCAATATGCAAGCCGTCAGACAGCATTGGTGGCCGAGTGAAACCCCTGAACTGTTAGGAAGCCGCACATACCTGGGGTCCATATCTACTTTCAGCTGAACTATTGTTGATCACTGCTGCATCGTTTCAGATCCATTTTGCAAGGCGTTCCAGATTCAGCCGTTTTCAATCCATTCGGCGTTGTTCCAGATCTCTTTCGAGCCGTAGCCACTCCAGTCTGAACTGAAGAGAAAAAAAAAAGATTCAGTTTTTTCTCCATATCTCCCTTATTTTCACTCTGTTTCCCTTGAAATTTTCGGGGAATCCCTGTCATCCCATTTTGCATATTTCAGTCCTGAGGACCCTATCCCCAATTCCCCTTCCCAAAGCCCGAAATCCCACATTTGTCTATTTTTAGGGTTTGCCATAACTTCCTCAGATTTCACCCAATCACCTTCAAATTTTACCACAGAGTTCCTTTCTGAATTCTGCTTCTTTGTTCCCCTCTGCCAAATTTTCCCATTCTTTCACCCCGCATCTTAAATCCTCATTTTTGCTTCCCTATCTACCCAACAGTGTCCAAAACCTAGTCAAACCCCAATTACCCTTCTGATTTTTTCCCAAGTCCAGATTTTCCTTTACTAAAGTAGTTTCTGTTTCTGTTTTCCTACCCAGTCACTCGAAAAAAAAAATATAAAAAAATTTAAAAATTTAAAAATTTAAAATTAAAAAATATAAAAAATATAAAAATATAAAAAATATTAAAAAAAATCATCCTGGTTATGGTTGTCACCCGTGCAGGAGCAAAAACCATGGAGGACGCACTTGCAGCCATCCAAGCCAAACTCCAGGATCTGGATGAAAAATTTCTCGGTCTCCATCTTGAACATTCAGCCATGAACAACAAATGGCAGTCCGAGTCTTCAGCAGACAATGGGTTCTCTTCTTCCAGCAATTTCCGTGGTCCGAAGCTTGATTTTCCTCACTTCAATGGTACAGATCCAACTGGATGGATCTATCGTGCAGAACAGTATTTCAGTCTGCATAATACTTTTGATGTCAACAAAGTTCCGTTGGCATCCTTTCATTTGGAACAAGAAGCTCTTCAATGGTACCGTTGGTACATCAAGGCTCATCCCGAGCCCACATGGCCAGACTTTTGCCAGCTCCTTTTGCAACGATTTGGTCCTAGTGCTTTTGATGACTTCACAGGAGCCCTCACTAAACTTCGCCAAACTGGCACTGTGAGAGAGTATCAAACCGAATTTGAAAATCTAGCCAACCACACCGAGGGATTGTCTGATGATTTTTACCGGAGTTGTTTTATCAATGGTCTAAAGGATGCCATCTGCTCTGAGGTCAAAATTTTCTGTCCCAACACAATTATGTAAGAACTAGGATTGGCTAAATTGGCAGAAGACAAGATTGCATCCCAACAACGCTCCAAACCCACTTTTATTCCCTTCCGAAATATGGGTTCTCAGTGACCACCTATACCGCAGGCTCCTCGACCGACTCCTATCAAGCGTTTGTCTGAAACAGAGATGCAAGCACACAGAGAAAAGGGGCTTTGCTATAATTGTGATGAGAAATTCACTCGGGGACATAGATGTGTTCAGCAAAAGCTCTATCTCTTGGATGTGGAGTCTCCGCCTGCCTCTGAAATTGGTGACGAAGATCCAGAAACACTGGATGCTCCGGTCAACATTCAGGAACCGCCTATTGACCCTCCATCTCAAGATGACCAGCCAGAGATATCTCTCCATGCTTTAGCGGGAATCACCACCCCCCAAACAATGCGGGTCAGGGGTTACTTCAAGAAGCTTCCTCTTACAATACTCATTGATTCTGGTAGCACTCATAATTTCATTGACCCTCGGATCGCCAAACAAGCTAATTGTTTTATACATCCTTGCTCCAACTTTGAAGTCATGATTGCCAATGGGGGCACCTTACCTTGCAAAGGGAAGTGTCGAAATGTGCATATCTCTTTGGGAGATTATACCTTGCGCTCTGACATGTTTGCCTTGCCCTTAGGCGGATGTGATGTGGTTTTGGGCGCTCAATGGCTACGCATACTTGGCCCTATCTTATGGGATTTTGCTGAAATTTGGATGCAGTTTTCCCTCAATGGACACAAACACACATTGACAGGATTACAACCAGGTTCTCTCAGCATCATCAGTTCACATCGCATGGAAAAACTCCTCAAGAAGAATTCACATGTTGTCATCGCTCAGATCCATTCCATCCAGATGCAACCATCAGCGGTCTCCACTACTCCTTTGGATCTACAACAAATTCTGGATCGATATACAGGTGTCTTTGCTGAACCAGTGGGATTGCCACCTTCCAGGCTAGAAGACCATCGTATTCAGCTCCTTCCTGGCAGCGTTCCTCCCAACATCAGGCCCTATCGCTACCCACTTCACCAAAAAACGGAGATTGAAATGCTCGTTCGGGACTTATTGAAGCAAGGTATTATTCGTCCAAGCACTAGTTCCTTTCCTTCTCCAGTTATTCTTGTCCGCAAAAAATATGGGTCATGGCGCCTCTGCATTGACTTCCGAGCACTTAATCACCTCACCATCAAGGATAAGTTTCCAATTCCTGTTGTTGATGAGCTTCTTGATGAGCTTCATGCGGCTCACTTTTTCTCCAAGTTGGATCTTCGTTCTGGGTATCATCAAATTTGGGTTCATGCGGATGATATCCCTAAAACAGCTTTCCACACACATGATGGCCATTATGAGTTTTTGGTCATGCCCTTTGGCCTCACTAATGCTCCTTCCACATTCCAGGCCTTAATGAATAAAATATTTTGACCCTACTTGCGGAAATTCATTCTGGTATTCTTTGATGATATCCTCATCTACAGTAAAACATGGGATGAACATCTCCAGCATTTGGATCTTGTCATGCAACTTTTCTTTGACCATCATCTCCATGCCAAGCAGTCTAAATGTGTTTTTGGACAGAAGGAAGTTGAGTATCTCGGGCACATTATCTCAGCACAAGGGGTTCGCATGGATCCTGCCAAAATCGATGCCATGAACAATTGGCGCAGCCTCAGACACTCAAGAGCCTTCGTGGTTTTCTGGGGTTGACTGGCTACTACCGCAAGTTTGTCAAGGATTATGGGAAGATTGCAGCTCCATTAACTGCTCTATTGAAAAATGATGCCTTCACATGGACACCTGCTACTCAGTGTGCATTTGACAAACTAAAACAAGCTATGTGTACTACACCTGTGCTAGCTATGCCCGATTTTTCCAAGCCCTTCACTATTGAGAGTGATGCTTCTGGCAATGGACTTGGTGCTTTTCTCCTTCAAGATGAACACCCCTTTGCGTTCACCAGCAAATCCCTTTCAGGTAAGAATCTAGCTGCCTCTACCTATGAGAAGGAAATGATGGCTATTTTGCATGCAGTACAGAAGTGGTGCCCATACCTATTAGGGAATCATTTCTGCATCAAGACTGATCACCAGAGTCTGAAATATTTCTTGGACCAGCGTGTCTCCTCCCCAGCACAACAGAAATGGGTTAGCAAACTCATGGGTTATGACTATGAGATCACTTACAAGAAGGGTAAAGACAATATTGTGGCAGATCCTCTCTCTCGCACATTTGAGGCCCAAGGTTCTCTTTCAGCTAATTCTATGCCTGTTCAAAATTGGTTGCAATCTGTTCAACAGGGTTATGTCAATGACTCCTCCTTATCTCAAATCATCCAACGCTTGAACAACAACCCTTCTGCTGTAACACATTACTCTTGGGATGGTGCTTCGCTGCGATACAAGGGTCGTCTGGTACTTCCCCAGAGCACAGATCTTCAACAGGATGTCTTCTATGAACTCCATGCTTCTCCATCAGCAGGGCACTCTGGGTTCCTCAAAACGTATTAACGAGCACGGCGTAACTTCTTTTGGCAGGGCATGAAAAGGACAATTCAACAGATGGTGGCCGAATGTGATACCTGCCAGCGCAATAAGGGTGAAACAACACTCCTTCCAGTATTGCTTGAACCCTTGCCCATACCTACACGGATTTGGACAGATATTTCTATGTATTTCATTGAAGGGCTCCCTAAATATGGAGGGAAGACAGTGATTCTCGTTGTGGTTGATCGCCTCTCCAAATATAGTCATGTTTGTGCTCTCAGCCATCCCTATACAGCCTCCTCCGTCGCTCAAATTTCTGGACCAGATCTTTCGTCTTCATGGAATCCCTTCTTCCATTGTCTCGGATCATGATGCGACTTTCACCAGTCATTTTTGGACAGAACTATTTCGCCACACTGGCACCAAACTGAAGATGAGTTCAGGGTATCACCCACAAACAGATGATCAGACTGAAATTGTCAATAAATGCTTGGAAACTTATCTTCGTTGCTTCACCTCGGAACAACAACATCAGTGGGAAAAATGGCTCCCTCTCGCTGAATGGTGGTACAATACCTCTTACCACACTGCCTCTAAAATGACCCCATATGAAGAAGTCTATGGTCAGGAACCTCTAGCTCTTCTTCCATACACCCCCACCAGTTCACCAGTTCAGGAAGTTGACACGGTCCTTCGAAATCGCGATCAGATTCTTCACATTTTGCGGGACAATCTTCACATGGCAAGAAATCGCATGAAGCAACAAGCTGATCAGCACCGTTCTGAGCGCACTTTTCAAGTCGGCGATATGGTTTTTCTTCGTCTCCAACCGTACAAACAATCATCCTTGAAACTCAAAGGGCGTCATAAGCTCGCTATAAAGTTCTATGGGCCATATCGAATTCTTCAGAAGATTGGGTCTGTTGCTTATAAATTGGAACTTCCTCCTTCTTCCCGCATTCATCCAGTCTTTCATGTCTCTTGTCTGAAGAAAGTTCTTGGCACCAACATCAGTGGACAAACGATTTTACCTGAACTCGATAATGAAGGATCCATCCTTTTGGAGCCAGAGGCCATCCTCAATCGGTGCACGCGTCAGCTTCGCTATCGTTCTATCACAGAGGTCTTAATTCAGTGGCACGGCATGCAACCAGAGGATGCTACATGGGAACCACTCCTTCAAATTCAACAACAATTTCCACATCTAAAGCTTTGAGGACAAAGCTTTTTTTAAGGGGGAGGGGATGTTAGGAACCCATGTCTTAACTTTGTTAGTATGTTGTTGTTGGACGCATATGCTTTGTAAGTCGTCCCGTAGTATTTGTTGATCAATAGTTTATGTTATTGTTGTTGGCGCATATGCTTTGTAAGTCGCCCGTAGTATTGTTGATCCATAGTTTGTAACGGCCCATGGTTTCGACCCATAGTATTGGCGCCTAGAATTAGTATATAAGTGTGTGTTGAGACCTATGAAGGCACTGTGAACTTATTTGTATTGAGCTTTCTCATAGGAGGTTGCCCCCTCGAAGTGGCATGTGATCAATATAACAGTGATTCTGAGTTCTGTCATTTCTACTATTTCGCATATTCATAGAAAAAAATTTCAAGATAGCTTCTCCTTTGTTCACTATGTTGATGAAGGATGCACAGTTTGTCTGGAATGATGCATGCCAAACAACGTTTACTGAGCTAAAGAAGAGGATTTCTACAGCACCCATCATACGAGGACCCAATTGGGATCTTCCTTTTCACATTTCTTCAGATGCCTCAGACACTGCCATTGGAGCAGTTTTGGGACAGCAGGAAGGCAATGCTCCTTATGCTATTTACTATATTAGTAAAAATCTATCTCCTGTTGAACTGAATTATATTGTCACAGAAAAAGAATTTATTGCCATTGTTTATGCCATCAATAAGTTTAGACATTATATTACTAGATATTCTACTTTTGTGCACACTGATCATTCGACTATCAAGTATTTAATGAATAAACCAATCACGAATGCTAGAGTTACTAGATGGCTGTTACTGTTACAGGAATTTGATATGACAATTATTGATAGACCAAGAAAGGAAAATGTCGTTGCATATTTTTTATCTAGACTTACTAACAGTGATGACAATTTACCAGTCGAAGATTCCTTCCCTGACGAACATTTGTTTGCAGTATCAGCTCATTCCCCATGGTATGCAGATATTGCTAACTTTTTGGCTGCAAGTAAGCTTCCAGCACATCTGTCTAAGAGAAAAAGAAGGAAGATCATACAAAATAGTGCTAGGTACTACTGGATTGATGGCCATCTTTTCTACACAAGGCTTGATTTAGAAATCAGAAGATGTGTTAGAGAAGATGAAATCTTCAGCATTCTTAAAGGTTGCCATGATGAGCCCTGTGGGGGACATTTTGCTGACGAGAGGACAGGTCATAAAGTTTTGAGAATGGGCTATTTCTGGCCTACATTATTCAGAGATGCAAAGAAGTATGTTCAGGCATGTGATAGCTGCCAAAGGATGGGCCAACCCAGCAGATTAGATGAGATGCCTTTACAACCACAGCTTGTGGTTGAATCGTTTGATAGATGGCCTCTAGATTTTGTAGGGCCTATCAACCCTCCCTAAAAGCAGAAACTTCATATCTTGGTTTGCACAGACTACATGACTAAATGGGTAGAAGTTGTAACCTTGGTCAAGGCCATTGATCAGGCTGTGATTGATTTCCTGTATGAAGAGATTTTTACTCTGTTTGGACTACCTAAGGAGATCATTACAGACGGTGGACCACAGTTTGTATCTCACAAGATGGAAGCACTGTTGCATAAATTTCGTATTCAGCACAGAATAACCTCACCATATCATCCACAGGCCAATGGGAAGTTGGAGAGCACAAACAAGGTTATTGAGGCTATTTTGAAAAAAACAGTGAAGAGCCATCGTAAAGATTGGGCTGAAATACTTCCATAGGCACTGTGGGCCTATCGTACCACTTGGCATAACACCACAGGTTTTTACCCATATGAGCTAGTATATGGCAAGAATGTTGTTTTTCCAATTGAATTTGAAATCAGAACTTTAAAAACAGCTGTTGAAGCAAACCTAGATTTATCAGAGGCACAGAGGAATTGACTGAATTAGCTCAATGAGTTGGATGAGAAGCGCACAGCTGTAGTGCATCATACAACCTTAATCCAACAACAACACTCTAGATGGCATGACAAGTTTATATAAAAAAAATTCTTCCAGGAAGGAGACTAGGCCCTGTTGTATGATTCACGATTTAAGAGGGACTTTAAGGGAAAATTGTGCACCCGTTGGTTGGGACCCTATCATATAGATCGGGTATTTGATAATGGAACAGTCCGGTTGATCACCATTGACGAGAACAAGGTACCATTATCTGCAAATGGTCATCGGTTGCGACTGTATCACAGGCCGATATCAAAGGAGGCTTTTATTTCACAATTTGTAGCTAATCCAGAGTATCAGTTAATATTAGGACAGGGATTTTTAAACCTTGTGAATTCTTAAAAGTTGCAGTTCCACACATATTTTTGTACATAAATAACTGGTTTTTTTTCTTTTTGTATTTTATCTGTTTTTAATTTTTCTTGCACTTGATCAGCCTGTTTTGAAGAACTGTGTGCAGGGACTTATTGGAGGAGCAGCAGCCATGATTGGGCCAGACAACTGCAGACACCCCATATTTGTTCCTGATTTAATAAAGCTCTTTGACGAAGATGGATAATTCGTGGTCTTCCACGGATAAAATTTGCTTATAGTACAGTCTGACGCAGCTGCGACTCTGCCACATTTTCCCATTCTGCCAAATTTCGCTGCTACGACTCTGCTATCTCTATTTACCTTTCAAATTTCATGGTGGAGACTCCACCACATTTTCCCATTCTGCGAAATTTCACAGCTATGACTCCGCTATCTCTGTTTACCTTTCAAATTTCGTAGCTGCGACTCCGCCACATTTTCCCATTCTGCCAAATTTCGTAGCTGCGACTCCGCTATCTCTGTTTACCTTTCAAATTTTGTGGCTGCGACTCCGCCACATTTTCCCATTCTGCCAAATTTCGCAGCTGCGACTCCGCTATCTCTGTTTACCTCTCAAATTTTGTAGCTGCGACTCCGTCACTTTTGTCCGTTCTGCTAAATTTCGTAGCTGTGACTCCACTATTTCTGCTTATCTTTCTAGGTTGGCAGCTGCTACTCTGCCATTTCCACTTCATTTTTTTTGCTCCTTCTCGACAGCTGAGACTCCGCTACCTTTGTCCATTTTCTCTAAAAATGGCATCTGCGACTCCGCTATCCTTGATTAATTCTGCTAATTCTAGCAGCCATGACTTTGTTCTTTTCCACTTTATCCTCACTCCTTCTGTATAGCTGTAACTCTGCCATTTTCGCTTATTATGTTAAATGTCGCAGCTGATACTCCTCCAGTTTGTCTGCTCTTCGATCGGTGTTGTCAATAATAGTTTGATCGGGCGTCAGTCTCAGTCACCTGTGTCATCAGTCCAATCGCAGTCCTTCATGAAGAAAATCATTTGGACATCGTGGTACCTGTCAGTTCGCATGGCGTGGCCACATCATTTGAGCACATGTGAATTTACGCTTGTTTTAAAAATGGAGATGATAATGAAGGAGTGCTATAATAGTTGGCGCACCATAATAATTACCTCGTGGCTGAATACATAAATGAGAGGTATGGTTCGAAACTTTTACATGATTTGGCAAGGAATTATATACGGTAATAATAATTATATGTTGTCTTAAACCCTTGATTGAATGAACCTATAGTGTTTAATTACTGGATGGAATGTCAAAATCACGTCTGTATTTATTCCCTGACACTACACCCGAACAGTACCAAAACACTCTGAATTTGCTAATTTTCCATAACCGTCTTATCTTACCGGAATTTTATGCCTGCGCCGACTTTCCTAAAATACCCTATTTTCGAACTCCAACTATCGCTTGCATGTTCGTATGCTGCACCTCCTACATCAAGACTGGTGACTGTGGTGTTGGTTCTGAACTTTGAGAAGAAATTAAGATGGGTAACCCGGTCCGACATGAACCAGTAGACACAGAAGTTGTGTGTGCTAATGCAGAGGTCCTTAACATTTTTCAACAGCAGGTTGGATGGAATATTTTGAACGATTAAACGGTTTTCATACAAAAACCGCATTGCAATTTGCACTTAACCTTACTTATACTTATTCTGAGGTTAGAGAGTTGCGTGTGGATGTTACAGAGGAGATTATATCAAAGGTTACTGGTTTACCCCAGATTGGGAAGAAATTATTCGGATGGAAGGTGCATAATGCAAATGTTGTTAGAGAATTCTTAGCAGTTGGGGAGCAGGTTCGTCCGAAGCATCGAGGGCTGGAACTGGCATCCTTACCACCACCCTAGAATCAAGTGGCAATCTTTGTGAAAAGATACATCTCCTATGGAGGTAGGTACCAAACTGTTTCCTTCTCTAAACTCCCCTTACTTTCTCATTTACGCCATGGTAATTTGGTGAATATACCATTCTATCTGCTCAAAGGCCTACAAACCATGGCTGGTTATGCTAAGACCACCCAACACCAAGTTTCCTCTCTTACCAAACATGGCCTAATTAAATTACTGGTTTTAAGAGCCATTATGAACCGTAATTTAACTTGGGAACAATTTTTGGCTGGAGATGCACCAATTGTACAACCTGTTTTGGAAATGGAGGGTGTTAGTGAAGGTAGTGAGGACCAGTGTTCCTCAAACCCAATTGGGGGGGAGGCTAGAATAACAGGAAACCAGGCCAATGATGAAGAGTAAGTAGACAAGGGAGAAGCAGCAGTAACAGAAAACCCTTGTTAGCACTTAGATTTTATTCCGGTTGTAAAAGAATAACACCTAAGGTAACCTATTTCAAACCAAACTTTAGGTAGAAAATTAAGCCATTTTTCCACCAGAGAGGGCTCTCTCACGATATATATGTAAAGGCTAAAATATATAAAAGTTCTCTCAAAATTTCTCAAAAGGATTTTCTGGGTTGAAAAGGAAAACAAGAAACGTTGGGCATGGAGTCAAAGTTTCAAATATATAATATGCCAGTAAGAGATTTATACCAAATAGATTTCCACAGAGGCAAGATAGCAATCATATCACAGTCAATTTGATTTTTCAGGTGGTGTAGAAAGAAGTAATGACATTCCATCAACAACAGGCATCTAACTAGAATGAATCTATTGTCAACTTTGGAGAAAATAGTGAATATTTAAATGCTATAAAACGAGGCATAACCATTATGAATCTCGAGTTATTTCAAACGTTCATTTTTATAGAAGAAAAACATAATGGAAGATATAACGAAGAGAATGAACATGCACATATAAAGATAAAGGAAAAACAGACTGTAAAGCTTATCAACACATGAATCTATGGTCCCAAAAGATCGATATTTTCACTGTACTGCCTTTATTTATCAAAAAATAGACTTCAAAACATACTTGTCTCTCAAAGAATTTCCAACCCCTTCAAAAATGACTCTCATTGTTTTTATACAAAATTTGGAAGAAGCTTGACATAACTGCTTCTTCTAACTAATAACTGAAAATAATTTAACTCGAAAGATAACTGTCTTTGAGCAATAGACAACTATCTCCAAATAATATTACAAATTTAAAATAAAGTATCTTTTTGCCACTTGGCAAAAATTTCGAATATCATCTTTTTGCCACTTGGCAAGAGTTTTGAATGCATCTATGAATGGACAGAATATCTTGTCCTTCCATATTTGTCCACATAATTCCATTGGTCGGCCGTGGGTAAATCATAGTTGGTCATTTCTTTTACCAAGACTCGCATCTCAACATGACCTGCATAAGAAACAGGAAGAAGATTCTCACAGGTTGAGATCAGCATATTCAAAATTTCAAAGTCTTCCGCTATTTTCTCCATTAAAATTTTACCTGTAAGCATATGATCCAATTGCTGAAACTTTCTGTGATCCATTCTTATGTTAAACAGCAATCTCTTATATTCATTAGGAGGAATCAATTCATTCTTTTCATTCCAAAAAGCAGGGAATCCTTTGTTTATTAATTTTTCAAATTGCTTCTTAAACTTTACTACTTCTTCCCGTATATCTCTAGCTTTAGCTTCAATATTTTCAACATGTGAGTACTTTCCCAAGATCCTTCTGGCCCATGTAATGACTGAAATTCTATTCATTATATTCATGGCTATCAAGTCTACTTCAGTTAGACTGTTTAAGAATGTTATAGCTTTCTGGGCTACTTCTTTTGGCTTTTTATTTAAATTCTCCCTGACTGCTCTGCAACTTTCGAAGGCATCTTTGGCTACCTTTTCTTTGACTCTTATGTAATCCAGATATGGTCTTCACTTTTCAACTTCCTTTAGAATTTGGTCCCATACCATATGTTTGCAACCTTGCATAGCAGCTTTCCCTGTCACATGAGCTGCCAAACCTTTATTATTATCACTTAATTCCTGATTCCTTGTCTACAAAGTTTTTATTTCCTTATTTTTAATTTCATTTTCTTCTTTCATCTTCTGTATTTCCATCTTCAATTCTTTGATTTCACCTTCTTTCAAACTTACTTGGGACATGGCTTGTAAAATACCATCTACTCCAGTTTTATCTTCATCTGTGTCTGTTTGTACCTGTTGCTGACCACTTTCTGCTAATCTTTTCTTTGTTTCCTCCAACTGCTCTTCTAAAATGATTTTCTCTTTTTCCCAATGATCTTTTTCATCAAAGAGCTTTAACATTTTTGCAATAACATCGTTTACCTCATTAGATAATTCTTCTTTTTCTTTTTCCAGTACTGTTATTTCTGCTCCTTGGATAAGCACAGTGTCTAGAATTTTTAGCTTTCGTCTTAACATCAGAATCGTATCATCTTTTTCTTTTAGCAATTTTGTTGCTGCATCTCCCTCTTTATTTATCAAATCTACTTGCAATTTTTTAATTTGTTGTTGTCGAGACTTATTTTCTTCTTTCTCTTGTCTCAATTGATTATTTAATTTATCCAGTGAATTTTTCAATTTGTCCGCCTTTAATATTGCCCCCAAATCATTTGAATATATTACTTCTCCTGTTTGTCTGTGTAATAAAATTTTATCTGGGGCATTTATTTTGGACAAATCTACTTTCATCTCTGAAATCTTATCTTTTGTGACAACTGAAAATTTCAAAGAATTCTCTCTGATATTTCTGCTAGTAAATAAATTTACTTCAGTATTGGATATATTTCTAACTTTTGGAAACAACTGATTGGTTTGCTTAGAGGATTCCTGTTTATTCTGATTGTGTTCATTAAATACATCCATCATATTGTGGGGTCTATTTACATCACCTTCTACTGAGGTTTCTTCAATACTGTATTCTCTAATCATCAGGGTGTACTAAGCTTCTCCAATCCCATCCATCAGAGGATACTGAACTTCTTTAGTCCCAATCTCCTCAGTTAGAAAAATATGATATAAACCAAAAACAATTTCAGCAGCTCAAAGAAATTAAGGGACAGGGTACTATTACACAAGAACCAGTACCCCTGAAAATGGTTAGTGAAGCTGCAATTCAGATAGCAATGTCTAATATCAAGGACCAGGAGAAAAACACTGTTACAGAAGAAGCAGTGTTCCCAAAATCATTTGCCATAGTGGCAACACAAACTGAGACGGCTGAAATTGAAATGGGAAAAGAGGATGTTGTTACACAAGAACCATCAGTCCTAAGAATGTTGACTGAGACTGTGAAACAGACTAAGGAAGCTTAGGAGAATATGGAAATAGAGAATGCTGTTACACAAGAACCAGCATCCCTAAAACACATGGCTGAGGTTGCACTACATGCACAAAACACTGTAACCCCACTAGAGGATGAAACTGTCACAATACCAAAGCAAGACAAGGAAGTCATTCACTTGGATTCTGATGATGAAGAGTAGGTAGCAGACAGAAGAATTCAACAACTGGAGAAAAAGGTTTCCTGGTTAAATCTCGAATTGGATAAATGGCTTAAGTGGATCGAACAGTTCAGAACAGGTATGATCTCTCTTCAGAAGCATAGGAATGTCATTAAGGGACTAAGAGAAAAGTGGGATGAGGATTTATTCTTTCAGAAACTTCAGTGGGAGAAGCTTCAAGAGAAATTGGAAGGGTTGAAGAAACTGAACTCCCTGCAACAAGAAAAAGACAAGATGTACACTCTTTCCATAGAACTGTTAAGTTGAAGGGCTCCATCCCCTTCTTACCCTGTTTTTCTCCATGAGAAGACAACCCTATTCCAAATAATATCTCTCAAGGATGGGAGACCATTTGATTTGGCAACAGCTACTCAGTTTTTGGAGACTTTTTTGAAGAGTGACTTTGAGGACCAGCATCTGTTATGTGAATTATATTTACATGACAGAGCTTGCTACATTGATTTTCCATCTAATCCTTTACCCATTCTGGGGGATATTCAGATGAGGGAATTTTCCTCCTTTGTCATTAACCATGTAAGATGGCGATATGATTTTCAAACCATCCTTAGGAATGAGGAGAATTATACTCTTTGGATTAGGGGGGAACCTCAAGATCCATCAGCATTCATAGAAAATCATACTAAAAATCTCAGCGTTCCCTCAATTGCCCGATATTTTGAGAGACTACGCAATACATGCCTTACCACATGTGTTCCAATGATTCTCAATATGCAGCAGGATGCCTCGGAAGGTAGTGAATACAAATGGTTGTACTCTTCCTCGTATCTTAAGGAAATGGATTCATATGGCTTTGAAAATTTTAGGCAGGCTTTGAAAAGGATTCCTAGATATGTGCGGTGCATGGAAAGGTGGGTCTTGGTGGCTTGCTTTGAGATTCAAATTTCCTCTCATTTGGTTTCCTATAAGCAATTCTTACAGAACCAGCTATGCTCTAACATTATAGGAAGAAGAGAGTTGGTGGGAACATTGGGTCTCCTGCTATGGCTTTGTTCCTCGAGGAGAGGCACCAGAACTTGCCTGCAACCTTACAAATCTCCACAGATTCTATTCAGACTCAGATTCGGGTTAAGGAAGGTTGTTGCATGAGGACATGCAATTGGATAGTTGGGGGGAGATGCTGGGTCCAGAAAATGCCCCTTTTTGGCTACCTTTATTACATCATTTTTCCCTGATTCCATCCTACTTTCATGAGCTATATCCATGTCTTTCCAAATCAATCAATGATATTGACAGGCATAATTTGTTATTGCCTTATTTATTTTTATGCCTAAGATTGTGAAGATTCGAGTCCTGATCTTTGGTTTATGCTAACACTTGTGAGTTTATTTAGTTCAAGCTTAAAAGCGCAGGTGTATCAGCCAGGTAGCGCCAGTTGTTACTCTTCCAAGCCTAATTCTTCATACTCCAAGGAACAGTGCATTCTCCATGTAAGCTGTAACAGATCCTCATTGCAACAGAATCCATTGAAACAGAACATAGTTGCGACAGACAGGTCGCGTCCCAGTTGTTGAGTTTGTTGATCCATTGATTGCTCAAGCAACAACATTATTCATGGTTAACAGCTTTTTGTAACACGGCTGTGTCAGTTAGCTGTAACTCCGCAACATGAAGATAATAGATCTTCATTGCTGGGTGATTTTATTGGATCTGAAACTGCATTCCCTTTGTATAAATTCCAAAAGGCTCTCATATCCTGGGGCTTGGACAATCATTACTTGTGTAAGCTGTAACAAAGCACTGAGACTCACGATCTTCCATCAATAATATGAGAGCAGAATTCTTCATTTCTGTGTCTGAATTTGTTGTGACTCTCGGCGTCTCTGTTAGAAGGCCAAGGCCCGCCTTCTCACAAAGATAGCCGATTTAAGTAGGTAGAGTAGTTAGTTTTACTTCTGTTGTGTGGTGTGGAATGATTGCAATTATTGTTGGTAGCTGTAACAGAGATTAGCTCTCTCTTCTGGTAGTTTATCACTGCATCTTCAATAGCTGTAGCAGAGTGGTGTGACAGTCGACTATGTAGGATAAATTACTTAATTTGCATGTGTGTTTTAATCAGCTGTGACAACCAAGGTCAGTTCCAATTATCTTATAGTTGTTTATGCTTTCTAGGATTTCCAGTAATTATCAGTTAGAGTTCAAGCTTGTGTTTTAATTCTGGTTGTTGTTGTATCCTCAATTACATTCATAGATGAGATAGATAATGGTAGAATTACAGTAGCTACTGGATAGATCATTTTGGTAAAAGATTGAATGTTGTAGTTTGATAATTAGAGGATTTAACTTCTTGCAAAAGTAATCTAGTTTCATTTCATCATTAGATCATTAATTCGCTCGGTTTATTTCTGTAGGAAAGTTGTTTCATTTGGATTCTTAAATGTGTGAATTAGATTAGTTTTTTTAAGGAATGAATTGGCTGGACACATAGGTAGGATCATCATTTACATTCAGAAATCAATTGCTCAATCTGTTTATGCATAGACTATGCTTATTACCTTTGAAATAAAATACCTTCCTGGGTTGACAATTTATATTGACCATTCTGTGTGTCAGCTTAAATTAACTGACATATAGAGTGACCAACATTTTGGCGCCGTTGTCGGGGATGGTAATAGATAAACAGAGTTAGTAGTTGGTTTCATTTGATTTGATTTTAGTCAATTTTCTACACCATGCATGAATACAAGAAAAACAAATTGGGAACCCCCTTTGAATACTAACATCGCAGGTGGAAGAGGTCGAGTTCATAATGCAAGTCAAGGAAGACACACATATATTGATGAGATAATTGCTAGAGTTGATTCTTCCACTCGACCACAGCAGAACTCTATAGGCAGGGGAAATTCTGTTCCTCCCAATCTTGAACATTCAGCACCCACAGTGGAGAATACAACGGGACCTTCAACTCCTGTTGCAGAAAGTAAACCTCCTAAAGATAAGGGAAGTGCTATAGGTGCACCAGATAGAGAGGATATTTATCATATTGACGGAACCAGTGTCACTAAAGAGGTGTGGTTGGAAACTCGCAAATCAACAGAGGAAGAAAGAAGGCAAAGAGAAGAGAGGAGAAAAGAGGAAGAAGTTAGAGCAGAGGAGGAATGCATAAAAGAGACTGTTGAATTTTGGACTAGAACCATGGCTCGTAGAGAACAGGGGGTGAGAATGAACATGAGGATCGCCGGGAGGAAGAAGAAGAAAATAATCAGCCTGGTAATATGGTGGCTACATTAGAATTCCTTATCCTCTAGACACCTGGAGCAACTCCTATGAAGAATATCTCACCATCAGTGCTCCCTAATTTTCATGGTAAGTCCTCTGAAGATCCTGATGAGTTTCTTTTTGAGTTTGATATCCTCTGTCGCAGTTATGATTACACCTCTAGTGCTCAAAAGCTGAAGCTATTCCCAGCCACCTTGAAAGGAAATGCTCTGCACTGGTTCATGAGTTTGGGTCGTGATACCATTACTACTTGGGACCAAATGAAGAACACCTTCCTTTCTAAATATCAAGAATATTACAGAACTAGAGATCAAAAGGAAGAGTTGTTCAAAATGGTTCAGAAGGATGAAGAGAGTTTGGAATACTTTGTGGAGAGATTGCTGTACAATTTGCAAAGATCTGGTCATGCTGAGATTGGCAAGGATGTGCTCAAGATTATCTTGCTAAGAGGAATTAGAGAAGATTGCCTTGATATGTTGAATCTGCTGGGGAAAGGGGATATCTCGAAGGAACCTTTTGAAAACATTATTGAATTATGTCGAAGGTACTCCAGGGGATCTTCTAGAACCAGCAAACGAGACAAAGATCGAGACCAGGATGTCTTTACTAGGACTTAGAAGTCAGCTAGTGGAGGTGCCACTCGAGAAAAAATAGGCAACCTACTGGAGAACTTTAAAACAGACATGATGAGCTCCCTTTCCTCAGAGCTGGATGCCATGAGGAAAAAACAGAAACAAGTAGTAGAAGATGTTACACCTGGGGTATTCTGTCCTAAATGTAGAAAGAAGCATCCACTGAAGGAGTTCCCGTTGGACAAAGCAGAGGCATGTAATATATGTGAACTCAAGCATGAAACTAAGGAGTGTCCTTCATTACCTAAGGTTAAAGCAGTCCTACAGGAATCTATTCCGGATGTAGAGCCAGCATACTTTATGGCACAGAAGAAACCATGGCAGCCTAGAAACCAAGGTATGAATCCAGATCCAGCATTTTTCCTGCATAATATGAATGGAATGAACAACATGCATAATATTAATGCACAATTCCCTTCATGTTATTCCAACATACAGTGGCCTCCATCTCAGAACCCAATGCAAAATCCTAATTCATGGACACCATGGCCACAGCAGTCAAACCAAGCTTCTTGGAATTCCAATTGGAGAAACTCTTACCAAAGAAATAACTTTCCCCATCACCAGAATCAGTATCAACAATATCCTCCTCAACAGTATCAGCATCATCAGTATCAGCAACCACAGCTCCCTTTCCAGAACAATTCTGCACCTATGAATGCACCACTTCGACCCCAACTACCTGCACAACTTAACCTGAACCCAAACAATAAAGCAGTCCATCAATTTGAGACTGCCAACATGCCTGCGTATTCCATTACTCAGATTCCCTGTAATGATATACAATTACGATCAGGGAGGGTAGTGGAGCCTATTATCACTGAGGATGTGTCATCCCCAGTGACTGAAACTGGATTTAATCAACACTATTCAGCAAGCCCCATTATTGAGGATGCCGATACTCCTACTGAAGCAGCAGCTGGAACTCAGGAAGCAACACACGATCTGTCATAGCCTACACAGATGAATAGAGAACCACCATACCCTAAATGATTGCAGCTTCAGAAAACAGTGGAACAGCCCCGATTTGATCTCGTGGGAGAAATGAAAAATTTATATGTTAAAATTCCACTATTACAGGCCCTCTATGATGTGCCCATTTATGCTAAGGCATTCAAATATTTGTGTGTAAAGAAACCAGGAAGAAGGCCCAGGGATCCTCCCATTGTCCACGTGCTGGGAAATCTTTCAGAATCGATAACGGGAAAGGCCCCTGTGACAAAGTATGATGACCCTGGGAACCCGACTGTTCAACCTCAAACATGCAGTCTTAACCTGGTTAGGATCCTCGATCTGCTCTATGTCGAAGTATTTCTCCATTTATCTGAACCAGTCGATCAAGTCTTCTGGATCCAGACTTCCTAAGTACGCACGAATGTCTATCTTGGTCCGACCTCTCATCTCCATCAGAAGTTTGATCAGTTTTTCTTCTAGTTCTTCTCCTGCGGCTTCCCGAGCTTCTACTTCTTTGACTTCCTCGTTGATGTGGTCTAGCGCATCAGGAATACAACCACGCCTTTGGCTCTCTTTGATCGATGCGACTTCATTTGTCAAAGTTTGCATTGTTCGGACGCACTCGTCGAACATCTCATGATCAACCGTGACTGCTACGCCACGCACTCTTCGTCCTCAGACATTAACGCCTCTATGAGCCATTTTCAACCTCTGCTAAAACTCCCACTCGTCTGATCCCAACCACACTTCAACAAGTCGTGTACAACTCTACCCAACCTCAGCTGGAGTTGTTCAATGCACTTGTAGGCTTAATACCACTAACGTTCTTCTCCACGCAGGATTTTCTTCCCACTCTGATATAGCTATCCTTCGGCTCTCATGATACTATTGCTCTGATACCAACTGACACAAGTCAAGTTGGTATCTTCGTCTTCCTCCCCGCTCAATTCAACCGGACTCACTTCCAGGCTCTGATACCAACTGGCGCAACTCACCTTATCGCAACAAGGTTCTTGCTTAACATTTCACACGACACGACCACAATGCTCACATAAACAATATGTAAAGCAAGATGCTAGAAGTGGCTTATATTAGTTCTACCAATTGGTTACAATGCGGAATAACTGTAAATACAAATAACTAACTATCTATTGGCCTCCACTTTTACAATACAGAAGTAACTGCGGTGTGCTCTCTCAGTGTGGCGATCTCACCCTCTCTTGGTTCATTGCGGAACTCTGAGCTATGGCTCGATATTCTATGCGTTCGAAAGTTGTGTGACTGTTTTCTCCAATCGACGGAACTTCTCCCTGAACTCTGCTCTATAACTCCTTGACTCTCCCAAAATGCCAAGTATTTCCTCCAACTGATCCAACTCTATGTTCTTCTACTCTGTTGTTGTTGTTCTCGAGACCACTACAATTCCCGAGACACGCATCCTCCTGTCAACTGATCCTTCCATGATCCTGTAGACCTGCAAATGGCAACGCCTCTGCCGTGCTACACAGTCTCTGCCTATGACGACATCTATCATGTCTTCAACCACCTACAATAACTGCCATTAACTTCCTCAACAACTCCGAACTACTGCCAAGTACTCTCCTTGACTTCTACACTTCCTTCTAACAAGCTACAGTAAACCATCTTGTCAACCATACTATCCTCTTTCATCTTCGACTCTGCGCTTAGGCTTCACCATTCCACCCCGTCCTCCTCGCTTGGCTCATTCCAAACCCTGTCGATATCCCGGTCCGACAACATGTCGACCTTACCACGATTCTGCGGCCACTTGTCACCTATCGACATTCATATGTCGACTATCGACTGTCGTTTATGGACATTGACATGTCAACTTTCGACCCCTTCACTCCTTTCGACTACTTTGACAGCTTTTGCTCGACTTGTTGACTTCGACAGCCAACCTGCTCATCTGCACCAGTGGTCGTCGGCACTCCCTCTGGTCGATCTCCTCATGTCGATCAACTTCGACTGATATTCCTAGGCCCCGATGCTCCTACATCAATTCGAATCAGTCTTCTTGCATTTGGATTCTGATATTACTATTTGCAAGATTAGAAAGAAATACATTCCGCAGTCCTCTTTCTTCTCCCTGAAAGCCTAAAAACCCTGCCTTCATCCAGCTTTGTCCAAATAACGTTGTGGTTGTATGGTCCAATATGTTTCTCAAAGAGATGACTCCCCTTTCTCTAAGATGTATGATCGTGTGTGCAAGGAGAAGGTGTCCAGTACCACTACCCACCCAAGGATCTTCACCCAATTGCAAATTTGACCCATTTCCAAAATTCCAAGTAAGACCTTTACCAATCACATTAAAATCCTTAACAACATCTTTCCATCTATAGAAACATTAAACAGAGATTTTAAAGGACTTTAGACCCATTCAACTATCGAAAAAGGTAATATATATTTATGAATAATAATCTTTACCCAAAGTCCAGTTCTTGTGATTAATCTCCAGATGTTCTTGGCAGCCAAACAAATTGCAAATTTGTCTGATATTTTGAAGCTCCAACCTCCCATGTGCTTTGGAAGGGCTAAATTTTTCCAACTAATCCATACCATACTTTGCTTATCTTTGCTTCTATACCAAAACAATCCATAGCAGAGCTTTCTAATTATGTCAAAGACCCCTTGAGGAATCCAAGTATTCATCCAGTATACTGGTATCGCCTCTAATACAGCCTTTACCAATATTACTCTGCCCCTTTTTGAAATCCACCTGTGAGTCCAATTTGAGATTTTATTCTCACATTTTGTTATTAACCAATACCAATCCCTTATCCTATATGAACAGGGATTTAACTTGTATCCCAGATATTTAATCTCATCTTCTAAAAGGGACCTTTTAAAAGGAAGCAGTGAAATAAAGTAGTCCAAATCAATTTCCTTTATGCATGCCCCTGATAACGTAGATTTTCCAAAATTTACCAACATCACTGAAGCCACACAGAAAATGGATAAGAGCCCATGTAACTTCAACATGTCCCTCCTTGATCCATCTATGAATATAAGAATATCATCTACAAAGAGTAGATGGGTTATGTTAAGATTCCCTCCAATACATATACCTTTACATAGACCCGAAAGTTTAGCAGCAGTTAAAATCCTTCCAAAACCTTCTAAAACAATCAGAAACAAAACAGGTGCCAAAGGGCATCCTTGTCTAAGACTTCTTCCAGGTCTGAAAAAATATGAGGCTGAGACATTTATTAAGATAGAAAAGGATACAGAGGAGAGACTTCCCATAACCCAAGTGATAAAATGCACTGCAAACCCCATGTGGGAAAGAATAGTTCTCAAATAAACCCAACTAACCCTATCATAAGCTTTTGAAAGATCAATCTTGACTACCACTTCCTTCAAATTCTTTGAATTAATGGTGTGTAACCCCTCCTGAGCTATGCCTATCACCTCATGGATTTTCCTTGCCGGAAGGAACCCAAATTGTTCTTCTGAGATGATTTTGCTTAGCATATATTTGATTCTTGTGGAAATCACTTTTGCAATTATTTTTAAATGCAATTACACAATGATATCGGTTTAAAGTCCTCAAAATCTCTAGGAGAGTCTGTCTTAGGAATAAGGGCTAAAAAGATTGAATTAAAGACAGCTGATATTTTTCCACTTAACCTGGATTCTTTAATCACAGTTAATAAATCATGAGCCAGAACATCATAAAGGCCAAGGAAAAATTCCACCAGGAACCCATCAGGTCCCGTAATTTTGTCTTTTTTAAGCAACAATAAAATCTTATGTATTTCATTCAGAGAAACTTATTCCATAAGCATGAAATTAATCTACTCATAGATGGTACTAGGGTATGCCTGGGCTATATTTACCACCTTTGCAATATGAACATCTTCTTCAACTTTGAATAAAGACTGAAAATGGTTGATTCCAACTTTTGAGATATCCTCAAATCCTTCCACCTCCTCCCCTTCATCCAAAGAAATCTTTCAAATAGAATTAGAGTATTTTATGTGATTAGCATAATGGTGATTCTTTTGTAATTTTCATCTCCATTAGCCATCCATAATTCCCTAACTTTTAATTTATGTTATACTTCTATATCTGCCAGGATATTTCTATGCTTTGACTCCAAAGATACTACCTCTTCCTTCTTTATCTCTGTTAGAAAACCAAAACCTTCTTCACTGTACAGAACCCCCAGATCCCTTTCTATCTGAGTGAGCAAATTGTCATCCTATTGTTTCTTATTAATGGACCACTTTACCAATGAAATCTTAGCATTTTTCATGTTTATAGAAAATTGACTAGATGCTGACAAAGAGGACTCCTCATCATATGGGATCCAAGCATCTTTCAAAAGCTTAATAAAATCAAAATATTTCATCCAATTTGTATTAAGCTTAAAAGGACAAGGTGGTTTCTTACTAGCTCCCTCAAGTTCGAGAAAGACTGGAATATGATTGAAATCACCTCTTCTATCCACCCACTGTCTTAGGAAAAGATTATTTTCCATCAACTGAACTGATACAAGGAACTGGTTAATTCTTTTCGCTATATGGTCCCTGCCAATCCTCTTGTTAGTCCAGGTCGGATTAAGAATGACAGGTTCAATATCCAAAAGGTCGAATACCTCCATCTTCCCTTGAAAGTAATCTTATAAAATATCAGGATGGGCATTTGGACCCCAGACTTCGGACTACCCCAGAGAAAAATTCAAATCACCTCCCATAATTAAATTATGTGAAGCTATAAAATATTTGGAGAACAAAGAGTCCCAATACTTCACTCGTTCGTTGTAAGGACCATAGATATTTACAAACATAAAATTTCCTCCTAGGCTATGAGAAAAAAGGTTTATACCTAAACCAGAATCAATACCCCATGCATAGTTGAAAACCATTTTAGTTCTACACCATCTATTAATGAGTCCTCCAGAACCACCCCTTGCATCTACAGATTCAAAATCCCAAAAAGGTAATAAATTCTTTAAGTATTTTATTATACCCTCCACCAAACTCATAGTTTCTTGTAGAAAAAACACCTCTGGGATCTTAGATTCTACCATTATTTTTAGTGCTAGATTTTTAGAGGAGCTAGCCAACCCACGACTATTCAGAGTCATGATAAGCATTAAAAAACACTAACCAAGGCCTTTGCTGCTCTAAGTGCCCCAATTAACTACTTCTGTCTTCATGTGAAAACCTCCCTCTCTGCATGTTCTTGGGATATTTTGAAAAAGGATTTTTTACCCCTTGATTTCTGTAGTCCATTAGTATATAACCCAGAACTACCCAAACCCCCAACAGAATGAAGTTCTGAAACTCCCTTCCGAGATCTCATAAAATAACAACATTTAGAATACTGTGCCAAAAGATACTTCTTATCAGGAGAAATAAGTTCCGGCGAAAAAGACGGACTCTCTTCATTAATTATAACATCTTCTTTAAAGGATTATCCCTATTAACCTTAGAGACATATTCAATTAGGTCAAGGTCAAGCTTCTTTATAGAGATCTTTAAAGCAGAAGAAGAAATTAAAGAAGAATCCAGAAAATCAGAAACTCCATTTAACAAGGGTCCTTCTTTTTGAAACAGGCCCTTCCCTACTGAAACTGGACTAGGGATACCAGTATTAAGTCTATCAGATTCTCTTTGAAAAGGCTCAAAAAAATTTGAGATAATTTTAGACTTACCCGCATTTTGTGTAGGCAGACCCTCCGCTGAGAGGAATTCGCTTTTTGGCTTCAATGTCAGCCTATCCAAAGCTTCTGTGACTGGTGTAGAACAATCTGCCATAATCGATAGGGTTTTTTCCTTCCATACTGACTTTGTCCAGATCTTACTTTTAAAATATAAATAGCAATTTTGTACCACATGACCATGAACATGGCATCTATTGCACTTAAAAGGTATGCCTTCGTAGTCCAGCAGCTGCGAAAAATTCTTATTGTTCCAAACCAGCTCAATGACGTTAGCCAAACCCTCCCATATATCAATAATAACTAGAATTTTTCCAATACACATAACCCTTGTAACTTCAAAAGAAAGGTTTGCCTCTTCAAAATGACCAAGAGAATTTCCCATGGCCTTGGAAAAATATCTGGACCATAATTCGAAAGGCAAATTCAGAAGTTTAACCCACACCGACATTAAGTGATTTATTTCCATCCTAGGGTCAAAAAGCGGATTCCACCGTTTCAGGAAAAGGGTTGTTGAATCCCATTTCCAACTGCCTTAAAGTATGGTTGAGACATCCTTTGCAGAGTAAAAATGGAACGAGAGCCAACCTTGTGGTAAAATATAAACCCTAGAATCGTTTCCTATGAGCTCCTTCCATAAATCCTTTGCCCAATTCTTCAATCTAGATTCGCTCTCCCTTCGTCCTGTAAATCTTCCCACTAAAGTCAATTATGTAGTTAAAACAACTTCATTCAGTGATATATCCTGTCCCAAGTCCACTAGAGGGTTCTTAGCCTTCATTTTGACACGGTGCACCTTCTTCTACTTGAAGTGCAAATGAAAGGGTCTGGGACTAGGGTTTTTCCCCAAAGAACAAAAGTCAAATATTGATTCCTCTCGAGGAGGTTCAATAACCTTTCCCAAGGAATTGGCAGGTACCTCCAAACCATTCTTTACTTTAATGTTACTTGTGATGTCATTTAAAACTGTCGCATCCACATCTTCCTTGAGGTTATCAACCTATCTAATCATGTCATAAGACTCGGCTACTAATTTAGAAGGAGTTCTAGCCAACAGTGTAGCTAGTCTTAAACTCATTCTACAACTCTAAAACTTAAAACTTGAAAAACTTAATTATTGCTTTACTCTTTATCTTTAAACTAGTCTACGCAAGTATCATTACCTCTTTTCCAATAAAAAAAACCCAAATGAAGATTGAGGCTTGATTAAAATATTGCGACGTCCTTTCAATTATCATTTTGATTTCTCTAGCATATCCCATGAAATTTATTAAATAATTTATCTACCCCTTCACCTTGTGTTAAATAAATTGTGATTGAATGTTAAATTTTTAATTTCAAGTGCTACACAATGGTACCCCTGCTTGAGTGCACATGCTAAAGAAGAAACAGCCTGCATTATTTTTTGAGAAAATAATAAATTTATTATTTTAAACATTCATAAGAATTCGAGGGGTAAAAAGGTGCGAGGAGGGGGCTCTCGGTCCCAAAGGAACCAAAGAAATTGGGTTTGCATGGAGGATATGGAGTACAACAAACAATAGGGTGGGAGTTTTAAGTGGATTGTATTAATTTTAAAAGGCAAGGGATCTAAAAAGCAATAGTGGTTTATAGATAATTCGAAGATCCTTATACTACAAATCTCTTAAGGAAAAACTATAATTTTTTTAGATATGCATAAAGAATCTTATTAAAAGTTGTTCGAATTCTATTTTTTTACCTATAACATTTTCATGATCTTTATTATCTCACCTTCCACAATATTTATTATGGGTATACTAATGAAGTGTCATTATCTTCTTATTTTCCATTGAAAAATGATCGTATTTCTTTAAAGCACATTTTATGTGACCCATAAAGGCGTCATACATGAGAGTTGTCTTGGGTTGTACCCAACTATATGTCTTGCACATAAAAACTTTATGATATATCTGTCTATACCTTACAAAAATTAGTATATTTTTGGTATTTTGTTGATGTTCATTATACACTTTCTATCCAAAATCTAGTATGATAATGGGCTACACAATATGTTTTATAAACATTAAATAGTAAAATTGGAGCCCGGTTGATCAGAATAGCATAGGGTTGATCAGAATAGCATAGGTCCTAGATCATCTTCAGTAATGGTATCATTGTTACATTCCCATTTTTACCATATATCATCACTATATTGCATCCCATAAAGTGCCATGAAGTGTCATTATCTATTTTCCCATCAATGCCCAAGGTTGAGGCTCCTTAAAAATATAGCAGCGTGCTTTAAATTATCATTTTGATCTCTATAGCATATATTTTGAGAATCATTAGCTAATTTATCTAATCCTTTTATCAAGGATTGTCTTATGTTAATTATGGTCCTACTTTAATGCACATGCTAACGAGGTGCTTGTGATACCATCATAGATCCATCTTAAAAGAGGATCTACCAAGCGCCGAGAGGGATCAAATATCTCAAGGAGCAAACCCCTTTTTAGAGTGCAAATGTTGAGGAAGGGTTTTAATGTTAGGATATTCCTATACTCCATCCTAGTCCTACCAGCATTGCATTCAGTCATGCATGCATTTTTGAATGCAGGCATGTAATTGCATGCATCCCAGTCATCAATATGGTGTCTTCCAGCACCTAGTGCTTAATTTACTAGCCCCGGGAGCCTGTTTCCACTCAGTTCTAGCCCTCCTAGTCAGTGATGTGCCTCCCTTTCACCTACCACATGTGAAGTGCACTGTCTCTCACCTACCACCAGTGAAACACTCAG
This sequence comes from Larix kaempferi, assembly GCA_027924585.1. Classification (NCBI taxonomy): domain Eukaryota; kingdom Viridiplantae; phylum Streptophyta; class Pinopsida; order Pinales; family Pinaceae; genus Larix; species Larix kaempferi. Next base: position 21,262,077 of record BSBM01001005.1, on the reverse strand, counting down.
TTAGTTGCTTGATTTGTGGATCTCTCCTTGATTTGAGGACAAATTGACTAGTTAACTCACTGAAACACTCCGATGGACCTTCAGAGAGACTTGGTTGACTATTCTGACTGTAGTTAGCTCCTCATGCGCCCTCCATGCATCAGTTACACCTACTACATTCAGTTAGACTCAGTTTGACACATGGTTGATGGTTACTTGTGCATTGAAGACACTCTACTGATCTGATGATGAGTTCATGTAGGCTAACTCGAATTGCGACCTTGGCATTCGAATCCTCTCCATTGTATTATTTATTGTTCATATTATGATTAATGAATTAGTGTGATGTTATTATGCTTCTATCTGAGTTCTACTGTATCATAATTATGCTTCTCTTTTACACTGCATTGTCCACTCTTCTTCTATTTTCCTGCTTAATCTTTCTTGTGAGGTATACATCAGCTCTTAGATCTGCTGTGAGGATTTTCACATGGTATCAGAGCATGTTGAGAGTATAGTCTATCTCCATTCCTGAGGTTTTTTTTTGCAAGTTTATACCAAGATTTCGAGTACAACAGTTTTCTGCAACTTTGCAGCAATAGCAGTTGCAGATATTCTCCATTGTTTTTGCAGGTCTTCTGCAACAGCTTCCATGAATCTGGAAGGAATTCCTCCTCTCTCTCCATTCAACTATGATGAGTGGAAACCAAAGATGATAGCATATTTGAAGAAACATGGTCTTTTTTATTATTGTCTTGAAAGAGAGTTCGAAACCTCTGAAGAGGAGAATGATTGGTTAGATGAAGGTGACAGAGCCTATGGAGCAATGTTGACTGCTATGTCTCGTTGTATGTTACCCCACTTCCATGATTCTGCTGAATCTCCAAAAGAGCTATGGGCCCAACTGAAGGAAAGATTTGGAAAACCGAATGAAGGGATTGGTGCAAACTATTTGGAGAGCAAGCCCAGTGATGCATTCTACCTCCTTGATGGTCTCTCTGATCATGATTCAGTATCAAACATATCTCATAATGAAGTTGTCCAAAAAGAAGAAGAACTTGCATATTCAACACTCATGTTCTCAATGTCTTCTATTTCGAATTCTGAGCCAGCTCACACTCTAGAAACTGAAGAGGTTCTTAAATCCTCTCTTACACAAGAGTCTGTTGGTTTGCATAATGATGATCTATTGAATGTTTCAGAGGTTAAATCAGCAATTGGAGGTGATGCATTCGCTCTCCTTTATCACTTACCTCTTATGTACTACTATATGATCATTTGTACATGATCTCAGAAGTTCATTGAATATGTAGGGCATTACCATTCGCTTGGGATCATTTCTCATGCATCTCATGGTTTATTTGGTTTTTATCTCACCCCTGCTGGTTCAAAGGAGATCTCAAGAAACCATTTATCAAATCTTGGAGCTAATTTAAAGTCCAAGCAACCACTATCATGTGATGGTTCTTTTGTTCATGATCTCACCTATGATGGTTCGAAGGATATAACAAAAGACTATCTACACATTCATGGATTTGATCCTTCCTCAGCTGATTCGAATCACGGGTTCCAGGATCATCCTCATACCTTTGGATTTGTTCTCATCACATTTGGTCTAAAGAGCGAGTACAAGCACATGTCTCCATATTTGCTTGCATCCACTAAAGGAGAGCACAAGCACATGTTTTTGGAGCATGAAGCACTTCTTCCCAAGAAGAAGATACCTCCAAACATATGACCAAGCATCACACCTGCTTGATTTTGGAGCATTTATTTTTAGGCGTGCCTTACAGTCTCTTTTGAGGAGGGGTATTTTTCCAATGAGGTTTTTCCCTTTTCCTTGTTTCATGGATTGTTCTTTATTATTCATTGTATTGGGTGTCCTTTGGTCTCAGTTACCAGGGCCCAGGATGGATTAAGGGGGGGTGTTAGGATATTCCTATACTCCATCCTAGTCCTACCAGCATTGCATTCAATCATGTATGCAGGAAGGCAATTGCATGCATCCCAGTCATCAGTATGGTGTCTCCCAGCACCTAGGGCTTAGTTTACTAGCCCTGGGAGCCTATTTCCACTCAGTTCCTTCCCTCCTAGTCAGGGATGTGCCCTCCTTTCACCTACCACATGTGAAGTGCACCCTCTCTCACCTACCACCAGTGACACACTCAATTAGTTGCTTGATTTGTGGATATCTCCTTGATTTGAGGACAGATTGACTAGTTAACTCACCGAAACACTCCGATGGACCGCCAGAGAGACTTGGTTGACTATTCTGACTACAGTTAGCTCCTCATTCACCCTCCATGCATCAGATACACCTACTACATTCAGTTAGACTTAGTTTGACACATGGTTGATGGTTACTTGTGCATTGATGACACTCTACTGATCTGATGATGAGTTCATGCAGGCTAATTCGAATTGCCACCTTGGCATTCGAATCCTCTCCATTGTATTATTTATTTTTCATATTATGATTAATGAATTAGTGTGATGTTATTCTGCTTCTATATGAGTTCTACTTTATCAGAATTATGCTGCTCTTTTACACTGCATTGTCCACTCTTCTTCTATTTTCCTACTTAATCTTTCTTGTGAGGTATACATCAGCTCTTAGATCTGCTGTGAGGATTTTCACATTTAATTTATCTAATTTTTGTAGTTATATATATATGTCATTGTAAATGTAAATATTTTAAATCTAATTTGAGCAAACATGTTATTTTTATAATTATTTTTTATTTTTTAAAAGGATACATGTCATCTCTAAGATGAGAACGGAAAGAGTTACACATCCCTCACTAAACTGTAGAATAATCTAAAAAATAAAAATAAAAATAATTTTAAACATTTGTAAATTTTTGAGAGTCGATAGGTTGTCGTGGTTCATCTTCTACATTGAAGGAATAAAAGAATACAACTAATAATTACGGGGTGTGTGATTTAAATGGGGATTACCATCATGTCTTCCCAAGATGTATAAGCATTTTAGGATATAACACATTTTATATAAACATACGGTTTATCATGTAACAATGATAAAATAACAATTTAATACTTGTAAGTGTCACTTTCCTAACTTGACCTTTAATTCATAGCGCACAAGTGATTAAGAGTTATACGATGACCAAGTTGATTGATGTGTGTGGGTTTATTTGTATTGAAAATTAGACATGGTTCGAATTTTTTTCTCTCGCTCCAAATTGGAACCTTTTCTCCAAGTGTGAACAACATACATAGATGGGCATTTTGTTTAAGGTTGGTTATATTATGCAACTAGGAAGAAGGAAGGAAATAATGACATGTTGCCATTACAAGAATAGGTGTTGTGTCTTTTGTGAGCTCAGAGAAGCATAGAGATGAGTGAAGAAGTGTAAGATGGATACAACATAAACATGGTGTAGTATAATGAAATTGACCATTCACTAGAATAAATGAAAAGACCAGTTTGAGAGGCACATCTAGAAGGAAAACTGCACTAGGAACACTTATGTAATTGACACAACAAAATAGATACTGGAAATTTGGGAATGGTATAAAGAGGTTGAAGCATTCTTTGGGACATATCATAGGAATCAATTAAAACTTATTGAGCAATTTAGATCCATACAACTATTGGTTGAAAGAATCAGTGCCTATCTAGACTTACCTCTGGAAGTTGTCGTGTGCCCTCCCACTCGCCCCCCATTTTGTTGACTCAAGCCCATATGAGGAACCCTACCTTTGTGGCCTTTCTTTGGCCTTTGAGGAATATAGGGACACATTGCACTCTCAAAATGTGGCACTAATTGATGGCACAAGTGAGGCCAACCCTACTACTACAATTGACTACAATTGGAAAACATAATCGCTCAAAGGATGTTGGAATCAAGCCACATGAGGACATGAAAAAGGAAGCCCGTCAAGGGTATAGAAATCAATAATTTTATTTTCGAGTTTTAATATGTTTTGTCGTGTTGCTTTTTCCTTAAACAATATGTAAGGCAATACATTTTCGAAGATTATAGAGGTTGGAATAAAGAAAACAGACATTGTGTGAAGTTGGATGTTAAGTTTTGTATTTTAGATATCTGGTTAGGACTAGGTCCTAAAACTTTATGTTTTACAAAGTTGTCCAATTTGATCGTAGAATTTTTTAAAATAAATTCTACTCGTTACTAGGGGAAAAAATAAATCTAATTATAATTTTCTAATTATAAATTTACATCTTTGTTAAGAAGTTGTTTTGAACCCCCGGCTCTGGGTGCCACCGCCACTGTCAACAGGGCCACCAGGGGAAACATGTCTCCTCCTCCCGGCACCAGTTCCCAGGCGATGTATTAAATGAGAAATACGAAGCCTATACATCTGGCCTCCCTACACACAGTGGTTCACAATGCCCACATGGCCCGGGGGATGGCATTTATGTCGGCTCTGTTTTCCAGGTCCTCTCGCCCGAGCTAGTAGCAACTCGCATTTACTCTCTCGTGTGCGATCTCCTACGCTCTCCACAGCTCCTGCTGGGTTATGAAGAACCGGGATTGCTCCACTGCGGTCATTACGCCTCTTGGTTATGCCTAGTTTGCATCCACAGCAGAGAGCTCGGCACCTGCGGAGAGTTCAGTCATTTTTCTTCCCAATTCGATCATGAAGCACACCAGAGGCATTTCCCAGCAAGGTTCTAGTCAGGGCACTGGAAAATCTACGTCGGTGGAGAAGGAAATTCCAGCCAACATTGGCTACAAAGACAATGTTTCAATGTCGGTTCGTCGACTGGTGGATGATTGGGAGTCCAAGAGTGTTACTGAGATTCTCGCCTTTGATAGCCCTGGTACTCGGGTGAACCACTACTGGCTGCTTAAAAATTTGCTTGGTTCTCTGGTTGAAGATATGCTTACTAACTGGAATGTGGCTAAGATGACCATAATGGACACCAGGTCCAATATGGCACATTTAGATGGTATTCTTGTTGCTCTTGAAGCCTGTCTCTCAGGAAGTAGATATGCTCTCTTCCCCCACCCGTCTCCACCCCTGGGTGTTGGTCCTGAAGGCCCAGTGGCTGGTACTGGCGATGGCATGGTCGGGGTGAACAAAGTTTTTGAGCCTCACACAGTCGAGCAAGCCACTGGGAGATCACTTCACAATTCTAGGGACCTCGCTGCCTCAGTGGACGTTGCTCCAGCACCTGTTCCTGTTCCTGCTCCTCGCAGTATTCAATGTCCTGACTCCCCAGCTGCCGTTGTGGTGCAAGTTGCCTCCCCTCCTGGGACTTCTTTTCCAATACCTTCTACAATTGACAATGTCCATAGCAAGCACCTTCGGAAAGATGATGCAGCAGTGATTCCTCAACGCAAAACAGAGCCGCTGCCATTCAAGCTCCCAGAGTGGCAGTAGACTGATGATCTCTTCGAACCCTTCCCCATCTCCGAGGACACGCATGACTCCAAAGGCATAGAAGCTAGCTCTTGAGATCTGCATTTCTAGTTCTTTTACTATGTCTTTTTGTACACTCTGGCTTGAACAGAGTTATAGTATTTTACTGTCTTTCCTGCTTGATAGCTATCTAGTTAATCTTGGTTACAATGCTCTGTTTTGTAAAGATGGCACCTTGTACAAGGCCAATATGATCTATCTGGATTTTCCTGAGGACTGTAATATTTTTGTACTATAATATAAATTTCCATGCAGCAAAAAAAAAAAAAAAGTTGTTCTGGAATTTGGAAATTTGCTATAAAGCAAAAATTAAACACCTTGTATTTAAACAATGAGAATTATGACAGTTATATGGAAGAGATTTTGTATTTGAGGAATCAAACCTTAGTAAGATATAACACTTAGACCCTACTTTCACCAACTCTATTGTCTTTTTGAAAAGAATAATTAAAATATAAGATATATTAATGATATGTTAAATAAATACATTAATATATGATGGTTTGAATGAGTGAAAATGAATATCAAACACATATAACAAATGGAAAAATAATTAACAAAGAATCAAAGATGTTACTCCACTATATCCTTTTTTCATATTTTAGCAAGTCGAGAATTTCAAATTGATCAACATAGGGGTGTCCTTAGAATCCATTTGAACATTTTGTACACCAATACTGATGATATCTACACATTATTGACTTTGTAACAATATTAATTACAAGGGACAAAAACTCAATCACTGTAGAAAATATATTATTAGTGGGAAGGAAACAAGTTGGGTAGCTATTGTACCCCACCAAGGATTATCATTCTACGCAGTGCTTTGGAATATGTACCTAATTTTGGAAGCCCCCATACTCGTTCCCATTATTTAAAACAGAGCCAAAGGAAATTGTATTATGTAATTCCATCGAGTTATTAAAGCTTTTGCAAAGGCTAAGCGACATTTTGCAACTTGTGAAAGAAATAAATAAAAAGCCTTAAGTCAAATTCTATCCCAATCTCAACCTTAAGTCAAATTCTATCCCAAAATTACCAGACAAGTTATATGTCAAAGCTTCATTTTTAAATTATGGACATTACTTTATTCAAAAATATGTCTTCAAAAGGCCCTTTTTTTCAAAACCAGATTTCGTTCAAGTATATCATATGGTTATCAAATGTTGTTGTGGATATAAGCCATGATAGAATAATTTGCACAACAACTCCAATATCAGTTTTTTTGGCTTTGCCATGCGAGTTTGATTTAGTTGATGACAACAATGTGTTAGGCACGAATATAAATAAAAGGGGTAGAAAACTTGACTCTGGGGACGCTCAATCCAGTGGGAAATGGATTAATCCTAATTTATCCTTAGTCACTTCTATCTCAACGGCTTTGAATGTTGATTCACCCTCTTGGCCTCTTAGAGCTAGCGAAGGCCCAATTGGTGGTTTCCAATGATCATTGAATCCCTCAATATCTGTGGGCTTGGAAGTCTGCCCAAAAATATTGCTTTGAGAAGGATTTTAGACTCAGTCAAACCTAAGGTGGTTTTATTATAGGAAACAATACACTCACCAGTAATGCCTATGATTTATTTTTGAAAATTTGACCTAACTGGCGATGTTGTGGGATAGATGCTAATGGGAATTCAGGTAGTTTGTTTGTTTCCTGGAATCCACAGGTGGAATATTTTGATGTATTTCGAACTTGTGCATGATTGAAATTGGTCGGACATTTCAGAGGTGTTAAAGGAAGATTCAATATTATTAGTGTCTGCGGCCCTTATCGTGGCTGTTGGTCCTATTGGGAACGAATATTTGCGTCAGGTATCCTGTAGGATCCAGAACTCATTCTTGGTGGTAACTTTAATTTTACCCTAAATTCTGACGAGATTTGGGGTTCCAACAAACTCGAGATTCTTTGGCCCCATTTCTCAAAGAGAACTTTGAGGCTTTGGGACTTTTTGATGTTTTCTCGGCATCTCTGGTTCCTACTTGGAGTAATGGTAGGGTTGGTGTCAATGGAGTTGCTAAGCGACTTGATCGGTTCTTTGTAAATGAACATCTGGTTGAAGGTAGTGGTAGATATTGCTCTTAGTGTGAAGCCACTAGGATTTCTGATCACAAGGCGATATTTATTCAGATGGACTTTAATGTGAATTTTAATCGCTATCCTTTTAAGTTCAACAACACATGGTTAGAGGATAACGAGTACATAACATTTGTTGTTAAGAAGTGGTGAGATATGTCACACTTCTCGCATCATTCTGCGTTACAACTGTTGATGAGGAAACTAGATTGTCTTCATCGTGAAGTGATATCTTGGGATAGAAATAAGAAGAAATCTAATTATGGTGAGTTCGCACGTCTAGAGCACAAGATATCAGACTTGGGAAACTTGGTGGAGGAGGTTCTTTTCTCAGCTGATAGAAAGGCGGATTTGCTATCACTAGAAAGAAGGAAATATGCTATCCTCTCTCAGATGGAGAATACCTGGTGGCTAAAGAGTAGGGCGATTTGGATCGCCAAGGGTAATCAAAATACTAATTTTTTCTATCGATATGCCAGTCATAAGAGAATCATTAAATCAATTTGGGATATCAAGGAATTTGATGGCAATATGTAACATCCCAGATTTTCATAAAAATTTAAAACTTTTGAAAATGGCATTAAATACAAAAATTATAGATGCGGAAATAATAATTGTTTGATTACGACAACTTTAATTAAAAAGTCGTTAGTACTAAACATAATTTAATTTCTGTTTAAGCAGCATTATGAAAATGACAACTTTAACACATAAGTGACGAACATTATTATGGTAATAAATGAACTAACAGGTCATAATTGTGATGCGATACTTTTTCTTTGAAAAGATACTGACAGTTTGATTTTTTTTATGAACAAGGGTGTCCTACGAGGTACCCTAGAGTTTACTTAGCTGCAACGCTAACGCATTTGAATGTTCTATGTGCAGACGATAGGTAAGAGGTTCAATAACTGCATAGTTTAAAAGTACATGTGTAATTCGATTCAACGTCAAATAAAAATGTTGTGAATTCTTTTGCGAAAACAAGTATCTTCAGGTATGAAATGTCTAGTGCTACTTACTAGTTTTTTCAACGCTTCCTTACAATTCATAAATGTTGGAAAACAATGACGTCTAGAAGGTATACATGCTATTTAAGTTTGTTGTCGTAAGCCAATGACATAGTTCTAGTTTGGCTTTGGTTGTCGTCTTAAGATAACTAATACTTGTATAGTGTTAACATTGTAATTGTATCGCTAATCGATAGATGCATTGCATTAAGAGTTAGTGTATGAAGTACATGGAAATGGCATGGTTTTTATGCTAATCACTACTCAATGGTCTTGTTGAAAATAAAAAATGCATACTCTTATCTTTTTAGTAGTTTCAATAATGAAAACTATGATTAACATGCTATCCATATAATTCTTAGAGATTGCTATCCTATGCAATAGTTCTGCAATTTCAAAATATTCATAATATATATGAGAATTTGCAATATTAATTTTATATGAGATTGGAACTTAATACATGGCTAATGTTAAACCTTAAGACCCTAATCGCGACTATAGTCTTAGAACTATAACTATTATACAATGCAACGATAATGTTTTGAGTTTATAAAAGATCAACATATAATTTTTATCGTTGTTATAAATGATACTGACATTCATTAATGTCGACAGGATGGACGAGTTGACGGCTATTAAAAATGGCATGAGCCTCGAGCTGGCGTAGAGATAGTGTCTTGATCCTGCATTAAAAACTCCAGATAACAAGGACTGTTAACAATCCACTTAGTATGATATCACAGTAATAGTAACTGTGGCAACCACTATGTAATGGTTTTTATAAAGAATTCCTCCGAGCTGGTTGTTGATTGAACCTCCGTGTGCAACCGTGGCATTACCATGCTTGTCCGCATGAATAAAGCATTAAATGTTGTTGCTTGATTGTCCCAATGCAACCTTGTTGGCACCCTGATGATCGTCGATTTGAATGAGTTTGGGTCGTTGGATGTAACCCTAGCTTTTTGTCGTCGTTTTGGTTAATGGAGATTGAATGTTGTTCATTGTTACTATTGTTTCGATCTATGTCACCGATAGGATGCTGGTTTTCAGAGTTAGATGAGAAAGTGGGAGGGTTTCGACCTCACGACCTGTAGATTAGGGTGTTAGTTGCAGTCTTCAACTCGCTGCCATGGTGTGTGATAAAATGTAGAGACTGTAGTTTATTTGTTGTCATCTTTGTAAGTTTTTACAGTCTTGTTATCTGAGTTTGCAACAAAATACGTCTTCCTGCAAAAGGTTTTGGGTAATGGTACCCTGGTCTCATCCAAGACAAGTAACTCGTTGGTTTTAGATGTGTATATACAGATCTGGGTCACCGGACGAAAAGGGTAAGTTTCTTCTTAACTCAGTAATGTTGTAACGTTCATTTTTGTAGCTGGATGTGAATAATTTTTTAACCATTGAACATTTAAATGGCAGGTAACAGTTATCGAAAGGGAAAACTTGAACCAGGTTTTTGGAATGGATGGCAACTCCAATCCTGGTAAGCTCCGGGTCTTCAAACCCTCGTAGGTGCTCTATCGGTCTTTGTTGATGTCACCAACCCAAATTTCTGAAAATTATTACTTTATTTGCAAAATACTTTATGTTAAATTTAATTCCAAAGTTTTGTAATTATGATCAGTTTTGATCAAGGATGAATGTAATTACTAAATATTATTATTTAAATAAATTAATTAGGAGACAAACACCCAAGAGGACTGTTAAATGAGTGTTCACTCACCCACTAGGAAGAATGGAAGCTGTTGGAAGGTATGGGACAGATGGCAGTAGTTGCATCACACCACTAGCTGTTGGTTATGGGACAAATACCCCTAAAAATGTGGCATTATCCCCCAGGTGGAGGGAGTGAGAAGGCAACTCATTTAATGACCCAATAACATCTGAAAAGGCCTAGGCAGCCTATAAAGGAAAATTCGAATTGAGCAGGCAACTCTTAATAAATATTTCTGCAGAATATTTTCCTCATGTGCATCAGGTGATCACTAAGAGATTTGAATAGGGAGGCTAGTGGTGAGTGCAATCTTAAGTCTGCAAATTGCTGAGAAGAACCAGAGAAACTAGTGCAGGTCTATTAGACTGCTAGTTCTTGAATATTCAACAGTTAGTGCTACTGCAAGTGGAGGTCCTATTTCCTAAGTTTCTTCCTCTTGGTGGTTCAGTGAACAAGCTCAGGGGTCCTAAGGCAGTACTTGACTATTTTCAGGAATTGGTTGGGTGGAACAATCTTCTTGGGCTGTTTGTTTCCCTACAGATTTATCCAGGTTCTAACAAATTTTCTACCTTATCTTAGTTAGTAGATTTGTTCTGTATATTTAGTAATCTCTGTTTCCTGTTTTCGAAATTGAATCTAATTCTAAATTTGTTTGAAGTCTGAATGTTAAAGTTTAAATGATGCTTTGAATTGATAAACCAGTATCTATATTTTTCCACATGTTGTTTTGGAGCATCGTACTCTAATACAAATATGCAAATTAGGAACAGATTAAAAGATAGGAAAATTGCCATTTGGAATTCAATAGATAAATAGTTATATAATTATCAGTTTTCTATCCTATAGTTAAATAATAGTTGAAAGTTCTGTATATTATCTAATATATATATTATAAATGTTTCCTTAGCTATATGGAAAACAAACAGTGTTTAATTTCTGTATAGTTGCATGGCATTATTCTTATCACTATTGTGTACATAGAGGATATATAGAAATCATATTCCTATATATCATATTGTGTTTACAGTATAATAACATAGCAGCAAATAAATGAATGTGATCATCATATCAAGACTGTACATAACAGGCATCACACAGTTTTTCACATTGCACATACACACACTGTTTTTCATTTCTTACTATATCCATTTCCTATAATTTTATAGTACAACAGATAATGAAAATATTATTATCATTTTATTGTTATCAATCATTTTATTTAATAGATACACAAACTATTTACAGTATTAAAAACATATCATTGTATCACTGTAAAACCTCAGAATGCATTGATTGAGTACCCATTATCATTATCCACAGTATTATAAACACATATTATTTCCACATTACTCTACAATACAAACCCTACCATATGTAAAGGCTATTATTAAAACAATTATATTTGATATCTTTCCTTTCCAAAGACCAAACATGAACCAGGGTTTGTCCCGTCGTTTTCGTTACAACGATTTGAACACCATTTTCAAAAGCATATATTACAGAGCTATTATCTGAGACGAGTTTCACAGACCCGACTTACATTCTTGATCTTTAAGTTTTCAGTTTGATACAAACTAATAGACAAGCCATTTTAGGTTAGAATTATACAAAGTTTTTCTTCTACGACAAATTTCATAAACCCTATATTGAAAATCACGCTGTCAACATTTAGCATCAAATTCATGACATTGAAAGTTTTACACAGAAGAGTTAAATAGCAAACATTTCATTGCCGAGAAGTCAAATGGCACACATAGCGTTGATTTTCTGAAAGGAGAGTTAAAATCTACAGTAAACGAGCCTCAGCTCCAACTCATATACTCATAATTTAAAGACAAACAGGTCGTAACCCTGAGTTTTTCTCAAGAACCATTACAAAGACCCAACTTCCAGAAAAACGAAGTCGTTATACTCAGAAACAAAAGTTACAACTTGTTTTCTAAAAACAAAATAGTATGGGTGATTTCCCAAGTCCAACTTTTGAAAACGAGTCCATAAAACTCCCTGCTTAGATGAGTTACACATTTCCCAGTTCGACGAAGGTAGGTTTCAAAGCAGAAAACCAAAAAGCACTTATACAAATGAAAGTTACATCAACGAAAACAGATATCATTTGTCTTACAAACGGTGCTTCGTAGTTCTTCAACCAACAATCAACGATGAGCCACAGACAGAACCATTTACTCATCCTTTGAATCACTTCAACATACAAATGAAGAGCACCTACGAAGGTTTTGAAAGACCCGGAGCTTACCAGTTTGGAAGCACGTTTCTCTTTCCAAACCCTGGCTTGAACCTTTCCTTCACAGCCTGCAACTGACAAAAACGATGGCTTAGTTTTTGATGAATGTCACCTTTTCAAACTAAAAGATGTAATACATTAAGGAATCACTGTTCGTCAAAACAAAGCTTACCTTGCTGCAAAACTACCAAAGCACTCCACTTTCACCATTTAAATGATGGCTTTCCACGCTGGTAAACAAGACAGGAAAACCCTCTGAACATTGTCACCTAGGCGTAACTTTCACTCTTTCTTAATCGAAAAATTTCTAAAAACTATCAACTCGATGATTACGTGAACCAAAGAACCAGACTCTCATTACAACACCATTACAACGGTTAAAAACTGCAACCCAAACCCTAGGTCTTGAGGTCGAACCTCTTACAAACCTTCCATCTAATTTTTCGGCAGCCTGTCGGCCCTAACAGACCAAAAAAAATGACAATAACTTAGAGCACAATAACTTATATCAAACCCAACCTTCAATGCATTGCTAGGGTTAGAACCAACGGTAGTGATCAAAGTTGATCAATGATCGGATTTATGCCAACACTTTTGCATTGGAGCAAAAAATAGTCACATTAAATTACCCATTCAATGCTCACAACTCGGCTATGCCAACTTTGGTGTACACGATGGATAACCATACATCCAGATCGGAGGACTGTCAAAGAGGAGTATTACATGGCAACTTTCATATTCGCCTTATGCATTTTTTTTCATTCACGTGGACGTTGTAAATCCTCGTCATACATTACATCTGGGACGGCCATTAATACAAGCCTGTCAACAAAATCCCAACGCCGATTCGTATCGCTGGCATCTTTCAACCTGTCCATCACCATTTAGTGCATGCCATTGCTCTCATTTTCCAACAAATGATTTCCAACCTTGTTACGTAACTTTATAACATTATAAGCTTTGGTAAGTCGAATCCCAAGTTTCGTATGGGTTCTAAGTTATGTTTTATATCACATGTTATTGTGTTGTTGACCCACGACGATACATAAATCCATATAAATCAACATTTCAAATTGTTATTTGCCCCAAAGTTATTATTAGTAGATTTAAATAATAAATTTATGGCTTAGACATTAGTTGATAGGACAACTATAGTCACATTATTGACATAGTCCCGCTTATATGCCATTCTTACAATTAGATACAAACCCTTGTAAGGGTTATAAGTATCACTAGTTCAACATAGTAAGGTTACAGTTAGAATAAGCCCATACATAGGAGATTTTAATATTAATTTCGTAAAATTTGGATGTGATCATAGGAAAACTATTATCGAGGTTATAAAAATAATAGTTTTCACAGTAGACATTCAATGGTTATAACGATATAGATTTAGCATGAAGACAAACCGAATGCTATGAGTTCTTACCTTGTTCTCACATTCCAAGTGTTTAACGTTTTGGTGATACATTGTTACTTCAACAATGGAAAGATAAAGACAACGACAAAGCTAGCTATTACAACGACAAAACCTTCAGTAGAATGACGTACATAGATGTTTCCGTGTAAACATTGTGGAGCTGTAAGTTGACATCTGAAAATAATAGTTATAGCTTTGAAAACCCATACCTGCATACTTATGGTGGACTACAACAGAATTCAAACATTTTATTTAAGTACAATGTTGAAATTGAACTATACACGGACTTTGTTTCTACGCAGCCATAAAACTTCTTACCTGTCATCTGCACATAGGACATTCAATTTGCTTTAGCATTGTAGCTAAGTAAGCTCCAGGGTACTTCGTAGGACACCCTTTTCATCAAAAGTCAAACTGTCAGTATTATTGTAAAAAGAACAATGTCGCATCAAATTTTCCGCTCTATTAGTATTTTTGTTACCATAATTACTACAGCTGTTAATATGATTAAGTTGTCACTGTCACATTGCTACTAAACAGATTTAAATTATGTTTAGTACTAACATCTGTTTAATTAATTGTTGTTACAATCAACATTTATTATTGCGCAATCATAAATTATTGTAATTAATGTTGTTTTCAAAAATTTTAAATTTTTATGAAAATTCGGGATGTTACAGTTGATGTGGTCTTTCAACAATGAGTAATTAGTCCTTCCATGCTTCGACGTTTGTCTGTCAGTTGGGAATCTATGAATATTTTCATGGTTGTAGTGAAAAATTTTCAGGGAACGACCCTCGTCTATTTGGTTGATGCATCTTTTATTTTAGATGTTTAGTCTCGTCAAGAGGAATTGTAAAACTCGATTTAAGGAGTAGGGATAAACCCTATGTGGTGTTCACCTTTGGAAAAGTTAAATCGACCTGTGCAACGAAGCTTCCATTGTGGAGTTGGGATTTTGTGTTGATTCAAAACTTCGAACAACAACCTGTTGGTTTACGTTATGTGTAGAAAGATGTAGAGCCGAGGCTCGTCTACTGTGGATACCATGCTTCGATTCTCTGGCAATGAAAATATACTACTTCTTTTTGTACTATTTGTCTGTTTTATATGTTGAGTACTGTGGGTAGATAACAAGACTATAGAACTAACCAATAATTTAAAAGCTTTGTCATGGATGATAGTGTCTGTACATATTTTCTAGTTGATGATAAACTATGTTTTTGGAAAAACGATGAAGTAGTTTCGATTGTTTAGATAAATTTGAAAAGGGCCATGCGTAGGCTCTAGTTTATTTTTCGATTTTACAAAAGAGAACTTACTTGTACACTTCAGAAAGCCTTCGGGCAATTACAAGGGTTATAAACTATGATTTGAACATGTTTGTATAAATCGTATCTATGGCTAACTATTTAAAATGATAGTATGGTTTTGGAGTTACTATTTAGGGTTTTAAAAAGTCATAACTTTTCATGCTGCGAATGATGTCCAAGATTTGTATTGAAATGGAAAATATGATGATCGAAAACAAATTTAGGGTTTACATTGATTTGGTTTTTGATACTATAGAAATAAATAATTGATACATGAACTCAAACTGGAAAATAATGAAGAATGATAGTATAGGTAAAGATAAGAAAACAAATTATTGTTCAATTCTAACAGCTGTTAAATCATTGTAAAACACTATTGTTTGGAAAACATGATATGTATGTTTTCTATTGCATTTGTTTGCTATCTTCATTGAATAGAAATAAGAGGAAATTATATGACTGTGCAGAGATTAATCTATATTTATATTTCATGAATTAACAAAAAGAATCATGTAACACTTGTTGATACTATATAGTAAGTTTTTCTATGTTTAGATATAGGACAGAATTATAATCATTTAAATTACTGTACTTATCTATCGAATCAATGGCAATTTGCTTATCTTTTCATCTATACTTAAATTGCTTCTCTACACTAGAGTACGATGCACAAAACAACATGTGAAAAAATGTAGAGATTGGTTTATCAATTCCAGATCATCATTAAACTTTAACATTCAGACGTTTAAAAAAAATCAAAGATCAATTCTTCTTCAAAACATAGGTTACTAATTTTTTACTAACAGAGCTATTAACTGAAATAAAGTAGAAACTGTAAAACCTGGATTAATCTGTAGGAAACAAACAACCCAAGAAGACTGTTCGACCCAACCAATTCCTGAAGATAGTTAAGTACTTGCCTTAGGACCCCGAGCCTGTTCACTGAACCACCAGGAGGAAGAAACTTAGGAATTTAGGATATCTTCTTGCAGTAGCAAATAACTGTTGAATTTTCAAGAGCTAGCAGTCTAAGGGACCTGCTCCAACACCTCTGGTTCTCCTTAACAAATAGTTTGCAGACTTATGATTGCACTCACAACTAGCCTCCCTATTCGAATCTCTCAGTGATCACTTGATACACATGAGGAGATATTTCTGCATAAAATATTGTGTAAGAGCTTCCTGCTCAATTCGAATTTGCCTTATATAGGCTGCCTAGGCCTTTTCAGTTGTTACTGGGTCATTAAATGAGTTGCATGTCCACTCCCACCACCTGCGGGATAATGTCACATTATTAGGGGTAGTTGTCCCATAACCAATAGCTAGTGGTGAAGTGCAATTGCTGCCATCTCTCCCATAACTTTCAACAGCTTCCATTCCTCCTAGTGGGTCAGTGAACACTCATTTAACAGTCTCCTTGGGTGTTTGTCTCCTAATTAATTTATTTAAATAATAATAATCAGTAATTACATTCATCCTTAATCAAAACTAATCATAATTACAAAACTTTGTAATTAAATTTAACATAAAGTATTTTGCTAATAAAATAATAATTTCTGAAATTTGGGTAGGTGACATACACCCCCCCTTAAGTCTCAACATCGTCCTTGATGTTGGTTAATCACTCCTTGAGTGTTCCTGAAACAAATTTGGGTATGCTGCCTACATACTACTCTCCAACTCCTAGGTTGCCTCTTCTGGGCTAAGGTGCTTCCATTGCACCTTCACTTTCCCAATGGTGCGATTCCGGAGAATAGTTTCCCTCCTTCCAAGGATACAGTCCGGTTCCACCTGAAAATCTTCGTCTTGTCCCACTTGTACATCATTCCATTTTACAACATGAGTAGCATCGTGTACATACTTATTTAAAAATGATATATGAAAAACATTATGTATTTTTAAATTTGGTGGCAAAGCCAGTTGGTATGCCACTGGTCCAACCTTGGACAATATTTCAAAAGGACCACAATACCTGGGTGCCAACTTGGCACAGCTTCCCAATTTCAATGAACTATTTTTCGGTCTTACCTTGAGGAATACATGTTCACCAACCTGGAACTCTTTATGAGTCCTTTTTAAATTTGCTTGACTCTTTTTCCTATCTTGGGCAGCTTTTAAATGTCCTTGTACCTGTTTCACAATTAGTTCTAACTCCTGCAATAATTCAGGTCCTAAAATAACTCTATTTACTGGATCATTCCACGAAACAGGTGTAACACATTTCCTACCATAAAGAATTTCAAAAGGACTAAGTCTGGCTGATGCATGATAATAATTATTATAAGCGAATTCCGCTAAGTGCAAGTATTCTTCCCACTTACCAGGCTGATCTTTAACATACATTCTTAATAAATCTTCTAAAACTTGATTTACCCTTTCTGTCTGTCCATCCATTTGTGGATGAAATGTTGTGCTGAAATTTAAGGTTGTATTCAACCCCTTAAACAGTGACCTCCAAAAGTTTTCGGTAAACTTAGAGTCACGATCTGAAATTATTACTTTTGGTATCACATGTAGTCGAAAAATCTGTTTCATAAATATTTTTGCAATGTCTGGAGTTTTACAGGTATAAAATGTGTTGCTTTGCTGAGTTTGTCCACTACCACCATGATAGAGTCATGTTGTTTCTGATTTTTAGGTAATCCAGTAATAAAGTCTATGCTGATCACTTCCCATTTCCAACTTGGTATCGGTAACGGTTGCAACAACCCAGCAGGATGTTGGTGTTCAACCTTCACTTTTTGACAATCCAAACATTTAGCTATGTACTCTGCTACTTCATCCTTCATTCTGGGCCAATAGTACTCTTTCCTTAGCATAGTAATGGTCTTTTGATAGCCTGGATGACCAGAATAATGACTTTTATGTATCTCATTTAATATCAGAATTTTTATTTCTGGTATGTCTGGTATATACAATCTGTTCTTATACAACAATAACCCATTTTCCTTCATGTTGTAATCTACCATAAAATTTTCAAAACTGTTGTTTGCTGTCTTTTCCTTCATTTTTTTGTATTCTTCATCTGTTTCACTCTTTTCAAGAATCTGATTTTCCAAATCTATTGAATAAGTACTGATGGCTGAAATAAAATTCAGTTTTTCCTTACAACTCAAGGCATCTGCAACCTTGTTCTCCTTTCCTTTAATATGCTGAATTTCGAAATTATACTCACTTAAGAAAGCCAACCATCTAGCTTGTCTAGCGTTCAAATTTGTCTGATCTAATAAATATTTCAGACCCATATTATCTGTCAACAATGTGAATTTTCTACCAATAAGGTGATGATGCCACATTTTTAAGGCATGAATCACTGCCAATAGCTCTAAATCGTTAGAGTAGTTCTTCTCATGTATTTTCAGCTTTCTTGATTCATATGCCACTGCATGCCCTTCCTGTGTCAGGACTCCACCGAGTCCATCATTACATGCGTCTATACAAACTATAAAATCCTTGTTAGGGTCTGCTATCCTCAGGATAAGTGTTGTAGTCAATAATTCCTTTAATTTCTTGAAACTGTCAGAACATTTATGATCCCAAACAAATTTCTTCCCTTTCTGTAGCTAAGGTTTTACCCCTAGCTTGTGCAAATGAGCACCTACTAAGGAGAATGGACTCCTTAGTAGCAGTTTAGTAAATGGAAATTAAAATGCTAATAACAGAAATGTAAACTACTCTAAAACATGTGCATGAAACATAAACAACAAAATGTAAATAATGGTTTTTGTATTAATTTTACCTCCAATGTGAAGGTTGGTGAAGCTCTTGCAATGTCCAAGAGGGTTGATCCAAGCTCCAACTTGCTCCTTCTCTTTCTCCAATGGTGGGAATGGGCCAAAAGGGGCTCTCAAAGTGAAAGTGGCTCAATGGTGAGCTAGGGTTTCAAGAGAGATTTTGGCAGAGTAAGGGTACACTTGATTGTGGATATGGAATAAGGGGTCTCCATCACCTATTTATATTTTTTTGGTGGTGGAGTGCTGGCCCATGATTTTGGGAACCATATGGTTTAGGGCAGCTGTATAGGGTTTTTTCCTCCTTTTCCTAATTATTTTATATTTTTTTTTTATTCCCTTTTTAGAGGGATTTTGCTATTTTAGAGGAATTTTGGATATTTTTGGAGGAAAAAGGGGTTTTTTAGCCTTTTTGAGGCTTTTTTGATGGTTTTGTGGCCTTTTGGAGGCATTTTAGGCCTTTTGGAGGCTTTTTAGTGGGATTTTTAGGGTTTTAAGGGAAATATGGTAGGAAAATGGACAAATGAGCCATGTAATGAGGTAGTGAACACTTTTTGGGTGTTAACAGATTGCCCCCTGATGTGTGAGGGCAGGAGCTCATCGTATGGCTGATGGACATCATAAGTCATATATGGTTTTCCTGGGGTGTGGAGAAGAGAAGAAACAAACTAAAGCCCAGAACAACGATCCCGAACAAACTGCAAGAACTAAAAGTACATAACCTCAATAATGGATGAGGAATCATCTGATAATATGGACGAGGCGGGCATTCCCATGCTCGTATCAGGATATAACATAATAATAACAATGGGGACCTGAAATATACATGACCTCAAATACTGAATGAGGCAGAATCTCAATATATGGACGAGGTGGGAATACCCATGCTCGTATCAAGATACATAAACATAACTGTGAGGCCCAAAAAGAGGGACCTGATAGATACATAGAGAACCATTGTGTACATCAGAAGGGTCCAGAGGGGACACAAATCTGAGCTGAAGAACTGATACACTGGAATAAACAACAGTGCTACTGAGTGTGGTACCAAAGGAACTGATGAGCTTGCTGGATCAGAGTGACAAGGGGTACACTCGCAATGGTACACTGAACTGGAACTGATCTGGGACTGAACTGGGTACTCAAGGAAGCATATAACTGGATGGCTTCCGAATACAATCACCAACGCATCCCGGACATCCAAAGGAACATATAACTGGGTGTTCTGAAGTGACTCACCAATGTGCTAGAGTCGGGGGAAATCCGGGGTCTTCGACAAATAATGGTAGGGATGTAAATCCTGCGCGATTCTCAATGATGCGATCAAGGTGCTGAAGTCAAGCATGTGAGAAATAACCATTCAGAGAGGCAATGATGACTCCTCTCAAAATGGTTCGTAGGCACTCATCACAAATGGTGATGGATCCAAGGCGCAGGGGCCTCTGGGTCTATCCTCTGGAATAGAGGGGTTGTCGTCGACAGAGGGAGACCTACAACTATCAAGGCAATGATGTTTCCTTGACAGGAGCGCGAGGTGGAAAACCGAAATGTGATAGTGCTGATGGTAGGACTGACAAACTGGGGGGACAACTGGGCAAGTAGAGTAGGTGGACTCAAACTTCCTTTGTTCAGAGTATGATAACGGGGATGATCGAGCAACATATGAAACTGACTGATGGGAAAGGGATCATAGCTGTATTGGATCTGGGAGGGGGACTGGGCTGAGGGAGACTCAAGCTGGGGTAAAATGGCAGGAGACTGCAGAATACTCTGAACAAAGGCGACCTGATTGGGGGTGCTGCCGAGATGATCGATCAGAGTGCCAAGAGGCACGGGGGGACTTCTTCATGGGTTAGGGAACTAGAAGAAGTGAGTGTATAATGGTACTGTCGTGTGGATTTATACAAGCCCAGGACAGTTCATGCTCGTGCTGGCTTTCAATTTTAGAGAGTCTGAAAGCGATAAGAAGACTCCAGGGGGTTGCTTTTTCGTGTGTTAGTCTCCAAGGCCCAAAGAAGCATAAAAGGATGCAATGAAGAACTCTTATAGCCGGTGTGACTAGAGTATTCCTTTTTTGTAATTATTCTACCAGGTCCAGAAAAGGGATAAACTTATACCAGATAGACACCCTTTCAGGTACTTTAACGAGCATGAAAGGAAGCAAGATTGCTCTGTGATCTTTTCATTGTTTTAGGAGTCAGAAAAGAGCTTAACAGAAACTCCCTAAGTGCCTTTTTCGTAAAGGACTTGTCCGGCCCGAAAAAGGGATAAAATTATACCGAACAAAAGGAATGGCCAGGCAAGGAGGAAGTGTTCAATCAAGGAACATGTATGATGACCAAGAACAAGGGTGGGGGGGAACACTGGTGGGCCTCCTTGTGGGGTGAATGGAATGGTGGCAAAATAATGAAACATTTGCAGTATGACAGGAGTGAATGGCTCATGTAAAAGTGTGGAACAATCCGATGGCGACCGATGTGGCACACAAACCGAGGCAACAAGGTGTCGGGACATAATGTTGAAACTATACTGAGTGAGAGTGAGAAATGATCTCAAGCATCATCACGAGCTCGGAAAAATGAATCCGGCGATATAAAATGTGTCAAAAACGGAGAGCAGCCAATGTGGCACGCAAACTGAGGTGACGGGGGGTGTTTTGGAAAAAAGACCCAAAAAATCTGGGGGTGAGAGCGAGAAATGATCTCAAGCATCATCACCGGCTCGAAAAAATGAATCCAATGATATAAAGTATATCAAAGACGGGCTACGGCCGATGTGGCACGCAAACCGGGGCGACAAGGTGTCGGGACACAATGTTGATATTGGTCCTGGTGAGAGCGAGAAATGATCTCAAGCATCATCACGAGCGTGGAAATATGAATCCGGTGGTGCAAATGGTGCGAAAAACGGAGGTCCTAATACTAGGTGTATCATGATGGCCCGCGGGGGCAGAATACTAGGTGTATCAAATCAAATCAAATCTATAAGTGACATGTGACCTCAAAAATGGTTGAGATCACAAATGTGAAAAAGTGAGCGGGGTTAATGACCTACCCCCATGCTATGTGCATGGGGTTTGTGATTATGGATCACATATGTGTGGGTTTGAACAATGGGTTCATTGACGTGCTGAGATAGATGTGATGGGGAAGGTTAAAAATGATTGATCATGCCCCCTATCCCAAGGTCGAGGGAATCTATTATGCCCCTTGACTCAGAGGTGTCAAGGTGGTGCTCTATGATGGCGGGGTCAAGACCGGGCACTTCAGTATAGGACCAGGCAAAGACATCACGAAATTCTTGGAATAGTTTTTTGTACTCCTCAATCTCATGCTCATTGCAGGAGGCTCCTAAAGTTATGAGTTCAGGTGTACCTCCTGGTGCGGCGATGTCAATTTGGATGACGGGTGAAATATTGGCCATGTTACCCTCCTCGAAGGCGTCAGGAGCAGGAATAGGTTCCTTGAACCAGTCAACCTTGGTGGGAAGGAAGTCTTTGGATTCAACCGCAAATTGGGTAGCGGTGCTAGAGGAAGATGCTTCTGGGAGGAAATACGAACGGTGGTGCATGTCATCCCAGGGATACTCCGGGGCAGTGAGTGCCTCAAGAATCTCCTCATCAGTACGAAAAGTTTGGGCCGTCAAATCGGTTGATGCAGGAATGGTAGTTGAAGAGATCATGTAAATGGTGTTGACCTCCCCGGATGGGGGTGAGATCGGGGGGTGAATCTCTTCAATGGTGGGTGGTGTCGTCTCAAGATCCAGATTGTTCATCTCATAGAGAGCTGCTCTGTAATCAGGGAGATAGGGACAGTGATGTGAGTAATTCCTGTAAATACCACATATGGCACAGGGGTGGTTAGTGCGTAGTGATTTGTCGCGAGGCTTAGGGGTGGGATCTAGTTTGACAACCAGGAAACTGGGGTCATCGTCAAGCATCTGCATGTGTTCCTGTAATGCAGGTAACTGTGGACATTGGTGAGTCGCATGGCCTAACTCGTCGCACAATGAGCATTTGGGAGGAGCACGAAACACGGGGGGGGTTTTGACTATCTTGGGAGGTGGTACAGCAGTGTGAGGTTGGGGTCCTCTGCCCCCAGTGGGTTTTGTAGGAGGACGGGGATTCGTGGAGGACGAAGGGGTAGAGACACCGGGGGGTGGCTGAGTGGTAGTAGCCATGGGTTGCACCAGTTGGAGGACGATGCTTGGTGTCGGCGGGGGAACAGGAGGCAAAAGATACCAGACGGGTAATCCCAAGGTTAGCCCAGGGAGGCTAAGGGTAGCCATAACCGGGGCGCTTACTACTCCCGATGGAGGGACTAGGAAGGGGATTGTGTTAATAGTTGTAACACCAATGTGTCTAGGTACCATTGGTGGTTTAGGCAACAAGGGTGGTTGATTTTTAGGTGTTTGGTTATCGTGGGACGGGGTACATAAGTCAGACACTTCGGGCGTAGATGACGGGGGAGGAATGTACTGGAAGGTGGATGTCATCGGCGGGTCTGAGTAAACTCCGGGTCCCAAGGAGGAAACGAACGAGGTAGCTGCACCACTAACCGGTTGTTCAACCATGGGGAGAACATTTTTGGGTGCAGCGGGGGCATTTGGATCATAGTAAGTAAGTTGGTCGATCTTGACCACGCATCCATCATGGGGGAACATCATGGTATGAAAGACAGAGGAAGCGACCACCCGCATAGCATACATGTAGCTGCGACCGAGTAAGAGGTTGTAATCAAGCTGGGCGTTGATAACCTCGATATCGATGAGGACGGTTTTACCACCTAACTGGACGGGGACATTGGCTAGGAGACCTTGGGCTGAGCCGAACGACCGTCGTAGGCACGTAAAGCAGTTGTGGACTGCTGGAGGGTAGGGGATCCCAACTTCTGCCATATGAATGTAGACATAACGCATGTGGAGGCACCTTCATCGATGATGCACCGATGGATGACAAGATTCCGAACGGAAACAAAAACTTGGAATGCTAAGGTGGAAGGTAGACGTGGTTCGGATTAGTCCAAATCAAATGCGATCAAATTCGAATCGGTTGGGTCAATAGCCCCAATGGCTGAGAGTAAAGTCCTGCGCTGGGAGGGGCAGTTCTTCAAGACTTCTAACGCAGACATGGCTGCGGGGGATTGGGCTAAGTCATCTACGATGCTGTAGTTTGACGCAGCACGCGCATTGGGGTTATTGTTGATACGGTGAAGTGGGAAGCGAGATGCTTTGGAAGTGCCATCTATTGGGGGTGGAGGTATACGCAACGCCTGATCAATAGGATGAGCGCTGGTGGTTTTATCAGTGGGAGAGGCGTCAGAGGTGGAGCCATATTGGTTTCGGCGAGTCTGAAGGTTGACATCAGCGGAAGACATCATCAACAAGTGGTGGGTACCTGAGTCAAACATGGGTTGATCAGGAGCGGCGTAAGTGATTTGTTGTTGAGGTTGCGCGTTGGCTTGAGGGGGGGCCAACGGCTGAGTGTTTACTATGCCTTGGTTTGGTAAGGGGTTTTGCAGCACCAAAGGTGGTTGCTGAGGTTGTGGGGGGTTGGGCGGTGCTTGAGGAGCCGCATGCCCTTGGCGATGGGCATCATCAACCCAAAGTTGCCGAGCTCGCTCCAAATGTGGGAAAGCATGTGTGTAGTGGCCATAGACCCCGCAGATAGAACAAGGATGGTTCGTTCGTAAATTAGGGTTTTTAGCCTGCTTGGGAGGGCGATCATGGTTTTGGTTAGCGGGGGTTGCATTATTGTTGTCGGGGGGATTAGGTGGTTGACCACCTTGGTCCGGAGGTTGTTTGTTCCCACGATTACGGCCCTTGCCGTGGTTTTGTTGGCCCTGGTTGCGTTGGTTGTTCTGGTTTTACTCCTGATTTTGTTGTGTGTACACTTGCCCTTGGGCAGCAGGTGGGTTTTGAGGTTGTGCAGGTGCAAGAGCAGGCTGCGGTGGATGATAGGTAGGTGGAGGCTGCGCAGGTGCGGAACCTTGAGGAGGTTGCTGATATGTCTGCGAAGCAGGTTGTGGGTTTGTCGCAGGGGCTATCTGTGGCGGGTAATAAGCTGGTTGGGCTTGGGAAGGCACAGGAGCTGGTGCGGCCTGCTGGTGGTAATAAGTGGGTTGGGCTTGGGAACGCGCAGCAGCTGGTGCAGCCTGCTGGTGGTAATAAGGCTAAGGTGCGACCGGGGGGTTGTAAGCAGGGGGCGCATGACCGAAGCACTGAGGTGGACAGGTGGGTCCATGGGAATGATGGTGATGTGTCATAGGAGCATACGAGTTGGTATCCCCAGACTGTGAGGTCGCCCGCGAAAGGTCGGGGCCCGGGGTAGGACGTGCGATGGAAAAGGGTTGAGGATGCGAAGAAACACGGTCGATGATGCCGTCTGCAACATGGGATGCCCCCGGCGCATCATGCTGGGAGGACTCGCCGCGAGGGGCGTCAGGTATAATGGTATAGAGATAACCCAACTGGGCGTAAATGAGGTCAAACTGCTGTGCCTTAAGGATGGCCTCTTCTTCAGACTAGGGTCTTTCTGATGCCACATCCTTAGCAATGACAGGGAGAAGGGACTTGAGGAACCAATCTAGGAAGATACGGTCGTCTAATTTGATCTTGCATAAGCTACGGCGTCGACGCCACTCATGAATGTGGTCCGTGATGTGGGTAGCCATGTTTTGTCTGCAAGATAGGAGAATCTCAACGCCCACGTCATAGCAGATAGGTAACTGGAATAACTGCAGGAAGGTCGAGGCAAGGGAAGCAAAGGTGGCATGGGTCCCATGGGGTTGCTCGATATACCACTTGGCTGCAGAGCCAGTGAAGGTGCGCTGTAACAGACGGAGGCGAATAGAGTCATCCACTATGGAGTTGGAGGAACACCATAGATGGAAGGACATGATATGGTTTTGTGGGTCCTCACCTGCCTTGCCCTCGAACTTAGGGATGTCATAGGGGAGCTTGGTGGGCATGTGAGGCCACGCAGGGTCGTGTCGGATAGGTTCGTTGGTCAGTCTGGCTAGGTCAGGTAGGTTGAGGCTAGCCATGAATGGCAGACTGGAAGAAGGATGTGACACAGTAGTGGGTTGGACCAAGTTGGGGCCAATGCCCCCAAGTGGAGGGACAAGGTTTGGGATGATGCCCCCAATTGGGGGAACTAAAGTGGTATAGGATGGTCCTGCACCACCATGGGTAGTGTGAGCCACTGATGGAGTGGGGATAGGTATGCCAGCTGCGGGAATAGGTGCCGTGAGGGGAACGGTAGATGTGGGCCCCATTGAGGGCATACCCACAGCGGGAATAGTAACTGGTGTAGTGGTGGATGGGCCACCAATGGTCCCTACCAAGAAAGGAGTGGAAGTCACGCCAGCCATGGGGCTAGTAGGGGCAGTGTAAATGGGGTTCTCAAACTCTTCTTCAGAATCGGAGGTAAAGTAAGGGGCGTCGATATCTGGTGACGGAGTCCTATGCCGTTGATGAGTGGAGTCAAGTGACAAGGCTCTAGATCTGTGATAAGTGGTATCAAGTGATGATGATCTGTGGCGATGACGGGTGGTGTCAAGTGAACCGTGCTGTGGGGGCTCGCCCCTAAGGCACCGATAATGTCTCGGGGACTCAATGGTGACAGATGGTGTCGAATCTCTATGGGTTGAGGTGAGTAAAAAACAGCTCAAAAACCCTAATGCAACCAAGTGTGCAGAAGGAGAGCTCAAAAAACAAGGCACTCAGGCCAACAACCAACTCAAAACACCCACTGTAACAGCTGTGCTACAATAGGTGGAGTGTCAACAGAAATGGTCAGAATACCGACAAGCAGCAAGTTTCCTAAAAATAAAAAATGGTGGACTCACTAGACCAAAAGGAGGTAAGGGAGCATGCAAACACCTAACTAAAAAGTATTCTGACTCAACTAGACATATCCTCTGCAAGGTGATGAAATCCAAGTCAGACAATATGAATAGGAAATCCAAGTGGCTAAGATGTCCCCCTACCGGGAGGGACACCTGGTAGTCAATCCTAGAAGAATGGAAACTAAGATACCCCATTCATGACACGTCCAGAAAGGTGAATCTGCCATTTGGTCCTTTTACCGCAATACCCCTATACAGGGATATCCCAAGAACTGCGAAAGGTAGCCCTTCGGTTACTGAATGGAGTGCGGTATTCCACTCAGGCCTCCGGAACCAGTCTCGCGACTTCAACCCTCCTAGGGGAGAGGCCCTCTGGTAAACTGGTTGTGACCGTGCCAAAAAGTACTAGGGGATTTTGGTTCCCTAATTGGACAACAGCTATGTCTCAAGTGTAAGTAACCGAGGGGTGTTATTGGAAGCCTATCCCCCCGATCCTACCTAACTACAAAGATTCTTTTGTGTTCCCCAAGTGGGGTTAGAATATTGGTTGAGTTAGATATTTTTTAAGGCTCACTTGAATTATGTTACAGAGTGTGTGCTCGTGAGGTGATGATGAACCCAAGTAGAAAGTGCCACTAGGGAGGGCAACTTTCTATCTAGCAATAACAATACAGAAATGAACTTTTAAAATGCACAATTTTCTTTTTCCAATGTAAAGTACTGAAAATGTAAAAACGATTCTGTAAATGAAACAAAAATAAAAACTACAGAAAAATGTTGTAAGGAAGGGTGGCTGCAGGTAGGACAGAGGGCTGTGCTGGTGCAGAAAATAGTGCAGCAAAGTTCTGGGTTCAAAACAAGGAAAAATTTGCAGAAATCAGACCGCCGGTTTTGGGCAAATCTGGGCGGTCGGATCGCGGAAAACAGATGAACAGTCATAGGCGGGTTGCGGATTCTGGGCTGAAAAACGCTGAAAGGCACCGGTAGGTTGCGGAAAACTGGCTGAAAGCCGCAGGCGGGACGCAGGAAAAACGCTGAAAGGCACCGGCGGGTTGCGGGAAACTGGTCGAAAGCCGCAGGCGGGACGCAGGAGAGACGCCGAAAGGCGCCGGCAGGTTGCGGGAAACTGGCCGAAAGCCACAGGCGGGAAGCCGAAAACAGGGTAATAGCCGCAGTTAGACTATATCAAATAGGCTAATAGCCATGGCCGGATCGCAAGTAACAGACTGAAAATGGCCGGTAGGTCACCGGAAACAGTCTGAGAGTCGCGGTCGGGTCGCAGGTAAGTGCCTGAAAGACACGGTCGGAACGCGACTGTGGGGGGAAAAAATGCGATATACAGTGGCCGAAAGGGACAGCCGAACAGAAAAAAGATTTAAAAATTATAACCAGAAATTCAAACCTAGGGGAGTCGCCAAAACTGTAGCTAGGGTTTTACCCCTAGCTTGTGCAAATGAGCACCTACTAAGGAGAATGGACTCCTTAGTAGCAGTTTAGTAAATGGAAATTAAAATGCTAATAACAGAAATGTAAACTACTCTAAAACATGTGCATGAAACATAAACAACAAAATGTAAATAATGGTTTTTGTATTAATTTTACCTCCAATGTGAAGGTTGGTGAAGCTCTTGCAATGTCCAAGAGGGTTGCTTCAAGCTCCAACTTGCTCCTTCTCTTTCTCCAATGGTGGGAATGGGCCAAAAGGGGCTCTCAAGGTGAAAGTGGCTCAATGGTGAGCTAGGGTTTCAAGAGAGATTTTGGCAGAGTAAGGGTACACTTGATTGTGGATATGGAATAAGGGGTCTCCATCACCTATTTATAGTTTTTTGGTGGTGGAGTGCTGGCCCATGGTTTTGGGAACCATATGGTTTAGGGCAGCTGTATAGGGTTTTTTCCTCCTTTTCCTCATTATTAATTTTTTTTTTATTCCCTTTTTAGAGGGATTTTGCTATTTTAGAGGAATTTTGGATATTTTTGGAGGAAAAAGGGGTTTTTTAGCCTTTTTGAGGCTTTTTTTATGGTTTTGTGGCCTTTTGGAGGCATTTTAGGCCTTTTGGAGGCATTTTAGGCCTTTTGGAGGCTTTTTAGTGGGATTTTTAGGGTTTTTAAGGGAAATATGGTAGGAAAATGGACAAATGAGCCATATAATAAGGTAGATGAGGTAGTGAACACTTTTTGGGTGTTAACACTTTCTTATGCAAAGAAGTTATGGGGTTGGCAATCCTCGAAAAACCTTCTATAAACTTTCTGTAATATCCAGTAATGACCATAAATGATCTTACATCCGACACATCCTTAGGAACCAGCCAGTCATTAATGGCCATTATCTTGTCGGGGTCAACCGAGATTCCTTCTTTCGAAATTATGTGTACTAGATACTGAATTTTGTCTTTGTGAAAGTCACACTTACTAAACTTAGCGTATAGTTGATGATCTCTCAGAACTTGTAAGATAATCCATAAATGTTCATCATGTTCTTCCTTACTTTTAGAATACGCTAAAATGTCGTCTATAAATACAACATCAAACTTGTCTAAGTATTTGTGCAGAATATTATTCATCAAACACATAAATACAGTCGGGGCATTAGTCAAGGCATAACTACGAACTCGTAATGTCCATACCGAGTTCTGAAAGTTGTCTTGAAAATATCTTCATCCTTAACCCGTACTTGATGATATCCTGATCTTAGATTAATCTTTGAAAATATCATTGCTCCACGCAGCTGATCAAATAGATTGTTTATGCAGGGCAACAGATACCGATTCTTGATCGTCATCTTATTAAATTGGCGATAATCTATGCACAGTCTTAAGGTTCCATCTTTCTTCTTAACAAAGATGATAGGTGCTCCCCAAGGAGACATGCTGGGTCTTATATAATTCTTATCAATCAGTTCCTTCAACTGTGATTTCAATTCGTTTAATTCCAGTATATTCATTCTGTATGGAGCTTTAGAATTTGGTACTGCTCCTGGTATTAACTCGATGGTAAAATCTAAATCTCTTTTAGGAGGTAATCCTGGAATCTCTTCAGGAAATACATCCTTAAAATCCTTTAGGACAAGTGTGTCCTCTAATTTCAATTTGTCCTCTTTACCAATAAACTCATCATTTACTACAAACAACTGACATCCTTTCCTAACTGCCCTCTTAACTTGCATGGCTGAAATCCGTCTAAGGGTTACCTTCCTTGGGAAACCTTTTGTTTCTACAGTTTTTCATTCTTCATTTAAACATGTAAAACTTTTTTCGTAACAGTTCAGAATGACATGATGGGCTTCTAACCAGTCCATCCCAACTATAATATCATAAGATCCTAAAGGTAGAATATTCAACTTGATTTGTGTTTGTAAATGATTCATGGATAAAGCACAACTTTCTATAAAATCTGACACTTTCCTCTTTGTTCCAGTTGCTAGTCTAACTAACCAAGATTTACTGAACTTTTATGTTTTTAACTTAATACTTTCCACAATATCGGGTGATATATAACTTAAGCTAGCACCTGGGTCAATTAAAATAGTAACAGGATGATTTTGTAGCATACCTTCAATCTCCACCATAGAGATTTGATGATCTGCTTGCCTATTGTCAAGTGCTACATTGATTCTGGGCATTTCCCTCGCCACATCTCCAACAGTAGGTTCAGTCTTAATAGAGTTGATGTTGTTAGCTTTTCGCTTCCTCAAGGGACATTCTGATGCATAATGGGGACCTTGACATTCAAAACATTTGATAGGTGCCTTTTGCTCATTGGTTCTGGTATTATTAGGTGCATTTTTGGGTGCTGTAGAATTTTGTTGTTGATTGTTTCTGGAATTATTCCTTTGATAATTCCGATTCTGAAAATTTTTCTTTTGGAAACCGGAATTTCCACTGAACCTGGAATTTTTCTTTTTCAGCTCAAAATTGTTGGGCTTATGACTCTTCCATTTTGACATTCCTTCTCTTTTCCGATTGGTGTCATAACAGAAAACTGCCTTTCTCATAGCCTCTTCCAAGGTCTTAGGGCTGCCATACTCGATTATGTCCTTAAAATTGAAAGGTAGGCAGCTCAAGTATCTTTGAATTTTCGGTTTTTCTTTTATGAGGTATGGCACCTATCTCAGTAAGTTCAGAAATTTACTGTTCATTTCCTTCATTTTCATACCTCCCAGCTTCAAATCATAGAACTCTTTGGGTTTTTCTTTATAGTACTGTTCAGATAAATACTTCTTTTTAAAGTATCGTTTAAAAGTACTCTAGCTTACATCTTTATCTTTGATGCCCTTTACTCTTTTGATTTCATGCCACCAAATATCTGCTTTTCCGGTCAAGTTATATATAGCCATTTTTGCCTTTAAGGACTCCGAATAGTTATAGATCTGGAAGTATTTCTTCATACCAGACAGCCAAGCTTCAATTGTCTCTCCCTTCTCAGTTTCTCCATTGAAATTTGGAGGTCTAATCTTTTTGAATTCCCCAGAAATTTGCTCATACTCCTTATGATTTTTCCTTCTGGGTTTGAAATCTCCTTCATTGCTATCACTGGTGTAGTTACGTTTCTTTTTACGCACTTCAATAGCATCTCCTAATGAGGTTGTACTGTTTTTCACCTCATTGGTTTTCACTTTATGATTTTTATTTGCATGAGGTAGATCCTCAACTTTGGAGATATCTTCATTATCTCTTTCTTGCTCCTCAGTTGGGCATTGTTCAAACAACACTTGGTTTAATTGTTCTTGTGCTTGCATAATTCTTTCATTGTCTTGTTTCACAGATCTGATTTCCGCCTTTAATTCATGAAAAGAACGTAACAATTCTGATGAACTATTATTTAGTTCACCGTGACCTTCTTCCCGAGCTATGGCTGTTTGGCTGAAATCTGTCTTCGAAATGTTCAGCTGAGTTCTACATACATGTAACTTACAATAATTTATGGATAACATCATAATTAAAATTTCAAATTAGTAAAATTTTCTGCTGTGTGTTTTTGGACCTCTTTCAGGCCTAGAGTTCGAACATGAGCTCTGATACCACATGAAACATCCCAAATTTTCATAAAAATTTAAAACTTTTGAAAACATCATTAAATACAAAAAGTATAGATGCGGAAATAATAATTGTTTGATTACGACAACTTTAATTAAAAAGTCGTTAGTACTAAACATAATTTAATTTATGTTTAAGCAGCATTATGAAAATGACAACTTTAACACATAAGTAATGAACATTATTATGGTAATAAATGAACTAACAGGTCATAATTGTGATGCGATACTTTTTCTTTGAAAAGATACTGACGGTTTGATTTTTTTATGAACAAGGGTGTCCTACGAGGTACCCTGGAGTTTACTTAGCTGCAACGCTAACACATTTGAATTTTCTATGTGCAGACGATAGGTGAGAGGTTCAATAACTACAGAGTTTAAAAGTACGTGTGTAATTCAATTAAACTTCAAATAAAAATGTTGTGAATTCTTTTGCGAAAACAAGTATCTTCAGGTATGAAATGTCTAGTGCTGCTTACTAGTTTTTTCAACGCTGTCTTATAATTCATAAATGTTGGAAAACAATGACGTCTAGAAGGTATACATGCTCTTTAAGTTTGTTGTCGTAAGCCAATGACGTAGTTCTAGTTTGGCTTTGGTCGTTGTCTTAAGATAACTAATACTTGTATAGTGTTAACGTCATAATTGTATCGCTAATCGACAGATGCATTGCATTAAGAGTTAGTGTATGAAGTACATGGCAATGGCATGGTTTTTATGCTAATCACTACTCAATGGTCTTGTTGAAAATAAAAAATGCATACTCTTATCTTTTTAGTAGTTAATAATGAAAACTATGATTAACATGCTATCCATATAATTCTTAGAGATTGCTATCCTATGCAATAGTTCTGCAATTGCAAACTATTCATAGTATATATGAGAATTTGCAATACTAATTTTATATGAGATTAGAACTTAATACATGGCTAATCTTAAACCTTAAGACCCTAATCGCGACTATAGTCTTAGAACTATAACTGTTATACAATGCAATGATAATGTTTTGAGTTTATAAAAGATCAACATATAAGTTTTATCGTTGTTATAAATGATATTGACATTCATTAATGTCGACAGGATGGACGAGTTGATGGTTATTAAAAATGGCATAAGCCTCGAGCTGGCGTAGAGATAGTGTCTCGATCCTGCATTAAAAACTCCAGATAACAAGGACTATTAACAATCCACGTAATATGATATCACAGT
The DNA here is from genome assembly GCA_027924585.1 of Larix kaempferi. Lineage (NCBI taxonomy): Eukaryota > Viridiplantae > Streptophyta > Pinopsida > Pinales > Pinaceae > Larix > Larix kaempferi. The sequence continues at coordinate 21,229,091 of BSBM01001005.1, read as the reverse complement.
AGTAGTAACTATGGCAACCACTATGTAATGGTTTTTATAAAGAATTCCTCCAAGCTGGCTGTTGATTGAACCTCCGTGTGCAACTGTGGCATTATCATGCTTGTGCGCATGAATAAAGCATTAAATGTTGTTGATTGATCGTCCCAATGCAACCTTGTTGGCACTCTTATGATCGTCGATTTGAATGAGTTTGGGTCGTTGGATGTAACCCTAGCTTTTTGTCATCGTTTTGGTTAATGGAGATTGAATGTCGTTCATTGTTACTATTGTTTCGGTCTGTGTGGCTGACAGGATGCTAGTTTTCAGAGTTAGATGAGAAAGTGGGAGGGTTTCGAACTCACAACCTGTAGATTAGGGTGTTAGTTGCAGTCTTCAACTCGCTGCCATGGTGTGTGATAAAATGTAGAGACTTTAGTTTATTTGTTGTCATCTTTGTAAGTACTTACAGTCTCGTTTTCTGAGTTTGCAACGAAATACGTCTTCCTGAAAAAGGTTTTGGGTAATGGTACCCTGGTCTCGTCCAAGACAAGTAACTCGTTGGTTTTAGATGTGTATATACAGAGCTAGGTCGTCGGACGAAAAGGGTACTTAACTCAGTAATGTTGTAACGTTCGTTTTTGTAGCTAGATGTGAATAATGTTTTAACCATTGAACATTTAAATAGAAGGTAACAGTTATTGAAAGGGAAAACTTGAACCAGGGTTTTGGAATGGATGGCAACTCCAATCCTGGTAAGCTCCGAGTCTTCAAACCCTCGTAGGTGCTCTATTGGTCTTGGTTGATGTGGTCTTTCAACAATGAGTAACCAGTCCTTCCATGCTTTGACGTTTGTCTATCAGTTGGGAATCTATGAAGATTTTTATGGTTGTAGTGAAAACATTTCAGGGAACGACCCTCGTCTATTGGTTGATGCTCTGTCTTTTATTTTATATGTTTAGTCTCGTCAAGAGGAATTGTAAAACTCAATTTAAGGAGTAGGGATAAACCCTGTGTGGTGTTCACCTTTGGAAAAGTTAAATCGACCTGTGCAACGAAGCTTCCATTGCAGAGTTGGGATTTTGTGTTGATTCGAAACTTCGAACAACAACCTGTTGGTTTACATTATGTGTAGAAAGATGTAGAGCCGAGGCTCATCTACTGTGGATACCATATTTCGATTCTCTGGAAATGAAAATATACTACTTTTTGTACTATTTGTCTGTGTTATATGTTGAGTACTGTGGGTAGATAACAAGACTATAGAACTAAGCAATAATTTAAATGCTTTGTCATGGATGATAATGTCTGTACGTATTTTCTAGTTGATGATCAACTATGTTTTTGGAAAAACGATGAAGTAGTTTTGACTGTTTAGATAAATTTGAAAAGGGCCATGCCCAGGCTCTAGTTTATTTTTCGATTTTACAAAAGAGAACTTACTTGTACACTTCAGAAAGCCTTCGAGCAATTACAAGGGTTATAAACTACGATTTGAACATGTTTGTATAAATCGTATGTATGGCTAACTATTTAAAATGATAGTATGGTTTTGGAGTTACTATTTAGGGTTTTAAAAAGTCATAAGTTTTCATGCTGTGAATGATGTCCAAGGTTTGTATTGAAATGGAAAATATGATGATTGAAAACAAAGTTAGGGTTTACATTGGTTTGATTTTTGATACTATAGAAATAAATAATTGATACATGAACTCAAACTAGAAAATAATGATGACAGTATAGGTAAAGATAAGAAAACAAATTATTTTTCAATTCTAACAGTTGTTAAATCATTGTAAAACACTATTCTTTGGAAAACATGATATGTATGTTTTCTATTGCATTTGTTTGCTATCTTCATTGAATAGAAATAAGATGAAATTATATGACTGTGCAGAGTTTAAACTATATTTATATTTCATGAATTAACAAAAAGAATCCTGTAACACTTGTTGATACTATACAGTAAGTTTTTCTATGTTTAGATATAGGACAGAATTATAATCATTTAAATTACTGTACTTATCTATCGAATCAATGGAAATTTGCCGATATTTTCATCTATACTTAAATTGCTTCTCTACACTAGAGTACGATGCACAAAACAACATGTGGAAAAATGTAGAGATTGTTTTATCAATTCCAGATCATCATTAAACTTTAACATTCAGACTTTTAAACAAAATCAGAGATCAATTCTTCTTCAAAACAGAGGTTACTAAATTTTTACTAACAGAGCTATTAACTGAAATAAAGTAGAAACTGTAAAACCTGGATTAATCTGTAGGAAACAAACAGCCCAAGAAGACTGTTCCTGTTGAGATATTGTAACTTCAAAGAATATTATATTTGTACTTTATTATTTTGGAGATGATTCATTCCTCCGTGAAGATCTTATTGTATATCCGGAGATGTTTATTCCTCCATCAGAATGTGGTAACTTGGGTTATTAGACTTCCCTAGTGGGGGGTCGGCCCTGTATGTGTTATGTGGGTCAAAGGGTTATTAGACCACCCTAGAGGGGTCGGCCCAGTCAATTGTAGTGGGGTATTTAACCCATTGGTTATATACGAGCCTACATGTCTTATGTAAAAGAAAAGTCGAAGTAGTGTATAAATAGAGGAGGTGTGTTCCTCATTTGACACACTCACTCACTTAAGAGAGGCGCACTTGTGGAGGAGAGGTCTTCTATAGTGGAGGAGATCATGTCTTTGGTTTGCATCTTTTTATATTGATGGTCATCTATTTTGAGGAAGCTTTGCTGGGTTTTCTACCCCATGAGGGTTTCCCAGGATAAATCTGTGTCTCTTGTGTTTATGCTATGCTTGTTGTTTCTTCAGTGATCCTGTATATGCTATTATTGTGAAATGGAATGTAATGCTGCTATTTTCTGTCTTAGAATATTTAATTTTAACATGGTATCAGAGCTAACCTGAAGGAAGGCAATGTATGGCACTTACGACACTTGCTTCTCTTGCGACAATTTGAAGGTTAGGGTTTTATATAGCAAAAACCAGTCATCGTGGAACTTTCGCTATAAAGCCATTTATGCGAAGTTTCAGGATCTGAAAAGTTTACAGGTTGTAGACAACAACCCCAGGTACCTTGTGTCCAAAGGGAACCCTCATATTCGTTGTACTTTGTGAGTAATGATCAGTACAAGTTAGGGTTTCGGCCTCTTCCAGATCTCAGTCAAAATCAGGTGACCTAGGAAAAAAGGTCATAACTTGGGCTAGGAAGCTCCAAATGAAATTTTGTAAAAAGTAACAGGTACTAAACAGACTGTACTATCTCAGAAAACTTTTGTAGAGGTCGAAACTGAACCAGTGACACGTGGCACGCCGTACAAGTTCGCTCTCCTGTTTTATCCCATAAACAGGTCACGTTGCGACACTTAGCATAACTCTCTCTCAGAGAGTCCAATTGAGGTCAGACCTGTCAGGATGGAAAGATAACAGAGCGATCTATCTCAAGAAACATTTTCAGAGGCCTAAGTTCAAACAGTGACATGTGGCACGCAGTACAAGTTCGCTCTCCTGTTTTATCCCATAAACAGGTCACGTTGCGACACTTGGCATAACTCTCTCTCAGAGAGTCCAATTGAGGTCAGACCTGTCAGGATGGAAAGATAACAGGCCAGGATATCTCAAGAAACTTTTTCAGACCCTGTGGATTGAAAAATTCAGAGTTACAGTAGAAACAATCAGGTACATATTTCTGTCAAAACAAAATTATTTTTTCGCACATTCATTCATGGCTTCCGGAATTTAGGGTTTTAGAGAAAATTGGAATTTTTGGAATCGGAGTCCACGGATGAATGCTACTCAGGAAAATCGAAATTAAGAGACCAAGATTGAATTTTTTGGTTGAGTAGAAGACCGGGCTTGATCAAACCCTAGTTCGGGATTTTGATCAGAAAGATGGAAAATTAGGGCTTCAGCAAAAGTTGGAATTTTTTAAGTCTGTAACCATGGCTGGAAGCTCCTCAGAAAAATAAGAGTTTAGAGCCTTGGATCGAACCTTTTGATTGGACAGAAGGGTGGGCTTCATCAAACCCTAGTTCGGGTTCCTGTCCAGAAGATCCAGAAATTTTCAAAGGCAATTTTGAGGGGTCAAATTTTGGAAATTTCAAAATTGAAGTATGCTAGTTTGATTAGCTCAGCAAGAGACATCCTTCCATCCATTCAGAAGTATGAAAGTCAAAGATTGAATTTTTAGGGTTTCTCTAGCAAACCCTAATCAAGCTCCAGATCAAGTTTCATGGGGAGTTGAGGCTAAGGCCTTACATAAGAAGACTACAAGAATTCTTGACAGGTATGACTTAAGGAAGTTCAGGTATGTCTTGAAATCTGATTCTTGATTAAGTTCATAATGTGTTTGTCTTCATGTTATTTATTAGTACAATCTTGATTAATGTTAGAATTGTCTTATCACCCTAGCAACAGTATGAATGCATGCGAATGATCGAAGACATTCATTGATTAGGGCTATATGATTGTACTTATGCATTATGGTGTTGTGTGAGGTTGATGTTGTCTGCTAACAAGATACAGGTACATCACAAAAGACAAATCAAGTTCCATGTCCATGACAACATGAAGACAAAGACTCATCCACTTACGAGGTATCTATGACTTTTTTATATTATGTTTAACCTATGAGACATGCAGGTTCTAGCTCAGGATCTCTAAATCATTGAAGAGATTGTTTAGGTATGGTGTACATAACTAAGCAGGTATACTAATCCAGGTATGTTTTCCTATGTCATGTTAGAATCTTACCTTGTGTTAGGATCCCTTATATAAGTATACTTGGTATGATAGGTTATGCTTATTCATAAAGTTAGTAATCAAGGGTGTGTGCATATTATGTCTCTTATCTTGGTTGATGATTTAACTAACTAGATCAAACAAGAATATGCATGAGTAAAAGAAGACTTCCTTTAAATCCTGAATACTAATGATCATGACTATACAAGATTATTTACAATTAGAATGTTTTGATAATATTGAGAATATACTAATGAATGTATGAGATCATGAGAATGACACTAGTGCACACTTGAGCATGCACAGTGGTACAGAATGAATAGAAGTTCAGAAGACATACAGAAGATCAAGCGGGAGGCAACCACACAAACATAAAAGATAAGTATTTGAGTTGTTATTAGAAATAGTAAATGATATTGCTTGTATGCATATTTGTATTCCTAGAATATATCATGCTACTAATATGCATATGATTGGTAAGTTGGACAAACATTCCATTGTTGCTTGTCTAGAATGAAACCTCTTTGCTGACATGCTGAGAGTTGTGCACACTCTCGATAGTATGTTCTGGTAGAGATGGAAGGCATCTAGATAGCCACTGTATGCATACAAGATATGGGAAAGTGTTGTGCCAAAGTATTGGTCAAAATAGTTGCATAACTATGTAAATGATAGCTGTATGCATAATAGGTTATCATGTCAATATGATTTAATGATTATGAAGTAATACTAATCATGTACTTAATTTTTATTTGTAGGAAAGATCATGATGAATGATGAACACTGAACAAGCGATGGATGTTCAACAAAATATTTACAAATCAAACACACTATAGGAGGCTTGTGGCTAGAAGATTCTCTTAGAAAGAGGAAGAGAATCATGATGAGATGTTTTGCTCCAAGTGGCTAGATAAGACCATTCTCCTAATGGTGTAATTAAAGAAGAAGTGTGAATCAGGTTCTGTATGGGTACCCAGGATTGGTAGTCAATTGATGAGCTTAATGATCATCATGGGTGATGTGGATCTCAACCTTTGCTACAAGGTTGAATATGCCTTCTATACACATATGACATGGATGCAAGAAGGAACTCACCACAGAGTTCGAATGATTTTGAGGCTCATATTAGCAGACCCATCTGACGAGAGATGGCACAGATAGATATGCAGAAGATCACTCAATGCAGAGTGTGAATAATGGACAATTGACAGCTTCATGACAAAGCTTGGGCTTTACCAGAAGTAAAGCTGATCCTAACCTTTACCTTAAGGTTGTGGATGATGAACCTATCATACCATTATTGTATGACGATGATCTCTTTCTGACAAGGAATGAGAAACAGATCATGAAAATGGCTGCAGAAATGAAAATGAAAGATCTCGGATTAATGCACTACTTCTTAGGTCTAGAAGTATGCCAAGATCCAAAAGGAATCTTTTAAATCAAGGTAAGTATGTTGTGAAGTTTCTAAAAAGATTTGATATGTTGGAGTATAAAGCCATGGCCACTCCCATGGACTCCAACTTGAAGTTATTAGTTAATGACTCATCGGATTTAGTGGACCTAACCCTATATAGACAAATCATTGGGTCATTGATGTATTCAACAAATACTAGGCTAGATATATGCTTTGCTGCAAATACCCTAAGTCAGTATCTAGTAGAACCTAGAAAGGTTCACTTAATAGCTACAAAGCATGTAGTGAGGTACCTAAAAGGTACATTAGATTTTGGTCTATATTATCTTGGAGGTCATGAACTCCGTTTACATGGTTACTCAGATTCTGATTGGGCAGGAAGTGCCTCAGACAGAAAGAGTACATCAGGTGGATGTTATAGTCTTGAATCTGCCATGATCTCATGGTTCAGCAAGAAACAATCTAGTGTGGCTCTCACTACTGCTGAAGCAGAATATATAGCTGTCTGCTCTGCCAGCTGTGAAGCAGTGTGGCTTCAGAAGCTTTTATATGGAGTGTTTGACTTAGAAATGGATTCCATTGTGATTATGTGTGACATTCAAAACTGCATCAAGATAGAAAATCTTGCATTCCACGATAAGTCAAAACACTTAGAGATCCGATACTTCTATATACGAGATATGGTGCAGAGAGGAGCTATCAAGCTCGAGTATATAAGCACTGAGGATCAGATTGCTGATATCTTGACTAAACCTCTGTCTCGAGTAAAGTTTGAATACTTCCGAGACAAGCTTGGTATAGTCTAGAAGAACCCTCCTCGAAAGGGGGAGTAGTATGGTATCTGATAACAAGTCTATCCCATCAATTTGCTGCACTTAGTTACTTAGAATTATTTAGATTTAGGAATCTTATATTTTTTCTTTTGATGATAGATGTACACATGCTTTTGATGATAGATGCATACATGCTTTTGATGTTAGATATACATGCTTTTGATGATAGATGTATACATGCTTTTGATGATAGATGTTATACATGTTTTGATGATGAGGATACATGTTTTGTTATACATGTTTTGATGATGAGGATACATGTTTTTTTATACATGTTTTGATGATGAGGATACATGATTGACACATGTTTTAATGAAGTTCTTGGTGAACATGTGAGGGGATTGGATCATCCTTGGACTTCAGTCAGAAAGAAGATCCGTAGACGTATGTCTTCGAGAATGAAGTTCTTGGTGAACATGTGAGGGGATTGGATCATCCCTGGACTTCAGTCCGAAAGAAGAGCCGTAGACGTATGTCTTCGAGAATGAAGTTCTTGGTGAACATGTGAGGGGATTGGATCATCCCTGGACTTCAGTCCGAAAGAAGAGCCGTAGACGTATGTCCTCGAGAATGAAGTTCTTGGTGAACATGTGAGGGGATTGGATCATCCCTGGACTTCAGTCCGAAAGAAGAGCTGTAGAGGTATGTATTCGAGAATGAAGTTCTTGGTGAACATGTGAGGGGATTGGATCATCCCTGGACTTCAGTCCGAAAGAAGAGCCGTAGACGTATGTCTTCGAGAATGAAGTCCTTGGTGGACGGTTGAGGATTAAGTCATCCTTCGACATAGTCCTAAATGTATGGTGGAGGATTAAGTCATCCTTGGACATGGTCCTAAATGTACGGTGGAGGATTAAGTCATCCTTGGACGTAGTCCTAAATGTACGGAGGAGGATTAAGTCATCCTTGGACGTGGTCCTAAATGTATGGTTGAGGATTAAGTCATCCTTGGACGTGGTCCTAAATGTACAGTGTAGGATTAAGTCATCCTTGGACGTAGTCCTAAATGTACGGTGGAGGATTAAGTCATCCTTGGACGTGGTCCTAAATGTACGGTGGAGGATTAAGTCATCCTTGGACGTAGTCCTAAATGTACAGTTGAGGATTAAGTCATCCTTGGACGTGGTCCTAAATGTATGGTGGAGGATTAAGTCATCCTTGGACGTGGTCCTAAATGTACGGTGGAGGATTAAGTCATCCTTGGACGTAGTCCTAAATGTACGGTTGAAGATTAAGTCATCCTTGGACGTGGTCCTAAATGTACGGTGGAGGATTAAGTCATCCTTGGACGTGGTCCTAAATGTACAGTTGAGGATTAAGTCATCCTTGGATGTGGTCCTAAATGTACAGTGGAGGATTAAGTCATCCTTGGACGTAGTCCTAAATGTACGGTGGAGGATTAAGTCATCCTTGGACGTGGTCCTAAATGTACGGTGGAGGATCAAGTCATCCTTGGACGTAGTCCTAAATGTACAGTTGAGGATTAAGTCATCCTTGGACGTGGTCCTAAATGTACGGTAAGGATTGGATCATCCTTGGACTTTGGTCCTGTGAATTGAGCCGTAGACATGAGGTCTCAAAAAATTGATAGGACTGGATCGTCCCTGGACTTCGGTTCAAAAGTTACATGATAGGACTGGATCGTCCCTGGACTTCGGTTCAAAAGGTACATGATAGGATTGGATCATCCTCGGACTTCAGTATTTTGAATTGAGCCGTAGACATGAGGTCTCCGAGAATTGATAGGACTGGATCGTCCCTGGACTTCGGTTCAAAAGGTACATGACAGGATTGCATCATCCATGGACATAGGTCCTAAAGAGAACAGGATTGATCGTATGATGCCGATGCTGATAATCATGTGATGACGATGCTAATGATCGTATGATGATGATGCTGATGATCATGTGATGACGATGTTGTTGATCATGTGATGACGATGTTGATGATTGTATGATGACGATGCTGATGATCGTGTGATGACGATGTTGTTGATCGTGTGATGATGATGCTGATGATCGTATGATGACGATGCTGATGATCGTGTGATGTCAAGCTGATGATCGTGTGATGATGATGCTGATGACGATGCTGATGATCGTGTGATGACGATGCTGATGATTGAGTACTATCAACTCTGATGATGTTGATGTTCCAGTAACTAGTCAACTTACTGATGATGATAAATTGAAGAAAGCTTTCGATGATTTATAGATGTATCATGTATGATGTTGATGGCTCCTTGCTCGTGCAGATGTTGTTATAATATCCTTCTCATTAAGGGGGAGTGTTGAGATATTGTAACTTCAAAGAATATTATATTTGTACTTTATTATTCTGGAGATGATTCATTCCTCCGTGAAGATCTTATTGTATATCCGGAGATGTTTATTCCTCCGTCAGAATGTGGTAACTTGGGTTATTAGACTTCCCTAGTGGGGGGTCGGCCCTGTATGTGTTATGTGGTTCAAAGGGTTATTAGACCACCCTAGAGGGGTCGGCCCAGTCAGTTGTAGTGGGTTATTTAACCCATTGGTTAAATACGAGCCTACATGTCTTGTGTAAAATAAAAGTCGGAATAGTGTATAAATAGAGGAGGTGTGTTCCTCATTTGACACACTCACTCACTTAAGAGAGGCGCACTTGTGGAGGAGAGGTCTGCTATAGTGGAGGAGGAGATCATGTCTTTGGTTTGCATCTTTGTATATTGTTGGTCATCTATTTTGAGGAAGCTTTGCTGGGTTTTCTACCCCATGAGGGTTTCCCAGGATAAATCTGTGTCTCTTGTGTTTATGCTATGCTTGTTGTTTCTTCAGTGATCCTGTATATGCTATTATTGTGAAATGGAATGTAATGCTGCTATTTTCTGTCTTACCATATTGAATTTTAACATGGTATCAGAGCTAACCTGAAGGAAGGCAATGTATGGCACTTACGACACTTGCTTCTCTTGCGACAATTTGAAGGTTAGGGTTTTATATAGCAAAAACAAGTCATCGTGGAACTTTCGCTATAAATCCATTTATGCGAAGTTTCAGGATCTGAAAAGTTTACAGGTTGTAGACAACATCCCCAGGTACCTTGTGTCCAAAGGGAACCCTCAGATTCGTTGTACTTTGTGAGTTTTGATCAGTACAAGTTAGGGTTTCGGCCTCTTCTAGATCTCAGTCAAAATCAGGTGACCTAGGAAAAAAGGTCATAACGTGGGCTAGGAAGCTCCAAATGAAATTTCGTAAAAAGTAACAGGTATTACACAGACTGTACTATCTCAGAAAACCTTTGTAGAGGTCGAAACTGAACCAGTGACACGTGGCACGCCGTACAAGTTCGCTCTCCTGTTTTATCCCATAAACAGGTCACGTTGCGACACTTAGCATAACTCTCTCTCAGAGAGTCCAATTGAGGTCAGACCTGTCAGGATGGAAAGATAACAGAGCGAGCTATCTCAAGAAATGTTTTCAAAGGCATAAGTTCAAACAGTGACACATGGCACGCAGTACAATTTCGCTCTCCTGTTTTATCCCATAAACAGGTCACGTTGCAACACTTGGCATAACTCTCTCTCAGAGAGTCCAATTGAGGTCAGACCTGTCAGGATGGAAAGATAATAGGCCAGGATATCTCAAGAAACTTTTTCAGACCCTGTGGATTTAAAAATTCAGAGTTACAGTAGAAACAATCAGGTACATATTTCTGTCAAAACAGAATTATTTTTTAGCACATTCATTCATGGCTTCCAGAATTTAGGGTTTCAGAGAAAATTGGAACTTTTGGAATCGGAGTCCACGGCTGAATGCTACTCAGGAAAATCGAAATTTAGAGACCAAGATTGAATTTTTTGGTTGAGTAGAAGACCGGGCTTGATCAAACCCTAGTTCGGGATTTTGATCAGAAAGATGGAAAATTAGGGCTTCAGCAAAAGTTGGAATTTTTTAAGTCTGTAACCACGGCTGGAAGCTCCTCGGAAAAATAAGAGTTTAGAGCCTTGGATCGAACCTTTTGATTGGACAGAAGGGTGGGCTTCATCAAACCCTAGTTCGGGTTCCTGTCCAGAAGATCCAGAAATTTTCAAAGGCAATTTTGAGGGGTCAAATTTTGGAAATTTCAAAATTGAAGTATGCTAGTTTGATTAGCTCAACAAGACACATCCTTCCATCCATTCAGAAGTATGAAAGTCAAAGATTGAATTTTTAGGGTTTCTCTAGCAAACCCTAATCAAGCTCCAGATCAAGTTTCAGGGGGAGTTGAGGCTAAGGCCTTACATAAGAAGACTACAAGAAGTCTTGACAGGTATGACTTAAGGAAGTTCAGGTATGTCTTGAAATCTGATTCTTGATTAAGTTCATAATGTGTTTGTCTTCATGTTATTTATTAGTACAATCTTGATTAATGTTAAAATTGTCTTATCACCCTAGCAACAGTATGAATGCATGCGAATGATCGAAGACATTCATTGATTAGGGCTATATGATTGTACTTATGCATTATGGTGTTGTGTGAGGTTGATGTTGTCTGCTAACAAGATACAGGTACATCACAAAAGACAAATCAAGTTCCATGACCATGACAACATGAAGACAAAGACTCATCCACTTACGAGGTATGTATGACTTTGTTATATTATGTTTAACCTATGAGACATGCAGGTTCTAGCTCAGGATCTCTAAATCATTGAAGAGATTGTTTAGGTATGGTGTACATAACTAAGCAGGTATACTAATCCAGGTATGTTTTCCTATGTCATGTTAGAATCTTACCTTGTGTTAGGATCCCTTATATAAGTATACTTGGTATGATTGGTTATGCTTATTCATAAAGTTAGTAATCAAGGGTGTGTGCATATTATGTCTCTTATCTTGGTTGATGATTTAACTAACTAGATCAAACAAGAATATGCATGAGTAAAAGAAGACTTCCTTGAAATCCTGAATACTAAGGATCATGACTATACAAGATTATTTACAATTAGAATGTTTTGATAATATTGAGAATATACTAATGAATGTATGAGATCATGAGAATGACACTAGTGCACACTTGAGCATGCACAGTGGTACAGAATGAATAGAAGTTCAGAAGACATACAGAAGATCAAGCGGGAGGCAACCACACAAACATAAAAGATAAGTATTTGAGTTGTTATTAGAAATAGTAAATGATATTGCTTGTATGCATATTTGTATTCCTAGAATATATCATGCTACTAATATGCATATGATTGGTAAGTTGGACAAACATTCCATTGTTGCTTGTCTAGAATGAAACCTCTTTGCTGACATGCTGAGAGCTGTTCACACTCTCGATAGTATGTTCTGGTAGAGATGGAAGGCATCTAGATAGCCACTGTATGCATACAAGATATGGGAAAGTGTTGTGCCAAAGTATTGGTCAAAATAGTTGCATAACTATGTAAATGATAGTTGTATGCATAATAGGTTATCATGTCAATATGATTTAATGATTATGAAGTAATACTAATCATGTACTTAATTTTTATTTGTAGGAAAGATCATGATCAATGATGAACACTAAACAAGCGATGGATGTTCAACAAAATATTTACAAATCAAACACACTATAGAAGGCTTGTGGCTAGAAGATTCTCTTAGAAAGAGGAAGAGAATCATGATGAGATGTTTTGCTCCAAGTGGCTAGATAAGACCATTCTCCTAAGGGTGTAATTAAAAAAGAAGTGTGAATCAGGTTCTGTATGGGTACCCAGGATTGGTAGTCAATTGATGAGCTTAATGATCATCATGGGTGATGTGGATCTCAACCTTTGCTACAAGGTTGAATATGGATTCTATACACATATGACATGGATGCAAGAAGGAACTCACCACAGAGTTCGAATGATTTTGAGGCTCATATTAGTAGACCCATCTGACGAGAGATGGCACACATAGATATGCAGAAGATCACTCAATGCAGAGTGTGAATAATGGACAATTGACAGCTTCATGACAAAGCTTGGGCTTTACCAGAAGTAAAGCTGATCCTAACCTTTACCTTAAGGTTGTGGATGATGAACCTATCATACCATTATTGTATGACGATGATCTCTTTCTGACAAGGAATGAGAAACAGACCATGAAAATGGCTGCAGAAATGAAAATGAAAGATCTCGGTTTAATGCACTACTTCTTAGGTCTTGAAGTATGGCAAGATCTAAAAGGAATCTTTTAAATCAAGGTAAGTATGTTGTGAAGTTTCTAAAAAGATTTGATATGTTGGAGTATGAAGCCATGGCCACTCCCATGGACTCCAACTTGAATTTATTAGTTAATGACTCATCGGATTTAGTGGACCTAACCCTATATAGACAAATCATTGGGTCATTGATGTATTCAACAAATACTAGGCCAGATATATGCTTGGCTGCAAATACCCTAAGTTAGTATCTAGTAGAACCTAGAAAGGTTCACTTAATAGCTACAAAGCATGTAGTGAGGTACCTAAAAGGTACATTAGATTTTGGTCTATATTATCTTGGAGGTCATGAACTCCGTTTACATGGTTACTCAGATTCTGATTGGGCGGGAAGTGCCTCAGACAGAAAGAGTACATCAGGTGGATGTTATAGTCTTGAATTTGCCATGATCTCATGGTTCAGCTAGAAATAATCTAGTGTGGCTCTCACTACTGCTGAAGCAGAATATATAGCTGTCTGCTCTACCAGCTGTGAAGCAGTGTGGCTTCAGAAGCTTTTATATGGAGTGTTTGACTTAGAAATGGATTCCACTGTGATTATGTGTGACATTCAAAACTGCATCTAGATAGAAAATCTTGTATTCCACGATAAGTCAAAACACTTAGAGATCCGATACTTCTATATACAAGATATGGTGCAGAGAGGAGCTATCAAGCTCGAGTATATAAGCACTGAGGATCAGATTGCTGATATCTTGACTAAACCTCTGTCTCGAGTAAAGTTTGAATACTTCCGAGACAAGCTTGGTATAGTCCAGAAGAACCCTCCTTGAAAGGGGGAGTAGTATGGTATATGATAACAAGTCTATCCCATCAATTTGCTGCACTTAGTTACTTAGAATTATTTAGATTTAGGAATCTTATATTTTTTCTTTTGATGATAGATGTACACATGCTTTTGATGATAGATGCATACATGCTTTTGATGTTAGATATGCATGCTTTTGATGATAGATGTATACATGCTTTTGATGATAGATGTTATACATGTTTTGATGATGAGGATACATGTTTTGTTATACATGTTTTGATGATGAGGATACATGTTTTGTTATACATGTTTTGATGATGAGGATACATGTTTGACACATGTTTTAATGAAGTTCTTGGTGAACATGTGAGGGGATTGGATCATCCCTGGACTTCAGTCCGAAAGAAGATCCGTAGACGTATGTCTTCGAGAATGAAGTTCTTGGTGAACATGTGAGGGGATTGGATCATCCCTGGACTTCAGTCCGAAAGAAGAGCCGTAGACGTATGTCTTCGAGAATGAAGTTCTTGGTGAACATGTGAGGGTATTGGATCATCCCTGGACTTCAGTCCGAAAGAAGAGGCGTAGACGTATGTCTTCGAGAATGAAGTTCTTGGTGAACATGTGAGGGGATTGGATCATCCCTGGACTTCAGTCCGAAAGAAGAGTCGTAGATGTATGTATTTGAGAATGAAGTTCTTGGTGAACATGTGAGGGGATTGGATCATCCCTGGACTTCAGTCCGAAAGAAGAGCCGTAGACGTCTGTCTTCGAGAATGAAGTCCTTGGTGGATGGTTGAGGATTAAGTCATCCTTGGACATAGTCCTAAATGTACCGTGGAGGATTAAGTCATCCTTGGACGTGGTCCTAAATGTACGGTGGAGGATTAAGTCATCCTTGGACATAGTCCTAAATGTACGATGGAGGATTAAGTCATCCTTGGACGTGGTCCTAAATGTACGATTGAGGATTAACTCATCCTTGGACATGGTCCTAAATGTACGGTGGAGGATTAAGTCATCCTTTGACGTAGTCCTAAATGTACAGTGGAGGTTTAAGTCATCCTTGGACGTGGTCCTAAATGTACGGTGGAGGATTAAGTCATCCTTGGACGTAGTCCTAAATGTACAGTTGAGGATTAAGTCATCCTTGGACGTGGTCCTAAATGTACGGTGGAGGATTAAGTCATCCTTGGACGTGGTCCTAAATGTACGGTGGAGGATTAAGTCATCCTTGGACGTAGTCCTAAATGTACGGTTGAGGATTAAGTCATCCTTGGACGTGGTCCTAAATGTACAGTGGAGGATTAAGTCATCCTTGGACGTGGTCCTAAATGTACAGTTGAGGATTAAGTCATCCTTGGATGTGGTCCTAAATGTACGATGGAGGATTAAGTCATCCTTGGATGTAGTCCTAAATTTACGGTGGAGGATTAAGTCATCCTTGGACGTAGTCCTAAATGTACGGTGGAGGATTAAGTCATCCTTGGACGTGGTCCTAAATGTACGGTGGAGGATTAAGTCATCCTTGGATGTAGTCCTAAATGTACAGTTGAGGATTAAGTCATCCTTGGACATGGTCCTAAATGTACGGTAAGGATTGGATCATCCTTGGACTTTGGTCCTGTGAATTGAGCCGTAGACATGAGGTCTCCAAAAATTGATAGGACTGGATCGTCCCTGGACTTCGGTTCAAAAGGTACATGATAGGACTGGATCGTCCCTGGACTTCGGTTCAAAAGGTACATGATAGGATTGGATCATCCTCGGACTTCGGTATTTTGAATTGAGCCGTAGACATGAGGTCTCCGAGAATTGATAGGACTGGATCGTCCCTGGACTTCGGTTCAAAAGGTACATGACAGGATTGCATCATCCATGGACATAGGTCCTAAAGAGAACAGGATTGATCGTATGATGTCGATGCTGATAATCATGTGATGACGATGCTAATGATTGTATGATGGCGATGCTGATGATCGTGTGATGACGATGCTGTTGATCGTGTGATGACGATGCTGATGATTGTATGATGACGATGCTAATGATCGTGTGATGACGATGCTGTTGATCGTGTGATGATGATGCTGATGATCGTATGATGACGATGCTGATGATCGTGTGATGTCAATGCTGATGATCGTGTGATGATGATGCTGATGACGATGTTGATGATCGTGTGATGACGATGCTGATGATTGAGTACTATCAACTCTGATGATGTTGATGTTCCAGTAACTAGTCAAGTTACTGATGATGATAAATTGAAGAAAGCTTCCGATGATTTATAGATGTATCATGTATGATGTTGATGGCTCCTTGCTCGTACAGATGTTGTTATAATATCCTTCTCGTTAAGGGGGAGTGTTGAGATATTGTAACTTCAAAGAATATTATATTTGTACTTTATTATTCTGGAGATGATTCATTCCTCCGTGAAGATCTTATTGTATATCCGGAGATGTTTATTCCTCCGTCAGAATGTGGTAACTTTGGTTATTAGACTTCCCTAGTGGGGGGTCGGCCCTGTATGTGTTATGTGGGTCAAAGGGTTATTAGACCACCCTAGAGGGGTCGGCCCAGTCAGTTGTAGTGGGGTATTTAACCCATTGGTTAAATACGAGCCTACATGTCTTGTGTAAAATAAAAGTCGGAATAGTGTATAAATAGAGGAGGTGTGTTCCTCATTTGACACACTCACTCACTTAAGAGAGGCGCACTTGTGGAGGAGAGGTCTGCTATAGTGGAGGAGGAGATCATGTCTTTGGTTTGCATCTTTGTATATTGTTGGTCATCTATTTTGAGGAAGCTTTGCTGGGTTTTCTACCCCATGAGGGTTTCCCAGGATAAATCTGTGTCTCTTGTGTTTATGCTATGCTTGTTGTTTCTTCAGTGATCCTGTATATGCTATTATTGTGAAATGGAATGTAATGCTGCTATTTTCTGTCTTAGCATATTGAATTTTAACAGTTCCACCCAACCAATTTCTGAAGACAGTTAAGTACTTTCCTTAGGACCCCCGAGCCTGTTCACTGAACCACCAGGAGGAAGAAACTTAGGAATTTAGGATCTCTTCTTGCAGTAGCAAATAACTGTTGAATTTTCAAGAGCTAGCAGTATAAGGGGCCTACTCCAACACCTCTGGTTCTCCTTAACAAATAGTTTGCAAACTTATGATTGCACTCACAACTGGCCTCCCTATTCGAATCTCTAAGTGATCACCTAATGCACATGAGGAAATATTTCTGCAGAAAATATTGTGTAAGAGCTGCCTGCTCAATTCGAATTTGCCTTATATAGGCTGCCTAGGCCTTTTCAGTTGTTACTGGGTCATTAAATGAGCTGCCTGCCCACTCCCACCACCCGGGGGATAATGCCACATTAGTAGGGGTAGTTGTCCCATAACCAACAGCTAGTGGTGAAGTGCAATTGCTGCCATCTGTCCCATAACTTCCAACAGCTTCCATTCCTCCTAGTGGGTCAGTGAACACTCATTTAACAGTCCCCTTGGGTGTTTGTCTCCTAATTAATTTATTTTAATAATAATAATCAGTAATTACATTCATCCTTGATCATAATTACAAAAATTTGTAATTAAATTTAACATAAAGTATTTTGCTAATAAAATAATAATTTCTAAAATTTATGTAGGTGACACAATATCTGTTCTGAGGACCCATTCTTCAAACAAGAGGCAATTGATCACTTCCAACAAACTTTCAAGAAGGAGGTTTCCTATAACCTTGAGGCTCAATTACAGATCATTAATTTATATCCAAGGTGTTTCTCGGCTGAGGAAGGTTCATATATTGGATATGAGATTACTCTGAAGGAAATTGAAAACACATTAAAAGGTTTTGTCAAGGAAAAGAGTCCAGGCATGGATGGCTGGACTGCCAAATTTGTTCTCCAATTTTTCAATTTCATGGCTGGTGACATCTAACAGGCTATAGAGGAATCCAGATTAAAGGCCATTATGCCTTAGAATCTCAATGCTACTTATATAACCTTAATCCCAAAAAAAGATAATCCCGATAATCTCAGGTTTGAAGTATCTAGGGTTTTTTTCTCAAGCCCACTAACTATCGTGCGAAGAATTAGCGTTGGTTCATCCTGAAAGTTGAAGGTCGTATTAAGAATTGGTCCTATCATTGGTTTTCCATGGGTGTATGTCTTACATTAGCATAGTCTATAATACAAAGCATCCCAACCTATTGGTTCGGGTTGATGAAGATCCCGACATCCATTATCAATATGATTCGAAGTCGACTTTTCCATTTTATCTGGGATGGGAAGCTGCAGTTGAAGAAGTTTCATTTATAAAATTGGTAGAGTCTCTCCTGGAGAAAGAAGATGGGGGGTGGGGGTTGATGAATTTGAGTTCTTTCAATGAGACGATGAGAACCAAGAGTCTATGGAGGGCATTGTTCGAGGGAGGCCTTTGGAGCAATGTAATCAGGTTGAAATATCTAAAGAATTTTTCAGTATTACAGTGGATCAGAAGTCCGAAGTTAATCTATTGGAAGGCCTCCTTTGTTTGGAGAAGCCTTATTTCTACTTACCCTCTTATTGGGGAAAAAATAAGCTGGCTGGTGGGTAACGATACTGATACCTTTATTGGCATCGATCCTATTGTTGGAATGGAGGATTGTTTTTGTCTCCCAATGAGGATTATACAGGAGCTACATCTCAAGAGATTAGTGGCGTTGTCACAAGTTTATCACTTTGGTAATGAAGCCGAAAGACCACATTGGCTTAGGGAGGAGGAACTGGCTCTTCCAAATTTTGTTTTATACAATTGGAATCGTTATGTGTACTTTCTTACCTTTGTTGGTCTCAACTTGTCGAATGATAAGGATTTTTTAGTATGGAACATGGATGGATAAAATGGCGATATATCTGTCAAAAAGGTCTATTGGTCTACATTAGTCAATAGAGCTCCAGTTGAAGGTCAATGGTGGTATAAGAAGTTGTGGGGATGGAAAATCCCCTCTAAACATAAATTTTTTCTGTGGCTATTCCTCAGGAACAATATCTTAACCTGGACCAATCTGATAAAGAGGGTATACCAAGGCCAAAATATTTGTTTGTTGTGTAAAAAAGACGCAGAAGATATAGAACATCTCTTCATTACATGTGAGTTTTTCCAAAAGGTTTGGGCGGAGCTACAAGTATGGATGAATTTCGTTGGAGAATGGAACGAGATTTCTCTTAGTGATTGCATTTTTTATTGGTTTTGCAGGAAGACCAAGTATAAATCCATGCCTAGCACTTGATTGGATTCATCTGAAGCTGTCGAAATAAGTTGATATTCGAAAATATCTCTCCTTCCATTTTTGGTACTTGCAGGATGGTGATTAAGGCCATGAATGATTATCCGTGGCCCACAAACAAGCAAAAGAATAGAGCTATTTTCTATCCCTTGAAGAGAGACGAAATTCCCTGGGATTATTTGATGGGGCAACAAAAAACAAAATCTGGGGGGGCAGGTATGGTATTGTATTTAAGTAACACCCATAAGTTTTGCTTGAAGATGGGTATCGGGTTTGGAAGCAACATGAAAGCAGATTTGTTGGCACTTCGAGGTCTTCTTTGGTTTGCTCGGAGGAAAGGATGTACCACTTTGGATATCTATGGTGACTCTCAGGTCATTATACAATGGGCCGAACGGAAATTGGTTATCACCTCCCTATCATTGTCCCCTTGGATAATGAATGTTAAATCCATGATCAGATCCTTCGAGCAACTAAAGTTTCAGCATATCTTTAGGGAGGAAAATGAGGGAGCAAACCGGTTATCAAAGGAAGCGATGGGACCCTTGAATGGTTACATCTTTTTTGAAGAATTATTAGGCGACTCACTCGTGGATTCTAGATCGGTGTGGGAATTCTTGTGGCTAGGACATCTAATTTTGGGGTGGGGGTGTACTCCTTTTTTTGTGTCTATAGGCATCCGGTTTTGACATTGTATAGTACTGGTATTATAGACTCCTGTGGTAACCGCTTCCTTGTAATTATCAGTCATTTGGTTGTTCAGTGTCTAGATAAATTCGTCATATTGAAGCTTGGAGATAGTTTAGACTGTTGGAATTGTACTACATATTGTAACTTTGATTTCTCAATAGAAATATCAAGTTATGATTTTTTATCCTTGAATTTGTTTTTTTAAAGAGTGGAACGTTTTGAAATTCCACCACGCTAACCTTGATTTCATAACCCAGCATGTCAGAGAGGTTAGAACGATGTCATAGCAGTCAATCTATGAATAAAGGTTTCATAGTCCAGTTCTAAATGAAGACTCCCACCCCCAGAATATGATCTTTGAAGTTCCGAGAGTAGTAGTTCCTAAGTAAGGCAATTCCGACGAACAGATCTCACAACTAATTCCATCGAAGATAAATCCCTCATTCGACCAATCCAGCAAGAATAAAGCGACCAGCTGCACTTCGTCCCTAAAGCAAGATATAAAAATCCATGTCAGTCTGTTCGTCAATTTAAAAAACAACAACGTAGCTATTCTTGAAGGTTGTACCAGCATCCTTCAATTTTGAAAAGTGTGCTATGAAACCATCTTGTCTTTGAACAACGTATACGGGTTGTCATTAGCATGCCCGGAGGATGATATTAGCAATAAATGTAACATGTACAGGGCTGAGGTCATCTGGCCACCACCTCTTGAGCACCACGTTCCCAAAAATATGTCATTTTTTAACAACCAATCAAATTTCAAATAATAAATTTTTAAATTTCCTTTCAATAAATTAAATTTTCAAAAACACTTTAAGTTTCGTAAATAATAAATTAAAGAACTGTAGAAACTAATTGTTGTAACCGATTACTATATATCCCCGCGGAACATAGTAATTCTTGTATTGTACAATTACAAGTCTAACACCTAAACACATTTTTCAATTTTATAATTCTAACATCTAAACACATTCTTCAAGAACAAATCTAAAAGAGTATGGTTTTTTATATGCATTAACTATATGCACACAAAATACAAAACATTTCTTCTACTTAATCCACCTTTAAGAGAACTACATAATTTTGGTCAAATTTCACAAGCTTCAATCAATAATAAATAGTGATTTCATAACTTCTTATGTGAACCAAGATTGTTTTTGTTGCACTAGTTTTAATTTTTAGCATAATTTGGATAAAAATCATAATTCAATTTAGTATCATAATCAAACAAGGGCCACTAGCAACTTTAGTCCTCGTGTATAAAGAAGACTCGAAAATAAATCATATTATTATTGCGCCGAGAGGGGCTCTATGGGGAGATCTTGTGAGTAGAGTGTTTGTCGAGTTTGAGTGTTTGTCGAGTAACAAAATAATACAAAGTAAACAAAAAAATAATAATACAAAGTAAAAAGTAATAAATATTATGTCGGCCATAAACAAAAAAGAATAATACAAAGTAAAAAGTAAATATGAGACTTAAACTAGAGACTTTAGAACTTAGGATTAGGTGGTAAATATTATGTCGGCCATAAACAAAAAAGAATAATACAAAGTAAAAAGTAAATATGAGACTTAAACTAGAGACTTTACGTTTTACTTTTAATGCAAAGTAAAAAGTAAATATGAGAATTTAGAGTGTTTATCCAGTAACAAAATAATACAAAGTAAACAAAAAATAATAATACAAAGTAAAAAGTAATAAATATTATGTCGGCCATAAACAAAAAAGAATAATGCGAAGTAAAAAGTAAATATGAAACTTAAACTAGAGACTTTAGAGCTTAGGATTAGGTGGCTCAGGGTATTGCAGAGGTTTGCACCTCGGCAGACTTGATCCCTCTTGGCGCTTGATAGAACCTAGGATTTGGATCTAGGCTGGTTTAAAGACCTAAAGTACATTTAGGTTGTGAATAAGATATTTTAGGCTAATTGTCAGTTTATCCTTGTAGTCATGAAAAGACTTAACATTTAGTAGCAAGAACTTCTTAATACAAAATTAACCAAAGAAAGATAAGTAATTTATATTGAGGTAATAAGAGTACCTCATATCCGGAGTATGAGTAAGAGAATGAATAAACTCATATAGCAAATTGTTGGATTTGACAGGAAGCACAAATAAACAAAAACTTTAAAAGAACCCATAAAGCCTCAATTTCACAATGATTTTATTGGGAAATAAACACACCTCAACTAGACCAAACAATAATATAAAATGAAATTAAGGCATTCATTTTGGATCAACTCGACCAAACAACAATATAAAATGTAATTAAGGCATTCTTTTTGGATCTTTTCGAATTTCCTTTACCTACACGAGCAAATTTCTCATTCTTATTGGAATAAGGGCTTTAAAACTACAAACTAGAATATGCACCAAGTGAGCCTATGCTTATATGAGAAAACAAATAATTTGATAATTTAACATAACCTAAAATGCAAACTTGTTGTCAAACAAATTGCTTCGTTTTTTCACAATATTAGTCATATGACTAGACGTTTTCCACTTAACTACCAATCCAAAGAAAAAAAAACAGCATGCTAATAACAATTCCAACCCAAAACTTGTATGCATAAAGGAAGTCATAATTACATGGATTTTATAGAAAATCATCAATTGGAGAGGAAGTCGAGTTCAAATCCATCAATAGACAAAAAATTCAAAAGAAAGAGAAAAAAACCCAAATTTCACAATGGATTCATTGGAAAAACACTCATCTCAACCAAACGACTTGAAGAATTTAATTGAAGACAAATATGTACAAACAAAGACCAAATTTAAAGCCCCTAATGTCAATCAACAAGGGTTTCAAGTGATTTAATGCAACAAAATTTATGCCTCCAAACGCAAAACCTAGATCCTTTTGAATACTTGATTGGTAGTTAGAACAAACTTCAAGGGGTGTAGTGCTGAGAAGTTTGATGTTCAAGTGTTGACTAGCTTGAGAAGAATAGGGTTATGGATTAAGAAAGTTCCAAAGCTAGTTTTCAACCATAAGACCCACAAGGCATCCACCTATTAGGGGACCAAACCAATAGACCCAGACATGTGCTTCCATTTCCTATGTCTCCAGATGAAAAACCCAAATCCTTTTGTATACTTGATTGTTAACTAGAACAAATGTCAGGTGATGTAGTACTGCTAAGAAGTTTGAAGTTGAAGTGTCAAGTACTCGAGAAGAATAGGGTTATGGATTTAGAAAATCCCATAACTAGTTTTCAACCACAAGACCCAAAATCCCTCCACCTACTTGAGGACCAACCGTGTAATACCTTGGTTTTAACTCCATAATGTAATTTTGTAAATATTGATGTAAAAGGATAGAAGCTAGAAACAAATGGTCTAGGATGACCAAGACATTGTAAATATGTACATTTTGATATTAATATAAAATCTCTGATGGTTGCAAACAAAGAAGGATGAAGAAGAGATGGGGGGCTAAGATTCAACAAGTGGTGAAGTAATAGTGGGCTAAGACAAAATGACCCTAGTGAATTTTAGCTTATCTCCTTAGCCTTAGAAATTTAACCAAAGATCCCAAAACCATGATTGAGGGTCATGCTTTGATTAAGGAATTTTAAATTATCTTAAGAGGGAATTAAGAGGGAAAATTCCATGCATATAAAAAGGGATAATTTGGATTGTGAGGGGTTCGTTCCTTCACTCATTGGGATACATTCATTCATTCCTCCTCATTCTTTCCATCACCTTGGGAATGTCGAGAGGCTTGTACCTGTGACAGAAGACCCAAGATGCCATAGGTGAATTTGACCTTTCCATGCCATTGAACCTAGGAGACTGGTTCTAGGGTAGCATACCCTTATGTTGAGAGGAAATTGGCTTGTAGTTTTGTTCCCTGGAGTCCCAATTCATAGACTTCCTGCCAACCTGTGTTGGAGCACATGAAGAGAATTATAGGTTTCCCGTCGGGGACCATTAGCTCAAAGAAAGGTCCTTGTTCCTTGTGTTGTGCAGGTTGATGGAGAATAAGAATTGAGGATTGGGACAGTTGAGAAGGCAATTTCATGCACCAGTGGGTTGCATGAGAGATTGAGTTGTGGGGAGGTTTGGGGAAGATATTTTCCCTTGTGGATTGATAGCCCCAGCTCAGGGGTGGCTTGTCAAAGCAATATATGGCTTGACAGAGCCTATGGTTGGGAGGAACGCCCTTCACTTACAACCAGCGGGAGAACAATTTATTAAGATAAGTGTATATAACACTGTATGAATGACATGAATATAGCTATGTTTACCTCTTCCTTAATTAACTATTATGTGATTTTTTATGTGTATGGAATTGTTTGGCATTCTTTATGTGTGTACCCTGTTTGGAATTGCCTATAAATTATTAATGTTTGCATATTTTAATTTTGGATGACAATATTGTTTATTATTCCAGTACTGTAAATTGATATGGGAATTATATGTAAAATAAAATTAGGTTTCAGTGATGATTTGAATAGGTTACTTGAGTACCCTATGGTCTCCATGGTTAAAAGAAGCTACTGGGTATGTGACAAACCCAAAAGACCCAGTTATGCCACCATTTCTAGCTAACAAGAGCTAACCTGAAGGCCTACATAGGGTTCATGGAAACCCCATTGAAGGCACCACCACCCAAAATATTTGCACACGCTATGAAATTGATCACAAGGGGAGCTATGGTTCCCAAGTTTCCTCTCTTAGCATCAATGGTCGTAGCGTATAAAATGTAAACTAGCCTAAACGTCATCACAATCTCCAGCACCACCGTGTTCTGGGAGCCCACATTGAATGAGACCATGAAAGGCTATGTCGACTATATTGAAATGAGCATACAGACGATTGATATATACATATAGCTATAATATACCCACATTATATTTACAAAGAAGAATGAAAAAGGGGGTTGTCTGTTGGTTTACCAAGTCGTTGGAGATGAACTTGACGAGGAGAGAGGCGAGGATGACGACGAGGAGTTGGATGATCCAATAGAAAATGCCCCTCAAAATTGATATGTGATCGACCATTAGAGCATCGACGGTCACTATTGGATTCACGTGGCTGCTGGAGATGTTAACTCTAGCAGCCATGGCCATAAACAAGATGTTTCACGTGGTTGCTGGAGTTGTTAACTCCAGCAGCCATGGCCATAAACAGGATGAGGCCGTGGGCAAGCACCACTTCCACCAGACCCAATGGGGTGGTGGAGTCTCCACCACTAAGCTTCGCTACAAAAACAAGAAACCTTTAAACCAAAAGGTACATTATAATCGAAAAAAAAGATGAATATTTTGACTTTCTTATCGTAAGCCATGAGGGATCCTTCTTCAACATAGACAAAAATGAGAGTGGAAAAGAACTTGGCCAATGCATCTCTAAGAGAGTCCAAGTGTCTGGCTTCCTCGGTCTTTCCCATGGCAATATCTCTCGTTGCCATGCTTGATTCACTGATAACAATCACAGGAGATCATTAGTATCTTTAGGGGCGTCAAGTTGGGAAATTGCAAGTGGGTTTCGCATCATGGTTGTCACAAAAGTTAAAGCTATGCTAAGAGAAAAATGAGTCAAAGAATGAGGGCTTCACAACTTTTTATGTTAACTCGGTACATTATGAAACAATACATACCTGTGTGATGAGATGTATTTTATTTTTTTTCCGAAGTTCTCCCCACAGGTTGACCTAGCTATCAAAAGCTCGGCATAACCTGCAGTTCATTCACGGTCCAAACTCAGCAACTGTTGTAAGTCCTCTCTGGACAGCGGTTGTGTCTCCAAGCCTGTCCCTTTGACCTAGAAACCTCGCCATGTGGAATAACCCGCTGGTGGTCCGTAAGGGGGTTGACTTTCACTCCAACCAAATGCCTCTGGCACGCAAGGCACCCACACCCGAGGAAGATGAGCCGCTTTAGCCAGTCAAAAGCAATTTAAACACATACTCCAGTTGTGAACGGCGGTTTCAACCCAGCATTGTCTGTTCCTAATACCCAGTATCCCATGGAGGTCATCGCTGAGGCTACCTCCAGAGGGGTCATGTAGCATTAGGAGCGGATAGCTCCCTGTTGCAGTTTAATGACATGCCAAGGTCCCAAATGGCGATTTCAGCCCAGCATTGTCTGTTCCTAATACCTAGTTTCCCATGAAGATCATCACTGAGGCTACCTCCAGAGGGATCATGTGGCATTAAGAGTGAACAGCTCCGTGTTGCAGTTTAATGACTTGCCAAGGTCCAATGATGATGAGATGTATTGTGCATTAATGTTGCCAACAATTTTTTTTTTTAATTTTATTTTATGTACATAAATAACTAATAACTAAAATCCAAACAATAATATTTACCTATACCTATGGCAGAGATTTTAATCTAAGTTTAATGAAAAATATTTTGAAACATTTCACTCTACAAGTTGGTCACATCATACTTATAAATCTCTTTATTCATTATTTACTAAATCTTTGTTAGGAATATGCAAACATTTCATTCATTATATGAGAAAATTTGCCCTTGTGGCCCATCTTTATGTTGGTGTTTTTCCTTCTCTTTTCTTATTATGTTTTTTTCCCTCTTTTGGTTTTTTAATCATAAAAATAAATTTAATAAAATTTTATTATCATTTTATCATACTTAAAAAAAAGTGTTAGCTATGAGAATGGATAAAGGGATAATTCCATGTGGTGCAAGATGAGAATACATATTTTGAAATAATATTCAATCTATGAAATTGGACCATTAGATGTATATTTATGCTTGTCCTCCTTATATTGAAACTCTTCATTCAAAAATATATATATGTCATTATGAATGCTCTTCTAGAAAACGATTATGAATGCTATGCCAATTTATTATGAATTTTAGCTAAGGTTCAATCTATGAACTTAATCTATGAACTTAGCCCATTGGATATATGCTTGTCTACTCTCTAGCTAATATCAAAACTCTTCACTCACAAATATACATTCCATTATGAATGCTCTTTTAAAAATGATTATGATTATTATGAGATTATGGATTAATTTGAGATAAGGTTTAATTTATGAAATTAATCCATTGGATGTGTGCTAGTTTTGCTTATACTTGGCATTCAAAAATATCCATGTCTTTATGAATGCTCTTTTTGAAGATAATTATGAATGCTCTTTTTAAGATGATTATTTTAATGTAATACATGTGAAGTAATTTTACTTATTTTGTATTTTTTTAATAATTTATAATGGTCTAGAAATAAACACACATTTTAAAGTGTTAGACTCATATATAATGTCATTTTTAAACTGGAATGTCCTAATAAATCCAATTATAAAAATGACAACTAAATTTTTTAAATGGATAATAAATCTATTGTGGATAGAGTAGGGCTAACTTCTTAAGGGGTTATAGTTTGTTTGGTTGGGAGGAATGATGTTTCCCTCCCCACCTAGATTCAATCCTTGTAAGTAACATGTTGCTTTTGTAACAATCTAAGCTCTGTTTTAGCTTCTCGCAACCTAAAAATGGTACAGCTCATAATTGCTCCAAAACAATAGCTTGCTATTTAACTTAAGCAACGTTTCTTTTCTCAGTGCTGTAGGTTCTCAGAGACGAGTAATTTATGTTGTGCGCTCTCTTATTTCCAATATATTTTGATATATGTGTGTTCAGGCTATGTTTATGATATTAATTCATTAACTATTAACATTTATTTGGAGCATTTTATTCGAATAAAGAATTCATTTTAAGTATCCAATTTTTTTTGTGTTAATTTCTTTGAAATTGGTGAATTATTGTTATTTTATTTATTCTGCTGGATCTCAGATTTTTAGACCTAAATTTATGGGTATTGATGAGTTGTTTATGAATTCAAGTTATATTTTATTTATGTCAGTATGTGTTTAAATTGATTTTGGATTTATTTAGTCTTTAACATTGAGCAGATTATATATATATATATAAAGAAAGAGAAATTTAAGATAAAAATATTTATACTTCAAAAAAATCTAATTTTTATTTTATTTTATTTTATAAGCAGATATGTTATTCTTTTGTAATATAGATTATAATTGTAACAATTTTAAATAATAAAACATTAAATTCATTAATCTAATAATTCTCAATTAATTTTATAAATTTTAAATTATAAACTATTAAATTCATTAATCTAGTATTCTTAATTGAAATTATATGAAATTGTGTAAAACCCATTAAAATAAATGAATGATATTGTAAATTTGATGAGTAAGAGAATCTATTTCTATTTTTAACCACTTGAATATCATAAAGATAACAAATTTTTGTTCTTTTTACCCATGAAGTATTAGGAATTTTCTCAACCCTATTTTATTTGGAGTTTGTGGGAGTAACTATGGGAATGACTAGTTAAAATATAGATGTACTTTCTATTTTATAAATTAAGGTTAATCGTACCTATAATTTCTTAATTCTCTCTATTTTATAAATTAAGGTTGATGATGCCTCTAATTTCTTAATTTTCTCTTATCATTTATCTCTATATTTTTTGACCTAAAATTCAATTCTCCAATAATTTAACCTACATTTATCATTAAAAAATTAATTAGACTTTGAAAAAATCTTAAAAAGCTTCTTATCTTTCCTATTATTTATCTTACAAATTATTATATATTTTATATTAATAAATTAATGTAACCGAATTTAAAAATATATAATACAATAATAAAACACTTGATTATTATTTTCTTACAGATTATTGTAAATTAAATATTAATAAATTGTTGTAACAAAATTTAAAAATATAAAATACAATAATAAGACACTTATAACAAAAATAATATATATATATATATATATATATAAAAGCAGTCACTCAAATTAAAATCCTGATAAAACAGAGCTGAGGTCAAAATCATATATCCAAAGTAATGAATGAACTCCAAATTCAAGGAATATCTATATAATTCTATTATAATAAATGGACAATGCAATTATGACAAATTTAAACATAATAATGTAACGCGTGATCCTCCCATCATAGAAACTCAATATCCTCGTAATATAGGTATGTATATATCCTCTGGAATGCGCTGTGAATCCGTGTTGCTGGCGTCAACCCTATATCTCCAACATTTTTAAACACCGTTTCTATGTTTGAATTGAAGCTATGCAGCGGAAGGAAGTGGAGTACTGAAGCTGTACTGATTCAAAGAATAAAAAATACCTCTTACCTGCAGATGCAGATGCAGATTAGATTAGGGTTACCATCTTGAGCTCAAGATCCTGCGAAGACTACACTTTGTTGTGAATGTTATTTTATGGAGAACCTTCTTTGCTCCACTCACTTCCATGTCTGCCAGTTTCTCAAGGTGTTGGCAAGCTCCAGCACAAGCAATCTTTTTCCTACCGCCGCTGCTGTGGGAGAGGGCCAGCAATGCAGAAATGGGGAATGCCTTGGCCACTGTATCATTTTGGGGATCTAATAACCGCACCAGACAAGACAAATTCTCATAATTTTTCATGAATTTCTTTCTGTTGCAATCCACAGAGAGTAGACTAGAGAGTGCCCGTGCAGCAATTGCCTGAGAGAAGCTTGGCTTGCCATACAACATCTTTGCAAGTAGATCAATGCACCCTGCTTCTCCCAGTGCTCTCTTTGTTTCCTCAGTCCTGGACAGATTGCAGATGCACAAGGCTGCCAGTTCTTGAATCTCAACACACCCACTCTTGAGAAGGACTTTGAGCTGCTTAGCAAATCCAGAGGACATCAAAAGCCTTATAGAGCAGATGGATGCAGAGAGACTATGAATGGCCCTCAGTGCAATCTCTTGGGCCTCAGCCCTCGGTGCTTTTTCCAAAAACGAAACAAGGCATTCAACCCCACCTTCTATGCAGATCTTTTGCCTTAAGTTTTCATGATTGGCAGCCAACAAATACAAACATTCTGCAGAAGACTCCTGTGCAAGGGTTGCACCACAATTCACAAGATTGATCAACACAGGAATTGCTCCCTCCTCAACCATGGGACCTCTTATTTCCTCCACAAAGGCCAAGTTCCTCAAAACTGCCGACCCAATAGCCTGTCCTTCTGGAGACCCATTTTTACAATTTTCGACTAGAGCCGAGAGTCCACCATATGCCGTAATTGCACAAGCATTCTCCTTATCTATGTGTTCTCCTTGATTACAATGGCAGATCCCTAAGATTTGATTCAGTTCCAAATTAATACTCTCCTTCTGTGAATCAACCGTCAATGCCAATAGAGCCTCAGCTGCCTTCTCCTTGGCCACGCAGCTTCCAGATTCCTGCAAGATCCTAATCAACGGAGCTATAACACCCACTCCAACAAGACGAGCCTTGCAAACATCCGATTGCACGAGAACCGACACAGCAACGGTCGAACATTCTCTGATAGTAACAATATGCGCGTACAGCAAACGCACCAAGTATCCAATTTCCAGGCTTTCATCTGCCACAACGATGATATTCTTTTCGTCTTCCAGCAGAATCTGTACGAGAGAAAAAAGGGCCTCTTCCTTTACTTGGGTATTACCAATCTGAAGCCTTACAAAGAGACCCCGCAGAAAGAAGGCCAGAGCATCCCTGCTAGCCCCGAGCCCCGGCCTCAACACTATGCTGGCATCACCGGATTCTCCCAACAGTCCGCTCTTCAAGAGAATCTGCAAATCGCGATGATGAAAAATGAGTTTGTTGACGAGCATGTCCAGGTCGCTCTGCTTCATAAGCTTCCAGTTGGATGAAAGAACTCTACAACACTTGGCGAGCTCTGTGGCCACTTGCAGAGTTGATACCAAGTTGGACAAAAGCTCCGTCAATAATGGATTCTCGCCCCAAAAACAACACGAAGGCTCCGTTATAATGCTGACGATGGTCCGATTCAGAAGTTCCAGCTGAGCTGCGATCGCTTGCCATCTTCCCGAGAAGACTTTTGTATAATAGGCCTCCGAGATAAGCAACGGAATGAGACCTAGGGCCTTTCTCACGCAACCTTCTGCATCATTAAGCCCTCCTTCCATTTTCATCTAATGCCAATGCCAAAATGGTATATGAAATCGTAGAATATATAAAAGATTAATGGAAATTGGATTCTACTACTAATACTTGGTGTCCACAGTTTTGTTTAAGATCTGAATGGGCAATCTGAGATATGGTGTCTTGTTTTTTTCTTCGCAGGCTTATTAACGGGATCTTCCAGCTCCCACCTTAACTGGCTCGACAAATTTGATATGTCGTCTTGTTTTCTTCCAGGCTTATCAATGGGATCTTCCAGCTCCAACCTTACGTGGCTCGACAAATTTGATTTGAACGACGTACTCAGCAAATCAAATTGTAACCGCTCGCATACATGCGAATTGCAATGAATAGCCAAAGATGAATGACAGTTGTTGTAAGCTCAGAGGTATGTAAAATGGAATAGACTAAACCAGAAATGTTTTAACCTTTATATAAAATTAGGTTTCCACAACCCTAACTTTGATGTTAGTTCAACAACGACGCCATCTACAACATAAACACTTCTTATTTTGTGTAATTTGATTTTTTAAGATCTTTGATCCCCATTTAAGATGAATTTATGCTAGTTTTTAGTTTCAATTTATTTTGGAAAATTTAAAATTAAATATTTCCTAAATAAATTTATCTTATTTTCATTGTTGTCATTATTCTAACTTCACAACTCTTTCTTTAGTGTTTATTAATGCTCATAGTGATAACATGAGTAGACATTGGCATGAGCAACTTGTCCACTTCAACTAGGGATGCAAAAATAATAAAATCACTAGTTGTCCTCTCATTTCTTGCATGGATGGTGTTTGATTAGGTTGTGTTGTCAACAAACCTTATCGACATAGTTTTGACAAATGTTGCTCTTGGCATGCCTCGACTCCAGCTTGTGTGCAATGATTTGTGTGGTCCACTTCCATCTGATTCTTTCTTTCGATGCAAGTACTTCTTAAACTTCATTGACGACATCTCCATATGGACTTGATTTATTTCTCAAAAATTAAAAGTAAAGTTTTTGACATATTTTGGCCTATAATGCCCTTGTACAAAAACAATCAAGATATTAACTTCAGAGGTTAAGGACAAATAATGGTGGTGAATAGTTCACTACACAAGGCATTAATTCCTTTTTGGGGGAAAGAGTCATTAATTGTGTATATTAAATAGTTAATCTCACTCCCACAAAATATTTAAAAGATATAACACCTAAAGAACCATGGAGTAACATAAAACCATATGTAAGTGGCTTTTGGTGTTTGACAATGAAGCATGGGTGCACACTCGTGATGATAAAAGGAAATCCTTATAGTCTAAAAATGAATTGCATTTTTATCAATTATTTAGATGATGCAAATTGATGTAGAGTTCTTGTACATAATACAATGGAAATTCTTATTGGGCGACATGTTAAGTTTGATGAAGGTCTCTTAGCCTACATGTATGATTCAGGATTTGTTCCATCTTTAATTTCTATATAATAAATTGGGAAGATAAGGTTAAAAGCAAGTTCCCCTCTAATGGAAATAAGTAATTTGAGGGCATAGAAGGGCTAAACGACGTAAGTTGTTCTAGTGGTGCTCTCGAGGGGCAGGGAGATTCAAAGTTTGTTGAGAGGCATTGTGTTCCTGGACTTGTACCCCATGATGGTGGAGTACAGATTACTAACTTTGCAAGCCTTTGGACATGCATCATTGCTTCTGTTGTGATGAGGACCATGGGGTCCAAATATCCCTTTTTAATCTAGGTCACCACAACCCTTTCTCAACAAAGCTTAAATATACCGACTATATCATAAACGTATTGTAAGGTTACCGTGCATATTAAATAAAAGGTTACTATCTCGGTACCACGCTTCTTCAACCTCCCCTGCTTGACCTTCTAACCCAGTTCCGACAATGCACTTCTTGGGTCGAAAAAGTGAAACTTCGTGACACTACATATTAGAACCCAATAGAGCACGATTCACATCATTGTGTTAGAGAAAAGAATAATGGAAACTCCAACGGAAAAATATCGGAAAGGAAGAATACTTCTGAAATGAATCTGTTCCCAGGCAATAACTATAAATTCTTGGTTCAAGCTATCCTTGTTCATCTTTCCCCAACCTTGTGCCTTTCAAGCCCATGGCTCGGAATTGTTTGATCGAGTAAAGGAAACTCTATAGTATGTTATGTATTTGAATAAAGAATATGGAATGCCTTATGTATCTACAACTCATATGGGAGCTATAGATACGGTCGTGTGCATCTGGTAGATAAAGAAATATCTTGATACCTTGGAGGCTCCTATTTTATCAAGCAAAAGGGTTGATTATGAATCCTATATAGATGGACAAACTCAATTCGTTTCCCAAGTTGCTTGGTTCTCAAGGTATATAAATTGCTTGACGGAAGGGAGGGAAAGGAGGGCAAAGCCGAGGGTAAGAAGAAGCAAAGGCAGGAGCAGGCTGAGGTAGAGTTTATTTGGTTGATCGAGTTTGGCCTGCAAGCCATTCATGATGCATGTGCCATCTATTACTTCTTCTAATAATTTTTCTTCTATTTTGGATCACTCTTCTTCTTCAAATAGTGAATTTGACAATATATATATATGATGACGATGATGATGATGATGATGGTTAACATCCACTTAAACCAATTTTGGTTTGTTGGAGCTTAAGAAAGAAAAGAAAGGTACTTGGTTTGCTTTAGAGTTTTATTTCTGTGCTCAAAAATCTTAGAGAGGAGTGTTCCTAAATTACTATAATTTTGATGAGATGGAAGGTTGGGTAGATTCGTACTGTAGCAAAAAAATTGAAACCGAGATCTTATGTGGGTGAACACGGGGCAATCTAAGAGGAAGTGTTTTTCATCCTCAACACTCATAGTCTCACAAAGATGACAAATCATTTTAGCCAATGGAGGTTTAGGAGAGGTCCAACACCTTGTTTCGCTATGTACCTCATGAGATTTTGTTCTTATTTTAGCTATGTGGATCTTCTTCTTTACACTAGATAAAACCATAGTAGCATAATTCGGTCGTATTGACCTTTCGTGTATGGAAAATCGGAGCAATTCAGAATTTGTCGAGTATTCGATGT
Source organism: Larix kaempferi (assembly GCA_027924585.1). Classification (NCBI taxonomy): domain Eukaryota; kingdom Viridiplantae; phylum Streptophyta; class Pinopsida; order Pinales; family Pinaceae; genus Larix; species Larix kaempferi. The sequence continues at coordinate 21,195,144 of BSBM01001005.1, read as the reverse complement.
AGCTGTATTACGAATACAGGTTCTTGCTAGTAGACAATTGAATTTTGAAGACCAATTTTTAAAAAAACAAATTTTAATTATTTAATCACTATAAAATATAAATAACATTCAATTTCTTACTTTCTTATAAAAATAATTATTAATAACTAATTGTTATCTCTCACCATGAACGTATGCAAATTCATTGAGATTTTATATTTTTGTTAATTAATAGTAATTTTGGTTGTAAATAACATGTCTAAAAATAAAGAAATGATTTTTAATGTACATTTATGCTATATTCATGTATATATTTTATTAAAAGTATTATATATAAGAAGTATATTTCTATATTTTATCTATATTGGATTTTTTCCTTACATATTTTTGTATTGAATCATATTCATATCTGTATTTGTACTTGAATTATGTTATTATGGTTAAAACAAAGAGATAATTTTGATCTTCAAGATTATGATTAATGACCTCCTTGTAATATCTTAATTTTCGTGTATCCTTTAAATTTTCATCACACCACAACTTCTCTTTGAACTCAAATGACATTTACATCAACCCCGCATCTTTAACCGAAACATACCTAACATATTTACATTAGGCATGATCCTACTTTATTATGCTTAATTACTTTTTAATAACTACAATTTACCTTATTTTAAAACATCCATGGTACATCTTTCATTGTTGTTTTATTACCCTCTTTCATTGTTGTTTTATTCCAATAGTTGTTACGGTGTTACGAGACAAACAATATGCATCTTGCACATAGTCATGAATGCTATAATGGAAAAATAATTTTTTTATAACTGAAACCATAAATCAAACAAACAACCAACTTTATAGAATTGATAATGTTTCCATATTATATTCTGTATGATTATACTTCATTATGATCATTACAATTTAACTTATTTTTAAACGGTGAGATCATTTACCGCTCAAGTCGCTCAAGAATCTCAAAAAATCTCGCAATTCTTCTTAAGACATATCTTAATATTAAGCAATTCTTTATATTAAACATCAACAATTCTTCTAAGACATATCTTAATATTAAGCAATTCTTTATATTAAACATCAACGATTCTTCTAAGACATATCTTAATATTAAACATCAATTAGATATATTATAGGATTATATATGACATTTTACTAAGAGAATGAAACTCGAAATAAGAATTGAGAGGAGGAAGTGCAGAGCTTAAGGCTCGCGCACACACAAGAATGGTATCTAACCAATTCAATTATTAATGAAGAGATGATTACATTAAATAGCTTATGCTATCTCAAACAAACCTAGATCTAGATCCTATAAACTTGGATCTTAAACAACTCATCAAATCTAGAAGATTCACAATATCTAAAATCATATTTCTACATTATTCCAACATCCTCCTTTAATGTAGAAATGGATCAAAATATGCCTGTAATTCCAGGCTTACAAACCATCAAAGCAATTTAACAATTTAATCTTCTGGGACTCCAACCTTTGAACTCTACAATCCTTCATCTTCTTCATTTTGACCTTAGTTGCTGTAAGATAATATTTGTTTATGTTTTCCCGTTTCCTGCTCTTCCAGTTTGAGAGCTTGAAGTCTTCACACATTGATGTATAATGCATTCTATTATTTGATTGGACCTATGTTGTCCTAGATCTTCCTTCAGGTTCAACAAATTCTGCAAAATTAGTAATTGACATCCAGGCTTGTCTACAATCAGCTGTATTCTGCGCAGTCGAATTCTGCAATATTGGCTCATGGGTCAGCAGTGTCAATGTGTCTATTTCAACAGCACCTGCAAACATGATAGGTTTTCTATCGAAAAAACAATCATCATTTTCACCGTCCTTTGGCTTTTCAAGCCAAGATGCAATAAACTTCAATTCTGCATCAAAATCAATTTGATTTGCTTCAGCTGCTGCAACTCCAGCTAAGAAATTGTTTATCAACATCACTTCCAGCTTAATTAAAATTTTGTCTTCATCAGAAATACATTCCTCATCATATAGAGGCTCAGAATCCATGTTCATATTTTCTTCAACAGCGTTTTCTTTTTACTCAGGCAGCTGGCAAGCCAGCAGCCACACCAGTCAGCTCTTCTCTGATCGCAAAAATTACACAGGCAGCTCTTTGCTCTCTGTAGATCAGCACTCTTCACCTTCTCCTGAACGACGCTAGGCATTAATTCTCCTTTTTACATGGTTTGACAAATTCTCCAAGGAGATAGCACTCTGTGAAGGGGAGAAGGAACAATGATTTACTCTATCGACGGCTCAATGAGAAAACATGCCCACGTCATCAAACATCACACAGAAAATGGGTGGCTCCTTCAATGCCTAATGGCTGGCTTACTACAAGCAAACAAGATCCTTCACATTCGATTGGTTGCTTTTATTCCACACTAGTCTCGCCAATCTAGTGGTAACACTTCTCTTTCTGAATTCAAGCGCACCTTCACCTTCACACAATCTTCAATGCAGAAATACGTCCTCCTCTACACAGTCGCTTATCTTTCACAGGTTTGATAGTTTTCCTTTCACAGCGATCAATGCCAGCTATGATTTCTCCTTTAGCAAGCTCCAACAAAACTGCTCGTCCTCCTCTTGGCGGCTTCATGGATCACACAAGGTCTTCTTGCAGTCGGTCCACAATTCAATTCTGTCAGCGATTTCCTTCGACAATGGTCTGGCAGCGATCCAATGGTGACAACAACGATCTCCGGCAATTTAGAGACAGGGAGCGAGTCACTCAGTTGTCTGGGCAGCAATTTCCACAGTGAGGGCAGCAATCTTCAAACATGCAGCTGCAGCAGCAGTTTCTTCACACAACACCCTGAAATGTGTTCACAGGCAGCGATTTCTTCTCTTCACATGGGCAGCGATCTTTCCTCTTAAATATGGGCAGCGATTTCACCCCAGTAGCAGGAAGCACAGGTTCCTCTTCACACAGGCAGCTGGTCAAGCCAGCAGCCACTCCAATGGCTCCTTCACACGCTGCAAACAGAGATCAATGCCCAGCACTTCTCCAGTGGTCACACGCTTGCATTAGCCTCCTTCACGTGGTTGATTGGGCAGCGTTCTCCTTTTCACGCAGTCCTCACGGCTTTCACAGCAATCGGCCACGAAGGGCACTTCTTAACAACAATAGGCCAATCAGGCACTCACACAGCCTCAATGGGATTTCAAAGCAGCAGGCCACGAAGGGCACTTCTCACAGCCAAACACGGCTCAGCAGGCCACCAACAGGGCTCTCACAACATGCCACAATGGGCTCCCACAACAGGCCACTTTGGGCTCCTTCACACCAACAGGCCACTATGGGCTCTGATACCAAAATAAGAATTGAGAGGAGGAAGTGTTGAGCCAAAGGCTCGCACACACACAGGAATGGTATCCAACCAATTCAATTATTAATGAAGAGATGATTACATTAAATAGCTTATGCTATCTCAAACAAACCTAGATCTAGATCCTATAAACTTGGATCTTAAACAACTCATCAAATCTAGAAGATTCACAATATCTAAAATCATATTTCTACATTATTCCAACAACTCGAACTTAGAGTCATTGAGCCTAGTAAGTACGAAGCTCGGGGACGGACTTCCTCATTGCACTCCCGAGGATTACAATTGAGGGGAACACTCGTAGTGTTCTATGTTCTTTATAATGGGAGCTTAGGAGACTCAAATTATTTATTCTCAAGTCAGGTTTTATAGATACATGTGTATTGAGCACGAGAGACTCTTAAGACTCTAGACTCACTCACCAGCTTTCTTCTTAATACATGATCCAAATGAGAATTCAAGCCTTTTTATAGATATGAGGAGAGGTTCCCGGTCACACATAATTGGTGAATGTTGATTGCAAGAATTTTCTTAGTCGAAGACAGAGAATCTAGTAACTAGTAAAAGGTAGTGAGTGGGGATAGTCACTCGTTATCTTGTCTCTGGGAGGATTTTCAGCATGAGGAACCCCAATCAATATTGATAGAATCAACATTGGCCTACAAATATAGTAGCATAATTCGAGCACGAATATGGATACAAATACGATTTGATATGGAAAAAATACGTAATAAAAAAATCTAGTACGAATAAAATATGAAAGTAGACTACTTATATATAATACTTTTAATCAAATATACCATAAATGTACATAGACATTTATATAATAAAATCAAACATATATCAAAAACCAAAATATAAAATATGCCGCAACTAGTTATTAGTAATTATTTTAATAAAAAAGAATGAAATTGAATAGTATTTTGGTCTTTTTAAATTGGTTTTCAAAATTTATTTGTCCATTCGTAATAATCCTTACTAAATCTATATATGTATTACACCTACACTATTCGATGAATTTGAATTTGTTCCCAATTTCGGTACAGGAAATACCAATATGACCGAATTATACTACTATGCCTACCAACAATTTATAACTTATAAAGTGGAGCTATTTAGGTTACCCACTATGCACTAGCTAAGGTTATATTACAAAGTGGAGCATGTGTATCCCACGACACATTATTTTATTATGAAATGGGATAGGCCCACTTCTCTTTCATACAAGAATATTTTACAAAATACTTACATGTTTGCAACATTTGATATGTAACCCACACACATGTTGAAATACCAACCTCAATCAAAGTCAAGGGGGTCTAGTGAATCTTTTTTGGTATCTAATATGGTGCCATATAAGGAGGCATGGATGCAAAACATCTACGTAAAGGAGAATCGATCATGCTTGGCAGAACCTCATGTTCTTGCACTATCGATCAACCAAAAAAAGGACAATATGGCTTGTCAATTCTTTTCTTTAGTATCTTTATCTTGTCAATGATTTTATTTAGTATCTTCATATAGAAATTTTAGTGTATGTCCTCTAAAGTGGACATCAAACACAACCCAAATATTGGAGTATTTAGTGTGTGTCCTCTAAAGTGGACATTAAACACAACCCAAATGTTGGAGTATTATCTTGCAAGCATGTCGCAGTGAATATGAGCTATAAAGTGGAACCGTCTGGTTGAAAGAGAGTTGTCTCTTGTACATACCATTTCTATAAACACTAGTAGCCACAACGACCAATTGTATGTGACCTTGGTGATCCATATAGATATTCTATAATTGATAAGTTTTAGGACCTGTACATACATACTCTTGAAAATTCCACATTGGCTCGAAGCAACACAAATAACTCTAACCATTTTTAAGTCCTTGTTCAATGATGATATCTACAAGGAACTTATTTATGTTCGTAATATAAATTATCTACATAATTTCATATATTTAACAATTTTTCCATAAGGGTTATTTTTTACTCTATTAACTAAACAAACAAAACAAAAATGTATTTAACAATTTTCACAAACATGTTCATATCTCGTTCTTTTTGGCAAGCTAAGCATTTTATTTTCGAATAAATAGATAAATGTTATCTAGCTTGATGGCTTCTCTCTAAGTACTGATATTTGCTAGACAATTTTCCTTGCTCGGCTTGCGCTCAATGTCAAAATCAAATCCATCTACCTAAAGAATTTATCTAAGATACTATGTTTCCTTTTTCTAGCAACCTTTTATTTTGAAGCATGCTCTTCGTGTATTTCAATTCAATACTAACCATAAAATGGATTAGCTTCCAGAAGATCCTAATATATTTATATCCATATTGACTGCAAGTATTTCCTAATAGTAAGATGGATACTTTAATTCATCTTATTTGAATGTTATTGAGGTGTACATGCATACTTCTTCTCTCGTGGTATGTCTTTGTAATAATACATTTAGCCAATGTTGTAAATTTCACCAAAATCACACTTCAATGCAATTCAAAAATTTCACCTTATTTCTAGAAGGATCCTTGAATCTTAACTCCAAATTTCTCACCCTAGAATCATTGTAAATTAAAGTACAAAAGAGCAGTGAAAGAAGTACAACAAACCTAAACTTCTCGCAACAATTCAATTTGAAACAAACATAAACTTCTCACAAGTTTCTACCCTAGGATTGTTGTAAATTAAAATATAAAATAGCAGTGAAAGAAGTACAATAATTCACTTTAAACAAACCTAAACTTCTCACGGTAAAATCAACCCTTTTATCTTCTTCTTTAGATGTCAAATCACTTAACAATTTTCCATTTTACTTATATCCAATCAATAAGGTCATAAATAGATGTAAATAGAAAAATATGAAGAACATGTGTAGCTGAAAATCAAGTTTGGAATTGACACCAGATATGTATAGTTGGAAACTTCATATATAAGCTTAATGATGAAGTACATGCCATAGCTTCCTCTCAAGGATACAAAATCCAACTGTGCAAACTGCCCTAGCTAGGGTAAATCATCAAACCCTAGCTCCACGAAGAAGAACAAGTGCAAAAATCCCGCCAACATTATCTACAAGGAAAGATGTCCTCATCTTCTCTTCTTCTTCACGAATCCGCCCTACGGTTTCTCCCAAAACCCTAGTCTCAAATATCTAAGGGTAAAAACTTAACCCTAGAAATCCAATATGTTCCAAGGAAATCCAAAGAGACCAAGAAATACTAACACCCAAGATAGAGAGAAAAAAAAGTACAAGTGAATACCTAGAGAGAGAGAGAGAACAAAATTGTTAATTTTATAGGTCACATATCTACACAAGGGTGAGAAAGAATGAACACAGAGGTCGTGTTAATGAAATACTCTCTCCTTCCTCTATTTATATGAGATTAAGGGAAGCCTTGATAATATTATGTGGGCACAATCCCTTACATGAAACCCACATGAGCCTTTATAGGCCATACAAGTTAAACATCCAATCTAAAGTACAAGTGTCATGCTCAGATGATGATGTGTTGCAAAATTAGGACTCCAAAATGATGTATCTCCACAAATCAAGTCCACATCACTCCATCCCAAACCTCCATGGACTCCATCTATCCTCCAAATCAAAGTACTCCAATGAGGCAACTTCCCCCTACAAGAACATTACCAAAACCCCAGGTATCCCTAAGCAACCTTAGATCCTCCCAATAGGAACACAAGATACCATCTTCCATCTAGGGCTTGAAGCCCTCCTCCATGATGCACAATACTCCACATCCCCTATATGGCATTCTCCTACCAATTGAATCATCCATGTGGTCATCATGAAGTGTGTCCACCATCCAGGCAAGAGATATACAATGCCCAAGGGAAGAACACTAATCCAATGATCAACTGAGGTCAAGCATCCACTCAACAATCTATATCAAGCGTTCATATATATCATGGACCATCTCTCATGTTAAAATCCATATTTTACCATCCATGGGTTGAACATACACCATGTACCCCAAATCTCATGAAGCACCCCTAAACATGGTGTAAATTCTCTTTTAGTGACCCCAAAATATAAGACTCCCACTTTACAAGGAAGTGTTTACGCCAACCCCTGTCGACTCCCTATGTAACTCCATCAAATCTATTATCTGCAAATCATCACTAGTTGTGGTCCCAAAATAAACCATTATCATCTATAACAGAATATCAACCATGTTATCACAACATCTAAATCCTCCAATGAACAATGAGCAAATGTGAATATATAGGAATATCTCCCTGGAGAAATAGCCAGTTTCCAACCTCCATCATCCTCAAAATCATGAGTCACCATCAAAGACCACATCATGAACTCTCCAAGATATCCTACAAAGACAATCACATATCCATAAAATATTACTTGTTGATCCTAGGAGGTAAAGTTCATGGTACTATAGTTATTGAACTATGCAAATCATCATCAACATGTTATCATGAGAATCCCTCTCATGCACCTCAAATCCTCTAGTAGATAAAATACCTTGACTAGGCCGACTCCATTAAAAATCTGTCTATTTGAGAGAATCCATAATCCCTAGCTCTGTACTCTATAATACTCCCATCAATTGCAACTCTGGAATCAATCTCAATAACTTCCTCTATCAAGGCATCACACATCTCTACTGAATAACTTAAAGACTCAAGGATGAAGTTAATCTCATCATCACACCTCTCCTCCTCTATACAACTAGAAGTCACAAGGATAGAAGAAAACAATGCTACATGACTAGCACAACTTGCTTCTACATGCTTCTGATCCACTAGATGAGCAATCTCCACATTCCCCCTAATCATGGAAGGTGAACCTTGCACACTAAAAAATATCACAATTAGATTGCAAGTATCCAAACCTGGCTTGGCATGTGCCTCTTGAGAAATAGAAGGTCCTACCAAGATCTTGTTGGGATGTGTGAGTGCCCCTGGATCAATAAGTAACCTAAAAAGGCCACACTCTCTCACTCCTCTACCCAAAGTCCTTGGACTTTCTAGACTAAAATCACAAATTTTGCTTTATTGTCCCTCAAAGGCGACTCTCTGATGTACATTTGTCATACAAGAAACTGAAAGGAGGTGTTTCCTCAAACCCAAAACAAATAAAATATCCCTCAACTCATGAACATCACCCAAAGGCATTTGGAATGAAATGGAGCCAACTCCTCTCATAGGGTGCGCCTCATCATCACTAAGTTCCATAAACATGCCTTCCTTTTTGTTGGAAATCTAATCCTCCGAGATTATGATTTCAACCATATTCTAAATATTGTAAATATTTAGTCAATTAAAATAAATGAAAGATGAGGAGTCATAGAGATTCCAACTGATCTCTTGGAATCTGAAGCCCAAGAGACACTTGGCCATTGTATAAATAAAGAGCTTGATTAATGAAATTGATCAATCCATAACTCCCGCCTACACAGTTGGTTTTCCTAATCAGCCATATCCGTTGCCAGTTAAATTATTTTCTGCCTTCAACAGATCTGCCAAAATTCCCTGCGTCTAGAAGACTGCCATCTCTGTGCAAAAACCCTAATCGCTGGCAATATTCCCTCACCTGCTTTTCATTGTTTTGTGGTTGCACATCACTGCAAAACCCTATTTGGTCCTCGCAGACAAAAACTTGACTGTGTATCCCTCTAACTACAGGAACCCAAATCTAGTTGTTGCGTTGGAGCTGTCGTGAGTGTGTATTGTTGAGGTGTTGCGATTAACACGTATCAACTGGTGCGTTGGGTTATTACTATGGAGAGAGACCGGTACAAATATGGGTATTGGTGTGTGTTATTTACCTCTCTACCGAGTGTGTGATTCGAACTGCATTGGAGCCATATCAGAGGCGTATTGATGGTGGTTAATATCATGAAGATTGGTACTGCATATCACTGGTTTAAATACTGTTGCTATGTATTCTACTGAGCTCCTTGGAGACTGATTGAGAGCTGCAACCTGTCAGCCTTGACCGATACTGCAGCATTGTATGAACTATGACCTCCTTCATTGTGGACTGAGACCTCGAGCTGAGTAGCGTGCTGCAAATTGTCTTTGCGTAAGTTGCATTTTTTTTATATATGTCCGTTGAACCCTAATTTTATGCTCGGAGGTGCATTGTGGTTGATTAACTCTGACCTGGAGATGCCATGCGTGGAACATTCTTGTTTTGAATCCTTCTACATTGTGAAGTGGCAGTTTATTTGAATGCTAGTGCCCCACGTTGGAGTCTCGTTGACGAAGAACTGCGTTGAAGCTTGAACATTGGTATTGCAGACAAGATACGTTGTCGACCTGCCTGGATATCGCAACGAGCTTTAGAACTGATATTTCGTAGAGACCACGCCTTTGCATCACTGGAGACTGAGGCGTTGTAACTAGTTTTAGAACTGATATCTCTACTCTTTGGGATTGATCTCTGCACTGAAGCTCTCTGAATATATTGATTGTTGTGACTATTGAAGTGTGAAGACCATCTTGAGAGCTGCACAAAGGATCAGCTTGAAAATTTGGTTAGGTAAAGCTTGGTTTAATAAGTAAATTTCATTTGCTTGAAGACTGCATATCACATTTTTAGGAGTCTCAATGACTGGAACACTTGCTGAGCTGGTGCATTTATTGAGTTTTCTTTGAGGAGCTGGTTGTGTTGAACAACATAGTATTGAACTGCATTGCTATACTTTGTATAAGCATTATGATGTTAGGAGCTGTCACAGTTTCGTTCTTGTCATAAGAAAAATTTATTGTACAAAGAATACTTTACATAAATTGTAAGAGGTAGCAAAGACCTAGACCTCCACCTATTTCTGGTTTGCCTCCACAAACTTCACTGCAGCCTATTGCAACGCATAATTCTCAGCATTTTTTATTGTACTATCATATTGTAAGAAAGGTAGCAGAAAATTAGACCTGCATCTTTCATTTTCTTCCCAAACACACATATTATTTGCAGGTGATAGAGGTAACAAGTTGTAGAAGATGCACTTACTAGCATCAATAGTTAGTGATGTCCTTACTCGCAAGGAAACTTATCCAGAATAGTCAACAAAGATTAAAGCTACGTCCATCTACAATGATATGTGGGACAGAATTTGTGAAGGAAAAACCATTCACACTGATGAAGCCACAATCATAAGTTCTGATCCAAAACATCCAATGTCAAGAAAGAACTTGCTATGTGGCAGACCAGAGACAGTAAATATTTAGCTATTATCTATGCTACTGTTAGTGAAGAGTTGAGCCAACATATACTACCTGCAAAATCTTGTTTTGAAGCTTAAAAAACATTAAAAGACTTCTATGACTCACATTCTGAAATGGAGGTGATTTAGCTAATGTTAAAGCTATTCAATTTGGATGTAAAGGATAATGATCCTATGTTGGTTGCATGTGAGATCAGAGCTATCATTCACAAGATTCAAGCATCTAGTATGAAACCATACCTTCCACTTGCAACATTTGTAAAATCCATCTATCCCACTCACTCCAACTATCTTGAGTCTCTGCAAGCAAACGACAAGTTCAAAGACCTCATCTTTGACACCCTGGTGGAGAAGATTGCAGATAGAGAGAAAGCATTTGGAAATAAGACAAATGAGCATCCTAGAGAATATCTTTGCTTTGCTCAGAAAGCAAAGAACAAGCCCAAAGACAATTCCAAGAGAGAAAGCAGCAAAAGAGGAAGAGGAAGAAGAAATTTCAGAGGCAGAGGTGGCAAAAACAACTCAAGCAAAAGATTAGATCTAAAGTGCAAGCGTTGTGGGAAGACTGGACATGAAGCAAATTAGTGTTGGGATTTTTGGGACTCCATCAAAGGAAGATATAACTAGAATAAAGAAGATATAAATAAGAGCCAAGAGGCTCGTAAAACCCCTGACTCTGCTCATTGTATTGTTGCACATTGTATTCTTGGAATTAATGAAATAACTTCTCTTTCATCCTACAAATATTGTTGGATGCTTGATACTGGTGCAACATATTATATGACTTTTAGGAAAGATTGTTTTGAAGAATTGAATGATATTGTAGATAGCATAGTGTACTTTGTAGAAAAATCTAGCCTCAAACCACATGGAATTGTCTCAATCGGGATCAGGTTGCCTAGATTCCCTGATTTTTTGTTAATGAATGTTCTCTATCTTCCAGATTTGCAAAGAAGCTTGCTATCCTTAGTGGATATTTGATAGATTCCACAGTAAGGCCACTCCATTTACGTGTTTGATGGAATTGTAGAAATAAGGAATTCCTCTGACAACAAGGTCATCATGACCAGTTTTGAAGATGGAAAGTTGTTAAAGTTGAGGGGCGCTTCTCCAATAATTCAAAACTTTACCTATCTCTCTTAGCATGAAGAAGGTAATATATCATCCAGTTTGTTATGGCATGCTAGATTTGGCCATATGAATTATAATAGTCTTCATTTTTTAAGAAAGAATGGTGTATTTGGTTTGGTTTTCCCACCATTCCTAAGCAAAAGAACAAATGTGATGCATGCATACTAACCAAACATAGTAAGCAGCCATTTCAAGAATCTAAATTTAGAACATGTAGAAAGTTAGAGTTGGTTCACTCTGACTTATGTGGCACCATGCCAATTCCTTTTGCAAATGGTAATAAGTATCTCATGACCTTTGTTGATTACTATAGTAGAATGTGTTGGGTATACTTGTTGAAGACAAAGTATGAAGCATTTCAAACATTCAATCATTTTCATGTATGGATAGAAAATCAAGCACAAGCTCATATTGGTAGATTTCGTTCTGATAATGGTAAAGAATACACCTCTAATGATTTTGAAGACTATCTCTGTAAACATGGGATTGCACATCAAACTTCAGTTCCCTACAATCATCAACAAAACAGTGTGGCAGAAAAGATGAATAGAACCTTAATGAATATGGCATGCTCAATGATGTTTTTAATGAATAGAACCTTAATGAATATGGCATGCTCAATGATGTTTTTAAAGAATGTAAAACTGATGTTTTGGGGTGATGTAGTACTATGTGCAACATATATGAGAAATAGAAGTCCATCCCATGCTCTTGAAGACAAGACTCCACAAGAAATGTGGTTTGGCCACCTTCCTTTGGTTAGGCATCTCAAGGTTTTTGGTTCTACCCGCTATGCCTTGATACCAAAGGAGCAAAGAAACAAGCTTGGTGCTAGAAGTCAAAGATGCATTTTTCTGGGGTACTCAGAAACCTCCAAGGCATATTTTCTTTATGATGAGGTAAATAAGAAGTTTTTTATTTTCAGAGATGTCATTTTTCTTAAAACTAATACAAATGACCAATCTATTGAAAGACAACTTGATCATCTAGAGAGATTTCTCATCTAAATACATATTATGAATTTGATAATGAAATTCCACATCTTGAAGGGGGTATCCCTATCTTGGTTCAATCTATGGAATTTACTTTTTAAGCACCAACACCCCCTCATGAAGAAGAATTTCATGCCACTTCACCTGAATAGGAGACTCAACTGGATGATATGATTGAGAGGATTGGAAGATTGAATCCTGTAGAGAATGAAGCACCACTGGCTGATCAACTTGGGCCATCAAGGAAGATTTTGAAATGGACCACAAAGCCACTTGAAACTGTCCATCCAGATGAAGTTGGAAAGACAGGAACGAGAAGCTCAACCAGACAAGAAGATGGAGGAGATGCAGATAACTTAGGTGATCACATGGATGTCTCATTTGATTGTGAATTGAATTGATCTGCTAACTTTGAACCAACTTCTTTAGAAGAGGTTGTCACTCGTGATGAGTGGAAAGAAGCCATGCATAATGAGTATGATGCGCTCATGAAGAATGGAACCTGGAATCTGGTTGACCCTCCAATCAGAACCAAACCAATTGGAAGCAAGTGCGTATACAAGAACAAATACAAATCAAATGGATCACTTGACAAGCACAAAGAAGGCTCGTGGTGAAAGGCTATGCACAGAAAGAAGGAATTGACTATCAAGAAACGTTCTCTGCCACAACAAAATGGGATACCATCCACACTATACTCTCCTTGGATGCACAAAATGGATGGAAATTTTATCAAATGGATGTAAACACAACATTTTTGAATGGAGACTTGAAAGAAAATGTCTTCATGTCTCAACTAGAAGGTTTTTTTGTGAAGGGACAAAAACACAAGGTATGCAAACTTGCCAAGTCCTTGAATTGGACTGAAATAAGTACCTCGAGCATGGTATGAAAAGCTAACTGAGCATCTTCTAAAGTTGAATTTCAAACATTATAATCTTGATGACACAACATTGTTTGTAAAGAAAGTTGGAATATCTGTTGTGTTTCTTGTAGTGTATGTAGATGATCTTTTGAAGAAAGGATTTGAAATGATGTGTCTGGGACATTTTCACTACTTAGGAATTGAAGTGACTCAACATCCTAAGTACTTATTCATCTCTCAGAAGAAGTATATTGGAGAAATGTTGAACAGATTTGGCATGACAAAATGCAACACGCTCTCAACTCCAATGGAACAAAATCTTAAGCTCACATCAAGTAAAGGAAAAGAATTTGAGGATGCGACCAAGTACCGACAACTTGTAGGAATCCTTATATACTTTACCACCACCAAACTAGATATTTCTTATGTTGTTGGCATTCTTTCACGGTTCATGCACAAACCTTGCGAAGGACACTAGTCTTCTGCAAAAAGAGTTCTAAGATACTTGAAAGGGACTCAAGACTTTGGGCTCAAGTAATATATGGTGGAAGACTTCAAACTCATTGGATACTTTGATTCAGACTTCAATGGCGACAAAGAAATAGGAGTGTCCACTTATGGATACACGATGAGTCTTGGATCAGTCGTTGTCTCTTAGAGATCACACAAGTAGTCAATTTTAGCATAGTCAACAACAGACGTAGCATATGTTGCTACTGTAAAAGCAACGAATGAGATTGTGTGGCACAGGAAGATACTTGAATATTTGTATGAGAAACAAGAAAACTCCACTCCACTTTTGATTGACAACACTTATGCAATCAAGTTGGCCAAGCACCCCAGATTCCATGATCGAACCAAGCACATCAAAACAAAGTATCATTTGATTCAACATCATGTAGAGGCCAAGACAGTTCATTTATGTCATTGTTCCATGAATGAGCAAATTGCAAACATCTTCACCAAAGCACTTGGATGAGAAAAGTTTGAAAAAATTGGAACCATGCTTGGACTTACAAACACCCCTTCGGAACAAGGGGGGGGGGATGTTGGAAATCTAATCCTTTGGGATTATGATTTCAAACATATTATATTGTAAATATTTAGTCAGTTAAAAAAAATGGAAGATGAGGATTCATAGAGACTCCAATGGATCTCTTGGAATCCGAAGCCCAAGAGACACTTGGCCATTGTATAAATAAAGAGCTTGGTTAATGAAATTGATCAATTCGGGAGTTATACCTGTCACTTTTGCTCTTAAATCACGTTGAATAGTTCTCTAACATAATTCATGTGTCTCAAAGCTCCATTTTCCATAGAGAATCCAACACTAGACACAATATTAGTAGATAGACGGGAAGTCATGGAGAATGTAGTCTTAAACTGAGAGGTCAACTCCTCTACTCCTATTATAATCCCATATCACAACCTACTTTTCACTCTTTCCCTTCTTCAATGGACAAGTCCTGCATAATGTCACATCTCATGACATTCAAAGCACATGACCATACTCAAGTCCTTGTTCCTTGTATATATCCCATCCTTATTCTTGAATATTTTCTTTCCACCCTTCTTCCTCTTCCTGAAAATATCAATACCATCTACTTCTTCTTGTTTCTCCAGACATGATTTCAATTTGATTTCCCCCTGCAAAACATTTACCCAAAACTTTGGTAAATCTAATATATTTTCTCAAGCATAAATGCCTTGAACAAAAGTCATCAGAGAAGGAACAATCCCTTTAACGGTGATAGACACTGACTCTTGATCCTCCACCTGATTTTCAATGATAGCCAATTGATCCTTCAATTCACTAATCCTAGTCAAGTAGCTCACCACGGTATATGTATTGCTCATGTGTATGGTTGAAAGCTAATTTCTTAATAGCATCTATCAAGAAGCATAATAATTCTAAAATAGCTTAACCAAAGCATCAAACATCTTCTTACCAAACTTGTTATCAGCAATGTGTGAGATGATGACATTTTTACATAATCAACAATGATTCTCTTCACTTTGGCTTCCCTCTTCCAATGAGTGGCAAATCGTGTTGGATTGGTGGGTTTTTTAATCTCTTTCAATACATGTTCCCAAATATATACTTCCTCCATAAGTATCTAAAGCTTGAAGTTCCATGGAACAAAATTGTGAGCCCCTCCCAACCTATCACTCTCTAAAACCGAGAGTCACCTTACACATCCTATACAAATCTCAAGTGCACAAAATCAATAGTAAATGAAGTGGAAAAAACCCTTCCTAGGGTATAAATTATTCTTTCGAGAAATCTTGGGTTTTACACCCAACGATCTCAAATAGGTCAAGTACGTATCGTAGGTAATCAGTAGATGAAATATAACTTCATCTTGCTCAAGAGTGATCTGAACTACAACCTCTTTGAAACCATGTTGGAAATTTCATTGGAATGACACTTCAATGCAATTTAGAAATTTCATCTTCTTTCCAAAATGTTCCTTAGATCTTAACCCTATAATTGTATGCCCTATGAATATTGTAGATTAAATTAGAAAACAACAACGGAAGAAGTACAATAATTCACTCTAACAACCCTAAACTTCTTGGAAATTAAGGATAAAAGACACCAACCAATTATATAAGATTTCATCCCTTCTAGATCAACTCATCAATCGATATTCAAATATGAAAATTTACTTTACATTAGAAATAACAACAATATTACAACAGTAAAATGTAGAATGGGAAGAAAATGCCTCGGAGTCCTTAATCCTGAAGGCTTGGGGCATATCTGGTCCAATGCAGTTTTTTGGTAGACCAGGAAGGACGTCCATGGAGAGATCTAGCCCAGAATTCTGGTCTCCTCCCCCATTTGGTTTCTTCAAACTCAACTTCAATGGAGCCTTGGAGGGAAATCCGGGCCCAGCAGGGTTCGTATGTGTTATCAAAAACCACCTAGGAGAATTGCAAGGTTTCATAACCGACTTCATTAGCACAGAATCCAACAATGCAGCAGAAGTGGAGGGTTTACTTCATAGAATATAGATGGCGGATTTACATAACTGGACCCCGCTAATTGTTGAAGGAGACTCTTAGATAGTCTTACACATGGAAACTGAGATCCAACGTGGAAAGCTAAGCTCCAAAGTTGCATCATCCTAGCAGTTAGAAGGGAGGATGGAAAAGTTGGCAGTGATCATGCATCCCAGGATGGCACTTACTTTCAACCACATCAAAAGGAATGACAACAAACTGGCAAACCTGCTGGAAAACCTCAGGACTGAGAACCATAATTCTATCAATGCTAACACTTGGGAAGATCTAAACGATGAGACTACCCAGGACAGATGCAGCGAAATTATGCTTCAGGACATGACATGGTATCATGAAGTGGAGCAGTCAGGACAACATGCGAGCCCTCACCTATCCATGTGATGGTTTGCTCCACACGCCAAATAGATGAAGGTTTAATTAGGAGGCAAAAGGGCCTTAACCATAATTTATTTCGACTTATTTTTGGTCTTTTCAAAGCTTGAGGTTGTGGTTGTAGTTATGAGCGAGGGAAGTGGAGGATCCAACCATTAGCTTGGGATATCTCCAAAGGACTACAGAGCACGAGCATATTTTAATGGTAGGTACGAAGTTAATTATTGCTCGAAATGGAAATTTCCCTTATAAGGAATGGAAAGGTGGTGGATTCGGATGTGCCCGCAAGGTTCTTTTATGCATGAACTGTGCCATTTCCGCTATGTTAACAGGGAGAGGATAAGTCTAGGGGATCAGTAAAATGGAGGGCCATCGTCAGGAGGAAGGCGAGAATATCACATATGAGCGACGTTTGAGTCGGAAGAGGGATGAGGCTCCTTTGGAAGAGGGCCGCAAGGTCAACCGGGCGCAAAAGAAATCTAGGTGGGAGGCTCAGATGTTTGAATTGGGTTTACCATCGGTGGTTCAACATGAAATACAAGGGGTGGAACAACAGCTATAGAAATATCTTGACAAGGACACCTTGCATGAGGAATGTCGAAAAGTGGAAGACTGTGTTATTGACCTTGGAAACAACGATGATCACCTCGGCCTTTACAAGCTGACAGTTGCTCTCTACTTTGTGATGAAGAATTTGATGGGGCATGTGATCTAGGAGTGGCTGGAGAAGACTGGGGGAGAGGAGCCAATGGAACTGTGGAATAACATGCTTCAAGCATAAACAAAAGAAATGCACCGGAATATGGACTTCACGCTGCAATCAATGGGAATCCACTATCCTACTGCTCAGACATCTTCTGTTGGCAATAATCATCAAGGGCGATTTCTGGACCTGCCTTACATTCTGCTTTAAAGGTTCTTTGGGATCGGGGTCTATTTTTCTTTGGATAGGTTTTAGTTTTCTAGTATCTATTACTGCGGTCTGTTCATTGTTTTATGCACGGAAGCATCAAATATCTTTGTAACAGACTTCTTATCAACAATGTATGAGATGAAATGATCCTTTACATGACCAACAATTATTCTCTTCACATTGGCTTCCTTCTGTTAGGAACCTATGTAAACCCTTCTCTTTACTATTTTAGTATATTGTTATTGGACACATATGCTTTGTAAGTCATCCCGTAGTTTTTGTTGATCCGTAGTTTATATTAGCCCATAGTATTGGACGCATATGCTTTGTAAGTCGTCCCGTAGGATTATATGTCCCATGGTTTTGATTCATGGTATTGGGCATAGACTTAGTATATAAGTGTGTGTTGAGGTCATTGAAGGCACCGTGAAGTTAATTGTATTGAGCTTGCTCAAAGGAGGTTGCCCCCTCGAAGTGGCCCGTGATCAATAAAAAAGTGATTCTGTTCTATTATTTCTTCTATTTAGCATATTCTTAGTAATTAATTGTTGCAGGTGCATCTCATCTGGTATCAGAGCACTTTCCTTGGCACAAGTGGGAAATTTTTTTTCTTTTTTTGGGCGGCAACTTTCAGATCAATTTCTGAAAATTTTTGCACAAAATCAGAAGAAACTGATTGCATATCTGAATTCCTCTTTCAAAAATACACAGTTCAAAAAAAAAAAATCATCTCATTTGGAGTTCTAAAAGTGGAGATATCGCGGATTTAAAATCAGCAATTTTTCAGAATTTCGGTGACGGCCACGGAAATTGCGGCGAGAAAATATTTTGACTAAGTGCCCAGATTTCTATTCCGATTTCAAGGGTAGAAGCAGAGTGGTTGTTCCAGTTCCGGAAACATGCTATAATAGCGATTCTGAGCAATATAAATCCGGTTTTTGAACATTGGGTGGAATTTCTGCCCAAATTTTTTCTGTTGCAGGTTCGAATTTGGGAATCATCCCTATCCGCTTAACTGTGGGAAGTACTTGGGCATAATCCCTAAAACTCATTGTGAGGAGTACCACAGGAACCCCGAAGTAGCTGGCCCATTGAGAGGACCTACCAGCGAAAAGGGCAACGACCCCTACCTGATTGACTAGTTCCCACCCGTGAGGTAAACCAAGAGCTGTCGTTTGTGGCAAAGTGGTTATCGGTTTTACCTGAGCCATGGAGTGAGGGGTGCTGCCCCAATACGCAAGCCGTCAGACAGCATTGGTGGCCGAGTGAAACCCCTGAACTGTTAGGAAGCCGCACATACCTGGGGTCCATATCTACTTTCAGCTGAACTATTGTTGATCACTGCTACGTCGTTTCAGATCCATTTGCAAGCCGTTCCAGATTCAGCCGTTTTTAATCCATTCGGCGTTGTTCCAGATCCCTTTCGAGCCATAGCCGCTCCAGTCTGGAAAAAAAAAAAAAAAAAAACTGGTTATGGTTGTCACCCGTGCAGGAGCAAACACCAAAAAAAAAAAAACCTGGTTATGGTTGTCACCCGTGCAGGAGCAAACACCAAAAAAAAAACCTGGTTATGGTTGTCACCCGTGCAGGAGCAAACACCATGGAGGAAGCACTTGCAGCCATCCAAACCAAACTCCAAGATCTGCATGAAAAATTTCTCAGCCTCCATCTTCAGCATTCAGCCATGAACAATAACCGACAACCAGAATCTTTTGCAGCCACCGGATTCTCTTCTTCCAACAATTTTCGTGGGCTGAAGCTTGATTTTCCTCGCTTCAATGGTACTGATCCGACTGGATGGATATACCGAGCAGAACAATATTTCAGTCTGCATAATACTTTTGATGTCCAGAAAGTTCCACTTGCATCCTTTCATTTGGAATAGGAAGCCCTTCAATGGTACCATTGGTACATCAAAGCTCATCCCGAGCCAAACTGGACAGATTTTTGCCACGATTTGGCCCTAGTGCTTTTGATGATTTCACAGGAGCACTCACTAAACTTCACCAAATTGGCACAGTGAGAGAATATCAGACAAAATTTGAGAAATTGGCCAATCACACAGAAGGATTGTCTGATGAATTCTACAGGAGTTGTTTTATAAGTGGTCTCAAGGATGAAATTCGCTCAGAGGTCAAAATGTTTTGTCCCAACACAATGATGGAAGTCCTAGGGTTGGCTAAGTTGGTTGAGGACAAGATTGCAGCTCAACAACGCTCCAAACCCACCCTTGTTCCCTTCAGAAATATGGGTTCCCAACGACCTCCCATCACGCCTTGTCCTCAACCAACTCCTATCAAGCATTTGTCTGAAATAGAAATGCAGGCACGCCGAGAAAAAGGGCTTTGCTATAATTGTGATGAGAAATTCACTCGGGGACATAGATGTGTTCAACAAAAGCTCTATCTCTTGGATGTGGATTCTATGCCTGCCTTAGAACTTGGTGAAGCAGCTACAGATACAGTGGATGATCAGATCGACATTCAACACCCGTCTGTTGACACCCCATTTCAGGACGACCCACCTGAGATCTCTCTCCATGCTGTAATCGGCGTCACCACCCCACAAACAATGCGGGTCAGGGGATACTTCAAGAAGCTCCCTCTTACCATACTCATTGATTCTGGTAGCACTCATAACTTCATTGACCCTCGGATTGTCAAACAGGCTGATTGTTTTGTCCATCCTTGCTCCAGCTTTGAAGTCATGGTTGCCAATGGGGGCACCTTACCTTGCAAGGGGAAGTGTCACAATGTGCGTATCTCTATGGAATATTATAACCTACGCTCTGACATGTTTGCCTTGCCCTTAGGCGGATGTGATGTGGTTTTGGGCGTTCAATGGTTACGCACACTTGGCCCCATCTTATGGGATTTTGCTGAACTTTGGATGCAGTTTAAAGTCAATGGGGCATAACACAAATTTATGGGCTTACAACCAGGGTCTCTCTGCATCATCAATTCACATCGCCTGGAAAAACTCCTTAAGAAGAATTCACATGGTGTCATCGCTCAACTCAATTCCATTCAGATGCACCCATCAACAGTCTCCACTACTTCCTTGGATAGATATGCAGGTATCTTTGTTGAACCAATGCGCTTGCTACCTTCACGAGACCTTTTCGGTAAGAATTTAGCCACATCTACCTCTCAGCAGGAAATGATGGCTATTTTGCATGCAATACAGAAGTGGCAGCCATACCTATTAGGGAATTATTTCTGCATCAAGACTGATCTCCCGAGTCTGGAAAATTTTCTGGAACAATGGGTCTCCTTCCCAACACACCTGAAATGGGTTATCCACCTCATGGGTTATCTCGATGTGATCACTTACAAGAAGGGTAAGGACAATATGGTGGAAGATGCTCCTTCTTGCACAATTGATGACCCAGTTTCTCTTACAACTCTTTCTCTGCTTGTTCCAAATTGGGTGCAATATGTTCAACAGGGCTCTCTCTTCTATGAACTCCATGCTTCTTCATCAACAGGGCACTCTAGGTTCTGCAACAGGTATGACCAAGAACAATGTAACTTCTTTTGGAAGGGACTAAAAATGACAATTCAACAGATGGTGGCTGACGATGATACTTTCCAAGTCAACAAGGGTGAAACGACACTCCTTTCGGGATTGCTCAAACCCTTGCCCATCCCTAAACAGCTTTGGCCAACTATTTCTATGGATTTCCTAGCAGCGCTCTGGTGGTACAATACCACATCTCACAGAACACCATATGAAGCGGTCTATGGACAAACACCGCCAATTCTTCTTCCATACACCCTTAGCAGCTCCCCAGTTCAGGCAATTGACTCGGTTCCTCGAAACCGCAATCAGATTCTTCTCATTCTGCAGGACAATCTTCACATGGCCAGAATTCGCCTAAATCAACAAGCCAATCAACACCGTTCTGAGCGCATTTTCCACGCAGCTGACAGGGTTCTTCTTCATCTACAGCCTTCCAAGCAATCCTCCTTGACACTCCAAAGGCGTCAGTGGCCTGAAATGCAACCCGAGGATGCTACCGGGGAACCACTCCTTCAGCTTCTGCAGCAATTTCTCCAACCAAAGCTTTGAGGACAAAGCTTTTTTTAAGGGAGAGGGGATGTTAGGAACCTATGTAAACCCTTCTCTTTACTATTTTAGTATATTTTTATTGGACGCATATGCTTTGTAAGTCATCCCGTAGTATTTGTTGATCCGTAGTTTATATTAGCCCATAGTATTGACCCATAGTATTGGACGCATATGCTTTGTAAGTCGTCCCGTAGGATTATATGTCCCATGGTTTTGACTCATGGTATTGGGCATAGACTTAGTATATAAGTGTGTGTTGAGGTCATTGAAGGCACCGTGAAGTTAATTGTATTGAGCTTGCTCAAAGGAGGTTGCCCCCTCGAAGTGGCCCGTGATCAATATAAAAGTGATTCTATTCTATTATTTATTCTATTTCGCATATTCTTAGTAATTAATTGTTGCAGGTGCATCTCACCTTCTTCCAATGAACAATGCCCAATTGTGTTGGATCAGTGGGATTTGGAATCTCTTTCAATATGCATCCCCAAATATCAGCTTCCTCCATAAGTATGTAAAACCCAAGCTTCTGTGGAACAAAATTGTAAGCATCTACCAGCATGTTACACTCTTTAAGACCGAGAGTCACCTTACACATCCTATACAAATATCAAGTGCACACAATCTATAGTAAAGAAAGTGGAGAAAACTCATTTTAGGGTACAAATGCTTCTCCCAAGAAACCTAGGGTTTCACACCCAACGACCTCATCTAGGTCAAGTATCTATCCTAGGTAATCACTATCTAAAAATCAACTCCCTCTTACTCAAGAGTGATCTAAACTAAAACTGCTCTAAAACTATGCTACAAATTTCACCAGAATGACTCTTCAATGCAATTTAGAAATTTCACCTTCTTTCTAGAAGGTTCCTTGAATATTAACACCATAATTTTATATCCTAGAAATAATGTAAATTAAAGTACAAAACAATAATGGAAAATTGCAATAAATCAATTTCAAATAGCCAATCCATATTTCCAATTAAGGAGAAAAGATACCGACCAATTAGATAAGTTTTCAGCCCTTCTAAGGCAACTTATCAATCAATATCCAAATCTGAAAAATGTACTTTTGCACCACAAAATATATATATATCAATGTGGTTCACGTTGAGAAAACCATCCATCTGAGAATACGATGCTCCCTAACGTCTGGCCCTGCGGCAGTTTGATCATCGTTTAGGGTTTCTGACTGCTATCATCTCCCATCCTCTCATACCGTTACCCTCCTGGTTCCTTCAGGGTCCTTTGCCTTTCTTCACACTATGACTTCTGCATGGGGGGGGCGAGAGCCCCTCCCGTACCATGGCTCAAACACCCCCTGTCTCACCTCGCTCGTCTGGTCATGCCTACTCCTTGCGCATTGGCTCTGAAGACATCCCGATTCCTGAGGCTGTGAAACCTTCCTCTTCGACCACTCCCAACCTTGCTCCACCTCTTGTTGATGGCACGCCTGGAACTAGCACATGCATAGCCCACTCTACTGCTCGCCCCAGTCTAACCCTTCCTCCCGAAAGGATTAACGCCAGATCTCAATATCTGAAGGACCACACTCTCATCTGCAAGTTCATGGGAATTTGGCCCACAAAACAGGCTCTAAAACACTGGATCGCTACGAAGTGGAAACCAAAAGCTCATTAGGACCTACAACTTGGCTCCAAAGAATTCTTCACCATAATCTTCCACCATCTGGAAGACAAGGCAAGAGTGGAAAATGATGTCCCCTACTTCTTTAACTCTGCAGGTCTTTACATGAAAAATTGAATCGAGAAATTTTTCCCTGAAAAAGAAGACTTCACCTAGGCTCCGGTCTGGATCAGAATGTATTCTCTTCCACAGGAATACTGGGATGAAGAAACCCTGAAAGATATAGGGAATACCCTAGGTACTTATGTTAGAGCAGCAGACCAAACCAAGCTTCAGCGCTACACCTCCTATGCTCGAATATACGTCTACATGCACATCGCCAAAGCCCTCCCAGACTCTATTAGTCTCTCTCTTGAAGACTCAGAATGGATTCAACCTTTGGATTATGAGCACATACCTTTTCATTGCCGCAAGTTCCATGAACACGGGCACCTCTTCCGCGATTTCCCCCTAAGCAAACATCGATCAGAAGATAATAAAAAAAAAGACTCTCTGGATGCAGAAGGTTTTCAAAGAGATGGAAAGATCAAGAGGCACAATCGCAGATCTATAGGGTAAAATAAATTGGATATCCCCCCACCAGTAATAGCTTTGAAGCCCTGGCAGAACACACCATGGAATCAGAAATGGAGCCAACAAAGAAAAATTTAGTCAGCAAGGAGGATGGTCCATCTATGCCCGACAACACTGATCTGTCGCTTGACAAGGATGGTACTGATCATCCCAGAAAATCTGCCTCCCATGCAGAGCCTCAAGGTACTTCTTCTACCCTTTCCAACCCTTCCCTCAAACTCTTGGTGGATCCCTCCCCGGATATCACCATGGATGAAGAAATGACCGAACTAGATCTGGGAGATCTCGACCTTCTGGGGCTGGAAGATGCCTATACAAGAAAAGATTTTGGTTATATTCCTCCCAGCCAGATTCAACTCCTTAGGGATTCCATGGCTAAATTCAAAGCCCATGATAAACTAGGAATACAAAACCTCCCTCAGAATACACAACCTCCCTTAAAAATATCAACAGAAACTTTTAAGGGAACTCAAGAAAAGAGGTAGAAAATCAGATCTGCAACGAATCAATCTATTGGGAACAAGACTAGTGGAATCAGGGCAATATGCCCAGCTTACTGAGTTCTTTCCCTCCCTCACCCCCCCAATGAAGATTATCTCCTGGAATATTAGAGGGATCAACGGTTTATCTAAACGTCATATGTTGAAAAGAAAAATCCTTATAGACTCCCCCTCTGCTATCTTCCTCCAAGAAACTAAGTGCTCTTCTGAAACCCTCAGTCTCATTATGTCCAAGCTCTGGAGAGGCTGCCAAAGTTTTTCCATTGATTCCAATGGGGTTGCTGGGGGTATTGCAATCGCCTGGAACCCCAATGTTCTCACCCTTGATAATTATGTCTCCACCCCCCATGCCATCTCCACCTCTTTCCACATTCTCGGCACCGGCCTTCATGGTCTTCTCCTCAATGTTTACAGCCCCCAACCCCCCTTCCTCAAAACCCTCCTTCTTAATTACCTCAACTGGTTTGTCTCCCACCACTCGAACTACCCTCTCATTATCGGAGGTGATTTCAACATGATCACTGCCCTAGAAGAAAAAAAAGGAGGCCTTCGCTCTCTTTCCCCTGAGGATCTCCTCTTCAAATCCTTCATCGTTGATAATCATTTGGTTGATCTGGCTTCTTCCTCTGGCTTTTACACCTGGAACAACAGAAGAGGGGGCATGCACCAAATCTCAAAGAGCCTTGACAGATTCTTGGTCTCTGAGAACATCACCATGCTAGATGGTACCCTTGCGTCCTCTGTTTTACCAGTTGCTTGCTCTGATCACTAGCACATTGACTTAACATGGCAAAGTCAGGGCGCTCAATCCCACAAGCCTTTTAGATTTGATAAATTCTGGCTCTCCCATCCTGAATTCTCAGATACTGTCAGCACCTGGTGGGAGGAGATGCGTGTGGTTGGAAAATCTAAAATGGCCATCCTTCAGACAGAAAAAATTTAAAAATTTAAAAATTTAAAAATTTAAAAAAAAAAAAAATTTAAAAAAAAAAATTTAAAAAAAATTTAAAAAAAAAAATTAAAAAAAATAAATAAATAAATAAAATAAAATAAAATAAAATAAAAAAATAAATAAAAAAATAAAAAAAATAAAAAATTTTAACTCCTTCGCGCTAAGTTCAGGGACTAGAACCATTCCACCTTTGGAAACATTTTCAAAGAAAAACATCTGATCGAGGAAGAACTAGAGTCTCTCCAACGCAACATCATGGAAATCGGCCTCTCCCAAGCTCACAAATCCAAAGAAAAGGACCTACTAGATAAGCTCAATATGCATTGTTAGCAAGAAGACACCCTGTGGAAACAAAAATCAAGAATCTCCTGCCTCAAAGAAGGAGACCACAACACCTCCTTCTTCCATCACTCCACTCTCCAACATAGAATGCATAACCGTATCAATAAGCTTAAAGGGGATTCAGGAGTGGTTCTAGAAGAGCAGAACGACATAGCACTGGAACTCAAAAGGTACTTTCATGATATCCTCACTGAACCTCCAAACTCCAGAAGTGTCGCCATTGCCCAGGTCACCCACCACATTCCTGCTGCCATTACTGAAGATCATAGCATCTCCCTGATGCAGCCTATCTCTCTTCAGGAAGTGGAAACTGCCATGAAACAAACAGTTGATAATAAAGCACCTGGTCCGGATGGCTTCACGTCAAACTTCTTTCACCACTACTGGGATCTACTTAAGCTAGAGATATGGGAAGTGGTTGATGAATCCAGGAAAAATTGTTGGATACTTCCATCCCTTAATGCCACGCATCTCTCCCTCATTCCCAAAGTTAAGGAAGCTTCCCATCCTGGTAAGTTCCATCCTATCTCCCTCTATAATTTCATATATAAACTTATTTCCAAAGTGATTGCAAATTGTCTTAAGCCTCTCCTGCCTCTGCTCATCTCACCTGAACAAACCGGCTATGTTGAGGGCAGACAAATCTTGGACGGCATTATCCTTGCTCATGAGATCACCCACTCCCTTAAAACTCACCGTACCCCCGCCATGCTCCTAAAGTTAGATCTTTCCAAAGCTTTTGATAAACTCAGCTGGGCTTTCGTCAAGGAAATGTTGCGTGCTTATGGATTCAACCCTGCCTGGATCAACTAGATCTACTCCCTTGTCTCCTCAGCCTTTTACTCCATTATCGTCAATGGTTCTCCCTCCCCCACTTTCACCCCTTCTCATGGCATCTGTCAAGGCGATCCCCTCTCCCCGTTCCTTTTCATCCTTATGGAAGAAGGCTTGGGTAGAATGATTCAAGCGGCGGTAGCCTCCGGTTCTCTTCGTGGTCTCTCACTCCATGGTGGAACCCCCACCGCCTACCAGCAGTTTGTTGATGGCAACCTCCTTTTTGGCCACCCCTATGTGCATGAAGATCATGTGTTCCATAAGATCCTCTCTCTTTTTTCTGAATCCTCTGGCAACACCATCAATCTTGAGAAGTCTCAAATCTTCTTCTTCAATACCGATGCCATCACCAAATGCAATATCACTTGTATTCTCAGCTTTGCTACCTCCACTCTCCCTACCAAGTATCTTGGAGCCCCCCTCTTTGATTATGTTATCAAGCACTCCTCTTGGAAAGAACTCCTTGACAAGATTGACACTCATATCTCCTCTTGGACCTTCCGCTCCCTTAACCTCCCCTGTCGCCTCACTCTCCTCAAATCCATGCCCCTCTACCTCTTCTCGGTTCTTACTGATCCCAAGTGGGTTCTTAAG
Source organism: Larix kaempferi (assembly GCA_027924585.1). Lineage (NCBI taxonomy): Eukaryota > Viridiplantae > Streptophyta > Pinopsida > Pinales > Pinaceae > Larix > Larix kaempferi. The sequence goes on along the minus strand of BSBM01001005.1, from coordinate 21,167,800 downwards.
TCTCTCAGAAAGCTTCAATGGTCCTTCCTTTGGGGCAAAAGTCAACAGAACAACAGATGGGCCTTGGTGAAATGGCAGATAGTTTGTCTCCCTAAACGGGAGGGAGGCCTTGGTATAAGAGACCCTGACATCAACAATGAAGCACTCTCAGCTAAAATATTGCAGATATGGATCACCAAGAATGATTCTCCCTGGGCGCAATTATGGAACCGCAAATATGCCCACCACCAGGTTCCTGACCAGCTCATCAGGTACGATTTTGACCCCCCGTGTTCACTTATTTGGCGCGCTGCTAACTCTCAAAGAGCACTCATTCAATAACATAGTTTTTAGGAAATCAAGGATGGCACCTCTGCCCTCTTCTGGTAGGACTCGTGGAAGCAACTACCCAAACTTAACAGCCTCCCCACCTGCAGTGCTACCCCGGGTATATGGAAGACAATCTCTGACTCTATTGTCCGAGATTTATGGGACCCTGCTGAGACTCCCCCCTTCAGACTTTGGAAGAATCCTAGGCTTTGGAAACCTAGAATACCAGCAGAATACTATAATGAGGTTTGGACAAATCTTCAAACGAGGCAAATCGGTCTCTCCCACGAAGATGACATCATTCACTGGGGGCATCTTCCCAAGGGCTCCTTCGCTGTCAATGAAGCCTACTCCATTCTAGCACAAAGCGACGTCATCACCCCTTTCCCTCTCTGGAAGAATATATGGAACCTCTCCTTATGGTCAAAAGTTTTAACTTTTCTTTGGGTGCTGGCACATAGAAGTATTCTCACTTGGGATATCCTGCAAAAAAAAGGTTTCATCGATCCCCCCATCTGCATCATGTGCGAGCGCAATATTGAAAAATATGTACCACTTGCTTGATTTATGCGGCTTAGCCTCCATGCTCTGGGACAGAGTGACGGAGTCCTTCCGATGCACCAACAGAGTTAGAGGCGGCATCATCGGCACTCTACTTCACTGGGACCATGAGCCTTTTCAAAGTAATCAACTTAACAGGCTGTGGGATCTCACCCCTGGTCTCCTTGTTTGGAACATATGGAAGGAAAGCAACTTCAGAATCTTTGAAGGAAAATCCAACTCGATCGATAAAATATGGGATACCCTCAAGACTAATCTCCAGGAAACCTTGTTCCTCACTCCTTGGAGTACCTCTGACCTTCCCACCACCGATTTGGAGCGATCTATTCTCCTCGGTTGGAAATTCTCTCAGCCTTACCCCCCCCCCACGCCCTGCTGCGCCCTCACCCCCGTTCCTCTGGCCCCTCCCACTGGTCCCCCCCCCCTCCTGGTCTCTACAAGCTTAATTTCAATGGCGCCTCCAAAGGCAATCCAAGTCCGGCAGGTTTTGGAGGTGTCTTTCGGGATCATGAGGGAAACACTCTCAGAATTTATTATGGTAATATTGGGCACGACAGCAACAATGCAGTAGAGCTCGATGGTCTCCTGCATGGTCTCATGGTTGCTAATGAACATAATCTCCACCCTCTTATAGCTGAAGGGGACTCTCAACTCATTCTCACTCTGGCCTCCAATCTCCAAAACGGTTCGCAAGTATCCAAACTCTCTTCTAGTTGGCGTTTGGAAAGCAGACTCAACAGGTTGGATGCTATTTTGAATAACCACAAGAATATCACCTTCCAGCATGTGATGCGCCAAGCTAACTCCCTTGCTGATGGAATAGCAAATGAAGGTGTAGTGAGTAATCATACTCTCTGGACAGATAATCCTTGCAACTCTTCTACTCAGCTTAAGCAATCATGCTTCCATCAAGCCAGCAAGGACTTCTCCCTCCCGGATCCAAGTGACACTTCAACCGCCAGCAGGAATGCAGGAGTGGACACGCCATCTCCCCCCTGCACCAGCTCCTAGGCTGGGCTACTCCCTAGACACCGCTTTTACTCTGGACATGACCACTCCCCAGCTAGCCTTCTCACATGCTCCAGATCTCCTCGCCCACATGGCCTGGTGGGTGGCATTAATACCGGACCAGTTTCCTACGTCCCCTCACCCTCACTGGTTTCACCTCACCATTACTCACTCTCGTGCAACGTCCCTCCCTCCCAAAGTCTCCCTCTGGGATATGAAGTGTTAGGCACAATGGATCACTAAGAGGGGGGGGGGGGTGAATCAGTGAGCCTATACCTAAACCAAATTTCAACTTCAATCACAATCTTATATATTCATTCACACATTCACTTTCATATCATATTCATCAATAACCTATATCATTAATCATTTATCAAGTAAAGCATATAATGATCAACACATTGCACAAGAGACACACAATATAGTTTGAAATCTTTTTGTAATTGGTTCAACGGGTACAACCGTGAGGCAATTCAGCACCAACTGAAATAAAAGAGCACCAACTCTTTATCTAGGACCCAACCTAATTTTTCTTAGATCCTACTAAGAAAGAGATACACGACCTTGATTTTATTTACAAGTACAATTCATAACAAGACCCTGCTTGTACTGCATGTACAAATTAGATCACTGTCACCAATTCAATCATCTAGAAGTCATCATCATCTACCTGTCAATGTCTTATCACATAGCTCTGCCATCTCTGATCTGACCACTGCATATCAATTCTCAACTTGTCTTTTACTCATGTCATCATTCTGGCTACATTCATGTCATCAATTTCATCAAACTAATAACTCTGTCATGTTAACAATTTGTCCTTTACTTATCAAGACCATCACTGTTCATTGACTTTGCTCATCAACATACATATCGTCAGCTCATGTCTTAAGTCTGTTCTTTAACACAATCTGCTCATTATATCAAGTCATCAATCAATTATTTCTGCCACTGTCTTCAGCTCAGTCTATCACTGTCTGTGCCAAACACTGCCATATCAACTCTATTCATCACCTTCAACACTGAACAAATATATCTTTACTCCAGCATTAGTTCAACCCAGAAATAAAAGAATTTATATCTTCCTTCAGCCAGCTGCCAGCATCATGTCATCATCATATCAGCAATCAGCAAAATCAAACATAAGAGGTAAACCAAAAGTTTCATGTTGTTGCTACATCACGTCTTCCTCACAGTCAACCCATAAAACCCAGACCATTGAGCATAATATCAACACTTTTCCTCAGTTGTACTTCATTTGTCCATCATATCAGCATTATTAAAAACATGTCATTAGAATTGTCAATTCAAATCCACGCTGCCCAGAAATCAGAGATAAATAAAAAAGGGGTCTTCATCATGTCAACCAAACATCATGTCTACAGCAAGTTCATCCTCAGAAAATTTCGTCTATTAGCAAGCTACCAGGATCATCTCAAAAATTATATCAGCATCATACTGTTCTTTGACAAGTCATCAAACTGTCCATTATATTCATGTCTCAACATATCATTATCAAGTTGTTGCTTCAAAACAAAGAAGATAAAAAAAATATAAATGTTCTCCACTGTAGCTACCTGCTACAGTACCTGAAAATTCCACAGTGAGTAGCCCAAAATCAGAGCTCTGTCTTACGTCCACGAACAGTCCTAAATAAGACGAGTTTCCTCTTATTCATATAGGCTTTTCTTCAAAAAAATATGTTGAGCCGACTTGTATATATGAACATATAAATTTATTTTTTTATATTTTTTTTTTAATCTTTACTGAGCCGACTTGTTGGATGTACATATATCCCTTTTTGTTTATTTTCTTAATGAGGCCGACTTTGCCAATGGGATAAAAGGTTTTCAAATATATATATATAGATAGATAGATAGATAGATAGATAGATAGATAGATAGATATAGATATAGATATAGATATAGATATAGATATATAGATATATAGATATATAGATATATTATATACCCTTTTTTTTGCTTGATTTTCTCATAGTAAATGTTGCCATGTCATCATTAGTTCAAGAGGATATTTGTGCCCATTGACGTCAATAACAAGGGCCCTATGGGCATGGAGGGTGATGGCTTCACTTTCAACACATCAAGGGCTCCTTCATTATTTGTGTGGGATTTTTGAACCATCCACCATGAGCATGAGCTAAAATAGACTTTATCAAGGGCATCCTCATGCAAGGGTTCCATGGACTTCAAGTCCATCATCAACATAAGCAACCAAATGTGCCATCATACCACAATGCAAATTTTGTGTGCTTGTTGCCACGTTAACACCACCATGGACTTCAAGGGCTTCATTAAGTCAAACAAGACTTCTTCAATAGGGTTATCATCATTTCAACCATAGATGCAAGTGAGGGCATCATCATCATTATGTGTGTGAGTCCCAAGCCTTTTCAAGCAAGAAGATCATCATGACCACCTCCAAGGGCTCCATGACCCCATTAAGACACAAATGACCACAGAATGGGTCATTTGGCCCATTAGGTGTTCCAATGGCTCCAATGCCCACATCCAAGGTTCTTCATGTCATGTCATCATTATTTGTGACTTTTTTGCCATGTCATCAACCTTCTTTTGTCCATATCATCAACCTTCATTATGCCTTTGTCAATGTTGTCATCAATGACAACCATAGACAACCATATTCATCAATCTCCCCCTTTTTCATTGATGGCAACCAACCAACTTCTTTCTCCCCCTTTGACATTAATGACAAAGGGCCAATCAGCCATTAAAGGCTTCACAATACCCAAAAAATAAATTCTTTTGATCTTCCATTATTTACATTTTCACACATACTCCCCCTTTCGATGAGATATTTCCAATGACGCTTGAATCACCCCTCAAACAGGCGTCGTATGAGGAAGATATGCCCTTTTGAAGTCTTGATGGAAAAGGAAAAAGTTGTAGAAGTGTGCCACGTGGCATGACCAGAGACTGCCACGTGGTATGGTGTACAATTGTGGTGGATGACAAGTGGAAATACCATACAATCAATACGATGACATGGCATGGTGATGTGGCATGATGACATGGCACATGACTGGGAATTGATGATGTGGCACTGACCAATGAACAGCTGCCACGTGGACCAATCACATGGTGCCATATGGCACCTCCCCCTAGCCTCCTCAATATGCGTGCAAGTGGTTCATGCGATAGTTCAACATATCGTATTTATATGGTTTGTTTTATATATATGGTTTTAACTATATATATTATAAGCCAACGTATATATATTATTTGTCTTATACGGGATTTGAACCCTAGTCTTTGGGGCATTATTCGAAAGATTTAACCAATATGCCAACAACTTTAGTAATCATAAATAATGGCAATTAATATATTTGTTATGAAGTTAATATGGTTGTAACCAAAAAGATGTCCTTTGGGGGATCTAAAATGGGATGCATCATCACTATTTGATTATGGAATTTCGAATTGAAGTTCTTGAAGGGAGTTTGGGGTGAGCTCTTCTTTAGAGGCTTGGCATGAATCTTGAGGCGGGATTTGTACAATGCCAAGTATAGTATTTTTTTCCATGCCAAGGGGGTTCCTTGAGCACTTGAAGAAACCATAGGCAAGTTTATAGTCGATTTTCTCATAATTTCAAGGGGATTCTTATTCTAATGTTTTTTTCAGCATCCAAGCAGTGGATTTGCAGGACATTGTCTTCATGCACATTCCAAAGGGGGTCTTTGAGCACTATCTCCAAGTATGGTCAAGTTTATACTCGTTCTTCTCAGTTTTTTGAGAGCATCTCAGTGGTGAAGTACATTTGTGCATCCAATCCATATATTTGGAGGGTGTATCCAAAACTTGTATTGTAAGTCACCATTGTAATTATTATTATTTGAGCATTATGATAGAATGGTCTCACTAGTTAAGAGTGGACCCAGAGACATAGCCAAGAGGTCGAGCGAACTCCATTATCAAAGTTTTTATGGTGTTCATATCTTATGCCCTTAATATTTCTGCAATCACATGTGCATTTCTTTTATGCAAGTTGAAGAAGTTTGGTTAAGTTCACTTTCATGCGAAGCACACTGTCAATAAAAGATTCTTGGTTTTGAAGGAAAGTGGATTGTTGTAGTCATTTTCAAATCAAATGAAATCCTAGCTAAACATCCACTTTAATATCACCTCGTAGGGTGAAATATGAAATCTTAGTTAGAGAAAATATTTCAAGATGAGAACTCAACCCCATAAACATAGTTTGGCTGCATGCACTATCATTTCAATTGACTTCACAACACACTCATTCACAAACCATACATATTCAACACCACTCTAACTTAAAACAAAATTGGATTCCAACCACAATTACACACAAATCATACGTATTCAAACAATAATCTAACTTTACACATATCCAGATCCACACGAACTTCAAACATAGAGTACCTATTCAAACTCCCTAATACCTTATTCAACCCCATAAATACCTAATTATAAATTCCTCTAATATCTATATGTTTTTAATAGATTAAAAATAGTCACTTGACCCTTATATACTACGAAATATATTTCTTCCATTTTTTTTTAGTATTAAATCCCTCAATATGAACTCACATGCTATAATATTTCCTACTTAGTGAACCCCCCATGGAATGAACACACAAGTCTTGTGAATTAAAGACTCTCTCCTTCCTCTATTTATATGAAAGGTAAGGGATGCCAATAAATCTATGTGGGCACAATCCCTTATAAGCAACCTACATGAGTCCTTGTAGGAAACACTGTTGGAATATTCTAACCATCTCATCTTGGTTTTGCATGCATGCAATGTATGCATCTTGCATGCATTCCATGCAGTGGTAGGTGAGTCTCCTAGCACCTAGTCCTTATTTTCGCCCCCCTAGAGCTTAACCTTGGCCATCATTATCCCTCTTATCCACTATGAGCGCCTTGGTTACATCACTGAAGTCCAAAGATGCCCTCATGCATGATTTTACTAGCATCTAAGTCAGTTCCCTTGATTTAATGCGCTTGTCTTCAATCACCACTAGTTAACTGACCACAAGTCCTTTATTTCATGAGTCTGAGTACTTATTAAGCCTCGATGATTGCAACAACTCACTAATGTGCCCTTACACTATTAGTTAGACTTAGTTAAATCCCTAATGCGCACTTAGGCCTACCTACTATCAGTTAGAGTCATTTAACTGGCCAATTGACATTGCCATCAAGAGTTACAACTAGTTCTCTAGTCTAGTGATGGGAATATTTCCTATCTAATCGTGCCACATCTATGGATTCATTATGCCTCTAAGGCTCACGAATTTCTCCTTTGGAGATGTATTATTTATGTACACATTTACTGAATAATAATGGAATGGAATTTTTTCCAATTGTTCTCCATTCTCTTGTGCTGTAACACAATTTTATGTTCTCTATTTGTCCTGCTCAATTCTTTTGATCTCTGTTAGAGTTAGTGCAAATTTTATCTTTGTCTCTAGATATCTGTGAGAATCTCACAAAATCTCACATGGTATCAAATCTTTGCTGAGCAAAGTAATATTCTGGGAGAGTTTTTCAGATCTTTTTTGTGCAGGTATTCTACAACAGCTTCCATGAATCTGAAAGTAGTTCCTCCTCTCTCTCCATTCAACTATGATGAATGGAGACCAAAGATGATAGCATATCTGAAGAGACAAATTATTTTTTATATGTGTATTGGTGTTATGAGATATTTTTCCTCCTATGAAGAGGAGATTGATTGGCTAAATGAATGTGATAGAGCCTTCGGAGCAATGTGTATTGCTTTGTCTCCTAGTATGCGCTACCTCATTGATATTGTTAAATATCCAAGTGATCTCTGGACCAATTTGGATAGAGAATTTGGAAAGCAGAAAGAAGAGGATCATGCTAACCATTTGGAGAACAAGCTCAGTGATACCTCCTCAACTGTTCTCTCTAATTATGTCTTGGCCTCAAGCATATCTCATGATGAAGTTGTTCAAGATGAAGAAGAAGTTGAAGATTCAACATAGAAAGTTCATGTTGAAGACATTCCTTCCTCTGTTGCTCTAGAAGTTGAAGACAGTTTCGAATTGACCCCTTCCCATGTAGCTAATGCAGATGAAAGTGATACAACTAATGAATTTGATCCCTTTGTAGAAATCATCCATTCCTCACTCATGTTATCAATGTATTCTATTTTGAATTATGAGCAAGATATGTCAATTACTACTCTAGATTTTAAAGAGAGTTTCGAATTCTCTACTTCCCATGAGTCTGTTGGTGTGCAGAATGATAATCTACTGAATGTTTTGGAGGTTAAATCAGGGTTTGGAGGTGATGCATTCTCCCTCCTTGATCACATGTTTCCTATGAACTTCTATTTGATCATTGGAACATATTCTCAAATTTTCACTAAAGATGGAGTACACTATCATTCGCTTGGGTTCAAGTATCAGGCATATTTTGGTGATTTTGGTTTTGATCTCACCCTTGTTGGTTCAAAGGAGATCACAAGAAACCATCTATTAATTCTTGGAGCTGATTTGAATTCCAAGCCACCACCATCATGTCATGCTTCATTTGGTTCTAATATCACTTATGTTAGTTCAAACGAGATATCAAAGAACCATTTACACCTTCTTGGAGTTGATCCTACCTCAGTTTGTTCAAAGTTCAAGTTCCAAAATGGTCTACATATTCATGGATTTGTTCTGATCAAGTTTGGTTCAAAGAGCAAGTTCAGAGAGCCTCCAAATTCGCTTGCATGCATTGAAGGAGAATACAAGCACATTGTTTGGAGCATGATTCAATTCTTCACAAGAGGAATATACCTCCAGGCATATGATCAAGCATCACACCTACTTGAGTTTGGAGCAATTAAAAAAAATTTGGTTTGCTTCATGTCCATCTTGAGGGGGGGTTTTGTTCCCATAGGATTTTCCATCTTTCCTCACTTAAATAGACTAATAAATTTGTAAAGGGTGACCTTTGGTCTTAGTTACTAGGGCCTTGATCTTTCCTCACATAGTCAGGCTTAAGGGGGGGTGTTGGAATATTCTAACCATCTCATCTTGGTTTTGCATGCTTTGCATGCATGCAATGTATGCATCTTTCATTCATTCCATGCAACGGTAGGTGAGTCTCCTAGCACCTAGTCCTTATTTTTTGCCCCCTAGATCTTAACCTTGGCCATCATTATCCCTCTTATCCACTCTAAGCACCTTAGTTACATCACTAAATTCCAAAGGCGCCCTCATGCATGATTTTAGGATCATCTAAGTCAGTTACCTTGATTTAATGCACTTGCCTTCAATCACCACTAGTTAATTGACCACTAGTCCTTGATTTCATGAGTCTGAGTACTTATTGAACCCCGATGACCACAACAACTCACTAATGCGCCCTTCCACTATTAGTTAGACTTAGTTGACTCCCTAATGCGCACTTAAGCCTACCACCTATCAATTAGACTCGGTTAGACTCAGTTAGACTCAGTTTACTGGCCAACTAACACTACCATCAAGAGTTACTACTAGTTCTCTAGTCTAGTGATGGGAATATTTCCTATCTAATCCCGCCACATGTCCGGATTCATTATGCCTCTAAGGCTCACTAATTTCTCCTTTGGAGATGTATTATTTATGTACACATTTACTGAATAATAATGCAATGGAATTTTTTCCAATTGTTCTCCATTCTCTTGTGTTGTGACACAATTTTATCTTCTTTATTTTTCCTGCTCAATTCTTTTGATCTTTGTTAGACTTAGTGCGAATTTTATCTTTGTCTCTAGATCTCTGTGAGAATCTCACAAAATCTCACAAACATAAGTGAAATATCCACTCTAGCTACAAGAATCATTCTCTAATGATAATGTTGTGCATAGTAAGAACTCCAAGTGATGTATCTAAACAAGGCAAGTCCACACCACTCCATCTCAAACTTCCATAGACTCCATCTATCCTCCAAACAAAATTACTTCACTAGGGAAGCTACATGCCATAAGAACATTGTCGAAGCCCCAAGAATCCCTAAACGATCTCCAATCTTCTAAACAGGAACCCAAGCTGCCATGTGCCATATAGGGATTGAATACCTCCTCCATGATGAACAATGCTCCACATTCTCTAGTGAAATTTCTCCCACTAAGTGAATCCTCCATTTGGTAATCATGAAGTGCATCCACTATCTAAGCAAGGGATCTCCAACGTCGAAGGGAGGAACACTAAGCTAGCAATGAATTGAGGCCAAGCATCCACTACGCAATTTGTCTCAAGTGTGCATATCCATCATGGACTATCTCTCATGCTACAATCCATCTCATACTATTCAAGAGATGAAGATACACCATGTACCCCAAATATCAGGAAGCATCCCCAGACATGGTGTAAATACTTTCCAAACAACACAAAAATATAACACCCAAATTATATCAGAAGCATTTGTGTCAAGCATAAAAGGTTCGTCAGTTCTAGGTGGTGTGAGAGAAGGAAAATGTTAGACCTTTTGTTTGATTATTTGGACAACAATAGTTATGTTATCACTCTAGGGAAAACAACCCACATTTTTATTCTTCCTTGCAAGCTTGCAATGTCAACTATTAAAAATACCTTATGAAATTTGGAGATCCCAAAATCTGTGCATCTGGGTCTTGTCTAATATTTTATCAAGAAATTTAGATAATGCTTTCAACACATGATCCTAAAGTTCTACCTTTCCAAAAGCGAATATCAAACTTAGGAATTTAATCCGAGTCTTTGCAAATTCTAGTTTTTTCTTAGACAAAGCTATTCCATGTTTAAACAACCTTGTAGAAATTCTTGAGATGTTATACATGTTGGTTTATATCTAGTAGACAATGTCACATACCCCAATTTTATTAAAATAATGTAATTATTTTTAATATTCCTGAGAACATTATGTTAAATTTAATGCTAAGTAGGAAGGGATGACTCAGCAGAGTCTCCAGAAATGGAATGTAAAATCTGAATAATTATTATTAATAAATAAATTATGGAGACAACAGCATGGGAGAGCTGTTAAAAGAGGTTACTGGTCTAACTGGTGGATGGAATTAGGTGGAAGGACAAAAGACAAGTGGCAGCATCCTCAAACACTTCCTGAGTTGCAGGTGGCAACTTCCCTATATTTTGGGGTCATGATTCCCCAAGAAAGTGGAATCTGAGCAGGTGGCTCATTAATGACAGTTAGCCCAACTAAGACCTAGGCAATCTTTTAAATACTACTCAATGAACTGAGCTGGGGGGTCAGCAATTGTTCTAGAGGGAGAATACATTCAGATGAATGCTATTCAGGAGTCCCATTGAGGAAGTGGGAAACAGTAAGGAAGTGTTTTGAGCAGGAAGTTGCAGTAACTTGGTTCCAGTATAGCTGTTTTGGCTGAGGGAATTATTGGCCGTACTTAGATTCCAGCCAGTTAGACCAGAGCAAGCTCGGGGGTCCTGAGAAGTGCTGTCTGGGCACTCTCCAGGAATTGGTAGGGAGGAACAGCCTCCCATTGCTGTTATTGTCTACCATCTACAGGTTCTGTCACTCTCCCTGTTGATTGGTTTAAATTATTTTTCTATGAGATAAACTAGTACAACTATGTATTGATTGTGTTCAACTTCAGGAAATCATTATCTGTACTTTCCTTTGGTATAAATTTCAGAATGCAGATGTTTTAGAATTTTTCCTGTTTTTATTTAAATAGAGTATATTATTTTATACAGAACCTAATTGTCACTGCTACAGTTAATAAATACTGTGTTTATGCATATGCTAGAATAACCTATCTGTATATATATATGTATTGTATATTTTAGTAAACTTTAAGTTACAAGTCTTTCCTATATCAGGTTAATAGATAAACAAAACTCATTTAATATATTATTTATACTCAGAACATGTCTGACAGTTATCGATTAATAAAAAGGTGACTGTAACAATATTTCATTGTTACAAGTTTTTACAAAATCTTAAACATTTACATAGTAGTCAAACACAGACACTAGTAACTGTAGAATTTTTATTTGCTTGCTATCTAGTCTTAGAACACAGTAGCCATGTCAATATAATAGAAATAACAGAGTGGTTTTTAAACAATACAAACATATTAATACAACAGAAAAACTGTCGACTAACACAGTCATCATTGGCTGATTACAAACCATCTTAAATTATACACAGTATTAATATTATTCAGTACAAATATCTCCCTTGGAGTAGTTCCCAAACCCTACTTGGCCGTAGCCTTACATTATCCCATCGACAGACTGAAAAACAAATGAAAAGAATGCCTTATATGGCAGCGATAACCTACAGTAAGTTTACACATATTTCTATGTGTATATATTATTCAACCTACAGTTTCATTTAACAACTGTACAAGAATCAAAACAAATATTATTATAATTCATACCCAGTCGCTATCGAGTTCACAATACCCTACGTATGCTTTGAACATGAAACAAAACCCCCCAAATTCGCCAGAATAACCCTATGCGTTCAACTATTGCAGACACAGTCAAGAAACATCCACTATCATTATTCAACACTTCAAATCAAAATAAAACACAGAAGGAAAATGGTAGGGTTTCTTTAAACAGAGCCATCATACATTGCAGGTATCGAATAACCCAGATATCTTTACATTTAAACGCATTGTAATATTTTAACAAGACACGAAGATGAAACACGGCTATATCAGGCCAGTAATATATTAACAATATAAATCTTATACCGCAAGGTTTGAATCCTATGCTAGCCATTATAGGAACCATAGCCGAAACCCTGGCCTCATGTAGTCATGGCCGTGAATGGCTCTCCATACACATAACAGGGTTTCAAAACCCTTTTCAATTTTAAACAAAACAACTCCATACATATGACTGTAACCATAAACATCAAGTCGTCAACCGACCTCACTACACAGGAGTCTCCTCCTTGACACGACTCTAACCACTTAAACCAGCAAGGGAAGAGACAGCCGTGGATAACCAGGCTTACCCGGATGAGAGCGTTGAAGATAGAACCCTGTACACCTTCAAAGCTGTGAGACCTGCACATTCATTGCAGAGGGATGATTAATATACATTCATTGCCGAGAGTTTAAATAATATGAAACTTACACTTGCTTATAAAAACAGAAATCATGAAAGTAATGCTGTTCATTACCTGAACATTTGTAGCCGTGGATAATCTGGAAGCCACCGGTGGAAGCAGGCAATGAAACCTCGAACCCTCGTCGGTTAAAGGAGTAAAGAGCGCCCTCATAATTTTTCAAATGACGGCCGTGACAGACAATCCTTGTAGCCGAAACCCTTACACTGGAATTGAACCCGTCAATAAGCACACCCAAAACCCAATGCTTCAACCCTCTCACAACATTAAGGACGATAGAGAAACTCTATCTCATATCCGCACCAGTACAGTAAAGGTTTGTAAACAGCAGAGACTCAAACAAAGAAGGAACAACAAGACCACGATACAATGAAAACCATAGCAAACGCCATGACCAGAGCCGAAGACTTATCTTGCTACAGAATGGAACCCCGAGGCCATAACCATCACACTCTGCATATTGTTACAGGGCTTCAATACGAAACTCATACAGGGAGGGTTTCATCCTTAGGACCCGAGCCCGAAGGCGACTACAATAATCTGTAGGGTTTACAAAATCCGCTTATATATCACAAATTGCATGGAGGAGAGTGAACCACGTAGCATCCAAATAAATCAACGTAGCATGGGTCGAGACCCTATAGTTCCATTGCCAACCAAATCATTATACACCGATTTTTCCAAATCATTACATATGTAAGTCAACATACAAGATAACAATGATATATATAATCATTTGGCACAAAGTGCATGCCTTGCAAATGAATCATCGAGATTTCCAAGCATTTGGAATGCATAATCACTACAACGATATAAAAGAGATATAGTCAATTTAAACCATAAGTTTATGATCAATACAACCTAAACACTATATAGAATACAAAGCTTGCCAACGTATGGGAATATCAAGATTTTTGCACAATCAATTTATGATATATTTATATTAAAACCAAATCATAGACTAATGCTATGAGCATGCTACATTCTCATGACCATTTAAGTAATAAGGTAGTTAACCTTAAATAAAATACCTTGATATTTAACCCTGGAAATGTTACCAAGTCTATCCGACATTATACACAATTGCTATCATACACACTCGTCGGAATTGCTACCAATACTAATGATAACAGTAATAATTTGAATAATAAACCTCTATTATTGATATGTTGAAATAGAGTATCATCTACAGGTTCACATTGTAAGGGTAGTAAAAAAAATCAAGACGCAGTCAGGTAACATATGTTAAACTCTAAGTAGACATTGGACTTCGATGCATAGGAGTATAAGTTGAAACAACGCTAGAAGCGTCACCTTCTCAACTCGCAATGTCAGTACGTGAACAAAACAGTAATCACCGGTATTTAAAATGACAATAGGTCACTTGAGGCTAAGTCGCCTTACGCAGATGATAATTTATGATACAAACAATTGTTCCATCGCTAGTTACAGCAGTAACATAACATAATATTTATAAAAACAATAATTAAAACTGAACAGTGTAATCTATCGCAGAACATGTGGATACTATCTGCATAAGAAATATCTTGACGATCTTTTAAGTTGTAAGTACAGGGAATATTGATGCTCACCAAGTTCAACCAACGGTGATCCTTACTTCGCTGGCACACCTGAGAAACAAAAGACGACATATGCATTAGCTCGTAAGCTAAGTAAGCCAGTCAACTACGACTAGCTCTGCCCTTGCGGTTCAAAACAAAACAGTCATTAATTACAATCACCAAAATCAAAGTTTTAATAAGACAGAGTCTTCAACAGATTATGTTAGTTAGTTAATTTAAAAACAAAATCAGAAATACTATCTAGTTAACATTTATTGTTGTAAATAAAAAAAATTTAAATTTTTCGGAAATTTCGGGTTATGACAAGACAAACTAGCAAATCATCTATATACATTGTCACAAAATCAAGGTAGCTTGACATGTTGTCCATCCCCTTATGAAACTTGGAAGGTACAATCTTCATACCAAAGGGTAAAACTCTCTGTTGATATTATCTATGAGGGACACCAAATCTAATCTTAAATCTGTTTGTTGGCTTAATGCTAATTTATCAAAATCCACTTTGAAGATCAAACTTGTTGAATATGTTACAATTCTAGCAAATAAATACTCTTTAGATAGGAGAAAATACATGATAGGAAGAAGAGATTCATTCAACTTAGTATAGTTATCGCCATTATGGGGTGTCCTCGTTTTTGCTATGAATGCTTGTTCACATAAAACGTAGACAAGCCCATGGACTTCTGTTAGGATTTATAAGCTTTCTCTGCAAAAGCTCGGCTATTCTTCTTTACAATACTTGAGTTATGTAGGAGACATGAAATTTGTTGCAACCTTTTGTGGAACTCCCAAGTAAATTTCTCGTTAGGTAAAATCCACAAAATAGTTTTCTCCGGAGCAGAATCCATTGTTAGAAACTATAATTAACTCCTGCCAATGATCGTTAGAAGTTCAGTTTGTATTGTTAGCAATCCAATTGTAGTGCAATTTAATGATAGTTAGAAGTTCAGTTCTATTATTAGCAATCCAATTGCAGTGCAATTCAATGATAGCTAGAAGTTCAGTTCTATTATTAACAATCCAATTGCAGTGCAATTAGAGTCTAGCATGCTTCTGTTAGTCAGCTCATTCTAAGTTTTGCATGTCATAAGGTTTCAAATACACGCCTTAAGGTCAGTGGTTGTTTATCAAGCATGATCATGTTTCTTATGAATAAAAAGTAAGAGCAGTGCTCGTTTATCATTGAATTCATTCAATTATTTGTGTGTTTATTTTCCTCGTGAAAAGTATCTAAGAGACCCCATCGACACATGGGATAAATTTGTCAAATACGTTCGAAAGGAATTTTACCCACCCAAGTACCTTGAGCAGCAATATAAGAAGTGGAAGCAGCTAAGGCAATGGAAAGACCAATCAGTACAGAGTTACACCGACAAGTTCTATCGACTCATGGCTAGACTTGGCGTCCAAGAAGAAGAGAAATTGCTTGTTTTGAAGTACATCAGTGGATTGTCCCAGTACATTTAGCAAGAGATGGAATTTTTGACTATCAATACGCTCGCGGATGCATTCCACTATGCCAGCAAACTTGAAACCAAGTAGAAAGGAAAGAACGCTTCATGACAAAGCCGACATCAGGACAACCACCCGACAAGAAGGCACCAACCGACTTTGACAAGTTGAAATATTCTCAACCGAGCCTGCCAAATCCAGATCACGACAAAAATCCTTTTCAGAAAAGGGAACTGTTATCACCAAACTTGTAGTTTCCCCTAGAGATGAATCCAAGATAGATGGCAGAAGGGATGGGCAACTAAAGAGGTGCAACCACGATAGCCTCGACTCCCAATGGATGATTGTCACACCAATCGAGGCAATCTTCACTTTATGTTATCTAGCCCAAGACAACAAAGGGGGAGACCTAGACCTACTCCCGATAGGAGAGATCAAACCAAAACACCAGATCAAGTCAGATATGGATGAAGTACGTAAGGTGTATGGTGAACCCTAGATATGTGGATGAAGTCACAAGGTGAGTGATAGGTTGGATCAAGGTTTTTAAACAGTGTAGATTTGGTCCAACGTGTTTATGTGAGTGACTTATGAAGTTTAGAACAAGATCAAGGATCACGGTACTAGTCAATTGTGAGAAAATCCACTGCCTTGGGAACTGTGTCCAATGTAGGGTAGTTAAGGTCCAAATTGGGGCTAACCAGTACCAAAGGTGAGCTTGATGAATGGATATGACAATGTTCAAGTGTTCCAGCATGCAAGACAAAGACCAAACCCCAAGCTAACCCAACAATCTAAGAAAGTCGAATTGGCTTGGAGAAGATTAGTGCCTTGGGAAATGGGCCAAATGGAGTCGGATGTCCACCAAAATATAGATCAGGAATGTTGAGGTGCAAAACTAGGTGGGTCTTAAAAGTTAGGATCATCCAATGGCTAGTTCTCAGTAGATCTGAGATTGAAATGTATCACAAAGTGACCCAAGTGGGGCTCAACCCTCAAAATGAGGAATGGGGCCCACAAGGTCAAAATCACTGAAGTGACACACTAGGGGTAGGTTATTGAATGTATAGATGAAGGATCAAGTGGGATCTCACCTACCCAGGTGCTAGATCCTAGCAAACTCACCTCTCCCAGGGAGTGCGACCTCCCTTGGGAAAGCTTCTTTGCCTTGGGAAATGGGTCAAATGAAGGCCAATCCTCACCAAACTATAGATCCGGAATGTCGTGGATGCTATAGAGGTGGGTTTTAAATTTTATACCCAAAAGCCAAGTGGATCTTACTAGATATGAGAAAATGTAAAATGAGGGTTTTGAAATTATGAGGGTTTGAAGCATTTCGACAAATGGATAGATCATGGAAAGAGAAATTACCTTAAGATCATACCTGAGTGATGGAATGAGATTCCTTGTTGTTGAGGAAGACTCTCGCAGAGATCAAATGAGAAATTGTTGAATTTTCTTGCCGAAATGATTCCCTAGCCCACAAGTGCGACCTCCTCTACCTGTCAAACCAAGGAAAGTCGATTCAATCAGTTAGATCAACTATGGAGGAAATACAAGCGAAATGCAATGATAACATGAAATAGAAGGTCAAAGACAGTAATACTCCCTGTTACCAACGAAGAAACCCAAGGAAGAAGTAGGGAGGGTCCTCCCCTACCAATACGTCCTCCTCAAATGAATTTGGCCTCCACCTGTAGATGCAAAAACATGGTACAAAAATATAGCAAGACAAAATCTCCAAGAACCCAGTGCAAAGGAAGAATTAACGAACGAACTCCAAAAGCATTCACCACAACATAATGGATAGATGCAATAATAATTATCTATTCCAATAATCCAGAGCCAAGAGTCCCCTTTACAATGAGAAGCTCTCTCCTTTAAATAGAATGGAGAGAGGCCATAATCCTAACCACTTTTTGAATGAGTGGCTAAGATTAAAAGATCAAAAGATATAATCAATGGCTGAGATGATCTCAACAATACAATACATGGATCAACTCAAAAATATAATATAATAATGGACAAATCACCCATAATAAGGGGATCCCACCAAATGTCAATGATGAAACATAAGAACTAGCTCATGGTGGGTCCAAGTGGTAATTTCCAACACCCTTGTTCAATCCCCATGGCCCAATAATAATAAAATAATCATCTAAGCACCAAATCGTGCCTCTCTAGGAAAGTCGTGAGCCTTGGAAGGCTCCAGAAATCATCAAAAAATGCCATAAGTGATGGATGTGGGTCCCGATAAAGCTGAAACTACTGGAGAAGGTGTGGACGACATCCCACCCATCATCACAAATCAACCCATTCCATAACCTTGCCTCAGTAGCCCAAATCGAATTCCTCTGTAGCCATTTTTACCATTTCGAGACTGCCTCGGGAAGTGTGAAACTGCCCAAACTGCATCCTGGAGTGCCTGCGTTGTCAAGGTAAGCTCACCAATGTGTCTGGGAGGGGGGTTAATATGGTAATAACAAGTGGTTGGACCACCCCCTCCATGTGCAGCACCCTAGGTGAACCAATCAAATCTCATCACTGCTCTGACAGGGCCTCTGACAGGCCAAAACTGCACTAGGATAGCCAACCGATGCTAAAAATCATTGTAACTACCCGAAACTGAAAATGGACTATTTCATTGGACTTAGAAGGTCCAAATCCATCTAAAGTGTGTACCTATACACCATATAGACCTCTGCATGGTCAAAAATAAATACTCATCATATCCGGCAGACCAAATAATAATAATTTGTAAAAGTGCTGAAAAGCCCAAATCATCATCATAGGCCTAAAACCAATGCATAAACCTACCATGGTGACCTATACCAGACCATATATCATCTATCTGTATCATCTAAGGTCTACCACCTCATGTCATGTGGTTTACTTTTAGTCAAACTGGGTTTGACCAAGTCAACATGACCAAAATATAACTCAAACTGCCCTCAAGGTGTCAAAGGTTAAAATATGCTTTACAATCCATTCAAATAGCAATTATAACAAATAGAAATCATTACTGGTGATCTAAATCCAAATATAATAGGTCATTAATTATTATTTATTACTCAGACAAGACTTTCAAGGTCATACTCACTTCATAGTTGTGATCAATTTGCTAGTGAAGGGTGAAGGCTAAGAATAACATGGCTAGGTCAAAGGATAATTTACTGACTTAACATTGTTGGAAATGGAAAAGGGAATACACACCATAGCATATAGTGGACAAGCAATAACACAGGGAATGGCGATGTCTCACAAATGTGTAAGTTGTTCAAAGAGTGTTTATTCACCTTGACAGATGCGCACAATCCATAATACAAATGAGGCCAGCAATCTTTTTGATATAGAGTTTAAGTTCCATTTCTTTTTGGGCCTAAAGTTTCCATAGCCTTTGATCTATGTGTGTTTATAAACACATTGCATAGATTTGCATTTAATAAGGCTTCTTGCTGCAGGTGTGTTTTTTTTAAGACACTTGTTTACCTGAGCACTTCTAGGTGTGTCATAGACAGCTTGTTTACCTAGGTATTTACATTTCACAATAAATATAACATTTGATATTTCATATCCATTTTCATTTGGCTTTCCTTTCATTCATGTGTGTTGAGAAACACATTGCATGAATGGGCTTTTCATACAAGATACAACATTTTGTTTCCATACTTTGTATTCATGGCAGCACTAAAAGTTTCAGGTTTAGCCAACAATATCTTTAGTTACTAGGGAGACTTCACAAGGAAATCCAACTCACCAAAGGTAATTTTTGTCACCAACTCAGAGCCGAGACACAATAAACAAGGAACCTCATCCAATATAGAGGCTATAGTGGGGAAAGGTCCTCCATGCCACTAGCCAAGTAGTAAGTCAAGGTAATGAAAAAACTGGGTAAGTCATGGATGGATGAAGAAAGTGAATAATGAGACCAACACTATCAAGCCAAAGTATGGTGGGAATGATCACCTCTATTCTCCCTAGGGAGGATAAAACCAATGAGTATAGGCCAAGAACTTCTAAGTCTGAGCAGGGACAAATATGATATATATACATAGTACAACCAGGTCCACATATCTATATGATCGCCAGATCATGATACTAAATGCTAAGACATGCTAAGAGAATGGAAATAAAATCAATATAACCACAACACCATAATATACCTGTTGAGTCATATACCATAATGCTCATCAATCTGAACCATCATTTGTCCTCTGAAACTGCTACTGTAACTCTGAGCACTACTGACTGCTCTGTACAAATGGCTAAATAACTACATCGGTCATCTCTCTGAGTGTCCTGAGACTCAATCATGGCATGGGGAATAAACATTGTTGTCCATAATCTGATAGTGATCCAAAATAGATGCTCATCTCAGCATCTCAATGCAAGGGAACTGGCTGAATAGTGTACTGGAACCTGACAAAAAATGTATGGTAGCCCGACTACTATATATGTGATAACAGGAACGTAGCAAACAATGGGAAATGGTGCGACTACCACCACTCATATTGGCATGATACGTCTGAATGCAAAGCTCGGAATACATTTTTGGCAAAAGTGTCGACATTCGACGCGTTCGACAAGATGGTGGAAGAATCTGATCCAGACACAACGACCCTTTTGACATCAACATCAACCACTCTAGCAGCCTCGACTATCTTCGACAAGGAGGAATGAGAGCACCTGTTCCATACATGGATATGGGTTCATCACAATCCATTACATATGATTGTGGATAATGGTAATCAGAAGAACTTCATTTCTGAAGATCTCGTGAAGAAACTAGGTCTTGTCACCACTCTGCATCCTCAGCCTTACAAAATTGGTTGGATGAAGGATGGACAGGA
Organism: Larix kaempferi; assembly: GCA_027924585.1. Classification (NCBI taxonomy): domain Eukaryota; kingdom Viridiplantae; phylum Streptophyta; class Pinopsida; order Pinales; family Pinaceae; genus Larix; species Larix kaempferi. The sequence goes on along the minus strand of BSBM01001005.1, from coordinate 21,146,932 downwards.
ACTACGGATCACCTGACAATGCAAACTCTCCTACTTCATTAAGCCTTTTGAAGATGAATTACTCCGCGACGTGGCTCCACTCTCCGTAGCTGACATCCTGTTTGGGAAAACTTACTTGTGGGATCGCCATGGAAGTTACCAGTCACGGCCTCAGAAGGTGATTGTCAAAATCCAAAATCGATGGTACGGGATACCATAGCGACGACCTACACCAACGGTCTCAATGATATCTTCTAAACAGGCAAAGAAGCTCATCAATCATGCTCATAAGTTCGCATTACTCATGATCAAACTGCAACATTCTAGGAAGACTGCAGCGACGAGTTGAATCACCGACAAGTGTAACTCCCGACAGAAGCAGTTGATCGACAACGTTCTCGATGAGTATCAGAGTTTATTCCAAGATCCGAACAGAGTACCTCGACATTGCCAAGTAAAACACTCCATTGAACTTGCTCCTGGTTCTTCTTTTCCTAACGCATATGTTTACAAAAAGTCCATTCTCGAAAATGAAGAAATTCACAGACAAATCCAAGATTTGATCGACAAAGTTCATATCCAACCCAACTCCTCTCCTTATGGAAGTCCAATCGTCATCATTCCAAATAAAGACGGGACTTGGCGCATTTGCATCGACTACAGGGCCCTCAACAAAATTTCGGTAAAAAATCGCTACCCTCAGTCGCGGATAGACGAGCTCATCGACTGTCTAAAAGGTGCCAAATTCTTTACTAAGCTCGACCTCAAGTCGGGATATCATCAGATTCCAATCAAGCCCTCGGATGTGTGGAAAACTGATTTCAATACCAAGGAAGGATTGTTTGAATGGCTAGTCATGCCTTTCGGCTTAACCAATGCACCTGCAACCTTCATGCGATACATGGACAACATCCTTCGACCTTTCATTGGCAAATGGGTCATTTTCTATCTTGACGACATATTGATTTTTAGTCGATCATGGGAAGAACATGTCGAACATCTTCGACAAGTCCTCGACACTCTCCAGCAACATCGACTCTACTTGAACATGGACAAGTGTACCTTTGCGATGAACAACATCAAATATTTGGGGTATGTAATTTGACTCTGCAGGAATTCACGTCGATCCAAACAAAGTACAAATCATCAAATATTGGTCCATTCCTCAGAGCATTCAAGAACTAAGAAGTTTTCTTGGTTTGAAAAATTTATATCGACGATTCATACTCAGCTTCAATCACATAACCTGTCCCTTCAATCAGTTGACGAAGGGAAATGGACAAACTGCCTTCAAATGGACATTGACACAACAAGAAGCTTTTGAACAACTCAAACACAAGCTCTGCACTGCACCAGTACTTGTGTTGCCTGATTTGCATCAGCCCTTTGAGATTGAGACAGACACATCAGACTATTCCTTGGGCGCAGTGATCACTCAGTCTGGTCACCTAGTCGCTTTTCATTCCGAAACTTTTAATGACACAGTTAGAAGGTATTCGACGTATGAAAAAGAACTATACGCCATTGTGCAAGCTCTCAAGCAATAGAGGCATTACATCCTTGGAAAGGAAACGGTCATCCTCACTAACCATAAGCCTCTACAGTTCACTTTGACCCAGTCAAAACTACAAACAACCAGACAAATCAAGTGGATTAATTACCTACAACAATTCCAGTTGGTGATTAAGTATCAGAAAGGTAAAGCTAGGCGCCGTCGTCGATTGTCTAAGTCGACCACCCATTACTCTCCTTTTCATAGTGACGAGTATGTAGGGATACAACACGACCACTTGGCCTCAATTGTATTAGGACGACATGAACTTCTCACTAGTCTATCAGTAGCTTCATACTAACAAGTCATCAACCTCCGACTACTTCCTGAAAGACACCTTGCTATACAAGCTTGGACAGCTTTGTGTACTGACCGGTGAGCATCGACAGCAGCTCATTTGGGACAAGCACTACAGCAAGACTGAAGGACACTTTGGAGTAGAAAAGGCACTTTCTATTCTCCAAAAGTATTTCTTTTGGCCTACACTTAAAACCGATGTCAACAAGTAGTTTTGATCATGCATGGTCTGTGCCATTGCTAAACCGGCTAATCGACCACAGGGATTGTACACACCTCTGCCAGTTCCTAGTCGACCATGGGACTCTCTTTCTATGGACTACTAAACAGGATATCCTACTACCAAACATCAACATGACGCGATCTTAGTAGTAGTCGACAGATTTTCCAAGATGGCCATTCTGATTCCATGTAAGAAGACCACGACAGCGCAACAGACCGCTCAGCTCTTCTTTACACATGTTTGGAAACACTTTGGTTTACCGACAACCATTACTTCCGACTGATATTCCAGATTCGTCAGCATCTTTTGGAAGACTCTCTGGAAACAGCTAAACACACGACTCTCATTGTCGACAGCTTTCCATCCTCATACCACCGGACAAACGAAAGTTGTGAATCGCTTGGTCGTACAACTACTTTGCATGTACAACCACAAGCATCGACGAACATGGGATGAAAGTATTCCATACATATAGCACAGCTACAATCATGGTCAACACAGCTCTACGGGAAAGATTCCATTTGAGATCTATTACGGATTTCAACCCTCAGCGCCTATCAACTTGATCAGCTCCTCGACACAGTCGAACCCCGACACCGACTACAGCCAGTGGGAAGTTGATAAAGCCTTGAAGTTTCGAGATCAGATCTGCGACATCCAGAAGCAAGCACGGGAAATGTTGCAATGAGCAAACACGAAAGCTAAGGCCTGACACGACTAGCATCGTATTCCTCATTCATTCCAAATTGGGGATAAGGTCTGGTTACATCTCAAGAAGGAGCACTTCACCGGCCCATTCAAGAAGCTCAAGCCTTTGCGATATGGTTCGTATGGTATTCTTTGACATATTGGAGAAAACTCTTTCCAGCTCGACATTCCTGCATGCATGGGTCTGCATCTAGTATTCAATGTGGATCTACTTCGACCATACCATGCACCACTGTTGGAACAGAATGACTTACCGACAACAGAACCTGAAGACATCCATCCATATGCTCAGGAGCCTCTTCCTTGTGACACCATTGTGGGACGACGAGTGCGCCATACAAGGACAAACACAATTCCCTTGTTTTAGGTTGCTAAATTCAGACAACTCCCATCCCAAGGAAAGTGGTACTCTGCTATTGAACTGACCGACAATTTTCCTCACTTAAATGAGCAAACAATGGGGACCATTGTTTCTTAAGGAAGGAGGTATGATCCACATCGTAGTTGGCATTATTTCCATATGCTAACTTTGACACAATTTCGACAAGTCATTGACTTCGACACAACTTCGACAAGTTCTGAATTCGACACGACTTCGACAAACTCAGCAGCTTCGACAAGTTCAACGACCTCAAACAGTTTCGCGACGTCAACATGCAGCGTCGACCTGCGACTTGCGACTGTCGAACTACGACGGGATGTCTCTTTGTCTTCCAGTCAACTGTAACGGTTGAACTTTCGAACTGTTCTAACTTCTCTTGTAATTGAACGTAACGGGAAGGCACCCAAGCGTCTCAGCATTCTATATAAGCATGTATAATATTGTAACATACATCAATCGATGAACTTATCCAGTAATAGAGAAGATTAGTTTGCATTCCTACATATTGTCTGTGTGTACTTGTGTTATCTGCGTAGTGTATTCTTGATTTGCTCATTCTATTTCTTAAGCTTCCGCCATAACAGATCCGACTTATTCAGTCAAACTGTTGTCCCCCTCGTGCTTCCTGGCCACGTGCGGATCAATTTTTCTAGTGAATGCAGAAAGAATCATGGTGATCATGGAAAACATAATGCCAACATTACAAACACATCTGAGAACAATGAAGATTCGTTGTTTCTTACTTGCCATGTTTCACATGAAATCCCAAATGATGTTTGGCTTTTAGACAGTGTTTGCAACAACCATATGACAGGTAATAGAGGTCTAGTTGCATATCTAAATGAGTCAGTAAAGAAAGAGGTTAAACTCAGCACCGATTGTGTAGTTAAATTTCTTGGAAAATGAGTAGTCAACATATTAACCAAATAGGGCCAACAGAAAACCATCTCAAATGTGTATGCTCCATGTTTGAATCATAATTTGATTAGTGTTGGGAAACTCACTTAGAAGGGATATAATGTCATCTTCAAAGGAGCAGAGTGCAGCATATATGACAAACCTCCAAGTAAGCAGTTAATCACCAAAGTACAGATGACTAGGAATAGAATGTACCCGCTAGTCATGAGTTACAACACATAGGTAAGTTTTTTTCCCAAAAAGAAACATGCATGGATGATTTTTGGTTATAGCATTTTATATTTGGACATCTTCACTTTGTTGGTTTGAAAATGTTGCAACAGAAAGACAAGGTTAAAGGATTACCCCTTATTAAGGAGTCAACAAGCACATGTGAGTGTTGCATTCTTGCAAAAAAACATACGGGTAGCTTCCCTAAAGGCGTGTCTCGTAGGGCACAGGCACCCCTAGAGCTAGTTCATATTGATATGTGGGGTCCAATGCAGACTCAGTCGCTTGGTGGTAGTTTTTATTTTCTTACTTTCATTGACGATTTCGGCAGGAAAACATGGGCGTACTTCCTTCGTCAGAAGTCAGAAACTTTTGGCAATTTCAAGGAGTTCAAAGCTTTGGTCAAAAACTAGAGTAGTCAACAAATCAAGTTATTAAGATAATATAGGGGGAGAGAGTATGACGCAAAGGATTTTCATGCTTGCTGCAAACAACATGGAATCAAAAGGAAATTCACGACAAGGTATACACCTCGATAAAATGGTGTAGCAGAATGGAAAAATAGAACCATTATGAATATGGATAGGAGCATGTTGAAGGGAAGAAACTTGTCTTGTGATTTTTGGGGAGAGGCAATGGCTTGTGTTGTTCTTGTGTTGAACAGATCTCCCACCAAAAGTGTGAAGAACAAATTTCCATAGGAAGCATGGATAGGTACGACTTGTAGTGTTGCACATTTTAGAATATTTGGTTGTGTATATTATGCTCATGTACCTAAAGAACTAAGAAGAAAGCTAGGTGACAGGAATGAGAAATGCATCTTTCTTGGATATGGTGAAGACTCTAAAGCTTATAAGCTATATAATCATATGACCAGAAAGGTCATCATCACCAGAAAATGTATTATTCAAAGAACAAGAGTCATGGGGCGGAACCATAGATAAGGTTGTTGGAGCTACAGTACCTCTTCTAGAAAATGAAGAAGAAGAGGAACAAACTTAACAGAATGGGCAACAGGATCCAATAACACTATCAACAGTAGCAAGTACTCCAGCAATGACACCTAGAATTTCAATTCAAGGTGAAGCATCAAGGTCAGTAGATTGACATACTCCTAGTCCTCAATTAGGTATGAATCTGATCGCAGTAATATAAAGACTAGAAGTTTACAAGAAATTTATGATGAATTAGATGCAAATTCCAATTTTGCCTTTCTTGTTGGTCAACCTATGTTCTTTGAAGAGGCAATAAAAGAAGAGCATTGGTAAAAGCGATGGAAGTTTACTTTCCTAAAGATAAGAAATATATTGGTGTGAAGTGGGTCTACAAGACAAAACTTAATGAAAAAGGTGAAATTGATAGGTACAAGGCAATGTTAGTAGCAAAAGGTTTCTCACAACAACCAGGAATTGATTTCGGAAAGACTTTTGCACCAATAGCTAGATTGGACAAGGTGAGAGCAATATTATCAATTGCATCTTAGAACAAATGGAAAGTGTATCAGATGGATGCCAAACCAGCATTCCTGAATGGGATTCTAGAAGAATAAATTTATGTATAGAAACCTCAAGGATATGAAATAAAATAACATGAAGAGAAGGTTTACAAGTTGAAGAAATCTTTATATGGGATCAAGCAAGCTCCAAGGGCTTGGTACAATAGAATTGATTCTTATTTGATCAATAATGGATTTAGCATAAGCAACAATGAACCAACACTATACACAAAGGTAAATCAACATGGATAGATTTTGATAGTTTGTTTATATGTCGATGATATGATTTTTACAGGTAATTCGTTAGTAGATGAATTCAAAGAAGCTATGAAGAAAGAGTTTGAGATGACAAATCTAGGTTTGATGAAGTTTCTTCTTGGAATAGGAGTAGAACAATAAGAAAAAAGGTATATTTATATGTCAAATAAAATATGCGAAGGATGTGCTTATGCGGTTAAGAATGGTTAATTGCAAACCAACACCTACACTAGTGGCAACAGGTACAAAGTTGAGCAAAGAAGATAAAAGTCCCAATGTAGATCCTACACTATATAAGAGACTCGTAGGAAGTCTCATGTATCTCATAGCGACAAGACCAAATATTATGTATGTAGTCAGCTTGATTTCCAAGTTCATGGAGTCTCCCAAAGACTCACATTGGCAAGTTGGAAAAATGATGTTACAATATGTTGTGGGAACGTCAAGCTATGGCATTTTATACTCAAGCCCTGAGTATGATACTTTGACAAGCTACACAGATAGTGACTTTGCAGGAAGTTTGGATGACAGGAAGAGCACTTCAGGTCATGTTTTTCATCTTCTTTCACGGGTGATTTAATGGGCATCCAAGAAGCATCCCATCGTGGCGATTTCATCAGCGAAAGCGGAATATGTAGCAGCAACAACAACAATGTGTCAAGCAGTTTGGTTGTACACGGATTTTTGGATGGCCTTCAACAGAGACAAAAAGGACCAACAATAGTTTATTGTGACAACAATTCAGTGATCTCCCTGTCCAAGAACCATGTATTTCACCAAAAGAACAAGTACACTGATATCAAATATCATTTCATAAGAGAACTTGTAAACAAGAGTGAAATCCATGTAGAGTATCGTAAATCAATTGATTAATTGGTTGACATATTCACAAAGCCATTGACAAGATATATTTTTTAAATTCATAGAGAAAACTTAGGCATCCTAAAAGTTGAAGCAAGTAGCTTAATAATTAAGGGGGAGCATTAGAAACTATAATTAACTCCAATGAGTCTTAGTTAGAAATTCAGTTCTATTATTAGTAGTCCAGCAGCAGTCCGGTTAGAGTCTAGCATGCGTTTGTTAGTTAGTAGTCTAAGTTTTGGCACTATACGCCTTCAGGTCACTTGTAAGGTATCAAGCATGATCGTGTTTCTTATGAACAAAGAGTAAGAGCAGCAGCTCGCTTAGCATTGAATTAGTTCCATTACTTATGTGTTTCTTTGCCTCCTTCCATCATGCATTTGGATAGCCAGAGTACAATCATTTGTAATATTTTCTGCAACTTCTGCGATCTGATTTTTACCATACATTTCTGCATGTTTCACTATTTTCATCATTCGGATCAATTTTTCTATGACTGCGACTGAATGTCTTCTTCTATGGAACTTTCAATCTTTTTCTCCAATATAGTATTTTTTTCCTAGTGCAGTCATTGTAAATTTGTAATACCATCAACTTGCATGTTCATTTGATTTCTATCTATTACAAAAGGAAGATGTTTACAAAATCTTGGCCAAACAGAATACGCCACTAGTCAAAACAATAAAATAGTTAAGCATTATAATCATGCCGAACATAATATGCAAACATTATCAATTCTTTAAAGTTGTTTGTTTGCCTGATTTAGAATTTCAATTAGAAATAAACTGGTTTTCCATTCGACCATTCATGAATCCTTGTGAGATGGATAACGTTGGTCTCGTAACACCATAACAGTTGATGGAATAAAACCTCGGTGAAATACAATGCACACAACTATTTGTTAACCATTGGTAATATCGAAAGCAACAATCACGCCGTCTTTTTCTACCATACGATGAGCCAAAGTCAAGAAATACATATCCATTGTAATAAATCGACAATGCAAGTGACATTCGTCTGTACATTGTTGACAGAATTGTGTAAGTAAGCTTTGATGTCTCATTATCTGAACCCATCATGTAATTTCAACATCCTCCCAATAAATATCTGTGGTGAGAATCTGGAGTCCTCGCCTCTATGCTAACATATTCGGAAAGCCTGTGTCTATGACAGGTTTTACAAAGAGCGTTCTATGTTTGAATTGAATCTGTGCAGTCTAAAGGAAGTAGAACGCTGCAGTTGTATTGTTTGAATAAAAATGGCATCTGCCCAGGCTCCTGCAGATTATATTAGATTAGATTAGAGTAGTGTGACCATTTTGTGTTCCACATCTTAATAAGTCTGCAGTTCGTTGTTATTTTATGCAAAATCTTTTTCGCTCCACCCACTTCCATCTTTGCCAATTTCTCAAGGTATTGGCAAGCTCCTGCACATGCGATCTTTCTTCTGCCTCTGCTGCTGCGGCAGAGGGCCAGAAGTGCAGAAATGGGGAATGCCTTGGCCACTATTTCATTCTGAGGATCTAATAACTGCACCATACGAGACACATTCTCATCATCTTTGATGAATTCTTTTCTGTTGCTCTGCACAGAGAGTAGACTGGAGAGTGCCCTTGCAGCAATTGCCTGAGAAAAGCTTGGCTTGCCATCCAACATCTTTGCAAGAAGACCAATGCATCCTGCTTCTCTCAGCGCTCTCTTTATTTCATCTGTCCGCGATAAATTGCATACAGACAAGGCTGCCAATTCTTGAATCTCATAACACCCACATTTGAGAAGGATTATGAGATGCTTAACAAATCCAGAAGACATCAAAAGGCTTATAGAGCATATGGACACAGAGAGACTATGGATGGCCCTCAGTGCAATTTCTTGAGCGGAGGTACTCGGTGCTTTTCCCAAAAACAGAACAAGCGATTTAACCCCACCTTCTCTGCAAATCTTTTGCCTCAAGTTTTCATGACTGGCAGCCAACAGATGCAAACATTCTGCAGAAGAATCCTGTGCAAGGGCTGTGCCACAATTCACAAGATTGATCAATACAGGAATTGCTCCTTCCTCTGCAATGGGATCTCTTATTTCCTCCAGAAAGGCCAAGTTCCTCAACACTGATGACCCAATAGCCTTCCCTTCTGGAGACCCATTTCTACAGAATTCAACTAGAGCCGAGAGTCCACCATATGCAAAAACCGCATAGGCATGCTCCTTATTTATATGGCGTCCGTGATTGCAATGGCAGATCCCTAACATTAGATTTAGTTCCACATTAACACTCTCTTCCTCCGAATCAACCGTCAATCCCTGCAGAGCTTCTGCTGCCTTCTCCTTGCCCAAACAAGTTCCAGATTCCAACAACCTAATCAACGGTGGTATAACTGTAACACTCTCTGCAGCAAGACAAGCCTTGCAGGCATCACACTGCGCCAGAATCGACACTGCAATGGCCGCATGTTCTCTGATAGTAACAACATGCGAATCCAGCAAATGCACCAAGTATCTAATATCTAGTTCTACCCCTTCATCTACCATAGCGATGATATTCTTGTCGTCCTCCTGCAGAAACTTTACGAGAGAAATCAAAGCCTCTTTTTTGAGTTGGGTATTACCAATCTGAAGCCTTGCAAACAAACCCTTTACAAAGAAGACCGGGGCATCCCTGCTAGCCCCGGGGCCCGGACTTGACACTGCGATGGCATCATTGGGCTCCTTCAACAATCCGCTCTTTATGAGAATATCCAAATCGCGCTGATGACAATTGAGTTTGTTGACGACTACGTCTAAGTCGCTCTGCATCATAAGCTTCCCGCTATACGAAAGCTCTCTGCAACGCTTTGCGTGCTCTCTGGCCTCCTGTAGAGTCGAAACAACGTTGGGAATAAGGTCCTTCAATAACAAATTCTCGGCCCAATAACAAGAAGATTCCGCAATAATGCTCGTGATGATCTGATTCAGGACTTCCAGCTTCGCTGTAATCGCCTGCCATCTTCCCGAGAAGACTTTTGTACAATAGACCTCCGCCATGAGCAAGGGAATGAGAGCTTGGGCCTTCCTCAGGCATCCCTCTGGATCATTATTATCATCAAACCCTCCCTCCATCTTCGATCTTCCAGTATGAAAGACGTGAATGGCTTGGCCTCAATATATTACACGCATGCGTGGTCCCTTTCTCCTGGTTTTCCTCTATCGGTTGATCGGCCCAATCAAAATCCATAACATGGTGTACTTATTTATACAAACCGGCAATCTAACATGTCTCTGGCCTTGTTTTGCCGCCACGATCGATCGATGGGATCTTCCAACTAACTCCGTAACTTACTCATCAATTTGTTTCCAAAGTACTCAGCAAATAAAGATCCAATTTTGACTTTTTTTTCTTCACACTTCACGTGCGAGGTACGAAGAGCAGTTGAAATGAAAAGATAAAATCATTAAAAATTTAATCTAAATTTAGAGAGATTAGAAATCAAAATAGCCACCACCAACTTTAGTTTTGTTTCGTCTGCTATTAATAATTCAGATTGTTCGGCCACTTAAAATCTTTGTTGAATGGAACACCTGTCCAAAATCCCCCGGAAAAGGGAGAAGGTCCCATCTTTTCTGATGACCGCCGCCTCAAGAATTTTGATGCCGACACCATTACGGAATTCACGAGAACTAGGGTCAGCCATTTTTTAATTTTAATATTGTTTTATTTGATTTTTAAATTTTAATTTTACAATTAGTTTTTTTTTTTTTTTGGGTCAAATAACATTTATAATAACTATATGAAACATTGAATTTTTGTATCTTGCATTATATAATGCAAAAATAAAAGATTTACAAAACAAAAGCGGTATGCCGTAATGTCCGTGACAGAGCATGAAAAGAGAGTTTGCAAATGCATACTTTTGCAAGTGTAAATGATAACTTCACTTTCCAACTAAAAGGACAATGCAGGCGCAATGAAATAAGCTAGAGCATGAGCATACTTAGACAATGTGTGCTTATACAGGAAGAGTTGAACTCAAAACCTGCTTCCAAAAGTTCAGATTTTCAAATTCCTTTGGCAATTTCCTCGATACCTCAAAGAATCGATAGAAAATAATGTCAACATATTTTATGGAGCTTATGAGCTTGTGAAAGCTCGATTGATAGACAATAAAATGACAATACATGAATATGCATAATCTCCAAGGACCACTGAAATTTAGATAAATATGAACAACCAAATTCCAATTAATACAAAGACTATTGTTCACAACTGGATTTCCTTCGAAGAAGGCATCCAACCAAATCCAACGAAGGGAACAAGAGAGAAAACTGGAAGTTTCCTCTGAAAAACTCTCGAGTGTCAACGCATGACTGAAAATAAGATCATAGGCCTTATATATATGCAATTAGATTAAAGAAATATATTAAATGCTCTGGTAATGAAAGGAAAATAAAACATAAAACTATTGTGCAAAACTTCGCCATTTTAGATTCCTGATTAAAAAATTTAAAACAATTATTCCATCTTGAAAATATCTCATTGCATCGAAATGGATATAAAAATCATAACTTACATTAAATGAAAATACAATGCAGACAAATGGAGGGATTTCAATCCATGCAGTATTTCGACAATTGAATATTTAGGATCTATGTAGGTTTAAAATGCAGAGAACGATGAAGAAGGAGCTGGTATGGATTCCTACCATGAAAAGGACATGCACACCAACCAGGCAGGCCCTTGATCCTATTTCTAGGTGGTCCAATTTTCAACAGGGTGTCAGAGACCCTAGGGGTCGAGGTTCATTGGTCATTTAGCCAAAGTGTGGCTTCAAAGCGGGGCAGGTTATGCAAATAGAAATCCACAACTTGATACAGAAACATCAGGGATGCATGTCATGAAAAGTGCAAGTAGCTCAGTGGAATAAACCAACCCATTAGCTAGAGATGGACCTGGATTTCATTCCTAGCTTGTTCAATTGATACCTTCCATGAAAAGGGCATGCACACCAAGCAGGCAGACCCTTGATCCTATTTCTTGGTTGTCCAATTTTCAACAGGGTATCAGAGCCCCCGGGGGTCGAGGTTGATTGGTCGTTTGTCAAAGTGCAAGTAGCTCAATGGGATAAACTAGTCCATTTGTTATAAAAGGTCCTGGATTTCATTTCTAGTCCAAGTATAATTTAATTTGAATATTGCTATGAAAATATGCTCTCATGACATTGGACATCAAAACAACAAAAAGGGAGGCATAAAATGGACTCAATGTGATATAGGCAAGCCTCTGCATTGTAAAAAAAAAAAAAAAAAACACAAGTCTACCGAGATGCATCATATCGGTGGGAAAGTGAGCCCTCCTTTATGATTCTTTTGTTCATAAGTTAATGTAAAAATTCAACACTCAAAGAATGAGTAAAGCAATTAAAGGCCATCATGAGAAGTTATCCAGGTCAATGAAAGCAAGTTAGTGTTATAGCAGTCACTAGGATTTGATACTCACAAGTGGCCAATTCAATAATCAAAAGACTGAGTAATGGAATGGGTTCGATGACAAGGATCATATACTTTACATATAGAATTCACTAGGTCACCAGTTGAGCAAATATATTGACACCGACCCTAGACATCTTGAGAAATAAAATAGCTTGAACCAGGTTCTAAGTTCTCTAGACAACTTGGTTAACAAAGGTTGGCACATTTAAGACCATCAGCTCACCAGTTAATCCAATCTTGACACTGACACTAAGAAACTAAAGAAACAAGGTTAGCTTGAACCACGTCCTAAACTTCTCTAGAAAGTTGTGATCACCAAGGTTTCCATATATGACCCGACCAACTTTAGCTACCTGGACCCTAGTCTGCTACTGAACATTTTATTCTGAACAAACACCATTTTCCACAGAATTCACTGGGTCACTAGTTGAGAAAATTTCTTGACAACAACACTAAGCATCTTGAGAAATAAAATAGCTTGAACCAGGTTCTAAGTTCTCTAGACAACTTAGTTAACAAAGGTTAACTTAAATCGTATTCCCTTAAAACGGTTAAATTTCTAAACACTTATTGATCTTTACCTTAAAATTCTTTGTAAATAAATATTCCAATAAATAAAAACATTACTGACATGAAAATACTATAAAGAAAAAGATCTAGAGTTTGAATCCCCCGCATTTGCAACACAAAGCATCGGACGCAAAAAATCATGATAAATAGTAGGTAAAGAATTGTAAATATCGGAACTAGCTGCTACGAAACATATGTCAATCCCCATTAGAGGCCGCAGACATGTGGGAGACATGAGATTTGTAGCACTTAAGTCCCTGGTCTTCTGGCTGACTAAATCCAACTGTGTTGCACTGCAAAACAACAACTCCACCCCCTTAGGAGCCTTTTCTTCTTGCTTAGAAGCCGCTTCTATCACCATCGCGTGGATTTGAAAGATGTACCGCTCAGTCCAGCTCAATGTCTAGGTTTTGAAACCCTCGGGACTGTATTTAGAAGGGACCCGGAGACGACACCAGGAAAACCAAAGCATGGTGATTCGAACCCGTGACATCGATGGGGAGAGACCTTGGAGCCTCGAGATTAGTTATTGCATTTGTCGTTTCCCGGGCTCTCTCTCCTCCTGCTGTTGTGCTTTTGATATATGCAGGATCCACAACATCCATATATATTTTATTTGAATTGCATAAATCAAATTTCCAAAAAAGAAAAAAAAATGGAGCAAGAACTCAGTGACTTACCCGTGAACGATGATAGATTTGCATAGGAGGTCGAGAAAGAGGAGGAGAGTCCCCCTTCTACAAGAATGCAGTGAACGTATCCGTTCACTAAGTTAATAAAAGGATCCGTTTTCCATATTTGAGATAAAAATATAATATTATATTGATAGATGATGATAAAGTTACAATAAGCTCGCCTTTATAGGGCTTGAGCAAGAATAGCGAAGGGTTACACCCTTTCGCTTATTAACCTAATAATCTATTTAGTTATAAATAATAATATTAATTAAATATTCACAGCATTGCCTTCCCCTTAGGAAAGCTTTGTCCTCAAAGCTTAGATTATTGTTGTCATCTTTTCATTCTCGTTTTGTGTTGAAACAATGTCATTACTTCCTTTATGTCTTTTTTAGAACTGGTATTAGGTATGTGCTTGGTATTTACACAATAGTTTGTCATCTTCCTTTCATTTGTAACTTGAATTTGTACTCCATTATGTTTATTCTGGCTATGTGTCATCATGCTCGGATTCGGCTCAAACTCAGAGCGGACTCGCTCCTTCTTAGGTGAGCTCGGACTCAGCTCATTCCTCCATTCCGTTGCATTCAACTTACTTCGGCTCAATCCCTACTCACTCCACACTACACCACTCCCAACCCCTTCCATCTGCAGCTCCCGCCACCTACGCCTAGCTCCGCTCCTACTCTCGCCTGCTCTCTTCTCATTACTCCTCCAACACATTAAACCCTCACATCCTTATTTCCACGCACACCTCTTAAACTCACACCCACGACCTCCTTTGGGCTCTCCAATCCAATGCCACCGCTTCTACTCTCTACCAACCACTCTCCCCTTGCCATTTCCCACACTGCCACAATCCATTTTTCCCTCCACTCACTTCCATCCCTACCTACCCACTCTCCATTCGTCCCTCATACCTGCACGCTCCTGTCCCCACGCATCTACCCCGCGCAGCTCCTCCAACGCGCTGTGACCTCCAAGCCAGCTCCCCTATCCCCACTACTTTCTCATCACCCGCCCTGCCCTAGCTCGCTCCCACGCTGCTGCTACTCCTTCTGTGCACTCTCCCTTCACACCCTTCTCCACATCTCCCCACGCCGCCTTCCCTGCACGCATCGACTCCTCCTCCCACCGCAGCTACCATCTCCCTACTTCTCCACCATTTCAACCCCCTCTCTCCCTTCTACGACCCCCTCTCCCCACTATCCCCCACAGCCACCATCACCTGCAACCCATCTCTTCTCCACCATTTCGTCTCCCTGCTCGCCCTCCCTCTCCTTCACGCCCTGCGCACCCTCCTCTTGCTGCGCCTTCCCTCAGCACCCTCCTCCTCACGCCCTACGCACCCCTTCTACCATTGCTCCTCCTCTTCCAACCGCCTTCCTCCACTTACTCCCCGCCAATTCTCCCAACTCCTCCACGTAAAAACCCTACAAAAAACAAAATTCAAAAAAAAATAAAGTTAAATAAATATAATATTCAACTTTATTATATTTCCACTTTATAATATATAATAATATTATTATTTTCAAACAATAATTATTATTATATTATTAATACTCATTTACTACCACTTGATTTTAGTAATAATTATTATTATTATTTATTAATTAAGTCCGACAAATTGGGCCCAAATATTCACCCCGAGACCACATCAAGAACCATGGCGGAATTCAAGGCCCTCGTTACCAACCAAGAAAAATTCGGAGAAGAAACGAAAAACAACAAGGCACTTAAGAAAGGAATTAAAGAAGATGTTATTCTAGTACTAGGAAGGAAACTTGATGACAAAGTAGACATTATGCACGAGAAACAAAAAGAGTTAGATAACAAGATGTGTGCGATGACACAGAACATAAGCACCATGGCACAAAACTTGAGCATGATGACATAGAGCCAGAATACCATAATGGAAATGTTACAAAAACTAAGGTCTAATACAAACCATATCAGTAACTCAGATATGTTGGGCCACTATGTCAACAAAAATGAGAGTAACAAAATTGATCAAGACAATAAACAAGACAAGGAGACTAAATATCGTAGGGATGACCAAAATACTAATAATATTAATTAAATATTCACAGCAACGAACCCCCCAACTCAAGAAGAGAGCAACAATACCAGAAGATGAAGAAACAAAGAAAAAAATTGAATTCCTGAGAGAGACAAAGATAGGATTCTTTGAAGGATAGAGATTTAATGTCCAAAAACTCGAGCTTAATGCGATGAAAATACCTACAAGAAGCAATAATCCATCCAGGAGACTGAGTAAAAAAGAGTATGCGAGCCAAATTTATGGCTCAAAATTGCTCGAATAGGTTCAAAACACGACCAGACGGAAGTCAAACTCTTACAGACAGAAATCACATGTGTAAGCATATCTGCTATCCCAGACTGTAAACACACAAACCACGTACACAAGCAGTCCAGCGCTACCCTACATCCATTATAGTCGTCGATCAGACACCGGTCCTTGCAAACAACAAACACGGAGAACACAGAAAACAAAACCAACAGCGGCACTACCTTGAGAACCCGCAAACACTCTAACAAGACACCTGTGCCAGCCCTAGAGAACAACAGCAAGCAAGAATATGCCACTAAACAAGAGAATAGTCTAGAACAAGAATTAATCCACCGAATCAAAGAGCATAAGAACAAAACCCCATGCCAGCAATAAACAACACATATCAACACTCGTACCAAAACAAAACCTGCACATAATGCATTGAAAACCTGTACACAATTCATTGAAAACACTGTACACCTGCCTGTGATGAGGGTTAATGCTACCAACGTCAGTCTGGGACAAGTGTCTAACGAAAGCCCCAATCCAAATTTGAGACATATTTATCAAACCCAAACTTTGCAAAACATTGCACACATAAAAAATTAAATTGGTACTGCAAGGCTAATACATGCAAAATTTAATACAAACCAAATATCAACTCATGTTAATAACTCCCGAACACAGCTCCTTAGTAACTCCTGTCTACTCCCGCACACAGCTCCTTAATAGCTCCCGTCTACTCCCGCACACAGCTCCTTAATAGCTCCCAGTCGGACAGTAACATCAGCTAGGAACAAATGTTAGCCAAAACCTCTACTCCAAACTTCGAGGCGGTTGATGAGGTGCTTATAAATTTAAACTTTGGAAAAAATTATGAAATGGAAATTTTTTATCCACTGACCATCTTATACATGGACATGCGCAGGGACCAGCGGACAGATGTCGCTTGGTTTCCCCGCTCCAAAAACCAAGGCAAAAATATTTGTTCAACCAAATTTTTACTTTGTAAATTGATAAATTAATTTTTTGAATTTTGTGCCAATGAACTAATATGTCCAAAATGGCCACAAGATGTCACGGACATAATAATAGTACAACATACCATAAAATAACTTTTTATCTTAACATAAGTAAGACTTTTCCAACACAACAATGCTCTAGAGAAAAATTTTACAAAAATATAGTTCAATATATGATAATATAACTTTATATTGTAAGAATTTTGCAAACTTAACTATATTGTAATGAATTTGTCTTCATGCATTAAGCATGAGTTTACATTTAATACTTCAATTCAAAACTTTGAAGGTTTTTTCAAGTCTAGATGAGAAGTTGTATTAATAGATTTGTTGTATAATACTATTATGTTGCATGGAGCAAGATTCCAGAGCAATTATGATCCAACTACAACTAAGAAATTACAAAATGGTTTAATAAATGTCTTCAATAAATTTACCTTTTATCAAACTTATCTTGAAGAAATTCTACAATTTCTTTACTTGATCTACAAAACATATCAATATAAAACTAGCATACCCCCAAAACAGGGGAAATGAAACGCCGAGAAGAATTTCAATATGTTGTAAAATAAGAGAAAGTTGTGTGTACTTAGACAATATAATTTTGTGTGTTTGAAAGCAAGTCTAAGTAATATATGGTAGGGATTGTAGTTGATGAATTGAAAGGAAAACTATGTTGCAAGTACTAATAAGCAATAAATAGAAACCAATGTAATAGATGGCAAATAAAATGAATTGTACATTAATTTGTCATACCAAAATGAATGCGTAGTAAAATAAATATATTTGGTATTTTCATTTGGTAGGGGAAGTGCACGGATTGAGGATTGCAATTTTAAGTGTGAAAGGGATAGAGAATGAAGGAATGCCTCTTTCTTTTTCCGAAGTGATAGATATGAAGTTTCTTTCATCTTTGCATAGCATTTTAAGGAGAACGATGGTGTAATTCGGATTGGACATCTAATGTTGTAGTACGTGGCATTCACTGTGAAGTTCAATGCATACGTTCTTTGTTACCAATTTCAATGGTTGACCTTGTTAATGTCAATCATTGGGATTTATGGATAGTCAATGCCCAAGACATCTTTAGGGATATCTGTTTCTTATTACTTTGATTTATGGGTGGAATTGGTATGTGCTTTGGTTGAGATTGGTCCCATGGAGGCCCAATGTAACTATCAAATTCCACGACAACATAGGTTGGTAACTTAAGAGGGGTAGATCCATGTGTGTATACAATTTGCATGACCAATCCAAGTGCAACATTGACTAAACCTAATGAAACACCGAGAAAAACTTCAATATGTTGTAAAATGAGAGAAAGTTGTATGTATATAGACAATATAAATTTATGTGTTTGAAAGGAAGTCTAGCTAATTTATGGTAGGGATAGTAGCTTGTGTAATTGAAAGGAAGTCTAGCTAATTTATGGTAGGGATAGTAGCCTGTGTAATTGAAAGGAAAACTCGTTTGGAAGTACTAATAAGCAATAAATAGAACTTCATTTAATCGACGACAAGTAAAATTAAATGTACATTAATTTGTCATATGAGAAAGTATACATATGTGAGTAAAACAATAAGGGGCTAGGTAGTGATCAAGTATGAGCGGGGACATGATACATTTACTTGTATCCCTGCTTCCTCGATGCATTTTGAACACTCGTGGGCGCTTTAAGACAACTTCTTAGAAGGTATGCCTATAAGGTGTTCTGCAACATCGTGGAATGCAACTACATTGATTTTGTTTGTTTGGTCTTCAATGATGAATTGGAAATTGTACCTGTATTCAAATTCATAGACACATTGATTGCACCTTTAGCAATTCTAGACAACATCCTCAATAGGTGTGAGTTTTTTTTTGCAATTCAATAGTTGTCTTGATTAAAATGTATGTAGGTTCTATCCCTAAGCCGATTCCTTCATTTTTAATGTTAGATCATTTCTTTCATATGGAAGGATGACCTTTTGAAGCACCATGTGTAGATAATGAGTGGGATTGGAGGCATGTTCATCATTTCTCAAACCGTATTCTTAAATCTTGAGTTTCTTTGAGATCAAGATTGATGTAAATTTGGGAAGAGAAGGATGATTGCAGGGATTGTATTATCGATGGAAACCTTATGTGAGTAGCATGTCATCATTGCCAAGAAAATAATCGTTTTAAGTTTCTTATATTTGGAAAACCAAGGATAATATAAAGGATAAACACTATCTTCACCCGTAGCGTGCAATGATAAATTTACAAGCGAATTAAGAATTAAGTTTATTTAATGATTTTTTTGGATAATAATTCGTGCACTTGTTTCATAAGGTAGGTTCAAGTATAATGAAAGGATAGATATGTTTGTTTTGTTGAGTTATACATGGATAGTATAATATAATCCTTAACAAGATTGAGTATAATGTTAAATGCACGTTTGTTTCAGTATTAAATAATATTAGTACTTGAGGCTACTTCTAAGTATCACGTGTCTTTTATTTGCACTAATGAAGATGTGCATATTTTCTTCAATTTTGAATGTGAGGTGTCTCTTAATATACAAGACAAAATATTGGTGATGAATTAAGGGTTTCTTTTTATTTTGAAATGATGTTTCACAATGATTGTTAGATTTTGTTCAAATTAAAAACAATTTTTGATATTTTACAAAAGTTTAAATGTATCAAAATGTGCAAGGCATGTACAACACAAACTAACCCTAGACAACTATCAAGCTATATTAAATACAATGGCGTTAGGAGGAAAAGGGATTCCATTCTGATGATGTTATTGTATGTTCCATAACTAAGCAATAGAAAAGGAGTGGATATTAGAGCATGACATATGAAGTAGGAGATTTTGTAGTAGTTGAGAAGACCATAATGTCAAAAGTAACTTCGTAGTGAATAACACGTTTTTTTTATATTTGCACAACATAGTACTCACAATACAATTTACAAAATTACTTAAAACTTGTACCTTTCTCTCATTTTACATTCATTGCAAGTGTTTAAGTACTCTCATATTCAAGTACGAACTTCATATAGTATATTGCAAGTGTTCCCTCACTTATAAAAAAAGTTACTATACTTCCCAAGTAAGTTTATAGGCAAACGAACTTGTCATATATACTATGAATTTATTGAGCTGATACTGATAGGTAAACGAACTTGTCATATATAAAAGGTTTAACGAACTTAAATTCTATGCACTCAAGACTAAAGTTTACAACATATAGTATGATACTTGTAAGTATATAGTATCATGAATACAAGTATGAGAATATAGTAAAGGACTTATCACCAATTCTCGAAGTGCTTAAGTTCTCCAATTAATGTGATGTTGGTAAAATATGTTATATCCATGAAATGGCCGGCGTCTCTTTTAATCCCTTCTCGGGGGAAAAGAAACTTTTGGTAAATAATAGGAAACACCTCTATGATCTAGATCTATTGTTTTTAGTGTAAATTTTGAGTATAGGTATTTTCTCTTATTGCATAATAGCATAACCTCCATCTATGATTTAGCACAACTTATACATAAAACACTTTAAAATCACGATCATAACGTAATGCCATGTGCAAAGAGTATTTGCGATGAAAATTATGATATAGAGGGAACTTTTTACTTACATCTTTGTTGGATGTGGAAGAAAGATGCCCACGTGCACATTATTTTAGATGGTAAAAAGTTGCTAAAAATGGTTGGTACTTAAATGATGAATATTTGAAATCTAAGAGATGCAACCATCTTAAGTGAGAGATTTGAGAGAGAAATTACATGTGAAACCTTATAAAAACACCACTTGTATGATGGATATTTGAAATCATAGAGACACAACCATCTTAAGTGAGATTTGATAATAAACAATTAACAAGTGAAACTTCACAAGGGTGATGGTTTTATTCAAGAACACAATCATACAACCTTACTTTTTTCTATTTTTTCTTTTATAAAGCAATTAGGGCAAAAGGATATGGCCAACTAAAAATGAAACGCCGAGAAGAACTTCAATATGTTGTAAAAGAGAGAAAGTTGTGTGCACGTAGATAATATATTTTTTTGTGTTTGAAAGCAAGTCTAGCTTCCATGTATGGTTGGTGTCAAAATCTTAGAGGCCAAGCATGTCAACCTCATTAATGTGGATATTTCCTGTATGGGATAATCTTGACAAAACTTGCCATTCATTCATCTCCATGTCGAGATGTATGTTATGATTGGTATCCTCATCTCTGAGATGTTGTCTCATCAGGAGTGGGTGCATGGACGCGATCAACATGCCATGCCCACTAGGTATTTCATATGCACTCCCAGTTTGATAGGATGTCATGTTTTGTAAGGCCTATGTCTTTAGTGAAGGAATGGAAGGGCTTATATAAAAGTAGCTCACTCCAGCAAAATTCAATAAATTCATTGGAATATTTGGCTGGAATTGAAGTAAAGCATGACCAGACATAGATGATTGCAAGGACGGTTCTCTTCTTCCATTTTTCAATTTTGTGTCCTTGGTTATATGACCATTTTTTTACAAGGTCAATAAGACAGAAAGGGTCCAACGTTGGAGGTCTTTGCAAGTATGCATCGAAGAGGTGAGAGCCAGATAAGTAATCGATCGAGTCGTGAGATACACGATGGAATATTTAGCGACCAACATTTAGTTTGGTGAAGGACCTATTGCATGTGACAAGGGGTATTTTTTGCAACATATGGAGAGTATCTTGAGCATCGATGTCTCGGTCAACAATTGCTTCTAAGTGCAAACAACAATAACTCACTTTATAAATTAGTATACCATGTTATTAATATATACATATCTAAAATTATAATTACACACAATAATAAACCATTCAACTTGAAAAGATGATTTTTAGGTTATAGGTCAAATTTAAATTTAAGTTTGGAAGTATAATCAAACCAAAAATAACTTAAAAACAATAATCATGTATGAATTGTATATATTAACTTATATAATTAAATATTTAAAAAATTATCAATATTATATAAAAACAAAGATTATAAAAATTTAAAATTACATAATTAAAACTAATAAAAAAATTATACTAACTACATTTATCAAATTATAATTTTATACATATTAATTTATATTAATATTTCATCAAATGAATAACCAAATATATATAAACTCAAAACTTAAAGTGTAAATATCTATACAAATAAACAAGTTTAAATTCAAAATTTTATTTTTTATCAATATTATATAAAAATAAAGGTTATAAAAAATAAAATTACATAATTAAAACTAATAAAAAAATTATACTAACTACATTTATCAAATTATAATTTTATAGATATTCATTTATATTAATATTTCATAAAATGAATAACCATATATATGAAAACTCAATAAATAAATAAATATATATATTAAAACTCAAAATATAAATACAGTTTAAATTCAAAATTTTATATTTTAATTATATATCGTCAAAAATATTTTTAATATATAAAAATACTTTATTAAATTATTTTGTGCTCTCTATTACTGTATGACTTCCATAGAACATATATATGGTTGAATTATATTCATTTTCCATCGATAAAAATGCTCACAACGATGGAGATGGTTTAGGGCAATGGTGTAGACGGCATATGGCATGGAAACATTATTTTTATGTCTTTGTTTTTCATAGTTTTGTTTGTATAAAGTTTCAATTCCGCGACCTTTGAGATGTCTTAGATGCCCGTTATCATCTTGGTGGCAGCTTCGAATCTCCTGCTCCACCTTTTGAAGCTCCCTTGGAATTGCTAGAATCTCGCAATCGTTATTGTTGGACAAAAGGATGTGGAGCCGACTTCTGCTCTGGAGGCCGTGCCTGCTGGGAAATGCTGGAGCAGCCATCGCAGCAAGGTTTGAACGATATCTATGATGGTAAGGACAAATATCTGTTTGAGCGATAAGATGATGGTCAGCACGATCGATTGACAATGCAGATGATGGTCAGCACGATCGATTGACAATGCATTGGCGTTGTAGCTCATTCCGACTTCACACGATGAACAGGTGGCAGCACTTTTTACGAAAACTGCCATGAAATTCTTCGACAGGTGGTGGCTCCTCATAGGTCGTCGATAGAGGACGATGGCCGGAGAGGAGCCGACCCCTTAGAATATGGCTTTTGCGTAATAAACATTAAATGTTGCATAACTAAAATTCATTAAAATATTTCAAAATAATATTCGAGTTTATGGAAGCTTGAGTCCACAAGTGTTATAATTAAAAGCACAAACATAATGACAAAGAAGTCAAGTTTGCTTAAAAGAGAGAAAGTTTATTAACAAAAACGAAAATTTTCTTATTAGAAATAGAAATATAAAGAGAAAATATGGAAATATATATACACGCATTCAATTACTAATAACTAATTAGTAATAGTAATAGACAGCATTGAATATATATGGGATATTGATATTAATGACTTGTAAAAATAAAAAGGAGTGCTAAAATCTAAATTTCTACGTGTTTAAATTGTATTTTTGAAACGGTTGAAAACGTATAATATTTAGACTACACCAAATAAAAATGCACTTCAAAATATGGGTGAAATTAAAATTTGTGTTTCATTAATGACATTTAATTTTATGAAGTGACACCATTTTGATGTGTAAAATGGAAAATGACTAAATTTCAACCCAGGGGCGGATGTAATAACATTATTTTTTTTATAATAATAATAAAATAATAATTAATGATATTTATTTTATTTGTTATCATAATTATTTTATTTTGTGAGAGATTATGATTTCAATTTATGTATTTTTTGATAGCTTCACTCATCACTATTTTTCAAAGAAACAATGCCACTTGAAATGGTCCACTAGACAAGACACCATCTTGGTGAATCAAAAAGAGTTTTAGGTCTTACTCCAATACCATTAGGATTTTGGCCCAAATAGTATCTATCCTCAAGAAAACCAATGTCCCTTGTGTTTATTGCTTTCTAGTAGCATCTAGCCTTAGTGGCATACATATGACCTTATGTATTTATAATAAAAGTAATATTCAGTGTATTTAAAATAACCATAAAATTTATTATACTCTTTTAATTTGGCTCTTATATTATTTCATAAATGTATGTTTTTAATTTTGTTTTAGAAATATGTATATTTTAATTTTCTTGCACATGAGGTTGAATTGCAATCTCGGTTTCTAATATCCATGGTTCATATATGGGGTTAAAGGATTGCCGCTTCTAGATACAACATGACCCCTCTCTGGTAGCCTCAACAATGATTAGAAGTTATAACAGGTATCTAGTGGATACTAGTGACTAGTTGAAACTGACGTTTAGTCTTGGAATAAGACATAAACCCATTTTCAATTGGCTAAGAGCTCATCTTCCTTGGAAGTAAAGAAACGCGTTAACATCCCAAGACCCAAGCGCATATGGCAATAGTAGAATTCTACTCCCTTACAAACCGCCAGCAGGTTATTTTGGGTGGCAAGGTTTTGTTTGCCCACGATGATGTAACTACACGTCGAGGTATTGAGACTATATCAACAGTGGCAATGGTTGTTTTCCTGTGTATTGTAGTTCTTTTCCAAATTTGGAAAAAAAAGTATATTTGTAAGTTTATACAATACATAACACACCAATATTTTAATGTGATTTTAATTTAATTGAGTTAAGTGGTTCAACAAATTTATAAGAAATTTAAAATTCCATGTATTTGAAGCTGCTCAAAAAAATTATCTAAAATATGTTGACTATTAAAAACATTGAACTCTAAAAAAATCATTTTATTACCCATTGCGCACTCATCAATTAAGCAATCTAAACGTATGTATCACTCCATTGTTACACTGATAGACATCTACAATCAAAATCAGGCATATTAATTATCTTTTAATCATGGGTGGACTAGATCGATTATGCTTGGAATATGTTGTGTGTAGTAAATGCAAGGCCTAGATGTATTGTATTAACCTCTGTGCACTTACTAATTCAAGTGTTACTACTTCGGTCGCTTGATTAGGATGAATAGGATGTTCAAATGTTTATATGGTCACCTAGGCGATTAATATGTTAATGGTCTCCATGTCCCTTAGCCACGTTGTACCCAATTGTTGCATTACTCTAGTAGTGTGCAAAGCACCGTTCCATTTGTCAACCATAGCTCAAGGCATTATTCACAGTCTAGGAAATGGAGATAGCTATGCATGAAAATAGTGGATGCGAAGAGTCTAGATAGTCGAGATATGTGAATACCTATTAAAGAGAAACCTAAGGGACATGCGAGGAATATAGATGGCCTAGATGTTGGTTGTTGACCTGATTGTCTTCCTAAGTCAAAGATTTTGTTTTAGTAGTGTTTGGAACCCAGTTCTTGAAGGGGGGAGTGTTGGGGACCTTTCCACCCCACTAGTGAGGGGGTCCAAGGGGAGCAGGGACAACCTTTTGGATCTCCCCCTAGCAGGGGTTCGGGGGAAGCACCTCTACAGAGAATTTTTTTGGAAAAATTGGCTTGTAAAATATTGTAATTTCGTACTCAATATGGATCGTTCATCATTAGGTTATAGGTATGACTGTAGAGATTATGTTTGTGCCTTTTAGACCATTTTCCTATTGTACTCCAAATTGATGGGAAAAAAATCAGGAGAGATTTCCCATATAAATTTAATAATATGTGGATTCAAGATGCGGATTTTTTCTCTAAGGTTAGGGACTGTTGGGGTTCGGTTGGTATTCCGGTGGGCACAAATCCTATTGACAGTCTAGTTATGAAACTGGATTGTTTAGGAAAGCATTTTATTCAGTGGGAAAAGGTAAAGAAGGATGAGCGTGAAAAGGATCTCAAAGCTATTGAGCATCAAATTAGAACTTTTTATGAAAAGAATCACACTTGTCTTTTTCTGGAAGAAGAGAAGGAAGAATTAGCTGCTCTCGAAGAGAAGAAAACTTTTTTGTTGTTCCAAGAGGAAATGATATGGCGTCAAAAAAGAAGAGATACATGGATAGCCCTGGGGGATAATAATACACACTTCTTTCATAGCTATGTTACTTTTAGAAGAAACATCAATGCTATTTTGGACCTGAGATTGGAAAATGGTCAATCTATCAATACTGATGGTGATTTAAAGAAGGCTATAGTGGAACATTTTCAAAATCAATTTAGAGATCCGGGTAGAAGTGAAATTGGTTCCCAATTAGAATTCATTAGACATTTCCTTACTCTTTTCTCTAGGGAAGAAGGGGAGATTATTGGGGATCCTGTAACTTTGGAGGAGATTTAGTCAATGTTGAAGTTATTTACGAGGGACAAAATCCCTAGTCCTGATGGTTGGACCGTAGAGATTTTTCTTGCTTTTTTTTATATTATGGGCATGGATTTATTGCAGATGGTTGAACAATCGCGGATTGAAGGTTATGTATCAAATTATCTGAACATGACTTACATTGCCCTTATTCCAAAGAGAAACAAGCCAGATTGCTTCAATGAGTATAGACCGGGAGCATTATGAAATCTTCCATAAAAGATTATTACCAAAATCATTGCTCTTAGGCTGAAGCCAAAACTTTCAGAATTGTTGACCAATGAACAATTTGGGCTTCTAGCAAACAGAAAAATTCTGAATGTGGTTGGGATCACTCAGGAATGCTTACATTCTATAAAATATAAGGATATGGATTCTATCATTCTAAAAATGGACTTAGTCAAAGCTTATGATAGGGTAAATTGGGTTTATCTTAGACTTATGGTCCTTCATATCAACCTCTCTCTGGAGGTGACAAACTGGATCTAGATCATGGCTTTTGTTACCTCAGAAAATTTTGTTGTTCTTTTAAATGGGTCCCCTACAAAAAAAAATCAAAGCTCAAGAGGCCTTAGACAAGGCTGCCCTATGTCCCCTTTACTTTTCTTGCTTGTTATTGAAGGGTTGAGTAATATGATACATCCTGCAAGGAAGGATAGAAAAATACGTGGAATAAAAATTACAAACTCTGTCTTTATTTCTCATATTTTATTTGTTGATGATGTTATCCTATTTGGAAGAGGATCTACAAGCGAATGGAAATTTTACTTTGAGATTACAAATACCTTTTGTCTTGCATCAGGTATGGAGGTCAATCCTACAAAATCAACTCTTATCCACCATGGGGTAGAAAATCAGGTATTGGAGAGTATCTCATCCTTTCTTCCTTTTCATATTTCACAGCTTGAAGAGGGGTTTAAATACCTAGGCTCTTTTTTAAAGCCTAACTACTACAGGATAAGGGACTGGATGTGGTTAGTTCAAAAATTTGAGAAGAGGATTGGGAATTGGACGTATATACTCCTCCCTTTGGGAGGGAGACTGACTCTTTTGAAGTCAGTTCTAGTTGGCATCCCTGTATATTGGTTTTCTTTAGCAAATATTCTTAAATCCATTTTAAATTTACTCAGGCTATGGATGTTCAATTTCTTGTGGTCTAGATCGGTGGAGGGGAAAAAATGCATCTTGTAAATCGGGAACGATTATCTAGGAAAAATAGATGGGAGGCTGGGATATAAAAAATTTGGAGCAGTTTTGTATCACTTTAAGAAAGAAAAGTATGTGGTGTGGAGTCTTTGGTAAGGGTATATGGAGCAATGCGTTACGAGTAAAATACATCAAAGATGGTATTATCAATTGGATAAGAAATCCTTGGACAATGAATGGTAAATATTCAAATTTTTGGACTAGTTTCTTGAAATCATTTAGATGGATCAGCTTCAAAATCGCCTGGAAAGTTGGTTCAGGTAATCTTATAAAGATTGGCATTGACCCTCTGGTAAGGGCATTACAAAAATCAGCCATTTTAGCAACCATACTAAACATATCAAACAGAGCAGAAAGCATGAACAATGATTTGCTTCCATGATCCAACCCTTGAATAGGAGAGTGGGTCGACCTAACCACCAGAACCACTGTATCAAATCAGAGAGGAATTCAGAGAAGATCCACCCTGCCACCGTGGAGAACAGTCGCCATAGCGGATATAGAGTTGGAATCACAGTGGTTATGCAGGAGGACTGTCTGCCTTCATTGCAGCAGTCGTTATCGTTGGACAAAAGGATGTGGAGACGACTTCTGCTCTGGAGGCCGTGCCTGCTGGGAAATGCTGGAGCAGCCATCGCAGCAAGGTTTGAACGATATCTATGATGATAAGGAGAAATATTTGTTTGAGCGATAAGATGAACAGGTGGCAGCACTTTTTACGAAAACTGCCATGAAAACAGAGGACGATGGCCGAAGAGGAGTCGACCCCTTAAAATATGGCTTCAGCATAATAAACATTAAATGTTGCATAACTAAAATTCATTAAAATATTTCAAAATAATATTCGAGTTTATGAAAGCTTGAGTCCACAAGTGCTATAATTAGAAGCACATAATAAATCATAAACATAATGACAAAGAAGTCAAGTTTGGGAGAAAGTTTATTAACAAAAACCAAAATTTTCCTCTTAGAAATAGAAATATAAAGAGAAAATATGGAAATATATATACACGCATTCAATTACTAATAACTAATTAGTAATAATAATAGAGAGCATTGAATATATATGGGATATTGATATTAATGACTTGTAAAAATAAAAAGGAGTGCTAAAATCTAAATTTCTACGTGTTTAAATTGTATTTTTGAAAAGGTTGGAAACGTATAATATTTAGACTACACCAAATAAAAATGCACTTCAAAATATGGGTGAAATTAAAATTTGTGCTTCATTAATGACATTTAATTTTATGAAGTGACACCATTTTGATGTGTAAAATGGAAAATGACTAAATTTCAACCCAGGTGCGGGTGTAATAACATTATTTTTTTATAATAATAATAAAATAATAATTAATGATATTTATTTTATTTGTTATCATAATTATTTTATTGTGTGAGAGATCATGATTTCAATTTATGTATTTTTTGATAGCTTCACTCATCACTATTTTTCAAGGAAACAATGCCACTTGAAATGGTCCACTAGACAAGACAAGATCTTGGTGAATCAAAAAGAGTTTTAGGTCTTACTCCAATACCATTAGGATTTTGGCCCAAATAGTATCCTCAAGAAAACCAATGTCCCTTGTGGTTATTGCTTTCTTGTAGCATCTAGCCTTAGTGGCATACATATGACCATATGTATTTATAATAAAAGTAATATTCAGTGTATTTAAAATAACCATAAAATTTATTATACTCTTTAATTTGGCTCTTATATTATTTCATAAATGTATGTTTTTAATTTTGTTTTAGAAATATGTATATTTTAATTTTCTTGCACATGAGGTTGAATTGCAATCTCGGTTTCTAATATCCATGGTTCATATATGGGGTTAAAGGATTGTCGCTTCTAGATACAACATGACCCCTCTCTGGTAGCCTCAACAATGATTAGAAGTTATAATAGGTATCTAGTGGATACTAGTGACTAGTTGAAACTGACGTTTAGTCTTGGAATAAGACGTAAACCCATTTTCAATTGGCTAAGAGCTCATCTTCCTTGGAAGTAAAGAAACGCGTTAACATCCCAAGACCCAAGCGCATATGGCAATAGTAGAATTCTACTCCCTTACAAACCACCAGCAGGTTATTTTGGGTGGCAAGGTTTTGTTTGCCCACGATGATGTAACTACACGTCGAGGTATTGAGACTATATCAACAGTGGCAATGGTTGTTTTCATGTGTATTGTAGTTCTTTTCCAAATTTGGAAAAAAAAGTATATTTGTAAGTTTATACAATACATAACACACCAATATTTTAATGTGATTTTAATTTAAGTTGAGTTAAGTGGTTCAACAAATTTATTAGAAGAAATTTGAAATTCCATGTATTTGAAGCTGCTCAAAAAAATTATCTAAAATATGTTGACTATTAAAAACATTGAACTCTAAAAAAATCATTTTATTACCCATTGCGCACTCATCAATTAAGCCATGTTGTTTTCCTTCACCAAAGTAAACGTATGTATCACTCCATTGTTACACTGATAGACATCTAGAATCAGAATCAGGCATATTAATTATCTTTTAATAATGGGTGGACTAGATTGATTATGCTTGGAATATGTTGTGTGTGGTAAATGCAAGGCCTGGATGTATTGTATTAACCTCTGTGCACTTACTAATTCAAGTGTTACTACTTCGGTCGCTTGATTAGGATGAATAGGATGTTCAAATGTTTATATGGTCACCGAGGCGATTAATATGTTAATGGTCTCCATGTCCCTTAGCCACTTTGTACCCAATTGTTGCATTACTCTAGTAGTGTGCAAAGCACCGTTCCATTTTTCAACCATATCTCAAGGCATTATTCACAGTCTAGGAAATGGAGATAGCTATGCAAGAAAATAGTGGATGTGAAGAGTCTAGATAGTCGAGACATGTGAATACCTATTAAGGAGAAACCTAAGGGACATGCGAGGAATATAGATGGTCTAGATGTTGGTTGTTGACCTGATTGTCTTCCTAAGTCAAAGATTTTGTTTTAGTAGTGTTTGGAACCCAGTTCTTGAAGGGGGGAGTGTTGGGGACCTTTCCACCCCACTAGTGAGGGGGTCCAAGGGGGGTAGGGACAACCTTTTGGATCTCCCCCTAGCAGGGGTTCGGGGGAAGTACCTCTACAGAGAATGTTTTTGGAAAAATTGGCTTGTAAAATATTGTAATTTCGTACTCAATATGGATCGTTCATCATTAGGTTATAGGTATGACTGTAGAGATTATGTTTGTGCCTTTTAGACCATTTTCCTATTGTACTCCAAATTGATGGGAAAAATATCAGGAGAGATTTCCCATATAAATTTAATAATATGTGGATTCAAGATGCGGATTTTTTCTCTAAGGTTAGGGACTGTTGGGGTTCGGTTGGTATTCCGGTGGGCACAAATCCTATTGACAGTCTAGTTATGAAACTGGATTGTTTAGGAAAGCATTGTATTCAGTGGGAAAAGGTAAAGAAGGATGAGCGTTAAAAGGATCTCAAAGCTATTGAGCATCAAATTAGAACTTTTTATGAAAAGAATCACACTTGTCTTTTTCTGGAAGAAGAGAAGGAAGAATTAGCTGCTCTCGAAGAGAAGAAAACTTTTTTGTTGTTCCAAGAGGAAATGATATGGTGTCAAAAAAGAAGAGCTACATGGATAGCCCTGGGGGATAATAATACACACTTCTTTCATAGCTATGTTACTTTTAGAAGAAACATCAATGCTATTTTGGACCTGAGATTGGAAAATGGTCAATCTATCAATACTGATGGTGATTTAAAGAAGGCTACAATGGAACATTTTCAAAATCAATTTAGAGATCCAGGTAGAAGTGAAATTGGTTCCCAATTAGAATTCATTAGACATTTCCCTACTCTTTTCTCTAGGGAAGAAGGGGAGATTATTGGGGATCCTGTAACTTTGGAGGAGATTTAGTTAATGTTGAAGTTATTTACGAGGGACAAAATCCCTAGTCCTGATGGTTGGACTGTAGAGATTTTTCTTGCTTTTATTTTATATTTAGGGGCATGGATTTATTGCAGATGGTTGAACAATTGCGGATTGAAGGTTATGTATCAAATTATCTGAACATGACTTACATTGCCCTTATTCCAAAGAGAAACAAGCCAGATTGCTTCAATGAGTATAGACTGGGAGCATTATGAAATCTTCCATAAAAGATTATTACCAAAATTATTGCTCTTAGGCTGAAGCCAAAACTTTCAGAATTGTTGACCAATGAACAATTTGGGTTTCTAGCAAACAGACAAATTCTGGATGTGGTTGGGATCACTCAGGAATGCTTACGTTATATAAAAGATAAGGATATGGATTCTATCATTCTAAAAATGGACTTAGTCAAAGATTACGATAGGGTAAATTGGGTTTATCTTAGACTTATGGCCCTTCAAATCAGCCTCTCTATGGAGGTGACAAACTGGATTTGGATCATGGCTTTTGTTACCTCAGAAAATTTTGTTGTTCTTTTAAATGGGTCCCCTACAAAAAAAAAATCAAAGCTGAAGAGGCCTTAGACAAGGTTGCCCTATGTCCCCTTTACTTTTCTTGCTTGTTATTGAAGGGTTGAGTAATATGATACATCCTGCAAGGAAGGATAGAAAAATACGTGGAATAAAAATTACAAACTCTGTCTTTATTTCTCATATTTTATTTGTTGATGATGTTATCCTATTTGGAAGAGGATCTACAAGCGAATGGAAATTTTACTTTGAGATTACAAATACCTTTTGTCTTGCATCAAGTATGGAGGTCAATCCTACAAAATCAACTCTTATCCACCATGGGGTAGAAAATCAGGTATTGGAGAGTATCTCATCCTTTCTTCCTTTTCATATTTCACAACTTGAAGATGGGTTTAAATACCTAGGCTCTTTTTTAAAGCCTAACTACTACAGGATAAGGGACTAGATGTGGTTAGTTCAAAAATTTGAGAAGAGGATTGGGAATTGGACGTATAGACTCCTCCCTTTGGGAGGGAGACTGACTCTTTTGAAGTCAGTTCTAGTTGGCATCCCTGTATATTGGTTTTCTTTAGCAAATATTCTTAAATCCATTTTAAATTTACTCAGGCTACGGATGTTCAATTTCTTGTGGTCTAGATCGGTGGAGGAGAAAAAATGCATCTTGTAAATCGGGAACGATTATCTAGGAAAAATAGATGGGAGGCTGGGATATAAAAAATTTGGAGTAGTTTTGTATCACTTTAAGAAAGAAAAGTATGTGGCATGGAGTCTTCAGTAAGGGTATATGGTGGAGTCTTCGGTAAGGGTATATGGAGCAATTTGTTAAGAGTAAAATACATCAAAGATGGTATTATCAATTGGATAAGAAATCCTTGGACAATGAATGGTAAATATTCAAATTTTTGGACTAGTTTCTTGAAATCATTTAGATGGATCAGCTTCAAAATCGCCTGGAAAGTTGGTTCAAGTAATCTTATAAATATTGGCATTGACCCTCTGGTGGGGTTAGAAGATGGTTTTAAACTTTTTGCATGTATTTAGGATTATTTAAATGAGATTTGGCTATACTTTTCTTTCTTAGATTAAAAAACATGGATGGTTAAGTCATTATGATTCATATTAGTATTTAGCAATTGATCTGGGTATAAACAGTGGATGGCCATCAGAATGGGAAAAGTATATTGCA
The DNA here is from genome assembly GCA_027924585.1 of Larix kaempferi. Classification (NCBI taxonomy): domain Eukaryota; kingdom Viridiplantae; phylum Streptophyta; class Pinopsida; order Pinales; family Pinaceae; genus Larix; species Larix kaempferi. The sequence goes on along the minus strand of BSBM01001005.1, from coordinate 21,113,909 downwards.
AAACTTAACCGAGCTGGCATTAGACTTCATCCGGTTGATAATGAGATTGTGTGGACGGGAGATAATGTTGTTGGGCATGTTTCTGCAAACGTTGTTTATAATGTGATTGTTGTAGAGGATGTTGTCATTGTTCCTAAATGGTGGTTTGTCAAAATTTGGAAATGGAAAATCCCTCAAAAGTTTAAAAAAATTCTCTGGCTAGCATTGGAGAATGCTATTCTAACATGGGACAATTTAATTCATAGAGGATGGAATGGTCCTAATCATTGCATCCTATGTGGCTTTGAGGATGAGTCTGTGGAACATATTTTTATCCTTTGTTCCTTTGCAAAAAAAAATTAGATAGTTTTTTGTTTTGCCTTAGATATCTTGATAATTTGGGGGAATGATACTCTAGATCTTAATCTCTTGAGTTGGTATAAAAAGGTTCCAAATCATCGTACTCTACCTGTCTTTGTTCGTTGGGTGATATGGAATTTAAGGAATGAATCAAACTTTGAAGATAGGCATCTTCCATATCTGTGGGCACTATAAAAAATTTAAAATATTATAGGGAGTACATGCCAAATACAAGGAATGGTAATAAGAAGAGACATATAACAAAACCTCCTAATATATATGAGGCATGTGGTTTTTTATATGGCGCGGCATGTGATGGTTTTTGCACAGAAGGTGTACTATTCAAAACCAATCCTGAACATAGTTTATTGCTTTAACTAAATGTTGGAGCAGGTACAAATACAAAGGCAGAATTACTTGCTCTATGGTGTCAAATAAAATTTCCTAATTCTGTGGGTATTGACTCCAGCACGATCTTTGGAGATTCTTCATCCATTGTGAATTGGTCCAAACATATTTCTAAGATGCTGGTCATGGATCTTCAACAGTGGGTTTGGAGGACTCAAGAACTATTGGATTCTTTTAAGAATTGGGAAAAATCTCACATATACATAGAACATAATGTTATTGTTGATCGCTTATCCAAGGAGGCATTGAAGACAAGGGAAGGTTTTCTATTTTGGGAAGAATATATCGAGGATGTCCTGGAATCTAATGGATCTCTTTTTACTTTGCTTAGTTGTTGATGTTGTTTATTTTTTAGACCTTTTGATGAGGATCTGCCTTTGATATGGGGTTTTGTTATGATCACTGCTCTGATGTTTTTTTTATGATGTTCTTGATGTTATTGTTGGCATTGGATACTAGCAGTTTTTTTATGGGCCCTTTGAAGGATGTATGTACTCTTTGATTCGATCTTTTGAATAACAGGAGTATAGTTTTTTTCTTCTTGAAAAAAATATTATAATATTATTATACACGATGAAAAGTTGGGTCCAATAACTTTTAACTAATATATAATTATATAATAGTAACTAATATTATAACTAATAAACCCATCTATCTTTTAGGTAATACGTGACCAATATTTAATATATAATAGTAATAGCAATCAATATTATAACTAATATATAATAATATTAGACTATAAGTAATATTTTATAGTATTACTATACAGTGTGAAAAGTTGGGTCCAATAACCTTTAATTAATATCGTAACTAATATCATAATTGCACCGAGAGGCGCTCTGCAGCCCAGAATGAGGGAGATCTTGTAAAATGTGTCGAGAGTTTGTCGAGTAACAAAATAATAACCAAATAATACAAAGTAAAAAGTAATAAATATTATGTCGGCGATAAACAAAAAAACATAATACAAAGTAAAAATGATAAGAAGTAAAAAAATATTAGAAATATAAGTAAAAAAAGTAGAAATATATGAAACGCTTGACACATAAAAAGTAGAAATATAAGAAATAAAATAAAGAAGTAAAAAATATATTATAGTAGACATAAGAAGTATAAATAAAAGAAGAAGAAAAAATTACTATAGTGACATAAGAAATAGAAAAAATAGAAGGGATTTGCACCTGAGGAGATTTGATCCCTCTCGGCGCTTGATAGAACCTAGGATTTTTAATATACTCATCCATATTTTAGGTAATACATGACTCATATATAATATATAATAGTAACATTAATTAATATTATAACTAATATACAATAATAATATACTATAATAATATATTTTAATATTACTATACATCGTGAAAAGTTGGGTCCAATAACTTTTCACTAATATCATAACTAATGTTAAAATATAATTAATATATATAATAGTATCTAATATTATAAATAATATATAATAGTAATTATTATCAAAACTAATATATAATAATATTATATTATAATAATACTATACATTGTGAAATGTTGGGTCTGGTAATTTTTAAGATGGCATTGTGTATTTAATTTTCTTTCCTTATTTTGGGTGAAAACACTACATCGACCTCATAAATTGATTTTAATATAAAATATATATCCAAGGTAGCTTTGATAAAAGTGAAATAACCCTAGGCAGCTTCGATAAAAGTGAAACATAATAAAAAATTCTCTACATGGCATCATTTTATCATTTTCCTTAGGGGGCATTTTTCATCCAAATTTCCTCCAATGGACATTTGTAGAAGCATTAGGAAATCCATATTGGGATGAAACTATGGATGAAGAATATCGTTCCTTAGTGGAGAGCGATACTTGGGATCTTCTACATCTTTTGAAAGGAAGAAAACTTGTCAGATATAAATGGTTATATTGAACTAAGTATGCATCTGACGGAAGTTTTGAAAGACTTAAGGCAAGTTTAGTTTCCAGAGGATTTTCCCCATTTAAGGAATTTACTACAATGGAACATTTTCCCCTATCACCAAAATGAACTCCATCTGCCTTGTCCTTGCCCTTGCTGCCTTACATAAATGGGAGGTCCATCAAATGGATGTCAAATCCACCTTCTTGCAATACATGGAACAACTATGATATTTTAACATATAGATATAGGCATATAAACTAAAAGATATATACAATGAAAATCAAATCAATAAGCAACTAATCATGTAACAAATGCTTTGACATAGATCATTACACAAAATCTAGAAGCAGATAGGAAGAAAAAGAATGATGTATTTCGTTGAGAATTAATGAATCGAGGTGAACAATATTTATAGCAAGTCAATTAGAATTAGGTTGGGAGGCTAGTCAAATTTCTCATGCAGTGCATGAGGTGCTAGTGAGTCTTAACTAGAGCCAAAGACCCTCAATTAGCCATGCACACTCACCAAACTGAGTTACACTGACCCAAGACTCCCCAATCACTAGTGTTGATTGAGTTATGTACATGCAACCGACTGTATGTGCATGCAAATCCCTAAAATCCCTCAAGGAGGGCGAAACTATCTCATAATAGATAAAAACGAGGTGCATGGAGTCCTTGAACAATGGAGTAAACTCCCCATATTCATTCCATAACTCAAACTTGCAATGTGGGACACTTAAATCAAGGAAAATAAGCCCTAATTGAATGGATTCACCCTAATAGGCTTCAGGAGTTTGTAACATCCCTACCATGAAAGTTTGTTCAATTTTGACCAATTTCGAACTTTGGATTAGTGAAACCCAAGTTGTTCCAATTAAACCCAAATGCTTTCAAATTTTGTCTCGAAGGGATTGAGGGGCCTTAGGAAATCCTAATGCATCTAATGGACACTCAGACACTTTATTAATACATTTATGGCTTTCGTTCATCAGGGAGGAATGAAAGGGAAAAATATTAGCAATTTCGATGTTGAAACCCCCTCACTAGTCACTGACTTTTGGATTTCCAAATGTTGTACAACCCTTTTTAATTTATGAACAGAGGCTTGGATTAGATAAAGGAATAAAATGGTAACCAAAACGTAGTATTTATCATGATCTATAACTTGTTATTGCACCCATAGAACAGAAAGTTGTAACACATAAACATTGCTTGGAAAATGTAAACAATAGACATGGAAAAGGTTGCATAAAATTTGATCAAATTCCCAAGGGGCCTGCATAAAATAAATTGGTCATCTAAATTACAGCAGAGGCTTATCAAGCAGACGCAAAAACACAGAGAAGATCTTATGCAAAACTGATGTATAATTGCTCCAAAGGTTCACAAGAAAATATAGAGGAAAACTAGCTCGAATGAGAGGTTTGTTTGGAATTTATGCATGATACACATGAGGTTTCAAGCTATGGCTCAGATATGCAGCTCAACACAGTGCCATAAATCAGATCTTACATCAATGGAGTCACAAATACACCCTCGTCAAGTTTTATGCATCCATTAGTGCGCCATCAACACTAGAACATAAGCATGGATAAGAGAATGAGAGAAGAGATAGTAGAAGAAGAACTAGAAGATGAACTCGAACTGTAAAGGGACTTGAACCTGAAAAAAACACTTGATTTAAGCCCTCTTCATATGAACCTTGCTCTTGGTGCAAATATTCTCTGGAGATTAATTTCTGGGGAGAATGTCTAGTGGAAGAAGGTCCTTCAAAAGAAATATATGACAGGTTCTAGAAGAAGATGTATAGATCATGTTGACATGACCAATAATGGGTCACCTATATGGGATCTTTGTAAAAAAGCGGCCCATATAATCCATGGAGATGTGTATTAGATTGCTGCAAATGGAAAATGGATAAAAATTTGGCAATATAAGTTGGGATACAGCTCCCCATCCAACTATTACCGTGAATTAGGGGATCTAAAATATTGGCTTGATCATAAAAATATCAAAACCTTGTATGATCTCTCTACTTGGACAACTAGTGGTAGATGGGCCGGTTGGAAGAACTTGGAGCCTTTGGACCAGCTCCTTGTGGACTAAAACACTCTATTAGCCCTTCTAATCGGTAATAATCCCATTCACAAGCACGTCAAGAATAGCAGGGGCTGGGGAAAGAAGGGTCATTACACGGTTAAGGATGGATATAGTCATGTTTTCTATAGCAAGAACAATTCTAAAACCAACATAAACTGGAACAAGATTTGGAATAAAGAAAGTCTCCCTAAAATCAATGCTTTCTTCTAGATTCTTGCTCATCGAAAAACTTTGACCGCAGAGAATCTGAGAAAGCAAGGAATAGCTGGGCCACTCAGATGCACTCTGTCTAAGGAGGCGTAAGAAACTTTAGGCCACCTTTCATCGACTGCAAGTTTTCTCAGGAGGTCTGGAATCTGGCTTTTGAAGGACTAATGTCAATATTGTCTTGCCCACGAATTGGAACGACCTCTTCAACTGCTGGAGAGATTACTATACTGGCTCTTTAAAACATAAACCTAACCTTGCTAGAACATGGGATGCCTTCCCAAGATTCATTTGCTGGAAAATTTGGAATGGAAGAAACTCTGAAATATTTGAAGGAAAAGTCTCTAGTCCAAGAAAGGTCGTTGACTCGGCAAAGGCGGTCTGGACTGAGGCCTTATGCTCAAGAGGAATGGAAATTTTAATCAAAGAACCTTTTACCACTGAAGAAAGAGACTGGTTGGCTGATATTCTTGTCCCATATCCTTATCTCAGCCTTTGGACAAATCCCCCCAAAAAACTGAGTTTCGAGCAATGGCAACTTAGGATGAACAATGAGAGCTTCCAAACTTGGAGAACAAAGCTTGGGTGTTGTCTTCTGTTCTTTGATGGGGCCTCGAAAGGAAATCCAAGGTTGGCAAGTGCGGGGGGGGTTATTCTAGACCCCATGGGGAATAAGATGAGAAATTACTCCTGGAGCATTGGGAACAAAACTAATAACAATGTTGAATGGCTTTCCCTAATCAAAGGGTTGGAACTTGCCAGAGAATTAAAAATTGAGTATATTGCTGCGATTGGAGACTCCACTATCGTCATAAGAGAAGCTAGAACCTTGGTTCGAAATCACAAAAATCCGGTCACCAAAATGCAATACCTTTTACATTGCATAGTCAAGGAATTCAAACAAATTAAGTTTTTTCATGTCCTGCGAGGTTAAAATCAGCAGTCGGATGGATTAGCAAGCAAAGGTGTACGCTTGATCCATGGCACATTCGAATGTGATAATGTCTCTAGGGAGGAAAGATGGGTCCATTAAGTTTTTGTTTGAAAAATGACTGAACCATATAGTTTTCGAAGCATGGCTCATATACCCCGCCCAAGCCATTCAAATCATCCTTGGATCCTCGGTCCTCTCAGCATTTATGAGCCTCGGTTCACACCACGCCAGTTGGATCGCATGTGTGAAGATGAGGGGAAGCTTTGGAAGCACGACATCCTTATTTACAGGGACAGATATGAGGTTTCGCATTTTCATTTCGTTGTTAGCCGCTGGAGCGTTGGTAAGGCGAATTTGCAGTTAAGAATGGAGCACATTTTCATGGTCCCTGGTTTGTCTTGCTCACTCTGTCAGTAGCATGGTAGGATCTCCAAACAAGCCCGCAGTTGGTGCCATCCCATCTTTGAAGGTGTTCAGGTCACTTGTGAACAACAGTCTGGCTAGGAAGACCAGCCAGAGGTTCTGATGTAGGATGGGTCTCAAGACTCTGGGCAGAGAAGGGGTTCCAGCTCGAACAGGGAGCTCCAGAATCGTGTCTCGGAGCTGGAGCATCAGGTTAGATTGGAAAGGAATGAAAATTTGGATATGAAAAAACCTTATCCATGCTTTACACTCTTGAAGAATCCACCCACACCGAAGTTAAAACTCACAATAGGAAGCTCGAAGAAAGGGTTAATTCTCTCAGTGATGCAGTACATTTGGACCCCAAACTGGAAATCCACACGGAAGCCACGAACAGCACCAATAGAAATATTGGAAAGAAGATGGAGAATTTTGGAAATGCGATGATGAACTTGGGTCTGCATTTTGGAATCAGCTATGCCAAAGAACGAAGCGTGAAGAACTATGAAGACCTTAGCCCCTAAGCTGGTTGGTCTCGATTTAAATCTCAGTTTTGCTGATAATTTTGTTGCCTAACAGTTTTTGGAGCAAGTTTATGCTGTAGCGATGAGGATTAGCTCTATATTCATAACTTTGCAGTTAAATAGTTCCCAGTTATGTTTTGTTTTTGTGTTCTTTTGCTCGGACAATATGTAAGAAGCTACAGCTTCTATAGATTAGGCAAGTACCAGAAAAGCTATAAGTTAGAGAAGGATGAACATGGGATGACTATTTCTATGTTGCTCTGGTTTTTGTCATCCTTCTTCTGCTATATGTAACTTCTTTTTCTTTTAATTAAAATCTCTTCAACCGTTCTTATTAAAAAAAAAGAGGTATGAATGGCCTCTCCATCAACCAACTTGGACAGGGATCTTTCACCTTTGAAATTGGTTCAATGGCAGGGAAGGTAAACACCCACCGTGTATGGACAAGCTAAGCTCTCCAAGAGTGCCAACAAAAATGATCCAAAAGCTTCTGTACTTCCTCATCCTCCCCTTTTATTAACTTGATTTGGACTCCTTCCCTCCATGAGATTGAATTTCCCTCCAAGATACTCACCCAACTCGAGTTAGTGGTTGCTTCTTTCATGAGACACGTATCCTCCTCATTCTTGCACTCGTCTTTCCCCAATTCGAATTGGGAATCTTGGTTGACCATAACTCACTCTATGTCCCCTCTTGATGGCTATTTTTATCCCTGATATGTCATATTTGTCAAAGGTCTGCCATCGGGTCTGAATTTGTCATATATGTCATAGATTCCTTCATTATTGTTGTCATAGATTCCATGGAATCTTGTTACAAGTGTCACAATTTGTCTATTATGCCTCTTCCTCTTCATTGGGAGTTACTCTTCCACTCCAAGTTGAGTATCCTTGATTATTTCCATGAATATTGCCTCTTCATCTACCCCAAGTACGTTACCCTCCACCTTGAACTTGAATTTGTGTGAGAATGATGCCAAGTGTAGTGGGGAATCTTGCCACATGTGGATTCCACAACCTCCTATGCACCCTCGTGATCCAATGCCACCTTATTTTCCTTTTTATTATTGTTTATTTGGCCCATTTAATGTGAATTTGTAATTCTAAGGTCACTTTGGGTCTTGTAGCTCCCTTACTTCAAATTTTAATACTTCCACCCAAACCTAGGGAACTAGTTGGTTAGTGGAATTTTTCCTCCATGATAATTTATTTGGATGGGGACATTACAGTCCTCCCCACCCAAGATTGCTTGTCCCCAAGCAATTCCAAACTTGGATGCTGCAAACTTTGTTCATCTTCCCGAGTAGCATCCTCACTTGGTAAATCCTTCCATTGCACCAAATATTCTCTTATGGTCATGTTCCTTAATTTCTTTTCCCTTACCTTCAAATTTTTTTCTGGAATGAATATGAGCTGCCCTTCATCATCCATTGGAGGAAGTGTTTCTGAAACTGAAATTTGTTTCCCTACTACCTTTTTAAGACATGAAACCTGAAACAAATTATGGATTTTACCTCCCCAATTTTTTGAATTATTTTGTATGGGCCATAGAACCTGGGCTTTAACTTTTCTGAACCCTTTCCCTTCAAGGTGGTGTGTTTCTAGGGCTGTAACCTCAAATAGACCAAATCATTCACTTGAAAATTTCTCTCTTTCCCCTGTTGATCTGCATATTGTTTTTGTTGATTTTGAGCAACCAACAAATTGTGTTTTAAAACCTAGAAAAATATTGTAATGCAATTATTGTACATCTACTCATTACCTCTTTCATTCTTTGGAAGGCCTTATCTGCATCTTCATTCCATTGGAAAGCATCCTTATTGGTCAGGTCAATGGGGGAAGATGTTAGTTAGGATAACCCCTTCACAAATTTTCTATAGTAAGTGCAGATCCTAATAAAACCCCTCAATTCAGTGATGTTCTTGGGTGGTGACCAATCAAGAATGGCCCTTATTTTCTCCAAGTGCACCTTTACACCATCTTGCCCAATAATGTGCCCAAGGTACAGAATTGCTATCAACCCAAACTCACACTTGGAGAGCTTAGAAAACAAAGATTGTTCATGCAATATTTTCAATACAACTTCTAAATGATGCAAATGCTCCTCCCATGTCTTACTGTAAATCAAAATAGCATAAAAGAAAACCAAAACAAACTTACAAAGTTGCTTGCAAAATATTTTGTTCATGCATGACTGGAAGGTTACAATAGCATTTTTCAAACCAAAAGGCATGAAAAGGAATTCGAAATGACCATAATGGCACCTGAAAGCAGTAGCCTGCACATCTTCATCCTTCATTCGAATCTGATGGTAACAAAATCGAAGATCAATCTTTGAAAATAAATTTGCTCCAAACAGTTCATCCATGAGCTCATCTATCCGGGGAATGGGATATCTATTCTTCACTGTCTCTTGTTTAGAGCTCTGAAATCAATGCACATTCTCAAGGTTCCATCTTTTTTCTTCACCAAGACAACTAATGAAGCATAGGGACTTGAACTTGGCCTTATGAGTCCTAACTCCAAAATTTCTTTGATAACCTTCTCAATCTCATCCCTCAACCTTTTTGGGTGTTTGTATGTTTTCATTTGGATAGGTTGAGTGTCTACCTCCAGCACAATGGCATGTTCAACTCCCCTGTCAAGTGGCCTTCTAGGGGGAAGGTCTCCAAAGACCTTTTTCTTACTTGTAAAGTAACTGCCTTATCTCCTCCATATGTTTTGAAACCTTTGTTCTTGGTTTGGGGGAGGTGATTAGACACTCTGTAGCCCATTAAAACTCTCCATGTCTCACAATGGACCTCATATTGTTGGAGGATGCCACTTGGTTAGGATAGGTGTGCATTCCCCTCAGCAATATCTGCTTTCCCTATGAATCTTTAAACCTCATTTCAGGTACTCTATAGTTCACTGAATGATCTCCTATAGAGTACAACCATTGGACTCCCAAAACCAAATTAGTATCAGTAACATTCACCACATAGAAAATTTCAGTAACAATGTAATTTCCTATGGTAAGTTGTAGTTTTGGAATCCATGTGTTACAATCCATAGAATTGTTACCTGGGATGATGACTGCAAACCCATCAAATGTCTTAGTAGGAAACTTTCTCCTCTCCACCAAGGCCGAATCAATGAAGTTATGGGTTTCTCCTCCATCCACTAGGACTGAAACCTTTTATGGGTTTCTCCTCCATCCACTAGGACTAAAACCTTCTGCCCTTGGAAAAATCCTTTGCATCAAAGGGTATGAAACTGAGGCACCCCTGACAGTACTGCAATCTCCCTTGTTTCATGCGGTGGTTAATCATCTTATGTTGTTTCATATCCTTCTTCCGAGGATTATTTGTGTACTTCTTCCTCCATTCCTCATCCCCATCAGAAAAAACTTCAATGAAATGTGCTTTCCCCTTAGCACATTTATGCTCGGGTACCCATGGTTGATGGCATGTAAACCATAGCTTCTTCCTCTTGAGATCTTGTTTACTTGGTCCCTCTTTTTTATCCTTCCCAAATGAGTCTTTTTTCTATGGCCTCTTATCATCTTTGAACTTGGAAGGAAAAGTGGGCTTGGGAGGATATCTTGTCTTGGGTAACACATTTTGTATTTCTCTTATCAAGTTCATGGCATCTTCCAATGTAGTTGGCTTGTGAGATTTAACCAATCCTTTCAAATTTCAGCCAACCCTTCAATATAGAGCAATACTAAGCGAACCATAGAGATTTAAATGACCATAACTGCCAATTTTTGAAACTCCAACATGTAGGCTTCACGAGTTCCAGTTTGCTTCAACTGTGTGAATTCCTTGAAAGGCATTTCAGGGTCCTTTCGATCAAAGCTCTCCACCATCCTGTTAACAAACTCTTCATAGTATTTTATTTGATCATGTCCTAATTTTTTAATTCCATGGAACCACCAATCATTAGCTTCTCCCTTAAGATGCAAAATAGCCATCTTCAATGCATCCTCTTCAACCATTGGATTCAACTGGAAATACACATCTAATTTCTGTATCCAAGCACTAGAAAATCATTGTGGTGAGCCATCAAAAGTGGGAAGGGATACCTTGCCTATGGTATACTTCAATTATTGATTTTGGAAAGGCATTTTTCTACCTCCTATGGATTTGAGCTTGTTTGAGACATTGAAGAATTGTTCAAATTGTAAGGTCCTCCTACACTCTTCACTCAGTTGTTTCCAATCTTCAAGGGATTCCTTCATCCCATACTGAGTGCCATGATCCTCTTTAGGCTCAAGAAAATTGGGCATAGTGGGTCTTGATGGACTCTTGAAATCATTAGGTCGATTATGAGGCTTGGTCCTTGAGAAGATTGTTTCTCCACCTGCCTTTTTCTCCTCAGGATGAGAGCTACTACTGCTTCCTACTGCCAATTTTCCCCCTATTTTGCTGGCCATCAATTCGAACCCTTGAATTGGATTCATTGTTCATGTCATCAAAAAATGGTTTCATGATCTTCCTGAACTCCTCTTTCTCATCCATTTCTAAGGTTCCTTTGTCACCCTTGTTCATTGCTTCAGCAGAGCTTACTTCTTCTTCTTCGCTGAGGGTATCTTTTGTCTCTGATACTAGGGTAGGTAGTTCTATCCTTGGAATTATCAATGGTCACCCTGAGCAGGTTCAAGGACCATGCTATGATACCTTTTGTAACATCCCTACCATGAAATTTTGTTCAATTTTGGCCAATTTCGAACTTTGGACTAGTGAAACCCAAGCTGTTCCAAATGACCCCAAATGATTTTGAATTCTGTCAAGAAGGGATTTAGGGGTCTTAATACATCTTATTTCATATATTGGGCACTTATACACTTTCTTAATACATTTATGACTTTCATTAATCAGGGAGGGATGAAAGGGAAAAATACTAGCAATTTCGATGTTGAAACCCCCTCACTAGTCACTGACTTTTGGATTTCCAAATGTTGTACAACCATTCCTAATTTATGCATAGATGATTGGATTGGATAAAGGAATTCAATGGTAACCAAAATGCAGCATTTATAATTATCTATAACTTGTTATTGCACCCATAAAACAGAAAGTTGTAACACATAAACATTGCATGGAAAATGTAAACAATAGACATGGAAATTGTTACATAAACTTTGATCAAATGCCCAATGGGCTGCATAAAATAACTTGGTAATCTACATTATATAAAAGGCTTATCAAGAAGCTGCAAAAACACAAAGAATATTTGATGCAAAACTGATGTATAATTGCTCCAAAGGTTCACAAGAAAATATAGAGGAAAACTAGCTCAAATGAGAGGTTTGTTTGGAATTTATACATGATACATATAAGTTTTCGAGCTACGGCTCAGATATGCAGCTCAACACAGTTCCATAAATAATATCTTACATCAATGGAGTCACAAATACACCCTCATAAAGTGTTATGCATTCATTAGTGCGCCATCAACACTAGAACATAAGCATGGAGAAGAGAATGAGAGAAGAGATAGTAGAAGAAGAACTAGAAGATGAACTCGAATTGTAGAGGGACTTGAACCTGAAACAAACACTTGATTTAATATTTTATAAGAGATATGAATGGACTCTCCATAAACCAACTTGTGCATGGATATTTCACCTTCTAAATTGGTTCAATGGCAATGAAGGTAAACACCCACTATGCATGGACAAGTTAAGCTCTCCAAGAACGCAAAACAAGAATGATCCAAAAGATGTTCTCCTTCCTCATCCTCCCATTTTATTAACTTCATGTGGACTCCTTCCCTACATGAAATCTGATTTCCCTCCAAGATACTCACCCAAATCGAGTTAGTGGTTGCTTCCTTCATGAGACATGTGTCCTCCTCATTCTTGCACTCCTCTTTCCCCAATTCGAATTGGGAATCTTGGCTGACCATAACTCCCTCTATGCACCCTCTTGATGGCTATTTTTAGCCTAATATGTCAAATTTGTCATAGGTATTCCATCAGGTCTGAATTTGTATTATTTTTCATAGATTCCTTCATTATTGTTGACATAGATTCCATGGAATCTTGTTACAAGTGTCACAATTTGTCTATTATGCCTCTTCCTATTCATTTGGAGTTACTCTTCCACTCCAAGTCAGGTCTCCTTGATTCTTTCCATGAATATTGCCTATTCATCTACCCCGGGTACATTACCCTCCAGCTTGAACTCGAATTTGTGTGAGAATAATGCCAAGTGTAGTGGGGAATCTTGCCACATGTGGGTCCCACAACCTCCTATGCGCCCTCATGATCCAATGTCACCTTATTTTCCTTTTTATTATTGTTTATTTGTCCCATTCAATGTGAATTTGTAAGTCTAAGGTCATTTTGGGTCTTGTAGCTCCCTTATTTCAAATTTTAATGCTTCCACCCCAACCTAGGGAACTGGTAGGTTAGTGGAATTTTTCCTTTATGATAATTTATTTGGATGGGGACATTATAGAGTTCTAAAAATAGTATATTAGGCCCTTAGGATCTTGAGATAAGCTCCATGGTGACTCCAGAGGCCAATTTGGATGGGATTTGGCCCACTAGAGTCATCAAGTCATGGTCTAGGTAATTAGGTAAAGGGTTTTTGCTCTAACACACCCCCCCCAATAAGCCTAACTAGGTGAAGAAAAAATGGGTACTAACAATTTTCAATCGTATTAGGTACCCATGCACACAAAAATTACCAGGTAGTTCTAATTTTTTTTTTGTAAGAAATGTGTCTTTATTTATGTTGAATTTTATTTGAAAATTTACCATGTTCACATTATTAATGCATATAAGTAAATAGAAGTAAATAAATAACTTTGTGCCTCATTCATTCATATGAGATGACTTCAATTACAAATAAATGATTTAAGAATACAAATTTAAAAAAATTATAGACGGAAAAATAAATGTTGTCAATCCAAAAGAAATTATAAATAAAAATAAAAAAGTTTATTAATGTCATTGTCAATTTCCATATATTTGAGAATTGTAAAATCATACAAATTAATTCACCAAAAATTGTGTCCAAGTTCTATTGGAAAATTGTAATGTACTTGTGAACAATTTTTTAAAATAAGTATCTTCGTCTAATAAAATAAAGTCAATGTTCTATTGAGCATTTGAAGGTAGTCATGTTTCTCTTTGATACAATGGAGAGCCTTTAAAAAGGGGAATAGAACCTGCATAATCCAAGTATCTTTCTCCCATCCCGTATAGGCTTTAAGTAAGATATAGTTTGACCTATATCTAACAAATTGTAAAGTAGGCTTTGATGTATCTATTAGCAATACATTTGATTCTTTGTATCCATCTCCATATCAAGACCACGCATCACTTAACCTTTTCTCATAGAATTGCATTGTGTTGCATGCTTTGAATTTTGTTTGCAAATGATAGTGGGACCTATCCCATGTGAGTACAAAGTCCCTTGTATCAATATTTGATTTTTCATGTAATTTCCAGTAACATTTAATGTCCACATCACAAATTCATAAATTTTAAGCATTATTTTAATACGCCTAATTGAAAAGGCCTAAAAAATAGGAGGTGTCACCAAACTATGAATTTGGTTGTTATCTTCGAATATGAAAACTTGGCTCATCTGTGGTATATGTTGAGAAGAATACTCCTTCAATTTCAAATATCAACAACATTTTTTTATTGATATTAACCCTCGTCTGCACTACAAGCATGTATATGACATTAACATATCTCTGTTTCAACACTTCGTTAATTATTGGCATCGAAACACGACATTTAAAAGCATTTCAAAACATCTAATTGCTATTTATTGTCAAATTTTTTTTGTTTTGTATAGAAGGGAATTTTACACATGCTTAAATAGCAATTAAAAAATATAATTACAATGTCCCAATTCAAGCAAACAAACTCGTGATATGATAATTTCTATGTACAATCTAATATTTATTTTTAATTTCTATGGAATAAGAAAATTTTATATGAACACATTAAACCACCATTCAAATCATCAATTTCTAAGCAATTGAAAAATATAATTTTAATGGTTCAATTCAAGCAAACAAACTAATTATATGTTAATTTCTACATACAACCTAATACAATTTTTACACTTCAAGCAACCAAACTAATTATATTTTTTTTTAGTTCTTACATTATTATTGCAAAAAAATTATAAAAAAGTAAAAGACAGGTCCGGGAGAAACAGCCAAGCTCTGAGACATGGATAGGTCTGCTAAAGTCTGCATTGAGCCTCCCAGAGGGAGAAACACCTAGGCTTATAATCAAAATACAATAAGGAGTAACTGCTCAACCATCTAAACTAGAAACTGCCAGACAATGCCATACATAGGGACAATATGAGGCCAAAAAAATCACCAGACTGTCAAAAACTAACGAAGATAACAAGTTATACAACTTGACGAGAACTTTATACTCAAAATGAGAACTTTGGCCATAAAAAATCATATTTTTGCATAAAAAACACCAAAAAACAACCCCAAATCAAAAAGTGGTGCTACGGGTAGCACCACTTTTTTTTGTGGTTAAAAATATAGACATGGACCAAAACAATCCTTATTGTTGTTTACAAAAACCTTAAAATCAAGCCCTAAATTGAAAACTAATGCTACCGGTAGCACATTTTTTCAAAAAATGGCATCATTATATCATTGTATCATAATTCAAAATTGTATTTATTAAATCTCTTAGTAACACTATATAAATCTAGCATTAAGTTAAACACAAATTATTCAAGAAATTACTTCACCACACTTTTCATATAAAATAAAAGAAATTATGATGTTATTCATAGTAAAACTATATATTAAACCATAAAAGATAGAAGTTATGATATTTCGGGGCACAAGGGAGAAAGAGGAAATGCAGTATACTCTAAAGAAACAACTATTTAAAAAGAACGATAACTCGAACTATAAAAATTCTTATTTTTGCATCAAAAAACAACCTCAAAATGAACCCTGGGTGGTATCGTTGTAATCGAAACCCTAAAACAACCCTCGAATTGAAAAGTGGACCTCCTAAAAATTTAAAAATAAAAATTAAAAATGTGAAAATTAAAAACTGCAAAATTTATGAAAATAATTCAAAAACCAAATTTAAAAAAAAAAACAAAAAAAATTACAACTTTACAAGAAAATCTATAAAACAAAAAATTTAAAAAAATAAAAATATTAAAAAAAATTGTAAAAAATAAAAATAAAACACGAATTTAAAAAAAATACAAATTTAATAACCAAAATTATCTTTAAAAAAAAATTACAAATCAAATTCAATTTTATTTTTTATTTTTTTTTCTTAAAAAAATTTCAAATTAAACAAAAAAATTTAAAAGAAAATTTTGAAAAAAAACTTAAAATACTAAATTTAAAATAAGTAAATAATTTAAAATTTAAAACTAAAAAAAAAAACTATTTCAAAATAAATTAAAAAATATATCAAAATTATATATATAGAAAAATTAAAAAAACAAACAAAACCTACACCCCCTGGCCCCCTCCCCTACCTCCCTAACCCTCCCGCCCCCATCCCCTACCTCCTCTCCCCTCCCCTCTCCTACCCCGCTCTCGCCGCCCCTACATCCTCTCCTCCCCTCCCTCTCCCCCCTCCCCCCCCCCCTTCCCCCCTCCCCCCTCCCCCCCCTTCCTTCCACCTCTCTGCCCCCCTCTCCCTCTCCCCTCCCCCTCCCCTACCCCCCTCCCCCTCCTCGCCGCCTGCGTGCTGCCCAACCATCCCTCCCACGGAGTGGCGCGATTCCGAGAATCGCACCACCGTGTAGAGGCAGGGATTGGGCGGAAGAAGGAGCGGCGAGAGGAAGAAGGAGCGGAGTCGCTCCTTTTTTCGCCCAAGCGACGGCGCGATTTCTGGAATCGCACCACCCCATGGGAGGGCTGGTTGGGCAGCACGAGGGCGACGGGGAGGGGGACGTGGGCGGCAGGAGGAGGGGACGAGAGGGGAGAGGAGAGGAGGCAGGGTATGGGGGTGGGACGGGTAGGGAGGTAGGAGATGGGGGAAGGAGGGGTATGTATTTTTTTTTTTAATTTGTAATTTTTTTTACATTTTTTTTAAATATAAAAATTGTTATATTTTTTTATTTTAATTTTTTCTATAGTTTTGGATTTTTTTTTTTTAATTTAGTTTTAAATTTTAGATTTTTTTTTTAATTTTTAAATTTTGTTGTATTAATTATTTATTTTGTTGTTTTTAGTGTTTTTCAATTTTATTTTTTTTTAATTTAAATTTCTTCAGTTCTATACATTAAAAAAAGGCTTAAAAATGCATAAAAAGGGAATGAAATGACTTTTTTCATTTTTTTTACAAATTTGCTCATAAAATTAGTTATTTAGGAGAAAAAATTTATAAAAAACTTCAAAAATATATATATTTTTCATTCTAAATGGTTTTTAAAAGTAAAAATAAAAATAAAAAGTGTGTTTTTACATTATAACTAGCTACTAAATGTAGAGTTTTTTGTAAACTTTGAAAAAGCGTCCTTCTAAATAAAAGTTATAGTTTTCTTATGACCAAGAAGTTTCAAATCACAAAAAAATGGCTCAAAATGAAAAATGGTGCTACCAGTATACACACTTTTTGAAACAGGGGAAAAAACAACTACTAAAATTGACCATCAAAAAAACGAGAACAATGTCGGGTTCTCTTCAAGTTGTATAACTTGTTAGATGCTACAATTTTGAAATTAGAGAAAACATCAGAAGGGTAAACCATTCCAAACCAAGGAAACATGGATCAACCATCACTGCTAAGGAGGATTTGAATCTTCAGTATCTAGTTGTCTTTTCTGTTACGGAGGCTTCTCCTTTCAACTTCCCATTGATGACTGCTTTCTGAGGCATCTCACTTGTCGATTCCAATGCTGGGATCATCTTTCACGCCGTTGAATTGCTCTTCCTTCAGGTTGATATCCATCGCGGCCCCCACATCTCCCCTAGTGCCATATCTGCCACCTATGGCTCCACAACCACTGCAAGGAGTGATGAGGGGAGGTTGAAAAGTTCAGCAATGTCAATGGACCAATTTATCACAATCTAGACCCTATGCTCTATCTCTCGTAGATGGGATTGAGTGTCTTCGTCTAAGTCTCTGATTTCGCTTCTGATGCCAATTAGTGTGTCAGTCATGGACCTAAGGTGCCACTCTATGCCATCCTCTCCTGATCCCCTACTCTACTTGTGAACAGAATGGCCCCTCCTACTTTAGGCATAATAACGCTCTCTCGTCATGGTACCAACTCCACCAACATTGTATCACTGAAGTTCAATTCTCAAGTAAGTCTCGGCAACAAAGATACGATTACCATGGTCTGAGGACGCATGTCCATTTATCCCGCTACCATCCAGCACAAGTGGTCTTCTAGTCGTCGACTCAGCCTCTCCCTCTTCCATGAATGTGTGTTTAATGCTCCAGGTGAATGATTGTTTGTTTTCTCTCAAGAGGGGGGTGTGATGAATGCACCATAACATCTTGCGCCGTCGTTTGATCCCCTATAGGTCACTCGTCTCATCACCACAATGCACGTGGTTTGTCTAGATGCCACCCCATCCGGGGCAAACTGATTATATGTTACATTTATATATAACCTAAATTATAGGATTTTTTAATTTGTATGGTTTAAAAACATTTATAGGAACATATGGAACCACCATTCAAATCATTAATTTTTAAGAGTTATAATGGTCCGATAAATCGCAATTGACAAATATAATGGCAATGATCCAATTCAAGCAAACTAATTGTATGTTAATTTCTACATACAACCTAATATAATTATTTAATTCTATGAAATAAGAAATTTGTATATAAACACATTAAACCATCATCCATATCATTAAATTTTAATAACTCAAATCTCAATACAAATAAACAAAATAATAATAATTTAATTTATAATAATGACATGCCAAACCACCAATCCTTGAAATAAAGATAACTTATATTGAAAATGATACAAAATATAGTAATAATACATCAAATGTATATAATGACGGAGAATTTACATTCTAATAAATATTTTTATGTCTATACAAGACTACAAAATATAGAATTAAATCATAAATGTATAATGACCAAGAATTTATATTATAAACTTAAGAATTTTGTTATACATAAAATAGACACTAGTCATATTAAGGTATTATTAAAGGTCATTGGAGATCCTTCAAAATATCTTGAACATACTGTGCATTGTGGAATTTATCCAATGCTCTCTCACGTGAACATTCCACTATAATAGTGTTAGTTGTATCATACTAAGTATACATTTTCCATATTTTTTCAATTGTTTTAGTGTGAATAACTTATGTGGGAGTGTCCTTCTATTCCTTATGTTGTTTGCAATTTGAAATTGTCTATGTAAACACAAATTGTTCTTATAATGTTTATGAAACCAACTTTCTCAAAATTCTTCTTGTGTTTTGTTTTAAAGTTGGCACCCAAATTGCAAGGTTAAGAGATTCATTGTTGAAACACATTTCAAGAAACGTTTTTACATGTGAACGAAACCAAAATAATTTTTTCTCTATTGTGTAATTCCCAACTCTTCTCATTTTCTTAATATTTTATTTTTTTATTGTATCATCATCAATGCTATGATAGAAAATATCATTCAGTTCAAAAATAACTAATTTATTTTCACTTATTTTCAATGTAAAACAATAATAGATAATCCAATCAAAACATTTTATCCATACTACATAAATTATTAAGAAAAACAAGTTGTTGAAAAAATACATTCACATTGAGTACTATTTATAGATTAGGAATTGTTCTCTTTTATTGTATTCATTGAACTTTTAGGAAAAAATGTTAAACCTTCAACCAAAGATGAGCAATGTAATTTTTAAACATAATATGTGGGGCATTGCCTTTTGTTCTTATTTGTTATTATTTCATATAATAAATAAATTTAAATATTATGTAAAAATTTAAAAATAATAAGCAAAACAATATGACAAGTTATAAGTTCTTCGTATGATATTGTGTTCATGATTATAGCTTTGTATGTCATCATTGTCTTTGTTCTCCTTGTTTAAACATATGAAAAATTCTGAATTGAGAAAATGAAAAAAATAATTAAACAACGAGATGCACAACTTTACAAGTTATAATTACCTGATTTGATATTGTGTTCATGATTATAGCTTTGCAACTCATCATTGTTTTTGTTCTCCTTTATTGTCACTATATTAAACATATAAAATGTTATGAATTGTGAAAATAATAAAATGTATTAACAAGAAGACAAATAATTTTACAAGTTATAATTACTTATATGAAGAAGACAAATAATTTTACAAGTTATAATTACTTATATGATATCATGTTCTTGATAATAATTTTACAAGTTATAATTACCTGATGTGATATCATGTTCTTGATAATATATTTTTCTTCGTATTAACATCTTTGTTCTCCTTATTTGTTGCTATAAGATATATATAGTATGTTATGAATTATGACAATCAATAAAGTCATTTACTTGATATGATATCATGTTCTTGATAATATATTTTTCTTCGTATTAACATCTTTGTTCTCCTTATTTGTTGCTATAAGATATATATAGTATGTTATGAATTATGACAATCAATAAAGTCATTGAATAATAAGATAAACAGAAAAACATGTTAAGTAATTAATATGGTATGTCTTCATGATTATAGCTTTGTTTCATATTCACTTGATCATTGTCTTTGTTCTACTTTCTTATTGTTTCTTATTGCTATAATAAACATGAGAAGTGTTATTGAAGTGTGAAAATAAATAAAATTCAATAAACAACGATATAAACAGTTTAATAAGTTATAAGATATCATGTTCTTTATTATAACCTTGTTTCACTTGATCTTTATATTACTATATTTATCCTCCTTGATTGTCTCTATAAAATACACATTGCACGTTATGAATTGTGACAATGAATAAAAATCATTGAGTAACAAGTCAAACAACAGAACATGTTAAGTACTTGATATCATATTGTCTTCTTAATTTAGTTTTGTTCACATTCACTTGGTCATTGTATTTGTTCTCTTGTCCTACCACTATAATAAACATAAGAAAAAATGTTATGAATTGTGACAATAAATAAGTCATTAAATAACTAAACAAACAATGAAACATGTTAAATACATTAGATGGTATTTTTTTTCTTGATTATAATTTAGTGGCACATTCCCTTGATTAGTGTATTTGTTCTTCTTATTTGTAACTATAATGAACATATAGAATGTTGTACATCATGGAAAACAATTTTAAAAAAAAACAAGAAAACAACAAGATAAGCTAAGCACCTGATATGTTATTGTGTTTTGGGAGTGGGTTTTCCATCTTCGACATTTTATGCCCATTGTCCTTATTAATTCATTTGTTATTATATTTACCTATAATAAACATACGGAAATGTTATGAAATGTGGTAATTAAATAATTTTCTTAAATAACAAGAGAAACAACAAAACAAATTATGTACTTAGTGTAATATCTTCTTCTTCTTCTTCTATTTCCATCTCCAAACTTTCTTCAGCATTGTTCACACAATATCGAGTATTGATTTATTGCACATTGTCATCATTTTCTACTTCACAATCTCCATTATTAGTAGTTGTATGTAATATCCTTAATTTCACCTTTAAAGTATTGATTTGATTATTTAAACAATCTGGTCAAATGTTATTGTGAAGATACACTATGAACATTTATTAGTGGTAAAAATTGTATATGAACATTTATTAGTGGTAAAAATTGTAAATAATTGTATTTACTTGTATTTAAACCTTCTTTTTTTCTCACAAACTATGGGAAACACCAAAGTAAGAGAGGCCAAATCCCACTAGAGGAGAATTTTAACGTAGGGAAGACTTAATAAATTAATATGAAATTAATTATGTCTAAATAGCTAAGAAGGTATAATGTGCCATAATATATAGATAGATAGATAGATGGATATAATTCCAAAAGTTAGGGTTAAGTGTCTTCCCTAGGTTTAAGGGAGTAAACACTAAATATGTCATCTCTCCCCTCCATGCGAAAACTCGAGGGGGGGCGAAAGGAGCTATTAAAACAAGAAAAAGAATAATAAAGAAAGTGGGGGTTCATCTAATTGGAAAAGAGAGACAAGAGGAGAGCATAGCTTATTGTACCTTGGAGGAAACAACTCTGATAAGGAAGAAAAAAAATCTTGAGTTCAAGTTCAACCTAGTTCTGGTGATTCAAAATTCTCTATGGCCATAGACAGTGGAACTTGGTGTGCTAATAGGAAAGAGGTGTTTTCCTCGGTCAGAACCATTCAATACCGGTAAAAGAGAAAAATCTTGATTTGGAAACAAGTTGTGATACTTATGCTCTTTGTAAGGAGTTAAAAAAGGTATCAAGTTGTTGGTGAAAGAATTGTTATGCTCTTGTGAAGAGATTTAATTTGGTACTGGTTTAAAGTTCAAAGTTAATCTTGGAAAAACCTAGATACCTATCCCTAGTGGTATTATGGTCTATCTCAGTGGTGACTAGAAGGATAGAGAGTTCAAGTGTTCTTATTGGTCTATGATTGGGCGGTTTTGTACTTCCCATCTAGTTTATTGAAAGAATTTTCAGGAGAAACATATAAGTTATTTATTCGTTTCTTATTCCTACTTTACTATCAATGAAAGAATGATTTGGTGTCTTAATCTGTATAGATTTTATATTTATTATTGTATTTATTTTGTCATAAGACCTATCATGACAAGTTTCACATGTAATCTATCACACATACACCTTAATATAAAATTAGAATGTATAGTAATGTGACATATAATCCAAATATATCAACAACATAATATATATATATATATATAACCATTCTTTCAAGGATAAAGGCACGTCAAAATTATTGCGCATAAGAGTTACAAACAACCAATGTTAATTAAGTGTGGTATCATTTTCTATGACTTTTTTTTTTATCATGAAGCCATATTAGAAGCTTGCCACGATGACTATAAACAATGTTGGCTCAATCTCAAACTAGGGTTTGTGTAGTTGTCCAACAAAGGGGGTATGTTGTAGTCTAAGCAATTGCATATTCAATTCCTCAGAATAGGAAGGTCTAACCTAAAGTGTTGTGCCGAGACTAAAGGTTGTATAGGGATCATGCAGCATGGTCATTGTGGTATACACTAAAATCCATATGCATAGCTTTTCTTGACTAGTGCACCACTGATTTACCCCTAGTAATGCAACTCCCATCAATTCACACAATGACTAGCAAATTATCATAATTAGTACTAGTGTTATTATATATTTAAGTGCACAAAAAAATAGATCAGTTAGTATCCATTCATAAACATATTCCATTAATATTTATTGTGATCTAGTACATCCCCATACATTAGATAGATCTATTGCCATACAACCCCATTACAAAAATTGTATTCTTGACCAAACCAAAATCCCTAGATGAATACACTAGCCACTAATTATCTATCGACTATAAACCAACTTACTAACAATAATAACCTCTTCAATCCCATGCCTTTATGATATATATCATTGCACCCAAGGGCGAGATGGTACATTTAAAACTCTACATAGTCGTTATCTTTCTTTTAGTCTTGGCACAATGGACTTGGAGTTATCCCCTTTTGGTTTGCTCATGTGTCTTCCTTCTTTCACCACTTTATCCTTGATCACTAAGGATAATGCCTACTACTTTGGTCCTCAATGCCAATACTCTCTATTGCCCCTAACAGTATCCCTCCATGTGGTGCAACTCTACTTTGTTCCCTTTCTTGATCGCACACCACCCTTTCCTTCTTGTTGTCATGACCATGTTGACTTCAAAATTCCACACGAGGGGCCCAATAAGCCCTAGCCACACCTATTCACTCCCCCTTGAGTCAAATTCTGATGACTTTGCTAGATTCAATATACTCTACTTCCTTTTGTAACAAGGGCCCTAATTTGGAGACCACCTCCAAAAAATTTCCTCTGAATCCCTGGAATTCATCCAATTCCTTGGACCTTTTTCCCACCAAAAATATTAACCTTTCAAAATATGAATTTCCCTTATTTGTGTCAAAAACTCATGGCTTTATATCGTGCTCTATTGACCACTCAAAATATTTTGAATTATGTAGTTGATGGAGTTACTTGTAGTGTTTGAGTGCCACTAATCTAAGCCATCGCAACTGTGATTGGACCCATTTGTTGGACTGATATAATCAATCCAATTATTCATCGACTTTTTGAATTTCTTGCAAATTTTAATCCCACGCCACTGCGTCTATTTTCTATCTACCTCTTGCTGCAACTAATTGATTCTCTCATAGCCCGCGGGAGGCAGAGCAATTGGTAAATGAATGTGTTATGAGGAGTTGTGAATGGAAGGTCTCATGTTCAAATCCCCCTGAACTTACATGTTCCCTATGCTTCGAGCGGTGTGGGTGCACCTAGGGGTTTCTCGCTTCCCCTAGTTACAAAATATATATATATATATATATATATATATATATATATATATATATATATATCATGGATTGAATATGAGCTTGCTCCCATTAGTTTACTACTTGTATGTAGTTATGGGTGGTCATGACAATCTCCTTACATTGGTCGGCCACAACCCATATCTTATCTTTCATTTGTTCTGTGAACTTTGTCATAGGCTCCAAACTTTGCAATATCTAGGATACCCTTGCTACTTGACCAACCATTCAATATCCCATGTTTCATTTTTTTTTTCTCCCTTTCTTAAACTAATGGACTACATGTTGCAATTACTCAACGATGTTGCTAAAGGGGTTTCTGGCTCCATATCACTAATTTTGACATATTTTTCTTTCATGGTTGGCCACATGTGGATGAGGTAGCTTCAAACTACTTCCAACTGATCTTCCAAAGTGACCTTTTCCCACCACAGGTCATCCACTTCTTCGATCACATCATTCAATGATATTGAACTTGGTTATTCTCTACCTTTAGTTGCATCAAGTCTTTCTCAACTTGTGCCAAATTTCATTCCCTGAGATGAAATGTTCTATGATCAAGTCATCTATTGAAATCTTACGGATATTGGATAGTTATGATTCTTGAGAGTGCAATATTGTTATGGGGTCCCTTTGAGCCAAGGGTTGCACCATCATTATAGTTGCACTATGATTGCTACTTGTTTCATTTTTATCAGGGTCTATGTTGTTGTCGAGGCGAATGGTCAAGTTTTTTATCCTTTCTTGGACATCGACGATAATGTACTATATAATGTTGAAATTGGTTTGGCACTGTTCCATGAGTGAAAACTAATAATATTTTTCTTGTGCCAACCCAGTGATCAATTGCATTGCAATTGTTGGATCTAAGGGCATTGTTGGAATTCATGTGGGAGGGTTTTTGGTCATGTAGGTGTTAGAAAAACAGGATCGCAAAGAAATAACAATAAACAGAAATGCAAATATAATCACACAAACACATTACAATAGAGACACCAATATATCGTGGTTCACCCAAGATGGGCTACGTCCACACTGAAATTGACAGTCCTTATTATTATACCATCCAGCAAATGAAGGGATACAACCTGTAGCACATCCGTTGCACTTCCTCTTCACTGTCTCACAGTCTTTCTTCAAGATCTCAGAGATCTTTGCAATGCATAATACCTAATACATCAACCCTAGCCGTATTAGAATGTATTTCTTATAAAGGGGGAATACAATGGAAAAATACTATGAGACTGGAAGATCAAGCTCCACAACCAACAATATCCCACTTGGAGACTGATCACAACAACTACACCGTTGTTGTACTTGCTAGAATTAGACTTGGAAAATTTCTCATCTTCTCCTTCACGCTAAAAGACCAACTGAAACCAAGCAAGAACTCAGTTTCTCTCTGATCACTACCTTTTTTAACATGTCTCAGGATTCTAGCTAGTATGTATCTTTTCCAGCTTCAATAGTTCATCTTCCAGAACAGAGCGTATGAAATGGTACTTGAGTTGTATATGTTTAGTCCTAGAATGGAATGTTGAGTTCTTTGCAAGATGAATGGCACTCTGAATGTCACTATACAACCTGCTATCATTATGCTTCTTACCCAATTCCTCCATAAACCTCTGCAACCAAATCATCTCTTTACCAGCCTCTATAACAGCAACATACTTTGCTTCCGTTGTTGAAAGTGCAAAAACCTTTTGCAGTTTCGAAATCCAACTTACTGATGTTCCACCTACAGTAAACACATACCCTGTGGTGCTCCTCCTATTATCCTTATCACCTACCGTATCTACATCAACATATCCCTGTAGAACAATGTCTAAACCTCCAAAACATAATGCCTGAGTGGTAGTACCTCTCAAATACCTGAGAATCCACTGTACTGTCTTCCAATGTTCTTTACCTGGATTGCTCATATATCTGCTCACAGCTCCCACTGCATGTGCAATATCTGGTCTTGTGCACACCATGGCATACATCAAGCTGCCAACTGCTAATGAATAGGGAATCTTGTACATGTAATCTATCTCTTCCTGTGTCTTGGGACACATTTCCTTACTTGGTTTGAAATGGCTAGCCAAAGGTGTATTAACTGGTTTTGCATTCTTCATTCTGAACCTCTCCAACACCTTGTATGTACTCACTCTGATACAATGTTAATTTGCGATTTTTCATGTCTCTTGTTATTATCATACCAAGGATTTGCTTTGCAGCACCCAAATCCTTCATCACAAATGAATTAGCTAGCTTCCTTTTGAGTACATTTATATCCCGCATGTTAGACCCTGCAACAAGCATGTCATCCACATACAATAACAAGATAATATATCTTTCATTGTCTACCCTCTTGAAATAAACACAGTGGTCAGAATGACATCTACTATAACCTTGTTCTGTCATAAACCTGTCAAATTTTAAATACCACTGCCTTGGAGCTTGCTTCAAGCCATACAAGCTCTTCTTCAACCTGCATACCAAATCCTCCTTCACTTTGACCTCATACCCTTGTGGCTGCTACATATATATCTCTTCCTCCAAATTCCCATGGAGAAAAGTTGTTTTTACATCTAACTGTTCAAGATGCAAATCTTCTACCGCCACTAGACTTAAAATAGTCCTAATTGAAGTCATCTTAACAACAGGAGAAAATATTTCATCAAAATCTATACCTTTCTTCTGTGCAAACTCCTTTACAACGAGTCTAGCCTTGTATCGCTTGTTGCCTCCTTCTTCCTCCTTCAACCTGTAAACCCATTTCTTCTGCAATGCTCTTTTACCAACAGGCAACTGAACCAAATCCCAAGTCTGGTTTCCTACCAATGAGCCCATCTCCTCATTCATGCCTTGCTCCCACTTATTTCTAGTTTCCACCTGCATTGCTTCTTCATAACATTCTGGTTCACCAGAATCAGTCATCAATAAATAATACATTGAAGGAGAGTATCGTTCAGGGAGTCTACTTAACCTGGTATATCTTCTTACACTTGCAGGAGTTTCAAGTACTTGCTGTTGTTCTTGATTTTCTCGCACCTTTGGAACTTCATCTTCTTTAATTTCATCAAGTACTGTGTACTCTGTGTTTTCCTTTTCTTGTTTCTTTCCCTGCAACTGATCTTTATGCATGACCTTTTCATTGAATATCACATCTCTACTCCTAATGATTTTGTTATTTTCATAATCCCATAAGCGATAACCAAAATCATCAACCCCATATCCAATAAAGGTACATTTCTTGGATTTAGCTTCAAGCTTTGTTCTATTTTCTTTATCAATATGGACAAATGCTTCACAACCAAACGTTCTCGGAAATGAATAGTTTACCATTTTACCTGTCCATGCCTCCTCTAGAATACCACCATCCAAAGCACTTGAAGGCCCTTTGTTTATTAAATAAACGGCAGTATTTACAGCATCTGCCCAAAACTGTAAGGGCAACCCTACATGCAATCTCATACACCTTGCATGCTCCATGATCATTCTATTCATCCTTTCTGACACACCATTTTCTTGTGGTGTTCCTGGGACTTTCATCTCTCTACAAATCCCATGGTATGAACAGTAACTATCAAACTCCTTGCCGTGGTACTCACCTCCATTATCAGATCTGAAACACTTCAACCTTTTTCTTGTCTCATTCTCAATCAAATATTTCCACTTCTTAAAGGTAGCAAACCCATCAGATTTATGTCTAATGCAATAAACCCAAGTTTTTCTAGTTGAATCATCAATAAATGTAACATAATAATGAGAGCCACCAAGAGATTGTACCTGAGCCAGTCCCCATACATCTGTATGCACAAGCTCTAACTTTTCATTCTTCTTCTGTTTCCCAACCCTAAGAAATCTGACTCTCTTTTGTTTTCCATAAACACAGTTCTCATAGAATTCCAAACTTACCTACTTCAAATCTGGCAGCAACTTCCTTGAGTGGAGAATCTGCATCCCCTTCTCACTCATGTGGCCAAGTCTATGATGCCACGATGCTATATATGTTCCTGTGGAAACTAAAGAGATAGAATGGCCAATATTATGAGGACATAAATACAACGTACCTACCCTGTTTCCTTTTGCTATCACCATTGATCCTTTAGTGATCTTCCACCACGTTTCTCCAAACGTAGATAGACAGTCGCCATCTCCCAACTGCCTTGTTGAGATCAGATTTCTTTTCATAGCAGGAATATGCCTAACATCTTTTAGCATCCATTCATTTCCATTCTTAAATTTTATCCATACCTTACCCATTCCAACAATTTTACATGGCTCATCATCACCCAATAAGACATGTCCAAAATCACCTGGAACATAATCATGAAAATATTTCCTATGGGGTGTAGCATGACATGAAGCCCCTGAATCTACTACCCAATAATCACTAGTATTATCTAATGCAAGAATCAAAGCATCTTGTAACACATCACCTGCTACATTTGCTTCATGGGTAGTTTCCTACTATCCATCTCCTTTCTTCTTTAGAGATCTGCAATCTTTCTTCAGATGTCCTTTCTTTCCACAGTTCCAACACTCTATTTTTCCTAGTCTGGACTTGGATCTTCCCATTTTAGACTTGTTGCGATTACCTTCTCTCTTTTCGCTCTTCTTTTATCTTCCCCTACTCTCCATGGTCAATGCATTACATGATATCTCGCCTATGCTTTTTCTTCGCATTTCCTCGCTAAGAATAACACTAACAACATCATCAAATATCAAGGTGTTTGAACCAGAGACAGAGTTACTTACAACCATGACCAAGCCATTCTAGCTTTCTGGCAATGAACACAAGATTAGAAGAGCCCTAACCTCATCATCAAAGTTCACACTTATAGAACTTAGTTGATTTGTAACCATATTAAATTCATTTAAATGATCAACAACAGATCCACCTTCATACATCTTCATATTAAATAAACACTTCATTAGAAATACCTTGTTGGAGGCCGAGGGTTTTTCGTACATCTTACCTAATGCACTCATCAAATCCTCCGTTGTCTTTTCTTTTGAGATATTGAAAGCCACTGACGAAGCCAGGGATAGTCGTATTGTTCCCAGTGTCTTTCTGTCAAGAACCTCCCATTCTTCGTCCTTCATAATCATTGGTTGCTTTGCTCTTCCTCCCAACGGTAGGAATAGATCCTTCTGGTACAGATATTCCTCCATTTGCATCTTCCATAACTGGTATTTTTGGCCATTAAATTTCTCGACCTTAAACTTTCCTTCTTCCTCCATTGCTCCCACTCGAACCAGAAACCCTAGTTTCCTGCGGGTTTATCTGCCAAATAGACCTTTGGCTCTGATACCAATTGTTAGAAAAACAGGATCGCAGAGCAATAACAATAAACAGAAATGCAAATATAATCACGCAAACACATTACAAGAGAGACACCAATATATATTGGTTCACCCAAGATGGGCTACGTCCACACTGAAATTGCCAGTCCTTATTATTATACCATCTATCAAATGAAGGGATACAACCTGCAGCGCATCCGCTGCACTTCCTCTTCACTGTCTCACATTCTCTCTTCACGATCTCATAGATCTTTACAATGCATAATACCTAATACATCAACCCTGGCCGTATTACAATGTCTTTCTTATAAAGGGGAAATATAATGGGAAAATACCACGGGTTACCCAAAACCATGGGCCCATAAACTGTTTGCGAAAACAACCCAAAAATTTCCCCGACGGGGTCCCGCTGGCCCCCGCGCCCCCCAGCCGGGGGAGTGCAACCACTCCCCCGGAACCCCTAGGATGCGTGTCGGGATCATAACCAAACCTGGGGTACAACACGGCTGAAACAACATCATCTATGAGACTGGAAGATCAGGCTCCACAACCAACGGTAGGTTGCACTAGTCTTAAGCATAACATCCAAAATATCTTCACCTTCATGCACATATTCTATTGTTTATTACCTGGGTGTTGTATTGGGTTGTTGCAACTATTCCTTATGGTGTCCTCTCTATGATTCTAGATAGGCTTCTTCATATGACCACAAAGTTGGTGCCTGACATTCAAGAAAAAATTATTCAAAATTACGAATTGAAACTGACTACAAGACTTTAAAATCTAACTAGACATAATTAACTCGTGACTTCTTGACTATCAAGCTAAGACATACTCTATGGATGCAACTGGGCTAATCGGATCATTCACGTGATTTCTCTTTATTGACTTAATTAATGAAAAACATCAACAATGTTGTAAAAATATCCTTCTCAAGAGTATCACAACTTAACTTTGTTGAGGAATGAAAAGTTTCAAGCGAGCACCATTCACCCATCCCTCCCGAAGTGTCCCATCCAGTTAAGAAAATTTTACAACTATTGAATCCTAAATTTTTGTGACCATGAATGGGCCCAACCAATGCATTTGTAGCTTTCTAGGGTATGTGAGGTACTTGTTGTTATAGAGTAGTACCCAGTCACCTTTTTTGAAACTCTTGTATTTGATATGGCAATCATGCCATGCTTTATGTCGTGACTTCTTTACCTCTTGGCCATGATCTTGTGCTAGGAAGTAGTCTTCTTCTAGTTTCATCAACTCATCAAGTCAAATTTGAACTAAACTTGGTACTAGGAATTATGTAGGAACTATCGCTTCCCTGTCATATACGAGATTAAAATGAGTGTGTTTTGTGAGCTTATTAGTTGTGGTTTTGTATGCCCAAAGTAATGCAAGTATCCTCTCATCCCAATCGTCTCATTTTACGTCACAAACCTTCGTCAAATGTCATTCTAATATCTTATTGGTGACAATCATGTTGGATTGTGAGTTATATGACTACTAGTTTGGTGTTGCGCCATAAATTCTCGAGGTAGGGTCCTAATAGTCATATGCATGAAATGTGTCCCCTAATCAGTTATCAAATTCCTAGTGCACTTAAACTTGGATATGATATTTTAAAAGATAAATCTCATTGTTGTGTTTTTGTTGCATTCCCAAGTCGACACTACCTTTTCCCATGTGGTATAGTCAACGGTCATGATTATGCATTAGGTCCCTAAATGTCTACTTAGTGGATTAATGGGCCCAATAAAGAACACAACCCATTTTTGGAATGGCTACAATGAAACCATAGGGTGTAGCGATAATTCATTTATTTTGAATGGTTGTTCAATCCTCTAGCAAACATTAGAAGGCTAATCATACTCCTTGGTATCTTTGAATATTGTTGGCCACCACAACCCTTCTTGAACTACTTTTTGGGTTGTGGCCTTTCCATCGAAGTGACCTCCCACTACTCCATTTTTTCTCTCCCATATAACTCCTCGTCATTCATGGTCCATCACACAATTCCTAATCATCCTGTCCATGACCAATTTGTATAGTTGACTTGTAATAAATTAATAATTTTCTACAATAACCACTACCTCCTTATTTTGTGATGTCAAATACCCTTGTGGGGAATATGGCAATGTCTTTCAATTAGTCTAGTATTTATATGACCCTGAACAAGTCAAGGTCTGGAAGCTAGTCATACGATGATCCTCCACACTCTCCCATCTCTAATTTGAACAAGTGGTCTAGTCCAAGATTTGTTTCCCCATATTTATGATGAATTTAAAATTGGATTCTTGGAATAAGAGTAACTACCTACATATTCTGCCTTCCAACACT
Organism: Larix kaempferi; assembly: GCA_027924585.1. Taxonomy (NCBI): domain Eukaryota; kingdom Viridiplantae; phylum Streptophyta; class Pinopsida; order Pinales; family Pinaceae; genus Larix; species Larix kaempferi. The sequence continues at coordinate 21,082,011 of BSBM01001005.1, read as the reverse complement.
AACTTATTCATTGGGTATTTTAGCACATAATTATCTATGAAAAAAATCAAAGTTCCCCACTAGAAGGCAGAGCCTAAAATTTTACATTGACTCATTGCTAGCCTCTCCCTCTAAGTAATGGTGTAGTTATGCTCTATGATTGATAATTTTGTATTGGAAAAATAATTTGGACAGTTCAGTTTTCCCTCCCCGTCTTGCACCAAGATGGCTCCTAGTAAAATGCCAAATGCATCGATGTTTACATGGAATTCAATGGCCCGATTTGGATTAACCGAGATAGACACACTTACAAATTTATTCTCCAGTATGTTTATGATTGTTTGGCATTATGTTGTCCAAAATAACTCCTCGGTATTCTTCGGTAATGACTTTATTGGGGTAGTGATGGATGTGTACCGCTTACTTAATCTCTTGCAATATACTGTGTGGCCCAATATTGACTCAAAGGTATGAACATTTCTCAAGGATTCTAGATAAACAATTGTCATTATATTGGTTGGATCCACTAGCATAACATCTTTGCAAATAAAATGACCTAGGAGTGTGTCGAAGTGTGTGCCAAAAATACACTTCTTTGATTTGAGCAAGATTTGTAGTCATTGGTGTAATACCCCCATTTTGACCCTTGGAATTATTGGCTTAATTTGTAAATATTGTGCATATGCGATTAATAAATTCCTAGTGTGGAGCTCAAGGCCAAGGCCCCGCTAGTGAATGCTCGGCTTTAAAAGGAAAGTAGTTTATATTTTGGGAACCATGTGTTAGTAAACCATGGGAATTGTAAAATCATGTAAATATTTATGATGTAAATAAAATTTCAAGAACTAGCTATGGAAGCAACTAAAAATGAGGGGGTTGAATGTATCCACTAAGGAGAGGTGAGGGGTTGGGGGATTCAATCCTTTATTTCCAAGTGTCATTTTGAGAACCTATCTTGACTAGCTTGCCGACATTTAATTATGTTAGGAAGAGGCAGCTAAGAAGTCAGCCCATGAATTTAATGGAGCGTGGGCAAGCTCATAAATTCATATTTCGGGTTATGGGCTCATTTTACTTGGCCCAGAAGTTAACTTCCTCATATAAATTCGTTTTTCCTTCATCCCCATTCCATTGTTGAGCAACCAGACATCATTTCCCATACATTATGCATGCCCAGCAGTGAAGAATTGCAGAAATCGAAATCAAAGAAGAAGCCACGATTTTGAGTGTCAAAAACATCCAAAAGTTGATGTGAGCAGCAAAATCCAATGGGGGATCCGTAGACATAAACCCAGGGGAGAAATTAAGAGTGTCAAATGCCTAGAAATCCATAGGAAAACCCAGATTTGGAAGCCCGAAAGTTCAAATCCGTTTTGGGAGTCAAGTAACCAGAATTTGGGAAAATCCAAGAGTGGATCGAATTGGGGAAGAGATCAGAGGTCGGAATTGCTTGATATACCCAATGAAGGAAAGAATATTTGTGGATCTAGTAGCTTGGACCTTTCTATTCCCACCCTAAAGAGCACTGGAGGGAAGGGGCGCCTGAGGGACTGTAGCAGAGAAGGGGACCTTCCTTGTGATGGGTGTGGTAGGTATTGTGGATTCCAAGGCTATCTGAGATCATTTGAGATGGCTGTAGCTATGTGGTTTATCTCACTGGATTAGCATTCTCCTTCCCTATCTCCCTGCATGCTTGACAAACCCAGTTGTGAGCTAGTTAGCATGAGTGATTGTGCATGTGGATGTGAGTGAGCCTGAGTAGTTCCTCCTTAGTGGATACATAGCCCAGCTCGAGGGTGGTCTCTCAACTGAAATAACATAATTTGAACAGAGACCTATGGTTGGGTGGAATGTTCCTCTCCCATAGCCAGTTGCTTGGACAATTTCAATCAAAAGATAAGTGTTCATTGTTGTTTCTAATTATGCCCAAATTTATGTATTAAGAGTGACTATTGCTTATGTTAAATCAAATGAATGAGCCAATTTGAATTGATGCAATTGAATGCATGTGAATAGCATAAGATGAGCATATTCTTGTGCATGAGTGTATTGTTGTGCCTATGATGAACATGCTAATACATGAATGTTGTGTGTGTATAATTGTTTTTAATTATGCTATGTATTTTTAATATGCATTGCACACATTTAGATGTTATTGCATTTAAATTTAAATGAAAATTGATAATACAACCTGAGGGGAGCATCCTAGCACCCCGGGCATCGCTCATGTTCCCTCCGTCATTCGGATTGGTGGGAGAGGATATGACAATTGTCTCCTCTCAAGAATTAGCCGCAATGTCACAATGTGATCCTTCAACAAATTGTACATTGTCAAGTCATCCAAATACACTTCCAAAAAGTTGTGTATGTATTCTTTGAATGTTGCTATTACTATCCAAGAGAACAAAACTAGTGTGTTCTTTATCCTAAATGGCATCATGTTGTACGTGTATTATATTTTTATCATCTTCCTCTACCATCCATACCTGGTGATAACCTAAGAATCCATCAGTAAAGGAATAACCCTCCTTCCCCCCCACATGATCTAATACTTCATCATGAAAAGGTTAATGGAATGATTAATGGACATAATATGCGTTTAGTCCCCAAAAGTCTATGCCCCCTCTTGCCTTCTTATCTTAATTGACTATCGAATTGATCCAACATGATTCCTCTACCCGAAAGAGCATGCGAGCTGCAAACATATTATCAATATCCTCTTTTTCCATTTCCTTTATGATAGGGTTCAACCTGTAGTGTATCATCTTAATAGGTATAGCATCTTGGTTGAGCTCTCTCCTCAGCTCTCCAAATTCTCCTTTTTTTTTCCTTTCATTTATGTGAAACTGTGTGGAAATAGGTATGCATATTCCTAGAGTAGGGCCACAACTTTAAACATCGTCGCATCATCTCAGTAATCTCTAATGGGTGATAATAATTGAGTTTTATCATTTGTGTCAATGTTGACATGCTTTACTTTCATTTGTTCTTGGTACATCTTCCATATGGGATCCCTCAATGTTTCCTTCGTCATTTTGTGGCCCTCTAATTCTTGGAAAGAAAGGTGTTGCAGCCTCTCCAGATCATCCTCTTCTTCAATCTCTTTAGTTATTTTGGCACAACATTTAAAGTCCCAATGATCATCCACACATGTGTGGATTAGCTCTTCCCACAATTGTATATGACAAAGCACCTTGCAAACATATTATGGTTGTCTGGTCACCCTAGTATTACATAATAAAAATATGATAGATTTTAAAGCCAAAGCAATGTTAGATCCTTACCAAAGTATGAGTTGCACATAATCCTCCTTTTAAGATGCTTCCATTTGTAGGTCTCTTTGGGCCTCCTCGTGTACCTAATAAGCCTTGGGGGAAAACCCCAAGGTGTGAATAAATCTATGGAATCAAAGTCATTTTTGTTGGTTCAAATACTATTTACAACAGGTTTGCAAATTGATTCATATAGTTAAGCACATTCACATAATACAATGGCACACAACAACATCAACACATTACACATAAATTACCCTGGAAACCCCTCTCCTAGGGGAAAACTAGCAAACCAATGAGCTTACACTCATCTATTAATAAAAAACTCAAAAACATTTGTTTGCAACTATGACTTGCTAGACCACAAATCATACTTCATTACATCATGCCATGATGATAATTCATAACCATTACATCTTATTTATAGATGCAATACAACCAGTTGCTTATTAATGGAAATCCAAAACTTCCTAACTTCCAAGTGATATAATTTAGAGTTTACACGCATACTTCAATACAATACATTATAATATATGATGACATATACGAGGGCCTAAAGGCCCCTCCAACATCTCCCCCACCCCAAAACTCTTCTTCATCCCGAAGAGAACAAAGAAATGTGCAGCAACAACTTGGAATCTCAATTCCTGCCGAAGTAGTTTTCACTTTGCATCAACCATGCATAACGGTCTTCATAGGCAACTCAACCACAATAGCTCCCAGCTAGATAGGAATATATACATGTACAAAGCTCTACCGTGACTTGTTACTCTTCGGCCTTCATGTTCAATATGGTAGTGGTCGATCGAAGTCTCACCCTCTCTCTTAGGCGTTCGACTATCCCTCATTGCTAGGAGGTATTTTGTTTTAAATCCTCACCCTTCGATTTTCTAGTCAACTTTCCCTCGACTTAGGAATAGGTCTTTTGGCTCTTCGACTTTATTTACCATGTCTCTTCCTTTCAAATTTCGAGGTCACAACCCAAGGACTGCTCTACAATTCTGCACTGGGGGATCACATTCAATTGTTCTTTGCATCATCGTGTATGCATTAAGCTCTTAATGTGAATTTGCATGATGTATATTGCTTGAATTCCATCTTCGTCTATTGAGAATTGATAATTCCTGCAACATAAAAATATGTGTGCTCATTGTGTGTGATCTTGTTGTTGCTTTATTGGTTGTGATCTACTACTTTGGACTTGACTTAAAATATGACTTGACTCGACTATCATGTGGGGTCCCGACCCCAAAACCAAGGCCAAGGTTAGTTGGAAACCCAAGGGAAGGTTGAATCAAGGTAAATGCAAAGTGGAATAAGTATATCTAAGGCTAGGCCATCATCCCAACACACCTATTTAATAAAACAAATGTGCCTTCTTAAAGACAATGCAACTTGCGATACATATCATTTTCCATATGCACATGTTATGCAAGGTAAATGCAAGCATGAATGTAAATGGATTTGAACAATATTTTAACATATAATCTAACATCAATTAATCACATCTTCTAAAACCATATAACAATTAATAAAATCATATTTGCAAGCTAACTTCAACAATATAAATAAAATATCTACAGGCTGCCATATTCACCCATATTGATAGAGCTAGAAACCAGATCTACTAACCTCCACCTACAACCATATCAGCATAAGTAAAACCAGATATTGGGGCTTATATATACAGCCATATAGATGATAATGACATAAGATCCCATGGATGTGACCTACAGCCTTACAAACCATAAGCAAAAACTGGATCCAAGAGCACATCTACATCATAATGTTGTAAATAAACACATAATAAAATATTCATCATTGACTACCAACCATATCCATATCAACATGAACAAATTCAGATATGAAATTTATCATTTACATCCATATAAAATCATATCTCATGGTTGTCACCTACAACCATACAATCCATAAGTAATTCAAATCTAAAAACACATATATTTTGAAAATGCAGTAAACATACATAATAAGAAATACTCATCTCAATCATGGCAAACTAGTTTCAACAGGACAAAATTCTATCCCACCATAGACATGCCATCCTCATGCATATTTCAACATTATAGTCACCCCCAATCTGAGTCCATAGATCCATAGGAGAGGTACTCTCAAACCAAAAGGTATGGTACGCTCATCTCAACACCTCGAACACTGCCATACAAAAACAATTTAATCTCAGTCATACTGAAAGCTTCTTCAGTGAAAAAAAAAGTATTCCTTACTAGAAACATCGCTCCAAACACAATGGAATAGTTATCACAGCCTATAAATTCCCAAAAACATGTGAACCAGAAGGTATGGATGCGCCCTTCTCAACACCATGAGAAAACCCAGCCACACCAAAATTACCATATATTAGTCATACGAAAAGCTTTTTCAGTGAAAGAAAAAGTATTCCTTATTGGAAACGTCACTTTGGATGCAATGGAATAGGTCTCAAAAACCATAAATGATCAAAAATAGGTTAACCAGAACATATGGTTGCGCCCTTTCCACACTGTCAGAAACGACAACTACACATTTCTCCATCTAAACGTTCCCTTCCATCCACACTACCTAGTGCAATGGGATTCTCTTCACCACACATGTCCCTCAAGACATCACCATCCACCATCGAGCTTCACATGCATATATTTGGACAGGGACAAGCAATGGTATAAGGACTCATGTTGTGTTCTGCACAGTCAATCTTCAATCCCCATTACAAGGTCTTCAAAACTCATTACAAGGCCTTCAATATTCTGCAATACAATGAATCTCCTCCTTGAGAGAATGTATTTCCAAACACAAGAGAGCATTACACTTCACTGGAGAGCTCAGAGAGAGAAGAAGAAGAATTAAAGAGAGCCCCTTTCCAATCGTTCTATAGCCATTCGAATTCCCAAGGAAGTAACTCCAAGTCCAAGAGAGGTAACTTAAATTTACTGGGGGTTATTCAATTCATGAGAGGGAGGTTACAATTAGAGATTCCCTTTCCTAGAATATAAAAAGGTGAAATAGAGAGGGGATTTACACTTTTTAAAGAAGTTCAAGCTAAAAATATCCAGTGAGGGCACACTAGCACATGAGAAGCATCTCAAGAGGTTTGGAATAGCCAAGGAGGGCGCACTATCCAAGTAAGCCCCACTAAACATCAAATAGGGTGTAATAGTACCTCTATAAACCAAAATAATAAAAAATAGGGTCCAAATAGTAATGTTACAGAGAGTAACAACTCCTAGTCCCCAACCCCCTCACATGTGGAATCCATTGCCCCCCATTCTCTTTAGTTGTCCATGTTGAGCTAGTTAATTTATTAAACAATAATAATAATAATAATAATAATGTCCAAAGTCCATAGTCCTGGCACCTAATTCCATAATAATAAACAAAATAATAACATATGTTCGAGGTTTAACAACTAGGGTATTACATCCCCCCCTTGCAACAATGCATCATCCTCGATGCATACTTATTCATGCAAGCCTTCACGTATGAATTTATTCGTACATGCCTTCAATCATTTTCGAAAAGATGAGGGCATGCTTCCCTTGTAGCATCTTCCAGCTCCCAAGTGGCATCAGGAGGACTGTAATGGGTCCATAGGACCTTTACCTGCCTAGTTTCTTAGTTCCTGAGCAACTTGAATTTTCCGCCCAATATGGAAACTAGTTGTACCAGAAAATCCCCTTCCGATTCCACCTGGATCACATGATTAGCATCAGGTATATACTTTTCAACAAAGATATATGAAATACATTATACACTTTTTTGCAAGTAGGCAATGCAATCTCATATGCAATGGAACCTATCCTAGCTAAGATCTCAAAGGGTCCGCAGTATCTTGCATAATGTACAGATAGTCTATAGCCTCATAGTTGTATCACTCATTCCACGTGAGCATTAGTAATGTTTAGTGATGACTAGCTACAACATAGATACTAGTCCTTGACATAGTAATTACAAGCATCAAGCTATAAAAGCACATCACAACCATTAACATTGACTCTTTACAATCACCAAGACATATGCATTGCTATTATAGAGGCCAAGCCTCACCCAATGATAACACATAGGACTGTCATGTTGTCACATACCCAAGTTCTAGACATTTTATGTTATTGAGTAAACATTATGTTTTATTTTTATTGTAAATTTTTATGACTATTGACCAAGTGGGGTCATGGATGACTGTAATTAATTACTTTGAATATTTTATTATAAATAAATAAAAGTGGAAACAAACATCCAAAGGAGATTGTTGAATGAGTGTTCATTGGCCCACTAGGGGAATGGACTGTGGTGGAGAGAAAACGTACTGACACTTGGAAGCATCCTTAACTCACTTCTACCTGTTGCAGGGGGCAACTTCCCTACTTTTATGGTCATGTTCCCCAAGAAAGTGGAACTGAGCAGGTGGCTCATTTACTGAAATAAACTGACCAAAAGACCTAGGCATGCTATTTATCTACCCATCAAATTCAGCATGTGGTTGTTCTATTCTTACCTTGTGATAATTTATGTGCACAAGAGATTTGATGAGGGGAAGGTTAGAAGTGTTTGAGGGAAATAAGATTGCATTATGAACTAGTGCGGCCACATTGCTGAGTTCAATATTGCTAAAGGCAGGAAGTGCTACTGCTAAGTTGCAAGGGAATTTATTCCATTAATCCACACAGCATCTTCGTCTTAGTGGTTTAGTGAACAGGCTCGGGGGTCCTAAGGCAAGTAGCTTGGCTGTCTTCAGGAGATTGGTTGGGTGGAACGGGCTCCTTTGTTTCTTCTTCTATAGTTTCAGGTTCATATTGTGTTATCTTCTTTACTTATGTCATGTTAGTAAATTAAATAGGAATGTATTTGTTAGCAGTTCTTCTCATTTAATCTAAGATATTCTGCCTTGGTTAGTGAACATTTTACTTCTGTAAATTATTACTGTTGGAATAAAATGCAGTATAAATGATGTGTTTAAAATGATAGAATGATTGATTATAAAATTACTTTTCTGCATTTTTCCACACACTGTAAACAGTGTCGTACTCTAGTACAGGAAAGGATAATTAGAGTAGATCAGAGTGATCGTATGCAATGGATAAATTTAAATGATTATTTTGTAAATAGAGCTATATCATTTCCAGTACTGTATTATTGTTTTTATTTAAATAGACAATTTAGAATTGTAAACAGAAAATACAAATTTTCCAAATACTTCATTGTTTATGCTTAGTAAATAAACCATATCTTTTGTTTATTAACAACAATAGTATTGAAAGTACTTTCCTTTCAAACAATAGTAAAAATAGTCCTTAAAACCAAATACTTTATAAATAGATTCTTTCCATTTATGAAACTCCACATACAATTATTACCAGACTTCTCATATCACTTTTATTTATCATAAAATTATGTCTAAGATAGACTGAACATCATACTAGTATCATTATCGAAAATGTTAGGAACCCATGTCAACTCTTCTATTTACTTTGTTAGTATATTGTTGTTAGACACATATGCTTTGTAAGTCGTCCCGTAGTATTTGTTGATCCATAGTTTGTCTTATTGTTGTTGGACGCATATGCTTCGTAAGTCGTCCCGTAGTAATTGTTGATCCATAGTTTGTATTGGCCCATGGTTTGTATTGACACATGGTATTGGCGCCTAGACTTAGTATATAAGTTTATGTTGAGACCAATGAAGGTACCGTGAAGTTATTTGTATTGATCTTGCTCAAAGGAGGTTGCCCCCTCGAAGTGACCTGTGATCAATAAAAGTGATTCTAAGTTATGTTATCTCGTGTATTTTCATTAATTAATTGTTGCAGGTTCTTCACATCTGGGATCAGAGCACTTTTTGGGCTCGCTGGGTGAAATTTCTGCCAAATTTTTTTTTCGCATCTCTTGCAGCTTCGAATCTAGGAATAATCCCTATCCACTTAATTGTGGGAAGTACTTGGGCATAATCCCTAAAACTCATTGTGAAGAGTACCACAGGAACCCCAATGTAGCTGGCCCATTGAGAGGACCTGCCAGCGAAAAGGGCAACGACCCCTACCTCATTGACTAGTTCCCACCTGTGAGGTAAACTAAGAGCTATCGTTTGTGGCAAAGCGGTTATCAGTTTTACCTGAGCCGTGGAGTGAGGGGTACTACCCCAATACGCAAGCCGTCAGACAACATTGGTGGCCGAGTGAAACCCCTGAACTGTTAGGAAGCCGCACATACCTGGGATCCACATCTATTCTGAACTGTTGTCGATCACTTCCGCGTCGTTTCAGATACAGTCGTTTCAGATCCATTATGAAAGTCGTTCCAGATCCAGTCGTTTCAGATCCATCCGTTTTCGATCCATTCGACGTCATTTCAGATCCATTTATTTTCGACCACTTCCGCGTCATTGCAAATCCAATTGTTTTGATCCCTTCTGCATCGTTGCAAATCCCCGTTTTTTCGCCATATCTCCCTTGTTTTAACTCTGTTTCCCTTGAAACTTCGCGGACACCTCTACAATCCCATTCTGCATATTTCATTCATGAGGACCATATCCCAATTTCTACTTCCCAAAGCCAGAAATCCCACATTTGTCTATTTTTAGGGTTTGCCATAACTTCTTCAATTTTCACCCACTCGCCTCCAAATTTTACCACCGTGTTCATTCCCTATTTCTGCTTCTTTGTCCCTCTTTGACAAATTTTCTCATTCTTTCACCCCACTTCTGAAATCCCCATTTTTTGCTTCCCTATCCATCAGAAAGTGTCCAAAACCTAGTCAAACCCCAATTACCCCTCCGAGTTTTTCTCAAATCCAAATTTTCCCTTACTAAATAAGCTTTTGTTTGTGTTTTTCTATCCATTCCCCCCCCCAAAAAAAAAAACTCCTGGTTATGGTTGTCACCCGCGTAGGAGCAAAAACCATGGAGGAAGCACTTGCAGCCATCCAAACTAAACTCCAAGATCTAGATGAAAAATTTCTTAGCCTCCATCTTCAGCATTCAACCATAAACAATAACCGACAGCAAGAATCTTCTGCAGCAATTTCCAACAATTTTGTGGTCCGAAGCTTGAATTTTCTTGCTTCAATGGTACTGATCCGACTGGATGGATCTATCATGCAGAACAGTATTTCAATCTGCATAATACTTTTGATGTCCAAAAATTTTCAATAAACAGAGCTATATCATTTCCAGTACTATATTATTGTTTTTATTTAAATAGACAATTTAGAATTGTAAACAGAAAATACAAATTTTCCAAATACTTCACTGTTTATGCTTAATAAATAAACCATATTTTTTGTTTATAAACAACAATAGTATTGAAAGTACTTTCCTTTCAAACAATAGTAAAAATAGTCCTTAAAACCAAATACTTTATATATAAATTCTTTCCATTTATCAAACTCCACATACAATTATTACCAGACTTCTCGTATCACTTTTATTTATCATAAAATTATGTCTAAGATAGACTGAACATCATACTAGTATCATTATCGAAAATGTTAGGAACCCATGTTAACCCTTCTATTTACTTTGTTAGTATATTGTTGTTGGATGCATATGCTTTGTAAGTCGTCCCGTAGTATTTGTTGATCCATAGTTTGTCTTATTGTTGTTGGATGCATATGCTTTGTAAGTCGTCCCGTAGTAATTGTTGATCCATAGTTTGTATTGACCCATGGTTTGTATTGACACATGGTATTGACCCATGGTATTGGCGCCTAGACTTAGTATATAAGTTTGTGTTGAGACCAATGAAGGTACCGTGAAGTTATTTGTATTGATCTTGCTCAAAGGAGGTTGCCCCCTCGAAGTGACCTATGATCAATAAAAGCGATTCTGAGTTCTGTTATTTCTGCTATCTCGTGTATTTTCATTAATTAATTGTTGCAGGTTCTTCACATCTGGTATCAGAGCACTTTTTGGGCTCGCTGGGTGAAATTTCTGCCAATTTTTTTTTTCGCATCTCTTGCAGCTTCGAATCTAAGAATAATCCCTATCCACTTAACTATGGGAAGTACTTGGGCATAAGCCCTAAAACTCATTGTGAAGAGTACCACAGGAACCCCAAAGTAGTTGGCCCATTGAGAGGACCTGCCAGCGAAAAGGGCAACGACCCCTACCTCATTGACTAGTTCCCACCCATGAGGTAAACCAAGAGCTATCGTTTGTGGCAAAGCGGTTATCAGTTTTACCTGATCCGTGGAGTGAGGGGTACTACCCCAATACACAAGCCGTCAGACAACATTGGTGGCCGAGTGAAACCCCTGAACTGTTAGGAAGCCGCACATACCTGGGGTCCATATCTATTTTCAGTTGAACTGTTATCGATCACTTCCACGTCGTTTCAGATACAGTCATTTCAGATCCATTATGAAAGTCGTTCCAGATCCAGTCGTTTCAGGTCCATCTGTTTTCGATCCATTCGGCGTCGTTTCAGATCCATTTGTTTTCGACCACTTCCGCGTCATTGCAGATCCAATTGTTTTGATCTCTTCTGCGTCGTTGCAGATCCATTTCTGAAAAAATAAATAAATAAATAAATAAAAATAAAAATAAAAAAAAATCCTCGTTTTTTCGCCATATCTCCCTTATTTTAACTCTGTTTCCCTTGAAACTTCCCGGACACCCCTACAATCCCATTCTGCATATTTCATTCCTGAGAACCATATCCCAAATTCTACTTCCCAAAGCCAGAAATCCCACATTTGTCTATTTTTAGGGTTTGCCATAACTTCTTTAATGTTCACCCACTCGCCTCCAAATTTTGCCACCGTGTTCATTCCTTATTTCTACTTCTTTGTCCCTCTTTGACAAAATTTCTCATTCTTTCACCCCGCTTCTGAAATCCCCATTTTTTGCTTCCCTATCCATCAGAAAGTGTCCAAAACCTAGTCAAACCCCAATTACCCCTCCGAGTTTTTCCCAAATCCAAATTTCCCTTTACTAAATAAGCTTTTGTTTGTGTTTTTCTATCCATTCCCCCCCCCAAAAAAAAAAAACTCCTGGTTATGGTTGTCACCCGCGTAGGAGCAAAAACCATGGAGGAGGCACTTGCAGCCATCCAAACTAAACTCCAAGATCTAGATGAAAAATTTCTTAGCCTCCATCTTCAGCATTCAACCATGAACAATAACCGACAGTAAGAATCTTCTGCAGCAATTTCCAACAATTTTCGTGGTCCGAAGCTTGAATTTCCTTGCTTCAATGGTACTGATCCGACTTGATGGATCTATCATGCAGAACAGTATTTCAGTCTGCATAATACTTTTGATGTCCAAAAAGTTCCACTTGCATCCTTTCATTTGGAACAAGAAGCCCTTCAATGGTATCGTTGATACATCAAGGCTCATGACGACCCAAAATGGACAGATTTTTGCCAACTCCTTTTGCAACGATTTGGTCCTAGTGCTTTTGATGACTTCACCAGAGCACTCACTAAACTTCGTCAAAGTGGCACTGTGAGAGAGTATCAGACAAAATTTGAGAAACTAACCAATCACACAGAAGGATTGTCTGATGAATTCTACAGGAATTGTTTTATCAGTGGTCTTAAGGATGAAATCCGGTCAGAGGTTAAAATGTTCTATCCCAACACAATGATGGAAGTCCTAGGGTTGGCTAAGTTAGCAGAAGACAAGATTGCAGCCCAACAGCACTCCAAACCCACTTTTGTTCCCTTTTGAAATTTGGTTCTCAACGACCTCCCATCCCGCCAACTCCTTGACCAACTCCTATCAAGCATTTGTCCGAAACAGAGATGCAGGCACGCAGAGAAAAATGGCTTTGTTATGATTGTGATGAGAAATTCACTCGGGGACGTAGATGTGTTCAACAAAAGCTCTATCTCTTGGATATGGATTCTCCGCCTGCCTCTAAAATTGGTGAAGAAGCTCTAGATACAATGGATGATCAGGTCGACATTCAGGAGCCACCTATTGACCCCCCCATCTCAGGATGAACAACCAGAGATATCTCTCCATGATTTATCCGGGGTCACCACCCCCCAAACAATGTAGGTCAGGGGTTACTTCAAGAAGCTTCCTCTTACAATACTCATTGACTCTGGTAGCACTCATAACTTCATTGACCCTCGGATCTCCAAACAAGATGATTGTTTTATCTATCCTTGCTCCAACTTTGAAGTCATGGTTTTCAATGGGGGCACGATACCTTGCAATGGGAAGTGTCACAATGTGCGTATCTCTCTGGAAGATTATAACCTGCGCTCTGACATGTTTTCCTTGTCCCTAGGCGGATGTGATGTAGTTTTGTACGTTCAATGGTTACGCACACTTGGCCCCATCTTATGGGATTTTGATGAACTTTGGATGCAGTTTTTAGTCAATGGGAAACAACACAAATTTGAGGGCTTACAACAAGGGTCTCTCCGCATCATCAATTCACATCACCTATAAAAGATCCTTAAGAAGAATTCACATGGTGTCATCGCTCAACTCCATTCCATTCAGATGCACCCATCAACAGTCTCCCCTACTTCCTCGGATAGATATGCAGGTGTCTTTGCTAAACCAGTGGGCTTGTCGCCTTTAAGAGACCTTTTCGATAATAATTTAGCCGCATCTACATCTCAGCAGGAAATGATGGCTATTTTGCATGAAGTACAAAAGTGGCAGCCATACCTATTAGGGAATTATTTCTGCATCAAGACTGATCTCCAGAGTCTAGAAAATTTCCTGGAACAATGGGTCTCCTCCTCAGCACACCTGCAATGGGTTATCCAACTCATGGGTTATGCCTATGCGATCACTTACAAGAAGGGTAAGGACAATATGGTGGCAGATGCTCCTTCTCGCACATTTGATGACCTAGTTTCTCTTACAGCTATTTCTCTGCTTGTTCCAAATTGGTTGCAATCTATTCAACAGGGCTATCTCTTCTATGAACTCCATGCTTCTTCATCAGCAGGGCACTCTGGGTTCCTCAAAATGTCTGACCAAGAACAATGTAACTTCTTTTGGCAGGGACTGAAAATGACAATTCAATAGATGGTGGCTGACTATGATACTTTCCAGGTCAACAAGGGTGAAACCGCACTCCTTTCGGGACTGCTCGAACCCTTGCCCATCCCTACACAGATTTGGACAACTATTTCTATGGATTTCCTCAAAGCACTCCAGTGGTACAATACCACATCTAAAAGGACACCATATGAAGCATTCTATGGATAGGCACGCCAGTTCTTCTTCCATACACCCTCAACAGCTCCCCAATTCAGGAAATTGACTCGGTTCTTCGAAACCGCGATCAGATTCCTCTCATTCTGCAGGACCATCTTCACATGGAAAGAATTTGATTAAAACAACAAGCCGATCAACACCGTTATGAGTGCACTTTTCACGCAGGTGATATGGTTCTTCGTCTACAGCCTTCCAAGCAACCCTCCCTGAAACTCAAAAGGCATTAGTGGCCCGGAATGCAACCCAAGGATGCTACAGGGGAACCACTCCTTCATATTCTGCATTAATTTCTACATCTAAAGCTTTGAGGACAAAGCTTTTTCTAAGGGAGAGGGGATGTTAGGAACCCATGTCAACCCTTCTATTTACTTTGTTAGTATATTGTTGTTGGACGCATATGCTTTGTAAGTAGTCCCGTAGTATTTGTTGATCCATAGTTTGTCTTATTGTTGTTGGACGCATATGCTTTGTAAGTCGTCCCGTAGTAATTGTTGATCCATAGTTTGTATTGGCCCATGGTTTGTATTGACACATGGTATTGACCCATGGTATTGGCGCCTAAACTTAGTATATAAGTTTTTGTTGAGACCAATGAAGTTACCATGAAGTTATTTGTATTGAGCTTGCTCAAAGGAGGTTGCCCCCTCGAAGTGGCCTGTGATCAATAAAAGCGATTCTGAAAACTGTTATTTCTGCTATCTCGTGTATTTTCATTAATTAATTGTTGCAGGTTCTTCACATAAAACTCTTCAGTAAAATCCTTACTAACAAACCTAAGTAATATTATTATTACAATATAGAGATAGTATCCATACATTCATATTTTCTTTTAAAAAGCACTTTATTATTTCACTAGAGCATTGGTTGCCGAATACAAAACTTAAATACGATTACAGGGTTTTGCTTCCTACATAGTTCAAACCCTAAGTCTACAGCCTCCATATCTTTTCAAATTTTTATAATCCTTTCGTATTATGAAAACGAATGAATGCATCAAGCCATAGATCAAAACCCTTATTAAAAACACAGTACAGTTCCTACAGAAGGGTTACAAGCTAGTCATACGATGTTGTTGAAAACTTAACCAAAAAAACTATTAACTCTTCAACATATAGAGACGGGCCCAGCCCTAAACTCTTGATATTCCTTTAGGCTTTACAATGCACGACTGTGATGCTAAAAATATTATAATTACGACTATCTACTATTGTTTCATTGACAAAATATTTACATATGACATTGAATCCCAAACACAAACGTTACGAAACAGTTCCTTTAATTTCTAGCTCAAAAACAAAACATCTTACAACAATATTATGAAATTGTTGGAAATCCAACGAGAGCCCTATAGGCTCAGGAGTAAAACTCTCCAAAAAATCTAAACACTGCCTTTCGGCTTAAACTATCAAACATCTTTCCTTATAGCTTAAAGACTGTCATTACATTCGAAGGAAAAACCAAGTCTGTACACCTTGGGATATCTCTAAGGCTTACCTGAACCATAAGCACCCAACTCTTCTCGGGCTATCTCCAACACATTGCCAAGGTAGAGCCTGCCACAAAAGACATTACGAAACCGGTTAAAAGATTTGAAAAACGAAACAAGGAATTAATGAAGACATATTTTAAGCCTGCTGCTAAACAAATATTGTCTTTTTGATAACTCACCTGTAAATAACCAAAACATGATGAAGCATTCTGATTGTATCAATGCATGCAGATTGAGAATGGAGTTTTCCACATCTTTTCCAGTGAAAACTCAAAAGAAAATTGTTAGGCTACAAATGCCGAAGCCCACTCAAAAACTTCAAACTCCAACAATGCTTACAGTTTGGGAGAAGATCTCACCATCGACTCTCAGTAAAGGTTGAGACCAATACATACTCCAACTATCTTAAAAACCCTGGTCATAGCAGGTCGAGGCATCAAAACCTCTGGAGGCACCCTCAACCAGACTGCAAACCCTGAAGGATAGGGAGTCGATCGGCCTCATCCTCACCTTTCACAAAATGAACCAAGTGGTGGGAAGGCTGGCATACCAATGCAGTTCGAAGTGAAACCCAAGAACCAAGATCAACAAGAGATCGACGGTGTAAAATTCGCCACAAGTTGTGGACTGTATACGATCACCAAACTTCATTAATGAGCATTTAAACCTTCAACTATCAAGGCTCGGTGTGTGCCATCACAAAATCCACATAGAACAAATCTTTACACAACTCAGCATGTAGGGTTTCATGCAACAGAGGTTTGTCACCATGATCTATGGCGTAATCACATGAAGTTTCCACAGTGGCTGCCAGTAAGCCTTCCACTACAACGTATTTACTACACCATAAATGCTAAGTTCTGGTTCAAAGATTTTGCTAGCGCATTATCCACTATCACCAATATTACCATAAGTTAAACATTATACATTGGCTTATAGTTATACATACAACCTTCATAAATTCAGTTATGCGTAAAGCTCCAAGTCTATAGGGTTGCATATAGTATCGTGCTTAGGGTTTTGTAAAATGCTACATAATCATAATGCACTTTATGACTCATAGAAATAACATATAAATGAAGAGTTACGTTATATTGCATATTTTGGGTACCATATAAATAATATCGAAATGGTAAAGCATTACATTGTTCTCTCCATAGTTTTGGATCGAGAACATGTAATGAAATATATTACAATGCTTCTATAGTACTAAATCGTCATATAGGTATCACTAGCTTATACCTTGAAAGATAGTAATTGTTTTCAAATAGGTATCCTTGTCCATCAAGATAAATAAAAACTAAGTATTCTTACCATTACAAAGTATGCAGAGTTAATGCATTTAGGACGTTTGAAAATACCTGAGCCGTTGCATAGCATTTAACCTTTTGTCTCACCTGAGCTCTGCAAATAGAAACTTTGAGCGTTAGCTAGTAATAGCTAAGTAAGCCTCGGGGCATACTTAAGGACCCCTTCAATTCAACAAGACAATCGATCAGTTCTAGGAAACACACACGTATATTATAGATTAAAAGTAACGATGTGCAAAACTAACAATTAAGTGCTTATAAAGACATTATTTAAACATCCGACTTGACTTGACGATAAAAGACTTACAATCTTATAAACGCTTTTTAAATTAACAACTGTTAAGACACCTGATGCGATTCTTAATTAATCTAACTCTTAGTAACTAATGTTGAATGTTACGAGTTGTTAAGTATGTTGTTTGAAGTTTAGTTGTGTTGAAGTTAACACTTTTAGCTTAGCGATACAACATTTATTGCTACTTAAAAAATTTTAATTTTAGTGAATTTTTGGAGATGTTACACATGTCCTTGCTAATCAAGTCAAACTGAGCCACATAACACCATTTATTTATCAATCATGCCTGTACACAAGAAGGATGACCATTAAGCATTATTACAGGATTAAGGACTAGGTAAAAAGCCACATAAGCATTATTTCTATAGGATTATCATGGCTATATATGCTTTCTTATACATACATAACCATTAGAACATCACCAATTATCATATACACCCATGATGCACATTTCCTTCATATTACTATCATAACTTAAAAGCATTTACGATGATGTACACCTATTCACTTGATCATAAGATACATACAAAGTGTATGCATGTACAACATAACTACATAAGTACATACTTGCGTAACCATATGCATACCCCTAACCTGTATGGGCAACATGTATTACTATCAAGTACATCACAACAACATGATCACATGTTAATGCATACAACATTAATCATTATTCCAACCCATACAGTCTTATGGATACCAAGCTAGGAAAAACCAACAACTTACATA
The DNA here is from genome assembly GCA_027924585.1 of Larix kaempferi. Taxonomy (NCBI): domain Eukaryota; kingdom Viridiplantae; phylum Streptophyta; class Pinopsida; order Pinales; family Pinaceae; genus Larix; species Larix kaempferi. The sequence continues at coordinate 21,063,745 of BSBM01001005.1, read as the reverse complement.
AAATCATCAAGTGTAAGGACTACATATACATCCTAACAAGTATTTTAATGCATCAAGATCACAACTTAAGAACACTTGACTAAATAAGGGTAACCAAGTGTCCAAGTTCCATGTTGTACCCAACCAGAGCCACTCATCCGACCTATACTCTTTTTGTCGTGAGGCCACCCCCGATTTGGGAAATGATTCCACTAGGACCAAGGGAATACATAGAATTCTTCCTAAGAATTCTTCTCGTCGACCCAACACTAAGTCCACAGCCATCCCAGGCTAAGAAACACAAGGATCTACTTGGATTTGATCCTTCATAGGTAGAGGACTTAAGCCTACTTAATATGCATAAATAGGACAAGGGAAATCCATTCCCAATCAACTTATCATGCCAACAAACATAGTTAACACCAATCCATTAGCTTACCAAGCATTAATAACATACTTTACCTCGTAAGGGTCAAGCCTGTTGAGTATGTGTTATATTCTTTACAAGTGTGTGTGTGAGTGTGTGTGTGCGGGGGGGGTGCATCTTTGACTACGCCTGACGATCCCCTACATCTAGTGCTATACCATATGTGCAGGGCACTACGCATGGCGCTAGCTCGGGGGGTTATAGGGGGGCGTTCCGACGCCCTCCCCCTTTCGCGAAGAGAGTTCAAAATAAATTTGGGCTATTTTCGGCCTTTTTGGGGTTCTTTCTAAAAATATGTAATTTAATCCCGATTAAGGGATTGGAGTTTATTTTCTAATCTAGGTTAACGGATTAGGGTTTTGTATGATGTCGAATAACTATATTTGTATTGTGAGTGGTTAATAATCAATATGAGAAAATAAGACGTGCGACTCTAAGTTTTGTTGGTTTTCCCAATTAAGGGTTTCCAGGGTAAATATCTGTGTATTATGTGTGAATGTTGTGGTGTAATCAATCTGTATGATTTGCTTCTCTACAACAAATTTAAAATTTACAAATCCCTTATCCCACGCAAGGGACTTAACAACAAAAGCAACATGGATGACAATTCACCCATAGCCAACCAAATCATAGACATATGCCCATGCATACATATGCATTCAAGCACAGGGAAAGGGCCAAGCCCTCTCTCCTCCATTAATATATCTAAGAGATCCTACACATGGTACATATAAATATAATTTACCCATCCATCCAACACATAAGACATATGTGCAATTACTTACACATGCATGACATACACTACAAGTATATAATAAAATTATCAAGATAGGACAATGATAGGGTTGCACCCTTTCTCTACCATCATATGCATCTCATTATCAATCCACAAGTATATTAGGCATGCATATGCATTACATCCAACTAAATATGGGAATAATCCCTCTCCCGCAAACCATGCCAACACAATTAATTATAGAAAGTAATCAATCCAAGACAATAGTGATAAGAATAAGCCCTTTACCACCATACATATACAATATTTATATATACAAGGGAAAAGAGATCATTATCGCAATATATATATATATATATATATAACATAGTTACTTTCCTCAAAATCATTTACAATAAAAAAGATGCCACGATCTGCAGCAATCTTATGGATTTTGTCCATAAACTCCTTCATAACGGATCTATATTCTGAACTTTTCAGTTCCATATACATTATCAAAAAAATATACAAGTCCAGTAGATTCAAAATAAGACTAATGGATAGTCAAAGTCATAAGGCTTCAGCCTTGTCTTCAAAAAAAACTTTAAAATGAGCATGAAAAAGCTCTTAAACTTCTCCATCGTAATCTTCTATTATATACTATTGTCCTGTGCTGAGGTGAATACCTTCCTTAGATAGTACATCTGCTTCAATATTACACTATACACTATACACTATTACCTATATATGCATACATTACCTACTACATATTTATATTATATAATACACTACTCATACTATAACTATTATTATCATTTACATTATACTATATCACATATATTACTATCTCATATACGCACACACTCTTATATAACTACATTTATATCTATATAATATATATATATATAATATACGCACCACTATCACATACAATACACATATACTATATACAATCCAAGTTCTTAATTAAAGAGGGATTCACCCTTACTGTTGTTGCAACATCAAGCACAAGTACAACGAGATAAAAAGCCAACTATGGAGGGAGACGCCCTCACCATTTGTCACATCCAATCAATTAGACCTGTTGATGTATATGTAACTTCGGAATGTATTTCATCTATGTATTTCATATATATTTATTGTACCCTTATTAGAGATGTGTTATTCCTCTATAAGGAAGTGTCGTCATGTGGATTGACAAGTGTCGCAAGTGTGTGTACTTGCCGATGGGTTATTAGACAACCATGTGTGGGGTCGGCCCTGAAATATATATATTATAATGTGATGTACCTAGCTAGACAAGTCGGCCCCATAAGGTCACTGGGTAAACAGATCAGTATAAATAGAGATCAGGTGATCTCTATTTAGATCACTCGGAAAAGTATCTCACTCTCACTCAGAAAGTGGCGCACTAGTGAGGAGGAGGATCATCTGCTACTAGGAGACTATCTCAGTGTATTTTGGTTGTACTTTGGTTGAGCCATTGCTCTCTCTATCTCTGAGGAAGTTGTGGGGTTTTTCACCTTAGGGTTTTCCCCACAGAAACTCTGTGTCTCTTGTCTCTTATGCTTTTGATTCTTGTGATGCTTGTCATGCATTGATATACTGTATATGTTATTCTCTCAACAAAGATCCTAGAGTATTGTGAATTAATGCTCAAAATTTAACATGGTATCAGAGCTAACCTGAGCTAACTTGAGTTTCTTGTTTATTGGATTTCGCTCCATAGATTTTGGAAAATCAGTATAGTAGATTGACTCTACTCATCAAGGCGCATCTATCTGTCCAATCAGAATTCAATTCCGAGCATTTTCAAATTTGGCCCTAAAAATTAGGGTTTCCACAAAAATAGGAATTTCTAGAATCTTAAGACACAGCTGGAAGCTCCTTGCAAAAATCGAATTTTAGAGCTTTGGATCGAGATTTTTGGCTGGGTAGATCTCCGGGAAACTCAAACCCTAATTCAAGGCTCTCCCTAGTGAACCTGGGAGGACAAAAGATCAAATCTGAAGGGTAAAACTTTGCTGATCTCAAATTCTGAATGCACCAGGATGATCAGCTCATCAAAGCACATCTTTCTATCCTTTCAGAAATTTGAAATTCACATTTTGAATTTTTAGGGTTTTTCCGACAAACCCTAATCCGGGACCAGATCCAGTTTTCAGCATTTCAAGTGGTAAGATCTAAATCTTTTCTATTTCCATTTGAAGTACTCTTTAAGATGTCTCACCGCACCAAGCTTGAGGATAAGCTTGAAGGAGCTGATAACTTTCGAGCTTGGAAGTATAGGATTGGGTTAATCTTGGAAGAGAATGAGTTGGACTCATATGTGAAAGAAGACATCACTATCCCAGAGGATGAAGAGGCCAAGCTATTGCATAAGAAGAACTTGGTCAAGGCAAAGAGAATTATTGATGATTCTATCAAAGACCATCTCATTGCAAAGGCAGAGGGTGTCACCTGCCTTAACAACGCATGTTTCATCCCCTCTGTTCTTTAATCAAATTCGATTTTTTTAAATAGAGTCACTTGACATCCTATGACTCAAAGAACTCAAATACACTTGTTATGATTTCAAGTTACATTACATGATTTCCCATGGCTCGATTTTTCATACGTGTATTCCCTATTTGATATTTTTAGAGCCTTGATAGGTATCAACTAAACTTAAGAATCAACCGAGTGAGTGGTGGACCAAGTACAACATCGACCTCATTAAGGGGTAAACTAAGATTAAGAGTCAACCAAAATTACATCGACGAATATAATAATATCAACCACATATCTAAACAACTTGATTTAAAAATAAAGTGACTCGTCCATCAACTTATTCTTCAACAAAGTTCCAACATCACCCTATATTCTCAAGTCAACAATTAAATCACTTTTTCCAGAAGGATGAAGTTGAACCGGTTGGGCGCAAAATTGGCATTTTTCATCTTACTATTGACAATCCAGTCTTATTTTTTGATGGGGCTGCAAACCTGGGGAATTGTGGTACCGGTGGGGTCATATTCCTCAATCTGGATCATTATTACACTCTCTGTATGAATTGTGGTAAGGGGACCAATATGAAGGATGAGCTTTTAGCACTTTGGTGTGTCACTTGCGTTGCAAACCATTTTGGTCTCATGAAGGTCAAAAATTTTGGTGACTTGAGGGTTACTATCAAATGGGCAAAGGGTGAATATGATCTGAAGGTCCTGCAGTTGGTCTATTGGTGCAATAGAATTCAGTCTGAATTAAGTACTTTCAACTCAGTAACACTTGAGCATATTTATAGAGAATACAATACACAGGCTGATATGCTTTCGAAGCAGGCATTGGAGGGAAAAGAAGGATATTTAATATGGGAAGAAGTCTGTGATAATATGGTTATAGACTCTGGCTCTTTATATTTTCTGGACTAGTGATTTTTGGTACTGTGTTTTTGGGATCCAGGATTTTGTTCTAAGTCTATCTTTGTATAATGGTGGACATCGAAGACCATGCTATATGGTATTTTGGACATTTTGTATATCTTTGATGATATTATGTACTATTTGATTCAATTAATTGAATAGCAATAGTATTACTTCAAAATTTTGCCAACAAAAAACCAAACCTCTTAAAGGAAATAGGTTGATTTCCCCGTTGGTCAACTAGTAGCTTTGATTGGCGAGGTACTTATCGACGGACACTTCCATAGTTGAAATAGCTACATAGACGTTGTTGATAGCTCTAAAGTTCACACACAGACGGACGAGTGATAGGTCTCTCTGGTCGATAAAATATTTGTATTGACGGACAACTGCAATTGGTTCATGGCGCACTGTTAGATATTCAGAGCAGAATACGTTGATCAAAACATTAATTGATTTCAACGCCAAAACTTGGATCAACAATTGAAGCTCATTTGATCGGTTGGCTTGTCAATGGAAAGCTTTGATCGACTTGGTTTTTCACTCAATTCGAGTGCTAGTCGACTGCAACATATACTTCCTCCCTACGTGGATCCACCATTACACAGGTTCTCTGCAACTTTCTTCTATTTTCAAATGACAAGTAGGGGGGATCGCATGATCATTTTATGCGCTCACTGAACTCTGAAAACCGTCAACTATTTCTCTCTAATTCATTTGATATTCAAGCAATGTCTTCAACCTATCAGAAATAAGTAAATAAAAAAAATAAAAACTAATCTTGTCTTTCTTCTTGCAAGGTTTCTCTTTCAATGCACTACAATTTTTAATCTTTCTTGCAGATTTCTCTCTGTGAGCATCTCATAACTTTTTCCGGGTTCAAGTTTCCCTCACTCGCTCATACCATCACCTAGACCAAGTGAAGAAGGAAATGACACCAAGATGTTGAAACCCTAGGTTCCAACCAGCATTCAAGCAAAATACTATAATGCACACATATGAATCCATCAGGACTAAAGATTGGATGGAACATTCAGTCATCTTGTATTCAATCTTAGATGGGTATTTGTACATAGTACAGTTGTTTAGAGTGGTTACACCCACTCCAATTTATCTCCTTTAGAGTTTACACACATACTTCAATACATTACATTATAATATATGTTGACATATACGAGGGCCTAAAGGCCCTTCCAACAACAGATAACGCAAAAGCAAAGCAAAAGTTGCGTGGACTATACATTTTCGGTTGTTGCCTTGATAGACCAGACCTCCTGATGTCTGGATTTTGTTGTTCCACCTATTTGTTGGATTCAGTTGACTCACCTAAATCTTGACTCTCATTGTTCATTTCAAACTCTTGCTTTTCTAGTTTTCTCTTTTATTCTCTTCATTTGGCTTGGAAGTTCCTCTGACTTCTATAAAGATCACATATCTACATAAATTTTCTTCCTTGTCACTGGGTTCCATAGATTATACCCTTCCACTACATCCTTGTACCCACTGAAGATGCATTTATTTGACTTGCTGTCGAGTTTAGTTCTTTTCTCCTTTGGGATATGCACAAAGGCATCTCAACCAAACACTTTGAGATGTGTAAGAGAGGGATTTTCACCAGCCCATGCCTCATATGGGGTCTTTTCGACTTGAGCCATCGAAAATGACCTATTCACCAAGTAACATTTTGTGTCGACTACCACTGCCAATAATTCTTGTGTGACTCATGCACCAATTAGCATGCTCCTCACTTTCTCCATCAATGTTCATTTCATTCTTTTAGCAACTCCGTTCTATTGCGGCGTGTATGGAGTTGTGTTCTGTCGAGCTATACCATGTTGTTTGCACAACTAGTCGAACACCTTTCCACGTAATTCTCCTCCATTATCAATTCTAAACAATTTGATCCTTTTACCAGTCTGATTCCCCACAAGAGATTTGAACTCTTGAAAATTCTCAAAAACCTCTGATTTCTTCCTCGGAAAATACAACCATGTCATTATGGATAAATCATCTATGAAATAAATGTAATACTAAGATCCTCCTAGTGAAGGGACCGACACAAGTCCAAACACAACACTATGTATTAACTCCAGTATTTCCTTATCCCTAGTAGCAACAGATGAGAACCTTACAGGACTTTGTTTACCATAAATAAAATGTTCACGGAAGTTGAATTCTTCAAGACAATCAGGGATACCTTCAACCATATATTTTTTATTCATAACACGAAGACCTTTCTCACCTATATGCCCCATCTGTTGATGCCACAACATGGTCAAGTCAACTAGACAAGCATATGTTTTGTCCAACTCAGGACATACCACATTAGCATTTTCATTGTTGTATGTTCTTTAGAATAGTTTGTACAATATTCCAGTCCGAACCCCCCTCATAAATATGATCATTCATCGCACCATCTTGCATGTATATTTTTCAAATACAGGTTGCACTCCTATATTCCCCATCTTACTAATTGAGATTAGGTTTTGAGCCAAACCTAGGATATGTAGCACTCCTGGAAGTGTTCATGTTCTTCCATCTTTCAGCTTCAATCAAACTTTACCTCATCTGACTATCCTGGTAGGTGAATCATCTCTCAATAGAACATCACCACCATCGATCTTCTCATACTTACAAAACCACTCTTTGTGAGGTATCATCTGATATGACACACCATAGTCAATCATCAAAGATTCTTGATCCAACTGTGTACTTGTGGAGGCCAAATACACATTGCATTTTTCTTCTTGTGAAGACTTCCCATTAGTTGACTGAACTTCATCGGATCCTTTTCCTATCTTGACTTCCTTCAACTTATAGTTTCATATATAATGCCTGAATTTATCACATCGTCATCATGTTTTCGCCATTGGACCAGGGGATGTAGTCTTAGATCTAGCCCTTGACTTCGATCTTCTACTAGAGATTTTGTATTTTCCTTTGTCTCTTGGTCGACCTATTAACATCAAGGCTTCATGGGTCATTCCTTCCATGTTCTTTCGGCTCATATATTTTGACAATACAGAGACGACCACATCTTTGATCTTCAATGTGGTGTTGTTACTTCCAATAGCCACGACCAAGCCATCCCAGGAATCAATTAACGAAGACAACATACTAATGCATTTCTCCTCCTCTGTGATTTTAATATCCACGGATAAAAATTGATTGATAACAGTGTTGAACGCATCCATGTGCTCTGTAAGCGAGTCACCTTCACCCATCCTCAAAATATATAAGTTTTTCTGCAGAAACAACTTGTTAACCAAATATTTCGAATGGTACAAGTTCCCCAACTTTACCTATAGATTCTTTGCAGTATCTTCTTCTGAGACATTCAGCAATACAAAATTTGCTAGACAAAGTCGAATTGTACTCCTTGCCTTTCTGTTAATATTTTTCCAATATTTTTTCGACATACCATCCAGAATCATTCCTAGGTTGATTGTAATCCATTATTCTTTATCTACATGGATATCCTCCATTTTAAGCTCCCAAAGCTCAAAATTTTGTCCATTGAACTTTTCAATTTCTATCCTCGATGTGTTAGCCATTCTAACAATCAATCAAAACCTAAGGAAGTATCCCACCGTAATAGGTATTCCCCAAATTCATGATCAAGCCAAACCCTCAGCAACAAAGGCGTTCCCCTGTAGCCAAATAAAACTTTGATACCAATGGTTGGTTAAAATACCTATTACAACAAGTTTTCAAATTGATTATATAGTTAAACACATTCACACAATACAATGGGACACAGCAACATCAACACATTACACAGAAATTACCCTGGACCCCTCTCATGGGGTACAACTAGCAATCTAGTGAGCTTTCACTCATCTATTAATCAAACACTAAAAAATGGGTGTTTACAACCATGACTTGCTAAACCACAAATCACACTTCATTACATCACGTCGTGGTCATACTTCATAGCCATTACATCTTATTTAAAGATGTATTACAACCAAACGCTCATTAATGGCAATCCATAACTTCTTAACTATAAGCTTTGAGCATATAGATCTAAGCTGTTAACACCCAAAAAGTGCTCACTAGCTCATTTCCTTATTCACATGACCCATTTGTCCACTTTTCCACCATTTAAGTCTCTAAAGCCACCAAAAGGTCACCAAAAGATCTTAATACACCCCTTTTTCCACTCAAAATGAGTATTTTTCCTAAAAAAGCATAAAAAAAAACCTCAAAAAGGGTTCAGAATTCCCAAAAATATTAAAAAGGGAATTAAAATATTCAAAATGTTCAAAAAAGGAAAAAGGAGGGAAAAGGTACCTAAACCATGTTGGTCAATACCATTGGTTTCCTCAAAACCACAATGGTATTCCCCACCACCAAAAACTATAAAAAGGTGGTAGGGGCTCCTCACTTTATATCCTCCTCACTTTATATCCATCCATCATCCTATCCTCATGCTGCCAAAATCTCCCATGAGCTTTTGGCCATTGTATCTACCTTGGAGTAGGGACCCTTGGAGTTTGGAGCTGCTCACCCTTGGAGCTACTCAACAATCTTCACCATTTGGAGGTATCACCATTGCAAGCACTTGCTTGCCCCTCTTTTCAATACAAAGTTATTTTTTCTATTTCTTGTTCTTGTTTTCATTTCAAAAGTTTATTATGATATTCACATGCTAGTTTAGTTTTAGTTTTAGATTTACAATTGTTTTTGCTTTAATATTTGAGACTGCTGCTACTAGTTAGCAGGTGCCCATAGCACTAAGCTTGGTTGCAAAACCAAGCCAACAGTTTTTGGCGACTCCACTGGCTTAGAACTCTTAGATCTCAAATTTTGCTTTAGATCTTAGTTTTTGTTAGTATTAGTCAGTTTAATTCATAGATCTGCCACCCTAGACAGCAGATCCATTACTGTTCTAGATCTTGGCCCCTTCTATTGCCATTAACAGCCCGAAATTTCCATTTTCGGGTTCATTTTTCGGCGTCCGTTTTCGGCTTTCGCTTCACGGTTTTTTGCCCGACAGTCGCGCGGCTCATCGCGACCTCGCGGCCTTTTTCCGCGCTGCGCGCCGCGGCTTCGCGGTATTTTTGCGCGCTGCACATCGTGGCTTCGCGGCATTTTTCCGCGCTGCACATCGCGACTGTGCGCTCGAAACCCGCGATGCGCATCGCGACTGTGCGCTCGAAACCCGCGATGCGCATCGCGACTTTTAGCCCGAAACCCGCGATGTAATTTTCTAGCAGCGTGGCTCAATTTTCAAACGACCATATCTCCCTCTCTCGAACTCCGTTTGAAACGATTTGTTTTTTCAAATTGGGTGTTTTCGATCAAGGAATCCAAATATTCTATTAGATTTAAGAAATTTTTCATATAAATTTATCTAATATTTTATTTTAGTGTTATTTATCACTTTAGTTCACCCATTTTGGCCCATATTTTCCAGTATTAAAATTCCTGCATTTTTTACAGCCATAGAAATCTTTTACTATTTAGAATGCTCCTTTAAAAAGTCTTTTTAAAAATTTTCAAAAATTGAAAGAAAGATTTATTTGCATTTTATCTAGATCTAGATTTTACTGTTTACTTCCTCGATACTTTGCCCAAGCAATTTTTTAAAGAAAACCATTTATTTCTTGAAGTATTCATATTATTTGCTTTCCTATTTCAAAGATCCATTATTTTTTAATAGTTGTTTCAAAGCATTTACATTTCAATTTCAGTTTAAATACCACACTTGCACCCACTCTGACACATAATTTAAACTGAGCCTTAAAATTTACCCTAAATTCAACCAACTTTTAACCCCACTTGGGGAGCACTTAAAAGAACTTTGTAATTAGGTAGAATTGAGGGGATAGGTGTTCCAATAACACCCCTCAGTTATTACATTTGAGACATAGTTGTTTTCCATTAGGGAACCAAAATCTCCTAGTATTTTTTGGCACGGTCACAACCAGTTTATCAGAGAGTCTCTCCCCTAGGAGGGTTGAAGTCGCGAGGATGGTTCCGGAAGCCTGAGTGGAATACCGAAATCCATTCAGTAACCGAAGGCTACCATTCGCAGTTCTCGGGATATCCCTGTATGGGGGTATTGCGGTAAAAGGACCAAACGGCAGATTTACCTTTTCTGAACGTGTCATGAACGGAGTATCCTAGTTGCCATTCTTTAGGACTGATTACCCGGTGTCCCTCTCGGTAGGGGGATATCTAGTCGTTGATTCAACACTCAATATTGTCTGACTTGGATTTCATCACCTTGCAGAGAATATCGTTTGTTTATTCACAATACTTTTAGTTAGGTGTTTGCATGATACAATCCACCTTTGATCTAGTAGCACCTCTTTTTTCTAGAAGGTATTTGACTGTTGGTATTCTGACCATTTTTGTTGCATCCCTCCACTTATTATAGCACAGCTGCTATAATAAGTGCTTTTTGAGGTTGATTTTTTGGCCTGAGAGCCTTTATTTTCACTCCCCTTTTTGCACCCTTGGTTGCATTAGGGTTTCGAGTTTTTTATACATTACCATCTTACACTGAAGATTTTTACACAAAAAACATTTTTCTCACCATTGAGAATTTTAGACGATCTCGTCGTCTTCAGGGCGAACCCCCAGAGTTCAGTCTACTTGGCTCCCCACGTCACCGACGTCGAGCTTTATCCCTTGACTCGACACGTCATCGGCCAAACATACAGTCATCCGATTCTGACACGCCTCACTTCACATCTGATTTTGAGGCAGAATCCGAAAACCCTACTGCGTTATTCCCAACCAACCTCATGGCTGGAACACAATTCGACCCACTTTTTACCAGCACCATAGGAGATACATCCACAAACCCTTCTACTGCGGTGCCATCCATGGCAACAACCACCCCCCTAGGTATGCCTAATATAGGGGACACTCCACCTTTAGGAATGCCCAACACAGGATTACCTCCTATTGTGGGTATGCCAAGCATAGGGGTCACACCCCCTCTCATTACCACAACCCAGATCCCAGGAATCCCTACTACTATTCCTAACCCCGATGTAACCCATGTTGCACTTGGAAACGCTGGCCCATACCAAACCACAGCAGTTGGAGGACACATACCTTCAATACCTAGCATATCCTTAGGGGATACTGGACCACTACATAATGCCACCATGAACAGTTATGTCCCAGCCACTACATCACACCCCTCAACGAGTCTACCATTTCTGGCAAGTTTGAATTTTCCAGACTTGGCAAGACTAACTAATGATCCTATTAGACATGACCCCACTTGGCCCCCCATGCCCACAAAGCTTCCCTCGGACATCCCAAAGTTTGAAGGAAAACCTGGGGAAGATCCCCAAAACCACATAATGTCATTTCACCTATGGTGTTCATCTAACTCCATAGTGAATGACTCCATTCGTCTAAGACTGTTGCAACGAACGTTCACTGGCTCTGCATCCAAGTGGTACATCGAACAACCACATGGGACCCACCATACTTTTACGTCTTTCGCCTCCACTTTCCTTCAGTTTTTTCAGCTACCTGTACGTTACGATGCAGGAGTTGAAATATTGTTGTCTTGCAGACAAAACACAGCTACCCACATCACGGACCACATCCATGAGTGGCGCAAGCGTCGTAGCCTCTATAAGATTAAACTGGATGACCGTATATTTTTGGACTGGTTTCTTAAATCACTCCTACCCCTCATATCAAAAGACGTAGCTTCCGAACGACCCCAGTCAGAGGAAGAAGCTATCTTAAAAGCTCAAGAATTCGACCTAATTTATGCCCAATCAGGTTATCTCTACACCATCATACCAGACGCCCCACGAGGCGATTCTTCATGCAGTGACGCTCTAGGGGCATCACATGCCGATGATGGTATTATCGGCCAAGTCACACCGCAAATTAAACCTTTTAGCATGGTGAGCACCATAAATGCCCCAGACCTCTCTAGGGCTACATCTAATTCTGGAGCGACAACTTCATACGCTACAACGAATCAGACTCATCACACTCCTGGACTCTCTTGTCCACAATATTGCTATGGGAAAGCGCCATCGGCATATGTACCACCCACATACTATAACCAACCTGCCACCCAAAACCCGATTCAGTTCCCGCCACAACCAATGTATTACCCACAGCAAGCTGCAACAGCTAACCCAACACCTCCATAGCTCAAGGTTACCAACAACCCCAGCAGTTAACTGGACCACCTCCAGCCCCACCAGCTTATTATCCACCACAACCTGCTCTCGCACCTGCGGCAAACCAAAATCCTCCCGCTGCTCACGGGCAAGTGTACACACAACACAATCAGCCCCAACATCAAAACAACAACAACAATACCCCCGCCAACCAAAACCCTGATTGACCACCGAAACAGGTTAAGAACCCCAATCTACGAACAAACCACCTATGTTCCATATGTTGGGTATATGGCCATTATACACACACTTGCCCCCATTTGGGGAGAGCACGCCAACTGTGGTCTGATGACGCTCAACGCCAAGGGCACGCGGTACAACCAGCGCCACCTCCTCAACCACAACCCATGGTGCTGCAGAATCCTTTGCCCACACAAGGAGTGGTGAACACTCGTCTGTTGGATCCTCCTCAAAGAACCACAGCACCACAATAGCAAATCACATATGTTGCACACACAAAGCAACCAATGGATTCAAATACTCATCATCTCCTTATGATGTCATTGTCCGACATGCATCTCCAAATGCGTCGAAACCCATACGCTCCCATTGCACCTACAAATGTTCTCCCTATGATTGAACAACCAGTTCAGAATGCACCTACATCGTTCGTCTCCACAGTCAGACCCGGATTATACTCTGACACGCCGATGACTTCTACATTCCAATCCATTCCACCCCCGTCACCCGCGACCCACGTCTCTGACCTCTGTACTCTTTCCCACAATACACAACCACCCTTGTTACCCAAAACACCATTGGTACCTAGTCACATTGGTGTTACACCCACCCACACAATCCCCTTCCTATTCCCTCCATCGGGAGTAGTAAGCGCCCCGGTTATGGCTACCCTCAGCCTCCCCGGGTTAACCTTAGGCTTACCCGTGTGGTATATTTCGCCTCCCATTCCCCCGCCGACACCAAATGTCGTCCTACAACCGGTGCAACCCATTGTCACTACTAGTCAACCACCTCCCGGTGTCACTACCCCTTCGTCATCTACGAATCCCCCTCCTCTTATCAAGCCCACTGGGGGCAGAGGCCCACAACCATACACTGTTGTACCCCCTCCCAAGACATTTAAACCCCTCGCCGTGTTTTGTGCTCCCCCCAAATGCTCGTTGTGTGATGAGTTAGGCCATCCGACTCATCAATGCCCACAATTACCTACATTACAGGAACACATGCAAATGCTTGACGACGACCCCAACATCCCAGTTGTCGAACTAGATCCAACCCCTAAGCCTCGTGATAAATCATTGCACACAAAGCATCCTTGTTCAATATGCGGAATCTACGGCCATTATTCACATCATTGCCCCGATCTCCCAGATTACAGAGCAGCCTTGTACGAGATGAATAACATCGACCTCGAGATATCCCCTCTTCTCATTGAGGAAATTCATCCCCCACCATCTTCCTCCTCGGAAGAAATTAACACCATTTACACGATTTCCACTGGATACCCCTCTGTCCGGTCGACCCCTTCCATTGATCCCTTTGACACACATGTTCAACCCTTTCAAATCGGCGAGGAAACCACATGTCCACAACATGGGGGCAGGCCCAAAACCTTGCCTACTCATCATCATCGTGATTCTCGTCGGAGATACGGGGGGTATCCACACCATAAAGGGAATCCCCCATCATCATATCATCACTTCAGTATGCCACCACAGCCCACAGCCTCTTGGTATAACACCCCGCCAGCAGTTGCTCAATGCCCTATTGATCTCTCTCTAAGACAACATCTGCACCACATTGACACCTCTGAGTTAGGGGGCATAATAGATTACCTCGACCCCGGGATAGGGGGAATGATCCATCATTTTGAACCTTCCCCATCATCTCTATCTCAACACCTCAATGAGCCCATCGTTCAATCCAACACATATGTGATCCACAATCACAAACTCCATGCACATAGCATGGGGGCAAGTCATTAACCCTGCTGACTTCTTCACATGCGTGATCTCAACCATTTTTTGAGGTCACATATCACTTGTATATTCTATTTGATTTGATACACCTAGTATTCTCCCCCCGCGGGTCATCATTTCTCCCCACCACTGCATCCTTGGCTTGGTGGGCTCACCTTTATTTGTAGTCATTTTTTAAACCTAGTTATTTGCTTTGACCATTCCGGAGTCCTTATGACCTCCGTTTTCCGCACCATTTGCACCGTCGGATTCATATTTCCGCGCTCGTGATGATGCTTGAGATCATTTCTCGCTCTCACACCTAGATTTTTTTGGGCATTTTTCCATGCCCCCTCGTCGCCTCGGTTTGCGTGCCACATCGACCGTCGTCTGTTTTCGACATGCCTTATATCGCCGGATTCAGTTTTCCGCGCTCGTGATGATGCTTGAGATCATTTCTTACTCTCACCTCCAGATTTTTGGGCATTTTTACCATGCCTACCCAAACCTCGATTTGCGTGCCACAATGGCCGTTGCCCCTTGTTGACAATCTTTATGTCACCGGATCCAGTATTCCGCACACATGATGATGCTTGAGACCTTTTCTCGCTCTCATCAATCCCTTTTTGTTCGGTATAATTTTGCCCCTTTTTCGGGCCGAGCAATCCCTTTTACGAAAAAGGCACTTAGGGAGTTTCTGTTAAGCTCTTTTCTGACTCCTAAAACAATGAAAAGATCGTCGAGCAACCTTACTTCCTTTAGTGCTCGCTAAACGTATCTGAAAGGGCGTCTACCTGGTATAAGTTTACCCCTTTTCCGGACCTTGTAGACTAATTACGAAAAAGGAATACTCTAGTCACATTGGCTAGAAGAGTTCTCCATTTGCATCATTTTATGCTTTTTCGGGCCTTGGAGACTAACTTACGAAAAAGAACACCAATGGAGTCCACTTACCGCTTTCAGACTCTCTAAACATGAAAGCGACCATGAGCAATCACCATCCTGGGCTCGTAAAACCAACAGGACAGTAATCATAACCACTGCAGAGTCTTCTTATCATTTTCAGACTCCTTAAAAATGAAAGCACCAATGAGCACTAACAGTCTTGGGCTCACAAAATCCACATGACAGTACCATTTCAGAGCACACTTTTATCCCTTCTTGGAGCTCATTAAAACTATGAAGAAGGACCCAATGGTGCTTCTCGGTGCCACAACAGATCACGTCTACTCATATGGCAGCGTCCCCATTTTGGTCGCCTTTGTTCAGAGTATTCTGCAGTATGTCGCCCTGAGAATCCCTCGACAGCACCCATCAGCTTGACCCCCCATAGTCGATACATACCCTTCAGTCCTTAAAAGCAATGATACCCACACCTACAAGTCAGTTCCCTATGCTGCCAAGTCAACCATGTCATCATGCTCTAAACCATGCTCTAAACAGAGGAAGTTTGAGTCTACCCACTATATGACCCCAGTTACTTCCCATCCCCACAAGTATGTCAGTCCTACCATCAGTACTACCACACTTCAGTTCTACACCTCGCGCTCCTATCAAGGAAACATCATTGCCTTATTAGTCGCTGATCTCCCTCTGTCGACGACAACCAAATTTATTCCAGAGGATAGACCTAGAGGTCCCTGTGTCTTGGACTCATCACCATTTACGATGAGTGCCTACGAATCATTTTCGAGAAGAGTCCTCAGTGCCTCTCCAAATGGTTGTTTCTCACATGCTTGACTTTAACACCTTAATCGCATCGTTGAGACTCGCACGGGGTATTGGTCCGTTCAGTTATTGGTCGAAGACCCCGGATACCTCCCGACTCTTCCACATTTGAGAGTCTACCTATGGATACAACCAATTAAATTTTTTCTATAGATATCCGGGTTGCGCATGGCGACAGTATTCAGATGTACCCCAGTTGTATACTCCCTCGAGTATACAGTTACATATACTTCCCAGAGATGGCTCACAGTCATTACGTCCCTACAGATGTTGGACACCTTCAGTTTCAGCAGTTCATCAGTTAATCCACTGTATCAGCTATTGAGATCAGTCATGTTATGATCATGAGTACATCCCAAAATGATGTCCCCTCTGGACCATTATGATGTACTAGCAGATTTTTTATGTATTTTCTCAGGCCCCCCTTCTTGGGACTAATTGTTTATATATGTCTTGATACGAGCATGGGTATGCCCGCCCGCCTCGTCCATTATCAGAGATTATTCCTCATTCATATTGAGGCCTTGTAATATTGTTTATTTTTTGCAGCTTCCAAGGGCCGTGGATCCAGTCTCCAATCGGTCTCTTCTCCTCCCCAAAACCCCCCAAAAAAAACAAACAAACAAACTATGATGTCTATCGGCCATACGATGAGCTCCTACCCTCACACATCAGGGGGCAATCTGTTAACACCCAAAAAGTGCTCACTAGCTCATTTCCTTATTCACATGACCCATTTGTCCACTTTTCCACCATTTGAGCCTCTAAAGCCACCAAAAGGTCACCAAAAGACCTTAATACACCCCTTTTTTCCACTCAAAATGAGTATTTTTCCTAAAAAAGCATAAAAAACCCTCAAAAAGGGTCCAGAATTCCCAAAAATATTAAAAAGGGAATAAAAATATTCAAAATATTCAAAAAAGGAAAAAGGAGGGAAAAGGTACCTAAACCATGTTGGTCAATACCATTGGTTTCCTCAAAACCACAATGGTATTCCCCACCACCAAAAACTATAAAAAGGTGGTAGGGGTTCCTCACTTTATATCCATCCATCATCCTATCCTCATGCTGCCAAAATCTCCCATGAGCTTTTGGCCATTGTAACTACCTTGGAGAAGGGACCCTTGGAGTTTGGAGCTGCTCACCCTTGGAGCTACTCAACAATCTTCACCATTTGGAGGTATCACCATTGCAAGCACTTGCTTGCCCCTCTTTTCAGTACAAAGTTATTTTTTCTATTTCTTGTTCTTGTTTTCAATTCAAAAGTTTATTATGATATTCACATGCTAGTTTAGTTTTAGTTTTAGATTTACAATCGTTTTTGCTTTAATATTTGAGACTGCTGCTACTAGTTAGCAGGTGCCCATAGCACTAAGCTTGGTTGCAAAACCAAGCCAACATAAGCACATAAGCTAAAGAGATATATTGTGAAAATCAAATCAACAATAAACTAATCATGTAACAAACGAGATATCATATATCATTACACAAAAGCTAGAAGCAGATAAGAAGATAAGAATGATGTATTTCATTAACTATAATGGATGGTATTTCATTAACTATAATGGATGGAGGTGAACATAAATATAACAAGACAATTCGAAATAGGTCAGGAGGCTATTCGAATTTCTCTTGCAGTGCTTGGAGACTAGTCAATATTAACTAGATCCAAATACCCTTAGTTAGCCATGCACACTCACCTAGACTGAGTTTAACTGACCCAAGACACCCCAATCAACAATTTTGATTGAGTGATGTACAAGCAACTGACTGTATTTGCATGCAAATCCCTAAATTCACTCAACCAGGGCACTTAGGGTTTGTTAGGGCTAGTTATGGTCAGCTAGGATATATATTAGTGGAACACGTGTAGTCCTTAACTAGTTCCAGGCTTAATCACTCCCAAAACCAGGGAACAGTTCCTCAAATCAGGGAATACGCCCCCAATTCTAGGAATCCATGTCAAGTTGTAATAAGGTGGTCAATTTGGATGGGGTTTGGCCCACTAGAGTCATCAGGTCAAGGTCTAGGTGGCTAGGTAGATGGTTATTTTCTCTAACACCCGCCCCCCCCCAAACCTAACTAGGTGGGAAAAAATGGCTCCCGACAATTTGCAACCATATTAGGTACTCATGCACACATAAAAACATGCACACATAAAAATTCTCGGAAAACTGGGAAAGAGGGGGAAAACCACATGGGAAAATTTTCCATTAAAGAGAATCTGAAGAGAAACCTTTAAAAAGCATGCTCAAAAGATTCCTTCACTCCCAAAGTAGCTCTCAACTAGGTGAACTGATTCTTAATGAAGGGCGTTGCGAAAATTCCTACAAAACTTTGTGAACTCCTTCTTTTGAAGTGCATGTGATCCCATTCATGAGATCCAAACACTTTGAAGTGCTTGAATGGTGGTTCTTAACCACTCCTTGCTTCAAATGGAGGAAATCCCTTGAATATTTCGTGCAGAACTTGGTGAATTGTAGGAGCAAAAGTTGTAGATCCAGAGAAAGAGAAGAAATTATAGAGGTCTTCTTCTATAAGAGCTTGATGTGGGACGAGTTCTCTAATGGCTTCTTCAATTTGAACTTGATTTGGTACAATTTCTCCAATAGATAGAGGGAATTTGTAGATCACCTCTTCTTTTGGTACTGTAAAAGGGTCTTCCTTAACTGAGTGGTGGATCATGGATATGCATATGTCCTCATAGTCCATATGTTGCAAATCTTCTAGGGCCTATTTTATCCTCTCAATGTATGTGAATATGTCCTCGTAGGACATGTGTTGTGAAGTTTATGGGCCCTCCTTCAACAAGAATGGATCTAGCATACCAACTATGTAGCGATTGAGGTAGGAATATAGGAGATCCATGGTCGAAAATGAGCTCTTTGATGGTTGCAAATGAGCTCTCTAATGGCTATAAATGAGCTCTTTGATGGATGGAAAATCTTGGCTGCAACCTTCAATAAGACTGGATCTAGCATACGAACTGTGTAGCAATCGAGTTGGGGAGATAAGATATCCATGGCTACAAATGAGTTCTCTAATGGATGCAAATGTGCTCTTTTATGTTGCAAAAGATCTCTCTAATGTATACAAAAGAGCTCTTTGATGGCTACAAAATCCCTTCTTTAACCTACAAAATCTTGATCCTTGACAAAAAATCACTAGAACATTGACTAGTTTAGTACCCTTGTAGCTCAGATACCATAATATAAGATTTGAGCATATAGATCTAGGCACATAAAATAAAGAGATATACTATGAAAATCAAATAAGCAATCAACTAATGATGTAGCAAGTGAGATATCATAGATCATTAAACAAAAACTATAAGCATATAAGAAGATAAGAATGATGTATTTCATAAACTGTAATGGATGGAGGTGAACACAATATATAGCAAGGCAATTCAAATTAGGTTAGGAGGTTATTCAAAGTGCTCATGCAGTGCTTGGGGACTAGTTAGGCTTAACTAGAGCCAAATACCCTTACTTATCCTTGCACACTCACCTAGACTAAGTTGAACTGACCCAAGGCTCCCCGATCACTAGTTTTGACTAAGCGATGTACAAGCAATTGACTGTATATGCATGCAAATCCCTAAAATCACTCAAATGGGGTGCTTAGGGTTTGTTAGGGATATATAGGTTTAGTTAGTATCGAGATTAGTGGAGCGCATCTAGTCCTCAACCAGTTCCAGGATCAGTCACTCCTAAAATCAGGGAATCAAATCAAGGAATGCGCCCACAATTCTAGGAATCCATATTAGGGTTGAATCAGGTGGTCAATTTGGATGGGATTTGTCCCACCAGAGTCACTAGGTCAAGGTATAGGTGGCTAGGTAGAGGGTTATTTTCTTTAATGCTAACCACTTTTAGTTATTTTATTATAGTCAGCTTGACTGTGTCAACTATGGTCGATTTCCCATTTAGCTTGATCGTTTCGTCGACCAGTCATTTGCCTTCGACTGAACAACTAATCTGGTCAGTTAACTAACCAAAATTTCATTGTTTGTCACCTCATAATCTAGTCAACTATCGACTTTGCCAATCGATTTACATGCAAATAATATAACATTCACAATAATTTGTGGAAACCTTTTTTGGTCCATTTATGAATACACCCATCCACATGTGTGATGGGGTTTGTCCTCCCTTTTGATACTTTTGGGATTTTGATTAGACCCTCTCTCACTATTGAAATATCAATTACTTATTACTTAGGTGGTTGAAAAATTGGTGTCACAAAGTTGGTTTCTCTTTCTCCCAGGTCTCAAGGTCTTCTCTATGAGTAGTCCACCACATGGATGGTGTGGACCTCAAAGTTACATCCAAGATCAATACCAATTGATTATTTGATAAATCTAGGCTTAAATATTCTATGAATTATTCATTGTCCCTGGTCCCATCAAATATGGGTTGTGTTGTAGCCTAATCCACCCCTTCAGGTGAGAAAAATATTAACTTATTGGTCTTGGCCTTGAGGGAAAGCCTCGAGTCGGTTCATTGTCACCTAGGCACTCGACTCCTCCTTTTTGGCCAAATCCTAAACAAAGCTGAGGGAGGCGGACCCTAATAAAATAATCTAAGGTTGAATGCTTAAAGCAACTTAGGAGTTAATTTGAAACAAAGAGTTATATAAACAAAACAATAAATTGATCTTGGAGCTTGTAGAAATAAAGATATGTAAATGCAAGATAGTCTCAAAGATCGCTTAGTACTCACATCATAATATATGATATGACAATTAAAAGACTAGTGCCTTAAGTAAAATGCGATATAAGGTAATGATTTAAATACTACTTGAAGTGCATAATCTTTAATGTTCGTTAATCTAGCTGAAATCAAATGTGAGTTAATTACTATTGATTGCTTGTTAGCTTTGGGCTAGATTGAAGTTAGTACTAATTAAAGCACCAAATTGAAATGTGATCTAATTACTAGTGATATCCATGTTGATGGACAAAAAAGGCTAAAAAATCTATGATTGATTTTAAAATGCCCAAATGAAGTGCGATTTAAGCTAAGCTAGGAAACAAATTAATGTAAAAAATATAGAAAACATGAAAATGACTCAAGGGTAGGGGGATGTGACACCACCGCTCTACTGGGATGATTACAAGCTGATTAGATAAGCCTTTATAAGTGCTTACTATTGGTCCTTAGTGACCAATAATCAAGCTTACAAAACAAGAAAAAGGAGAGAGGAAAGATAGAGGGAAATACCTCTTTTGGCGAGTGGATTGGTTCGGACTATCGGATGGTCAAGGATGACCACTTTGCTTATTTGTATGCTATCCAAAACCAACAAGCAAAGCGTTTCCGTACCTCAATAGAAAATGGTATAAATTTTGTCTCTTGGATGCTCCAGAAGAGAGGTTTTACCTACACAATCAAAGTAAGATTGCAACCACTTGTTAAGGGGGTTAGTATGACAAATGTGCAAGGACGTAAGTGTCTGTAACACGTTGTATTTGGACTGGTAAGGTAGAAGAAATTGAGTTAAAAATGCTAAAAAAATGCAACTAAACACAATTTTAGTGGAATTAAAGCACTAGTCTGAGTGGCTAATGATCTAGACTTGACTGCAAACACTTATGGACATTTTTACTTTAGATTTACTTAACAAATGATTTAAAATCTCTGAGGTGGTAGGTGTGGGGGGGTGGGGGGTGGATTATTTTGGATCCCAGAGGAAATATAGTCTTAATTCTTCATGTGGTCTAGGTATAGCCACCAACAATCAAGCAAAGAGATACACTTTGTTCTTAAGCCTTGATCAAGCCATCTCTCTTGGAATTCATTCCATTGTCGTAATCAATGATTCTATATTGATCGTCTCATAAGCTAGACATCGAAAATATCTTGCAGATAAACCAACTAGAAGGTTTGAAAAGAGAATAGACATGCTTCTCCATTGTTCCTCTAAAGCCTAGCTTTTCATGTCCGACGATAAAATAATTCGCAAGCATGTAGACTTGCCAATGAATCCACCATTCTACCTCATGGGCATATTAAGGTAAAATGGAGCACAACCAACAATGTGTTGGCTACCCTAATTTTATATCCACCGTGAGTCATTCTAACATTAAACTTGCATTCAATTCAATCAACTGTCATTTTGGTTTTCAAGGAGGGGAAATGACGTTTCTTCTACCACCTAACATGACTCGGTACATGGGAAATGAGACTGAGGGGATGGTTCTAGACCCCTTGCAATGCGAAGCTTCATGCATAAGCTTGGGTGTGGTTTTTGGGAGCAAAACATATTTGGAGGGGAGGATGTTCGACAATATTGACGACCTGGGGATGTTGAGATTAATTGAAGCAGATAACGCAGATGCCATTCTCCTCACTTTAAGGGAGTGGATCTTGGAGGCTTGGAATGGTGGGTGTGTGTTTTCTTCTCCTCAGTGGCTCAGGTTTATGGGAGAACAGTGATTGTATCAATTCCTTGGGAAAGAAATTGGTCGGGGGGAGGAGAATTTTGTTTTTTTTTGTTATGTTGAAGCAAAGAGACTTCCTTTTCAGGCAGAGAGGGGTACGAGCTTTGTTTTTTGGAAGCTACAAGGTTTGGGGACCTAGTTGGAAGCATATCTGTTGGCTTTCATGTTTTTGGATAAGAGGGGGCCAACTATGTCAAAGTTCTTCCCTATGTTCAAAAAAATGAAGGATGAGAAGGATCTTGCAAACAAGCTATAGGAGTTGTATGTCAAAATTTGTGACTCTAAAGTAGATATTAGATAGGTAAGAGCGAAACTTTGTTGGATAAATTCACAACTGAAAGGTATCTTGGAAGTTGTAACTCGAAATACAACAAGAGCAAATGGTATGGAGCAACGTCTTATTGATCTGGAAAGGAATTTTGATGAGCGACTGAATGATGTGGAAGTCAATGTTTGAGCAAATGATACCCAATTTATTGGTTTGGAACACCGTCAAGATGAAGTGGAAGGTAACTTAAAGTCCTTGGAAGCATAATCAAAAGCTTATAAGGAAACATTGGACCACCACAAGTACCTTTTGGTTGGACAATCCTCCAGATTATTTGATCTTGGGGGAAGTAAGGATACTGAAATCAATTCAATGCAGCAACTTTCTCCTGTACCTGTCAACATATTGAGCTTAGAGGGGCAAAAAAATGATAGGAGGAGGATTAGGTCATGACCAGTGGCCATAGTGACACTTAGTTTTCTGTTGTGTCTGGTGTTTTGTCTTATGTTTTTTTGTCATCTATTACTCGACTAGTATGTAAAGTTTTATAGTAGTTATGTAGTAAAGAGCTCTAAAACAATATTTTTTGTATTTTAGCCAAAATTCCTCAAGCAAATGACTGTAATAGCATTGTTAAGGATAGATTTTGGATTGATGTAAAGTTTTGATGTTGATTTTATCAGCCTTTATAAATGAAAATGATCTTTTATTGTTAAAAAAATGATTTAAAATGTAGATCTATATGCATGCAAGTACAAGATCTAGATATATTATGACTTCAAAACTTTGAGAACTAATACAAGCTTGCATGTAACTGAAATAGGAAAATATATACTTTGAAAGAATTTTGAGTGAAGAGGAAGAATGCCCTTTAGATGGGAAGTGGATTTCCAGAGTGGTGCATGAGGGACTAGTCTCTCTTTGAGCCACTGAGCTTGAGGGGATTGCGCAAGGATAACCGCCCACTCCTTGATGAATGAAGAACCTGCAAAGTTAGATTAAAATCCAAGTGGAATATTGGATCTTCCTTCTTACTCCTTCAGGTATATCCTACAAGAAATGGTTAGATAATGCAACCATACAATCGAAAAAATACTTAGATCTAATCTCCTATCTAGAAATCTAAATCCTAAAGAGAAACATATCTAATGGGATTTGCCCTACTAGGTGGAAACACCCTTTCAAAGGCCTATGAAAAAATAAAAATTCAAAGAAATTAAACTAGATATAGTTACCTCATATAAGTATAACTTGAGATAATGGCATCCACACATGAAAGTGCAACACAGATCTGACCTCCAAAGCCTTCTTTATTAGAAATTCCAATAGATCACAAGTTCAAGAGCTTGAGAACAAGCTTCACTAATAACCAACTAGAAAATAAAAGAGAGGGGATATCTTGATAAAATAGAAAAATAGGAAGAGGGGGCGAATTTCATGAAGTGGAGTGAACTAGAGTGTCATATGACACCTCATGGAGTTAACTAGAGTGTAATTTGACACCTCATGAAGTTAACTAGAGCTTATGGGCTCCTCATGAGCCACCTAGGTGTCAAGGAGGAGATAAATAGGGTTGGTTGAGACCAAATCTAATAAAAATTGACACCTCACTCAAGGGGGCGAATTATGGAATATTCCCTTTTACCAACTCCTAAAATCACTCAAATTTGTCTCCAACATGCAAATATCATGGGATTTTGTCTCCAAGGGGCGTGCTAGGCTAAATTAAGTGGTATAAATGGTTTTATACATCATATTAATGTGTTCGACACCCCCTTTAGCCACATAAATCAAGCACTATACAATATACACCCCTAATATACCTAAATTACAATTTTTACATGACCATATGACTAAACTATGAGATGTATGGAATACAAATTGTCATTAGACTAGACACCATGCTAGGTCAAAGACATTAAGACTTACTCTGGCTTTGTAGTAATGAGTGAAAAAACTTTGACAAACTCATACCACAAGAACCTAATCTTATCTCAGTGAAAAAAACATCCCAAAGCAACATTAATGTGATTGTCCTAGATGAACTATCCTTTTACAGACAAGGAACTCGTATAATCTCATTTTACAATTCCCTCATAGAGGATATGGAATATGTAGATACAATCCAAAATGAGAAGAATAATAATAGACATGTATGCTTGGCAAAGCTCTAGCATTGTAATCTCTTTTGTACATCTTCATCTTCAGTCTTCTTGATCATCCAAGTGCAAATTGGGTGGTAACATGTTGGTCACTCAACTTGGTTTTGTTTGAGTGTATGGATTTGATCATGGAATAATGGTGAGATGACATTTCATGGTTGCACTCTTTCTAGTCTTGAGATTCATATCGTTTGTTCAAGTTGTATGAACGAATACTCCTCAATCTCACTGCTCAATTTCTAGTGCCACTAATGTAATTGTCCCTCATGTTGGTTGTTGAATTATATAGCTAGTCAACTATAGCACCATCCATCACATCATGTATGGATTTTGTATATTTTTCCCCTTTCACATGATCAATGGGTTAAATGACCCTTGTTTTGTTACTTTGATCAACATCTCCCTTTTTTTAGTTTAATGATTGCTTCATTGTCCTAGGCCCACTCAAATCCCAATATAGTGGGATATTTGTCTTTCTCATAAAAAAAACTATGACCTTGAAATCTGTCATTGTCTTCATGTTGCCTAGATTCACCTTAATGTCCTTCAAGGGGCCAATATATTCATTAGATTCAATTGTATAGGTGAATACACCAATCATGGTCTCCCCATCATTTCCCATGAATTATTTGGGAAAATATTTACAACAGATCCTACATCCAACATGACATCCCATCCTTTAGAATATTCATGACGGATCTCAGATCCAACATGACATTTGATACTTCATATCCATGGAATCAGACATCCATCTTAAAATATTGATCGGTTCAAGCCTTCTTCTTATAGTCGATCCATCGATCTTCCCATTTTGGTGAGGTGGCGTATATATGCTCTTCTTCCCCCCTTCAATTAGCTTATCAAGAGTTGATTGAAACCTTCTCCTTGATTCCTCGTCATCTAGGTTCTTAATAATGCCAGGAAAAATTTGTGAACCCGTGATGTTGGGGCAATCTCTTCTTTTTATTTCTACTGGGACCCATGGTTATGCTCCTACTACATATGGCTAGTAGCGTTTAAGATGGTTGAATTCTTATTGGAATCATGGTATATTCAAGGCTTTTAGAGCCTCACCGTATTAACTCTTGTACTTTGTTGCATTGAATCTTGATTTTGTAAGTGTCACCTTCCTTATACGGGAATATTTGGTCGAGAATCATCAACTCCTATTCATGCCCCACCTCATATCACCACATTGATCCATGGATCCTTGATTTCTACAGTGTGTTGGGGCTTTGAATTCACTGAGTTTTCATTCCTCTTCCTTGATTTTGTTTACCATTTAGTTATCGACTCTATATAGTCTTTAGCCACATGGCCAGTGGTTATGCAATGGTTGCATCTCACCCTTCTCGGATACAAGTAATATTGATAAATGTGCCCATTCTTATCATGATAATAGTGTCTAATGGGGTTGGTGCAACTTCTATTCTTGCCACCTTTGTAGCTTCCTCTACAAACTCCTCTACAACCTCCTCGATTCCCTCCCTCCACTACTCCATAATTCATCTCCTTTACTCAAAAATAGATCCTTTCCAATCGCATTTGCCAATACCTATAAGGTGCAACAATTTTCTATGGTGTGAGTGTTAAACCTAGAAAAATAATAGAGGCTAGTGATTGGTGTAGAATTATACTTATGCAACATTAGGCATAGATGGGGGGAGGGGTCATCATAGGTCTTGCAAATATCATGGCATACATTTGCCACATTATCAATTAACTTGGTCGGTGGAGGAAACATTGTGTTAGGGACCACCGCTCTAACTCTTTGCAACATACAATCCTTTACCACATAACCTCTAGTTTTACACACAATGCACCAAACATGTTCCTGTCTCATCTCAGTGTGACTCATCTCCTAAATTTGCTATGCAAGGGTTGATAGTTGTGACTAGAACTAAGCGAGTTCAATTGTTGTACTAGTGAAGGGCATGGTGTAAATACTTACTCTTGTTGGAGTAGGGAACCTATTCATTGACTCAATCTTTATTGCCTCTTTTAGGGAATCTCATTGGGTGTTTTTTTGTTGTTGAACCAATGACACCTTGTTTATAGGTAACAATCCCTTAATGAACCATTATTTATGTTGTTCATTGTGGATCAAGTATTAAATTTGATTCAATAGGTCTCGAGAGCATTGATCGTACTCCCAAGCACTCTCATAAATCCATTGCTTTATTTTCTGTAGCTCAACACAAATCTATTACTTTAAGTTCAGCCTTTGAAATTCAACTGTGAAACCTTTCACGTCGTCCATAGTATTAACCATACCCTAGAATCAATTTGGATGAATTTCTTGTACCACTTTAGAGCTATTGTCCTTGAGCTGGTTTGGAAATCTAACAATTTGTCTTTTAGTGTAGTGACCCCTTTTCCCCTCTAGATTAGTTCACATAGGAACCAATGCTACTTTGCATCACTACCCCACTTTCTTGAAAACTTAGGAAGGCACATTGCCGAACTGTTTGTTGGCCTATCTATGTTGTCTACTGGATTACCAACTAAAAGAAAATATGTGGATCATGTTTGACTAATCAAACCAACTCCTCCTCCTAAAATAGAATTAAAATTTACCAATGCACCTCCGCTACTACCATTGTTACTCCCACTTGATTGTTCACTACCACTATTCTTTACTCCAACATTAAAAGATGTTTGTAAACTATACCTAGAAGATAAATTAAGGGTTACCTTAGTCTTTTCAAGATGCACGAGGGTGGTAACTATTATGGTATGGATTCATTGTCCTCAATTTGTACCATGTCTTTCACTTGCCTATATTCTATTGCAAATAATTAGAACACATCATTGAGCATCTCTCCTTCTTATGGCTCGGTGATCATGCTCTTCCTAGTAATTTGATTTACATTTTTCTTCGATGAAAATCCCCATTGTACAGTCCTTGATTTGTCCGATTGAAAATGTCTACTTGCTTGTTTTATTTTGTTCATCATTTCTTCTAAATTTCCAAACACCACTTCTTCCTCCAATCCGCTCCTTGGACTCTACTCCATTACCAATCCTTGTTCTTTTAAGCATCCATTGACCTTCTCTACACAATTTTTTAACTCCTTTATTTCCTTCATGTGTGATCCCATGCTCCCTTCCCCATTCATTGCTTCCTTCACCACCTCCTCACTTGGTGAACCTCCAACATATTGTTTTGCCACCACTTCTTGGTTATTATGTCCCTTTTCAATAGTCACCGAGCTCTCTCTAGATCTCGTGTCTCATCCATCCTACTATTTCCATCCTTCTAACTCACTTCTCCAACCCTATCCCAAGTTACCCCCCATGTGCAAATATTTATTCTACCATAGTCATCGGGTGGAAGGGCATATAATCTTCTTTTGGCAAGAATATTTTCACCCAAGTTTCAACCTCTTTCTCTAGTCTTCTACAAGCTTCCATCTTGAACTACTATTCTACTTTTGAAAAGGGTTGTTTGAACTCTACCATGAACTCAATGATGTATCCTTATAATTTTCTTCACCCAAAGGCAACGACCCTCGCAATGCCATTATCAAACATTTGTATCATAACCAAGTTCTAAAGGTTGCACTGGATCTCTCTCCTCCTTTTCCAAGTTGGCCGTGGGTTCTCTCCTAGTCCTTTTAGCCACTTGAATAGTACCATCAGGAATTCTACCTAGAATATTTCATAGTTTTCATGGTCACCATGCATCCATTGGGGTCAATCACCCTTAATGCATTGTTTCTCAAAGCGAACAATATGCTTGAACCACCAATCCTCTATGTAGCTTTGGGTTAGCTCACCAATTATTCTACTAGAATTCCATACACACAGTGAAGGGTTTGCGAATGGATCCATTGTTGGCTCGGTATAAGACCAACATTTGCATAGGTGTCCAACAAAAGGGGTCCAATGTAGTCTAAGCACTGGCATATTCAATCCCTAGGAAGAGGAAGGTCTCACCATGAGAGTTGTGCTAAGACTAAAGGTTGTATAGGGCTCCTGAAACATGGATATTGTGATTGACATTCAATTCCATAGGTATATATTTCCCTAACTATCACACCAGTCACTTACCCATGGTCCCATAATAGTGTTACTCCCATTAATTCACACAATGACCAACAAACGATCATAATCAATGCATAGTATCAATTCATAAACATGGTTAATGAACAACAATACAGTACATCATCACCATACACAAGGAAGGAAATACAAATTTTTATTAGGAACCTCATTCCACTGAATATTTTGTATGGTCTAGTACATCCTCATAAATTAGATAAATCTATACCCATAAAAATCCATTGCAAAAATTGTATTCTTCACCAACTCAAAATCCCTTATCAAAAGTAGATGAAGACACTAGCAACTAACTATCTATTGGTTATTAACTGACTTACTAAAAACAATAACAATAACAACCTCTTCAAGCCTACACCTTTACAATATATATATAATTGTGCTTGAGGGTGGGAGGATACATTCAAAACTCTACATAGCCATTTTCTTTCTTTTAGTCTTAGCTTGAAGGACTCGCAATTATCTCCTTTTGGTTTTCTCAAGTATCTTCCTTAATTTCCTGGGATCCTGCCTACTACTTCAGTCCTCAGTGCCAACACTCTTCACTACTTTTAACGATCTTCGCTCAGTGTGGTGCAACTCTAGCCTATTTTGTTTGTTGATCCTGCAACACCTTGTCCTTGTTGTTTCAATAATGTTGTCTTCAAAATTCAAAATGGGAGGCCCAACAAAAAACTAATTTTAATTAGCATTGAAAAGTGTAGCCTCAACGAATTTGTTGATAAATTTGGAACCTATGGGGACTAAGCTAACCTTGTAGAAAACATAACCTCTTTTTGGCTACAAATATAATAATATTTTGATAAAAAATCCAGGCATGAATGAAGTTCTACTATGATCCAAGATCCATGCATGGTGAACAATGAATTTATGAGTGTATTACATCCCTCATAAATTCATCGACAGAGACTAGTATGCCTTATCCAATAGATTTGAACCACACACTTGTTGGCATGAAACTAGCTAAATGTTTAATAACATTGACAACAATCGATTGAACTCAGCCCTTGGACTAAAACAAAGGAAAAACATGTTAAATAATGCCTTATCATTTAAATGCATATGTCGCTAGTGTTTAAGCCCCTACGAATATTCTCCTTAAATGATATATATCAATATTAGTTTTGCAACTTTGGTCTAAATTTTTCTTCTACTTCTAATCCAAACGTTGAAAGTGATTTTTGCAAGTTATAAAATCAATCCAATTTAAATTTATGCTTGTATTGTTTTGTTTAGAACTAAGTATTTTGATATTTATTTATTTTCTTTGTTAATTTACATAGATTTTATTGATAATTTAGAGTTAAAGACCTCGTTACTAATTTCAAAAATGTTCTTAAAATTTTCCCATTGTAACATCGCTACTGTGTAAAGTTGCACAATTGGACCCAAATTTCGAACCCAGGAATGGTGAACTCAAGTTGCTTCAAAAGCCTCCAAATGATTTCAAACTGTATAGGGAGGGACTTGGGAGGACTTAGGACACCCTAATACAACCATTATACCATTAGATACCTGCTAGAAGCATTCATGGTCTGCAAATTTCAAGGAGGAAGGAAAGGGAATAAAACTAGTCAAATTCATTGGTTGAAAACCCCACTAGGTTAGAGACTATTTGGCCTTCCAAACACTATACATCCTTCCCTAATTTGTTTTTATAAGACTTGGATCTATTAGAGGGTATCAAGGACAACACATATGCAGCAGTACATCAGGTTTTAGGGTCTGCTGGATCTTCCAAGAAACAACATCTTGTATGGTATAGAATTTATGAGAAAATGGTGAACAAGGGACAATGAGTTTATGGCACAATCTTTAGTAATACTTCAAGGTTATGCACAAAACATTTCAGTCATCCATTTTACTCCATATGCAGCTCGAATCATAAGTTAAACCTAAAAAAAATTATGATATTAAACCGATACAAGTCATTCCAAAAACACCATGAGAATACAATGAGGAAACTAGCTCAAATATTGATATTACTTGGAACTATTACATGAAATGCTTGGTATTTTGAGTTGTGGCTCTCATGGTTAGTTCATTACAGATATATGCAGCAGATAACATTTCCATATAGTTAAAATATCATTCTTCCATAAACTATATGCAACCAGGAGTGCGCTATCACACTTGTACGTGAATATTGAGAGAGTGTTGAGAGAGTGGTAGTAGAGAAAGAAGAGAGAATATGGACTCGAACTCAAAGGGGGCTGGAACTTGCATCAAAAAATATCCATGGATCTCTGTTGAGAGGTCTGAATGGACTCTCCTTCGACCAACTTGGATAGGAATCTTGCACCCATGAAATTGGTTCTAAGGTAGGGAGGATGAACATCCACTGTGCAAGGACAAGCTAAGCTCTCTAAAAGTGCAAATGAGAAATGACCAAAATCCACTCTCCTTCATCCTCCTTCTCTTTTATTAACTTCCAATGGCCTCCATATCTCGAATTCCCTCCAAGAGTCTTCACCCAACTCGAGTGAGGGAGAGATGCTCATAGGAGACACTTGTCCCTCTCTTTCTTGCATTCCTCTTCCACCAATTCGAATGGGGAATCTTGGTTGACCATAACTCCCCCTATGCACCCTATTGGTGGCCATTTTTAGCCCAGATATGTCAGATGTGTCACAGGTATGAAATCAAGTCCGAATGTGTCATATTTGTCATAGATTCTCCATCATTGTTGTCATAGATGCCCTGGAATCTAGCTACAAGTGTCACAATTCTTATATGATGCCTCTTCCTCTTCCATGGGAGTTACTCTTCCACTCTAATTCGACCTTCCTAGATTCATGCCATGACTAATGCCTCTTCAACTCCTCCAAGAACTTTACCCTCCACCTTGGACTTGAATTGGTGAGAGAATGATGCCATGTGTAGTGGAGAAACTTGCCACATGTAGGTCCCACACCACCTATGTGCTCTCGTGACCAAATTCCACCTTATTTTTCCATTATTATTATTATTTGACCCAATTAGTGTGAATTTTCAAGTCTAAAGTCCATTTGGGGTCTTGTAGCTCCCTTATTCCAAGTTTTAATGTTTCCACCCCAACCTAGGAACTAATAGATTGGTGGAAATTTTTCTTCATGGAATTTATTTGGATGAGGACTTTACAGTCCTCCCAGCTGAAAATTGCTTGTCCCCAAGCAATTCCAATCTGGATGATGCAAAATTCGTTCATGTTCCCATGTGGCATCCTCACTTGGAAAATATTTGTTCATGTTCCCATGTGGCATCCTCACTTGGAAAATATTTCCATTGCACCAATATTCTCTTATGGTTCTACTCCTTAATTTCCTTTCTCTTACCTTCAATTTTTATTTATTTATTTTTAACTGGAATGAGTATGAGCTGCCCTTCATCATCTAATGGAGGAAGTGTTTCTGAAATGGGAATTTGCTGCCCAATCACCTTTTTAAGACATGAGACATGAAACACATTATGGATTTTACTTCCTTCCAGAAGTTCCACTGCATAAGCTACCTCCCCAACTTTTCGAATTATCTTGTATGGGCCATAAAACCTTGGCTTTAAGTTTTCTGCTCCTTTTCCTTTTAAGGTGGTTTGTTTGTAAGGTTGCAGCCTCGAATAAACCAAATGATTCACTTGAAAAGTTCTTTCTTTCCTATGTTGATTTGCATATTGTTTTTGTTGATTTTGGGCAACCTGCAAATTGTCTTTTAAGAGCTTCAAAATTTCTTGACTTTCCTCAATCCAATCTTTAGCTTTTGGGGCTCTACTATCACCAAAAATATGATCAACAAAGGTAGGTGCTTCATAACCATATAATTATTTGAAAGGAGACATACCAACGGAAATATGAAAGGTAGTATTGTATCAAAACTCACCCAAACGTAGCCATTTAACCCATGCTTTTTGCTTCCCACTCACATAGTTTCTCAAGTAGCCCTCCAACCATTGGTTCACCCTTTGTGTCTGACCACCAGTTTATGGATGATAGCTTGTTCTAGGAGTCAATTGTGTTCCCACCAACTTTAAGAGTTCTTTCCAAAAAGCACTCATAAATCTGCTATCCCCATCACTAATAATGTTTTTGGGGAGTCCATGTAATTTGAAAATATCTTTAAAGAACAACTTAGCTATTTGTGCAACAGTAAAAGATGAGGAAATATCAAATAAATGAGCAAATTTGGTGAGTCTATCCACCACAACAAAAATACAATCCTTACCAAATGCCTTGGGAAAACTTGTGATGAAGTCCATGGAGATGCTTTCCCACTTTTGTTCTGGAATAGGAAAGGGTTGTAATAGACTAGTAGGATGGGTGTGCTCAACTTTGTTTCGCTGACATGTCTTGCACTCATTCACATACCTTAAAACATCTCCCTTCAAACCTTTCCAAAAGAACCTTTCTCTTAGCTGCCTATGTGTTTTGAAGAAACCAGGATGGCCTGCTAAAGGAGAACCATGAGTTGCATTCAAAATATTTTGATTCAAATTTGAACCTAGGACTAAGTAGATTCGGTCTTTATAGTAGATTAATCCTTTCAATACTTTATAACTATCATCTCCCTTTGCCCCATCTAATAATCACAAGCAAATCTATCTTTGGCATACTCTACTATTAGCACATCTTTCTAATCTTTTGAAATATCCATAAGAGAAAGTGAGGTCCTTCTAAACAATGCATCTGCTACAAAATTATTCTCCCCTTTAACATATTCAATGTTAAAATAAAAGGCTTGGATCTTACTCACCCATTTTTGTTGCCTTTCATTGATATCCTTTTGTGTAAGGAAATGCTTGAAGCTATTATTATCAGTTTTGACCACAAATTTGTTCCCCACCAGATATTGTCTAAACTTGGCCAAGGCATGCATGATGGCCAACATTTCCTTGTCATATATGGAGTAGAGTCTCTCATGTGGTTATAGATTCCTGCTTCAAAAGCTATGGGGTGTTGATTTTGCTTTAAAACGACTCCAATGCCTTCCCTTGATGCATCACATTCCAAAACAAATGGCTTGGAAAAATATGGTAATGCAAGTACATGACAACTACTCATTACCTCTTTCATTATTTTGAAAGTTTTTTCTACACCTTCATTCCATTGGAAAACATCCTTCTTTATCAAATCAATGAGGGGAGCAATCAATTGGGAAAACTCCTTCACAAACTTTCTATAGTAAGTGCAAATCCTAATAAAACCCCTCAATTCAGTGATGTTCTTGGGTGATGGCCAGTCAAGAATGGCCCTTATTTTCTCCGAGTGCACCTTTACCCCATCTTTCCCAATGATATGCCCAAGATACAAGATTTATGTCAACCCAAACTCACACTTGGACAACTTAGCAAACAAAGATTGTTCATGCAAGATTTTCAATACAACTTCTAAATGATGTAAATGCTCCTCCCATGTCTTACTGTAGATCAAAATATCATCAAAGGAAACCAAAACAAACTTATGAAGCTGCTTGGAAAATATCTTGTTCATGCATGACTGGAAGGTTGCGGGAGCATTGGTCAATCCAAACGGCATGACAAGGAATTTGAAAGACCATAGTGACATTTGAAAGCAATTTTCTGCACATCTTCCTCCTTCATTTGAATATGATGATAACCAGATCTAAGATCAATTTTTGAAAAGAACTTTGCTCCAAATAGTTCATGCATGAGCTCATCTATCCAAGGAATGGGATATATATTATTCACTATCTTTTTGTTTAGAGCTCTGAAATCGATGCACATTCTCATGGTTCCATCTTTTTTCTTTACCAAGTCAACTGATGAAGCATAGGGACTTGAACTTGGCCTTATGAGCTCCAACTCCAATAGTTCTTTGATAGCCTTTTCAATCTCATTCCTAAACCTTTTTGGGTGTATGTATGGCTGCATCTGGATAGGTTGAGTACCTGCCTCCAACACAATAGCATGTTCAACTCCCCTGTCAGGTGGCCTTCCATGGGGAAGGTCTCCAAAAACCTTCTCATATTTGTGCAATAGCTGCCTTATCTCCTTTGGATGTTTTGAAATATTTATGCTTGGTTTGGGGGAAGTGGTTAAACATTATGCATCCCATTCAATGTCCCCATGTCTCAAAATGGACCTCATACTGTGGGAGGACACCACTTGGTTAGGATAGGTGTGCATTCCCCTCACCAATATTGGCTTTCCTTCTGAATCTTTAAATATCATTTCAAGTACTCGATATTTCCCTTTATGCTCTCCTATTGAGTACAACCATTGGACTCCCAAAACCACATTTGTATCAACAACATTCACCACATAAAATATTTCAGTAACAATGTAGTTTCCTATGGTAAGTTGTAGCTTTGGAATCCACGTGTTACAGTCCATAGAATTGTTACTTGGAATGATGATTGTGAACCCATCAAATGTTTCAGTAGGCAACTTTCTCATGTCCACCAAGGCCGCATCAATGAAGTTATGAGTTTCTCCTCCATCCACTAATACCGAAACCTTCTGCCCTTGTACAACTCCTTTGCATCGAAGGGTATGAAACCGAGGCACCCCTGACAGTACTGGAATCTTCCCTGTTTCAGGTGGTGGCTGATTTTCTTCTGTTGTGTCATATCCATCTTCTTGGGCTAAATGTTGTGCTTCTTCCTCCATGTCCTCCTCGTCATCAGAAAAGACTTCAACGAAGTGTGCTTTCCCTTATCACATTTATGCCTTGACACCCATGCTTGATGACATATGAAACATAGATTCTTTCTTTTGAGCTCTTCCTTAATTGGTCCTTCTTTATTATCTTTCCCAAATGAATCTTTTTGCCATGGTTCCTTGTCATCTCTAAACTTGGAAGGAAAATTGGGCTTGGGAGGATATTTTGTCTTGGGTAGCACATTTTTCAAATATCTTGTCAAGTTCATTGCATCTTTCAATGTAGTTGCCTTGTGAGATTTAACCAAACCTTTGAAAGGTTCAACCAACCCTTCAGTAAAGAGCAATACCACGTGAACCATGAAGATATCAGCAACCATAACTGACAATTTTTGGAATTCCAACATGTAAGCCTCAGGGGTTCCAGTTTGCTTCAACTATGCTACTTCATTGAAAGGCATTTCAGGGTCCTTTCGATGAAACCTTTCCACCAACCTGTTAAAAAACTTCATATGATGTGATTCGATCATGTCCCAAGGTTTTAAGTCCATGGAACCACCAATCATTTACTTCTCCTTCAAGATGCAGAATAACCATTTTCAAAGCATCCTCTTCAACCATTGGATTCAGCTGAAAATACACATCTAATTTTTGTACCCAAGCATAAACAAAACTTTGTGGCGAGCCATCAAAGGTGGGAAGGGACACCTTGCCTATAATAAACTTCAATTCTTGATTTTGGAAATGGATTCTGCTACCTCCTCTGGTTTTGAGCTTGTTTTAGACATTGAAGAATTGTTCTAATTGTAAGGTCCTCTTACACTCTTCACTCAACTGTCGCCATTCATCTAGAGCTTCCTTCATCCCATACTGAGTGCTAGGGTCCTCTTTAGACTCAAGAAACTTGGGTGTGGTGGCTCTTGTTGAGCTTTGGAAGTCATTAGGTTGATTGTGAGGCCCGATCCTTGAAAAAATTGTTTCACTACCCACCTTTTTCTCCTTGGAATAAGAGCTATTACTGCCTCCTGCTGCCAATTTGCTTCCCAGTTGGCTAGACATCAATTCGAACCCTTGCATCATTTTCCTTGTCATGTCCTCAAAAAATGGTTTCATAAACTTTATAAATTCTTGTCTATCATCTGCTTCTGAAGCTCCTTTGTCACCCTTGCTCATTGTTTCAGCAAAATTTACCTATTCTCCTACTTCTTCTTCTTCACCAAAGGTACTTTCAGTTTCAATTTCTAGGGGTGGGGGATGACTTCTTAACCTCATTAATGGTCAGCCAAAGCAGGTGCAAGGACCATGCTCTGATACCACAATAACATCCCTACTGTGTAAAGTTGCACAATTGGACCCAAATTTTGAACCTAGGAATGGTGAACTCAAGCTGCTCCAAAAGCCTCCAAATGATTTCAAATTGCATAGGGAGGGACTTGGGAGGAATTAAGACACGCTAATGCAACCCTTAAACCCTTAGACACCTTCTAGAAGCATTCACGGTCTGCAAATTTCAAGGAGGAAGGAAGGGGAATAAAACTAGTCAAATTCATTAGTTGAAAACCCCACTAGGTTAGCGACTATTTGGCCTTCCAAACACTGTACGACCTTCCCTAATTTTTGATTTGAGACT
This sequence comes from Larix kaempferi, assembly GCA_027924585.1. NCBI lineage: Eukaryota > Viridiplantae > Streptophyta > Pinopsida > Pinales > Pinaceae > Larix > Larix kaempferi. The sequence goes on along the minus strand of BSBM01001005.1, from coordinate 21,026,247 downwards.
TGGATCTGTTAGAGGACCTCAAGGAAAACACATATGCAATATTACATCAGGTTTTAGGGTATGCTAGATCTTCCAAAAAACAACAACTTGTATGGTATAGAATTTATGAGAAAATGGTGAACAAGGGACAATGAGTTTATGGCACAATTTTTAGTAAGACTTCAAGGTTCTGCGCACAACATTTTGGTCATCCATTTTACTCCATATGCAGCTCAAATCATAAACTAAATCTCATAAAAAATCTGATATTAAACTGATACAAGTCATTCCAAAAACACCATGAGAATACAATGAGGAAACTAACTCGAATCTTGATATTACTTGGAACTATTACATGAAATGATTGGTATTTCGAGCTGTGCCTCTCATGGCCAGTTCATCATAGAGATATGCAACATATAACATGGCCATATAGTCAAAATATCAATCTTCCATAAACTACATGCAAGTAGGAGTGCGCTATCACACTTGTACATGAATATTGAGAGAGTGTTGAGAGAATGATAGTAGAGAAAAGAAGAGAGAACACGGACTCGAACTCAAAGGGGGATTGAACCTGCATCAAAACATCTCTATGAAGCTCTGTTGAGAGGTCTGAATGGCCTCTCCTTCAACCAACTTGGATAAGAATCTTGCACCCACGAAATTGGTTCTAAGGCAGGGAGGATGAACATCCATTGTGCAAGGACAAGCTAAGCTCTCCAAAAGTGCAAATGAGAAATGACCAAAAGTTGCTCTCCTTCAACCTCCTCTTTTATTAAACTCCAATGGCCTCCATAGCTCGAATTCCCTCCAAGAGTCTTCACCCAACTCGAGTTAGGGAGAGATTCTCATAGGAGACACTTGTCCCTCTCTTTCTTGCATTCCTCTTCCACCAATTCAAATGGGGAATTTTGGCTGACCATAACTCCCCCTACGCGCCCTCTTGGTGGCTATTTTTAGCCTTGATATGTCAGATATGTCGTAGGTCTGCAATCAGGTCTGAATGTGTCATATTTGTCATAGATTCTCCATCATTGTTGTCATAGATGCTCGGGAATCTAGCTACAAGTGTCACGATTCTTCTATGATGCCTCTTCCTCTTCCATGGGAGTTACTCTTCCACTCTAATTCGACCTTCCTAGATTCATGCCATGAATAATGTCTCTTCAACTCCTCCAAGAATGTTACCCTCCACCTTGGACTCGAATTGGTGAGAGAATGATGCCATGTGTAGTGGAGAATCTTGCCACATGTAGGTCCCACACCACCTATGCGCCCTCATGACCAAATGCCACCTTATTTTCCATTTATTATTATTTATTTGACCCAATTAATGTGAATTTGCAAGTCTAAATTCCTTTTGGGGTCTTGTAGCTCCCTTATTCCAAGTTTTAATGTTTTCACCCCAACCTAGGGAACTAGTAGATTGGTGAAAATTTTTCCACATAAAATTTATTTAGATGGGGACATTACACCCATTTTATTGAACACCATTGGACAACCCAATACTAATTACAATATTTTTCCTTTTTATTACCTAAACATCTTCCATAAAGTTTGAACATAGATAAGTAAAAAAAATCATAATTTTTTTACCAATTGTCCTCATGCATGTGTTAATTAAAAATAAATAAATGTATCAAAGCCATGTTTCAATCATGGGACTTAGGTTAATATAGAAGTGTATGATGTTTTGTCGTAATAAACTCTACACCTATATATTTTTTAATTAAGTTAATAAAGTAATGAAAATTGGTTTCTCAAGGATTAAATTGCACCCTAAATAAATTTATATTAAACTCAACTAATTTATAATTCAAAAAGAGATATATGAACGGGAAAAAATCCATAAGACAAAGATTTCACTGCTAAGTCTAAATCAACCACCAAAACCTTGTTGGATCATGCACCCTCGTAATCATATGAATTTAAATGTCCACATTATTTTGATTGAAAGTTGTCTGCCCCGTCTTTGAATACTGAAATAGCGAAAGATCTTCAGCTTCCCGCCTGTGCTGGATTTTCAGCAGGAGGGTGTGGTGTGTTCGTTGATTCACGCGACAATGGTGTGGGAGCTGGAACCCCTCAATTCCTCAGGTTCTCGTTTTTTCCTTTTTCTGTATTAATCGTTGTTGCTTAGAGTTCAAATTATGCATCTCTTCTAACCGTCAACGGAATAGCTTTTTATTACGATGTAATCTCTTCGTGCATTCATACTAATTTCTGTCGACTTAGTCACAGGGATACCGAGAATTATACATAGATTTAACATATTCATGAATGTGGTCAGACTTTAGCTTCAAATTCACATGTGAAACCCCGCCAAACCCTCTGGGAAGGTTGTGCAAACTACCAGTTGAAAATTGCATTGAGAACTTGCATGTTTATTGGTTTTATCGAGTTATTGTAGCCCTTGTAGCCTGCGTGGACTCGAATTGTATCGAGGCAGTCTGCTCACTGTGATTCTCCTTGCGCGCTTAAACTTTTTTTTTCTTTGAACAGACATAAAATATTATTTTGTATCAATATAGAGAAGGTACAAGGAGTTGAAGCCTGGACCACACCGGGAGGCATAGGCGTTTCTGCTTCCAGACAGACCTCTGTATTTTCAGCATCCATACATATAGATTGACTATACATGCCTGACTGAAAATACATACAGTCTGATTTTCTTCGCAGGTGATTTATTTATTGAATATATGGCACCTGGAGGCGGACTGCCTTCTACTTACCAAAAAAAAACTTTGTGCAAAATGCCCATACCTCTGGCCCAGTGAACCTGAGTTTCAAAATGAGGGGCGTTGAAAGCAGCCCCTCTGCCAACCTTCATGTATGAACCAGCCTCCCGGGCTATATCATAAGCATACAAAAATAATGAATGCCATAATTGACTTGAAGTAAAAGGATTAGGAAAGATTCTGTATATCTCCTTGCCCCTTTAGAGGAACTGGAGCAGTTCCTTTTATTCACTCAATGAAAAGAAACTGTTTGGGATCTAAGAAGGCTGTGAATATGGTCTAAATTCACAGTAAAGTTGTAAGTCTTGCTTAGAAAGACCCAGGGTACAAGGAAGGTCCTTCCAAGAAATTCACAAATGATACTATATTTTTTGATGGGGAGGTTGAAACAGATGGCCTTGTTGAGCTACTTGCAGTAAAAAATCCACATATGAGTTAGTACTTGAGAGCAACAAGTAACTAGAAAGCATCTTCAATAAGGATCTAGAAGATGTCGATCATGCAGAAGCAACAACAGTCTGTACTAGTTAGTATTATAAGTATGACTCATGAGCAAACGTCATTGAGCATGTTTTATGTACATTTCTTCAGACATTTTGATTTTGAAATTTGAATCTATTACAATTCATGACTCTTATGATCTTTTCCATTTACGAGGATTAAATACAAAATTGTTAATGAATTATGATTGGCAAGGCTTATAATATCACTAAATAACAAATCGTATTATTCTATGTTTTAAGTTTGATTGTTTTACATAAGTTTGAGTTCTATCCTTTTATTTTTACATGTTTTACTTGTGACGAACTCTCCCCTACATTCTATGCAGTCTGATTTCAAAAATGGTGCCTCTGTCCTTGCACCTGCACTCGTCCTCAAAATTGGACCCATGAATGATGGCTACTTATCTAGGAAACAACCCTGAAATCAGAACAATAGTTGTACATGTACATTTTTGATGCTTTATGGACTTACCAAGGTACCAAAACAAGGTGCCTAGACTGTACTTGGAAGACGTTGTGATTGTGTACCTTGATGACATACTCATCTAGGACAGGATACATGAACGTCATTTACGACACATCTAGGAAACAACCCTGAAATCAGAACAATAGTTGTACATGTACATTTTTGATGCTTTTGTAGACTTACCAAGGTACCAAAACAAGGTGCCTAGACTGTACTTGGATGACGTTGTGATTGTGTACCTTGATGACATACTCATCTAGGACAAGATACATGAACGTCATTTACGACACATTGATGCTGCTTGTTGGAGCAAAAGAAGCATGGATTCCATGTGGACACCAAGAAGAGTAAGTTTGCTATGAAATCTATTCATACATGTTACGTCAATACGAAGATGGATTTTACATGGATAAAAAGAAGGTTGGAGTTGTGGTCAAATCACTGTTTTTGACTTGCCTTTTGAAGTGGAGGAGTTGCACGATGACGATAAACTATTTGTATAAGTTAATTTCTCACTATGTCAACATGCATTACCTTGACATGTTTTGAAGAAGGAGAATGTGGACTTCACCTAGACTAATAAGTAGCACTGATGGTTTGACAAATTAAAGTAGAGACTATTTGAGGCACTTTTGCTGGCATTAAACTTAGGTTTCCCTTTAAGATAAAGTGTGTGCATCGTGATATGCCATAGGGGCAAGACTCACACAACAAAGTAGAGCTGTTCCATTTAGAGACATTATCCAATGTGGTTGTCAAGTATCAAACATTTGTCAAGGAGAGGTACAAGATCATGCACGCTATTGCATTGGTGACTCTACTCTCTAGGCAAGGGCACAGTATTCCATACCGATAACATGCCACTAAAAAGGATAAGATAATTCTAATTAATGTCCAATAAATGACCATTACAATCCTTCCAACTTTAGCCTAAGTTGTAGGAGAGTTGATATCTGAAATTGTTGACATACTTGTCATTGTTCAACTTAGTTCTCTTATGCATAGGAGCACAATTTAGACTCATTGAATTCTTTTCTCAACCACTAATTGTAGTGTTGAGTACCTTATTAGTTATTATAGACAAGGTTGATTGAGTTTATGAATTATAAGGAGTTTGTATCAAATTCATAGTATCTTTGCCAATGTCATAGACTTTCTACAAAGATCAATTGCAAGTCAAATAGAGGAATTTAAAGATCAACACTTGAAAATTTGACTTCTTTATGTATCTTGACCCTGACAACTATAGTTGATTAGAGATGCACACCCCTCAAAAATGGATGGTCACCTTGGAGTGAGAAAGCCACTATCAAACCTACAAAGGTATTTCTGCTAGCCCAAGATGGCATAACAAATGGAAAACTTGTGAGGTGTTGCTTGTTGTTTAGCATATTTAAGTCGACCAATAAGAAGTTGTGCTTATAGACACCTCTACTAGTATCAACCATGTCAAAATAGAATGACGACATTCTAGTTCTAGGCAATGAATTCAACAAGATGGGCATGCTTATGACATGTTGAAAATTTATAACGACAATGCAAAATATGACAAACTTGTTGCTTAAACTCATATTTGTGAATTTAGATTGCCAACATCTATAATATGAAAAATAGATTACAAATTCCTTCATTAGTTTTGGAACACATTTTAGCCACTTATGGATACCAAGTTGGATAAAAGCACAACTTTTCAACAACAAGTAGATTGACAACTCAATAAGAACATAGTCCATTTGTTGAGATTGTAGAGTGATTGACATCCGAAGACACGGGATGCACAGTTGTTATACATTTAGTATATCTACTACAAACCCATATATTCTACCAATGAGACATCCTTTGAAACTTGTTTAGTGTTCCAACCTCAAATACCATTGGACGGCTATACAATAACTAGTAGGAGTGTTACCGGGCAAATTAGTAGGGCTAATTCCCAGTAAGCAAAAATAAGATCAGTGACCCAATGTCACCTTGGTCACCGTTCTAACTTCTTCGGAAGTCGAAACCTCCAAGGAGAAGTATCCTTAAGGAAATCTGTAAGAACACTAGACAACCACATAACGGTGCTTTCTATGCAATTTGTAGTTAGACCAGTGCCTAATGGAGTCAAATATATTGAGATTAATGCCGATGGCGCAAAGATATGATCAAGATTGATAATCCACTTAAGTAAAATGTATAAACATGTACACAAGTATCAATATTGGATCAAAAGATAATAATCATTCACCAATGTAGATTTGGGGTCATAAAACATAGGAAACATGCACAAATGTATTACAACCATCAATATTGGATCAAAAGACTTTATTGCCAATAAACACTAACCAAACCAACCATTTACCAAGCACCTTGAGTGTTAGTTGTCACTGTCATTTACTAATCAATCATAAGCCTGTAACTAGATAATTCATAACCAGTTATAAATATAAACTAATGAAATGTAAAAGTCCTTGTGGCAAGTTCAATGGTAATCAACACATCAATACTTAGATCTTTAATGAAGGTGCAAGATAATCGAATGAGCAAATGAACTTCAAAAGATTACAACCAACCATTACTAACCATCAGTACCTAATGCAAATAGTCAATTTTAACAATTAATAACATTTCAAGCATTAAGCACTTAAAAGACCCAAAGTACTCAGTTTTGCAGACGCTATTTTCAGGTTAGTATGTAACCACTGTGGTCGGATTTATAGCAGCAGAAAATTGATTATGAGGATTCTATTCATCTACTGAAAAGTATATATATGCCAAACACCTTCAGTGTGTAAATCAGTCCAAGGCCATCCCCATAACTAGCACTTAATGGGCATAAACTAAGCCAATATTAAATATCAGTCTACTTAGATCAGCATGTAAAATCACAATGCCACTGAGTACTAGTGAACAATTTACCATGCAATAAGTCACTTCAAATCTATATGTAGATTAATGTTTCAAGTTTTGCTGTAGATAAGTTCTGAAGTTATTAATACACTAGAAATCAACTTGGAAATATATAATAAAATATAGAAATGTTTAACTGGATGTATTAACTTGAGTTTTACTTTGTGTTTCCTTTTTGTGTATGCAAATAAGGACAAAAGGTGGGGTACATGAGGGCTGCCCAAAGGGCAGACCTGTGTGAGAGGGGAAGGGAGAAATGGCCGTGATGTGGAGGGGTGGCAGCCACAAAGAAGGGGGGACGTGTAGGAAGGAGCCACGAGGTGAAAAAGAAGAACAACGAGGGGGGGAGCAACAGGAAAAGAAGGGAGCTTCGAGGATGATAAAGGATGGGCCTGTGGTATGAGGGAGCAACTAGGAGGGAGGCCGAGCTAGGAGGGATCCGCGGGTTAGAAAGGAAGGAAAAGCGGCCACAGGTTGGAGAGAGACAACCGAATGAGAGGCCACGGGTTCCGAAGGGGAGGCCGCGGATAGGGAAAGCAGCGAGGGCCGCAGGTAAGGAAGCAACAATGTGAAGGACGAGGACCCCGGGATGCAGCGGGAGCAGGGGGAATGGTAAAGGAAAAGCGACTACGGGTTAGGAGGGAGCTGTGGATGAGTTGTGGAGGGCGCGAATGAGCTGCGGAGGAGGGTTGTGAAGGGAAAGGACATGCCGTGGATAAGGAGCCTCGGATGGAGTGGGAAGGTCGCGGCTAAGGAAGGAGATGAAGGCCGCGGGTGGTGGAGGAAGAAAGGAGGCTGTGTGAAGGGAGAGGCCATGTGAAGGGAGAGGCTTGAGTGCTGGAAGGGAAAACGAGCAGATGGAACAGGTGAATAAGAGGCCAGCGAGGGAGTTCAACAAGGAAACGAGGGTCGTAAACTAAAAAAAGGGCAAAAACTCAGAAAAAACAGAGTTGAGATCTAGGTTAAAAACACTATTTTTTTAGGGTTTTTAATAATTAAATTAACAACTAACTTAGGAATTTAAACAATTACTAAACTAATTAACATAAAATAACTAGGTTAAACAATAATATTTACAACATTAACAACAAACTCAAAAATTTGGTTTAATGAAGTAGAAATGAACAACTAGGGTTTCCAAAAATGAGAGCTAATCACCAAACCTAGGGCATCAATGAGAGGAGTGACCCTCCTTGAGATGGTACTTGGCAAGCTTGGCCAACTAGGGCTCACCTCTACAATCTCTAGGATTCGTAGAGGAAGCCTAGCTCGAGCAAGACTTGAAGACCTAAAGCTCAAGCTTGATTGCAATGGTGATCAATGACGAAAATGACATGCAAATCAAGAGAAAATGAAGCAACAATGTCTTCCATCCAACCCTAAAAAGCATCACTTTCATACATTTGACAGAGAGACATCAAACAAAAAGTATAGATACCTCCAAGTGCATGTGTTAAGCAAACAACTCTAGCCTCACCTTAGCAATGGCATGAACAAAAGAAAAACTTCCAAGAAATGCTTCAAACTTGCAAAATAACCTTCATCAAGGAGTGCCTTCCTTCAAAGAGCCCTAGCTAGGGCAAATAGCACTCATAATGATTGAATTTATGATAATCTCACACTCACTTTAACATAAAATAAGGTCAATTTAATATTAAAAATGTCAACTTAAAATTAAAACAAAAATAATATAAAATAATGATAAAAGTGGGTAAATTGGGTATTTTTCCCTAGATTTAACCCAAACATGAGCAAAATGGCTGGACAAGGCCAATTTTGGCCAAACTGAAGGCCAGACTGCGTAGGGGGGGGTCGTCATGCCCCAACTAACCCCATAAGTGGTGAAAATCCCTCAATGCCCCCCCTTTTAGCAAGCAAACAATCTGCCAAGGAGGATGACATCATCCTCTGAAGGAGGGCCCATAGGGAGGGCGCTATTGAACTGAAGGGCCAGGAGGGTGCTGGAGGTACTCCTGAAGATAAGAGTGTATCTTGGTGCTGAAACAACTGCCACTGGAGTGCTGAAACAGGGTCGTGGTCATGTGACCCAATGATCCACCTCTGGAAGCCCCAGACACCAACCTCAGGGTTTCAAACCCTTTTGTGAGGCAGTCAACGATGCCATTAAGCCATAGTACTTCCAGAAGAGAAACCAGAGGGTCTGGCCATGCCCCTACCTCAGAATGAGTTGGCTAAACACCCCTCTTGGTCAGAAAAAAAGACACCCTCTCCTTGGGGCACCTCTGCAGGTACGCTGGTGCTAGTACCATCGTAACAAGGAGCAAGTTGCAAATTGGTAGGAAGAAATCTTAATGTAGTGGATCAAGGAAGTGCATTGGCAAGTATAGGGGACTTTGTTCAATATATAAGTAGTGACACTATAAGTAATTAGTTGACCATTTCCAAGATGGAGATGAAGTGTGGCTAGAACCTAAGGAATGATTCAAGGCGAAGGATGTGGAGATGAAGCTAATGAGATATGGGCCATTTTAGACAGTGGAACAATGGGCAACAATGCCTTCAAATTGAATTTGCCATTACACCTAGGTGTCTATATAGTATTCAAACTAGATCAACTTAACTTGTATAGGCCATGGATGCTAGACAAAAAAGAAGATAGTCATGTTGTTCCTTCAAATTGAATTTTCCATTACAATTTACACCTAGGTGTCTATATAGTATTCAAATTAGATCAACTTAACTTGTATAGGTCATGGATGCTAGATAAAGAAGAAGATAATCATGTTGTACTACTAGATATAATAGATTTGATTCAAAGATTGGCAAACCTCTCAAAGAGGACACCACATGAGAAGTAGAATAGAAACAATAAGCACAAGCTACTTCCAAGAAACGTAAGCCAAGTTGGCTTAAAGATCTTGTGAAGGAAGTTGAGGAGTCTGTGGGGCTCTCAGGAGGGAGGTCAGAGAGAGCAGGGCACCAGAGAGATTTTCTAGCTATATGGCGATGGTGACTAGCTTGAGTGAGTCTGATCCTACTACTTTTGAGGAGGCTACCCCACATCAGGTTTGGAGAGATGCCATGATGGAAGAGTACAATTCCATCATGAAGAATGGTGTGTGGGAGATTGTTTTGAGACCGAAGGGGAAGTCAGTGGTGACTTCCAAGTGGCTCTATAAAATCAAGCATGCTGCTGATGGCAGCATCGAGAAGTACAAAGCTCGGTTTGTAGCACGAGGGTTCTCACAGGTAGAGGGAGTTGATTACTATGAGACTTTTGCACCGGTTGCTATATTTTCTTCGATCAAAGCAGTGATCTCCATTGTTGCAGAGATGTGTTGGAGGATTCATCAGATGGATGTGAAAACCGCCTTTTCTGAATGGTTTTCTACAGGAGGAGGTATATCTGGAGCAGTCGTAGGGCTTTGAGGTACATGAGAGGGAGTCTCATGTGTGCAGGCTGAAAAAGGCCTTATATGGTCTGAAGCAAGCCCCTCTGGCTTGGTACTCGAGGATAGATTCATATTTGATTTCGATTGGGTTTCAGAAGAGTGAGGCTGATCCCAACCTATACTTCATTGTGGTTGGAGGTGATCCGCTCATTCTTCTGCTGTATGCTGATGATTTGTTCATTACAGGAGGAGAGCACCTGATTGAAGCATGTAAGAAAGATCTTGCTTCAGAGTTTGAGATGACAGACCTTGGGCTGATGCATTACTATTTGGGGATGGAGATTTGGCAGGAGGATGGACATGTTTTCCTGGGGAAAGGAAAATATTCTGCATATGTTCTGAAGAGATTTCAGATGGAGGATTGTAGACCCATGTCCACACCCATGACCACCAACTGGACGAAGCTTCATGCTTCTTAGCGAGAGTTGGTGGATCCTACTTTGTACCATCAGCTTATAGGTTCGTTGATGTATTTGGTCAACACCATACCAAATTTGAGTTTTGCTGTGAACACTCTTAGTCAGGTCATGGTGGAGCCCAGGAGAGTGCATTGGACTGCCGCAAAACACATTTTGAGATATCTTGCAGGGACAGTAGATTATGGTTTGGACTACAGGAGGTCTGATGGAGTGGGCTTGGTTGGTTTCACAGATTCAGATTGGGTAGCCAATGCTTCAAATCAAAAGAGCACTTCTGGTTGTTGTTTCAGTTTGGGCTCGACAGTTGTGTCATGGTTCAGTTGGAAGCAAAAGTTCGTTGCTTTGAGTTCTGTAGAGGCTGAGTACATGGCAGCCAGTCAGGCTAGTTGCGAGGCATTGTGGCTTCGCAAGTTGATGGTAGACTTATTTGGTTAGGAGCTGAGACCTACAGTTATACATTGTGATAATCAGAGTTGCATCAGGTTCTCTGAGAATCTGGTATTTTATGACAGGTCAAAGCATATTGAGATCAGATATCATTTCATCAGGGACTATGTTCAGAGAGGAGCTGTTGAGTTGTAGTACATTTCTACTGATGAGCAGGTGGCGGACATTCTCATGAAGTCTTTGGGTAGAGGGAAGCATTTTTACTTCGGAGATAAATTGGGAGTGGTGAAGAGCACCTTCCTCGATAAGAGGGAGTGTTGAAAAGTTACCAAGGAAGTGTTGTTCACCTTGTGTTGCCTTGGGGTGGACAAGAACACTTTAAAAAGTGACCCCTAGTCAATTAATTAATAAAGTGAGAAGTACTTTATTTTTATAAAGTCACTTTATTAAATTTTAAGTCATGGTTTATTTCCTAAGTTCATTTAAGTGATTATTTCAAGTGAGTGATAAATTAAAAGTTCTCACGTAATTAAATGATATAAGTGCACTAAATGTCATTTAATTATTATTTAATGAGCATTTATTGAGAGCCTTTGATCTAATCTAATCTTGACCATTAGATGAAGTGGGGGAAGTTACCATGAACAAAAAGGCTTGGGAAGACAAACCTAAATCATTGTTCACTTTCCAAATGAGATTTTTGGAGAAGAAGAAGAAGCAAGAGAGAAAGAGAAGAAGACCCTGGGGCATGAAGAGATTTCTTCCGAAGGAGAGAAAGAGACAGAATTTATGCACAAATTCCAAGGAGAAGGAGGAAGGCACAAATTCCAAAGTGAAGGCACGAAAACCAAGGCAATTTAATGCTGTTTTAAATTCTTCACAGAAATCAAAATCCGTACAATGAACAGTGCCGGCCGTACAGTTCCGTACATGCACGTTTTTTGAGGCAATTCCGTACAGTGAATAGTGCTGTTTGTACAGTGAACAGTGTCGTCCGGACAGTTCTGTACATGCACGTTTTTCGAGGTAGTACAACAGCATTTAATGCAGCTGTTAGGCATGAATTTTGAGAAGAAATTCTGAAATTTTCAGCAGGTTGTACAATGACAGTTGGGCACATTTTTTGAGAAGAAAATTGGTTGAGATAAGTACTGCTGTTTGGTTTTGTAATTTTGTCTCTAAAAAATAAAAATTCTCTCTGCATAGGTTTTCCCTTAGGGGTTTTATTTTGGACCAATTTGGTCAAAAATACTGGGTCAAAATTTTATGTGCTTGGCTGATATAATTTTCTGAGTTTGAAAATTTAGGCTGAAAGTGAAAATTTTTGAGTTATTAATTTTGAAAAAGAATTTCATGTGTTTCAAGTAAAATCAATTTTATATGAGAAATATATGCATGCTGGGGTTTGGGCATTAAACTACATGCAAAGAAGCTTGAAAGCTTGAAACTGGGTTGGGGTTCTAAAAATTTCAAATATAATATGGAAGGTCCCTTCAACAATAAAAGGAGACCATAAGATCTGAGATATGTCGGTAGAATTGGAAGCAAAAATAAGTAGCAGTATGCTTATACAATATGTGGCATAACGATACAACGATGGGTGCTTGGTCCACCAGGTCCTGATATCCATCTTGCTCTTTGTTGACGATGTGGTCCTCTTGCCCTCATCCTTAGAGGTTATGTATAGTCAACTAGATGCTTTGGCACTTTTTTGTGACCTTCAACAGTTGATGTTCAACCTGGGTAAAACCAAGGTGGTGATTTTTAGTTTGTCGAAGAAGGTACATTCAATCATCGAAGAAGGTACATTCAATCACTATTTTCTATTCAGAGGGGAGGGGATTGATATCACCAACACCTATACTTACTTGGCAGTGTAATTCTCAAGGCCACACTTCATTTTGAGACATGCCCTTTAGCTGTAGGTTAACAAAGGTTATAGATCCCTAGCCCTTCTCGAGAGAGTGTTTTCAGCATCATTTCTAGGACATACCATCCAAAATGTCTCTCATGGGAAACTTCGTTCGACCCACAGTACTTTATGGTTCAAAGGTTTGGGGGGACCTTGTTTGCTAGAGTTTCATTGGGATTCAATTGAGAAAGTGTAGATGTTTCTCCTCTGATGCATTATTAGATGCAAACTGACAATACCTCGGCCCATCATTCATGCAGAGTTAAATGCTTGAACTCTTCGTCTTGAGATTGTGTTTAGCCTTGTCTCACTTTTGCATTGCATTGAGAGTTTCATCGACTCAAGAAGGTGAACGATCGGTATCGATGCTTAGGCCCACTATTCATCTGAGTCCATTGCTTTACCTAGTCCCACTGGTAGGGCTCGATGTTGGTTTGTGGGAGTGTCAATTCTCTTAGTGCCTATGGATATTTTGAAGGATGGTCTTCCTTCATTTAGATAGTTCCTGGATGCTCTTGGCCAACTCTTACCTACTAGGCAGGAATTGAATAGGATTATGTAGGACAACATTTACACGTAGTCCATTTTGGTCACTCGGATGGACCCACATGGTGGGATGTGTTTGAAGATCACCTTCTATGTTAAGCACCTCATGGAGGTGAGGGATGGACTCCTTATGTGACCTTCGTACACATTCTACCTTTGGGTTCACGCTCTTTGTATTCCCCTAGGCTAGTTTGGAGTGGGTTCACATAGCATTCGGGTGGAGATGGATTGGTAGATTGATAGGGTAGACATGATTTGCTTGTTGTGCCATTTTTGGGAGGTTGAGATAGAGGAGCACTTCATTTTCTACTGCCCTATCTACTTCAATATCCAAGGGTGATTCCATTGTCTATTTAAGGGGCTACAAACCCTCTCTGGCTTCTTCAGGTACCTTGCACAAAGATGCATGGCCTTGTACATGCAGGGGGCCCTCAGGCTTCGCTCCTGTGCTCTTCAACTTCCTCCTAGACTAGCCTCTACCTAGGGAATCACTTCCTTTTCTTGTCACCTACCCAAATTTTGAGAATAATTATTTTATTTTGCAAAATACTTTATGCTAAATTATAATTACAAAGTTTTGTAATAATGATCAAATCTGGTCAAAGATGACTGTAATGACTCATTATTATTATTTAATAAATTAAAATAGGAGACAAACACTCAAGAAAGCTGTTACAAGAGTGTTCACTGACCCACTAGGAGGAATGGAAGCTGCTAGAAGGCATGGGACAGATGGCAGCATTTGCACTCCACCACTAGCTATTGGTTATGGGACAACTACCCCTAAAATTGTGGCATTATTCCCAGGTGGGGAAGTGAGCAGGCAGCTCATTAATGACCAGTTAATCACAAAAGGCCTAGGTAGCCTATATAAGGCAATTCGAATTGAGTAGGCAACTCTTACAATATTTTCTGCAGAAATATTCCTCATGTGCATCAGGTGATGATTGAGAGATTCGAAGTAGGGAGGCTATGTGAGAGTGCAATTGTAAGTTTGCAAATTATTTCTGAGAAGGAAAACCAGAGGTGCTGGTGCAGGTCTCTTTGACTGCTGAGTTTGTAAGACTGGATAAACTACTTGCTGCTGCAAGATTGAGGACCTAAGCTTCTAAGTTTCTTCCTCTTGGTGGTTCAGTGAACAGGCTCGGGGGTCCTAAGGCAAGCAGCTTGGCTGTCTTTAGGAATTGGTTGGGTGGAATAGGTTCCTTGCGCTGTTTGTTTCTCCTACAGTCCACCAGGTTTTATTGTTCCTACTTTTGTTTACATTTAAATGTCTTTGCATTATAGAAGTATTAAACTCAGGCATGCAAAAGAAATTATTTTATGTTCTGAATGAAAAAGATTTGCGAAAATATTTGATTTGATAATCATCTCTATATTTTTCCCCATGCTGTTCTCTGCATCGTACTCTAGTATAGAGAAGTAACTTAAGGAAGATAAGTGATAGGTAGAATGCCATTGATTGGAAAGATGATTATAGTAATGTGTTTGTCAGACTTCTGTTCCATATTTAAACACAGTAAACATTACAGTATGGCATCAACAGTAGTATAGAATTCATTAATTAATACATAGAAGAAAAACACAGTATGTTTTCTGCACAGTGCTATATATTTCTTTTAACTCTATTTATTTCAGATAGTAAGCAAATGCACATCCATATTATACATTTCATATTTCTTTAAAGCCATTGTATATCTAGAATTATAACAGCTGCAATTTCTTTTCTTGATACATAGTGTTATTTACAAAAGTAAACATTTATCCTTTGATCACTACTTATCACTGTTCGATTCAACATAGATTACTTTTTACACATATAAATACTTCCTTTATGAAAATCCAAAGAAACCCTAAGTTTCCTGCAACCTTAGTTTTCCAAAGATTCACTTAGTAAACGATTCGATGATTTCTTGTTTAGACCAAATCGATTATCCAGTCGAGAGACAAGATTTCTGAAATTTTAGCCGACATAGATTTCCAACCCTTATTATTATTATTTTTCTGTCAAACTTACTATTTATTTTTCGTATTGAGGATATTATTAGATGCTTATTATCACTTAACAAAAAGCATGACAGTAGTATTAATGTCTACAGAAATAGTTTACAACCCTTCCAGGTAACTTCCACAGTGATGGATTTATTACAAACGCATGTGAAGGCCCAGTCTCGGGTTCATTTCCTCAGCAAGTAAGGCTTGCCAGTAAAACCTACAAGATAGAGTTTCATCCTCAAAAACAGAACCGAACCCCGCGACCTTAACTTTTCCAAACATGCGAAATATAGGATATTTCATTTCACCAGTACTACAAACTACTACTCTCGACCAGAGAAGACCCTTTGAAGTCGAAATCAACCAACAGTCTATTTAAACAATTTATCAAACCCTACTTTAACCAAAATGGTAACATTTCATATTTTAAGATTTCAATCAAAACCGACAGGGTGGGATTCGCCCTTGTAAACAAGACCGAAACTCATAACTTTGGCAATTTGAAATAATACGAAGACCAAACATTTCCAAATCATTGTTTTAACTCAAACTTCCAGAATCATTTCGTAAATACAGAGCTATCTATCACCGAGCGAGCGTCAAAACTATCTCGACCTGAGGCATCTCACATTGCACAGAAACCAAGACAGAAGTTGTATAGTCGACTCTTCAAAGTTTTATTTAAATAAGTAAAAAAAAAAAAAAAAAAAACATTTATTCACAAAACGAGCTTTTAACTTCAGGAGCGAGCGAAACCTCAGCTCTAAGCTTCGTCACCAAAAACTTTTAAGTACGAATTTCTACAGTTTACACATTGTAAACCTTTCAAGTTCCAAAACCACGTAGGGTTTCTTTTCCTCACACACACTGTAATACAATCCCAAGATCAAAAACCATTACTCAAGAGACGTAGTAAAGTTTTTAAGCCAAGTCACAGTGAAATACTAAGGGTTTAACCTCGTTACAATTTCCATTAATTAAAACATTAACTCGGTCAGTACATCGACCATGTGGTGTCCCCAAACTCTCGGTACATCGCATTCATCGGCTAAAACCCTACCAAAGGGTACCTACGAGGTTTGCAAACCGCCGAGGCTTACCAGGAGGGGGTCGCAACGTCCATTCCATGCTTAGAGTTCTTGAGGAGACTCCCACGAGTTATTACCTGCCATTTACAGTGTAAAAGGTTAAAACAAGAGGGGTAGTGAAGGGTTAACATAAATGATGCAGTATTACTATCATCAAACACCGAAACATTACCTGAGTAGTGATTTTCGACTTGTAACACCTCGCACCAGCAGAACGACGAAGGCTTGCAGTGAGAGAAACGAATGCGAACGCGAAACAAAGAAAACTCTCCACTAAATACCAGAGGTGTGTCGTGTTTCCCTTATCCATCCAAATTTCGAACCTATAAGTGAAATCTACAAGTTTCTTGAATCGAAACCCTCCAGGGTTGAAAACTATTGCGAACTTACATTTTAGCTGCGGCCATGCAGCCTAACTCCAAGCGTGAAAATGACGACCGAGAAAACCCTCAAACTTTACATACATCGAGGTATTAGGGTTTATCAATCGACGACCCAGATCTAGGATGATCGACAGGCGAGACGATGCTAGCCAAGTGCGTGGAGAGTCGAGCAACAATAAGTTTAATATCACATTTAATACCCAGCTACGACGATGCTAGCAACGCATGCCAAGGAACGTTACCATGTGCAACTCGGAGGAAACCTACCTGTTCAAATTGTACAGCTTGGCATCATAAGCTCAGGCATCGCGTGGACAAGTTACGCGGTATCCAGTATTACATTCCACTATAGATTAGGTGTAGGACCATTAATGCTGATGCGTGCCACCTTCAACCTGTCAAGAACCGAGCTTAGTACCCTGTCACGATCATTATCATTGCATTGTCAGTTTCCTAGTTTTCATTTTATTCATATGTTTCAAAGGATGTTGCAAAGCTTCGTAACCATGACCTTATCACATGTTATTTATAGTGAGATAATGCATAGTTAGGATAGATCATATGTATTTCTTTTCTATAAAATGGGTTTAGTCATGCATACAATTGTTGAAGAATGCATTGCCTAGTTAAGGTATGTTGTATATATTCTCCCCGCTAACATTGTATAGTCCTTAGGGTAGAACTTACAAGGTTCATGCATTAGCCTTGTATTGCAAATTAAATTGGTAACACAAAAAGATATAGTTGAAGATTTCACTAATGCATAGCATAATGTTAGTCCATAATATAAACACCATTTGTATGAAAACCCCAATAAGGATTTAATTGGATAATGGTATCATTACTTGGAGGAATTGATAGTAGTTCTTTTTGTAGGTGATAACTATAGTAAGACAAAGGCACTGGGCGACATGACTTAAATAACACCAGAAAGTCTGTAACCAACACATAAATGAGATCTAGAACCCTGACATCCATACCTCCCGTCACTGGTTCGCATGGCAGTACTTAGAATTATCATAATACACTGACGTGAATTGAAAGACATTCGTACTCATTAACTCTTGGTTGTCGTAGGAACTCTTACCTGCGTTCTGCACATGGAGTAGGATACAAATGCCTTAGCTAACCATAGCTAAGTAAACCTCAGGGTACCTCGCAGGACCCCTTGCATCATCATCAAAAACAACTGTCAGAACCTAGTCAATAAAACTCTATCACAAATATCATAAGCTACAATTAACACAAATAAAACAATGTCGTCAGCATCTTGACAGAAGTATGACGTGCCGCAACCATTAAATTGTCTTTAGCTAAGAGTCTCAATAATTAATTATTTTCTGCATAAACGACTTTGTTAATTAATGCTGTCTTTATAAACATTTATTATTTCCGCATTTACAATTATTAACCATTAATGCTGATTTAATTTTTTTTAAATTTTTATGAAATTATCGGGATGTTACATGTGGTATCAGAGCTCATGTTCGAACTCTAGGCCTAAAAAGGCCCAAGAAACACGCAACAAAAATTTTCTGACTGCGAAATTTTTTACTAACTCAAGTTAAATTATTGTTATATACAGAAAATTGCTTTTAAGTTACAGGTATGGAAGGATCAGCTGAACATATGGAGGATAGATTTCCACCAAACAGCCATAGTACGGGACAACAATTTGAAAGAGAAGTCCATGACAATCTGAATGACAATTCATCAGAGCTATTACGTGCCTTTCAAGAATTGAAAGCAGAGATAAGATCAGTAAAGCAGGACATTGAGAGAATTCTGAGAACACAAGAGGAATTAAAGCAAGTACTGTTTGATCAATACCCAAGAGACGAACAGGATAGGGAAGTGGAACATACTTCCAAAACTGAAGACTTACCTCATGAGGGCAAGAGTAAGCAAGTAAAAACTGACGATGAAAACAGCAGCTCAACATCGTCAGGAACTACCAAACACCCACGTAAAAAGAAATGTGACTATTCTAGTGATAGCAGTGAAGGAGGTTACAAGCCAAAGAGGAAAATCCATAAACAGTACGAACAGATATCTGGGGAGTTCAAGAAAATCAAACCCCCAACTTTCAATGGCGAAACAGAGAAAGGAGAGACAGTTGAGGCATGGCTGTCCGGCATGAAAAAGTATTTTCAGATCTATGATTACTCAGAATCCTTAAAGGCAAAAATGGCAATTTATAACCTAATCGGGAAGGCAGATATTTGGTGGCAGGACCTCAAAAGAGTAAAAGGCATAAAGGACAGAGAGGTGAGTTGGAGTACTTTTAAAAGATACTTCAAAAATAAATTCTCATCTGAGCAGTATTATGAAGAAAAATCCAAAGAATTCTATGATCTAAAGCTGGGAACGATGAACATGAAAGAACTGAACAACAAGTTTCTAAATTTGCTAAGGTATTTGCCATATTATTAATTATTTAAGAAGTGGGTTTCAGTTATTAAGCCCAAATTATTGCCAGATCTATCAGATCTATAAAACAAGGGTTTTAACAATGAGGGTTTTAAGTGACCAATGGGTAAAATGCATGAAAACCAATACGTACCTTGTAGATCTTACCTCAAACGCTTGTGGCCGCCAAGTACATTGATGATCCTTTCGATTAGTTACAATTCCAAGCAAGATCTAGTTGATTCCAAGCTAAAACGTCCTAGTCCAAGGAGGAAGTGTGTCTTCTTTTACTTGCAAATTCAAACAACCCAAGTTAGATTTGATCCACAAATCAAAGAGGAACTATGCATGACATATCACAGAGAATAAATCAATGGACAAAATCACAATTGAAATACTCCCTGAGAGATGAAAACGTCTTGCCCAAGAAGAGATGGGGAACCCCCACAATCGCTGCTGATTAAGTTGTCATTGATGACAACATGGGACTTCCAGTGGCCCCTCAGGTTGTCATTGATGCCACAGTGGACAAGCCTGATGAACTGATATGGTTTTGATCATGGACATTTGCACAGGTTTGGTATGGGTTTGATCACCCTTTACCCACACACAGTGGCCAACTGGATGATAGCTTGATGGTTGATTGATTGGACATACTCACACATGTGGTAGCTTGGGCTTTGAAGCCCATTCACTGGTTGTGTGTGCTTTGTAGCACATGGTGGTACAAATGACCCATTCTGTGGTTATTTGTTGATGAGGTCATGAAGCCCACACACCTGGTATGTGCCACTTGATGTTCTTGGAGTCCACTGCTTGCACTTGATGAAAACCTTGATGCCCTTGATGCCCTTGTACCCTTGAAGATTCCCTTCAAGTCTCTGGAGCCCCTACTTGTTGATGGAGGTTGATGATGATGTGGTTGATTTCTTGAAGCCCATGTGTATGTGAAGAAGCCCATTGCTTGCATTTGATGATGTAACCCTTGCTTGTTGCAGCACTTGCATTAATGAATGATGCTTGAAGAACTCATATGGTATGTAGCCCTTGCTCTTTAAATTAGATGGATCAAAGAAATCTTTGTTTGATGAAAGAAGTTGGCCCAACATCCTAACGTAGCAAGAAGGGTACAAAGAATGTTAAGTTACCCTAACATGGCAGTTCTGACATAGTCATGTCAGCCTAGTCAAAAGAAAATTAAAAACAAGGATAAATAAAATTATACAAGAAGGAAGGTCGGCTCTGGTTGAAAATAAAACAAGGTTACTTAAAGCATAAACTAAGGTAAGTCGGCTCAGTCAAAAGGACGCATTAAAAAAAATAATAATAAAAATAAAAATAAAAATCTTATAAAATACGTACAGGTCGGCCAGCTTAATTCACTCCACCTTGACCTATATAAATACACCTTCAATTTCACTCATTTCAGAATTTCGGACATATGATCTCTCTCTGATTTTCGGACCTTGACTGAGGAAATATTTGGGTATACAGTTTGGCAGCAGCTAATTTTTTTTGAAGTTTTTCTCTCTGATTTTTTGGTTAGCTGAGATACATCACAGAACTCTAAATTTTGGACAGCTGCAGTGGTTGAAGTTATAACTCTGAAAAATTTGGATTTCTCTGAGTTTGCAGGACTGTTTTATTTCTTTAGCAGCAGCAGTAGGGCCTGATTGACCTTGAATGACTGAGGAATGAAGAAATTCGAGCTGCTACAGGAGGTCTGTGTCATGGCATGAAAACTCTTCTTTGTAGCTAGGGCAACACTGAAACTTGAACGAGTTACCACATTTTACTGAGACAGCCGCGGGCTTAAAAAGGGATACCTCTGAAATTCGGGTCAGTATTGGGCTGAGGCAGCCGTAGGTAAATTTTTAAGTCTTGAAATCAAATCTAATTAAGCTCAGAATATTCTCTTTCAATTCGTGTTTTGAGGCACCACAGTCACCTATCTTTCGGGCCACAGAGGTCATGGTTAAATATCTGATCAATAGCAGGCAGGTGTTAAGTTATCTCTCCAAGCTCGGGCTTCCAACCACAGAAGATCATGCATTCACAGGCAGGCATCACACAGGAAATCAAGCAGTAGGTATCTTCCATAGTTCTTGGTCAATAATGTTGGGTTAACTACATATGATGAAATCAGTGCATTGTGGAAGAGATCATAGATCTTTTGACTTGGTTTCTTGAAAGGACAGTCTTGAGCAGAGATTTGAAAGGACATAAACACCAGACCTCTGATGACTCAGATCAGACCTTTGAAGACATGAGTTGATATGAGCAGCATTGTATGTGTTGAGCAAATGAACAACATTGTATTGAATAGACCCTTGATGACTTGGATGTATTGAGCAGACCTTTGATGACTTGGCATGAGTCTTGAGCAACAGTGACAGGTTGATGAGCAGAGGTATATGAGCAAAAGTTGATGAGCAGAGGTATATGATAGTGGCAGTTGATGACAGTGACAGAGTGACATCAGACTTGCAAGCTAAGCCTTGCAACCTTGGGGATTGGATTCCTCAACCTTTTCTCAGTTGGACCTGAGAAGACCAAGCTGGGTCTTGGAATAGGAGTTGGTGCTCTTCTTATCGGTTGGTGCTGATGTAATCGCGAAGATTGAAGTCTTCCATGTACAATACATAAAACAAATTTACCAAACAAATGTTGTGTTCTCTTGTGTTGTGTTACTTGTTATGATTCAATGATGTAGATGATAAACATGCTTATGATTCATTGTTGATTAGTTGATGAATGCTTATGCAATGATGATGTAATTGGCAGTATAATGCATTGATGAACTTTGCTTGATTAATAGAATTCAAAAAGGATTTAAATTGCCTACACACTGATTCAGCCCCCTTCTCAGTGTGCCTGGTGTGTCCAACAATTGCCCCTCCAAGCAAGTCGCACCCTACAAAAGATGAATTTGGCCTCACCAAGAAGATGTTGACATCACTTGTAAAACACTTAGATGTCTAAAAGAAAAGATTTCCAATCATGTACGAGAACATTCATCAAAGCATGAGAAGTAGATCTGCAAAATAATATTTTATTCCAAGAGTCCAAGAGCCCAAAGGTGCCTTTACAATGAGGGGGGTCTCTTCCTTAAATAGGAATGAGAGAGACCAAAACCCTAACCACTTTTTGAATGAGTGGTGGAGATCAAAAGATATAACAATGATAATCAACGATTAAGATGAGCCGGAAATACAATACACAGATCAACTCACTAAAAGAGGGGGTGCACACTCACTAAGACGCCCTAGGGGGGTTGTACCACAGGACAAGTGACTAGGACAAGTGAATAAAGCACATGGTGGGGCTAGGAGGTGTTTATATCCTTCACTAGCATGGCCACATGGCACAATGATAAATAATATGACTCTGTAACATCACAAAGTGACCAAGTGACCAAATCGTGGCCCCCTCAAAAGCATAATAAAACATCAAAATAAAGGCCCGGAGTGTGTGTGGACCCCACTGAATGCTGCAAGCTGTGCCGGAAGGTTTGGGATGCATCACAAATAACCTCTGAACAAACCTCATGCCAATTCCTTGCCTCAATTGCCCAATCGATTTCCTTAGTGACCATTTTATTCCATTTTTAATCCTCAGAAAATCACTTGTAGTAATAAAATACCTGTAGCTTTCTGCCTGGTGCCCCGAGCACAAATTTGACTGTACCAAAATGTCTGGGGGTATGGTAATATGGTAATAACAAGTGAATAGACCCCATACTCCCTCTGTAGCGCCTTGGGAGAACCAAATAAATCTCCAACTGTGCTGTCAGGCCATTTTATAATGGCAAATCTGCAATAAAGTGACCTTCTGCCTGTAATCTCACCTGGAAGTGCCTGCAACTGAAATCTGAGTGTGCCAATGGACTCAAAAGGTCCAAATGTACTAGAGATGAGTACTCATACACCCTGTGACCACTTGGATAATCATATGTAGGCTCAACCATGCCCGGACAAATAAAAATAATGGTCTGTAAATAACAATAACAATAAAAAGCCATCAAACCATCATATGAAACCTGTGTCTGCTGCATGGAACCATCAAGTGGGCATCATAGGACCATAAATAATCAATCTCGAACATCATCGGTCCAACTCATCTCAAATCCTGCGGTTGACTTGGTCAAGCTGGGTTGACCAGGTCAAGATTGACCAAAATAATGACCCAGCCTAAAACTATCTGATGCTGCAGGTGCAAATGGATAAGATAGGCTCTTTTAATTATTCTAATAGTAAGACTAAAATATAAAGTAGCATTTCATTGGCGGTTAAGCAGTTAACACATCAAATATAAGACTAAAACAATCAATTACTCAAAACAAAACCGCAAGAATATACTCATTTCATGGACGTGACCATTTTGCTAGGAATGGGTGAAGGTGAAAAAAAGAAGGCTAGGCTTAAGGGAATGACTTTACAAATTCAACACTGTGACACTTTGGATAAAGGGGAAAATGGATACCCATTCAAGCATATGTTGGATAATATACACACAGGGAATGGTAGTGTCTCACAAATTGAATAAGTTGTTTTGAGAGGTGTTTATTCAACCTTTAGCAAATGTCTACAGCTCGCATCCAAGCTGAAACAGCTCCGTGAGGATCTTTTCTAGAACCGCCGTAACTAGGTGCACAACTAACCATAACTTGAGGTTCTAGGGGACACTTAGAATTAGCTATTCCTTACTCCATCTCACATCCCAACCCGTAGGCTCTGTGAGGAATTAATCATTACATAATATCATGGCCAACAGTCTTTAGATTTAGCATATATTTAACCACTCTTTTTTAGGCGTTATGACCCTTTGGATTTCTCGTGTGCTTAGAAGAACAACTAATTGCAGCTTTTATCCAGGGTGTTTTTCCATTTCATTTCATAGCCCTTTTTCATTGTGCTGAGAAACATAGCTTTAATTTATTTCCAGGGGCTTGCATAAAAGATATAATAATAGTTCACACATGCATGTAATGATGGTAGTACAGTTTGCTTCAGGTCTAGCCAACACAACTTAGGCAACTAGGGGGATAATCCACAATCAGGACCAAACATCGAGGGCAACCGACTAGAGAGGTTGAGGCATCAAATCCAACTCACCTAAGCTTAGGAACCAACACCAACAGGTTCACTTGGCCCAGAAGGATTAAGGCTTTGGTAAGTTCTGTTGCCAACTTAGAGCCGAGACACAAACAACAGGGAAACTATCCAACATAGAGGCAAAAGTGGGGAGGTCCTCCATATCACAGGCTGAGGTGTAAGTCAAGGTAAAACCAAATATGTAAGAGAACGGATGGATGGGGGAAAAGTGAAAGGTGATGCCATAACTAGCAAGCCATAAATGGTGGGAATGACCATGTCCATACTACTAAGAGGGTAAAACCAATGAGTATAAACAAGAACTTCTTATCCTGAGTAATTAGATCATTTTGAACTCTAGATAATCATCAAAACAACCATGTCCATATAATATATATATATTGCCAGATCATGACCTCTAAATACCTAGTCAAGCTACTAAGATAAGCAAAAGAGCAAGGCAAACATATCCAATGCACAACCATATACCTGCTGGGCCATATACCTGTATCTACCATTTGGATCATCAATTGTCATTGGAACACTGCTGCTGTAAAGCTCCAGGCACTATCACACTGCTCTGTATGGAACAAAAATGGTCACCTCAGTCATCAAATCTGAGGTCATGAGGCTTAGTCATGGCATAAGGTTCATCATATCTGATCTGGGGCTGCTCTGATACATGAGTGATCACCAAAAGTACTGCTCATCATAAGCTGATCTCGTAAAAAATGCGTAAAGGCCTGGCTTAAAAATATACAGGAAACTGCTCTGCAATCATGGTAGCCCGGCTACTATGGACTCCAGATTCCAGATTAGTGTGGACCTGAGGGATCGTCCATACATCCCGGAGACCTCAGTGGCATTGCCAGTCTAGATCCCATATCAACAAATAGATGAGCATCTAGGCCCCAATGACAGACAGCCTCCTCCGGACAACAACTCACTGTGTTGTCTAGATCCTTCCCCAGCTCTTCTTCCAAACAACCTTCTATTTTGAGTTTTCTCCATTTGACTGCAGATGTTGGGAGAGATGGATCGAGTGGGCCTTGAATTATTTGGATCATTATTTGTATTCCAGTTCGTGGATCTATCCTTGCTGTTCTTCTCCCAGAGTTATGTTTGTTATCAGATCTAAGAGTTTTCAGACTTTAGCTTAGATTGATACTTTACTTCTGACCTACTGTAATGACATCATTGTATCCAGCAGTCCCATTGACCTACTGTAGTGGTCATTTGTTGGACATTAATAAAGTTATCTTATCCAGTTTGCTTGAAAACAATAAACTTTTAAAGAAGAAGGCTCTATCTATATTTGAAGTTTCATGTAAATCATTTAGTCACTTCCTAATAGCTGTACCATCACTGCTAGTCTGCACTTCGAGAAGCATTTAATTAGTCATTGAAAGCTTTGTCATCATCGCCGTTTCTCTATTCCACTCATCAAACTTGGTCTGATCATTTCCAGCTATTGTTGGTTGTGTTTCTTTAACACAATCAGATCCAAACATTGTACTAAAATTTTTCCCATAAAAAATCTGGTTACAAACTAGCCATTATAGCACAATAAGTTCAGCTTATATGTCGCTCAAGATAAAATCTACAACTGAAATAACGACTTACAGCCAAGACAACTGAAATAAAGTGTGTAGAATCTTATTCATATTATATTTTGAAAAGCTACTATATTGTTTGAAAAGATCGACATAGCTTCACTTCAATATATTGACCTATTTTGTCAGATTGTACTTTATAGCCTCGTTGTCCTAATTTGGTCATCTTTGGAAATTAATATAATTTCTATTTATCTCTAATAGGATCTATCATTGATCGTCTACCATGTGATTGTACATAGATTATTTTTTATTAATAGTTGTGCATTTTATCTCATACTTTTTTGTGTTGAAGTACAAATAATAGAAAAATGTATATAATATTACAAGTGACAATTGAGAGTTGAAGTTAATTCATTAGAAATTTGACATGCTTTTCTTTTTACAGGTTCTTCAAAGTATTATTTGATATCTCAAGAAACATACAAAGTTGGTCGAAAAGGTATACATGACGAACAACTACTATTGTACACTCATTGTTGTTGGTATATTTGTATACTTTTTCTCCTATTATATATATATATATATAAGCAGTATGGTAGAGATTTTATAATGGATAGGACAAATGATCTGTTAGAAATGTTAGTGCATCATTGGTTATCTTTGACAAACATGCTAAATACACTTCACTAATAATCATCACACGTAGAAAGATAACCCAATACACAAGAATTTTTCCAAGTACATCTTGAGATAATATCAATAGTGAATATTTGCTCAAGTGAGGGAAGTACAAATTAAGCCAGGCCTCTTTACAAATCATTGTTAGGGTCATTTATGATGTGGACCCAAACCTGTGGTGTGGTACTACTAGCAGGCACCCACTCACACCCGTTTGGTTCATAGTTGACCATTAAGGATGTGCAATACCTGACATATAAGGGCCATTAGGGCCACAAGTCAAGCTTAGCCAACATATCTCCAACATGATCTATGCAATGTTTATGTATTACTGTTTTTTTTGTATTATTTACACACAATTAGAATTATTATGAGGGCTATCTAATTGTTAATTATAAAGATGCCCGTAAACTAGCGTGATACTATTTAACCAGGCAAAATACGATAGAGCTGATCCACCAAAATGTCATATGCTTGTATATCTGTGCTCAATTGGCAAGTTTCTTCCCAACCTATTTGCTTTCTTCTATAAAGGAGTTATGCCCACTATTTCCTTGAGCAATGCTTAATGGTTATGGACATTTTTCCTTGGATTTGTATTGATGTTGGTAATTTGGATTACGTTGTATTACAATTGTTCTCTTTTTCTCTTTTAGTCTTTCGTAATTGTTATAAAATACATATTACATGAAATAAGGATGAAGGTTGTTACCATTTGAAGAGTATAAATTTTTACACCATCCCTTGAACAGGGAAATAAAATAGTTTTGAGCTTTTACCATCTGCATATTGTACGAACAATCTTGGAGCACTAGGTTTTCATTATGAAATTTAGTGAAATCAGAATGGAATAATTTAGTTGATACCTTGAAGCTCCTTGAAGATATATTGCACATAATATACTTATGTTTGCACAAATGCATGCATTTTTGTGCACATGCATAGTTTTGTTGAATCTATTACCAAAATGAATCATGAATATCCTTCAAAGTTAAGTTAATTAATTAATTTATCTTTTTTATTTATAAAAATCTTCCTTTAACTATTAAAATTCATAAGTTATGTACATATAGGGCATTTTTACCAAAAAAAGGGCCACGTGGGTGGCCACCACAAGCTAGAGTAAAGTAAAATCCATAATGCTATTGAAATCACCCTAGATCATCTAACATAAAGATAATGCTATTTGGCCATGCAACATATAAGCTGAGTATACCCCTAAAGATTGCCATCGAGGCACAAAAAGGTAAAACATGAAACATTAGGAAAATTTATTTGAGTCGTTGTCATAATCAATCTCATTGTTGGGAGTAAGATTGTCATTATCATTTTTTGGGGGCATCCATGCATTGTTCATCACCTCCACGTTAGGTACAATAACCTTCCAACCATCCTTTTGATGTTGTTTTTGATTCTCTAAAATCTAGTGCTAGCGTTGGAATATCATTTGATGGCCATGTAGCAGGGTTGGATGGCTAGTTGTGGCTTGACCAACTTTGCAATTAGGCCTCCTTGCACTTCCTTGAGATGGTATGGGTGGAGCAAAAGGGATCGAGGAATTAGCATGA
This sequence comes from Larix kaempferi, assembly GCA_027924585.1. Taxonomy (NCBI): domain Eukaryota; kingdom Viridiplantae; phylum Streptophyta; class Pinopsida; order Pinales; family Pinaceae; genus Larix; species Larix kaempferi. The sequence continues at coordinate 20,998,219 of BSBM01001005.1, read as the reverse complement.
GGCTCTCTCTGCAATGTGTAGGGCACCCCTCTGGAATAATCTAGGAGTTAGTGTAGATGCAAAAAATCCAACTTTACCTTTTGGACTTAAACTGCAATCTATAGTGAAAGATTAACTTAAATTAACATCTTCTCAACCAAGGAGAAAGTCCTGTCGACTTGGGCTTGTTTAAATGAAATTACATTATCTTTTTGTAGATTAACAACAAAACTTCTATTCTAACAAGCTGCTTGGAAGCATCTAATTCAATGGCCAAAGGTAATTTGTCCCCTAGCAAGTTAGACATTATAGGGGAGTAAGGAGGCATTGGCAAGAGAAGACCCATTTATAGGTAGACTTAGCAAAGCAACCAATCCAAAAGAGATGCTTTAGGCTTTCATGTTAACCATGGAAAAGGAACGAGGGTTAGGTAATTCTAGGATGACCTAGTGTATGGACTACAACAAGTCCACTTGAGACAAGGGACCAAGCAATGGAGGGCTTTTTCAACTCAATCAATTTTTGTCATAAAGTTGTGTTAGGGACTTGTTATCACCTAAACTGTAGTTACCCCTATGGATGGATCCAGTCATGGATGGCAATAGGGAAGGGCAACTCAAAAGGTGCAACCACGATCACCTCGACCTCCAATATATGGTTGTCACGCCAGTCGAGGCAACCTTCTCTTTATGTTATCTAGCCCAGACAACAAAGGGGGAGACCCGATCTACTCCCGACAGGAGAGATCAAAACCAAGACACCAAATCAGGGTGTTTCTAAGTGAAGTTAGGTGTATGGTTTATCCTAGACCTAAGGATGAAGTCACAAGCCAAGTGAGGGGTTCAATAGGTATAGCTTTGGTTCATAGTTGATGTAATAGTGACTTATAATGTTTGTAGTGAGATCTAGGGCTAGTGTACTAGTTCAATGTCAAAAGATCTACTGCCTTGGGAACTGTGTCCAAGGTAGGGTATTTAAGGGTTGTATTGGGGCTAACTAGTACAAGTGACAAGCTTGACCATGATACATGACAGCTTCAAGGGTTTAGTTCACCATGCATAGGTCAAACCACAAGTCAATCCAACAATCTAGGAAAGTTGAATTAACTTGGAGAGAAACCAGTGCCTTGGGAATTGGGAAGTGGAGTCAAAGTATGGTTGACTTGCGGTTTAGGACTCCTAGTACTTGGGACAAGTGGGCAATAGAAGTCTTGATGGATAAATGTGTCTAGATCTAAGTTTGACCAAATTGGACCACAATTCCTTAAAACAAGGAATGCAATCCCCAAGGCAAGATTTGACAAAGTGATAGTCTAGACCTAGGTTTTGAATTATTCCGGTTTCAAATCTCCAAAAATCTCAAGTACCCAGTTCCTAGAAGTGAGTCAACTCACTTCTCCAAGGTGGTGCGACTTTGCCCAAGGAGGCCTAAAAGTGGGGTTAGGTGGGTCAAAACAAGTCGGATGGCATCCAAACTTTAGATCCGGGTAGATCGGTCAGGTAGAAGTATGGATCTATAATTTTGTGGCAATCCACCGGTTAGATCTTAGTAGATCTGAGTTTAAGTGTTCCAAGTGGTCCAAAATGGGGATTAAATCTCTTAAAATGTGGAATGGGGCCCACAAGGTGAATTTCAAGAAAGGGACAACCTGGGTGTATGTTATTTGATGTGTAGATGTCAAATCAAGTGGAATCTCAAACACCCACCACCTAGATCTAGGTCAACTTGCTCAATCAGTGAAGTGCGCCTTGCTTGGGAGGGGCTAAGTTGGCCTGGGAAGGGGATCAAATGGAAGCCAATCCTCACCAAACTATAGATCCGGGATGCCGTGGATGCTATAGAGGTGGGTTTTCAATATTATGCCCAACAACCCACTAGATCTAAGTAGATCTGAGAAAATGTAAAATGAGGGTTTTAAGATATTTAGGGTTTTAACAATTTATGAGCTATGTCAATGGATTGGATAAAGGAAAGAGAAACAAACCTGTGGATCTTACCTGGGTAACCTTGTAGATGCCTTGATGATGATGATCTATGCAAACCCGATCAATTTGAGAAGCTTTGAGGTAGTTTCTATGCAAGTCGATTTGGTCCAAGAAGCCAATGCGCCCTCTCTCCTGCACAACAAACGTCAACAATATCAGATTTGATGCATCAAGAGATAAGACTAATGCCACAAAAGAAGTAACAGAAAGATAGCATAGATCACAATGATGCTAATGATAACCCCCTGATACAAGCGAATGCCAAGAAAGTCGATTTGAAGAAGCCTTGCAAAATCGCCCTTGTTGAAGTCGCCCTCCTGTAGACAAACAATGATTTCCAAAAAAGATAGATCTTACCACAATTTCCAAATGCTAGGTTGCAATAGACTTTCCAATCACCATCTAAGAACACCAGATGCAAAGGAGACCACAAGAATTTCCACAAGAATATTTTTCTATACCAATAATCCAAGAGCCAAAGACCCTTTACAATGAGAGGCTCTCTCCTTTAAATAGGAAGGAGAGGCACCAAAACCCTAACCACTTTTTGAATGAGTGGCTAAGATTAGAAGATATAAATGTCTAATCAATGGTTGAGATGAGCTCAACAATATAATACATGGATCACACATAAAATATAATATAAGTGGACAAAATCGCCCTAGAAGAGGGGAATCCCACCAAATCATGATGATGAAATATCATAAGAGGCTTATGGTGGGTCCAAGGGGTAATTTTATCCCTCCTTGGTCAATCCCCATAGCACAATAACCAATAAATAATCATGAATGTACCAAATCGTGCCTCCATAGTCAAATCGTGGTCCTCAAAAGACCTCAAAATCCACAGAAAGTGCCATAAATGATGGATGCGGGCCCCGATGAAGCTGAAACTGTTGGAGAAGGTGTGGAAGGTCCCGATCTATCATCACTGATCATCCCATGCCATAACTTTGCCTCAGTAGCCCAAATCGATTTCCTCAATAGCCATTTCTACCAATCCTGAAATGCCTCGGGAAGCGTGAAACTGCCCCAAACAGCCTCCTGGAGTGCTGGCGCTGTCAAGGTGAGGGCACCAATGTGTCCGGAAGGGGGGTAATATGGTAAAAACAAGTGGCTGGACCACCCCCTCCATCATCAGCGCCCTAGGTCAACCGGATAAAAGTCATCTCTGCTCCGACAGGGCCTCCAACAGACCAAAACTGCACTGGGACAGCCTACTGAGGCTCAATCATCACTGTAAGTGCCTGGAACTGAAAACAAACTGTCCCATTGGACTCAGAAGGTCCAAATCTATCCAAGATGTGTACTCATACACCATATGAGTCTCTGCATGATCAAAATAAATATCCAATATACCGGAACAGGGCCAATAATAATGCGCTGTACATATACAAACACTGCTGTAACCCCAGAATCATCATCATAACCCTGTAGCTGCTGCATAGAATCATCCTGTATGTGTACATAGACCATATATCATCTATCCATATCATCATAAGGTCTAACATCTCATGTCCCATGGTCCTCCATGGTCAAACTAGGTCCAACCAAGACCAAATATAACTCAGTCCATCATCCAAGGCTGCCGAAAAGTATCAAGGTTAATACATGCTTTACAATTTATTCAAATAGCAATTATAACACAGAGTAATCATGACTGGCGATCTAAATCCAAATATATGGTGTCGTTAATTATTATTATTACTCAGACTAGACTTTCAGGATCATACTCACTTCATAGTTGTGATCAATTTGCTAGTGAAGGGTGAAGGCTAAATTAACTTGGCTAGGCTAAGGGATGACTTAACTGTCTTGACTTTGTGACACTTTGGCAAGGGAAAGGGAATACACCATAGTATATACTGAATGAGCAATAACACAGGGAATGGCGGTGTCTCACAAATGGATGAGTTGTTTAAAGAAGGTTTATTCACCTTCACAGATGCGCACAATCCATAATACAAATAAGGCCAGCAATTGTTTAGATATAGCATTTAAGTTTCATTGCTTTTTGGGCCTGAATTTTCCATAGCCTTGATCTATGTGTGTTTACAAACACATTGCATAGATTTACATTTTTTCTTTAGGCTTTCTGCTGCAGGTGTGTTTTTAAGGCACTTGTTTACCTGAGCACTTCTAGGTGTGTCATGGACAACTTGTTTACCTAGGTATTTATTTTCCAAAAGATACAACATTTTATTTTCATTGCCATGTTCATTTGGCATGCCTCTCATTCATGTGTGTTTAGAAACACATTGCATGAATGGGCTTTTCATACAAGATATAGCATTTCATTTTCCAGATTTTGTATTGATGGCAGCACTAAAAGTTTCAGGTTTAGCCAACACAACTTTAGTGACTAGGGGGAATTCACAAGGAACTCCAACTCACCATAGGTAAGTTTTGTCACCAACTCAGAGCCGAGACACAATAAACAGGGAAGCTCATCCAATACAGAGGCTACAGTGGGGAAAAGTCCTCCATGCCACTAGTCAAGTAGTAAGTCAGGGTGATAATCTAAAAGGTAGGCCATGGATGGATGAAGACAATGAAATGATGGAGCCAACACTAGCAAGCCAGAGTATGGTGTAATGATCACCTCTATTCTCCCTAAGGAGCGTATGTACCAATGAGTATGAATAGTGAACTTCTAAGTCTGAGTAGGGACAGTATAATATATATAATAGATCAACCAGGTCCATATATCTATATGATCGCCAGATCATGACACTAAGTGCTAAGACATGCTATAAGAATAAGTATAAAAGCAAATCTAACCATAATACCATGATATACCTGCTGAGTCATATACCTGAATGCACATCAACCTGTACCATCATCTGTCCTCTGGAACTGCTGCTGTAACTCTGGGCACTACTGTCTGCTCTGTACCAATGGTATAATGGCTACATCGGTCATCTCTCTGAGTGTCCTGAAACTCAGTCATGGCATGGGGAATATAACTGCTGTCCACAATCTGATAGTGATCCAATATAGATGCTCATCTCGGCATCTCAAATGCAAGGGAACTGGCTGAATGGTGTACTGGAATGAGAAAAATAATGTATGGTAGCCCGGCTACTATATATGTGATAACATCTGGCTCCGGCTGGGACAAGTGCTTTGCTGAAATGAGCGCTTGAGAACCTCAGAATCTCTGGTCCTCGAACTCTGCTACTCGAATCCACGATCCAGCACTCTACCATTTTATTTCCAGCTTTTATTCTTGCAACCTATTTTCTGCATTCACAAACATCGAAAATACCTCATGCCGCATGTGTGGGAAAAATATAAAACCAACTGAAATAAAAACTATTCTATGTCAGAAATATAAATGCATGAAATATATAAGTGCAGAAAGTAAATTAAACTACTAACATAATTTGCAAAATTTGAAATTTATTGTGCAGGAAAAGAAAAGTGACAGGTACTCAGTTAAACTAGGAGCTTACAAAGGAGCTTAGAGACTAAAAAGGTGCCAGACTCAAAGGCTGAAAAGACTAACTACTGCCTAAGTAGGCTTATTTGGTTTCCTACCTACCCTAATCTACCAGGCAATGCAATGCATATTTTATTCAATAGGTGGGAAATAATGCTTTAACAAAAGCCCGTTTACAGGGAGTTCAAGTTCATCCCCATCTAGAGTTTCTAGAAACACTGACCCCTTTCCAGCTATCCTCGATACTCGATACGGACCCATCCAAATTTTTTCAAATTTTCCATGGTTCCCAGGTTTTGCCTTGTTTTTGTCCCATAACAAAACTATGTCTCCTACCCTGAATTTCACGTTCCTTGTTCTTTGGTCAAAAGTTCCTTTAACTCTTTCTTGTTCAATGATGGTTTTGTTGAGTGCCATCCTTCTCATTTCATCAAGTTCTACTAGTTTATCAATTCTTGCTTGGAAGGCTTCTTCATCCGAAGTGCATTGTTGTAACAGCTCATATACAGGAATTTGCAAATTTATTGGGAGTCTACAATCTTGCCCATATACCAACTCAAAAGGTGATTTTCCGGTAATCCTTTTAACCGTTGTCCTGTCAGCCCATAAGGCATATTTCAACTTTGTATCCCAACTTCTTTTATTGGTGCCAACCATTCTTTTTAGTAACCTTATCAAATTCTTATTGCTAGACTCAGCGAGACCGTTTCCTTGAGGATAATAGTTTGATGAATGCGAGAGAGTGATTCCATGATTCATGCAAAAAGTTGACATTTCTATTTTACTGAAAGCTGGAGCGTTATCAGTTGTTATTTTTAAAGGACAACCATATCTGATACGATGTTTTCTTCCAAAAATTTCACAACTACCTCGGCTGTAGCCTTTTTAGTTGGGATTGCCTCTACCCATCGAGTAAAATAATCAGTACAGGTCAACATGTACTTATATCCATTGCTCGAGTTTTCACTAAAAGGTCCAACAAAATCCATACCCCATTGCTGAAAAGGAGCTTCTACTACTACAGGATTTAGAGGTAGTGCAGGCAATCTTGGTTTTCCTGAAAAAAGTTGGCACTCTTGACAAACTCTAACATAAGAATGCACATCCTTGAAAAGTGTTGGCCAATAATAACCAGCCCTCATGATTTTTGCAGCGGTTGTTCTTGGGGCATAATGCCCACCACATAATCCAGAGTGCATTTCTTTCATAATGGTTTGTGATTCCTCCAGGTTGACACATTTCAAGATTATCCCATCGGGGTTCCTCCATCCTAATCCATCCTGGGTTAAAACATACTTTTCAGCTTTTAGCCTTAATGCCCTCCTTTGATGATCCACCAGGTGATCAGGGCATGACAAGTTTCTCAAGAAATATATGATATCTTTGTACCATTCATGCTCTTCATCAATGTTTAAAATAAAAGGATCCCTTTTACTTATCATATTTACCACATTTCCTCCCTTTTCAGTTAGAAGTTGAGCTAACCCTTGACCTTTCACAATTTTAATTGGCTTAATCTCTAGATCATATTCTTGTATACGTGAAATCCAATTTCCTCTTACACCTATGCCATCTGCTTGTGATAGAACATCCTTTACTGCTTGATAAGGCACATATGCTTTAATTTTGGAATACCCCACATAGGTTCTGAAATTTTTCAAGGCTTTAACTAAGGCATAAGCTTGCTTTTCAGTTGTGGTATATTTCAGTTCGGCATCTCTCAAGTTTTTACTCATAAAGGCTATAGGTTGTTCATGGTTTTCGTTGTTCTTTTGTAATAACACACCAGCAATAGTATCTTCCGAAGCATATGAGTAAATCATGAACTCTTTATTGTAATCAGGACAAGCTAGTACCGGGGAGGTTGAAATGGCCTTCTTGAGCTTGGTGAAAGATGATTCACATTCATTATCCCAAACAAACTTCACATCCTTTTTAAGAAGGGCATTCAATGGTTTGGCCAATTCTGCTAGGTTTGGAATGAATCTTCGAACGAAGTTTATTTTGCCAAAGAAAGATTGCAAGGTGGCCACATTATGGGGTGCTGCAATAGCATTGATGGCCTGGACACATTCTGGGTCGATTCTGATACCTTCTTTTGACACAATGTGTCCTAAAAGCTTACCTTCATCTACTCCGAAAGTTGATTTATTGGGATTTAATGATATACCAAACTTTCTGCAACGTTCAAAAACTCTTCTCAAATGTTCGATATGGTCTCCTCGTTCCTTCGAAAACACTGTTAGGTCATCCTGATAAATGGCAATGATTTTCCCAATCAAATCACTAAATGCTTGATCCATAGCCACTTTGAAAAGTGGAACCGGCGTTTAACAACCCGAATGGCATTCTTATATACTGGAAAGTTCCCCATGGAGTAGTAAAGGTTGTTTTATTTCTGTCTTCCTTTCTAATACGTACCTGATTATACCCCGAAAAACCATCCAACATTGACAACATACCTGCCCCAGTAACACTTTGCAACAGATTTTCCATATTTGGCAAAGGGTAATTGTCCTTGAGGGACGCTTGGTTTAGGTTTCTGAAATCAATACATATTCTGATTTCACCACTTTTCTTTCTCACAATCACCGGGTTAGAAACCCAAGTAGTGTGTCGAACAGGTTGGATAATTCCGGCTGCTAGCATTTTCTCAAGCTCTTTCTTAATTAAGGGAGCAAGTTTTGGATTGACATTTCTTAACTTTTGCCTATAAGGTTTAGCTTCTTCATGCAAAGGGATAGTATGCTCAATAATTTCAGGGTCAAAAGTTCTGAGTTCGTCATATGCCCAAGCAAAAATATCTCGATACTTCCTAATTAGATTTACAATCGCCTTTCTTTCTTCTGGGGAGGCATTCTTTCCTATCCTAATCATTCTGGGAGAAACTGAAGTTCCAATATTTATCTCTATAACCTCGTCTACCGGTTCAGCTCTCTTACCTTTGTATTCATCATGCCTGTTGAAATTTTTTTCCAGGGGTATTGCTAATTTCATAACATCAAGATCTTGAATGGAAGAACCGCTTGATCTATCTTCTAGATTCACATTGCAATTCTGAAAACTTTCATGGTTTTGTAAGAATGCAATGATTTGTGCATCAGAATCAAAGACTTGCCAATGATCTTGATTATCAGGAACGGAAGGTCTAAATATTACTTCAACCTTACACTCTTTATTTTTAAGATGATCAGGAGTTTCAAAGGTGCATGCTATTACTGATAATGCATCAGCCAGGGTATTTTCTTCTCTCGGGACTGCTCGTATTGCAAAGGCATCAAACATTTCTATAGTATCCCAAACAGCATTTCGATAATCCCTAAGCCTATTATTTTTGGTTGCAAACTGGTTCTTTACTTGGGATACAACCAAATCAGAGTCTCCAGTTACATTTAGACATTTGATCTTTTGTTCACGACAAATTTCTAAACCTAAAAGCAATGCCTCATACTCAGCTACATTGTTTGTGCAATCAAATTCAAGACGGTATGCAAACAATTTTTCTTCACCAGAAGGAGATGTAAGGACAATCCCAGCTCCAGCACCGTGCCTAGACTTTGCCCCATCAAAGTGCATTTTCCAAACTTGACTAGGAGGGAAAGGGTGCTGTCGGGGTTCTTCCCAATAGTTGGCCATCACCATATAATTTCCAACTTCCTCAGTGGGACGCATAGCGTCTTCAAACAAGTAGTCGGGTGTTTCTACGTGTTCTGTCATAGGTTTTTCATTCATCAATCTATAAGTAGCCTTTTCTCCTATAGGGATGGTTGCGTAAGATAAATCCATTTGGATACTTCCTCCTAATTTGGCAGCCCATTCCCTTGATAGCAACATCCCCCATGCGTCAGGAATGTCTAAAACTAGAACATTCATACTTATTTCAATTGCAGGATAAGCAGCTAGTTTCATTTTGAGGTTCTCAATCATACCTTTTGACTCAACAGGCCTGGAATCCATTCCGCACACATTTCTATATTCTCTGGATGGTTTTAGCTCCAGTTGTTCCATGACCTTAAGAGGCATAATGTTTACTTCTGCTCCTGAGTCTAACATACAGTTATGCAATATCAATTGATTTATCTCCAACGCAATATAAAAGGGGGGGTGACCCCTACCTTTATCAATTACACTTTGAATCATGATGGGGGGATCATCCTCAACCGTCACTTTCATAGGATTCTTGATTTTAGGCTCGATTCCTAGGAATTTTGTTGCTTGATTGAAGTATGAAGGGATTTTCAGAAGTTCCTCCAAGGGCACAGGGATATTAGGTTTGGATACGAAATTACTCAAATCAATCTTTAAGTTGCAAGCCTTTTCTTTGTCCTTGGTATTAATTTTTAAATCCAATAAATGCATTACCTGTGTTCTAACGGAAGGAATAACTACCAAATCTTTTAAAGACACCATGACAGAAGATCCTGAGAGTTTTCCCAGTATGTTTGAATTTAGCTTTTCTTGTGTTATAGGAGACATCTCTTTGTTAGGAGTACTCTCTTGTTTTCTTTGTACTAGATCCCTAGCGTGGGGTTTAGCAGGATTTGAACTTATTACCTTCTTGGTGACTTGAGGGGATAACCTTCTGGGTTGATCATTTTTCTTTAAAATTCCTTTAGGAGAAGTGTTTGGAGTTTGAGTGGGGAATCTACGAGTGGTATTTCTTTGGTCCAGTGAATTTTCTTTCAGATTGGTTTTGTTCTTATCTATGTCTTTCGTGTTATTCTTTCCCTGAGACCTAGTTACTACTCTGCCATCAGAAGTGGGCTTAGTTTGAAGACCTTCATTGGTATACACGCCCTCAAAGGTTCTAGAAAAAGGTTTATATCTTTCAATATTTTCTCTTTGTTTTCTGAGAACTACCCCATTCAGGTTTCAGATTAAACCACTCATTTCAGTCATCATTTTCAAAATCATATCGTTCTCTGAATTAGTGACACAAGGCATGGTTCTAAGTGTTTTAAGGATGTAAATGAGCTCGCTCCTCAGCGGAGTCACGATTGGGAGTCGCCAGGTAGATTTAACCCTTCTACCAAGATATGTGTCGTTGTATATGCGGGAAGGACTACTAGCTTTTCCAAGGTAAGCCTATTGCGTCCCCGGCAACGGCGCCAAAATGTTATGGCAAAGAGAACGAGAATGCTTGAAGAAAAGTATGTCAAACTAGGGCAAGCTATTGCCTCCCCGGCAACGGCGCCAAAATGTTATCACCTAAACTGTAGTTACCCCTATGGATGGATCCAGTCATGGATGGCAATAGGGAAGGGCAACTCAAAAGGTGCAACCACGATCACCTCGACCTCCAATATATGGTTGTCACGCCAGTCGAGGCAACCTTCTCTTTATGTTATCTAGCCCAGACAACAAAGGGGGAGACCCGATCTACTCCCGACAGGAGAGATCAAAACCAAGACACCAAATCAGGGTGTTTCTAAGTGAAGTTAGGTGTATGGTTTATCCTAGACCTAAGGATGAAGTCACAAGCCAAGTGAGGGGTTCAATAGGTATAGCTTTGGTTCATAGTTGATGTAATAGTGACTTATAATGTTTGTAGTGAGATCTAGGGCTAGTGTACTAGTTCAATGTCAAAAGATCTACTGCCTTGGGAACTGTGTCCAAGGTAGGGTATTTAAGGGTTGTATTGGGGCTAACTAGTACAAGTGACAAGCTTGACCATGATACATGACAGCTTCAAGGGTTTAGTTCACCATGCATAGGTCAAACCACAAGTCAATCCAACAATCTAGGAAAGTTGAATTAACTTGGAGAGAAACCAGTGCCTTGGGAATTGGGAAGTGGAGTCAAAGTATGGTTGACTTGCGGTTTAGGACTCCTAGTACTTGGGACAAGTGGGCAATAGAAGTCTTGATGGATAAATGTGTCTAGATCTAAGTTTGACCAAATTGGACCACAATTCCTTAAAACAAGGAATGCAATCCCCAAGGCAAGATTTGACAAAGTGATAGTCTAGACCTAGGTTTTGAATTATTCCGGTTTCAAATCTCCAAAAATCTCAAGTACCCAGTTCCTAGAAGTGAGTCAACTCACTTCTCCAAGGTGGTGCGACTTTGCCCAAGGAGGCCTAAAAGTGGGGTTAGGTGGGTCAAAACAAGTCGGATGGCATCCAAACTTTAGATCCGGGTAGATCGGTCAGGTAGAAGTATGGATCTATAATTTTGTGGCAATCCACCGGTTAGATCTTAGTAGATCTGAGTTTAAGTGTTCCAAGTGGTCCAAAATGGGGATTAAATCTCTTAAAATGTGGAATGGGGCCCACAAGGTGAATTTCAAGAAAGGGACAACCTGGGTGTATGTTATTTGATGTGTAGATGTCAAATCAAGTGGAATCTCAAACACCCACCACCTAGATCTAGGTCAACTTGCTCAATCAGTGAAGTGCGCCTTGCTTGGGAGAGGCTAAGTTGGCCTGGGAAGGGGATCAAATGGAAGCCAATCCTCACCAAACTATAGATCCGGGATGCCGTGGATGCTATAGAGGTGGGTTTTCAATATTATGCCCAACAACCCACTAGATCTAAGTAGATCTGAGAAAATGTAAAATGAGGGTTTTAAGATATTTAGGGTTTTAACAATTTATGAGCTATGTCAATGGATTGGATAAAGGAAAGAGAAACAAACCTGTGGATCTTACCTGGGTAACCTTGTAGATGCCTTGATGATGATGATCTATGCAAACCCGATCAATTTGAGAAGCTTTGAGGTAGTTTCTATGCAAGTCGATTTGGTCCAAGAAGCCAATGCGCCCTCTCTCCTGCACAACAAACGTCAACAATATCAGATTTGATGCATCAAGAGATAAGACTAATGCCACAAAAGAAGTAACAGAAAGATAGCATAGATCACAATGATGCTAATGATAACCCCCTGATACAAGCGAATGCCAAGAAAGTCGATTTGAAGAAGCCTTGCAAAATCGCCCTTGTTGAAGTCGCCCTCCTGTAGACAAACAATGATTTCCAAAAAAGATAGATCTTACCACAATTTCCAAATGCTAGGTTGCAATAGACTTTCCAATCACCATCTAAGAACACCAGATGCAAAGGAGACCACAAGAATTTCCACAAGAATATTTTTCTATACCAATAATCCAAGAGCCAAAGACCCTTTACAATGAGAGGCTCTCTCCTTTAAATAGGAAGGAGAGGCACCAAAACCCTAACCACTTTTTGAATGAGTGGCTAAGATTAGAAGATATAAATGTCTAATCAATGGTTGAGATGAGCTCAACAATATAATACATGGATCACACATAAAATATAATATAAGTGGACAAAATCGCCCTAGAAGAGGGGAATCCCACCAAATCATGATGATGAAATATCATAAGAGGCTTATGGTGGGTCCAAGGGGTAATTTTATCCCTCCTTGGTCAATCCCCATAGCACAATAACCAATAAATAATCATGAATGTACCAAATCGTGCCTCCATAGTCAAATCGTGGTCCTCAAAAGACCTCAAAATCCACAGAAAGTGCCATAAATGATGGATGCGGGCCCCGATGAAGCTGAAACTGTTGGAGAAGGTGTGGAAGGTCCCGATCTATCATCACTGATCATCCCATGCCATAACTTTGCCTCAGTAGCCCAAATCGATTTCCTCAATAGCCATTTCTACCAATCCTGAAATGCCTCGGGAAGCGTGAAACTGCCCCAAACAGCCTCCTGGAGTGCTGGCGCTGTCAAGGTGAGGGCACCAATGTGTCCGGAAGGGGGGTAATATGGTAAAAACAAGTGGCTGGACCACCCCCTCCATCATCAGCGCCCTAGGTCAACCGGATAAAAGTCATCTCTGCTCCGACAGGGCCTCCAACAGACCAAAACTGCACTGGGACAGCCTACTGAGGCTCAAGCATCACTGTAAGTGCCCGGAACTGAAAACAAACTGTCCCATTGGACTCAGAAGGTCCAAATCTATCCAAGATGTGTACTCATACACCATATGAGTCTCTGCATGATCAAAATAAATATCCAATATACCGGAACAGGGCCAATAATAATGCGCTGTACATATACAAACACTGCTGTAACCCCAGAATCATCATCATAACCCTGTAGCTGCTGCATAGAATCATCCTGTATGTGTACATAGACCATATATCATCTATCCATATCATCATAAGGTCTAACATCTCATGTCCCATGGTCCTCCATGGTCAAACTAGGTCCAACCAAGACCAAATATAACTCAGTCCATCATCCAAGGCTGCTGAAAAGTATCAAGGTTAATACATGCTTTACAATTTATTCAAATAGCAATTATAACACAGAGTAATCATGACTGGCGATCTAAATCCAAATATATGGTGTCGTTAATTATTATTATTACTCAGACTAGACTTTCAGGATCATACTCACTTCATAGTTGTGATCAATTTGCTAGTGAAGGGTGAAGGCTAAATTAACTTGGCTAGGCTAAGGGATGACTTAACTGTCTTGACTTTGTGACACTTTGGCAAGGGAAAGGGAATACACCATAGTATATACTGAATGAGCAATAACACAGGGAATGGCGGTGTCTCACAAATGGATGAGTTGTTTAAAGAAGGTTTATTCACCTTCACAGATGCGCACAATCCATAATACAAATAAGGCCAGCAATTGTTTAGATATAGCATTTAAGTTTCATTGCTTTTTGGGCCTGAATTTTCCATAGCCTTGATCTATGTGTGTTTACAAACACATTGCATAGATTTACATTTTTTCTTTAGGCTTTCTGCTGCAGGTGTGTTTTTAAGGCACTTGTTTACCTGAGCACTTCTAGGTGTGTCATGGACAACTTGTTTACCTAGGTATTTATTTTCCAAAAGATACAACATTTTATTTTCATTGCCATGTTCATTTGGCATGCCTCTCATTCATGTGTGTTTAGAAACACATTGCATGAATGGGCTTTTCATACAAGATATAGCATTTCATTTTCCAGATTTTGTATTGATGGCAGCACTAAAAGTTTCAGGTTTAGCCAACACAACTTTAGTGACTAGGGGGAATTCACAAGGAACTCCAACTCACCATAGGTAAGTTTTGTCACCAACTCAGAGCCGAGACACAATAAACAGGGAAGCTCATCCAATACAGAGGCTACAGTGGGGAAAAGTCCTCCATGCCACTAGTCAAGTAGTAAGTCAGGGTGATAATCTAAAAGGTAGGCCATGGATGGATGAAGACAATGAAATGATGGAGCCAACACTAGCAAGCCAGAGTATGGTGTAATGATCACCTCTATTCTCCCTAAGGAGCGTATGTACCAATGAGTATGAATAGTGAACTTCTAAGTCTGAGTAGGGACAGTATAATATATATAATAGATCAACCAGGTCCATATATCTATATGATCGCCAGATCATGACACTAAGTGCTAAGACATGCTATAAGAATAAGTATAAAAGCAAATCTAACCATAATACCATGATATACCTGCTGAGTCATATACCTGAATGCACATCAACCTGTACCATCATCTGTCCTCTGGAACTGCTGCTGTAACTCTGGGCACTACTGTCTGCTCTGTACCAATGGTATAATGGCTACATCGGTCATCTCTCTGAGTGTCCTGAAACTCAGTCATGGCATGGGGAATATAACTGCTGTCCACAATCTGATAGTGATCCAATATAGATGCTCATCTCGGCATCTCAAATGCAAGGGAACTGGCTGAATGGTGTACTGGAATGAGAAAAATAATGTATGGTAGCCCGGCTACTATATATGTGATAACAGGACTAAGTCACATAAATGACATAATGATGTCATAACTAAGTAATTAATAAGTTAGAGAAAGGGCATCGTGTAACTTGCATAATGTATGTCTTCTCCACCATGTATTGAGACTTCTCTTCATTGAATAATATCCAGGTACATTCTCTATATCTCTTTTAGTCGTGCCTTGCTATCGTAGCTCGATCCATGAATTGTTGGAGCTTTTGTGCTCTACTTGTAGGCCTTGCTGCACTTGTGACTAGTCATCTTTCATGGTAGTGACCTAGTAGCCATGACCCACTCACACACCTATTCCTTGCATTCACTTGTCTCCTTCTCCTCCTTGATTTCACCCTCTGCTATTTCCATCTCCTTGCCTTCTTCCCACTTTCCCTTCAACTACCCTTGTTCACCCCTACCCTCCTCCCCTCCCCCATCCACCGACGCAACAGGTTGCTTACATGCCTCGACTTACTCACCTATGAGTCGTGACCCACGACCCTCACTCCCCTTTCCCTTACCCCATTACTCTCCATCTGTCCCTTCTCTTACCTACAGGCCCCCTCAACCCCACATCCCCTATATCTTCCCTACCCATGCCCTCACATGCTCCTATGATCTCCTCTATGGTTGGTGTTACCAACTGAGTTGCACATAGTTGGACTTCCAGAGAGCCACCAAAGTTTGCACAAGTACTTGTGCATTTTAGTGTTCAGAAGTTCAAATCAGGCCTTTTCAGGGCCCCTTTTTAATTTTTTAAAAGCATGTCCATGCCCCATGGGGTTTGTATTAAAGTGTGCTAGCATGGTGGTCTTATGAGTAACTTGGCTTCCTAAGACTTGGCAACCAATGAGGGTATTCCAAGGAGTTTTTTCCCTTGTCAATTATTTTTTGCCTTTAGCAGAGTATAATTAACGAGTTTTTCTCCTACACCTCCTGTTGCCACCGAAACGCACACCTGGGGGGAAGTGCAACACAAATATTTCGAAGCTGCTCGGTGTGGCCTTGGGGGTAAGTCTCAAGTCAGGTGCTTGTTATCACACCATAGTAGCAGAGCTACTATTCTTGTTCAGCAGATATCTGCACATTCCAGAGCTTCCATTATTCAGAGCATGGCTATGATGATTATATATTTTGTGATCACTCATGATCAGAGCAGTGTATTATTCAAACTTATATTAGACCTTGTGTCAAGGCTGAGCCTTGAAAGTTCATATTTGATGACCGATGTGACCCTTTATCCCATACAGTTTCAGTTCAGTGCTTAGAGATGTATTGCAACAGTGTTTCAGATGGTATATGATGAGTATTACTATGATGATGTTGTATGGTCTATGGATATTTTATCATTGACTGTGGATTATTATCTTGTTGATTTAGTCATGTTCACAACATTTGCTTAGTATATCATTCCTGATGTGGCAAACTGTTTAAAATGAACTATAAATCATAAAATGGACAATTGCTTGCACATTTAGGTCATTTAACAAAACCCACTGGTCTTCCACCTTACATAGATATGGTCTTTCCTGACACCAGTTGTCTGCTAGTGTAGGCTCCATATTCACTCTCCATCCATATATGACTTTCCCATTTGACGTTAAACCTTGACCTGTCTCATTTGACTTTCTGATACTAAGGACTTCCCCATTTTTCTACCTCTGTGTTTGGAGCGCATCCCTGTATGTTCAGTGTCTCGGCTCTAAGTTGGTGACAAAACTTGCCTTTGGTAAGTTGGATTGTAGGCCTAAATCATTCTGGTCGGTTGTCTCGATGTTTGGCATTGGCTCGAACTCCCCCTAGTCACTTGAGATGTTGTTGGCTAAAACTGAAAGCTCATGTTCTACTTATGGAAACTTATAAATTCGCCCATGGAAACTAAAAAGGGCAAGAGCAATGAACAGCTAAAAATACTCCTCGAAGAGTATAAGAAAGGTCCAAAAAACAATGGTTCTTAAAAGCTATATCTAAACAATTGCTGACCTTATATGTATTTGAAAACATGCCCTGGATGCAAGCTGCAACTAGTTGTGCTTATCAGCACACCTGAGATCCGAAGGGTTATGTAGGCCAAAAAGGCCATGAAATAAAATTGAATGATCCTAATGAACCTGGATCAACTTGATGTAGACATGATGCCTAAGTTGAATAAGCACTCTCTAAACAACTTATCCATTTGTGAGGCACAGCCATTCCCCGTGTTATTTTGTCCAGCACAGAGTTTGTAGCTTTCCCCCTTCTCCCAGTCCAAAGTATTTTTGAGTTAAGTTAGACAAGTCAACCCCTTGGCCCAACCTTGTTCCTAGCCTTCATCCTTCACTAGCAGTTTGACCATGTCCAATGGGTGAGTTTGTCATTTGAACTAGTGTGCAAGTAATTTTATATAACAAAGGAATATGCTAACTTGATTAATGCCACTGAATGGATGTTATACTTTGAGCTTGGCTGTGAGAATGATTAGAGAAGCATTGTCTTAGTCTACTGATGTGATTTATCCTTGGTTGTATATTATTGGGATCCGTGATGATGTGGGCCATATATATATGCCTATTGATGATGATTGATGGTCCCACATACTTGGTGATGATATCATATGATGGACAGATGGTTCAGATGATGATTGATGCAGTTCAGTAGGTTTTATTATTACTTCAGATCAACAGATTATGCATTGTCCATATATGGTGGACCCTACAGCTAGCCCAATAGGGCAACCCATGGTGTATGAGTACACATTTCTTGTGGATTTGGGTCTTCTGGATCCAATGAGACACTTATCTTTCAATTCCGGACACTTCTGATAGTGATTGATGCAGTTTTACACTTGTTGACCAGATTTGGGGCTGATTTCCCAGCTTGAGCAGTAGGGGCCATGAGAGGCCAGTTCACCTAGGGCGCTGTATGAGGAGGGGGTGGTCCAACCACTTGTTTTTACCATTTACCCCCCCTTCTGGAGAGCCTGGTGGGCTTAGATGGACAGCGCAGATGCCCTAGGAGGCAGTTTTTGGCACTTTCACAGTTACCGAGGCAGTTAAAAAATGGGATAAAGTGGTCACTGAGGAATTTGATTTTGGCAATTGAGGCAAGGTTTTGGCATTTGGTTTTCACAGAGGTCTTCCAGGGTGATCCCACTATCTTCCAGCCAGTTTTCACCATGTGGGTAGGCCCACAGCGATCACAGGAGGTCTTTTACTGCTTGTCTGTCACAGATTTTGAGGACAGATTTGATCATTTATATTATCTTGGACATATTTTATCATTTTATTGTGCCTTGGGGATGAGCTAGTAAGGATTGATGCCTCCTAGCCCCACCATGTGCTTATTATGTCATGTCCTAGTCATCATGAGGTGGATTTTTGGTATTTTTACCCCTTCTAGTGGATGACGTCACCCTCCATGATTATTTTATACCTTGACATCATCATTATATTGGGTGATCCATGTGATATATTGTTATGGTTCATCTTAGCCATTGATTGTATGATAAGATTTTTTAATCTCAACCACTCATTTGATGTAGTATTGTAGAGTGGTATAGGGTTTTGGTCTTTATTATCCTATATAAGGAGGAGACCCCTTATTGTATAGCTGACCTTTGGAGCTCTGGAATATTGGAATAAAACACTTCTTTGTGGAGCATATCTCTCTTGTCTTGTGGATTCTATTGCATATTGAGTATACAGTATCTCTTCCATGTATCATTGTAGATTTTGGTGCTTCTACTAGTTTTCTTGCAGGAAAGTCGAATTGATGGAGAGGAGGGCGATTTCTTGAGGGTTATTGTTGGAGGGATCCACATATTCTCTCTTGGGTTGATCTTGTGACAGGGAGTATCATTATTGTATCTTTGTGACATAGTTGATGCTTTTTATTACATCTTTCTATCATTTTCATAATCATCTTACTTGACTTGTTTCTTTGATCTTGTCTTGTAGGAGGAGAACGATTTGGCTATCTTGGAGGAGGACGTTTTGGTTGGAGCTCTTGGATCTCACTCTTGAATATACACATAGGAGAATGCTATCAATTTACAAGGTGGCCACAAGCACTTGAGGTAAAATCTACAAGGTATGTGCCTCTTTCATCCATTCTATCTTCATTGGTCACAAACCCTAATTAAGTAAAACCCTCATTTTTGGTTTTTCTTAGATCTACTTAGATCTAGCCTTGCTTTTGAAAAGATCTTAAGAACCCACCTCTATAGCATCCACCCCTAGTTGGATCTATAGTTTGGTGGTGATTGGGTTAAAATTGACACACTTTTCAAGGCTATTTAGCCCTCTTGAACCAAATCGCACTTCCTTGGAGAGGCTTGTTGGGTTAGATCTAGCATATGGGTAGGTGAGATCCCGCTTGATTTGTAATCTACACACTTGATAACCTACCCCCAGACTTTTACTTTGGTGATTTTTACCTTGTGGGCATCATTCCACATTTTAAGGGATTAAAACCCCCTTTTGAATTTCTTGGCATCTTAAAACTCAGATCTAGTAAGATCTAACCCTTGGATTGACTTGATTTTCTAGATCCACATAGATCGGTGCATAAGCTACTTGGATCTACAGTTTGGTGGCCATTGGACTTGATTTGGTCCACTTAATCCACCTTTTAGCCCTCCTTGAGCAAGGTCGCACTCCCTTGGGTGAGTGAGTTTGCCCACTTTGAGGAAGTGGGTGGTTGAGATTTTTGTGGATTTGGAACGGCCATACCTTGAAACCTAGGTCTAGAGTATCATTTTGTGACGATCTGCCTTGGGGGTAGCATTCCTTGTTTTAAGGGATTGTGGTCCACTTAGGGTCATTTAATGAAATCCTAGATCTAGCTAGATCCAACCATTCTATCTCAATTAGCCCACTTGACTTGACTTCTAGGTGTCCCGATCCACACTTTGACATACCTTTTGACTCCATTAGCCCATCCAACAAGGCACTAGTCCTCCTCAAAGCAAGTCGCACTCCTTGGGAATTGTGTCAAACCTTAGATCCAGTACATGGGTACTCTTGATTTCAACTTAGATCCATAGATCTACTCATTGCATAGCCTCTAGTGCCAATTGCATCCCTAAAATCCATCTTGTGGGTCCACATCAAGCCATTTCACATATCCCAAGGAAATAGGACCCACTTGTGTAGTACATGGTACTATATCTTGCCATCATAACTAATCATGTGGCCTAAATAATACATTGGTTGAAACATTAATCATCTCTCAAACTACCTTCAACCATACTTTAAATTCTAGGTCCACTTAGCCTTGCATTGGTTTCCGTAACTCATTATCTACTCATCCCTAGGAACCTTTGTTTGGGTCCAATCATCTTTGATTGGTTATAGGGTCTCCCCCTAGGTCTTGACTCACCTTGACCTAAAGCGAAGAGTGCCTCGGTTGACGTGACTCCCACCTCGCATTGGGAACCGTGGCATCTCTTGGGTCACCTCTTTAGTTGCCCATCTCTGCTACCGTCCCGGATGGGATACCACTAGGGGCAACTACAAGTTGTGTGATAACAGTGCTGTCACCTGATCCTGACTCCTTCGTTTAGGCAAACTCCTAACGAAGCCAAGGGGGGTAGACCCTACTGAAAAAAGGTTTCTAAGGCTTTTTAGTTAAATGTTGAGTGATTGGAAAGAGTGTTGTTTTAGGAGTTTTTTAGTTGATTAAACCAAGTCTATTCGCCAAATTAATTAAGATACATCCACGACATGATACCATAAAATAAACAACAATTTGTAAGGTAGATAAAAAATAAAAATTGAAATATTGTTGCCAATGAATGAGACCAGTGCTAATGGAGTCACTGATTGTTTGGAGTGCCGTGCTGAAAGGATTGTTGTGCGAATGCTCTTGGTTTATTTTATTAATTATTTTTATGGGATGAGTTGATTAATTGTGGGATGAGGGGATTCCCGATATACCTTGCGGTACGGGGAATATGTCCGGATTATGATTTAAGTGTCTTTGTACAAGGATATGTGGGTTGGAATGGAGTCTCGAGAGCGGTGTTCAACACTACACCAACAAGGGTGTAGCCTAACTGTGCTTTGAGGTCACCTCCTAGTTGTTCTCGCTTCCTTAGTCAAAATTTCCCCACTTTTGATCAATTTCGAGGCAACGTCGACTTTTCGTTGGTTAAATGGGACTTGGTTTTATTATTGTGAGTGATTTAACTTAATGTGAAAAATTTAACAATTGCAACACTACTGCTTTTGATATCCCAAAGCTCAGACTAGCCTGCGATGGGTAGAGCATTCGCGGAGTGAGCGAAGTATTCGTTCCAATTTGGTTAAACTCTCCGACAGAGAGCACTCTTGATTCGCTTAGAGCGAGATTCAAGAGATTTAAAAAAAAGGGAAAAATTAGATGGGTGAGAGATGGTGGCCTTTACATGACTTGTTGATCTAGTGGCACTTGTACATTTTGGTGGGAGGTTGGATGAGCCTTCTAGTTGTAGAGGGAGTTAGCAGGTGTTGGTGTAGACACTTTCCTCCTAAAGAAGGATTGTTAGAATTTTAGGTTACTCCAAAAGTGTTTACACAATGTTTGGGGTGATTCATGAGATTTAGGGTACATGGTGTATGTTCAGCCCTTGGATGGTCTGAGATGGATTGTAGCATGCGAGATGGTCCGTGATGGATATGCACAGTTGTGATAGATTACTAAGTGGATGCTAGGCCTCAGATGATCACTGGATAAGTGTTCTTCCCTAGGGTGTTGGGGATCTCTTGCTTGGATGGTGGATGCCTTGCATGATGGTCACATGGAGGATTCACCTGGTGGGAGAACACCCTATAGAATATGACGAGTGTTGTGCATTGTGTAGGAGGGCTACAAGCCCTAGAAGGCATGTGGTGGCTTGGTTTCCTGTTTGGAATATTTGAGATAACTCGTGGACGCCTGGGGCTTCGATAGTGTTCTTAGAGGGGGTAGTTTCCCCAATGGAGTACTTGGCTTTGGAGGATGGATGGAGTCTGTGGAGGCTCGAGATGGAGTGGTGTGGACTTGGCTTGCATTGCTACATCACCTTGGGTCACCATTGTGAACGACATCATCATTGGAGCTTGACACTTGTACTCTAGGAGTGGACTGCTTCACTTGTGTGTGGCTTACTTATGTTTTGTAGGCTTGCTTGTAAGGCTTAGGCTGACTTGTGTGATATTGATGGCCTCCCTTACCTCTCATATAAACAAAGTAAGGAGAGAGTCTTTCCAGACAACA
Organism: Larix kaempferi; assembly: GCA_027924585.1. Lineage (NCBI taxonomy): Eukaryota > Viridiplantae > Streptophyta > Pinopsida > Pinales > Pinaceae > Larix > Larix kaempferi. The sequence continues at coordinate 20,975,882 of BSBM01001005.1, read as the reverse complement.
CATCACAACCTACATTCATTTGTATCTCTTCTTTGGAGTGCTCCCTTAGTGATGCACTTCATGAAGGAACCCTAGTGGAGCATATGAGGTCGATGATTTCTCTATTGAGATTCTTCTTTGTACATTTGGTCTCTCTCTCTTTTGGGCGCAAGGCTTTCTTGGTTTCTTGGAGCATCTAGAATTCTAGGGTTAGGGTTTCATCTCCTAGAGGTTAAATTAGCGTTTGGAAAACCTTAGATGTATTTGGGGAAGAAAAGGAGGAGGACGTCCTTTCTGGGAGATAGTGTTGGAGGGATTCTTGCACTTGGAGGAGCTAGGGTTTGTTGACTAACCCTAGCTAGGGGCTAGAGCATCTTGGGTGGTTGGATTTTGTCCCCAGCATTGAGGGGAGGCCAGAGGTTACTCCGCAGATTTCTCAGAGAGAGAGGAGTTTGAGAGGAGGGCGACTTGTGCATGCAGAGTGGGCGACTTTCTGAGTGAGGAAGGCGCATCTGCAAAGAGGGAGAGTGAGGGGATCCGAGTTGGATTAGTCCTCACTTGACCAGAGGTACCTGTATGCCATTTACTATGGGCAGAGAGAGCATCACAGAGGAGATTGCTCAGAGTTCAAAGCTTGGGCGACTTTGCTGAGAGAGGGGTTGCACTTCTCGAGGAGAGGAGGACATGGTTGATCCAACTTGAGGATAGAGCAGCTGCGACTTGCAGGATAGGTCTTCTTCAGTGATTGAAGAAGATTTGTGACAATCTCAGAAGAGATTGGTTGAGATCTGAGCTAGGGTGACTTCTCAGTGTTGGAGAGAGCGCGCACTTTTCCATGTAGAGAGAGGGGAGCATTCTATAGTGAGAGGTTGCAGACTTTCATCTTTGACAGAGCAGATCAGGGTTGTGAAGTGAGAGAGGTAGTACTACATCCTAAGACGAGCAAAGACACACTATTAGAAAGATCCAGATCCGATTTGACAACAAAGGCACATTTCCCAAGAGCAATAGTTGTAGCTGCTGCAGATCTAGGGTTTTATACCCATCAGGTTTGACTGTATTTTCTGAGTTGCTGTATGTAACTATCCTCTTTTATTTTGCTCTGGGTTGGAGAAAGAAGAAAGCCCCCATCGAAGCTGGTTTTCCCCATTGGGGTTTTTCAGGGTAAATTTTGTGAGTCAAGTTTGTGTGATTGCTCATTATTTCTTCAAGTTGTTAAGAGATATGTTAGTACTTTAAGTTATAAGTCATATTTGTTTATTTGGCTTATAGAGACTCAAAGTCATTGAGATTTCAGGGTTTCCAAAGCGAGTAGTGACCTATGGAAAGATTAACATGGTATTAGAGCCCTCGTAAGGGTCAGGGGGAGCTTTCACACTCAGATCTGCGAGTAGTATACCAGATATGTGTGGTGACTCAGTTTGGACATCAGATCGGTGTAATAGAGATCAGATCTACCAGATATGAAGAGCAGAGCTCAGATTTGTGGTTGTAGAGGTCTGATCTAATAGATCTGTGACTTTGGTGGATAGCTCTAAGATAGATCTATCAGATCTGTGACTGAGAGAGGTTCTTGGTTCTTTTGATACCCTTGTTTCAGTTCTCAGACAGTTCAGAGGTTATGGCTACCATTTTGAGAGTAGAGGATAGGTTGGATGAGGCTTCGAACTTCAGTCCATGGAAGGAAAGAATTGTACGGCTTCTGAAAGAGAGTGAGTGGGATGTTGTGGAGAGCACAAACACAAACCCAGTCACAGTACCTACAGATGCAACTGCAAAAGAAACTTATGAAAAGAAGAATATCAAAGCCTAGAGGATCCTCCTTGATTCAATCAAGGACCACGTGATCCCACACATCTCTGCTAAGGACAATGTATTTGAGATGTGGGATGCCTTGAAAAATTGTACCAGAGTTCCAATTGAAACAGAAAGATGGCACTCAGAGAGAAATTGAAGAGTATAAAGATGGCCAAGGATGAGAACATGGCCACACATATTACCAAGATTACTTAGGTAAGAGATGAGCTGGGGGCAGTGGGTGAGAAGGTTGAGGACGGTGAGTTGGTTCGACAAGCCTTGAATGGCGTGACCAAGCCATGGGCAGTATTTGTCGAATACATTTTTGGCTGAGAGAACCTTCCCAAGTGGGATCGTCTGTGGGATGATTTCACACAGGAGGAGACCCGAAGGGGTTAGATTTAGGGTTCATCTTCTGCCATCCTCGAGGAGAATGATGTGGTGCTTGCAGCTAAAGGCAAGCAAAGGTTCAAACAAAAGAAGGACCTAAGTAAGATCAAGTGCTTTGCCTGCAATGAGTATGGACACTATGCAAGACAATGCCCCCATAGGAAGAAGAACAAGCAGGTAAATGATGAGCAGGTTGCTGCAGTTGAGGAGGTAGATGAGTTTGCCTCCAGATTTGAGAGCGAGCTCTCACTTACCTCATTTGTGTAGGACATGATAGCAGTCAGCCAGAGGTTCATGTTGATGAGAGGTGGTTGATTGACATTGCAGTCACATGATCGGGATGCGAGAGGCATTCCTTGTCCTTGAGTACACTCCTATGCAGATGGTTCGTGATAGTGGCATCTCGGGATGTCCTCCATAATTAGATGCCTAGCATGGAGGTACACTTTCAGTATAGGCATCAGGATGAGGTAGAGGGTGAGATTTGTTGCCGCTAGATACGCACCTTGGGGGGAACAGGGGTTAGCGTGGTAGAAATATTCAAGCCATTGGGTGCATCCTTGGGGGCAAGCAAAGAGTTGAGATACTGTCACTCAACACGTAACTCCTCCTTCTAGGCCAACTCCTAGTGAAGCCAAGGGGGGTGGTCCCTATGAAAATAAAACTAAGGTTTTTACACTAAGTTATGGAATGAAAATGAATCTAGGAGTTTGAAGACGAATTAACACTAAAACAGAAATTGCAACTATGAATTAAATCAACAACATGAAATAAATAAACCCATCTAACACATTGATATCATTTAATTGAATAAGTGCGATTATTGCAGATTGTACCAGTGACGAATGGAGTCACATTAGTCTGGAGTGTTGTTGTGTCGTGAAAGTATTGCAAGAGTCTCGATGGTCAGTTTTAATTGATTTTATTATGATGTGTGGATTAGGGAGTGGGTTAGTTCTTGGTTTGGCCCTGTTATCACACAACTTTTAGTTGCCCCAAAAGGTGATCCTATCTAGGATGGTAGAGGTGTTGGGGAACTAAAGAGGTGACCTAAGAGGGCTTCGATTCCCAAGGATAAATGGTTGTCATGTTAATCGAGGCACTCTTCACTTTAGATCAAGCAAATGCAAGACCAAGGGGGAGACCCTAGCTAGTTGAAGAAGGTTAGCGAACCTACTCTAGACACTCTAGGGAGATGTGAAATAGAAGAGAGAGAGTTCAAGAGTAAGTTGATCTAGATCTAGGGAAGACAAGTGGCAAAATAGAGTTAGGGCTTGGTTGAGGAGGCTTATGCAAGAGGTAATTGCTCAACCATGGAATGAATAGGCCACTAAAAGAGTTAAGAGAGCAGATCTAGATAGATCTAATGCCAATCTAAAAGACCCAAGTGGGGCCCACCCTTGAATTAGTCAAAATGAAGTGAAGTGGGGCCCACTTATTGAAATTAAGGTAGGAAGGCACTAGAAGGTTTGCCAAAAGATAGATCTGGAGTTTAAAAGACAAAATGGCAATACCCAAATGATAGATCTACATAAATGACTAAGAACCCACAAGTGCGTCCTCCCCTAAAGATGGCCAATGCTTGGATCGAAGGGCGAATGGATTCAAAATTCCACCAAACTTGGTCTTTAAGGTTTATTAATTATTTAAGAGGTGGGCTTTAGTTATTTAGCCCAAATTATCGCCAGATCTATCAGATCTATACAACTAGGGTTTTAACAATGAGGGTTTTAAGTGACCAATGGGTAAAATGCATGAAAACCAATATGTACCTTGTAGATCTTACCTCAAATGCTTGCGGCCTCCAAGTACATTGATGATCCTTTCGATTAGTTACAATTCCAAGCAAGATCTAGTTGATTCCAAGCTAAAACGTCCTAGTACAAGGAGGAGATGTGTCTTCTTTCACCTGCAAATTCAAACAACCCAAGTTAGATTTGATCTACAGATAAAAAAGGAGCTATGCACGGCATATCAAAGAAAATAAATCAATGGACGAATCACAATTGACAAACTCCCTTCAAGATGAAGGCGTCATGCCCAAGAGAAGACAGGGAAGCCCCTCAATCGCCCCTCCAAGCAAGGCGCACCCCTGCACAAGATGAATTCAGCCTCCATTGAAGATGTTGAAATCACTTGTAAATCACTTAGATGTCTAAAAGAAAAGATGCCCAATCATGTACAAGAACATTCATCAAAGCATGAGAAGCAGATCTGCAAAATAATATTTTATTCCAAGAGTTCAAGAGCCCAAAGGTGCCTTTACAATGAGGGGGTTCTCTTCCTTAAATAAGAATGAGAGAGACCAAAACCCTAACCACTTTTTGGAATGAGTGGTGGAGATTAAACGATAAAACAATAATAATCGACGGCTAAGATGAGTTGGAAATACAAAACATGGATCAACTTGCTAAAGAGGGGGTGCGCACTCACTAAGTGGCCCTAAGGGGGGTCGCACCACATGACAAATGACTAGGATGTTAGTTTTTACTTGTTTAGCATATAACATTAAACAATCTATCACTGAAAGAAATACAAGCACAACAAGAACACAATGAACACAATATTTCTCTCGGGGAAACCACAAGGGAGAAAACCCCGGCAAAATCTTCCTCAATATAGAATTCACAAAGTACAAAGATAAACCCCAAGACAAAATCAACTACTCCTCCACTTGTCCGGACTTCTCTCTCTCTCTCTCTCTCTTATGCGAACTTGTGTGAGTGAGATGAGTGAATACAAATGAGAGACTCCTCTATTTATATTCTTCCGTTGAGGTGACTTTTCCCCAACTGGGCCGACTTCACCTAATCGACTGGGTCGACCTCTCAATTACGTAATATAATAATCTTTTCTGGTTTCTTCTAGGCAATGTTATCACCAATCTTGTAGCTGCCCCTAAAGATGGATCCAAGGTGGATGGTAGAGGGGACATGCAACTAAAGTGGTGAACCAAGAGAGCCTTAGTTCCCAAAAGGATGGTTGTCACGCCAACCAAGGCACTCTTCGCTTTTGCTACCAAAGCCAAGGTAACAAGGGGGAGACCTAGATCAACTCCCGATAGGAGAGATCAACCCAATCACCAGATCGGATCAAACAAAGTGAGGTACGCAAGGTGACAGGTATGGAACCCTAGATTTTAGGAGACTGAAACATTGTGGAGGCTTAGAGATGATATGACTTGATGAATAGATCTTAAGCACAGTGATTCAGGGATTAAGTATGATTCTAGGATTCAAAGCTAGTTTGAAATGGTCAAATTTAACTACCTTGGGAAACGTGACCCTTAAAATAGGGAAAGTGTCCCAAAACGTAGATTTGACAGTTAGGGATTTCTAGCTATGCTTGATGAAGGGATATGACAATGTCAAAGTGTGCAAGCAACCAAACAGGGATCAAACTACAGGAAAAATGGGCAAGCCAGGAAAGTCGTGTGGGTAGGAGAGAGGCCAGTGCCTTGATAATTGGGCCAATGGAGTCCCCAAGGGTGACGCCCTTGAGAACCCACCTTGGAAATATCACTAAGCCGATAACCCAGAAAGGATTTGCCAATTGATCAAGGGGTTTGATCAAGAGAATTTTCCAAAGAATTTTAGTTAGGGTTTTGAATTAAATTGACAGATGGATAAACCAATGGAATGAGAAACTTACCTTGAGATCATACCTGTGTGATGGAAGTGCTTGCCATGTTGTTGAGGAATGTTCCCGCAGAGATCAAATGAGAAATTGTTGATTGTTTCTTGCCACAATGAGATGCCCAAGTCCACACGTGTGCCCTCCTCTTCCTGTCAAGCCAAGGAAAATCGATTCAATCAGATTGATCAAGAATGGAGGAAATACAAGTGAATATGCAATGATAACAGGAAGTAGAAGGTGTACTAAGACAGTAATACTCCCTGTAACCGATGAAAAGACCCAAGGAAGAAGCAGGGAGGGTCTCCCCAACCAATGCATCCTCCTTGAAGCAATTCAGCCTCCACCTATAGATGAGAAAAACGTGGAACAAAAGATAGCAAGATAATCTCCAATATCGCAGTGCAAAGGAAGAACAAACAGTCAAAATCCAAAAGCATTCACCACCACAAGGCAAGTAGATGCAATAATAATTTTCTATTCCAATAATCCAAAGCCAAAAGTCCCTTTACAATGAGAAGCTCTCTCCTTTAAATAGGATGGAGAGATACCAAAAACCTAACCACCTTTTGAATGGATGGCTAAGATTAAAAGATCAAAATGTTCTAATCTACAGTTGAGATGAGCTCAACATAAAGTGCATGGATCAATATAACAATATAATACATCAATGGACCAAATCGCCCTAGGAGAGGGGGTCCCACCAAATGTCCATGATAAAACATAATAACTAGCTCATGGTGGGTCTAGGGGGCAATGTCTATCCTCCCTAGTCAATCCCCATGGCACAATCATAACATATGAACAATCCTAGCACCAAATCGTGCCTCTCTGGGAAAGTTGTGAGCCTTCAAAGGCTCCAGAAAACCATAAAAAGTGTCGGAGAGATGGGTGTGGGTCCCACTGAAAGCTGAAACTGCGGGAGAATGTGTGGAAGACATCACACTCATCATCAAAACTCATCCCATGCCAATCCCTTGCCTCAGTAGCCCAAATCGAATTTTTCAGTAGCCATTTTTGCCATTTTTAATTTGCCTTGGGAACTGTGAACATGCCCAAACTGCCTCCTGGAGTGCCTGCGCTGTCAAGGTGAGCCCACCAGGCTCTTTGGGAGGGGGTAATATGGTAAAAACAAGTGGCTGGACCACACCCTCCAGACACAGCGCCCTAGGTGAACCGATCAAATCCTCTCCGTGCTCTGACAGGCCATCTGATATGGCAAAACTGCACCAGGATGGCCAACTGAGGCCAATCATCATTGTAACTTCCTGGAACTGAAAACGGATTGTCCCATTGGACTCAGAGAGCCCAAATCCATCTAAGGTGTGTACTCATACACCCTATGGATCTCTGCAAGATCATATAAAATATCTAATATGCCCAGACAAACCAAATAATAATAATCTATAAAAGTGCTGAAAAGCACAAATCATCATCATAAACCTGTAATCACTGCATATAACCATCTGGTGACCTGTACTAGACCATATATCACGTCTCTGCATCATCTGAGGTCCTGTAGTTGACTTTGGTCAAACTAGGTTTGACCAAGTCAAATGACCAATAATATGACTCAGGCAATCATCAAACTGCTGCAAGTGTCAAAGGTTAAGACATGCTCTACAATTCATTCAAGTAACAATTACAACAAGTAGCAATCATTTTACTAGCGATCTAAAACCAAATATATAGAGTTTTAAATATTAATTATGACTCAGACCCGACTTTCAAAACCATACTCACTTCATAGTTGTGATCAATTTGCTAGTGAAGGGTGAGGGCTAAAATAAAAAAGGCTAGGCTAAAGGATGACTACTAACTTGACACTCTGACACTTTGGATATGGAAAGGGAATACACACTCTAGCATATGCTGGATAAGCAATAACACGGGGGATGGCAGTGTCTCACAAATGGGTAAGTTGCTTTCGGAAGTGCTTATTCACCTTGACAAATGCTCACAATCCATATCAAATACAAAAGAGGCCAACAATCTTTTTGATATAACATTTAAGAACCATTGCTTTTTGGGCCTTTACATTTCCATAGTCTTGATCCACGTGTGTTCAAAAACACTTGTTACATGGATTAGGCTTTATGCTCCACGTGTGTTCAAAAGCACTTGTTACATGGGCTTTACATTTCACATTTATACTTTAAAGCCAATTTCATTAGGCTTGCCTTGCATTGACGTGTGTTCAGAAACACTTGTTACATGAATGGGTTTATTTCACAAGATATACATTTCAGTTCCATATATTGTATTGATGGCAGCGCTATCTGTTTCAGGTTTAGCCAACACAACTTAAGGCAACTCATAGCCGAGACACAATAAACAAGGGGAGGCTCATCTAACAAAGAGGCTAAAGTGGGGGAAGGTCCTCCATGCCACTAGTCAAGTAGTAAGTCAGGGTTAAAACATAACTGGAAGGTAATGGATGGGTGGAGATAGTGAATAATGAGACCAACACTAGCAAGCCAAAGAATGGTGGGAGTGATCACCTCTATTCTCCCTAAGGAGGGTAAAACCAATGAGTATAGGTCAAGAACTTCTAAGTCTGAGTAGGGACACACACACACACACACACACACACACACACACACATATATATATATATATATATAAAGATACAACTAGGTCCACATATCTATATGATCGTCAGATCATGATACTAAATGCTAAGACATGTCACAAGAATGAATATAAAAGCAATATAACCATAACACAACAATATACCTGCTGAGTCATATACCTGAATGCACACAATCTGAACCATCATTTGTCCACTGAGAACCTGCTGCTGCAACTCTGGGCAATACTGACTGCTATGTGAATGGCTAAATGGCTACATCAGTCCTCAAATTTGAGTGTCCTGAGACTCGGTCATGGCATGGGAATATACTGCTGTCCATAATAAAATAGTGATCCATCATAGATGCTTATCTCAACATCTCATATGTAAGGGAACTGGCTAAAAAGTGTATTGGAATCTAAAAAATAGAATATGGTAGCCTGACTACTATATATGTGATAACAGGCCGACACATGACCTAGGGTTTACATTGACTCTTTCAAGTTTCAATGACTCTTACATTATTAATTACATCAATGACATCTCCCAAAGGAGGAATACAATAATACAATAGACCAGTACAAGTAGAATATATTCCGTAGTTACATTTCTTTAACACTCCCTCTTAACTAGGAAGGTATTCTTTGGGTAACATTTACAGCTGCACAACTGACTTGTGAATCTCTATATGTCGTAGAAAGATTTTGGATCATCATATGTCTGGGGTATCGTTTGCTGGAGCATCCTCATTAGCATCATCATAGTCTGTTGGAATGTCATCATCAACAACATCATCACCATCTGCTAGAATATCACCATCAACAACATCCTCTGAATCATCGTCAGCAACATCCTTTGCTGGATTAACTACATCGTCAGCTGGAACATCCTCACCAGCAACATCATAAGCTGGAACATCCTCTGCTGGATCAACAACATCATCAGCTGGAACATCCTCTACTGGAACATCCTCATCGACAACATCATTAGCTGGATCAACAACATCGTCAGCTTGAACATCCTCTGCTGGAACATCCTCATCAACTAGAACATGCTCTGCTGGATCAACAACTTCGTCAGCTGGAACATCCTCTGCTAGAACATCCTTATCAACAACATCATCAGCTGGACCACTATCAGTCAACAAGTACTGATCTTCTGTCACCCCTAGACAAGCATCCTTCCCTAAGGATATGAACTCTATAAGTCAACAAGTACTGATCTTCCATCACCCCTGGACAGGCATCCATTCCTAAGGATAGCAACACTATCAGTCGACAAGTACTGATCTTCCATCACCCCTAGACAGGCATCCATCCCTAAGGATAGGAACTCTATCAGTCGGCAAGTACTGATCTTCCGTCACCCCTGGACAGGCATCCATCCCTAAGGATAGGAACTCTTTCAGTCGGCAAGTACTGATCTTTCGTCACCACTGGATAGGCATCCATTCATAAGGATAGGAACTCTATCAGTCGGCAAGTACTGATCTTCCGTCAACCCTGGACAGGCATCCATCCCTACGGATAGGAACTCTATCAGTCGGCAAGTACTGATCTTCCGTCACCCCTGGATAGGCATCCATCCCTAAGGATAGAAACTCTATCAGTCAGCAAGTACCGATCTTTTGTCATCCCTCGAAAGGCATCCGTCCCCTAAGGACATGAACTATCATTCTCTCTTTCGAGAGAGGTCCCTCTGGACTGTTATCACATCCATGTTAGCTGGAGCTACCATGCTGCAGATTGTGTGGTCAGGGACCATGCTACATTTTTTTTTCCAGATCAAAGATCATATGGCATTAGATGGGGCATCTATTGTATTGAGATTGCTCGGAGCAGAGATATCAGAGGGGACAGATTGTACTTTAATGGTCCAGAGCTACTATAGAGCAGTGATTACAGGGTCCCCCTTCCTTGCCTAGCTTTGCATGATCCCATTGAGAGAGTTACTTAGCCATATTGTGATGAGAGCATTACAGAGTACAGCTGGTTTGCCACTTATTGCCTGGATTCAACAGAGATTCAGCTTCAGCAGCAGGTATATGGTATGGCAGGTATAGCATTTTATGGATATTGCTCATGATGTTTGCTTTCAGAGTTGTTTATTTATGATAGTACATGGACTAGATGTATGATGTCTGATGTGGTGATCTCATGCTTTATTGTGATGTTGATGGCCCTTGGTGAGGTCAATCCACCTCTTTCAGTAGACTCTTGTATATGCACACTGGTTCCTGTACCCACTATTGGTATAGACTTGGTCGTTTGTCCTCCTAGGAAGTTAACCTTGGATCCACCTGTCACTTCCTTCCACCCATCCAACTCATTTATTTTTGGTTCTTTCTCGACTTGGACCTTGATATGTGGCCTTGAGGATCCCCTTCCCCATTGACCCCTGAGTATGCCATAACTCCCTATTTATTGTGCCTCAGCTCTTTAGTGTGTGAGATGCATCCTCAAACCCGAGCTTTACTCCTGTCGGTTGCCCCCGATGTTGTAATGTAGTATAGGATTGTGTAGACTCACCGAGTGTTCCCCATTAGTCATCGAAGCATTCACACTTGCCACCTTTACTTTGCAGTATGAGCGCCATTGTTATATCTTTTGAGATATGTATGAAGCCGGAAGGGCTATGAAATGTAAATGAAGCCAAAAAGGCTAAGTATGAAATAAAAATGTAAAGTCCAAGAATGTATTCTTCAACACACACGGACACAGGCCAACCATATATGTCAGAGCATTGTATTGGTTATTTCCTCACCTAGTCCTGCGGGGCAAGGAGGTGAGATGGGGTAAGGGACAGCTATGCAAATTGTCCCCTAGAGTCTCAAGTTACGGTTTGTCGGACACTTAGTCATGTTGGCTCTAGAAAAGATCCTCACGGAGTCTGTTGAAGGCACGGATGTGAGTTGCAAGGTGTGTGTTAGATGATTAGTGGTGCTTTCCCTACACTATACCCATTTGTGAGGCACCGCCCTTCCCTTGTGTTATCATGGTATGCTTATGTCAGTGGGTCCCATTTTCCCCGTTTATCCAAAGGGTCACATGGTCATGGTTTTTGTCTTTCCCCCATCTTTTCACCTCGTTTATCCACCTCACCCAAAGTTAGCTAAGTGACCAAATCTATAAGTGTGCATAACAGTTTTTGAGTCTTTGTTGGAGGTGGTGGGCCCACCTCACCTGGGGCCTGTTTTTATTGAGATATTATTTATTATGATCACCATGTCGTCATTATATGTTTTTAGTAATGTACTAACATAAATAAGGAAGCCTTGGCATTCCATGTTGCATGCAGGTTTCAGCCATTGCCATTTTGACCAGAGTTGACTTGGTCAAACTAGTTTGACCAAGCCAAAAATGGGTCCCGAAAAAAGTTGCAACCAAAACTTTGATTTTGGTTATTTATCATGTATTGGGGTCCCATATGCGCCTCCAAGTGTTAGATCGAGAAAATGTTGAAGCATTAGTGAGATTTTTAATTATTACTGGTCACCAGGGACCTGTTTTAATTAAAAATCTTTGATTTTGAGCAAACAGTGCTCGATTGATGGATCGTGGTTGTTCCAATGACCATTTCTAGTATATTTGGGTCTACGATCACAGTGCAGCAGACGGTTCGTCAATCCGGGCAATATAAGTGGGTCAAAAACGCAAATTACATCTTCAGAAATAAAACCAACAATTAATTAATGAAGGAAAATCAAATTTGGCTAAGTTAAAACTTTGAAAATGGTAAGTGCAATGGTTGGTAAAGGTAAGGGGGTCCCCTAATGTCATTTTGACATGGTATGGACACATTTTATTTGGTGTGGGGCCCTCATTTTTGCCCAAGTCTAGTGGTGGGACGAATTTACCCATAGTGGGGCGTTTTTTACCATGTAAAAACTCAATTTTTGTAAAGATAATGTTGTAAGACTTTGGGTATGTGATCTAGGGGGCTAAAACAACCCAAAGGCACCCCCTAGACACATCTTTGTATGTTGTGAGGTCCCCACGTGGTCCCCCTCTTCTCCCTTGGGCGCATGAGGGTAATTCGCCCCCCTCCTCCACTTCATCTCAGCCATTCGTTTGGACACTTGGGGATTAAATCCCGACCATTCGTTTTGGTGGAAATGGGGCTTGGATTTGGAGCTCTCTCTATAAGAGAGCAAGCTCACTCATTTGTATTCTTCTCTTGGCATTTTTGCACTTGCACTTGGTATTGAGAGAGACATTCCATTCGGTGACTTGAGATATTGTGTTTGGGTGTTATTGTATCGATTGTATGCTAGTTTGTGGTTGCATTATTGAGATAATTTGTGGTGTTTTCATCTTTCTCTTGCTGGTTCGATTTGCAGTTTTGCTGGTCATCTGTAGAGGGGTGCATTTCTTGGAGCTGGCTGCTCCACATTTGCTCCAATCTCTAGAGAACTTCAAAGGGAAGTGAAATTTACATTTGTACTTCATTTCCTTCATTATTTGCCATCTAGCTGCTAGGCTTAACTCGTAGTTTGCTTTAGATATTGATTTTGGTCTCTCTGTGGCAGGTTATTGAGGGCACACTTGGTGTCTAGTTTCTCTACATGCTCAAGGGAACACACAGGGCTTTCAACACTTGATCTTCTGGGTTGGTCTTCATACAAAACACTCTATTTCACCTCTGTTTCAGGTGTGTTTCATTAGCTTGTCATCTCGGTATCATTTTCATTGTGTTTGTTGAGCTGATAATTCACAAAATAACCTAAAAATTAAAAAATACCAAAATTTCATCGTTAAAACTCAATTTTTATTTCAAACCCGCTTCTTAAATAATTTTAAGAGTCCACTCCCAAAATTTTAGACCTTTCTGACTCCATTTGCCCATACCCACAGGCACTAGTCTATTTCTGATTGCGTCCTTGGGCAAATTGCGTCCTCCTTGGGCAGATTGCTCATTCACGTTTTTGTGTCTGTTTAGGGGTTTTGGGTATGCTTGATTCCTGTTCTAATCACTATATTGCTATCTGAAATCAAGTTATCCCTTGCTAGAAGTACCAAAAATCACAATTTCTCTTTTGCCCTAGTTTTACTAGTCAATTGCCAGAATCGATTTCATAGGTAGAAGTTCATCATGCAGTACTACTAGTTTATTTGGTATCCTTAGTTGATTTCCAGCCATATAATTGTTATCTCATCTCATTTATTTCATCACGTCTGAGACTCGGTCGCTCTTCCGTACCTCGCCTATCACATCTGAGTGTCCAACTTTGCCTGAGAATTAGCTTTGGTTTCTATATTACACTCATCTCTTGTTTGCATTGTCTTCATCTTTTGGGATTTGGGTGTCATTTTTGGTTTTCAACCATCACTGGTTGAGCAAGGTCTCCCCCTTGACTTGGCTACGTGCCTTGTCTAAAGTGACAAGCACCTCGTCTGGTGTGACGACCGTTCTTCGAACGGTGGACTTGGTGTTTGCAGCTGTCACCTGCCTAGCTGCTTGTCCTCTACTATCCCGGACAAGATATCTCTAGTAGCAGCTAGTGTTTGTGTGATAACATGGACCACACCAAGCTTGTCTCGAAAGTATTCCAGCTTTATGCGAGACAGAGGCTTAGTCAACACATTGGCAACTTGTTCCTCTGTAGGAACATACTTGAGCTTTACAACTCCCTTCTGCACCATATCCCGGATATAGTGGAACTTGATCTCGATGTGCTTCGATCTATCATAGAACACAGGATTCTCTGTCATCTTGATGCAACTTTGGTTGTCACAGAGTATATCTGTAGCATCAATCTCTGCATCGAAAATCCTGTCAACATCTTGCGAAGCCACACTGCTTCGCTACAAGCTGAACAAGATGCTACATATTCAGCTTCTGCTGTATTGAGTGCAACACAGGGCTGCTTTCTACTGAGCCATGAGATCATACTTGATCCCAAACTAAAGCAACATCCTGAAGTGCTTTTCCTATCTTCGACACTTCCAGCCCAATCTGAGTCTGTGTATCCGTACAGTCTGAACTCGCTATTTGAAGCATATCTGAGTCCATAATCCAATGTACCCTTTAGATACCTCATCACATGTTTTGCTGCAATCAAGTGAACATTCTTGGGCTCCACCATACACTGGCTCAATGTGTTCACAACAAAACATATATCTGGTCTAGTATTGGTCAAGTACATCAATGACCCAATAATCTATCTATACATGGTGACATCTACTATCTTTGATGAAGCATCATTCAGGAGCTTCAAGTTTGTCACCATCGAAGTAGTCATGGCCTTACAATCCATCATCCCAAATCTCTTCAGGATCTCAACTGTGTATTTTTCTTGACTCAGGAAAATCTCATCTGGAAACTGCCATACTTCAAGACCTGGAAAGTAGGGCATCATACCAAGGTCTTTCATCTCAAATTCTGCTACAAGCCTTCTCTTACATTCGGTGATGGGCTTGTCTTCTCCTGTCAGGAACAAATCATCTACATACAATAGTAGTATCATAGGTTCGTCATCCATAATCTTATAATAAAGATTAGAATCTACTTTACTTTTGGTGAATCCCAAACTCATTAGGAAGCTATCAATTCTTTCATACCATGCTCTATGTGTTTGCTTCAACCCGTACAATGCTTTCTTCAGTTTACATACATGTGACTTTCTATCTTCCGTTTCAAATTCTTCTGGCTGCTCGATATATTCTTCTTCTTCTATCTTCCCATTCAGGAACGATGTCTTTACATCCATCTGATGTAACTTCCATTTCATCTTGATTGTTAAGGCAAGAATGGTTCTAATTGAAGTATATCTGGCCACAGGAGCAAAGGTCTCCTCGTAATCGATTCCTTCTTTCTGAGAGAACCCTCGCGCTACAAATCTTGCCTTGTACTTTTCAATGCTTCCGTCTACTGAGTGTTTTGTTTTGAAGATCCATTTTGATGAAACAACTAACTTATCCTTTGGTCTTGGTACCACATCCCAAACATCACTCTTGATGATGGACTGGTATTCTTCATTCCTAACATCCAATCACTCCTTTTTCTTTACTGCATCTTCAAAACATGTCGGTTCCTCTTCAACAAGGTTACACATCAAGGTTACATAACTGGAGTATGGCCTTGGTCTCTTGCTCTCTCTACTGGTTCCTTCTGGGGCGCCATACTTTCCTACATCTTGAATTAATTCTCATGCCCAATCGGGTCTTCTCTTTCGAGAAATCTCCTCATGAGGTGTCTCCTCAGGTCTCTGAGGTTCTGCCATGTCATGATCCTCTAGAATAGGTTCTTCCTCAACATTTCTTTCTGGTACTCTGTTTGTTTTTGTAACTCTAGGAGCTTCCTGCTCCTCTTCATCCTCATGAGTCTTCTTGGATTTGTTGAAGGTTCTGTCTTCATCAAATGTAACATCCCAACTGAATTCAATCTGGTGGAATCCTGGGATGTAGATACGGTAAGCCTTTGATTGCTCCCTATAGCCCACAAATATTCCCTTCTTTCCTGAAGGTTCTGTTATCACACCATAGTAGCTGGGCTACTATTCTTGCTGAGCAGATATTTGCACTTTCTAGAGCTTAGCTTTTACAGAGATCAACTATGATGAGCAGAGTTATTTGAGATCACTCATAGATCAGAGCAGTAGATGTTAGACATCGAGTAGACCTTGTGCCAAGGCTGAGACTTGAGAGCTTAGATTTGATGATCGATGTGACCTTTTGTTCCATACAGTTTCAGTTCAGTGCCTAGAATTCCGGATGTTATTATTGCAACAATGTTTCAGTTATTTATGGATGATGATGATTATTTATATGATATGATGTGACCTATGGACTTGTGATTATTTTCATAGGTTATTATCTTGTTGTTTTAGTCATCTTCATAGCATTGACTTGGTATATGATTCATGATGTGGCAGTACTATTTAAATAAATGAAATGAAATATCTTGGTTGCTCTAAATAATAATTTGGATGTATTACTTGCACTCTAAGGTTTTCTGACAATACTCGTTGGTTTCATTATCCTCCTGTGAGCATGGACATGGTCTTTCACGACATTTTTTGTTTGCTAGCCTAGGCACCACATTCACTTGACTCCATCCATCCATGGCCTTCCTTATTTTGGTCTTCACCTTAACTTGCCTTTTTGATTGCTTGATATGGAGGACTTTCCCATTTTTACCTCTGTGTTGGACCGCATCCACGTTTGTTTTGTGTCTCGGCTCTGAGTTGGTGACAGAACTTGCCTTTGGTGAGTTGGATTTTATGCCTAGATCATTCTAGTCGGTTGCCCCGATGTTTGGATTAGTGCAGAATTCCCTCTAGTCACATAAGTTGTTGTTGGCTAAAACTGGAAGCACATGTACTACTTATATTGGAAATCTATTATGAAAGCCTGTGAACTTAAAATTCTAGAATGTGTTTCTCAACACACGTGAATAAAGGCTAAAGCAATGAACTGCTAAAATACTCCGCGAAGGGTATAGAAAGGTCCCAAAAGCAATGGTTAAATAAATACTATATCTAAATATTGCTGACTTCATAAATGTAAATATGCACCATATGCAAGCTGCGATTAGTTGTGCTTTTTAACGCATGTGAAATCCTAGAGGGGTCATATAGGCCAAAAAGGCCATGTAAATGAAATGAATGATCCTAATGAACCTGGATCAATTTTGATGTAGACATGATGCCTAAGTTGAATAAACACTCTCTAAACAGCTTACCCATTTGTGAGGCACTGCCATTCCCTTTGTTATTTTGTCCAGCAGAGAGTGTAGCTTCCCCTTTCCCTGTCCAAAGTGTCACTTAGTTGAGTTAAGCAAGTCATCCCCTTTTGCCCAGCCTTCTTCTTAGCCTTCACCCTTTGCTAGCAGTTATGCCATGTCTGTTGAATGAGTATGTCTTTAAAGCTTTTGTGCAAGTAAAATATAAACAATGATGAAATATATATATGCATTAACTGCCACAGAATGATGTTTATACTTTAATTTAAGCTGTGAATATGATTAAAGGAACATGTCTTAGTCTTTTGTTATAATCTAGTCCTTGGTTATATTTTGACCTAGTCAAACATAGTTTGACCATGGTCATTCTTGGGATCCATGATGAGATGGACCACTTGTGCTTATGGATATTGATATGTGGTCCCACATACACCTATTGATGATTCCATATGTTGGACATATGCTTCTGATGATGATTGATGCAGTTGGTCAGTTTTATTATTATTTCTAGATCATCATATTTTACACTGTATGGGTATGGTGGACCCTTGACCCCACAGGTCAACCCATGGTGTATGAGTACTCATTTCTAGTAGATTTGGGTCTTATGGATCCATTGAGACACTTATCTTTCAGTGTCGAACATTCCTGGACATGATAGCAACAGTTATCTACCTGTTGACCAGTTTGGGCATGCTGATTCAGCCTATCCAGTAGAGGCCTTGGAGGCCAGTCGTTGTCTAGGGCACTACAGAGGAAGGGGGTGTTCCATTCACTTGTTTTTACCATTATACCCCCCTTCCGGACAGCTTGGTACCCTCAGTATGACAGCGTAGGCACTCTAGATGGCAGTTTGGGGCACTTTCGGGAGGATTAAAAAATGGAATAAGGTCACTGAGGAATTTGATTTGGGCAATTAAGGCAAGGTTTTGGCACTTGGTCTGCTCTGAGGTCATCCATGGTGAACCCCCCATCTTCGAGATCAGTCAGCATCAGTCAGTGGGGTCAACAGTGGCTACAGGAGGTCTTTTACTGCATGTCTCTCTTAGTTCTTGAGATAGGATTTGATCATTTATGATATATGGACATGTCATAGACTTATATTTTATATTATTGTGCCATGGGGATGCACTAGTGAAGGGAATTAATACCTCCTAGCCTCACCATGAGCCCCTAATGACTTGTCTTGGTATTATATTGTGGCACATGTGTTATTAGCCACCTTTCATGTATGACGTCACCCTCATTGAGTCACTTTTAGGTATGATGCCATCCTCCTTTTGAGTGATCCATGTGATATTATGTATTGGCTCATCTTAATCGTTGATTAGATTGTTAGATCTTTTGATCTCAACCACTTGTTTCAAAAAGTGGTTTTGTGGTTTAGGGTTTTGGTCTTTATTATTCTATAAAAGGAGGAGACCCCCCTATTGTAAAAACCATCTAGAGATTTTTGGCTCTTGGCTATTGGAATAAAAATATTTTCTTGGGCATCTTGGATCTTGGAGTTGGAATGTTTGTGGCGACAGTAAATGCTTTTTCCTCTGCATTGACAGACATTGGTGGCCATCTTGGATTTTATCTTCAACTAACAATTTTTGCAAGCAAAGAAGATGTCTTGGGGCAATTCGCATTGGTGGGGAGGCCTACCCTGCTCGTTTCAACAAGTCGTTTTGGGTTACAGGGAGTTGTTTTGTCTTTGCACCAACAATTTCATGTTATTCATCTCTTTTGTTTGCATCTACTTCCATTATTGTCAGTTGATTGATCTTTGTGTCCTTGATTGACAGGAATAGGGAGGCCGATTTGGTTGAAGAAGGCAAAACGACATCAAGAAGGGCTTCATCAAGTTTGGCATTTGATCTTTGTGGGAAGTAATCCTCGTCACAAGAAATCTCCATTTTCATTTTCCAGGTACGCTCAAGGATGTACGAATATTCTTCTATCTTAGATCACAAAACCCCATTAAAATCAAAACCCCCATTTTACAATTTTTCAGATCTACTTGGATCTAGCAAGCTTTTGGGGATAAATTTTAAGACCCACCTCTATAGCATCCACGACAATCCGGATCTATAGTTAGGTGGTGATTGGCCTCCATTTGATCCATTTCCCAAGGCACATTAGCCTCTCCAAGGCAATTCGCATTCCCTTGGTGAGGCTAGTTTGTTAGGTTCTAGTACATGGGTAGGTGAGATCCCACTTGATTTGGATAGATCACCCTTGATAACCTACCCCTAGTGCTTCACCTCTTTGATTTTTACCTTGTGGGCCCCATTCCTCATTTTGAGGGTTGAGCCCCACTTGGGTCATTGGATGATGCATTTTAAATCTTAGATCTATGGAGATCTAGCTCATATTGGGGCATGCCATTTCAAACCCACCTAGATATTTGTCTTAACTATCCCGATTTACATTTTGGTGAAATGTGGACTCTATTTGCCCCCTCAAATTAAGGCACTAGTCTCCCTTGGGTAAATCTCACTCCTTGGGCTAGTTGTCTTTTGCTAGATTCCATATGTGGGTGTTGCTCCCTGCATCTTAGATCCATAGATCTACATCATTGCATACCCCTTAGTACCATTCTACCCTTGACCTTGTGGGCCCCATTTGAACCATTTTCCACTTTTTAAGGAGTGGGCCCCACTTGTGTGATTTTCATGGTACTAGATCTATTCAATTGAGCTTCATAAGTGGCCCTAGTCATTCATTGGTTGAAACACTTGTCACTGACCTAAGCCTCTTCAACCACATTTAAATTCTTGGGTCCACTTAATCTAATTCACTCATTGGTTTCCGTAACTCAACTTACACTTTTCCCTAGGAACCTTTGGGTTAACTAGTCTTCACTGATTGGCTAGGGTCTCCCCCTTGATCTTGATTAGTCTTGATCTAAAGTGAAGAGTGCCTCGGTTGACGTGACTCCAAGCTTGCATTGGGAACCGTGGCATCTCTTGGGTCACCTCTTTAGTTGTCCAACACCTCTACCATCCTGGATGGGATACCTTTAGGGACAACTATAAGTTGTGTGATAACAGGTTCCAACTTCGATCTCTTCTCTTTTGGAATATGGATAAATACAGGACATCCAAATATCTTTAGATGGCTAACTTTAGGCTTCATACCGGTAAACATCTCTTTTGGAGTCTTGTTGCCAAGAGCACTGTGAGAGATTCTGTTCTGTACATATACTGTGGTTCTAGCTACTTCTGCCCATAGATGCATGGGTAAGTCTTGATCACGGATCATGGCCTTCACTGCTTCTATGATCATTCTGTTCTTCCTTTCAGCTACACCATTATGTTGTGGATTATAGGGAATAGTAAGCTCCCTCTTAATCCCTGCTTGTTTATAGAAATCTTTGAAATTGCCCGAAGTATATTCCCCTCCATTATCTGTCCTTAGAATCTTTATCTTCTTTTCAGAGATGTTTTCTACAAGAGCCTTGAACTCTTTAAACTTTTCAAAGACTTCATTCTTATTCTTCAGAAAATAAATCCATGTTTTGTGGGAGTAATCATCAATAAAAGAAGCATAGTACACATACCCGCTTAGTGAAGTGGTGGACATAGGTCCACAAATGTCTGAGTGAATAATATCCAGAATACCGTTCGCTTTGCTGTCGCTGCTTGGAAATGGATTCTTCGTAATCTTTCCTTGAGCACATCCTTTGCATACTCCTTCATGATCAACCTTTCTGGTAGTCCAGTCACCACCTTACTTACTATTGGTAAGGCTTTGTAGTGTACATGAGCTAGTCTTCTATGCCATAGCTCACAAGGGCTCATGGTACTGGTCATCAATGCTGTATCTGCAGGACCCTTCAGTTTGTAAAGTCCTCCTTCTACTCCAATGACTACTGCATCATTGATAGTCTTCCCCTTTGGCCACATAAGAACTTCACCGTCTATGAATGCAATTCAAAGACCTTTCTTATCTAATGCAGAAATAGATAGAAGGTTCTTCTTCAAACTTGGTACATAAAGTACATCTTTCATGTTCATGGAATTTCCAGAGTCCATTCTATAAGAGGCTTCTCCCATTCCTTTGATGGGGTATTGATAATCATCTCCAAGCTTTACCTTGTGTGTAGATTCCTTCCGAATGAGATGTGAAAGGGATTCTTTGTATCTCGTCATGTGTTTTGAAGCTCCACTATCTACTAGCCAAGTATTACTTCCATGAGATACTGAACCAGTGAGGGCTGATATTAGATATATTCTTCACTGGAGTCTTCATCTTCCCTGTTTTTGACTTCTTCATCATAGTCACTATCTTTTGCTGCATGAGCATGAAATCCCTTTTTCTGCTTCTTATGATGTCCGGAGTTGAGTGGACAGTTTCTTGCAATGTGTCCTGTTTTGTGACAGGAATAGCATTCAACTGAGGATAGGTCTCTCTTGAACTTCTTGTTCTTCTGAGGTATTCTTGGAGAGTCCTCACGAGAACGTATATTGTTCTTCCTTTTCCTTCCAATTTTGGTATGAATTCCCAAAGCTTGATCTTCATTGTCGTTTAGTTTCTCCTCTCTCACCACTATTCTTTCTTCCTCTTGCACACACTTTTCCCATAGTTGTATGAACTGGATCAATTTCTTTCTAGCACAAATGCCACGAACAAATGGTTCCCAATTTCTGGGGAGACCATTCAGAGTGGTCATCACAACTTCAACATCCTCTAGCATGTCTCCAATAGCTTCTAGTTGTTCTTTTATCTAGGACACAGTGGAGAAGTATGAGTGCATGGACTCATATTTCAAGATCTTCACTCCCTTGAGTTGATTTCTCAAGGTCATCTTCCTATTAATGTTCTTCCCTTCAAATAGGTTGGTCAGGGCATCGAACATCTCTTTTGGGGTCTTCTTGGAAGACACTTGGGGGATCAAGTGATCTTTGATGGAATCAACAATGATCCTCTTTGCCTTGACCATATTTTTCTTATGCCTTGCTTTGGTTTCATCTCCCTCTGGTTCTGTAAGTCCTTCCTTTATAAAGTCTTTTAGGTCATGTTCTTCAAGGATGAGCATGACTCTATACTTCCATGCCCTGAAGTTCTCAGCTCCCTCAAGCTTCTCATCAAGCTTGGTATTGCTAGTCATCTTGATATAATGAGCACTTCAAATGGAAATAGAATAGATTTGAGACTTACTAGAAAAGTTGTCCTTCTCAAAGTTGCTTTTACTTTGACCTAGGGTTTGTCAGAGAAACCCTAATTTTCTGACTTCAGGATTTTGGAAAACTGAATGGATGAGCAAATTCGCCTCCTCAAGGCGAGTTGAGCAAAGTACTCCTCCCAATTCTGTGAGCAAATGATCCAAAAACTTGATGCCCTAATTCTCTCGAGTTGTAGTGGGGGACCCAAAAATGAAAATTCTCAGAATTGAAATCTGCTTCGACATAAAGATGCGCCCTAGTGAGGCGAGTTAGATGTACTGTCTTTTTTAGCTGATTTGTGGAGGGAGCTCCTGGAACAAGAAGCCCTAATTTCTTCAGTTACGGAGGCTGCATAATGTTTTCTTTCAAGCCTGCTCTGATACCATGTTAGTTTTTACTTGTTTAGCATATAACATTAAACAATCTATCACTGAAAGAAATACAAGCACAACAAGAACACATTGAACACAATCTTTCTCTCGGGGAAACCACAAGGGAGAAAACCCCGACAAAATCTTCCTTAATATAGAATTCACAAAGTACAAAGATAAACCCCAAGACCAAATCAGCTACTCCTCCACTTGTGTGAACTTCTCTCTCTCTCTCTTATGCGAACTTGTGTGAGTGAGATGAGTGAATACAAATGAGAGATGACTCCTCTATTTATATTCTTTCATTGAGGTGACTTTTCCCCAACTGGGCCGACTTCACCTAACTGACTAGGTCGACCTCTCAATTACATAATATAATAATCTTTTCTGGGTTCTTCTAGGCCGACACAAGACCTAGGGTTTACATTGACTCTTTCAATGACTCTTACATTATTAATTACATCAATGACATCTCCCGAAAGAGGAATACAATAATTCAATAGACCAGTACAAGTAGAATACCTTCCGCTGTTACATTTATTTAACATAGGACAAGTGTAGCAAGCACATGGTGGGGCTAGGAGGTGTTTATATCCTTCACTAGCATCACCCCATGGCACAAATATAAATAATATGACTCTACATCACAAAGTGACCAAAATGACCAAATCGTGCCCCCCTCAAAAGCATCATAAATCAATCAAAATAATGGCCCAGAATGTGTGTGGACCCCACTAAATGTTGCAAGTTGTGCCAGAAGGTGTGGGATGCATCACAAATAACCTCTGAACAAACCTCCTGCCAATTCCTTGCCTCAATTGCCCAAATCGATTTCCTCAGTGACCATTTTATTCCATTTTTAATCCCTAGAAAATCACTTGTAAATCAATAAAATGCCTGCAGCTCTCTGCCTGGTGCCCTGGGCACAAATCTGTCTTTACCAAAGTGTCTGGGGGTATGGTAATATGGTAATAACAAGTGGCTGGATCCTATACTCCCTCTGTAGCGCCCTAGGAGAACCAAATAAAAATCCAACTGTGCTACCAGGCCATTTTATAATGGCAAATCTGTAATAAAGTGACAATATGAGTGAAATCTCATCCGGAAGTGCCTGTAACTGACATCGGAGTGTGCCAATGGACTCATAAGGTCCAAATGTGCTAGAGATGAGTAATCATACACCCTGTGGCCACCTGGATAATCAATTGTAGTCTCAACCATGCTCGGACAAAATAAAAATAATGGTTTGTAAATAATAATAACAATAAAAATCTACCAAACCATAAAGTGAAACCTGTGTCTGCTGCATGGAACCATCAAATGGGCATTATAGGACCATAAATCATCAACCTCGAACATCACTGGTACAACTCATCTAAGATCCTATGGTTGACTTGGTCAAACTGGGTTTGACCAGGTCAAGGCTGATCAAAATATGACCCAGGCTTAAAATTCCTGATGCTGTAAGTGCAAATGGATAAGGTATGCTCTTTTAATGATTCTAATAGCAAGACTTAAAACATAAAGTAGCATTTCACCGACGGTTAAGCAATAATCATATCAAATATAAGTCCAAAATTAAAATAATCAATTACTCAAAACAAAACCTCAAGAGTATACTCATTTCATGGCCGTGATCATTTTCTTAGAAATGGGTGAAGGTGAAAAAATGCAAGGCTAGGATAAGGGGATACCATATACCTGCTAGGCCATATACCTATATCTACCATCTGGATCATCAATAGTCACTGGAACACTACTGCTGTGTGGAACAAAGGTGGTCACCTCGGTCATCAAATCTAAGGTCATGAGGCTCAGTCTTGGCATAAGTTTCATCATATATGATCTGGGGCTGCTTTGATATGTGAGTGATCACCAAAAGTATTGCTCATCATAGGCTGATCTCATCAAAAATTTGTAAAGGCATGGTTCAAAAATATACAAGAAACTGCTCTGAAATCATGGTAGGCCGACTGTTATGGATGTGATAACAGGGCCAACTCCAACTTAGTCCTTCGAACTGAGCTTAGTGACAACTATACCAAGGGTCCAACTGGGCGAGGCATAACTTGCTTAAAGTAGCCCATTGAATCTGTAGTTAGTTTTACACGACCTCCTGAGTTCTAGTGATTAAGTTTTTGTTGGATTTCCCTATTAAACTAATCACTCAAGTCCCTTTCTGATTGGCCAAGTGTTCAGACCTAAGTTGCACGAAATGGGGAAACTTCGAAACGGGGATGGAATGGGGAAACTTTGAAACGGGGGAAACGCGACCCCCTAAAATTTTGGAAACGGGGAAACGCGATATATATATATATATATATGAATGTGAATGTGAATGTGAAATATAAATCACAAACCATGTGAATGTGAAATATAAATCACAAACCATACATGTTGGCGAATCATTGCCTATATTGGGATCCTATTCATCAATAGCACCCTATGCCTCCCTCCTCTAAGCTTAGCCCTTGCCTCTAACTCGAATTTCAAAGTTGATCCTCCAAAGCTAACAGCTGAACACCCTACAATTTTGATGAAACTTCCTAATCCAATTGTTAAAATAGGGTAGAAAAAGCTTCCCATGCTTAATTAATAATAAGTGATTTTGCTTGAGTGAAGAGTACATTTTTGTTAAGGTCATGACATAGGAGTTCAACAATAAACACCACCAACATCAAGGGACATATAGGGGTTGATGTGCTTGATTAAATGCCAATTCCATACCCTCATACATGATAGAATCTGGTGGATCTTTGCAATCCTGAAATCCTGAAAACTATTAAATCTGTTGAATTCTGAATGGGATCTAAATTCCCACTTTTTGCATATGAAGTCCGATGAGGTTGGAACCACTCTCAAACATCTCGAAACAATTAATTGTAATGTTAAAAATTTAAGTAAAAGGATCAAAAATAAAAGATAATGAGAATGTCACTTTTACTTACCATTAATATCACCAAAAACTATTGCCCCATGGCGATAGTTTTTTGGAAACGCGACCTCATTGACTGCATCCGTACCGGAAATGTGTTTTTGTACGGACGAAACGCGCCATCTCGGAAACATGTTTCGTCCGTACGGAAACGCATTTCCGGGCCATACGATATGCGTTTCCAAGTTTCGATACAGTGAAATGCTGGAAAAGGGGTTGGGGCCCACATTTCTTGCAACATACGTTCAGACTAAGCTGCAGCGGTCAAGAGCATATGGGAACTTAAGCCTTGATAAATTTTAACAATTTTATTTGTGAGTTGCTTTAACTAATTAAATTCCAAGAGTCTCTTTTCCACACACCACTAACTGGTGCAGTACTTCGGGAAAGCAAGGGTGTTTATTTCGGAATTGTAAGCAATAAATGTCAAAGCAAAAAAAAGAAGATGAAGTAAAGCTAATCTATACAGTCCTTGAGGACAGATTGTGTGCATGTGTTATTTTAATCTAATGCTTGCGTAAGGAAACTGTTATCAAACAACTTGCAGTTGCCCCTAGTGGTATCCCATCAAGGACGGTAGAGGAGATGGGCAACTAAAGAGGTGACTCAAGAGATGCCACGGTTCCCAATGCAAGGTGGGAGTCACGTCAACCGAGGCACTCTTCACTTTAGATCTAGATAAATCAAGACCTAGGGGGAGACCCTATAACCAATCAAAGATGATTAGACCCAAACAAAGGTTCCTAGGGATGAGTAAATGGTAAGTTATGGAAACCAATCCAAGGTAAAGTGGACCTAGAAATTAAAGTTATGGGAAACCAATCCTTACTAGCTCATCCCCAAGGCACAATAAAATAATAAAATATGTCCAAGATAATATAAATGATCAAATCTGTCCTCAAAATCTGTGACAGACAAGCCGTAAAAGACCTCCTGTGATCGCTGTGGGCCTACCCACATGGTGAAAACTGGCTGGAAGATAGTGGGATCACCCTGGAAGACCTCTGTGAAAACCAAATGCCAAAACCTTGCCTGAATTGCCCAAATCGAATTCCTCAGTGACCACTTTATCCTATTTTTTAACTGCCTCGGTAACTGTGAAAGTGCCAAAACTGCCTCCTAGGGCATCTGCGCTGTCCATCTGAGCCCACCAGGCTCTCCAGAAGGGGGGGTAAATGGTTAAAACAAGTGGTTGGACCACCCCCTCCTCATACAACGCCCTAGGTGAACTGGCCTCTCATGGCCCCTGCTGCTCAGGCTGGGAAATCAGCCCCAAATCTGGTCAACAAGTGTAAAACTGCATCAATCACTGTCAGAAGTGCCCGGAACTGAAAGATAAGTGTCTCATTGGATCCAGAAGACCCAAATCCACAAGAAATGTGTACTCATACACCATGGGTTGCCCTATTGGGCCAGCTGTAGGGTCCACCATATATGGACAATGCATAATCTGCTAATCTGAAGTAATAAATAAAACTACTGAACTGCATCAATCATCATCTGCATCATATGTCCATCATATGATATCATCATCAAGTATGTGATACCATCAATCATCATTAATAGGTATATGTACATGGCCCACATCATCACGGATCCCAATAATATATAACCAAGGATAAATCACATCAGTAGACTAAGACATGCTTCTCTAATCATTCTCACAGCCAAGCTCAAAGTATAACATCCATTTAGTGGCATTAATCAAGTTAGCATATTCCTTTGTTATATAAAATTACTTGCATAATAGTTCAAATGACAAACTCACCCATTGGACATGGTCAAACTGCTAGTGAAGGATGAAGGCTAGGAACAAGGTTGGGCCAAGGGGTTGACTTGTCTAACTTAACTCAAAAATACTTTGGACTGGGAGAAGGGGAAAAGCTACAAACTCTGTGCTGGACAAAATAACACGGGGGATGGCTGTGCCTCACAAATGGATAAGTTGTTTAGAGAGTGCTTATTCAACTTAGGCATCATGTCTACATCAAGTTGATCCAGGTTCATTAGGATCATTCAATTTCATTTCATGGCCTTTTTGGCCTACATAACCCTTCGGATCTCAGGTGTGCTGATAAGCACAACTAGTTGCAGCTTGCATCCAGGGCATGTTTTCAAATACATATAAGGTCAGCAATTGTTTAGATATAGCTTTTAAGAACCATTGCTTTTTTGGGACCTTTCTTATACTCTTCGAGGAGTATTTTTAGCTGTTCATCGCTCTTGCCCTTTTTAGTTTCCATGGGAGAATTTATAAGCTTCCATAAGTAGAACATGAGCTTTCAGTTTTAGCCAACAACATCTCAAGTGACTAGGGAGAGTTCGAGCCAATGCCAAACATCAGGACAACCGACCATAATGATTTAGGCCTACAATCCAACTCACCAAAGGCAAGTTTTGTCACCAACTTAGAGCCGAGACACTGAACATACAAGGATGCGGTCCAAACACAGAGGTAGAAAAATGGGGAAGTCCTCAGTATCAGAAAGTCAAATGAGATAGGTCAAGGTTTAAAGTCAAATAGGAAAGTCATGTATGGATGGAGTCAAGTGAATATGGAGCCTACACTAGCAGACAACTGGTGTCAGGAAAGACCATGTCTATGTAAGGTGGAAAACCAGTGGGTTTTGTTAAATGACCTGAATGTGCAAGTAATTGTCCATTTTATGATTTATAGTTCATTTTAAATAGTTTGCCACATCAGGAAGAATATACCAAGCAGATGCTGTGAACATGACTAAATCAACAAGATAATAATCCACAGTCAATGATAAAATATCCATAGATCATACAACATCATCATAGTAATAAACATCATATACCATATGAAACACTGCTGCAATACATCTCTAAGTACCGAACTGAAACTGTATGGGATAAAGGGTCACATCGGTCATCAAATCTGAACTCTCAAGGCTCAGCCTTGACACAAGGTCTAACATAAGTTTGAATAATACACTGCTCTGATCATGAGTGATCACAAAATATACAATCATCATAGCCATGCTCTGAATAATGGAAGCTCTGGAATGTGCAGATATCTGCTAAGCAAGAATAGTAGCCCTGCTACCATGGTGTGATAACAGAAACTAATCTAAAACAAAAATTACAAAGAAAAAGCAATCCCACGAAAAAGACACAGATCCCCCCCGAGGGGATGGGGTGTGGGCGGTGGATAGTCCACTTGCTCTTTCTTTTTTTATTATTATAAATTACAATGATCTTAGAAAAATGCATTGGATCTTTACAAATATAGATCCAAAGGCTTACAAAAATGTTAGTACAAGTCCCCAGATGAAGTTAGGATGCTCCGTGAAGCCTCGAATTGGCCCAAAACTTGATTTTTTGCTAATTAAATTCCAAAACCTGTTAAAAAGTAAAAAAATATAGCGAACAAATTAGTGCTCAAAAGTGCCCAAAATCACTTTAGAAGTGGTTTTGGGCAAACTAAAAATTTATTGAAAATTTTCGAAATAAAACTATTTACATAAATGACAAGGAACTCAAAAGAACAAGTCCTTTTGAGGATCTTGGCTTTGCTTTTTAGGGCAGCCAATGAAGCACTTTTGATTTGCTAGATATGAAAGTCAAACCAACATAAAAGTATCCCTTGCATAAACCCCAAGATCTACTTTAAACTGTTGATTAAGTTGTCATTGATGACTATCAACCCAATACCATTTTGAAGACTATCAATCAACAGCAATGCCCAATGATAGGGGGAGCAGTATTACCAAAGGAAATTCTTGTTGCCATTGATGCAAAAAGGAAGAAAAGGTTTTTCAAGAGTCGAAAAACAAAGAGAAGTTGTTGACAAAGGGAGCATGCCCTGAGGGGGAGCAGTGTTGTCAAAGGAAGTTCCCTTTGCCATTGATTCCAAAGGGGGAGAGAAGTTGTTGACAAGGGGAGCTTGTTCTGAAGAGGATTTATGGTGTTGTCATCAATGACAAAGGGGGAGATTGTTGATTAAGTTGTCATTGATGCCAACAGTGTATAGTCATTGATGCCAACATGTCTTGGTGCCCCTTGAGGAGCCCCTGAGGGTTAAGTAATTTTCAGTGTCTAAGGAGACCTTTTGATCTTGTCCAAGCCCAAGTTTGAAGCCCTTGGAGCCCTTGGGACAATGACAAAAGCCCTGAACACCCTGTAGAGTGTTTAAGTACCCCAAAGATGTTTTGCGTTTCCCCAATTGTTTCTTTGTTTCCCTAGTACCACAACTTATGCCCCAGTATGCTACAAAAGTGTTGAAGAAGTTGCAAGAGTCCAAATGAACCTTTCAATGGTCATTTTGTGTTTATTGAGGTCATGGTACCCCAGGAGAAGGTCTAGCAACCCCACAGGTGATGTCATGATGGATCTTGACCCTCGTAGGTCTCTTGGTGTGGTTGAGGTGGTTGAAGAAGCCTATGAAGCCCCTTGCTTGATGAAGAAGTCCTTGGACCCACATTTGATGGCTTAATGGTCCTTGTCCCCTTAAAGGTGATGATGTGGTCATTAATGACTTGATGAAGACTTGGAACCCTTGATGAAGATTTTGATGCCCGTGTATCCCTTGTTGGGGTCATGGAACCCTTGGAGATGGTCATTATGCATGAGAAGGTCTGGCACCCACATAAATGGCGGCATGATGACCCTTGGACACTATATGATCATTGATGGTGCATTTGGAAATGATTTGGGTCTTGGAATCCATACATATGGTGGTTTGTAAGCCCATGATTGTTGGAGCCTTTGATATGATAGCATCCTTGGTCATGATTCCCTCATCACTTGGCGATGGAGTCCTATGTGATGGGCTTGAAGTCCATGGAAAGTATCTTGTTTAAATATTATATGATATCCTTGAAACCCTTGCATGCGGTGCCTTGGGTCTTGAACCATGGTGATGTATGGTCCTATTTGTGGTTATATGGCTATTGGGATGTAGATGGAGGTAGATCCCACGGACGTGCCTTGTTATGTTGAAGAAGACTTTGAAACTCTTGTAGTTAGTGGTATGGTCTTTGGCACCCTCATGTGTGGGGTCTTTGACGTCCTGGACACATTGAATAATTTAAGGGTATTAGACCAAGAATTTGCAAATAAACCCATCATAGGGAGATAGTCCTCGTCAAGCCATTTTCATTGATATGTGGAGCATCTTCTCGTCAAGCCATTTCCATTGATATGTGGAGCATCTTCTAACTCCTAATGGTTGAAGAGATATGAATTTTTGAAGTTGGTGTACCCCACCTTTTTGGGTGAGCCGACCTAACAAAAGAAAATTTAATTATTTGTAATTTTGAATTGCATGTCGGCCCTATTTGAGGTAATAACATTCCTCCACGACCTATATAAATAGAATATCAAACATTTCATTTGCTCATCAATTGGAATTTCGCAACTCTTGGAGAAAAGTGCGAAATTTTGTGGAGGAGAAATTTTTGGGCATCTTTACTAAAATTGGCATAACTTTCTCATACGGAATCGGAATTACAAAATTCTTGGCTCGTTGGAAAGCTTGTTACGAGGGCTATGTGATGACATGCTCTAGAGTTTATTTTGGTTTGTCTATTGTTTCTTGACCTTATGATCTTGAAAAGGTATGGCTCATGCTTCTGGGTTTCTCTTGTAATGGCACATGTCTCTCATGGATAGAGTTCATCTTTGATATTAGTATGTGAGCCTATATATTGGTATATATATTTGAAGTCATTATGGAGGATATGATGATGATGTTGCATACCTTTATGCTATGATATTATACACTTTATGATGATAATGCATGTGATAATGATGTACACTCTATGAAGTTGATGCACTCCTATACAATATGATGTATATGCATACCATAGTGTGATGATGCTCTCCTATGCATTATGATGTATACTTGATGTTGATGATGCATACACGGTGCACACTGAAGTGACAATTATGCATATTTTATGATGACGATGCATACCCTATGACGATGATGCATACCTATGATGATGATGCATGACAATGCATGCCTTATGTTCAGTGGAAGTAGAGAAGGATTATTTGTTCAGTGACTGTGTATGACGAGGTGTACAAGGATGTACATGAGCAGTGTATGGCAGTAAAATGACTTGTTGGTATACATGGATGATTTGGCAGTAATAAGAGTGCAGAGGTTATCAGCAGCAGATTAAGGCTTTGGTTTGCAGTTGGTTAGACTCAGATTGACTGAGTCGGATGATGTGAACAACAGATTGATTGGTGCAGACAGATTGATTGGTCAGTTGATGAGTAGTGTGGAGCAGTTGTGGTGCAGTGGTCAGTGGACAGTTGATGAGCAGTGAACAGCTGACGAGCAGTGACAGTGGTTGTGCAGTGTGGTACAGATTGGGTACAAATGTTGGATAGCAGGTCCGCAGGATCAGTGAAGTTTGTGGTTCAGTAGTTTCAATTACTATCTTCATATCAGGGTGGCAGGACGGGGCAAGGAAATATAGGGAGCTAAGGGTTCCTTCAGGTTGTAGCCTGTAAACCAGGGGGTTGTAGCCTCCTTCCAGTTGTAGCTGGAGAATTGAAGTCTTTGTAACAAAGGGGGTTGTTGCCTCCTTCCAGTTGTTGCTGGCAAATTATTATTATAAAGGCTTTCGTGGTTTTTCCCCCAGAACTTGGGTTTCCACGTAAAAATATTGTGTACTTTGTTTTGCAATGCTTCCTATGTGATGATGATATGATGATATGTGATGATGAGATGTAGTTGTTAATAATGCTGCTGATGATATAATGATAATGTGATAATTACGTACTTTGCATAATATTGAAAAAGCTGCCAATGGTTGTTAAAGTTGAAAAAGTAATAAAAGCTACACACACTGTTCACCCCCCCCCTCTCAGTGTGCTCGGTGTGTCCAATATAAAGTAGCTTGCATAAAGGAAAACGTTCTGCTAGATCTAGATGTAAAATCAACATTTAATCAAATTCTTAGATCTAAGCATGCAAAACTATAACAAAAGTCTGATTTTAAATGAAGCCTTAATAGATATATCAGATCTAAGTTATAGCATAAAAACAAGTAACCAAGTAAGAAATATAATTTGAAGTGAAGGAGAGAGGAAAGAAACAACTCAAAGCTCAAGAAATTTGGGCAATGGGGCTTGATGGCGGAGAGCGGAAGGACCATGTCTCTTTGAAAGTGCTTGAAGATGAGGAGGACGCAACCGAGCTCAACCCCTTTTGCAATCTAGGCAACCTGCAGCTTAGAGGTTCTTGTACACAAAATGGTTAAAACGAGCATTGGTGTAGCCTGCAGCAAAAACTTAGAAAGCATGCAATCAACCTAGATTAAACATACACGTCTAAGAGATCTATTACAACCAAATCATAAGAGCATAAATCAAACTAGAATTTATCTTACCTACTGGGAGATAACTCCCATTCTAAGGGCAACACTCAACCAAAGGTATACAAAAATAAATAAATACATATTACCTCATAATGAAACAATGATCATCCACACACTTGAGCCATACACCACATGAGACCTCCAAAGCCTTTTTATTATTCCAAATGATATTACAAATACAGAAGCAGAGCTTGAGCGACCTTTCGGTCCTTTGACCATGAGCAAAAGAGAGCTAAAGCTCTTGCTTAAATAAGAAATGTAGAAGGAGGGGGGCGCATTAGGGTTAAAGATCATAAGGGGGACGCATTACTAAATCAAAGGAGTATCATGTATTATTATGTTATTTAAAAATTATTATAGGTAATTGAGGGCATCAATTGAAGCAATGGCATAAGCTAAGGCGGTACATCAAAGGTATAAGGTAGCTGGCTTTGGATTTATGGCGTCTGGCTTGACTGCCTGGCTCTGCCTGTTGTCGGTCCTAGAAATGAAATGGGTTATAGGTAGAGGTCGATCCTACACTTCTGTGTCCTTTGCCTTTCTTGCGGTGATGTATTTTACAAACATATTCTTTTGGAGGCACTCCACCCCGTGGGCAATTATGGCTTATGGCTTGATTGATGCCATAGCTCATGCTTTAACTCAAGTGATAGGAAGAGTTGGAAGCCACCTCACAAGAGGGGCGCCACCTTCACTTTGGGAGCTCCACCCTCCATTTACAATGTGCCAAATCATAGAAGTCACCCACCTGAAGAAGAGGGTGCATTCCCCTCTGGAGATCCACCCCCAGTTGCCAAATCTGATTGCCAATCAGCCCATATGTGATTGATGTGATCCCCGATACTGATTGCTAAGTCAACTAGGCCTTCAGTTGGACAAATTTCCTTCAATTTGTGGAATTCGATTTTCGCCAAATCTTCAATTATTGAATTAAATAATTCTCTTTAATTAATTTAGAGAGAATTTTTATTTAAGTGAATAATATTCACTTCGAACTTAGGAAAAGTGGGTGTAGGGTTTTAATGGGTGCTCTGGGTTAGAAAATGAGGACCCCCATGACAAATTTCACCTCCTAACCACACTTTTATCATATTTTTGATTTTTTTAATTAAATCATTAGAAAAGCCCGTAAAACGGGAATAAATATTTTTGTCGAAAATGTCTGAAAATCCTAGGGGACCTAGTGCATGTCCATATGACTCGATATTGATGGCTAGCATGTAAAAAATACATAGACACTTAAGCTTTAATAACCTCCCAAGGTTTGACCGCCAAGGAAATACTCTAGCTTTGGAGGTGTGTGAAAAACTCAGGAATTATACATCACTGAAGCACAACGAATAATTCCTAAGAAAAACACACTCTAGAGTATCCCCTTGATAGATAAACCTAAGGTAAGCTAAGCCTGTTACAAAAAGACCATACTTAGACCAACTTATTACAATTCCCCATGGGGGTATGGACATGCAAGTTTTTTGAAAAAGGGCCAAAATTTGGCCTGATGGATCTTAGAACACTGATGATGAACAATTAGATTGTTCAAGTCTTCGACGGTTCACTCGGAATCCACTAAGTGCAATTTTAGTGGATAACAAGATGCACTCTACCAGATGGCATGATTCCAACGGTGGATGCATGCGGACCTTTTAGGGTGATTTGTTTCATGCATGCAACTTTTTGCATGCACAACTTTTAATTAAAAAGCATGCACAAGTGAGATTTTTGCATGCACTCATATTAGGGTTTTGAAAACCCTAATTGATCAGTGAGTTATTATAAGGAGGCAGGAGGTCACCGAAAGAGGTTACTCAACATATTTCTCACAGAGAGAGAAGATTGAGAGGAGGGTGACTTGTGCATGCAGAGTGGGCGACTTTCTGAGAGAGGAAGGCGCATCTGCAGAGAGGGAGAGTGAGGGGATTTGAGTTGGATCAGTCTTCACTTGATCAGAGGCACCTGTCTGCCATTTATTGTGGGTAGAAAGAGCATCACAGAGGAGATTGCTCAGAGTCAGAGCTTGGGCGGCTTTGCCGAGAGAGGGGGCACACTCCCTGAGGAGAGGAGGACGTGGTTGATCCAACTTGAGGCTCAAAGACTTGCGGGATAGGTCTTCTTAAGTGATTGAAGAAGATTTGTGACGATCTCAGTGGAGATTGGCTGATATTTGAGCTAGGGTGACTTCTTAGTGTTGGAGAGAGGGAGCACTTTTCCATGCAGAGAAGGGTGCATTCTACAGTGAGAGGTTGCAGACTTTCATCTTTGACAGAGCAGATCAGGGCTGTGGAGTGAGAGTGGTAGTACTACATCCTGAGACGGGTAGAGACATACTATCATAAAGATCCAGATCCGAACTGACAGCAGGGGCGCATTTCCTAAGAGCAACAGTTGCAATTGCTGCAGATCTAGGGTTTTATACCCGTTAGGTTTGACTGTATTTTCTGAGTTGCTGTATGTAACTATCCTCTTTTATTTTGCTCTGAGCTCGAGGAAGAAGAAAGCCCCCATAGGAGCTGGTTTTACCCATTGGGGTTTCCAGGGTAAATTTTGTGAGTCAAGTTTGTGTGATTGCTCATTATTTCTTCAAGTTGTTAAGAGATCTGGTAGTACTTTAAGTTTTAAGTCAGTTTTGTTTATTTGGCTTATAGAGACTCAAAGTCATTGAGTTCTCAAGGTTTCCAGAGCGGTCTGTGACCTTTGGAAAGATTAACACATGGTACTCCCTAGACAATATTCTGAGGGAGTGAATTAGCCCCATCATGGTGATTGATGACTCGGTTGTGGAGCCTTGTTTTCTCTTACCTCATCTGGCCTTGACCTTGTTATCACACAAACTCTAGCTGTTGAAGTGAGGTGTCCCAACAGGGATGGTAGAGGATGGACAGCTAGGGAGGTGTAACCAGCAATGGCCAAGTCCTCCGCTCAATGAACGTAAGTCACACCGGACAAGGATATTGTCACTTTAGACGAGGCACATAGCCAAGTCAAGGGAGAGACCCCGCTCACCAGTGATGGTTGAGAGACAAAAATACACCCGAACCCAAAGAGAATAAGATATGAAAACAAGGAATGAGTGTAGGTGAGCTCCTAAGTCTAGATTCAGCCAACTGATGGACACTGGTAGTGAAATAACGGTGATGTAATAAGTGACCAGCAATCAAATATGATTAGAAAATAAGATTAGCTTAGTGATTTAATGGCTGAAATAGTCTAAGGAGTTACCATGAAATGGAAGTGAAGTGCTGAAGTAAAACTGCCCAAGGAAATGGTTAAACAGTAAGTCAAATGAGCCTAGGGCAGCGAGAAATTAACGTTTATAATCACTTCCAGCCGACAAAACTTGATTCCTTATGATAAAATTACGTTCTGGACTCAAATCAAGAGTACCCACAACCTGGAAAATGACCCAACAGTGTGATTGGCTAAAATGCCCAAGGAGGGGGAAATTAGTGGGAGACCAGTGCCTAGTTCTAAGGGTAAACGGGGTCGGAATTAAATGAAACTTGAGATATGGAGATTTAAGCATATATCATTAGTGGGTTTTGAAGGAAAACTAATTCTAACGGTGGATTTTAAAGATTTTCGTTTTTAGGGTTTAGTGAATTTTCTCTCTTTAACAAAATAGAAATGGAAATACAAGAGAAGAAGATGAAACACCTACTTGAAACCAGCTGACATCTCTGATTTTGGTGAGGTTGTACGTCCCGAAGATCAAATAGAAGCAATTGTAGAAGTTCCCAGGTGAAATCGATTTGCTCTCTCCCCACCAACTCATCCTCCTTGCCTGCCAACACCAATGGACAGAAATCAAATTAGTATTGACAAATAAGTGAAATCTACAGCAACACAAATGAAAATGAGAGAAATGCTTGGCTGAAAATGGCAAAAACACTTCCCTTTTGTGGCCAATCCGGAGAGTGGAGCAGCAGTGGTAGCCAAATGGTGCGCCCTCCTCCAAGACTTTGTGTTCGCTGCAAACAATGGTGAGAAACAATGCTGGAAACAACAACAATCTACAACTAGTGCATCAAGATAGTATGGCAATCAACAATACCAAGAGAGTATCACACAAGAACCAAGCAAGAGCAACAAAACATTTCTCTTCTATTCCAAGTCCAAAATGCCAAGAGAGGGCCTTACAATGGGTGAGTGCCTTCTCTTATAGAGAAAGGCCACTCCCAAAACTAATTTCCCCCCAAAATGGAGGGCTGGGATTTAATCCTCAATGATCAAATCGAATGGAGGAGATTCCTCCTCATGGGGGTGCGAATTGCCCAAGTAGAGCGCACATGTGGAGAGGGGGGACCCATGTGGGGTCCATACAACATATAAGCCAAGGTTGGGGAGTGTCTATGGGATGTTTTATCCCCCCAACTCAATACAACAAGGTCCCACATACACAAAACCATCAAAAACGAATTTGCCAAGGAGGAAAAAACGCCCCCATGGGGAAATTCGACCCATCTAGTGAGCTGGTCCAATGGAGGGACCCACAATGTACAAATACCATGTCAAACATTACCAATTTACCTTAGGAATCACCCTTTTATTTGCTAGCCATTGATCTTTGCTTTTTGCTATAGTTGCCTTTGTCAATTTTTGATTTTCCATGTATTTTATTGTTGGTTTTTATTGCTGAAGATGTAATTTGGGTTTTTGACCCACCTAGAGTGCCCGGATTGTCGAACTGTCTGCTGCAATGTGATCATGGACCCCAAAAATAGTAGGAATGACCACTCGAACGACCCCGATCCATCACTTAGGCATTATTTGCCCAAAATCCATGATTTTTAATTAAAACAGGTCATTAATGACCAATAATAATTAAAAATCTTACAAACGCCTCGATCTTTTTGCATTCTGTCACTTGGAGGCTCATATGGGACCCCTGTAGATAATAATTGACCAAAATCGAAATTCCGGTCGCAACATTTTTTCGGGCCCATTTTTGGCTTGGTCAACCTAGTTTGACCAAGTCAAATCTGGTCAACAATGGTGCTAGCTAAATACTTGTATGCAATCATGAAGTGAAAGGCTTCCTTATACAAGTTAGTACATTACTAAACAATAAAATGTCAATATGGTGATAAAAAATACATAATATCTCAAAAACACGAGGCCCCTGGTGAGGTGGGCCCACCACATCCAAAAGACTCAAACTGCTATGCACAACCTATAGACTTGACCACCTAGCTGACTTTGGGTGAGGTGGAAAATAAGGTGAAGGATAAGGGATGACAAGGACTAAGATCATGTGACCCTTTGGATA
This sequence comes from Larix kaempferi, assembly GCA_027924585.1. Classification (NCBI taxonomy): domain Eukaryota; kingdom Viridiplantae; phylum Streptophyta; class Pinopsida; order Pinales; family Pinaceae; genus Larix; species Larix kaempferi. The sequence continues at coordinate 20,937,746 of BSBM01001005.1, read as the reverse complement.
ACTCGGGAAAGCGGGGTCCACTGAGATAAGCATACCATGACAAAACACGGGGAAGGGCGGTGCCTCACAAATGGGTATAGTGCAGGGAAACCGCCACTGGTCATCTAACAAGTAGCTCACAACTCACATCCGTGCCTTAATAAGACTCCGTGAGGATCTTTTCTAGAGCCGCCAAACTGGGTGTCCGACAAACCGTAACTTGAGACTCTAGGGGACAATCTTGAGCTTGTCCCTTGCTCCCTCTCACCTCCTTACCCCGCAGGACTAGGTGAGGAAATAACCACTACAAAGCTGATATGTACGGCTGGCCTGTGTCCATGTGTGTTTACAAACACATTGCATGGATTTTACAATGACTTTCATACTTAGCCTTTTTGGCTAGATTTTACATTTACAATAGCCTTTTTGGTGTGCTTTACAATTCTTCATTTCTTCATTTCTTCATTTACATCAAGGCCCTTTTGGGCTACATACATATCTCAATAGATATAATCAAGGTGCTCATACTGCAGAGTAATGGGGGTAAACATAAATGCTTCGATGACCATGGGGAACACCCGGTGAGGCTACACAATCCTATACTGCATTGCAACATCGGGGGCAACCGACAGGAGCAAATCCTAGGTTTCAGAGTGCATCTCACACACTAAAGAGCCGAGGCACAAAAGACAAGGAGTCATGGCATACTCAAAGATCAGTGGGGAAGGGGATCCTCAAAGTCACAAATCAGAATCCAAGTCGGGAAAAGGTCAATCATGAATGAGTCGGATGGGTGGAGAAAGTGAATGTGGATCCAAAGTCAGCTACCTAGGGGGACTAAGTGACCAAGTCTATACCAATAGTGGGGATGTGATTCAGTGTGCATAGACAGGAGCCTACTGAAGGGGGTGCACTGACATCACCAAGGGACAAACACATCATAATAACAACTAGATCACCACATCAACATAATATGTAAAGTCAATGTACTATCATGTATAAACAAGTCTAATCGACAATATAAGCAATAGAACATCAAATGCTATACCTGCTGCTGAAACTGGATCTCAACTGAATCCAGGCAATAAGTGGTAAACCAGCAATACTCTGTAGCACTCTATCAAAATATGGCTAGGCAACTGTCTCAATGGGCTTGTGCAAGGCCTGGCAAAGAAGGGTGCCTCTGTAGGCCATAATGTATACATGTCTGGACAATACAATAAAACCATCTGTCCCCATTGATATATCTGCTCGGGGCAATCTGAACAAAACTGTGTGCCTCCTCTGAAGGCATCCGATCTCTGATCTGGAAAAAAAAAGTATAGTATGGTCCCTGACCACACAATCTGCAGCATGGTAGCTCCAGCTAACATGGATGTGATAACAGACCTCTAGTTCCAGCCTGCCTTGACTTCCTTTCTACTACTGATAAGTTTTTACTTGGCTATCATTCTGCTTTTGATGGAGTAGCAATAGGAGCTGCTTTCCCACTACTCCCACTATGCATTGATACTCTATGTATTTTTGAGTCCCATTGACCTACTTATTGTGTTTGTTCATTGGACATTAACAGAATTATCTAATCTTTTATATCTTTTGTCTTATCTCTTACCCCTTGCTTGTTTGACTCTCATTTTATTTCTGATAATGACATTTTTGTTTTAAACTTTGTTGCGCCACTTTTTCAGATGAGATTATTTATTGTTAGTAATCTATATGCTTCTCAACTGTTGTTATTCAATGATTCTCATTGTTTCATTGTTTGGGGGCATGTTTTATTTGTGACTAAGCATTCAAATTTGTGGCTTTGCAGATTGTGCAGTGACAATTCAGACTGATAAAACAATCTCACGTGTGCATGCGGAGATCATAGTCGAGGCAGCCCCTTCTTGGTATGCATTGCAGTGCTTTTCAAGTATCCCTTCACCAGAAATTCGCCTGAAGGATCTTTCAAAATTTGGCACATTTGTCAACAAGGAAATTCGCTCAAAACCAGTGTTTTCTTTAGCAAATAAGGAGACAATTCTATGTAATGGGGACTTGATAACATTTGGAACAAATAATACAACTTTCAGGTGATTTCAAGCTTTTGTAGCTCTTCTAGTGTTTAAAATGTTTCAGTATCTTTTTGTGATCGTTTACGTTTTCAACTTAAAATTGCAGTTTTGTTGTTTTTTTCTTGAGGTTTATCACAGTTCATTTTGAGATCAGATAGAATGGTTTTAATCAATGTAATGAATAGTTTTTGACAGGTTGAACTTTGTTCCATTCTTATTCTGTATACCAGCTTTAGAAAGCTTGAATCGGAAATATGATTTATGTACTGTTGTGTCATCAATGGGTTAGTAGTTCTGTTCCTGCTCCCTTTGATTTGGTAGTTGCATATTTACTAAATTAAATTGATTGGTCATTCTTATTTATGTAGATGATTAAGTTTTATAGGCATTTATTCTCTTTAGTTTGTTTATATAGTATTCGTTTCAACGTATTATACTCTAACTTTTCACTTCCCATAGAGTGTGCGCCATCACTTCCCATAGAGTGTGCGCCATACTTTTATATAGTGTAGAAAATTTATGAATCTTTTTTGAGCTATGCATTATTGTATTCATGTTTACAATGTTGGTTGTTAGGTGTGAATCATGATATATTGCCATTCGCTTTGGGCATGGTATACTTCTTTACAATTATTGATTCTTTATGTTGAGAGTTCCTGTATTTCATTTCATTTAATTTCATCCACAACACTGGTTGCATCATTTTCAGGGGCCTATGCAACAGAGAAATGGATGTCAGAGTGTACACATCTTGTTGTTGAAGATTATTCTCCTATAACAAATGATGTGATGGAAGCTATTATGGCCAAAAAACCTATAGTTATGTATGATTGGCTTCAAGTAAGTTATGAAGTTCAGTTTCTATTATATGGTGGACAATGGATTCATTTCATAACTAGTAATGGGATTTCTACACAAACTCTGATGGAAATATTCATTTTTTGTTTTAGAAATGAGAAGAAAAACTAAAAGAAAAGGGAACAATTTTTTTTTTTTTCCGTAAAAGAAACTTTTTATATTTACAGAAAAATATTTACATCATCACCAAGATAAAATGAAAGCATAAGGGTATATACAATGAAATTTTCATCCCCTTCCTTAATGAAACTAAAACAGCTATGGAATCACAATAATTGGCTGAATTTAACAGTTTGTAATCAGTAATGATCCTTTTTCCTACAGATGCATACATACCTCCTCTCTCCATAAGTGACAAAAAGCAACCAAATAACTGACCTCGTTCTCAAACACATATTTGCAGCAGAGTTTCCAAGGAACAAATAATACTGAAATTCTCAAACAATGCCATATGCTAGTTAGAGAATCCCAAATCACAGTTCTGGAATGCCCCAACAACACTTCCCTCCTATGTAGATGCCCCTGAAGAATACTTGCCATCTGCAATTGAATTTGTTACCAACACGAGCATGCAAAAGAACACTGCCATAAAATATATTTCATTGTTTCCACTTTAAAACAGGAGAGCGAGAGTCCATTGGAAAGGCCACTCTTGGCCAACTGAGCCTTGGTTGGGATGCCTGAATAGATTATTGACCTAGCAAACACATGGAGCATATAGGAAACCCACACTAACCAAATACTACGCAAACTTCGAACCCAATGTATCCAGCATTCGATGAAACCCATCAAGCATTCAAAACTGGGCCTAACACAGTCCTATGATGCAAAATAGAGTAAAGTCTACGTTAATCTTACCAAGTCAAAGGGCATCCAAAACTCCAGTCGCAATCACGCGAAATGAGTCTTGGCATATCAATGTTCATTTTGAATAGATCTTCTTGTGGGATCAGCCCAACAATCTCCAAAAAAGTGAGCTGATCCACAAGAGACAATGCAAACTCTTGAGCCACTACGTGCCAATCCTTCCAAGAGCAAGAATTGTCATCCCACAAATCCCTCTAGAAAAATATCTTCTTCGTACTGAGTCTCCTTGCCTGAAAGCGAGGAAAATCAGAGACACAAGTGTCTTCTAGCTGCCAACTCCAAATTGACCTTTTGGCCAAATCCTAGTGTGCTCGACTGCCTAAAATTGGCCATCAAAACAAACCCTCCACCATGCTCTAGGCTGCTCAAATACTCTTGAAAATAAAAAAAGCATACAATATGGAAATTATGTGGAGCAGACATGATATTGCATAAGCCAAATGAACCCCTAGTTTTACCAATATCTTGAGCTGAAAGCGATTTGTACCGCAGCAAAACTTACCATCTAGAGGTGCCCTCCAGACATATAACCACCCACTTGTGACAGCAAGTATAGTAAGGGACATAAGTGTGGTGAGAAGAAAATATTTTACATAGAATGTGAAGAGGAAGAACCAAAAGAACAAGAACCATCTCCAGATGAAGAAATAGAAGATACTACTTCAGAAGAGATTACTCCCACCATATCATGTCATGCATTGGCTGGAATTAGCACTCCTCAAACTCTCAAGATTGAAGGATTTATCAAAAAGAAAAAGGTAACAATGTTGATTGATTCTGGTAGTACTCATAATTTCTTTCACTATAAATTAGCAAAATCTCTCAATTGCCTTGAACAAAGCCAAAATCTCTCAAAGAATATCAATTCTAGTGCAACTTAGTCTCAAAGTTGAAGTCATCCTTGGAATTGCAATACAAGAAGTTCCGTCCAGGAACCCTGTCAACAAATAGTGCCAAAGTAGATCGACCTAGGATGGATTGATCTGTCCACAGTGCAACAATACTGTTCAAAACTTTGAAGGTCTTTTCATTGGGTTTCTTCAAATAATTTTTATGGACTAAGTATTTTGAGGTGGGGTGACATGTAATGATCATAAATTATATTATTAATGGTGACAATTATTATGACCTAGAGTTGTGTCCCTAGCATGGACATGTCTCTTGGGCACTATATAAAAAGTCTTATTGACTACCTCTCAATCAATATTTTATTATTCATTCTTATTGAATGTTATTTCTATCCTTTAGACATTATATTTATGAACCCCTGCCCCTTTTTTTGTGATGGCTCAGTTAATGAACTGTTTGGTTCATTACAAACAGTTCATCTAATAGTTGATTGACGTCTTCAACAAAATGTCCATGAAGCTCAAGGTAAGAGAGTCTTAGGACACTATCCTCGTTAAGTTCATATATGGGCTGTTGCCGCATTTGAGGGAGGAGCTGGAAGTTTTCTCTGTTATTTTCCTGGAGCACACCTTCTTGCTTGCTTCCAAAATAGAAACACCTTCTTGCTTGCTTCCAAAATAGAAACAAAGTTGCTGGTGAAAATAAGCTTTATTTCTCTTCTCTCTTTCTTGCACTCCATTTTTCTTATTTTGTATTGTTTATGCTTATGATTAGATTAATTATATATTTTTCTTTGGAAATGCATGTAGCACTCTAACTAGATGCAACTAACATGCTTTGTCATCTTTCGTACCATTGAGTGTTAGTTTGGTCATTCAAGGGAATCAATACAATTTTATTTTGTGTTATTCATTCTGACTCTGAGATGTGTTTTTAACATGGTGGCATGTATCTTCATTCCAGGCCATGGTGGGGCAAACATCTTTACCTTCAGAGATTCCAAGCTGTTTGAGGTGTTGAATGTACTTTCTTTTTGAAAGGAACCACCACTTTGGGACAAATAAGTCTAAACTTTGTATCTGTTAATATATGTTCAAGTTTTGACATTATTTGTATTTTTCCAGTCTATTATTTTCTATTTCAACTTATTTGAGCTGTTTCAAACAATAACTTTGATTATTTGTCCAGCTTTCCTCCTACTATGACACTAAAATGTGGGCAAGTATCTGTACAAGTCAAGATTGCAGATCCAAAACGTCGAGAAGAATGCTTATGTGGAGCCACATTTGTGGTTGGGCCATTACATTTGGTAATATATTGATGATATTCTACGATCCTTGCACTTAACTTTGCCTCTCAACCGTTCCCTCAAGGTGGTCATTTTATTGCAGTACCATTACAAAGAGAAGTTGCAGCTTCTGCTGGAAGTTGCTGGGGCAACTGTTATTTCTTTCGCTAAAAGGTGTTCAAGTACACAGGTACTTGTATTCTTTGACTCTAGATTTATGTATTTTATTTAGGCATGAATCAACTCCTTATTTTAATTTGTAATGAGAGGTTATGCAAAATCATCTTCCATATAAGTCAAGGTGCATCACCTGTGTCTTTATTTAAATGCAATTTTGGATGAATGATATATATTATAGTTAAAAGAGCGTGATTTGATACCAAGTGAGGATAATGTTGAATTTTAACATAGCAGTATAATTTTCATCTCTTTCAACTTTAATTTCATAATTCATTTCATCCCACAACTATAGCATCATTCATTTGCAGCGTAAAATAAAACAAGGATCATTGAAAGATAACCATGCACAAAAGACACAGAGATTTATCCCGGGAAACCCAAAACGGGAGAAAACCCAACAAACTTTTCTCTGAAGAAATTAATTCAATACATGAACAATACCAATCATGAAGATTAAGCCCTAGCACAAGAGTGTGCCCTTCTTCCACAAGAAACCCTAGCAATATAAGTGTTATCACACCATAGTAGCTGTTATCACCTAAGTTGTAGTTACCCCTATGGATATATCCAGTCATGGATGGCAATAGGGAAAGGCAACTCAAAAGGTGCAACCACGATCACCTCGACCTCCAATATATGGTTGTCACGCCAGTCGAGGCAACCTTCACTTTATGTTATCTAGCCCAGACAACGAAGGGGGAGACCCGATCTACTCCCGACAGGAGAGATCAAAACCAAGACACCAAATCAGAGTATTTCCAAGTGAAGTTAGGTGTATGGTTTTTCTTAGACCATAGGATGGAGTCACAAGACAAGTGAGGGGTTCAAAGAGTGTAGCTTTGGTTCACAGTTGATGTGAGAGTGACTTACAATAATTAAAGATAAGGTCCAGGATGAGAGTACTAGTTCAATGTTGGAAAATCCATTGCCTTGGGAACCGTGTCCAATGTAGGGTAGTTTAAGGGTTGAATTGGGGCTAACTAGTACAAGTGACAAGATTGACCATGATACATGATGGCTTCAAGGGTTTGGTTCACCATGCAAGGGTCAAACCACAAGTTAATCCAACAATCTAAGAAAGTCGAATTGACTTGGAGAGAAACCAGTGCCTTGGGAATTGGGATTATGGAGTCAAAGTAGGGTTGACTTGTGGTTAAGGACTCCTATTGCATGAGACAAGTGGGCAATTAAGGTCTTGATGGATGAATAGGTCTAGATCTAGGTTTGACCAAAGTGGACCACAATCCCTTAAAATAAGGAATGCTATCCCCAAGGCAAGATTTGACCAGAAAACACACTAGACCTAGGTTTTGAATTATTCCCGTTCCAAATCTCCAAAAATATCAAGTACCCACGTCCTAGGAGTGAGTCAACTCACTTCTCCAAGGTGGTGCGACTTTATCCAAGGAGGCCTAAAAGTGGGGTTAAGTGGGTCAAGACAAGTCCGATGACATCCAAACTTTAGATCTGGGTAGGTTAGTCAAGTAGGAGTATGGATCTATAATTTTACGGCAATTCGACGGCTAGATCTTACTAGATCTGAGTTTGAATGTACCAAGTGGTCTAAGAATGGGGATTAAATCCCTTAAAATGTGGAATAAGGCTCACAAGGTGAAAATCAGAAAAGTGACAATCTGGGGGTAGGTTATTTGATGTGTAGATTATGAATCAAGCGGGATCTCAACTACCCACTACCTAGATCTAGGTCAACTCACTACCACCAAGAAGTGCGCCCTTGCTTGGGAGAGATAAGTTGGTTTGGGAAAGGGTTTAAACGGAAGCCAATCCTCACCAAACTATAGATCCGGGATGCCGTGGATGCTATAGAGGTGGGTTTTCAATATTATGCCCAACAACCCACTAGATCCAAGTAGATCTGAGAAAATGTAAAAATGGGGGTTTTGATTAATTAGGGTTTTAATTGTTTTAGACAATTGGATAGATCATGGAGATAGAAATTACCTTGAGATCATACCTGAGTGATGTGAATGAGATGTCTTGATGTTGAGGAAGATTCTCGCAGAGATCAAATGAGAAATTGTTGATTTTGCTTGTCGAAGTGATGCCCTAGCCCACAAGTGCGACCTCCTCTACCTGTCAAACCAAGGAATAACGATTCAATCAGTAAGATCAAGTATGGAGGAAATACAAGAGAAATGCAATAGTAACATGAAATAGAAGGTCCTGGGACAGTAATACTCCCTGTTACCAACGAAGAGATCCAAAGAAGAAGTAGGGAGAGTCTTCCCTTACAAATACTTCCTCCTCAAAGCAAATCGGCCTCCACTTGTAGATGCAAAAAACGTGGTACAAAATATATGGCAAACAAGATCTCCAATAACTCAGTGCAAAGGAAGAACCAACGAATGAACACCAAAAACATTCACCACAACACTGGAGATAGATGCAATAATAATTTTCTATTCCAATAATCCAGAGCCAAAAGTCCCTTTACAATGAGATGCTCTCTCCTTTAAATAGGAAGGAGAGGCACCAAAACCCTAACCACTTTTTGAATGAGTGGCTAAGATTAAAAGATACAAATGTCTAATCAATGGTTGAGATGAGCTCAACAATAAAATACATGGATCACTAATAAAGTATTATGTGAGTGGACAAAATCGCCCTAGAAGAGGGGAATCCCACCAAATCATGATGAAAAAATATAATAAGGGGCTTATGGTGGGTGCAAGGGGTAATTTTATCCCTCCTTGGTCAATCCCCATAGCACAATAATCAATAAATAATCATCAATGTACCAAATCGTGCCTCCATAGTCAAATCGTAGGCCTCAAAAAGACCTCAGAAATCCTCAGATTGTGCCATAAGTGATGGATGCGGGCCCCGATGAAGCTGAAACTGCTGGAGGAGGTGTGGAGGACCCCGATCTATCATCACTGATCATCCCATGCCATAACATTGCCTCAGTAGCCCAAATCGATTTCCTCAATAGCCATTTCTACGGTTCTACCAATCCTGAAATGCCTCGGGAAGCGTGAAACTGCCCCAAACTGCCTCCTGGAGTGCCTGCGCTGTTAAGGTGAGGGCACCAGTGTGTCCGGGAGGGGGGTAATATGGTAAAAACAAGTAGCTGGACCACCCCCTCCAAGCACAGCGCCCTAGGTCAACCGGATAAAAATCTCATCTGCTCTGACAAGGCCTCCGACAGACCAAAACTGCACTGGGATAGCCTACTGAGGCTCAATCATTACTGTAAGTGCCCGGAACTGAAAACAAACTGTCTCATCGGACTCAGAAGGTCCAAATCCATCCAAAATGTGTACTCATACACCATATGAGTCTCTGCATGATCAAAATATATATCCAATATACCGGAACAGGGCCAATAATAATAATCTGTAAATGATCAAATACTGCTGTAAACCAAGAATCATCATCATAACCCGGTAGCTGCTGCATAGAATCATCATGTATGTACACATAGACCATATATCATCTATCCATATCATCATAGGGTCCAACCATCTCATGTCCTATGGTTGACCTTGGTCAGACTAGGCCTAACCAAGTCAGCATGACCCAATATAACTTAGACCATCATCATAAGCTGCTGCAAGGTGTTAAAGGTTAATGCATGCTCTACAACTTATTCAAATAACAATTATAACACAAAGTAATCATTACTGGCGATCTAAATCCAAATATATAGTGTCATTAATTATTATTATTACCCAGACTAGACTTTCAAGATCATACTCACTTCATAGCTGTGATCAATTTGCTAGTGAAGGGTGAAGGCTAAAATAACTGGCTAGGCTAAGGGATGACTTGATTGTCTTAACTTTGTGACACTTTGGCAAGGGAAAGGGAATACACACCATAGTATGTACTGAATGAGCAATAACACAGGGAATGGCGATGTCTCACAAATGGATGAGTTGTTCAAAGAGGGTTTATTCACCTTTAACAGATGCGCACAATCCATAATACAAATAAGGCCAGCAATTGTTTTGATATAGCATTTAAGTTCCATTGCTTTTTGGGCCTGAGGTTTCCATAGCCTTGATCTATGTGTGTTTATAAACACATTGCATAGATTTTCATTTATTTTAGGCTTCTTGCTGCAGGTGTGTTTTTAAGGCACTTGTTTACCTGAGCACTTCTAGGTGTGTCATGGACAGCTTGTTTACCTAGGTATTTATTTTTCCAAAAGATATAACATTTTATTTTCATAGCCATTTTCATTTGGCATGCCTTTCATTCATGTGTGTTTAGAAACACATTGCATGAATGGGCTTTTCATACAAGATATAGCATTTCATTTTTCCAGATTTTGTATTCATGGCAGCACTAAAGGTTTCAGGTTTAGCCAACACAACTTTAGTGACTAGGGGGAATCCACAAGGAACTCCAACTCACCATAGGCAAGTTTTGTCACCAACTCATAGCCGAGACACAATAAACAGGGAAACTCATCCAATACAGAGGCTACATTGGGGAAAAGATCCTCCATGTCACTAGTCAAGTAGTAAGTCAGGGTGATAAACTGAAAGGTAGGCCATGGATGGATGAAGACAATGAATAATGGAGCCGACACTAGCAAGCCAAGGTATGGTTGAATGATCACCTCTATTCTCCCTAAGGAGGGTAAAACCAATGAGTATGGATAGTGAACTTCTAAGTCTGAGTAGGGACAATATAATATATATAATAAGATCAACCAGGTCCACATATCTATATGATCGCCAGATCATGACACTAAGTGCTAAGACATGCTATAAGAATAAGTATAAAAGCAATATAACCATAACACAATGATATACCTGCTGAGTCATATACCTGAATGCTCATCAACCTGTACCATCATCTGTCCTCTGAAACTGTTGCTGTAACTCTGGGCACTACTGACTGCTCTGTACCAATGGTATAATGGCTACATCGGTCATCTCTCTGAGTGTTTTGAGACTCAGTCATGACATGGGGAATACATACTGCTGTCCATAATCTGATAGTGATCCAATGTAGATGCTCATCTCAGCATCTCAAATGTAAGGGAACTGGCTAAATAGTGTACTGGCATCAGAAAAATAATGTATGGTAGCCCGGCTACTATATATGTGATAACAGTAGCTAGGCTACTATTCTTGCTTAGCAGATACCTGCACATTTTAGAGCTTGAATTTTACAGAGATTGGCTATGATGAGCTTGTTATTTGAGATCACTCATGGATCAGAGTAGTTTATTGTATCAGATTTTTGTTAGACCTTGTGTCAAGGCTGAGCCGTGAGAGCTTAGATTTGATGACCGATGTGACCCTTTGTTCCATACAGTTTCAGTTCAGTGCCCAGTGATTATATTGCAGCGGTGTTTCAGATGATTATTTTGATGTGATGTGACCTATGGACTTCTGATTACTGACTTTGGATTATTATCTTGTTGTTTTAGTCATTTTCATAGCTTTGACTTGGTATATGATTCATGATGTGGCAAAACTGTTTAAAATGAAATGAACTATCTTGATGATGTTATAAATTATAAAATGGACGTATTACTTGCACACTTAGGTTTTCTGACAAAACTCATTGGTTTCATTACCCTCTTATGAGCATAGATATGGCCTTTCCTGACATCCTTGTCTGCTAGCTTAGGCACCATTTTCACTTGACTCCATCCATCCATGACCTTCCCGATTTGGATTTCATCTTTGACTTACCTTTCTTGACCTTTTGATACTGAGGACTTCCCTATTACTATCTCTGTGTTGGATCGCATCCATGTTTGTTTATTGTCTTGACTCTGAGTTGGTGATAGAACTTGCCTTTGGTGAGTTGGATTGTAGGCCTAAATCATTTGGGTCGGTTGTCCCGATGTTTGGCACTGGCAGAAGTCCCCCTAGTCACCTGAGGTGTTGTTGGCTAAAACTGAAAGCTCATGTACTATTTGTGTTGGAATTCTTTATAAATACGCCCATGGAAACTGTAAACTCTAGAATGTGTTTCTTAACACACGTGAGTAAAGGGAAAGAGCAATGAAATGCTAAAATACTCCTTGAAGAGTATAGAAAAGGTCCAAAAAGAAAATGTTACTCAAAGTTATATCTATTATTGCTGACCTTGTATATGTATAAACATGCCCTGGATGCAAGCTGCAACTAGTTGTGTTTCTTGGCACATCTGAAATCCGAAGGGTTATGTAGGCCAAAAAGGCCATGAAATGAAATGAATGATCCTAATGAACTTGGATCAACTTGATGTAGACATGATGCCCAAGTTGAATAAACACTCTCAAAACAACTTATCCATTTGTGAGGCACAACCCTTCCCCTTGTTATTTGTCCGACACAGAGTGTAGCTCCCCCTCTCCCCATCCAAAATATCTTTTGGTTGAGTTTTGGTTAAGTCACCCCCTTTGCCTAGCCTTGTTCTTAGCCTTCATCCTTAGCTAGCAGTTAGGCCATGTCCAATGGGTGAGTCTGTCATTTAAGCTATTGTGCAAGTAAATATAAATAACAATGAAATATATAAACATGATAAATGCCACTGAATGATGTTTATACTTTAAGTTAAGCTGTGAGAATGATCTAAAGGAACATGTCTTAGTTTTTGTCATAATCTTGTCTTTGGTTATATTTTGACCTGGTCAAACATAGTTTGACCATGGTCATTCTTGGGATCCGTGATGATGGGGGCCATGTGTGCTTATGGATGATGATTGTGATGAATATAGTTGTCTATGGTTGTCATTGATGACAACATTAATGACAAAGGTGAAGTGTGATGACATGGAGAACACATGGCAAAATGTTGGCAAAGACAATGAACAAGACAAAGGTTGAATTGATGGCTCCATGAGATGATGACAAGGCACTTTGATGGCTTGAAGACAATCAATGGACATGAAGGACAAATAATCAGAACATGGCAAGAAGACAAGGCATTGAAGCCATTAATGACCAAGGATTGATGACAAGGCCATGATAGCGTGGCAAGAAGTGCAATGGAAGGACAAATGACCCATTCTGTGGTCATTTGTGGCTTGATGTGGTCATAGAACCCTTAGATGGTTTAGTGGTCCATGTTCCCACTTGATGGTGGTTTGTAGCCCAAGAAGCCTTTGAAGCACTTATAAAGCATTGAAGAAATGCTTGGACCCATAACTTGGTCCTTAAGCCCACAACCATGTGGCTTCTAGGCATAAAGAGGTGACATGGCTTAATATGAGTGGTGTTAAACCCATTTTGCTAATATGGCAAGAAAGATAAAATATATATATATATATATATATATATATATTTGTGAGGATTATATATATTCTATTGAGGATAACGTGGAAATAGCAATGGACAAACAAACAAACAAAAAAATGAAATTAACATGTCGACCCCTAGATATGGTGGAAATAAAAAATATCATTTAATTATTAAATGATGAATAAATCTTTGACAAGTCGGCCTCAAAATTCTTTTGGAAAACAATTATAAATAGGGCCAATGTTTTCATTTTTCAGTTGATGAAGTGTGCGTGTTTTAGCTCTGAATTTCGGTGAGACTGAGGAATTTCGTGGGGTCTTCTAGAGTGCAGAAGGAGCAGCAACAGAAAACAACAATTACATTTTTGGTTCATATTTTATATTTGGGGTTTAATTACTGAGAAAATTCGGTGGAGATTACATAGCTCTGAATTTTCGAATGAGTTACTGAATAGCTCAGAAATTTGTGTAACTGTGGCAGCAGCATGATAATCAAGCTTTATCTTTGAATTTTTTGGGCTTCACTAAGGCGCTTTATCTTTGAATTTTCTGGGCTTCACTAAGGCATCACAAGGTTGATTGTTAGCAGGATGAAGACATGATTGATTTCTGGGCAGTTGATTGAGGCAGTATAAAGATGAATTTACAATAGAATAATTGAACACTTGATGATGATTGTGGACAGGAAAATATTATCAGTGGCACAATAATATGTGACATGATAATGGACAGAATGCTTGCTATGGTTGATGACAGCTTGATGCTAAGGATAGTATGACATGTGGAAAGATTACCAGCTATACTTATCATGACATGTTTGGGACAGAGTGTGAAGATGTATTTGATATGAGAAAGTCATAATCAGTGATGAGTTAGATGACATATGTAGATGAGTTTGATGCTGAGAAGAATGTTATTGAGCAACAGATAAGGACATGACAAATCACAGGTTGTATGCAGAGATATTGATGACATGAACAGAACAATGATGATCTCAGTGGTTGCACAGAATGCTAAATGATAAGATGATGACTTGATGTTGCTGGGCACCTGAAGATTTGATGCTGCTGATATATGCATGACAGGGATCATGAACAGAATTGTAATATACTGAACAATAACTTGGAAGATGTTGGCTGTGAATTGACAAGGTGTGTCTTTGGACAACATGGACAAAGTTTGATGATATGTGGGCAGAATAGTAATGATGTAACGTGTGCATTGATGAAGTGTAATGTGATTACTGTATGTTGACTTACAAGCTGGGTCTTGTATCCACTTCTTGGTTGGGTCTAAGAAGAACTAGGCTGGGTCCTAGATGATGAGTTGGTGCTCATTGTTTCAGTTGTAGTTGAATTACCTCACGGTTGTAGCCGTTGAACCAAATACAAAAACATTACAATTATATCGTGTGTCTCTTGCTCAAGGTGTTGATGATGTTGTGTTTTTAATTGATGAATGATAGGTGATTAGTTAATTACTGATATATAATTCATTGATGAATATGATGCTGAAGTGAATGTGAAATAATTGGTAGAAAAAGTTGAATTTGGAATTGAGCCCTAGCTCACTGATTCACCCCCCCTCTCAGTGAGCATTGTGTCTAATAATTGGTATCAGAGCGGGCCTTCAGCATAATCCTAACAAGCTTGAAGGAAATCAGTAGACACAATATGGAAGGATCAGCAAAGCAAGAAGAAATGAAGTATTATTCGGAAGATGGAGTTCCATTGCTCAATGAGTCAAATTATGAGTCTTGGATTATCAGAATGAAGTATCACGCAGTGACAAAGGGCTATGACATCTGGAAATCAATTGAAGGGGGAGTCGTTAAGAAGCCACTTGAAAGCAATGAAAAGGGATTAAGCTTAATCTTGATGGCCTTGTCTCAATCAGAAAAGGAAAGACTAGATGTTGGAAAGTACACCTCAGCCAATGAACTCTGGAGCACACTTGAAAGAGAGCACAAAAGGAAGGTTCAAAACATTGACAAAGAAAAGGAAGTCAAGACATCTGAAGATGAAAATCAAGAAGAGAAGAAGGCTCAAGCATCAAGCACTAGTGAAGGTAAGAACTCTTCCATTTGCAATAACTCTGAAAATAATGAAGTTGCTCTAGTTAAGGTTGAAGAAGATGAGTTGTCAAGACTCAAAGAGGCATTTGCAAAAACTCTAGTGGATAAGGATGTCAAATCCAACATAAGGCTTAAGAAGAGGATTATGGGAGCATTTGAAAAATACCAAGAGGAGACCAAAGCTCTATTCATGAGCTTGAAGATCAAGAACAAAGATTTGTAAAGTGAGTTAGAAGATTAAAAACTTGAGGTCAAAAGTTTGAAGGATGAACTAGAAAAGACTGATGTGGATCCTAGAGAACTTGAAGAGACAAGATGGGCTAATCTTGACTTGAAGGTTCAGTTGGATGGGTACAAGAGAATTGAAGAAGTCTTGAAAAATCAGTTAGATGAAAAGGAGAAGAAAAACGATGAGCTTGAGATGGAAGTTGTTGGACTCAAGAAGAAAATTGAAAAAACAAACTATCATGAGAAGTTCAACAACAGCTCCGTCATGTTGGATAAATTATTGGATTGCCAAAGGTCTCCCCATGACAAAACTGGCCTTGGATAGAAAAAGGTAGAAGACAATCTAGAAGAAGACAAGTGGTCTCCAAAGACTCCAAAAGCTGGTCCATCAACGACCAAGGATGCATCCCATATACCTGCACATGACAGCAAAGAAGTTGGAAGATCACTGATGACTCATGAAGCTGCTCTCACTCATCAAAGCAATTCATTTGGAAGAAGAAAGACAACTCCAAGCCAAATATCAAGGTATGAAAATAGTTTTGATGGATATTGCTTTTCTTGTTCTAATTATGGTCATAAGGCCTTGAATTGTTTCCATGAAAGAAGAAGGGTTGGAAGCCCTAATGATAAAGCGAGATGTTGGACATGCAATCATATTGGACACGTGGTTGCAAATTGTCACACATTAAGATGCTTCAATTGCGATGGTGTTGGCCATAAAGCCAAGGAGTGTGCAAGTCCAAGAAGACCATTCATGAGGAGATTAACATACAACTCACCAAGCAAAGCAAATGGAGAAGATGGAACAAGTTATGAAAAGACTAAGATCAAGAAGAAAGTTTGGGTGAAGAAAATTGAAGTTGATGAAAGTGGCTGCCATATGGCAAGCCATGATTGAGGTCTCTTAAAGACCATGGTGCACCTTGAGTTCATGGTGGTTTGGAGGATGAACTCAATGGTAAGAGAAGGTTGCTCCAAACAGGTCCAAGGATCATGGTTGAAGTTGAAAACTAATATAAAGACAAGAAATAAAGTCAATCACAAGAATGGCTAAAGACTGTGATGTACTTTATCTGTTGTTGAGCTACACTTGATGCCTCCAAAGAATCCTTGAGGAGCTGATGCAAATCTCCATAACAGTCAGTAGCAGTGCCAAAGACTATTATTGTTAATTTAGAATAAGGATGGTGAGCAGCAACGTAGTTCCAAGTGTCGTTTGAACGTGTAAGAAGTTATGGACGGACTTAAACATCCTGAAATGAAGATAATGGAATGAGCACTGAGCACTCATCTGTTGAGTATAGTTGTGGATGGTAATCACCACTTGTGGCAATTTCTGAGCACATTGTGGCATCATCATCAAGAGAAGTTTTGTTTGAGACATTTGGAGCAAAATTCCCCAAAACTGAAAAAGCTCATATTTCTTCACTAGTGATGATGGGGCAACATTACCTAATATAGTTGCATATCTACATGTTCTGCTAGTAAATTTGAAAGAACATATTGAGAGGACTGATCCCTACCATGGAGAAAAGCTTCATGAATACAATGTATTTAGTATCTACTACAGTTTTAGCAGTCATGACAACATTAGAGGAAAGATCTAAGGCAATATTAAAGGACTCTTATGGACAGAATTCATTCTACTTGACTGAAATATGTAATGGAGCAAAGCAATCTGAAACAGAGATAATGCATGACAAGGAAAAACTAACTCCAAAAATCTTCAAGAAACATTTGTTGTTGGTATCTGACTGTGACTTATATTGAACATAAATGAGGAGACTCCTTGATAATTAATATATGAATGGCATAAGCAGTACTTGATCTTATCCGTAGCAACACTCTCTAAGGACAGATCTGATTTGGTAACTAGATGCATGCTTACCTTTTATGAATTTACATAAACTTTCTTGTCATGATGTTTGGTGAGAGCTGCAGGATTGGCAAATCACCTTCAGCAGATGGTCATCCTGAAATTAGTGACTGAGCCCATAAGGAATCTGAAGTTACAAAATATTCAAAAGAAGGAAGACAGTGGTCTACTTGATAGGGGGAGCAGCTAGCAATACATTCATGATGAAAGATGCTGATATAACTTTGAATCTGCTCGAAATACAAATACTGAAAAAAGGATAACTTGCGACATTTTCTGAAATGGCTCGTGACATGACAAGTGACAAAGGCTGAGGCAGCTACACGTTGATGCTTGATCCATTTTTGCATGGTCAATAGAAAGGAATACAAAGTTTTATGAAGATCTTAAGGATACAATAGAAGTGTAATATCAAATTTGAAGACAGTATTGCAAGTCAACGCACTTGCCTTACAAACATTTGGCAACTACACATGTAGAGTTATCCTGAAGTAGATCAAGATTTGAAATTGATGACAGAAATGAACTTAAGCCAAAATACGAAAATGCAGAGATGAAGCATGTAATAAGATCAAGTTGCCAATGTTCTTGGGGGAGCAGTCAGATCAACAAATGAAGGGTTGAATGGAGACTGGTTGAGGACGGACCTGGAGCATATCTTTGATAGGCTTGAAGAAGCACCTTGATGACAACATTGCTAGAACACTTAAGGACTGTTGAAAGATTACTCAAGCAGATCTAAATAAGTTGATTGCTGAACTTGAAGAAAATGACTAATAACAGTCACTTTATGATGCAAATCCACATGACTGAAAAACTTGTTGAAAATTATTATGGAATATATTAGTAAAGATGGTTGATCAGCCAAAAGCATCCAAACCAGCAGTAAACTTTTGATGAAGATGGCAAACAGAAGTCTACATGATGGGGGGAGTTTGTACTTATGAAAAACTTGGAGATGGCAAGTGATGGAGAATCACTCATGACAAATGATGAGCAAAGAATTTAATTTTTTGGGCATTGTGAAGCCTTTAATGGCTCATTGGCCCTTTGTCATTAATGTCAAAGGGGGAGAAGAAGAAGTTGGTTGGTTGCCATCAATGACAAAGGGGGAGATTGATGAATATAGTTGCCTATGGTTGTCATTGATGACAACATTAATGACAAAGGTGAAGCGTGGTGACATGGAGAACACATGGCAAAATGTTGGCAAAGACAATGAACAAGACAAAGGTTGAATTAATGGCTCCATGAGATGATGACAAGGCACTTTGATGGCTTGAAGACAATCAAAGGACATGAAGGACAAATAATCAGAACATGGCAAGAAGACAAGGAATTGAAGCCATTAATGACCAAGGATTGATGACAAGGCCATGATAGCGTGGCAAGAAGTGCAATGGAAGGACAAATGACCCATTCTGTGGTCATTTGTGGCTTGATGTGGTCATAGAACCCTTAGATGGTTTAGTGGTCCATGTTCCCACTTGATGGTGGTTTGTAGCCCAAGAAGCCTTTGAAGCACTTATAAAGCATTGAAGAAATGCTTGGACCCATAACTTGGTCCTTAAGCCCACAACCATGTGGCTTCTAAGCATAAAGAGGTGACATGGCTTAATATGAGTGGTGTTAAACCCATTTTGCCAATATGGCAAGAAAGATAAAATATATATATATATATTTTGTGAGGATTATATATATTCTATTGAGGATAACGTGGAAATAGCAATGGACAAACAAACAAACAAAAAAATGAAATTAACATGTCGGCCCCTAGATATGGTGGAAATAAAAAATATCATTTAATTATTAAATGATGAATAAATCTTTGACAAGTCGGCCTCAAAATTCTTTTGGAAAACAAGTATAAATAGGGCCAACGTTTTCATTTTTCAGTTGATGAAGTGTGCGTGTTTTAGCTCTAAATTTCGGTGAGACTGAGGAATTTCGTGGGGTCTTCTAGAGTGCAAAAGGTGCAACAACAGAAAACAGCAATTAAATTTTTGGTTCATATTTTATATTTGGGGTTTAATTACTGAGAAAATTCGGTGGAGATTACATAGCTCTGAATTTTCGAATGAGTTACTGAACAACTCAGAAATTTGTGTAACTGTGGCAACAGCATGATAATCAAGCTTTATCTTTGAATTTTCTGGGCTTCACTAAGGCGCTTTATCTTTGAATTTTCTGGGCTTCACTAAGGCATCACAAGGTTGATTGTTAGTAGGATGAAGACATGACTGATTTCTGGGCAGCTGATTGAGGCAATATAAAGATGAACTTACAGTAGAATAATTGAACACTTGATGATGATTGTGGACAGGAAAATATTATCAGTGGCACAATAATATGTGACATGATAATGGACAGAATGCTTGCTATGGTTGATGACAGCTTGATGCTAAGGACAGTATGACATGTGGAAAGATTACCAGCTATACTATCATGACATGTTTGGGACAGAGTGTGAAGATGTATTTGATATGAGAAAGTCATAATCAGTGATGAGTTAGATGACATATGTAGATGAGTTTGATGCTGAGAAGAATGTTATTGAGCGACAGATAAGGACATGACAAATCACAGGTTGTATGCTGAGATATTGATGACATGAACAGAACAATGATGATCTCAGTGGTTGGACAGAATTCTAAATGATAAGATGATGACTTGATGTCGCTGGGCACCTGAAGATTTGATGTTGCTGATATATGTATGACAGGGATCATGAACAGAATTGTAATATACTGAACAATAACTTGGAAGATGTTGGCTGTGAATTGACAAGGTGTGTCTTTGGACAACATGGACAGAGTTTGATGATATGTGGGCAGAATAGTAATGATGTAACGTGTGCATTGATGAAGTGTAATGTGATTACTGTATGCTGACTTACAAGCTAGGTCTTGTATCCACTTCTTGGCTGGGTCTAAGAAGAACTAGGCTGGGTCCTAGATGATGAGTTGGTGCTCATTGTTTCAGTTGTAGTTGAATTACCTCACGGTTGTAGCCGTTGAACCAAATACAAAAACATTACAATTATATCGTGTGTCTCTTGCTCAAGGTGTTGATGATGTTGTGTTTTTAATTGATGAATGATAGGTGATTAGTTAATTACTAATATATAATTCATTGATGAATATGATGCTGAGGTGAATGTGAAATAATTGGTAGAAAAAGTTGAATTTGAAATTGAGCCCTAACTCATTGATTTACCCCCCCCCCCCCCAGTGAGCATTGTGTCTAACAGATTGATGGTCCCACATGCTCTTATTGATGACTCCATATGATGGACATATGACTCGGATGATGGTTGATGCACTTCAGCAGTTTTATTATTATTTCCACATCATCAGATTATTCACTGTCCAGATATGGTGGACCCTATTGTTCACCCCTCAGGTCAACCCATGGTGTATGAGTACACATTTTCAGTAGAGTTGGGTCTTCCAGATCCATTGAGACACTTATCATTTAGTTCCGAGCACTTATGACAGGGATAGATGCAGTTATCCACGTGTTGACTAGATTTGGGCATGCTTTCCCAGCCTGTCCAACAGAGGCATGAGAGGCCAGTTTCACCCAGGGCGTTGTATGTGAAGGGGGTGGTCCAGCCACTTGTTTTTACCATTATACCCCCCTTCCAGACAACCTGGTGGGCTCAGTTTGACAGTGCAGGCACCTTGGGTGTCAGTTTTGGCAGCTTCACGGTTCACGAGGCGGATTAAAAATGGAATAAAAGGGTCATTGAGGAATTCGATTTGGGCAACTGAGGCAAGGTTTTAGCACTTGGTCTTCACAGAGGTATTCCAGGGTGAACCCCCCATCTTCCAGCCAGATATCATCAGTCATTGGGGTCCACAGTGGCCACAGGAGGCCTTCTACTGCATGTCTCTCACAGATTTTGAGGACAGGATTTGATCATTTGTATTATTTGGACATATTATTTTATATTATTGTGCTATGGGGATGAACTAGTAAGGATTGATGCCTCCTAGCCCCACCATGAGCTTCTTGAGTCATGTCCATGTCATATGAGGTGGGTCCATGTACTTTAGCCCCCTCTTAGGGATGATGTCACCCTCCTTAGTTATTTTTGAGGGATGACGTCGCCCTCCTTTTGAGTGATCCAAGTGATATTATGTTAGGCTTGTCTTAGCCATTGATTATGTTGTGAGATCTTTTAATCTCAACCACTCATTTCAAAAAGTGGTTTTGAGGTCTATGGTTTTGGTTTTTGTTATCCTATATAAGGAGGAGACCCCCTCATTGTAAAATTCATCTAGAGATTTTTGGCTCTTGGAGATTGGAATAAAAATACTTTCTTGGGCATCTTGGATCTTGAAGTTGGAATACTTGTGGTGATTGTAAATGCTTCTTCCTCTACACTGACGAATATTGGTGGCCATCTTGGATTTTTATCTTCAACTAACATTTTTTGTAGGCAAAGAAGATGATTTTGAGGAGTGCGAATTGTTGGGGAGGCCTACCCTTCAAGCTTCAAGAGGACGTTTTGGGTGACAGGGAGTTGTTTTGTTTTCGTACCAACAATTCATGTTATTCATCTCTTTGTTTGCATCTACTTCCATTCTTGTTTATTGATTGATCTTTGTGTCCTTGATTGCCAGGAATAAGAAGGCTGATTTGGTTGAAGGAGGCAAAACGTTGGCAAGAAGGGCTTCATTAAGTTTGGCATTTGATCTTTGTGGGAAGTAATCCTCGTCACAAGCCTCTTCCATCTTCATCTTCCAGGTATGTTCCATGAGGTATGATATTCTTCTATCCTATCCATCTACTCTCTTAGATCTTAAAACCCTAATTGATTAAAACCCTCATTTTTCACTTTTTTCTAGATCTACTTGGATCTAGCTTGGCTTTGGGGAAAATATTGAAAACCCACCTCTATAGCATCCATGGCAATTCAGATCTATAGTTTGGTGTGGATTGACCTCCATTTGACGCATTTTCCAAGGCACATTAGCCTCCTTGAGGGAAGTCGCACTCCTTGAGGGAAGCTATTGGGGCTAGTTCCAAGAGTTGGGTAGGTGAGATCCCACTTGATTTGCATAGATCCACCTTGATAACCTACCCCTAGTGCTTCACTCCTTTGATTTTTTCCTTGTGGGCCCCATTCATCATTTTGAGGGTTGTGCCCCACTTGGGTCATTGGGTGATGCATTTTGCATCTTAGATCTATGGAGATCTAGGCCATATTTGGGCATGCCATCTTAAACCCACCTTGATAATTGCCTTAACTACCTCGATCTACATTTTGGCATAATTTGGACTCCATTTGCCCCTCCATCTAAAGGCACTAGTCTCCCTTGGGTAATTCGCACTCCTTGGGTTAGTGGCCTTTCCCTAGATCCCATATGTGGGTGTTGACTATCTTTCCTTAGATCCATAGATCTACATTGTCTCATTCACTTAGTACCATCTTACCTCTAATTTGACCAAGTGGGCCCTACTTGGACCATTTTCCACTTTTTAAGGAGTGGGCCCCACTTGTGTGTTTTTCATGGTGCTAGATCTATCCATCAAGCTTCAATAAGTGGCCTTAATCATACATTGGTTGAACACTTGAAACATCCTAAGCCTCTTCAACCATACTTAACTCTTGGGTCCACTTAACCTAACTCATGCATTGGTTTCCGTAACCTCACTTATACATTTCGCTAGGAACCTTTGTATTAACTAATCTTCATTGATTGGCTAGGGTCTCCCCCTTGGTCTTGAATTTTCATGATCTAAAGTGAAGAGTGCCTCGGTTATCGTGACACCCAGCTTGCATTGGGAACCGTTGCACTTCTTGGGTCACCTCTTTAGTTGTCCATCTCCTCTACCGTCCCGGATGGGATACCTTTAGGGACAACTACAAGTTGTGTGATAACAGTTCCTCCTTGGAGTTGTCTCATCTCTGAATTTGCTTTGAGGTGCAGTGCTAACTTCTTCAAACATTTTTGATTTTCCAAATTCTTTGTTGTCATGTGCAGGTACATGAGGAGCTTTGCTTTCTTCTTTGGAGGATGTGGATCCAACTTCAGGAGTCTTGGAGGACCACATGTCTTCTTTTGATTTGCCTTCTACCTTGCCAACTTAACCTTTGTCATTAATGTTGTCATCAATGACAATCATATTCATCAATCTCCCCCTTTGTCATTAATGGCAACCAAACTTTCTCTCCCCCTTTGACATTAATGACAAGGGTTGATTAGCCATCAAAAGCTTCACAATGCCCAATTTTGTTTCTTGAATTCTTCCATGTCAACTTTTGATCTGAGCTTTTGACTTCTCAATTCTCTTTCTAAGACCAACAATTTCCATATCAAGTCTCTGATTTGTCTTTTCTTTTTCTTCCAGCTGAAGCTTCATAACATCTTCTATTCTTTTGGCTTCTTCCAGCTGAGTCTTCAAGACAATATTAACTCTTTTTGTCTCTTCAAGCTCTTTAGGGTTTTTACACATCTCTTCTTGTTCTTTTGTTAATTTGATCTTCAATCTTCCAACTTCAACATTTTCAGCTTCTAGCTTATCTTGTAAATTTTTGTTCTTGAGTTTCAACCTCATGAGCAATGCCTTTGTCTCCTTGTACTTTTCGAATGAACCCAAAATTTTCTTCTTAAGCCTCGAATTAAATTTCAGGTCAACATCCCAATAGAGTGCATGCAAATGCATTATTTGTTTTTAACAAATCTTCTTCTTCATCTTCTGTAAGTGGAATTTTAGTCTCACATTCAGAATTATCATCAACTGAAGAGTACTTACCTTCACTTGTTAGACACAATGGCTCACTGAGAGGGGGGGGTGAATCAGTGAGCTTGGACTTATAATAATTTCAACTTCTTCTTCCTAATCTTATATCATCATTCACTTACAGATTCATCATATTCATCAATCAACTAAGCACATGTCATTCTTCAAATAAAACACACTATCATCAACACATTGCAAGAGACACAAGATATAGTTTTGTAATCTTTAGTATTTGTTTCAATCGGCTACAACCGTGAGGTAAATCAACACCTACTGAATCAAAAGAACCTACTTCTATTCCAAGACTCTGCTGGGTCTTTTCTTAGATCCTACTAAGAAAATATATACGAGACCTTGCTTGTATTTACAAGTACATATTTGTTACATTACATCACAACTATTACATGTCATCACTGTCAACATCACATGTCTCTTCTGTCTACTGCCACACATATTATCATTCTGTAAATCATATCATCAGCATATCCACAGACTGTCATTTGTCATATCACATCTGCTGCCCATGAACATATCATCATATTATCATTCTGTCCAGCATCATAAGCATATCATCATTCTGTCCAACATCATGTCCAGAAACTGTTGCCAATATCTATAGTATCTCCTCATTCTATCCATACACATTATGTACATCAAATTGCCCTTGCTGATGCCACAAACATCAAAGATAAAAGATATTTCATTTTTCTGTACTTGTCCATCACTAGCACTTTATCATCATCCTCATACTGTTCAAATCAAGCAACTGCCCAAAAATAAAGGATAACCAAAAATTGTTTCATTGCTGCTGCTGCTCCTTCACCAAAATTGTCCTCATCCTCTGACCCTGAGATCAGAGTTCTCTTGTATCTCACGAAATCTTCCACACAAAAACACACATTTCATAATGAAACTTGTCTTCTATTTATACATTTCCTTTCCATCAATTTAGGAGGCCGACATATCATTGTATATTTATTTTATCAATTTATTATTAAATAATAATTCAGTTCATTTTGGGGATGGTCGACCCCATCACACCATTTCCATATTTACCTCAATAAACACATATTTATATTTTTAAATTATCACCTCTGAATTCTCTTTTTTTTTTTGCCATATCATTGGTCAACCCTTCCAGGATGCCCGCAATGTTCATCAAGATGCCTTCATGAGGTTTGAATAAATGCCCGCATGCCTTCAACAAGCATGCCTGCAAGGTGGCCTTTCGGGATGCCCGCTATTGTCCGCCAGATTGCACACTAGCAGCGGAAATCTTTCGAAAGCTGTCTCTTCACTACAAGTGAGAGAGGTGTGGCCTTGGGGGCAAGCAATGAGCCAGGTACTGTCACTTGAATCCCAGCTCCTCCGTTTAGGCAAACTCCTAACGAAGCCAAGGGGGGTAGTCCCTATAAAAGAGTTGTCTAAGGCTCTTGTGTGTTTAAAAATGTTTTTGGTGTTGTGATGCGGATGGGTGTTGTTTAGGAGTTTTTTGGAAGTGAAAGACACAAAATACTTTAAATGAGACCAAGATAACGCAATCCATGTTGCAATAGAAGATAAGAGATACACTTGAACAAGAAAAAAATCACTCTTTACGCAAATTAAAGCAATTACTCCAATATTGATATTAAGCAAATAAAGTATATGATAAAGGACTAGTGCCTTATGGAGTCAAATATAAAAGTGATTGTAAAATGCTTGATACAAGTGTTTGAGATAAAAGTTTGTGAGAACGTTTTGCAGCTTATCTTGGTAAATTTAAGATTTTAGTAGTCTTGATTATTATGGCTAAGAACAAGGTATCAAAAGGAGTGGAACCTTAACCAATAAAAACATTGGCAACCTTTTAGGTGATAGGTCGGGAGCACCCAGATTGCAAAGAGGGCAAGTGTGCTAGCAGCTTGACCGCCCTCGAGTCTGACAGTGGATTCCCGGCACCACCTCTTCAGGAAGAGCTCAGTAATTTTGTCTTGGTTGGGGTTTTGGATAAAATTTTAATTAATGTTATTGCTTGTGAAATTAACAAGTCTTCCACCTTTCTGAGTACTAGCCCAACCGTTTCCGGTTGGCAGAGCATACGGGTGTAGGACACGAGACCAAGATAAATTAATTAAAGGGGTGTATGAGTGGAAATTTTTTATTATTAGAGCACTTTGTTCAACTCTCCGACAGAGAGCGCTCTTGACTTGATCTTATGACCACAGTTCAAGAGACTTGTTAATTAACAAATGCCTAATGCAGGGAAAATGCAAAACTAATAATGCCCTCCGATAGAGGGTGCTCTTGACTTGGATTTGGCCAAGTTCAAGAGACTTTCGTTCGTTTTAAGAAGCAAATAGTGGTTGTGTTGTAGAAGCAATAAATTTCAACTTGAAATGATTAAACAATGTAATAGATTGGAAAGATATGAAATATTGCTCACAATACTACTTGCAAGATAAAATGAAACTGGAAACTCTAGTGTTCTACAAAACAAATTTTAATCTGAAAGTGGGATCAATCTCTGAACAAGATCAACCACTAGAAGCCACCAGTCTTGGAAACCTTCCAGCTAGCTGGATGTCCACAAGAAGCTGATGGGGGAACGAGAAGCTACCACAAGACTATGTGGCCTTTGGGGTACAATCCCAAAGTTAGCTATTCTCTAGTCAAAGCTTGGAAGAGAAAATACAAGATGAAAAAAGTAAAGTACTAAACAGAAAATAAACTCTAATCTACCCAAGAATCTCTTTCAGGTCAAAGACCGTACTCGGGAGAGCATGGGGGTAAGTGAATCGGAAAATGATAACCAAGATAATTTATTGAAATGAAAACTAATCTAAGAGCATATTAAAGATCTAAACTAGAAAATCAAACCACTAAATGAAGACTACAAGACTTCCCCAAATGGGGAAAGTGAATGTGGGGGCTTAAAAACCCCACTTGCAACTTTATTATGAGAGTACAAATGCCCTTGGGAATGAAACCCTTGTAGGGACTTTGAGCGAAATAAATTGGGAAATATTAAAAACAAGCTTCTAAGAGCTATTAAAAAGGATAAATACTAGTCTTTTGGTTTGGATCGCCCTCTTTGTCTTCTTGATAACTTCTTGTTCTAGCACTTTTACCTTCTCTTTGATTCAAGTTTTCTCAAAGTTTCTCTTTCTCGAAAAAAGAGACCTATCACAATGATGCACTTCAATAAACCATTAGCATTAGTAAATGAAACAAAAATGAAACTAACTAAACTAAAGTCTATAAAAGAGATCTAATGCTACATGCAAGTTCTAACAAAATAGAAATTACCCTTAGGATGCAAATGCAAGTTTTTTAAAATTTTAAATGAGATCTTAACACAAAACTACCAAATTCCAAAGTGTAAGATCTAAACTAGTGACAATGTAAATGCAAAACGAACTATGACAAGAAAGAGACTAGATCCTAAATATATAAATGCAAAGTGTGAGATCTAATTACCAACTTTAAAATAAATGCAACAAGATACTACTAACAACTTTTTTGTGTTTGTTTTTTGTTATGTTTTAGGGCCAAAGATGGGGATGGACGAGAGGGAAGGAGGCACAAACCTAGGGCAGAGATGAAGGAAAGACAACGAGGGGAAGAAAAGCCCTAAAATAGAAGGGGGGCGAGAGGATGGAAGAGAGGAAAACGAAAGCTAAAGGGAGGATGGGTAAGTAAGGAGAGGTAACACTGCAAAAAACTCAACAAAAGGCTGCCAACAGTGAGTGAACAGCAGCAGACAGTGAGGGTATAGGGCAGCCAACAAGACGGGAAAGAAAGTGTTTGCAAACGAAGAGGATGGGCAGCCAAAGAGAAAGAATAATGGACTGAGTTTTAGGGGCAGCAAACAATGTAAATGGACTGAAAATAGAGAGGACTGAGATGTAGGGAGGTGAACAAAAATGGAAGAAAAGGCTTGCAAATGGAAGCTAAAAACACACTTGCAAAAAAGAAATGGAATGAAGGCAAACGAAGCTTGGATGAGATGGATGAAGGGAGAAGATGAATGGGAGGAAAGCCAAAGGGTGAAGGATCTAAGGCCTAACTCAAGTAACCAAGTTTGAAAATGAAGTTTTTGTTGATGGATACAAGCAAGAGAACTCTTGGTTTTCCTCTTATGACAAAGACAACAAACTTTGTAGATCTAGATCTTGCAGTCACAAAATGTTAAACCCAAACAAAAGTTGATTGAAGCTTGGGATAGATGTAACCGAACTCATTCCCTTCTTCAAATTTGTGAAACCTGATCAAGCACGACAAACTCAATACAAAAGTGAGATCAAAACAACTAGTATACAAAGAGAATCAAAGCTCTATCAATATTGGTATAACCAACTACGTCCTACTCATATCACTTTGATAATCGTTGCATAATGAATCAAATTGACAAATACAAATGACAAATCTTATGTTCTAGAAATAGACCTCTAAAGCTAGCATTTGATCACCACATATAAGTATTGAAAAAAAAGAAGTACTTGGAAAGAGATCACCTCAACCATGACGAATTCATCATAATGAACAAGAATCCATAGACCTCCAAAGTCGAAATATTTTATTCATAAGTTCAAAACAAAAGCTTGATACAATTTTCTCAGAGTAACACTATATCAAAGAATCCATCCTAAGAGAGCTAAAATGCATCTCTTATATAACAAAGTACAATGCTAAAACCCTAGGTCGAATTGGCAAGAGAAGAGAGCCAATCCCCTCAAATTCCAATCAAAGGCAAAGCTTGGCATCATAACTCGAGTTTTGAGGTTGGTGTGAGTGGGGAGGTGGCCTCCACCTTCCCTTGGAATTAACACCAAAACCATTCGCATCCTCCACATGGGATTGACGTGAGCAATGAAGGGAAGCGTGAGGATTGAGGGAGATAGATTCGAGTTAGCTCGAGCTCCAAGCTTGTGATGTGGCCACAATCTTAGGATGCGCCCACCATAGCCATTAATACATATTCAACAATCCATAACACGAGTGCCACATAACCAAATCGTGATGCCCATGTATTAAGCTCCCACGTGAAGGCTAAAATCCGTACGGTTTAAATGGCTCACGTCATTCTCTTAGAAATATTTCCAAACTTTAATTAGCATATGGTTTTAATCTTATAAGTGGTAGCTCACCACTTTAGAATGGGCCCCTCACTCATACCCCATGCGAACATGACCCACGTGGATGTATGCTCACGTTATCACTTGAATCCAATTTGCTATCCAAACTTTTAATTTGCATGTGCCTTTAATCACTTAAGTGGGTCGTACACCTCTTAAAATCAATACTCAACCCTTTCCATGGATTATTTTAATGAATTTTGACTTATTTGATTTTTGGACCTTAGTGCATTTTGTCATTTTTTGGCAATTAAATGTCAAATGATGCATTTTTAGCCAAAACTGCTCCTGGGGTGATGTAACTGCCCGGAAATTGAAGAATGAAGGTGCCAAGGTGAAGAGGATGCTCTGAGCATCAAAACGAGCCTCCCCACGCCCAATTCCGCCTCCGGATGAGATTTTTATCACTTCTTGAAATTTTTTAATTAAACCATTAAAAAATGGTCTAATTTTATGAAAAAATTATTTTTGCCGGAATCAAACGAAACTCCTAGAGGACCTAGTGCATGTTCATACGACTCAACCGATGTGGCTAACACGTAAAAAATCCTAGACACAAGACTCTAATAACCACCTTAGGTTTTGACCACCATGGGAAATACTCCAGCTTTGGAGGTTTGAGTGAAAAACTCGGGGATTATACGCCACTGATGAGTAGCGCATAATTCCTTAAGGAAAAAACACTCTAGAGTATCCCCCAAATGGCTAAACCTACGGATAGCCGAGTCTTTTATAAAAGGACCCCGTTTAGACCAACATTTTACAAATTCCCCATGGGGGTATGAACATGCAGTTATTACAAAAGGGGCAAAATTGCCCTGAAATTGACTTCTGAACTTCTGAATGCTGATGATGAACATGAATCATGTTCAATAAACTGGCGGCTCATCGGAAGTTCAACTATGTGTACAAAATAGGTGATAACACCCGCAAGGGCTCCTAGATATGCTTGCATGGGCACTTATTTATGCCCGCAAATCCTTCAAGAAATGCCCGTTGCTCTTCATAGAAGTGCCCGCAGGGTTGTCTTACAAATGCCCGCAGGCTATCCTCAGAATGCCCGCAAGAGGCATATTTTTCATGCCCGCAAGGATGTCCTTGTCATCAATCCTTGCCTTCACATGTGCCTTGTCCATTTCTTTGTCTTCATGCTTCTTTGTCCTTGTCCATCCATGTCATCGAGCTTGCCATGTCATCTTGTCTTTTATTGCCATTGTTCATGCTTGCCAATTTGTCCATGCTTGTCATCTATGTCCTCCATGACCTTGTTCATCTTTGTCCTTTGTCTTGTCATATCATGTACATCGTCCACATCATCTTCATTTAGAATATTAGGACCTGTTATCACATATATAGTAGCCGGGCTACCATACATTTTTTGTCAGATTCCAGTACACTATTCAGCCAGTTCTCTTACATTGAGATGCTGAGATGAGCATCTACTATGGATCACTATCAGATTTTGGACAACAGATATATTCCCCATGCAATGACTGAGTTTCAGGACACTCAAAGAGATGATCGATGTATCTATTTAGCCATTTATACAAGAGCAGTCAGTAGTGCCCAGAGTTACAGTAGTAGTTTCAGAGGACAGATGATGGTTCAGATGGTGAGCATTCAGGTATATGACTCGGCAGGTATACTATGGTGTTGTGGTTATGTTGCTTTTATTTCCATTTTCCTAGCATGTCTTAGCACTTAGTATCATGATCTGGCGATCATATAGATATGTGGACCTGGTTGTACTATATATATATATCATATTTGTCCCTACTCAGACTTAGAAGTTCTTGGCCTATACTCATTGGTTTTACCCTCCTTAGGGAGAATAGAGGTGATCATTCCCACCATACTTTGGCTTGCTAGTGTTGGTTTCATTATTCATTGTCTTCATACATCCATGACTTGCCTAGTTTGTTCATTACCTTGACTTACTACTTGACTAGTGGCATGGAGGAATTTTCCTCGCTGTAGCCTCTATATTGGATAAGCTTCCCTGTTTATTGTGTCTCAGCTCTGAGTTGGTGACAAAACTTACCTTTGGTGAGTTGGATTTCCTTGTGAATTCCCCCTAGTCACTAAAGATGTTGTTGGCTAAACCTGAAGCTTTTAGTGCTGCCATGGATACAAAATTTGGAAATGAAATGTTATATCTTGTATGAAAAGCCCATTCATGCAATGTGTTTCTAAACACACATGAATGAAAGGCAATCCAAATGAAAGTGGCTATGGAATATCAAATGTTATATCTTTTATGAAATGTAAAATACTTAGGTAAACAAGCTATTTGTGACACACCTAGAAATGCTTAGCAAATGTTATATCTTTTATGAAATGTAAAATACTTAGGTAAACAAGCTATTTGTGACACACCTAGAAATGCTTAGTTAAACAAGTGCCTTAAAAACACACCTGTAACAAAAAGCCTAAATAAATGTAAATCTATGCAATGTGTTTTTAAACACACATAGATCAAAGGCTATGGAAACTCTAGGCCAAAAAACAATGGAACTTAAATGCTATATCAAAAATATTGCTGGCCTCATTTGTATTATGGATTGTGCGCATCTGTGTAAGGTGAATAAACACTCTTTAAACAACTTATCCATTTGTGAGACACCGCCATTCCCTGTGTTGCTGCTTGTCCACTATATGCTATGGTGTGTATTCCCTTTCCCACTTCCAAAGTGTCATAGTGTTAAGTCAGTAAGTCATCCTTTGACCTAGCCATGCATTCCTTAGCTTTCACCCTTCATTAGCAAATTGATCACAACTATGAAGTGAGTATGACCTTGAAAGTCTTGTTTGAGTAATTAATAATAATTAATGACATATTATATTTGGATTTAGATCGCCAGTAATGACTACTTCTTGTTATAATTGCTATGTGAATGGATTGTAAAGCATCTTTTAACCCTTGACACCTTGCAGCAGCTTGATGATAGTTTGAGTCATATTTTGGTCATGTTGACTTGGTCAAACCTCAGTTTGACCAAATGTCAACCACAGGACATGAGGTGGCAGACCTCAGATGTTACAGATAAATGATATATGGTTTGGTACAGGTCACCATGGTGGGCTTATGCAGTGTTTTCAGGCTTATGCTGATGATTTGCTTTTCAGCACTTTTACAGATTATTATTATTTGGTCTGCCGGATATGATGAGTATTTATTTTGGACCATGCAGAGGTTTATATGGTGTATGAGCACAAATCTTAGATGGATTTGGACCTTTTGAGTACAATGAGAATGTTTGTTTTTAGTTCCGGGCAGTTACAGTGATGATTGAGCCTCAGTAGGCTATCCTAGTGCAGTTTTGGTCTATTTGAGACCTTGTCAGTGTAGTGATGGGATTCACTTGGTTCACCTAGGGCGCTGTGCATGGAGGGGGTGGTCCAGCCACTTGTTATTACCATATTACTCCCCTCCCAGACTCATTGGTGAGCTCACCTTGATAGCGCAGGCACTCCAGGAGGCAGTTTGGGCAGTTTCACGCTTCTCGAGGCAATCCAGAAATGGTAGAAATGGCTACAAAGGAATTCGATTTGGGCTACTGAGGCAAAGTTTTGGCATGGGATGATCAGTGATGATGAGTGGGATGTCTTCCACACCTTCTCCAGCAGTTTTAGCTTTATCGGGACCCACATCCATCACTTATGGCATTTTCTGATGATTTTTGGAGCCTCCTAAGGCTCACGATTTGTCCATAGAGGCACGATTTGGTACTTTGATGATTATTTTATTGATATTGTGCTATGGGGATTGACCAAGGGTGTCTAAAATTACTCCTTGGACCCACCATAAGCTAGATCTATTATTTTATCATCATGATTTGGTGGGATCCCCTCTTCTAGGGTGAGTTTGTCCACTTATTGTATTATTTTATTAGTGATCCATGTATTGTATTGTTGAGCTCATCTCAACCATTGATTAGATCTTTTGATCTTTTAATCTTAGCCACTCATTCAAAAAGGGGTTAGATTGTGGTCTCTCTCCCTCCTATTTAAAGGAGAGAGCTTCTCATTGTAAAGGGTCTTTGGCTCTTGGAATCTTGATATAGAAAAACTTTCTTGTGGAAATTCTTGTGGTCTCCTTTGCATCTAGTGTTCTTAGATGGTGATTGGAAAGTCTATTGCATCCTAGCATTTGGGTATTTGTGGTAAGATCTATCTTTTTGGAAACTTTTGTTTTGTCTACAGGAGGGCGACTTCACTTGGGCGTTTTTGCAAGGCTTCTTCAACTCGCTCCACTTGGCATTCGCTTGTATCAGGGGGTTATCATTAGTATCATTGTGATCTATGCTATCTTTTTGTTATTTCTCTTGTGGCATTAGTCTTATCTCTTGTTCGCAGTAAATCTGATATTGTTGATGTTTATTGTGCAGGAGAGAGGGCGCATTGGCTTCCTTGGGCAAATCGATTTCATAGAAAACTACCTCAAATCGCTCCAAATTGATCGGGTTTGCATAGATCATCATCATCAAGGCATCTACAAGGTTATCCAGGTAAGATCCACAGGTTTGTTCTTCTTGTCTTGGCTCCAATCCATTGACATAGCTACTTCATTGATAAAACCCTTAATTTACAAACCCTCATTTTACACTTTCTCAGATCTAGTAAGATCCACTCGGATTTTGGGTATAAAATTTAAAACCCACCTCTACAGTATCCACGACAATTCGGATTTGTAGTTTAGTGAAGATTGGCCATCATTTGACCCACTTTCCAAGGCAAAGAAGCCTCTCCAAGGGAGGTCGCACTCTTTGGGAGAGGTGAGTTTGCAGGGATCTAGCACCTGGGTAGGTGAGATTCCACTTGATCTGTAATCTACACATTCAATAGCCTACCCCCAGTGTGTCACTTCAGTGATTTCTGCCTTGTGGGCCCCATTCCTCATTTTAAGGGTTGTGCCCCACTTGGGTCACTTTGTGGCATACTTCAATCTTAGATCTACTGAGATCCAGCCATTGGATTGTCCTAATCTTTTAGATCCACCAACCTCTATACCTCAACATTCCAGATCTGTAATTTGGTGGACATCTGACTCCATTTGGCCCATTTCGCAAGGCACTGATCTTTCTCCAAGCCCATTCAACTTTCCTGGATTGTTGAGTTAGCTTGTGGTTTGACCCTTGTTTTGGTTGCTTGAACCCCTTGACATTGTCATATCACTTCATTAAGCTCACTTTTGGTACTGGTTATCCCTAATTTGGACCTTAACTACCGTGCATTGGACATGGTTCCCAAGGCAGTGGATTTTCTCACAATTGACTGGTACCCTAATTCTTGATTTCATTATAAACTTCATAAGTCACTCACATAAAGATGTTGGACCAAATCTACACTGTTTAAACCCCTTGATCCAACTTATTAGTTACCTTATGACTTTATCCATAGATCTAGGGTTTACCATACATCTTACGTACTTCATCATCATTTGATTTGATCTGGTGTTTTGGTTTGATCTCTCCTGTCAGGAGTAGATCTGGGTCTCCCCCTTTGTTGTCTTGGGCTAGATAACATAAAGTGAAGATTGCCTCGATTGGCGTGACAACCATCCATTGGGAGTCGAGGCCATCTTGGTTGCACCTCTTTGGTTGCCCTTCCCTTCTGCCATCCATCTCGGATTCATCTCTAGGGGCACCTACAAGTTTGGTGATAACAGGACCATCTCCAAATGACCACATAATGGGTCATTTGGTCCTTCTTGCCAAATATCAAGTCCTAGCCATAATCTTCTTGTCATCCAGATCCCATATCATGTTTACTTGTTTGCCATGTCTTCAAGCTTGCTTGTCTTCTTTATCATTAGCCTTGTCCTTTGTGCCATCCCATCATCCTCCTTTGTCCATTGTCTTCCATATTAGCATTTGTCCTTGTATCCTTGCTTGCTTGCTTGACCTTTGCCATCATGTCCTTCTTGTCCATTTCCATTGCCTTGTCACTTTCCACATCACCAAGTCATGTCTGCCATGTCATCATCATACTAGGTCCTTGTTCTTGTCAATCAAGCTTTGTCATTAATGTGTTGTCATCAATGACAACCATATTCATCTGAAAGGGGGAGTAATGCCAAGTGAAAAGCTTAACAAGGATGATCTCCAAGAAATAATGCCAAGCCTATTCAAAAGGAGAGATCACCTAATGAAGAATTGACATAGTATGATTTCATGACGTATTCAAAGATAAAAAAAAAATCCTGGCATCGTGAAGCTTTTGATGGCTAAATGATCAGCCCTTTGTCATTAATGTTAAAGGGGGAGAGTAATTGAAGTTGCCATCAATGACAAAGGGGGAGATTGATGAATATGATTGTCATTGATGACAAAGGCTGAAATGATGACATGGAGAACACACATGGCAAAGATGACTTGGTTGAAGACAAGCAAGCTTGAGGACATGGTGAGCTTGAGGAAATGACAAGAAGCATTAAGGTGGACAAGTTGATGACAAAGGACAAACATTGAAGTGGAAGACAAGCAAGCTTGAAGACATAACATTGGATGGCTTGAAGACAAGAAGGACATGAAGACAAAGGACAATGGATGACATGGAAAAAGATTAACATGGCAAGGATGTTGAAGACATGTAAGCAAGACAAAGCATGATGACATGGTATTTGATTGACATGGCAAGGATGTTGAAGACATGACAAATGACTTGACAAAATTGGTGACTAGCAATTAAAGAAGATGACATGGCAACCATGAGGTGATGACAAGGACATTGATGACATGGCAGATGACATGGAGCATTTGATGACAAGGCATTTTGGAGATCCCTACGTGCGTTCTGAAGTGATGCATCTGGACATTTTTTATGTAGCCCTGCGGGCATTTCTAAACACCTCTGCGGACATTTTATTAAGGCCCCTGCGGGCATTTATCTAAGGCTGTGCGGGCATAAATGTTAGGCCCTTGCGGGCATTTATCTAAGGCTGTGCGGGCATAAATGTTAGGCCCTTGCGGGCATTTGAAACAACCCTTGCAGGCATATTCAAAAGCCCATTGCGGGCATTTCTTGAGCTCCTTGCGGGCTGTTATCACATTTTATGTCGGGAGCAGCTCCACACTGCAGACTGTGCGGCCGAGTACCGCACAGTACTTTTTTTCCAGATCGGAGATCAGCTGCCTTCAGAGGAGGCATTTTTGTTCAGACTGCCCCTAGCAGATACATCAAAGGGGACAATCAGTTGGACTTACCATCTACCACAGGGTTACCTTTCCTTGCCAGGCTTTGACACAAGCCCATTTGAGACAGTGCCTAGTCATATTCTGATAGAGATTGTCACAGTACAGTGCTGGTTTATTGTATGCCCGGATTCAACAAAGATCCAGCTCAGATACAGGTTCAATAGCAGCAGGTATATGGTGCAGCAGCTATTGGATGTATTGATTATTGTTCATGTTGTAGATTAGACTCTTTTACACTTGCTAGTACACTAACTTTGCATGAGATGATATATTTGGTGATCTGCTTATGATATGATATGTTTGGGCGTATTGGTGATGTTAGTCCACCCCTCCAGTCAGACTTATGTATATGCATGCTGAGTCATGTCTTGTATACTTGGTTTAGACTTGATCACTTAGCCCCTCGATAGTTGTCTTTAGCACCATTATCACTTTCTCCACCCATCCGACTCATCCATGACACTTTTTCCCCGACTTGGATTCTGATTTGTGACCACGAGGACCCCCTTTCCCCACCGATCTCTGAGTTTGCCATGACTCCCTGTTTATTGTGCCTCGGCTCTTTTAATGTGTGAGATACACGGTTAGACCTGGGATTTGCTCCTGTCGGTTGCCCCCGATGTTGCAATGCAGTTAGGATTGTGTAGCCTCATCGGGTGCTCCCCACTTGTCGTCGAAGCTTGTATTACCCACCCCCATTGCCTTTGCAGTATGAGCACCATGTTTATATCTTTTGAGATATGTATGTAGCCCAAGAGGGCCATGAAGAAATGAAGAAATGAAGAATTGAAATGTAAATCAGGCTAAAAAGGCCATTGTGTTGTAAATTGCAAAATTTGGCCAAAAAGGGCTAAGTATGAAACTCATTGTAAAATCCATGCAATGTGTTTTTGAACACACATGGATTCTGGTCAGCTATACATGTCAGCATTTGTAGTGGTTATTCCTCACTTAGTCCTGCGGGACAAGGAGGTGAGAAGGAGCAAGGGACAAGCTCAAGATTGCCCCCTAAAGTCTCAAGTTACGGTTTGCCGGACACCCAGTTTGGCAGCTCTAGAAAAGAACCTCACGGAGTCTTCACATACGGATGTGAGTTGTGGGATACTTGTTAGATGGCTAGTGGTGGTTTCCCTGCACTATACCCATTTGTGAGGCACCGCCCTTCCCCGTGTTTTGTCATGGCACACTTACCTCAGTGGACCCCGTTTTCCCGAGATGTCTAATGGTCACATGATCTTTATCCTCGTCTTCCCATATCTTTTACCTTGTTGTCCACATCACCTAGAGTGAGCAAGGTGGTCGAGTCTATGGAGGTGTATAACATCCTAGTCTCTTGGAGGTGGTGGGCCCACTTCACCAGGGCCTTGTACTATTTCGGGATTTAATGTATTTTTGATCACCATGATATCATTTATTGCTTAGTAATGTACTAACTTGTTTAATTGAGCCTTGTCACTTCATGCTTGCATACAGGTCTCAGCTAGCACTATAGTTGACCAGATTTGACTTGGTCAAAATGGGTTGACTAGGCCAAAAATGGGCCCGAAAAAATGTTGCGATCGGAATTTTGATTTCGATCATTTATTATCTACAGGGGTTCCATATGAGCATGCAACTGACGGAATTGTAAAACATTGAACCATTTGAGAGGTTTTTAATTATTATTGGTCAACTTTGACCTGTTTTAATTAAAAATCATGGATTTGGGGCAAATATTGCCAGAGTGATGGATCGGGGTTGTTCAAGTAGTCATCCCTACTACTTTTGGGGTCTACGATCACATTGCAGTAGACGGTTCGGCAATCTGGGCAATAAAAGTGGGTCAAAAGCCCAATTTTAATCTTCAGCCATATAAACCAGCAGAAAATACATGGAAATCTGAATTTTGACTGAGGCAACTATAGAGAAATGGCAAAATCAATGGCTGGCAATGGTAAAGGTAATTCATAAGGTAATTTTGGTATGTTTTGACATTGTATTTCATGTTTGTGGGGCCCTCATTTGCCTAGCTCACCATGGAGGACGAGTTTGCCCATAGGGGGGCGTTTTTCTCCACTAGGGGAATTCGACTTGGTGTATGTTTCATGTATTGAGCCTTGATGTATTATGTTGGGGGGATAAAACATACTATAGAAACCCCCCAACATCACTTCATATGTGTATGGACCCCACCTTGGGTCCCTCTCATCCACTAGTGCGCTTCTCCTTGGGGCAATTCGCACCCCCCTCATTGAGTGATCTCCACCATTCGATTTTGTGGATGGGGAGATGATCTCAACCCTCCATTTTGGGGGGAAACCTAGCTAGAGAGTGAGCCATCTCTATAAGAGAATGGACTCACCTCCATTGTACCTCTCTTGGCATTTTTTGTAAACACTTAGACTGAAATAGAGAAGAGATTCTTGAGAGCTCTTGAGACATTTTGCTTGGATGAATGTTGTGATGATTGATGCCATTTGCTGATGTATTGATGAGCATTTTAGTGTTGTTATCCATCTTCTACAGTTGAATCGATTTGCAGGTTGGAAGTCCACTTGAGGAGGGGCACACTTCTTGGAGTGGGAACTCCACACTTGGGTTTTTCCTCAAGGATTTCAAAGAGGGAGTTGAATCTATTGTTTTGTTATTCAATTTCTAATCATTTGTCTTTCAATTTGCCGTGTTAACTACTTATTTGCTGCAGATTTCTAATCTTTCATCTCTTGTGGCAGGTAGCTAGGGTGCACTTGCTCTCCGACTGACTCAAACGCCTAGGAAAAGCGCTAGTTGCTCATCATTTGGATTCGGCAAGTGGTCTTCACACAATTATTCATCCATTCGCCTTTGTTTAAGGTATTCCTCTCATGCTCAATTCTCTAGTTAGATTTCTGGTGTGTTTGCTAAGATAAAAAACCCACATAAAAAACCAAAAAATTAATACTTCATTTTCCAACCGATAAAATCTTTAGTTCTTTAAAACCCGCTTATTATCCTCCCTCAAAAGCTTATATCCCAAGTTTGGTTAGATTCCGACTCCATTTACCCATATTTTAGGCGCTGGTCACTTGGTAAAAAACGCCCCTCTAGGGCGTTTTTCTGTTTCAGGCTGTTTCTGCCTGTTGGGTGCATTTTGGGGTTGTGGGTACTCTCTAATTTGTTCCGTAACATCATTTTACCTTAGAGTATTGAGTTTCAGCAGCTGGAAATGCTTAGAAACGCCTTTTTTTGACTGCCCTAGGTCCACATTTTTACTGTTTAGCTCTTCCCCCTATGGCTGTTCATTTCATTTGCTTGCTGATCTGTTTTTGTGCCTTAAATCAGCCGTTTAATCAAGTTCTAATTGTTGGAATATGTGTCTAAATCATTTATCTACCGCTGCCATGTATTGATAAATCATTATGGGCTTCATTTCCCCATAGGTAGAGTCTCTAACCACTATTCTAGCATTTTCTGTTTGCTGATTTAATTTCCAGCCTTCTAATTCTTCATTTCATTCATCTTTTATATGTGTAATCAGATTTGAGTTGTTTTACTTAGTATATCTTCTCACCCAGAGTCTTGATTCCACTAAGGCTGGAAGAACCCTCACCTTCAGTCATCCATTTTATCTATTGCTTTGATCATCTTTCCTGGGTTTAGGGTGTCTGATTGTTGAGTCTCAACCTTCACTGGTTGAGAGGATCTCCCCCTTGACTAGGGCAAGTGCCTTGTCTAAAGTGACTGCAGCCTCGTCTGGTGTGACTTCTGTCCCTTGGACAGAGGACTTGGTTGTTGTTGGTTACATCGGCCTAGCTGTGCTCCTCTACCATCCCTATTGGGATACATGCACTAAGCAGCTAGAGTTTGTGTGATAACACGGGCATCAAAAAAGGATCCCTGCAGGCATTTGAAGGAGTGCCGCGGGCATAAGTTTGAGGCCTTGCGGGCATGGAATGGAGAAGCTTGCAGGCATATTGGAAGGGCATTTCATTGGACCTATGCGGGCATGCTATAGAGCAGATGCGGGCATATCTTGGAAACCTTGGAGAAACCAAGGACATAATGACATGGCAAGTTTGATGATCATTGTTGGTGCCACTTGGTGGCCTCATTGCCCACAAACTTGATTGGATAATGGTGAAATTGCATGTGGTAATAAAGATTGGATGGAATTGATGAACATATTATTTGGTTTACTCCTCTTGCTTGATGATGAGGTTAAACGTGATGGATGATGGCACATTTGAATGACAAGTGTCCCAAAAGGAAGCATAGTCGGCCTGCTAAAAGGAACACTTATTAATTAAATCTAATGATAAGTCAGCTCCTCAAAGAAATCCAAAAGAAATAAAAATAAATTAAGAATAAAAATGAAATTTGTTGGCATGTCGGCCATGCAGAATTTATGGAGAATGGTATATAAATAAGACTCCAAAACTGTAATTCGAAGTGTGGATTTTGAGGAGGATTCAGAGTTGTGTGGTTCAGTGGAGTGATAAGGAGCTCTGTTTTCGGGGGGTCTGAGATTTTCGAGGCAGCAGCAGTTGGAGGAGCAGAAAGTGATGATGTGGACAGAATGATATGACTGTGGTCATGTTTGATATTTTGGCAGCAGATTGATGAAGACATAGTGTTGAAGTAATGGTTGATAGGACAATGACAGAGATGTTGGCATTTTGATGTGTGTCTGAAGAAGGAAGGAATGCAGCAAATAAAGTGCAGTAAAATCAACCGGGGTAAGGCCCATACTTGAACTCTGAGCTTCAGTGATCTAACAACAAACAAGAGATCCTTGTTTGGTCTTGACTATATATGAGTATTTTGGGTGTTTCCTGTTGCCAACTAAGTTGTACTTGGTTGGATTATCAAGCAAGCAGGCAGAGTGGAACATGATACATGTTCATTTTTTGTGATTTGATATCCAGCTGGCCTTTTAAAGGCCCCCGTTTTTAAGTTTTTTCCACATGTCCATGGCCCTGCGGGGTTTGTAACAAAACATACTAGCATGGTGTTTTGTAAAAGACTTGGTTCCCTAGGACTTTTTGGCTAAGTCAGGTATTCCAAGGAGTTTTTTCACCTATCTATTATGTCTTACATTAGTGCATAACATAATTAATTGGTTTTTCTCCTGCTCGTCCAAAGCTGGAATGCCTGGGGAGGCTGACGGGCCTTAGGGGGTTGTTAAAGTCTATGGGTCAATGTATATGAACATGATAGGCGTTAATTTTGAGTCATATGGACATGTCCTAAGTCCCCCTGGGTAGTTTTTTAATTTTCGGCAAAGTTTATTTTTTCCATAAATTGGGCCATTTTTTTTAATGGTTCAATTAAATTTTTTGTAAAAGACCTGGAAGTGGCGTCTGGAGGTCTTTTTTGCCTTAGGGGTGCTCCTTTTCTAACTCAGAGAACCTTTAACCCTTAAACCCACTTTTCCTAATGTTTGGGTGCTTCAATTTTTGCCAAAATCCAAAAAAGTCAAAAATCCCCAAAAAGTCATTAAAAAATCAAAAAAGTGAAAAATGACATAAAAAAATTAATAATTTTTTGAGAGTTTTGAGGGACTGATTTGAATCAACATGTATTGAGGAGTGTATTGGGCAGAAAGTTATGACATTTGGGCAGCATAAATCATGGAAATGACACTCCCTTAAAGGATGGGCGCTTTCCCTCTTTTGGGTTGGGCGCACTTCACTATAATGGGGCCCCCACGTGTGGTATGTGCAGCACCTTTTATGCTGCTGTGTTAGCACCTTATGTGCTGCATTTGGGCAGCTAGGAAAGGGGAGTGGGCAGCCCTATCTCCTCCACCATTCATGCCACCATTCCCCCCACTCCTTCCTCACCAAGTGCGCCCTTCACCCTCATGGTTGCTCTATATATTGAAGTGCTTTCTCCATTGTAGAGGGAGGGGTTGGATAGCAAGGAACTTATCATTGTAATACTTTTGGCATTCTTGATTAATAAAAGGCTTTGGAGGTCACTTATGGTGTTGGGCTTTGTGAGTGGATGAATGTCTTGTTTCAAATGAGGTAACTTGTATGGATGCATTTTGTTTCTTTAAAGATCAAGTATAGCTTTGGGAAAGATCAGTATTGGTTTATGATGAAAGTTTGAGTAATTTGTTTATTGCTTAGTCTTTCATTTTACGCTTTAGTAGAGATCAGATTTAAATATATCATTTGTTTATGAATATTTTCTTCAAATTTCTACTATGTGTTTTATCTACATTTGATCTTTTTGTTGCAAGTTGTGGTGTTTTACAGGTTGTCTCAGGCGGATAGGTTGGAGAACTTGTTTGTGTCTTCTATTTATCTAATCTTTTATGCAGATACAGTCCCTCAGCTCACCACTGGAAAGGATCTCCCAAGTTTCGGTTTTATTCAACAAAAAATTGCTCCATCTCTCTCTCCCTTCTATTTCAAAAAAGTTTGCTCTGGTTACTGGCTACATAAGAAAAGTATTTTCTGGTTTATATACCATTGTTAACATTTTAAATAGATCAGAATTTACTTTCAGAAAAATCTAGTCTAGTGGTTTGTTAGAGCTCTTATTTTTTGACTGATTAGATCTTTACTTCTTTCAAAACTTGCAAAAAATTGTTAAATTTTTCAAAGTTTTGTTGAGTAGTGTTAGTTCTGATTTTAAAGTATATCTGGCTGTTAATTAGAGCTTGTATTTTGCAGCTCATAAAGCTTGCAAAGATCCCAAGTAAACAAGCCTCACTGCTTGTCTTACTTGGTTATTTTCTTGCATTTTACTTAGATTTTCACTTAGAGATTTTTTTGGGTTTTTTAGGAGGTGCTCTAGAGACACTCTTAGAGTGTTTTTGGGCATCTTATACTAATAATTGCTTGCTGGTTTGCAGCAAAAGACGAACAGGTAGGAGGAGGTGCTGTCGAAATTTCAAGGATCCAGGCAATCCGGAGGACCAAAATTCATATTTTTGTAAAACCGGTTAATTTTCCCTCAAAATTGTAAGCCACCAAGTCATTTTAAGTAACTGGGGCACTTCTCTGATCATTGTAAAAGACTATTAAATGAGAGCAAGTGGGCTAGCCAACGCCCACACCCCATCCCCCCAGGGGTGGCCTGTGTCGTCTCTTTTCATGGTGTGATTTTTTAGAGTAGTTTACTTCTTTTATTTTCGACATTTAATAAAATTAACTAGGGTTAAAATCAACCTTGTTGGTCCGTTCCACTGGCGGGCCACAAGTTCACTCAAAACGTAGTTTTTCCATTTTTTTTACAATCTCAAAACGCCCCCCTTGCTTTCCCGAAGTAGGGTTTCTGTATAAGGGCTTGCCCGAATACGTGCCTGAAAAGAGACTCTTAGGGTTTAAAAAGATAAAATTTGGGTTCATAAATTTTTTTCTAAAAAATACCAAGGTCTTCTCCCGTATGCTCTGTGGTCGACTTGCAGCTCAGTCTGATCCAGTTGGTACACATCAGAAAGGGGGAGATGACTAGTAATAGGAGCTAACACCGCCCCAAATAAAAACCCTTTATGTGAAAATTTGGCACATCACGAATATTTTGTTGTCTTGGGGAAATTTCTCAGAAGGCTTGGGACAAAACTGAGTAGTGACCTCTTGGAAACCGCTAGGGTTGCCCTCGTTGGTACAGCATCTGAACACCTCCTTGAGACTTCGATTCAGCCCAAGCTTGAGAGGGAAGCCACGCTTCAAAATTCCGGACACGTTCCCCCGTACCTTGCGTATATTGGGAACCCACCTGCCATAATAAAAAGATCACCTTCACATTAATTTTAAAATAAACCAAGAACACTCGCACAACATCTACTTTTCTGCTCATGCATTTGTTTTTTGACTCCATTACAAGGCACTGGTCTATATTAGAGTTATTTCATATTATTGACAAATGTGCAAATGAATGATGATTATAGTGAATGGGAGTAAATGATGAATGATTGTTTTATTTCACAAAAGTATATGCTGCTTTGTCTTGGTTATAAAAAAATATTTTCTAACTCCTAGATTAGA
Source organism: Larix kaempferi (assembly GCA_027924585.1). Lineage (NCBI taxonomy): Eukaryota > Viridiplantae > Streptophyta > Pinopsida > Pinales > Pinaceae > Larix > Larix kaempferi. The sequence goes on along the minus strand of BSBM01001005.1, from coordinate 20,893,253 downwards.
TACCTTAGTTTTTCTTTTCATTCTTAGGGTCCACCCCCCTTGGCTTCGCTAGGAAAGCCTAGACGGAGGAGTCGAGTCCCAAGTGACAGCACTTGACTCTGACTTGCCCCCAAGGCCACACCAGCAGCTTGAAGACTTCTACTGTGTTTTCCCCGGGTGTGGAACCAGGCGGCAACATTTCCTAAGACATCCTTGTAAGATTGTTATTTGGGGTGCTGGTGCATCCCAGTCAGTTGCAGCTGACAGAATTACCTTGTGGTTGGTACCACCTTTGGGTTGTAGCCCATTCTGGAGATTGAAGTCTTTAATCAAAATATAAAAAGTTTACAAAGCCTATATCTTGTGTCTCTTGTGAGGTGTTTATGATGTGTTAATAATAATGTGTTCTATTTGATGAATGACATACTTTAAAAATGTATATCTCAGTGTGAATGATGATCTATGACTAAATGTTAAAGTGCAAATGCAAATGATATAAGCTAGGGATTGAAGAAGTTAAAATTGGTATCAAGTGCTCTCTCATTGATTCACCCCCCCCTCTCAGTGAGCCATTGTGTCCGTCACCTTGTCCCCTTGATTGCCTGTTAACTGACTGTTACACCAAGTTTCACTGCTACTGAGTGTAGGAGCACCTATTTTGACCACTATAAGTTAGTATTTCTCCCCCTTGGAGTCTCCTCCCCTATTTTGGTGCCCACATGATTCCGTTATGCTCAGTTCTACCTTAGTTAACTGATTATTCATCGTTGATGGCCACAAATCCTTATCGGGAGATGGTTCCAATGCAAACTAAGCTTATACTTGAGGAGAATTCGAATCCTTCCAAGTGTATCGAATTCATTCTATTGTAACACTTTTTGATTGCCAGCTTACAGCTGATTAATGTATCAACAACAGTTTTTCATGTGTGTTTCAATTTTATGAGTGAATTGATCAATGTTTCTATCTAATTCTTCTCAATAATAACAATGTGAAATTAAGAGGTTTGTTCAAGCTTAGTGAACTACCCCTGTGGAATTTCACATGGTATCAGAGCTCGTGAGAGCTTTTGAGTGCAACAGTTGCGGCAGTTGCAGCAGTAGCAACAGTAGATTGAGCAACTGCTTTCAGTAGAGCACCAGAAGCCTCTCAATTTCGACAGCAAATCCCGATGCCATTGCATTGAATTCATTGGAGAAATCCTTTGAGGTCTAGCCAGGTGTGAAGGATTCGGATAAAAGTGCCTACTGTCCTAAAGCAGCGTTCAATAGATTTAGTAACAATCCTCCAGATATTTTTCCATTGTTTTTGCAGGTATTCTACAACTTCCATTAATATGAAAGCAATTCCTCCTCTCTCTCCATTCAACTATGATGAGTGGAAACCAAAGATGATAGCATCTCTGAAGAGACAAGGTCTTTTTGATATGTGTATTGGTGTTATGAGAGATTTTGCTTCCTATGAAGAAGAGAATGATTGGCTAAATGAATGTGATAGATCCTTTGGAGCAATGTGTATTGCTATGTCTCCTAGTATGCACTACCTCATTGAAATTGCTGAATATGCAAGTGATCTATGGGTCCAATTGGACAAAGCATTTGGCAAGCAGAATGAAGAGATTGGTGCAAATTATTTGGAGAACAAGCCTAGTGATACCTCCTTAAGTGTTCTCTCTAATTCTGTCTCGGCCTCAATCATCTCTCATGATGAAGTTGTAGATTCAACACAGAAAGTTCATGTTGAAGACATTCCTTCCTCTATTGCTCTAGAAGTTGAAGGCAATTTTGAATTGTCTACTTCCCATGTAGCTGATGCAGATGAAAGTGACACAATTGATGAAGCTGATCCTTTTGGAGATATTATCCTTTCCTCACTCATGTTCTCAATACCTTCTATTTCGAATTCTGAGCAAGATAAGCCAGTTCATACTCTAGAATCTGAAGAGGTTCTTAAATCCTCTCTTTTCACATGAGTTTGTTGATGTGCAAAATGATGATCTACTGAATGTTTTGGAGGTTAAATCAGAGTTTCGAGGTGATGCATTCACCCTCCTTGATCACATGCTTCCAATGAAATTCTATTTGATCATTGGCACATGCTCTCAGAGTTTCTTTGAAGATGGAGGACACTACCATTCGCTTGGGTTCAAGTCTCAGGCACATTTTGGTGATTTTGGTTTTGATTTCACCCTTGCTGGTTCAAAGGAGATCACAAGAAACCATCTATCAATTCTCAAAGCTGATTTAACTTCTACTGATCAGAAGTTCAAGTTTCAAGAGCAATTTGATCTTCTTGGAGCTGATCCTACCTCGGTTGGTTTGAATTACAGGTTCCAGGATGATCTTCATATTTTTGGATTTGTTCTCACCATGTTTGGTCTGAAGGACAAGTTCAAAGAGCTTCCATATTTGCTTGCTTCCATTGGTGGAGAATTCAAGTAGGAAGATACCTCCAGATAGCTTCAACTATGGAGAGCATCATTCAAATTTTGGTAGGTTTCAGTTTAGCTTGAGGGGGGGGGGGGGTTCCCACTGGGTTTTCATTCTTTCCTCACTTTTTTTAGATTGTTGTACGGGGTGACCTTTGGTCTCAGTAACTAGGGCCCTAATTTCCATTTATTTACTTATATTTTTCCTCATAGTTCGACTTAAGGGGGGGTGTTGGGATATTCTCATCATCTCATTTCGGTCTTGCATGCATCCATGCATTAGCAGTTGAGTCTCCTAGCACCTAGTCCTTACTTTGGCCCCCCCAAAGTTTGTTTTTGGCCATCATTAGCCCTTCTATCCACTCAGAGCGCCTTGGTTACGTCACTGAAGTCCAAATTTGCCCCCATGCATGATTTTAGGAGTTATCACAGTCAGTTCCATGATTTAGGGCACGATGTCCCCTTGATTGCCTAGTTAACTGATTGTTACACCAAGTTTCACTGCTACTGAGTGTAGGAGCACCTATTTTGACCACTACAAGTCAATATTTCTCCCCCTTGGAGTCTCCTCCCCTATTTTGGAGCCCACATGATTCCGTTATGCTCAGTTCTGCCTCAGTTAACTGATTATTCATCATCGGTGGCCACTAAACCTTATCGGGAGATGGTTCCAAGGCAAACTAATCCTATACTTGAGGAGAATTCGAATCCTTCCAAGTGTATCGAATTCATTCTATTGTAACACTTTTTGATTGCCAGCTTACAGCTGATTAATGTATCAACAACAGTTTTTCATGTGTGTTTCTGTTTTATGAGTGAATTGATCCATGTTTCTATCTAATTCTTCTCAGCACTTTTTGATTGCCAACTTACAGCTGATTAATGTATCAACAACAGTTTTTCATGTGTGTTTCTGTTTTATGAGTGAATTGATCCATGTTTCTATCTAATTCTTCTTAGTAATAACAATGTGAAATTGTGAGGTTTGTTCAAGCTCAATGATCTACCCCTGTGGAATTTCATAGAAAGTCCTTAACCCATCTGAGATCCCCTTGAGTCATAGTCCTTTGTGGCTCAAGCACTTGAGCAAATGTCTTTCTTTGCTCCTCAGTGGATGACTTCAGGCACATGAGCAAAAGTCCTTCTTTGCTCCTATGTGCTCTCTTGTGGCTTAGATTTCTAGGTGAAAGTCCTTTTTCACCTACCCGAGATCATCTTACTGGTTGCTCAACCTTCTGCCATAGCTCAGCAAGGCACCCAACACATCAATTTTTTGCTTGCTCGGATTTGCTGCTCAAGGCTCTGCACAAACTTGTTTCCCATTGCCTAGATCTGCGGCCTAGTACTGCCCAAGGCTTCTTGTAGTTTTTTTGTTGCTGCTCGGGGTTTTCTGGGCATGACCCTGACCCCTTTTTGGGCTACCCGAGCCATTTCAGTCGTTGCTGGAGGACTGTTCTAGGTTGCCCAAGGCTGCTTTAAACTCTCTGTAGCTTCTTGGAGCCTTTCTAGGCCTGCTCGGTCCATCGACTATCAATCAAATCCCACAACATGTGCTTGTTGTGCCCAGGGGTACCCTTGTCCACATAATAATTCTGGATGGTTTCTCCATGGCCTCATACAAATATCCCATTGTGGGCTTATCACCATCAACAAGTTTCAGAACCTTTACCAAAGGTTCACACACCATGCACACTTCCTCTACTCCTTCCCAGAAGGAGTCAGTGTACAATAACTTAGCAATGGTTCTCTTGTCCTGTCTCCTGCTGTATGCACGATCACGCCAATCATCACAAACAAACATTTGCTTCAACTCAAACTAACATTGAAGCAAAGATTGAAGAGTAATGAAGGTGGTGGAAAAAAGCGTGATTGCAGGACGCTTCAACTCCTTGTTTTTGGTGTGCCTCCTCATGAGGCTGAGAACAAAAGCATGGTTGTATATGAATTTGGGGATGCTTCTAGCTTGATCAAACACCTCCTTGATGAAGGGAATTTTCCCCATATCCTCCAGCATCAAATCAATACAATGAGTAGTGCATGGAGTCCAAAATAAAGTGGGCTGCCTCTCCATAAGCATCCTACCAGCAACAACATAATTAGTTGCATTATATGTAATAAATTGCACAACATTGTGCACTCCGATATCTTGGATGAACCCATCCATCAACTCGCATAAGAGTTCTGCATCTTTTACATATGCCGATGCATCAACTGATTTAATAAACATGGTTCCTCTAGGACAATGTACCAAGAAGTTGATAAGGGTTCTACCCTTACCATATGTAAAACCATCAGACATGACTGTGCATCCAGTGCTCTCCCATGATTGCCTAAACTTCCCCAACCTAGCACTGATGTCCTTTTCTGCTTGAAGGATTGGCCCCCGCAACTCCTCAAAGGTGGCACTTTTATACCCTGGGCCAACTACTGCAATGGCATCACAAATCTACTGCCAAAATGCATTATTTTTTACAATGGTGAGAGGTATGTTAATCTAGTAAAGACACCTCCCCATTACCCTGTCTGCTTCTACCTTCTCTGTTTTCTTTACAAGTGAATTGTTAGAATGTGTTAGATTTTCTACTTTCAATCAATATTTATCTAGGATCTTAATTGAAAGAATAACATGTACAACATAACACAATAGACACAAAGAATTTCCTTGGGGAAACCATAAAGGAGAAAACCCCGCAACTTCCTCAGAGATAGAATCGTCACCAATACAATATCACAAAAGTAAAACCCCAAAACAAAGATGGTCTTCTGCAACTCCTCTTCTCTTCCTCCTATGCGAACTTGTGAGTGAGTGATATCCAAATGAGAGAGCTCCACTCTCTATTTATACTTTATCTTTCACTTGACCTTTTCACTTACTAGGTCGGCCCCAGTTGTACTTGACTGGGCTGATTTCTCTAGGAGACCCTATGAACCCTAATACAATCTGACACTGGGGTCTATTGCCCCGACTTACAATGGAGGGTTAACCTCAATGACTTTACATGACCAAATACAATAATGACTTCTCCGACCAGAGGAACAAACATCTCTGTCGGAGGTACAAATAAAATACAATAATAAATACAATATAAAATACAAGTGAATATCTTCCGAAGTTACAAATACATTAACAGAATGTTGTGCTCCAACTCCTGTTCGTGGAACAAAAAAGGATGAGGCATCCGCATTCTCGGTAGGTGAATTCGTGGAGCCCCTCCCACTACCCGCACCGACATTGGTAGATAGTGATACCCTTGAACTTTTTGCTAGGCCAAAAGTTGCAAGCTTAGGTTTGTTTGCGGTGATTTCATCCTTCTTTTTGTTATTTTCAAGGATTGAGTCATGTGCAGATCTCATGATCTCTGGGGTCACTACAGTACAAAGGCCAACATCATGCCCAAAGAGTTTAGCTGGATGGTATTTCAACCTACTAATCCCTTCTGTCATGTGATGCCCACATAATTTGCATTTCAAATTCTGCCTATTTGTCCCATTCTTGGGCTCACCATACTGCCAAAATGGGTCCAAAGGCTTTGGCATTTTTGCAAAGGGAATGGTAGCCTCAAAGTGCAAGCCTAGGGCACAAAAATACAAAAAAATACATCAAACCCCATTTGAAAAGAATAGCAGCAGTTTGGTTTAAAAAATTAGACCTCTAAATTTAGATTTTAAGCCATGAAAAATGAGAACAAGACGATGGCTAAAGAACTAAGAATCAAGCCTGCTATTCCAATGAAAAACCCCCTTACATTGTGACTGATTTTAATATTTATGGGCATGGAAATCATTGGAAAAATTGCAAAAAAAAATAGCAAAATCTGGTCAAAGAAATATGCAAGAAAATATGGAAGCAAACATGCAAAAAATCTATGCAAAAAATAGAGGAAATAGTCAGATACAATGTACATACCGATGAGAGGAAGATTTAGTTGGTTGGTTGGCAATGATTTGATTCTTGAACCCTTGCTCCACAAAATATTTTGATGGTGATGACAAATGGTGTTTGGATGCCTCCACATTGGTTATGGTCTCCTCTTTCCCTTCTCCTTCCTTCTCCAACAATTAGTTCAAGCAAAAATGCAAAAAGAACCAACCTTTTCTTGTAAGAGCCATGGATCTCGCCCCTTGGGCGATTTTTTCCAAAAACTCATTGTAGTTTATAAATTTAAAAAAAATTACGATTTTTCCTCCGTGATTTTTCGGCCTGAGGAAAAAATCGCGATTTTTCCAAACTTTCACCGGTTTTATCAGGTTGGTCCTGCCCTTGCCAGTCTACTACTTGACCTTGTCCTGTTGTTTACCTGGTGGCTGTAGTTGTCAGCTCCCTTTCCCGTCAACCTGCTTTCGCTGTTGTCTCCCAGTTGCAGCTCGAGCGTTGCTCTTCACCTGTAGATCCCGACTGCCTCACGCTTCCAGCCATCGCTTCTCCACAACCCTTGTCGTCCTGCACACTTGTCGACAACTCTTTCTTTGCTTGGAAACATTGCTAGTTGCCGACTTTACCCGTCGACCCATGCCTTTCCTTCGCATGCTGTTAGCTTTCATACACAACCTTCCTCCCCTCTTTCTTAGCTCTTGTGAACCGCTGTCAGCCAGATCTATTGTTGGTTTCTTCTCGCCGCGTTCTGCCATCACCGTTCGCTTGCTTCTCCTCCGACCGCTTTCTCTGCTCTTGTGTGGGCGCTCCACGTCCCAGCTTTCGGATCGCTTGTGCGTCGTTAATCCTGTTGGAAATAATGCAACTTCGGAAGTTATTCTTATTGTATTTTATTATATTATTTTTGTATCTTTGACGGGAGAATATATTGATGTAATTGATCATGTAAAACCCTTGAAAGAATCAATGTAAACCTTGGGGTGAAATTTTGAAAACACAGAAAGAAAAGAATTATTAAATGTTATTTTATCTTCCCCCAAGCCATTCGGTCTTGTCAGTTAGACAAGTCGGCCTAGTAAGGGAAAAAGTCACTTTTGCATGTGTATAAATAGAGAGGTCGAATGTCTCATTTGTTCTCTCACTCAACTCAAGCAATTCGCTCAAGGAGAGAGAGAAGTTCACTACTGCAGCTAGGAGAAGTGATTTTTGGGGTTTTCACTTGGAGAGGTTTTCTCTTTCTCTCTCTTGTATCTGTGCTCTGTTCTCGAGATTGATTATCTCTATACAAAGGTTGCTGGGTTTCCTAGGATAAAAATTTGTGTCTATTGTTTCTGTGCTTGGTTATTCTTTTAGTGATCTTGTTTTATTATTTACATTTCATCATACTACTATAATTGTATAAAAAAACTAACAAATCCTCCACCCACGTCTACTATGTCCCTTCATGTCGGCCCCGTGGCTGCTCCCCACGTTCACGTCTTACCACCGTGGCAATGGCTATAGTAGCCCACAGATCCCTGGCGGTTGCATGTCGATCTGCCACCTCCGTGCCTTCTTTTCTGCTGTGTTCAGCAGCTCGTGCTGCTCAACTTTCCTGTATGTTGGCATTGTTTGGGTTGGCTTTCATCCATTTTATTGAGTGTTATTGACTACTGTAATTTCATAACACAATAAAATATTGAAGTTATCTATCTTGAAATTCATAACAAAGTGTTATAACTCATTCCTTTCACCTAGTGTCATTTTATGCTTCATTGTCTTAACTCCATAAGCCATTAGTCTTAGCTTAGCTAAGAGGTTGCTTGTGGAGGGTATTTGTGTTGTTGGAGTGATTGCAGATATCATTAACTGATATTAGGGACTTTGCCTTCGTCTTAGGAGTTGACCTAAAGTGTTGAGAAGTTGGGTTGTGGTGACATTGGGCACTAGCGTCTCCCGTGCTTACCCCTCATTGCACCAAGATTCGTGAACTTGATTATGGGTGCTAATTTGAGTGGTAACAAAGAGAATGGAAGAAAAATTGTAAAATGAAAAATAAAACTACAACTAAACCCTATATCTAGTGCCTTGAGGGAAGCACTTGTTGGGCCATGGAGTCAATTAACAAAATGAAAAGAGAAAGATAAATCTTCAAGGGAGAGTGGAGGACAAAGCAATCCCTCTCCTTTGCTAGCCAAGGTAACAAGTAGATTTCTTACTCCAAGCATTTGATGGGGTTCTTGTGATCATCAAGAGGCAAAACAGTCTATCCAAACACAAAATCCATCACAACTACAAGATTAATTAAACACTTAGTGTTTAAAGTTGAAATAAATAAAAAGAGGTGCAACAATCCAATTAAGTAAAACAACTTCAATCATAAAAGACAAGGTTACAACAATTATCTTTTATCTAACTAAGCATAAGCAAAATTAAAACAAGTGTACCTCAAACGCTTGTGAAGATCTCTTCCACCAATCAAAGAGCTTAAGCCACATGCACACCAACAAGAATAGCCCAAGGAAATAGAGCAAATGATTCAATAGAGTATTATTATTTCATTCCAATTATTTTAGACCCTTACAAGTGATCCCAAGCCTCCCTTTTATAGCCTAAGGGGGAGAAATTAGCTCAAGAAGAGGTCACAAAGTTTGTTACAACATGTGATGATTTCAAGATGAGGAAGATCTAGATCAATGGTCTAGATTACTTCATTTACAACAAGAAATAATTCCAAAGGACAAGTCGTTGAACTAAGGAGGGAAAATTCCTTCCTTGACTTGTCAATAATGATAAAAAATTGCTAATAGCATGGGTTTTCTCCGATACAATGAGCAAAAGCCATGGTAAATGCTGAAACAAGGTGCCAAAAACCATGGGTGGTTTCCTCAATCCAAGCATTGGTCAAATCCTCCATCAATGAGAAGTCGTTGGGCCACACGATCCAAGTGAAGAGATGTGGATCCATGTGAGGGAGAGCAATATGAGTGGCCGAGATCTAATCTTAAGGTGAGATAAATGTTAGGAGATCTGAATGTGTCTCCACATATGTGCCAATGTGCCACATCACCTCAAAATGCCTCAACATGTGTGCCTAATCCAACTAAGCAAATTGACCTTAGGGAAAATGTAGTTATTTCTCCAAATAAATCATAAGGTGCAACCTCAACTGAGAAACATAAGAAAGAGTGCACTTTTTACATCTCAATGACAAATTAGACACAACCTAAGCTTCTTTTAAATAAAAACCGTAGGAGTGCTTGGTATTAATTTATCATATGTTGAAATAAGCATGTATAAACCCCGTGTGCCTGGAAAACCCTCCAGATGGACAACGTCCTCACATCTGATGACTGATATGGGTAGAAGGGCCAAGTGGATGCCCATAAATGTGAAGTCGTTGTAGAGATAATGGCTGGATTGTTCCCATGCACGATCATGAAGTTTTCAAGCTGCATGTTGACACTAAATAGATGACCCCTGTAGATCTAACCAATCTGAGAGAACACTTTGACATGCAAGCATGGGAGGCTGAAGTAAAGCCAAATGGGGGCCCAAATCTGTCATCATATCTGAAAAACACTTAATATATCGATCCCTTGCACGTCCATGAAAATCAACACTGGAGTCACTTGGGGTTTTGGAATAGACTAATATGAGGTAGTAGTGATCAATTTGATGCCATATACTTAGATAAGTGGCCAAATGGGTATCCAAATATGCTCTCAGAATCACTAGATACCAAATACAATAAAAGATATGCGATAATCCACCCATGGCATTGAAAGCCATGTAACTTTGAAGAAGACCTATTGAAACCTATGAAGCATTGAATATATATGTACCATCATCATAAGTGTCCTTGGTGGACCAGCAACAAAGGGTGTCCACATGGATAAGTACATATAGATGCAAGTGATCATCATATTGAGTTATCATATAGCTAGTCATGTCATACATGATAATATACCAACACCACAAATATCTTCAAACATATTTATGAGAAAAATGATTTACAAACTAATCAGTACGATGGCAATATCTAAGTATTTGCAAGGACGATTTTTGTTGAATTTTTAATCTTTTTCCAGATCTTGACAATTATTTCACAATGATTTCAAGCATTCATTTCATCCCACAGTTTCACTGAATAATTGCACACTGAAAATTTCAACTTAAATTGCAACATAAACAAAGGATCATAGAAAGATAGTCATGCACAAGAGACAGAATTTGATCTTGGGAAACCCAATAGGGAGAAAACCCAACCAACTTTTCTTAGAAGAAATTAGTGCAATTCAAGTACAATACCGATCATGAAGAGAAACTGTAGCAAGATGAGAAGTTCGCCCTTCTTCACAAGAAACCCTAGCAAGATGTCGAATTCCAAGAGATGAAAAGAATGTGAAGAACCTGCAACAATTAATTAATAAGAATATGCGAAATAGTAGAAATGACAGAACTCAGAATCACTTTTATATTGATCGCAGGCCACTTCGAGGAGGCAACCTCCTTTGAGCAAGCTCAATACAAATATCTTCATGGTACCTTCATAGGCCTCAACACACACTTATATACTAAGTCTAGGCGCCAATACTATGGGTCAAAACCATGGGCCACTACAAACTATGGATCAACAATACTACGAGCGACTTACAAAGCATATGTGCCAACAACAATAACACAAACTATTGATCAACAAATACTACGGGACGACTTACAAAGCATATGCGTCCAACAACAATATACTAACAAAGTAAAGACATGGGTTCCTAACATCCCCTCCCCCTTAAAAAAAAGCTTTGTCCTCAAAGTTTTAGATGTGGAAATTGTTGTTGAATTTGAAAGAGTGGTTCCCATGTAGCATCCTCTGGTTGCATGCCGTGCCACTGAATTAAGACCTCTATGATAGAGCGAGAGCGAAGCTGACGAGTGCGCCGATTGAGGATGGCCTCCAGTTCCAAAAAGATGGATCCTTCATTATCCAGTTCGGGTAAAATAGATTGTCCACTGATGTTGGTGCCAAGAACTTTCTTCAGACAATAGACATGAAATACTGGATGAATGCGGGAAGAAGGAGGAAGTTCCAATTTATAAGCAACGGACCCAATATTCTGAAGAATCCGATATGGCCCATAGAACTTTGGAGCGAGCTTATGACGCCCTGTGAGTTTTAGGGAGGATTGCTTGTACGACTGGAGACGAAGAAAAACCATATCACCTGCTTGAAAAGTGCGCTCAGAACGGTGCTGATCAGCTTGTTGCTTCATGCGATTTGTTGCCATGTGAAGATTGTCCCGCAAAATGCGAAGAATCTGATCGCGGTTTCGAAGGACTGTGTCAACTTCTTGAACTGGTGAACTGTTGGGGGTGTATGGAAGAAGAATTGGAGGTGCCTGACCATAGACTGCTTCATACGGGGTCATTTTAGAGGTAGTGTGGTAAGAGGTATTGTACCACCATTCAGCGAGAGGGAGCCACTTTGCCCACTGATGTTGTTGTTCAGAGGTGAAGCAACGAAGATAAGTTTCCAAGCATTTATTGATAATTTCAGTCTGACCATCTGTTTGTGGGTGATACCCGGAACTCATCTTCAGTTTGGTGCCAGTGTGGCGAAATAGTTCTGTCCAAAAATGACTGGTGAAAGTCGCATCACGATCCGAGACAATGGAAGAAGGGATGCCATGAAGACGAAAGATCTGGTCCAGGGAAATTTGAGCGACTGAGGAGGTTGTATAGGGATGGCTGAGAGCACAAAAATGACTATATTTGGAGAGGCGATCAACCACAATGAGAATCACTGTCTTCCCGCCAGATTTAGGGAGCCCTTCAATGAAATCCATAGAAATATCTGTCCAAATCCGTGTAGGTATGGGCAAGGGTTCGAGCAATCCTGGAAGGAGTGTTGTTTCACCCTTATTGCGCTGGCAGGTATCACATTCAGCCACCATCTGTTGAATTGTCCTTTTCATGCCCTACCAAAAGAAGTTACGTCGTGCCCGTTCATATGTTTTGAGGAACCCAGAGTGCCCTGCCGATGGAGAAGCATGGAGTTCATAGAAGACAGCTTGTTGAAGATCTGTGCTCTGGGGAAGCACCAGACGACCCTTGTATCTCAGAGAAGCACCATCCCAAGAGTAATGTGGTACAACAGAAGGGTTGTTGGTCAAGCGTTGGATGATTTGAGATAAGGAAGAGTCATTGACATAACCCTGTTGAACAGATTGCAACCAATTTGGAACAAGCATAGAAATAGCTGAAAGAGAACCTTGGGCATCAAATGTGCGAGAAAGAGCATCTGCCACAATATTGTCTTTACCCTTCTTGTAAGTGATCTCATAGTCATAAACGATGAGTTTGCTAACCCATTTCTGTTGTGCTCGGGAGGAAACATGCTGTTCCAAGAAATATTTCAGACTCTGGTGATCAGTCTTGATGCAGAAATGATTCCCTAATAGGTATGGTCGCCACTTTTGTACTGCATGCAAAATAGCCATCATTTCCTTCTCATATGTAGAGGCAGCTAAATTCTTACCTGAAAGGGCTTTGCTGGTGAACGCAATGGGGTGTTCATCTTGAAGGAGAACAACACCAAGTCCATTGCCGCAAGCATCACTCTCAATAGTGAAGGGCTTGGAAAAATCGGGCATAGCTAGAACAGGTGTAGTACACATAGCTTGTTTCAGTTTGTCAAATGCACACTGAGCAGCATGTGTCCATGTAAAAGCATCATTTTTCAATAGAGCAGTTAATGGAGCTGCAATCTTCCCATAATCCTTGACAAACTTGCGGTAGTAGCCTGTCAACCCCAAAAAACCACGAAGGCTCTTGAGTGTCTGAGGATGCGGCCAATTGTTCATGGCATCGATTTTGGCATGATCCATGCAAACCCCTTGTGTTGAGATAATGTGCCCGAGATACTCAACTTCCTTCTGTCCAAAAACACATTTAGACTGCTTGGCGTGGAGATGATGGTTAGAGAAAAGTTGCATGACAAGATCCATATGCTGGAGATGTTCATCCCATGTTTTATTGTAGATGAGGATATCATCAAAGAATACCAGAATGAATTTCCGCAAGAAGGGCCGAAATATTTTATTCATTAAGGCCTGGAATGTGGAAGGAGCATTAGTGAGGCCAAAGGGCATGACCAAAAACTCATAATGTCCATCATGTGTGCGGAAACAGAGGGATCTGAAATGGCACCGAATGGATTGAAAACGGCTGGATCTGGAACGGCTTTCAGAATGGATCTGAACGGCTGGATCTGAAACGGCGCAGCAGTGATCGACAATAGTTCAGCTGAAAATAGATATGGACCCAAGGTATGTGCGACTTCCTAACAGTTCAAGGGTTTCACTCGGCCACCAATGCTGTCTGACGGCTTGCGTATTGGGCAGTACCCCTCACTCCACGGCTCAGGTAAAACTGATAACCGCTTTGCCACAAACGACAGCTCTTGGTTTACCTCACGGGTGGGAACTAGTCAATCAGGTAGGGGTCGTTGCCCTTTTCGCTGGCAGGTCCTCTCAATGGGCCAGCTACTTCAGGGTTCCTGTGGTACTCCTCACAATGAGTTTTAGGGCTTATGCCCAAGTACTTCCCACAGTTAAGCGGATAGGGATTATTCCCAAATCCGAACCTGCAACAGATGTGAAAATTTTTTTTTGGCAGAAATTTCACCCAGCGAGCCGAAGAAAATGCTCTAATACTAGATGTGAAGAACCTGCAACAATTAATTAATAAGAATATGCGAAATAGCAGAAATGACAGAACTTAGAATCACTTTTATATTGATCGCAGGCCACTTCGAGGGGGCAACCTCCTTTGAGCAAGCTCAATACAAATAACTTCACGGTACCTTCATAGGCCTCAACACACACTTATATATTAAGTCTAGGCGCCAATACTATGGGTCAAAACCATGGGCCACTACAAACTATGGATCAACAATACTACGGGCGACTTACAAAGCATATGGGCCAACAACAATAACACAAACTATTGATCAACAAATACTACGGGACGACTTACAAAGCATATGCGTCCAACAACAATATACTAACAAAGTAAAGACATGGGTTCCTAACAAAGAACCTTCACAAAGATGCTCCTTAGAAACTTCGCTATACCCATCTAAAATTGCGCACAAGAGAGGAGAAAATGACTTGGACGAATTGAATGAACAAACGAGATGCTGAGCATTTTATTTATATTCTTCAGTTCACTTTAATTTTCCTTGTTGGGGCCAACTTGTCTTTTTTGCTGGGGCCAACTTGCACTTTTGATCTTCACTTTTCATTTTATCTTCAGGGCCGGTTTGTCTTCTTGTCTTCAATCTTTTTTGGAACTTCTTCAATGGTATCTGGGACTTCTTCCATGGTATGACTTGTCTTCTTGGTTATTTCTTCATCATATAAAAGTTGTCCTTGTTGATGATCATCTCCTCACATGCACGTCTATTCACCCATAGAGCTCTAATGTTGATTTGACACACACTAAGAAGTCCCGGACACTTCTGAGAGCCTATGTCAAATTCCACATTAGATTAGACTTTGTATATTCCACAAGGGGATGAAATCCCGTATTAAATAGACAAGTCAACTCACTCTAATATAGAATAGATCACTTTATCATGGAGCACTCCCTCATAGAGTATGCAATGTGACCTCTAGCCTTATTCACTCTTAGTCAACACACATGACTAATCAAGTCTAACCACCTCGAGCCTTATTCACTCTTATTAGCCAACACACATGACTAATCAAGACTATGCCAGGGCCATTCTCCACTAGCCATTGGTCAAATCACATGACCCCTTTGGGAGAATGTCGGCAGAATGTTTGCTCGATGCTGCAACCTCGAGAAACATCAACAATTTTCTTCTTAGGGGTGGACTTAGATGGAATAAACCAATTTTGGACAAGTGGAGTTTTGGTCAAAGGTGACTTGTTGACTCAAGATGTAAGATAAGGGAAATCTCTGTGGTCTTACTCTTCACCAATAGGGAAAACAATAGGGAGAGTATCTCATAGATGGGTGCTGTGTAATGAGATACAACCACCTTAACCTTGGCAATCAAAATTCCCCCTTTTTACTTTGACTTTGTTAGCTCCTTGGACTTGTCTTCATTTGCTTTCTTGGAGTCTTTTGATTCTTGTACTTCTTTCTTTTAGAGACCTCGGCCTTTATTTTTCTTTGGAGGCCCATTTGCAAGTTAGACTTGCTTCGTGTATTTTTTTGATTTTCTTTGACTTGGTCTTCATTTTCTTTAACTTTGCAGGTACAAGGAATCTTGGACTTTGGAGCTTTTTTAATATGTCCTTTTTGAGGCATAGGAAGGGGAAATGACTTTCACGTTTCGGGTCCAGGGAGGCGCATTGCTCCATGGCAACTTTCTTAGCTTGATAAGCAGTTTATCCCAGGGATTTACAAGGAAGCCTCCTGAATTGTCACAAGATTGTTGCAACACAAAACATGCCTGAGACACAAAGGAATACTGGGAGGCCTTCATGGTGAAGGGGTCATAGAAGAGAGGTCAATATTCAATTCATCAATCTTTAACCAAAGGATGCAGACCAAAGTATGAAGTGGAATGGATGATGTGTGAATGGCCATAAGGTGGACCCGAAGAAGGAGGTAAAAGTGCTTGCAAAAGACTAAGAATTATCTAAGTTCAATGGTACATAAGTAAATCAAGAATCTACTACCCTCGTTAACTTGAAAGTGTGATTCTACTAACTATACTCATCAGATAATCAATATATCTCACATGGTAATATCAGCATATGGTACATCATCACATCATATATCATCATCACATAGTATAGCAGCAGAAACAATGGCATATATCTCATCATCATCACGTCATCAATAAAGGAGACCCAAGAGCAGCAAAGATGGGCCTCAATACTCTGGAAAGCATATTTCTCTGAGGCGAAAAATAACTCTGGAAAAATATGCCTACAGAATGTGGCATAACACTACAATAAAGCCTTCATGCCTTTGCAAACAACCCTGCAAAATATTTCTGAAAACCTCTGCAACATAGAAAATATATGATGGAAATTCTTCCAAGCTTCTTTAAGGATCTCCAAAACCTCAACTCTGTAATAACTTGGCCAAAAAAGGAGAATTAGAAGTTACTGTTTAAACTTTAAACCACAAGGTCTACAAGACTTTCCAAACAACAGATGATTAAGAGCTGCCCTAAAAATGCGCCAAGACTTATTTATCACCACAATCACTATCATAGATTTACAGGGCATCGTTTTATTCCTATGCAACCATGTGCTCTGGAAACATGCTCTGATAACATGTGAGAATAATTGTATTGGACTTAATTCATAGAAAGGCATAGCTTAATAATCAACACCAAATAAAGAAAGCCAATATAGCCGAGAAGCTATGAAAACCTTACTCTCAAATAGAAGCTCAATTTATAAGTGATGTTCTTAAATGATATGCAAATGAGCCTAAGGCCTTGAATATATATAGGTTGAGGGTTATCGTTAGTTGACCCTAAACCTTCCAATATGGGACCGCAAATTCCACATAGCTTACCACCAAGTGGTCAAAAAGCCTGATAAGTTGGGTTTACATACTCTAACATTAGCAAGTACATTGACTTGTTTTTCATAACGGAGGTAGTTGATCTTTCTGATGTACCCAGAAGGTGTTGATATATATGTTATACTGTACCGTTTGCAGGTTGCTTTGCCTCTTTTTGAATTGAATGAAGTCACTGCCATTTATGTCTAATCTGTTTTTATAGCAACAGTATTCACGTTTTTTTTTCATTCTATCATATTAGCTTTTGAATTGATAATATTCATTGCTTTTATGTGGGGTCAAGTTTGGAATTAATCTTGATTGTGTTGGATTATGTTAGAAAGCAGGTGCATCAAGCGAACGTGAAATTATGATAATTCCAGCAGAGGGCACAAAAAAGAACTTAGGGCTTGACTCTAATGAATTCAGTTACATTAAGGAAATCCCTAGATTGAGTGAAGATAAAGTAGTTGAAGCGGTTGTGTCTGGAGACTCTAGTGCATTTACCTTCGAAACCCCCTTGTGTGAGTTATTTCTATTTTCAGAAGTTTTAATACTATATTTTCTCAAATTTCAGTCAATCCAACAGTCCTGATTATATATGTATTTAGAATAATTATGGCTGTGTTTACTGAAGGCCCTTCATCATCTTCAACTAAGGAAACGGTCGATGTGGCTGATTCTGAAGATGAAATGGAGGTTACCACAAGACATCAAGATGCTAAGGTCAGCGATAGAAGTACTAGAAGTAGAGCTTTCAATCAAAAACATTTTCAAGAATCACAGTACATGTGCCATACTTCAGATACTTTGCATGTGTTCTTGAAGATTAGTTTATCAGTTATGCATTTCTATCCCTTTGACTGCAGGTTGTAGATAGTCACAATACAAGTTTGAGTGGTAATGATATGCGATTGTCTCCAATTTGTAAGGAAAGACAAATTGTTTCAGATGCAACTGAAATGACAAGATTGAAGTCTGTACCAGAAGCAGGCTCTGCAGGGTTGTCTTTGGCAAAAAGTTCTTTAGAGGAGTCTTCAGCAACTCGAACTCGTCAACAGTTTATAAGAGTTACTGCTGATGAGGAATGCTTAATAATTGAGGGACAAAAGCAAGAACTATGTCGTCGGGAGACTACAGAACCTGCAACGGCATTAGAAGTTAAAGCTGGTACAGAAGGCTACATTATGACAGAAGAGAGGGATGTTGCTTCTGAGACAAGTGAATTTCAGAAATTTGACATACTATACAATTCAAATCTGATTGTCAGGAAAGACTGGGATTATAGAAATACAAATTACTCATCAAAGAAAGCTACTCCGAATTTCAAATGCTTTAGAAAGGTAATATTCAAATTCTTTTGATCTGTTTCTGTTATTTGGGCTGTCGACATCTATTTCAAGCAACTGTTTATGTATGGCTTTTACTATTTGTTGTGTCCTGAATTATCAAACTGGACCCAAGAGACTTGTAACTTGGATTTCTGTGAGAATAAATTGTTTAATAACTTTAAACAATGGTTGTTTGTGACCTTAGCAAAGAATGACTGGAAAACTGAGTCATTCAGACAGCTCTGAGAGAAAATGTTACACTTAAGCTTTAAAAACCTTACTAGTCAATGACTATCATACTACCTGTTACCGCTCAAACTAGCAGTCCTTTCAGAGCAGACTAAGTATGCCCTTTGCTAGTGATGGTAAGCATATGGGAGGAGCTAGAGCTAATGTCATCACAACCTAACTCCTCAACTTTTTTGGGTAACTCCTAAACCCAAGGGAGAGTCCCTAATCAAGGAATGACACCTGCAAACACCAACACACCTGCAAATACCTTTCTACAAGCCTTATGGCTGAGATCAGTGCCTTATATGGAGTTAACAATGGATAATAAAGACACGTAAGTCATATAAAGGAGTAAATTCAATTTATTAATCAATATCACAACTTTCAATGCAACTACACAACTCCTAAGGGAGGGTTTCACACTTCCCAAGGTACAACCTCAGAAAATTGCGCTCTGAAGGGGAGATGATCAAGTGGCTTAGGACGCACTTTTTGGTCCAATCAAAACTGCAAAAACCTTGTAGAAACCCTAATTTTGGCAATTTCATGTTTCCCAATGCACCAAGGCAAATGAGGATGCCCTCAGAGATTTGTTGATAAATCCACTAGGGCGAATTTGATGGGTGGACCAGAATTACAAATTCACGGTTATTTTTGGAGTTGTGAATTAATTTAGATTTTTAGGGTTTTTCCAACAATACTATATTTTTAGGGTTTTTAAATATATAAAGATGCATGTAAAATAAAAGGCATGTAAATTGATCAAAGAAAGATAGATTTGTTGAAAAGATAGGGCATATGATTCTTGTCTCAATCCCTATGGCATTGAAGATCGATGCCATTGTCGCTCTCTTAGAATGGCTTTCAATACTTGCAATTAGGGCATCAACTAGCAACCACAAGAGTTTGGTACAAGAGTCTAATTAGGGCAAGAGAAGAAGTCCAAGTCCTGGTAACAATGGAGAGCTCCTATGAAAGGAAGGTCTCTTTATGCAAGGTTAACAAAATACGAGCAAGAAACCCTAACACTTTAGGATAATGCACCATAAAAGCACCATTAAACTAGGTTAGAAGTATAACTTACCAACATTAACAAAGATAAGCAAGATAATGCCTTAGGTCACCTTTGTGCTTGAGTTACTTCATCAAATCAACCTTCAAGCAAGAAAGATCATCCCAAGATAGTTGCGCATGGCATCAAGAGCTCCAATAAACCAAGAGAAATAGAAAAGATCTCATAATGAACCCATATCTTGTTCTGTTTTTACAGTGAGAGGGAGGCGCTATTTATATAAGACTAGCCTCACCTAATTTAAGTTATGAGACTACAAGATAATGTGAAAACATAACAATTTGGGTTAGTGCACCCACAAATTTAGGGTCTAAACCACACAATGACATAAATTAACTATAAAAATGTGAAATTAGGCTACACCAAGTGCTAGGTGTGCCAAAAGGAGGATGTCACGCTCCAACTAACCTCAACAGATGTGTGCCCTCTGTAATAAACAAAATAATATAATAAATAAATATTAAATGAACATATTACATATCAATAATAATTAACAATTAATTATTCTAAGGGACACATTCTTTCACGAATGGTCACCATAGGTGCCTTTAGGAGTTATATTAATATGGCACTTGTATTCTATTGTAATCATCATATCATCTCTTATTTTTCATATTATACTTATTCATGGATTATTTGTCCTATTTACATTGGGTATTTCTACAGTAAACGAATTTTATTCGTTTCATTGGTATTAGAGCTGATTCTGATCCTGAATTTTGGCCACGTTCATAAATTCTCAGAGTTTCTCTGAATTGAGGTCTTTGACCTAAACTGGCTTTTAGCCACCTTAAAATTCATAAAATTTGCTACAAGTTGAAGTTTTTGAATCAAATCTATTCTACTGACATTAAGAAAAAAGGACCAAAAAAAAGAAACAAAAAAGTCGCAACCATATTACAAATCATGGGGTGAAAAGCATTTGAGAATCGGAGATCCAGACTACAAATTGGGTCACGGGTTCCATTTTGTGGTTAAGATCTTCAATTCAGAGGAGAATCGTTGTGTTCGTATAAAAGCTGCCGATTGTGAGCTGCCGTCAAGAGATTTGATTGGAATTGGTGCTAGAACCCTAGTTGGGAAATCACAACTATGAGTTCGAGGGTGAAACAAAGCTAGCACTCACAGGTCACGTGTTACAACGGTCGACATTATTAGCGAATATCGAGCCGCCCATGTAATTTACTGAAATCTCTATTACAGTGAGAATAAAATGATAAAGTGAAAGAAATATACCATTGGAATGTTGGGACTTATTCAACATTGAAATGGTGCGTTTTATTCCACGGTCAAATAAATTGAAAATGTGTCATATATCTAGGGTAGTGAAGTTAAAGATTCAAGGGAAATAATTATTATATTTTATGAAATAGGATTTGAAATTCGTGCACCTAATATAAAAAGAATAAAAGATATATATATATATATATATATATATATATATATATATATATATATCTACGTTGCCAGGGTACCCGTACCCGGGGGTCGGGCACCCGTACCAGTACCGGGTACTCGTACCGCCGTACCGGGTACCGGAACGGGTACCTCTGGGAGTACCCGCCCGAGTACCGGGTACTTCACCCGAGTACCGGGTACTTCGTTGAATATTTTCGGGTACCGGTACTTCAAAAGGGCCCCGTACCGCCATTTAGGGTACTCCGTGGGTACGTCCGGGCACCAAAATGCAGACGCGGACTGCAAAATAATTTTAATTTTAGTGTTTTGGGCGAGGTGGGGACCATTAAAACGAATTTCGCTTATCAATCCGCCGGTGATTAACTTAACTTATTTCCTGTGTCGTGTGACTGCCGGTTGCTGTGAGTGTGTGTTCAGTGTTCACTGTCCAGTGTCCATCGCTGTCTGCCGGTTGCTGTGTGTTCCGATCGAGGCATTGCTGCAGCTGCCGGTTGTTGTGTCTTCCTGCGTTCATCACTGCCGTCGAGTTCACAGTTTGCAGAATCGCGGAGTTTCCAGCTGTCGGGTTCATTGCTGTCGTCGAGTTCACAGTTTGCAGAATCGCGGAGTGGTCGAGACTCGTAATCCATTTCAAATCTGTTAACTGTTAACTGTTAACTGTTAAGTATTTAAAAATTAAAATGCAGATTTTTAATTTTTAATTTTTTTGGTACCGTATTAATAATTTTAAACAATTTAAAGTTTAAACTCAAAGCCTGTAAGTGTAAACTTAAAAAGTTAAAATTAAAAACTTAAAAGTTAAACTATAAATTATTAAATTATTAAATTAATCATTAAAATTTAATGTTAAAAAATAAAAAGATTGCATTTTTAATTTTTAATTTTGATAGTTCATAGTGTCCACTAATTCTGGGTTTGACAGTTTTACTGTCATTAATTCTGGGTTTTACAGTTTTACAGTTTTACTGTCTCATGCTTAGATGCTATGAAGACTGACATATTGCTATTGCCTCATTTTGCTATTTTGTATTCCATGTTCGGAACTATGGCAAATGAGGCATGCCATTTGCCAAATTTTGGATGTAGTATGACAATGGTGAATGGATTCATGGAGTCATGGACATATATCATGCTATTGCCTATTATGCTAATGATTCATAATTTGAATTTCATATCAATATCAATGACAATATCATATATGTTTTAGTTATATGTAATTTGAATTAATGTGCAAGCAACAATACCAATGTCAAATGTGAGTTACTGTGTTGAAAACTTATTAACTCAATAATAAAATTAATTATTAATTATAATTTATAAATTTATAAAATTATATAAATATATATATGTCTACAGTACCCCGACGTACCCAAGTACCCTATTTCAAAAAGTGGCGTACCCGTACCCGTACCCGTACCAGTACCCGAGTACCCTGGCAACTTAGATATATATATATATAAGAGAACACATATTAAGTTTCATATATCCAAAAAAGTGAACAATTTATAAAACTCAATTATTCTTGGCCCAACTCATTAAGGTGATACTAAAAAAGGGAAAAGGACAAAACTGTTAATTATAAAGGAGAAGGATACCATTTTAAGGAATACTAAGGTTTTCTTTAAAAGAAGTGATTATATCATAATATTTGAGCTTATATACTTCCGGAATATTTCCAGTAAAGTATATTAAGCTTGTTCCGAGGTTATTTAATCGTGAAGGATAATTGTTAGAGATTGAAGGATTATTATATTTATTAAAAAAAATGACTTTAGAGCTTTGAAGGATTATAAAATTATTTTATAAATCTTATTGGAAGCTATATTGTATCAATTATAAAGGGACAATATTACAAAACCAAGGTTGGTAAAGGTATTATAAAATAATATCTATCTAAGTTTAAATAAAAAATTATAAAGGGGCAATTCCATCCAAGGTTATAAAAAGGGGTACATACTTCAGGTGAAGAATTAAGGTACATCAAGGAAGATATATAGTTTTGTTGAAGAATATATTATCTTTGACAAAAGGTTTATCAATGAAAGCAAATGGAGTCCAATAACAAAGAGAAAGAGAAATTTTCTAAAACTTCAAGAATTTATGCTTCAGTGTTGTTCAGAATAAAATGAACAATGGGAGGAAAAGATATTACTATTTCTATTGCTCCCGCAGAAAACAATAATTATATTAGCATTGAATTCACTAACACGTTAATGATTCCCGAGTCAAATATAGGCGAAAGATTAGACTTTTTGGATAAGAAACAATATGAAATAAGCAATTTACAACTAAATATTGGGGATTATAACTTCATATCACAATTTGTCATTAGATCCTTGTGGAACAATGATGTTGTTCTAATTTTGGGATTACCTTGGTTAGAAACATTGGGAACTTTTATCTTAAATGCTGAAAAGAAGTTGTTGACATTTCCTTACAAGAAGAATACAATCACATTGCAGGACATTAAAATGAAGTCAGATTCAGAAGTCACGTCATCTGAAGACTTCAAAGATTTATCAAAGGTGATTTCACAGGAAAATGAGAAATCAATATAGACGATACAGAAAGAAGTCGACAACATTGTCATGAACAAAGAAGAAGAGATCTCCGTCTAGGAGATCATAATCAGAAATTACTACTTCAAATCAAGAAGACGAAGGATAAAAACAATGCAATCAAAAGTTAGAAGTGGAGATTCAAGATCTCCAGCAAAAATTATTAGGAAAAGACGAAGAAAATTCCTCCTTAAAGAAGGTTAATCAGAAATTGCTAGAGCAAATAAAAACGTTAAGAGAAAGAGAACAAGAGAATGGAGATGCTCAAGATGAAGTCGACAAGTCAGATTATAAGGAAGAACTCTTACGCTTAAGGAGACACAATCAAGACTTACTCATACAAATTAGAGAACTAAAACATGACAAAAGAACTTTACAAGTAAAGTTAGATCGTAAGGGATTAATTGTCGACAAAGAAACGATGATTGACCCAATAGCGAAGTGATCAGATGCTCAAATTCAAACACCAAAAAGGGGAACCAATACATAGTCAAATGGCCCTCAAAATTAGAACAATGTTTATACTAACAAATCACTACAAACATCAAGACAATATGGTTCCGAATAACAATCACAAAGAATTAGGATGCCTTATCGTCATCCAAATCATAACAATTGATATGACCAATGACAAGGGAAAAAGGAACATAAATAGACGAGTTGTGATTTCAAAACAGAATGGAGACAAAATCAACAAACTGGGTGGAAGCAGAAAATGGGAAGTTCTATATGAACAATCGATCAACAAACAGTTCCATTGAGGGCAGATCTTGGATGGAACATTGCGCAAACGACGCAACATTTTCACTCAAGGTTTAAAAGAACGCATCATCTCATTTCGTCAAGTGTCGCAACGACCAACACATAAGATCACGAGAAAGCGTTACGAGCAAGAACGAGGGATATAAGTCTTCCATAATTATGCTTTGAGGGCAAAGCATTTCTAAGGGAGAGGCAATGTAATAAACATAATAATATAATAAATAAATATTAAATGAACATATTACATATAAATAATGATTAATAATTAATTATTCCAAGGGACACATTCTTTCACGAATGGTCACCATAAGTTCCTTTAGGAGTTATATTAATATGGCACTCGTATTCTATTGTAATCATCATATCATCTCTTATTTCCATATTATACTTATTCATGGATTATTTGTCCTATTTACATTGGGTATTTCTATAGTAAATGAATTTTATTCATTTCACCCTCAACGTCCTCCTCAATTATCCTTGTAGGCTTCTTCAATAAAGAAGTACAGTTTGTGAGTAATACAACCCAGCGGAGAGGTGAAATAGGTCCACGTGAGCAAATAAGGTGTGCTAGATATAGTACAAAGCCCTTTACAAAGTGCTATCACCATTTACATGGCAAATAAATGAGTGTGGTCATGCATTCAAGTTATTAGCCCCCCGGAGGGCACTAACCCCTACAAGACAAGCACCTTCCGGAGGTGGCAATCAAGCAGACCATCTATGACATGATTAGGGATATTTATCCCCAAATCAACACTCTACGCTTCAACTTGGCCTTTACATAAATTTTTTTAACCCCTCGCCCTTATAGACTTGACTGGGAAGACTGCAGATACTTTGAGGTGTAACACTACCCTTCACACAAATTAATTCAATATTACATATTCAAATGACAATTGTAAATACCTATTAGTAAACAAATCTGTTCGAATAAAATCACAGATTGGCACAAGACAATTATTGAAAGGTATACCGTACTTGATCGATAAGAAAAACTCCTTAAATAACTCTAGAAATGGAGTCATCAGCTAGAGTTCCCATCGAAATCAGTATTGGGATACTCTTTTATGTGAAACTTGTTACATAATCTAAGGGAAGATTCCTGGAATCAAGTAAAATAGAACAAAAATACTTTGAATGCAGGTAGTCTATGATCTCTTTCTAATGGTTGTGTTGTCACATCCATAGTAGCCGGAGCTACCATGATTGCAGACCAGTTTGTGCATGTTGGATTTTGTGCAACTTCGGAAAATATTATTCATTGTATTTTATTGTACTTTCATTGTACCTCCTAAGGGAGATGAACCTGATGTAATTACTTATGTAAACACCTGAAAGAATCAATGTAAACCTTGGGGTGCAAATAAGCAAAAGAAAAATCCCTAACTGGGCCAACATCACCTGGGGGCAGTTAATAAATTATTTGCACTTGTATAAATAAGAGGTAAAGTGCACCTCATTATGTCATTCACTCACTTGACAATTGCGCATCATTTGGGAGAGAGAAGAAGTTCGCACACGCTGGAGAAGGAAGCTGTTTTGGGGTTTCTACTTGTGGAAATCATTTTCACATTTTCTCTTTCATCTTTGTACTTTGATCTCGGGATTATCATCTCTATACGAAGGTTGCTGGGTTTTCCCAGGATAAACTCTTTGTTATGTTTTGTGCTTTGTCTTTCTTCTAGTGATCTTGGTTATGCATTTATAATATTATGCTATGAATGTACGAAATTTAACATGGTATCGGAGCAGTTCTAGAAGAAGCCATTGCTGGAACATTGTCAGAACCCTGCCGGAACTAGGGTTTCATCTTGTGAAGTCTTCACCCATCATTTTGGAGAAAAAGAGCCTTAGGAATTTCGTTTTTGGCAAGGCACATCTTTTGGTGAAGACGAAATTCAATTCCGAGAATTTTCAATTTTTGACCTAACTCTATGTCTGCAGCAGAATTAGGGTTTCATTTTTGACCTACTTCTCTCCACAGATTTGGTTCATCCTTACCTCAATTCAACTCGCCTTGACAAGGCGCATCTACCTGTGGTTTCAGTTTTTCAAATTATTAACTTTCATTTTTGACCTAGCTCTTGCTAGGGTTTCTGAACCAGATCTGCAGGCAAGATGATTGGTATGAAGGTTGAAGATCGTCTGGAAGGAGCTTCCAACTTTATCTCCTGAAAGTCTAGGGTTCTTCTACTACTAGAAGAAAATGACCTATTACAAATTGTAAATGAGAAGGTCCCTGAACCAGAAGTCGAAGAAGACGAACCCCGATGGAGGAAGAATGATGCTAGAGCAAGAAGGATTCTAGTGGACTCAGTAGGAGATCATTTGGTTTCACAAATTTCAGGAAAGAAGATTGCTAGGAAAATGTTCAAGACCATAAAGAAGTTATTTGAACACACTAGCCTTAATGTATCCATGACATTGAGAAACCAGCTCTCAAATATGAAGATATCCAAATCAGAATCCATTGCCTCATACTTCATGAGGATCACAGAACTAAGGGACAAGCTTAGTACTAGTGGAGATCCCATTGATGAAAAGGAGCTTGTCATCACCACTCTGAATGGTCTTCTACCATCTTGGGATTCCTTTATCCAAAGCATAAGTGGTAGATCCAAACTACCAAAGTTTGATAAGCTTTGGGAAGATTGCACTCAGGAGGGGACCAGAATTGCAGCACGTCAAAGACTATCGGGCACTCAACCTGAGGAGAACCAAGCTTTTGTTTCCCATGCTAAGAAGGGTAAGGGGAAAGTTAGGAAGTTCCATAATCACAAGCACCAAGATAGGAGAACAATTCCTCGCTCAGATCAAAAGGAGAAGGACATATCTCAAGTTCAATGCTATAGGTGCAGAAAATATGGACACTACGCCAATAGCTGTCGAAGTTCAAGTAAAAGGAAGCATGAAGCATCCACTGCTGATGTTGAAGAAGATATTCCTCACAAGAAGTCAAGGAATGATGATCGTTCGGAGTTCCTCTTCTAGAAGATGTGAAGATCCAGATTGCAAGAACAAAGATCTCTCTTGGTTCCCACAAGAAGGCAGTGGGAGCCCACACACAAAAACAATAAGAGATAAGTATTTGTCTTTCTTGCTTACATAGATCTGTTTTGTCTTACTATTTTCATTATATGCAGATCTATTTGGAAGTGCATTGAGCAGTTGATATAGTTTACCTTGTTATATTTATTATGCATATGAGCTACACAACACTTCATTAAACATAATGGAGCTAGTCTAGATGATATCTCCTTCCTGCATGCTTAGAGTAGTGCACACTCTTGGCGGCATGTTCTAGTGGAGATAGCAAACATCTAGATAGTTCCCAGATATATTTAGAAGACATGTATATGACTGTTGTGCTAAAGTATTAGCTAAGATGCATGTGTAAACTATTGCCATTATACAATGTCACTGATCATCAGTCGGGATTTGACTTGTAGGGAAAAAACCATGTGATTTGGCCTACAAGAGAAGACTTCTTTCGATGGACACATGAATCCCGTTGATGTTCAACAAGAAGCTTCTTGGAATATGACTCTCAGCCTAGAAGGATGACCTCGGAGGAAGCTTTCACAGAAGTAAAACCAGAAGTGGGCTACCTTCAGATATTTGGCTGTTCAGTCTATATACATGTGCCCAAGTTAGAACCTTCAGGAAAGAAGGGAACCTTTGTGGGATACAATGAGTCTTCAAAGGCCTACAGAATTACATTCCAGGATCCAGACAGATTGAAGTCAGCAAGGATGTGACCTTTGAAGGAAAGATGGCTATCATTAAAGGCAGAGGATCAAACATGGAGATCGATGATAGAACCAAATGAGATGAGATCATCTCCCCCTCCAGTTCAAGAGGGAGTTATGAACCCATCGATTTTATTGATCCAGCTTCAGCTAGTTGATGTTCCCAGAGATATTGCAGTAGGCCAGAAGAGGCCTAGTTGGGCACAACAGACTTTGCATAAAGAAAATGGAAGTGTTGAAAAGTACAAGGCCAGATTTGTAGCCAGAGGATTCTCTCAGAAAGAAGTCGTTGATTATAATGAGACATTTGTTCCTGTGGCCCGATATGCTTCCATCAGATCCATTATTGCTATTGCTTCAACTATGGGATGGAAGTTGCATCAGATGGATGTGAAGACAACGTTTCTCAATGGTGTTATTGAGGAAGAAGTTTACATCTAACAACCAGATGGGTTTATTGTCCAAGGAAAGGAGTTTCATGTATGCAGATTGAAAAAGGCACTGTATGGACTCAAGCAAGCACCTCGTGCTTGGTATGGATGGATAGATGGATTCCTGGTGAGCTTGGGATTTTCCAAGAGTGATGTAGACCCCAACCTTTACTACAAGGTTGTAGATGATGAGCCACTGATTTTGGTATTATATGTTGATGACCTGTTTCTCATAGAAAATAAGAAACTTATTGTATGGTGTAAGAAAAAAAAAAATCTCACCTCTGAGTTTGAAATGAAGGATCTTGGATTGATGCACTACTTCTTGGGATTAGAAGTATGACAGAGGCAGAAAGAGATTTTCCTAGGACAAGGAAAATACACCATTGATATATTGAAGAGATTCGGGATGTTGGACTGCAAGTCCATGGCTACCCTGATGGATGCAAATTGGAAGAAGTTGAGAGATTCTACTTCAGATTCTGATTTGATTGATCCCACCATGTATCGCTAGTTGATTGGGTCATTGATGTATCTGACCAACACCAGACCAGATATATGTTTTGCTGTGAATGCCCTCACTCGATTTATGTGCGAACCGAGGCAGATTCACTGGGTTGCTGCAAAACATGTGCTCAGATATTTACGTGGCACTGTGGGATATGGATTGAAGTATGCTTCAAATTGTGACCTGAGATTGCAGGGGTTTACAGACTCAGATTGGGCTGGATGTGTTGCAGATCGGAAGAGTACTTCTGGATGTTGCTTCAGTTTGGGTTCTGCAATTATTTCCTAGTGCAACAGGAAGCAGAACTCGGTAGTACTCAGTATTGCAGAGTCCGAGTACATGGCTGCTAGCACAACAGCTTGAGAAGCAATTTGGCTTCGTAAACTCCCGACAGGATTGTTCGGCGAGATTCCAGAGCCGACCGTGATTCACTGTGATAACCAGAGCTATTTGTAGATGTTAGTGAATCCTGTATTTCACGACAGGTCGAAGCATATTGAGATTCGATATCACTTCATTCAAGATATGGTGCAGAAAGGTGCGATTGAGTTACAGTACGTGTCGACAGACAACTAGAATGCAGATGTTCTCACCAAGGCTATTCCCAGGATGAAGTTTGAATACTTTCGCGGAAGACTTGGAGTCGAAGAGAACGTGCCCCTCCTTGAGAGGGAAAGATGACATTGAGATGCTTGCCCTGCTTTGCCCAGGTGCCTTGTGCAGTCCAGTTACTCAGCCAGATATGGGAGAAATCCCATAGGCAGATGAGTAGGACAATCAGCAGATTGGCCGGGCTCACCCAGGTGCCTCTGCAGACCAGTTACTTAGCTAGATATGGGAGAAATCCCATAGGCAGATGAGTATCATAGTTAGCAGTTGGCCGGGCTCACCCAGGTACCTTCTGCAATCCAGTTACTCAGCTAGATATGGGAGAAATCCCATAGGCAGATGAGTAGGACAGTCAACAGTTGGTCGAGTTCACACAGGTGCCTTTGCAGTCCAGTTACTCAGCCAGGTGTGGGAGAAATCCCATCGGCAATGAGTAGGACAGTCAGCAGTTGGCCGTGTGATTGCACTGGTGCCTCTACTCGTTCAGGATCTCAGCCAGATCGACATATGAGACGAATAGATAGTAGATGGTTGTGCATCTTTGCTCGTCTGAGATCTCAGCCAGGTATGGGAGGACCCCATCGGTAGATGAGACAGACATGTAGCAAAATGGTATATAGCAGAGATGGCACAGCTAATAATCTCAGATATCCAGGATTGAGTGATTCTCCTGGATCCAGGATTGAGTGATTCTCCTAGACTCACAGAAGGACTGGTGAAGATGATACATTGAGACAGTGTGGAAAACCTTCAGTATGTATAGAGATGATGGAGACAACATGGATGTACAAGATGAAACCCAGACGATCGTGATGCAGATGAAGACCGAAGAATACCTTCCTCATTGAGAGGGAGTGTTGGATTTTGTGCAACTTCGGAAGATATTATTCATTGTATTTTATTGTACTTTCATTGTACTTGATTGTACCTCCTAAGAGAGATGAACCTGATGTAATTACTTATGTAAGCACATGAAAGAATCAATGTAAACCTTGGGGTGCAAATAAGCAAAAGCAAAATATTAAAATTAAATTTATTAATTGCCCCTAGGTGAAGTTGGCCCAGTTAGGGATTTTTAATGTTTGCACTTGTATAAATAAGAGGTAAAATGCAGCTCATTATGTCATTCACTCACTTGACATTTGCGCATCACTTGGGAGAGAGAAGAAGTTCACACAAGTTGGAGAAGGAAGCTGTTTTGGGGTTTCTACTTGTGGAAAGCATTTTCACATTTTCTCTTTTATCTTTGTACTCTGATCTCGGGATTATCATCTCTATACGAAGGTTGCTGGGTTTTTCCCAATTGGGTTTCCCACGATAAACTCTTTGTTATTGTTTTGTGCTGTCTTTCTTCTAGTGATCTTGGTTATGCATTTATAATATTATGCTATGAATGTATGAAATTTAACAGTGCATATTCCTAAGGTAGTCCTTTGCTATGCTATGCATGAGATCAGTAATTGATGAGCAGTTTGTTGATGATCACTCTTACATTCAGTGGACCCAGAGCATGTACATTTTCAGTTTCATGTTAGGAGTCAGGACTGAGCCTCATGACCCTAGGTCGATGACTGAGTTAGCCATTCTTCACCATTCAGAGCAGAGATGATGTTAATGCCCATGATGTATACAGTAGTGGTGTTCCAGTGCCAGTCAGATGTAGGTATATGACCCAACAGAGGTATGGTTTCTGTACTTGGATGTTTATCTTGCTCGTTTACTTATCTTAGTAGCTAGACTGGGTACATGGTGGTTATGCATTGGCGATATTCTATCTTGTTCCTAGTTGATGGTTTAGAGTAGAGGTGATTCAGATGCTTTAAGGGAGAGGTTTTTGTGTATACTCATTGGTCATGCCCTTATTATAGTATGGACTTGGTCATTCCCCATGATGGTCTTTGCTAGTCATGGAATCACCTTGTCATTATCCCCATTCATCCGTTATCTTCTAGTCTTGATATGATCTCAACTTACACCTTGACTAGTGATATCGAGGACTCTCCCCACCTATCCCTTTGTGTTGAATAGACTCCATGTTTACCTTGTGTCTCGACTCTGGAGTGTGATTTTTGTCATAGGGATGTTCCCCTTTAGTCCTCGAAAGCAAGTAGTCCTAACAAAAAGTGTCTTTAGACACTAATGCATCGGAACTTCAACGCGGTCAGATGGCTTCGTCACACACATCAGAGCCGAAACACCAGGGGTATACATGGGGGCCATCCGAACTAAGCGGTCACAGAGGGGAAAGTCAGTCACTTAGCCATATCCGGATCAAATGGGATTTGTATTATGCAAGGTGAATGGGTGGAACATGGGTGAGGTCAAAATATGGATCCAAGGGTCAAGTGATGATCAAAGCAATACTGTGGATTTCTGCCAGAGAACATGTATATAACACACAAACTAACACTAAATGCAATGCTATGCAAATGTCCTACTCATCATACTTATCAAATAATCACAAGTCATAAGATTAATCCTATTGCTAGTCAGTCTACCAATACCACATAATCATCCATGAATACCCTTTGGACACAACATCTGATACATAACTGCAAAGGTAGGATACTCCATAGGCATATATGTGAAGCATTGCAGGTCAGATCCAATCTCACTGTCCAATAGTGGAGACATCCACTGCGTAAATGGTTCTAACACGTATGGCAAGAGATCCCAAATGAAGCTTGGTAAATGACTAGGGGCCCTGCTTTGAGGCTCGGCTCACAAAGCTAATCCAGCTATGGTCTCAAAATGGACTCAATCTATCGATCACTCGTGATATATCTGAGAGGCTCACCATAATGGACTGTACAAAATCTGGTCTGCTCTGGCAAAAATGAGGAGTAAACCCCCCTACAGTATCTGTGAGTCACTAAGTGTGCATGTGATCTATATCGGTTGGTTGCACTAAAGGCACTTACAGGACCTAGATGACCTGGGTGGGTCCATGAAATATGGGTAGATTTAGAAAATGTCCTCATCCTATATGCCATAATTCGATTTCTGTAGGTATTGAAATTCAGAGTCGTCAGTAATATTTTCTGTTTTCCTAAGTTTCAGCCCTTGTTGGAAGTTGTATTTGTTCGACATAATAATTACCGTTGTTCGTAGTATTGTATGCTTGCTTGTGTTTGAAAATCCATGAAAGACGTTGATAATCCATGCTTTTGTTTATATACTTGTCTATTGGAGTAGCTGAATTCTAATTAATGGTTACGGAAATATCATTTATGGTGTATACGAGAAAGCACCTGTATGTTCTTATCCATATAACGAGCAAGCTAGGCCGTTTTCCTATTGTCTTTATACTTTGTCAATGGCTTTGCAGAAAAGTACGGTATCTGGCAACAGCTTTAATGATCTGATACCCTTTGGTAGAGATCCTTACAAGTAAGAACTTCTGTCTCTGATTCCTCTTGAAATTGGTTTTTATACGTGTAAGATAAGAATTACTGATTAAATTTGGTATCTTAGATGACGATTTAATAGGCCCACTGAATCATTATCGGAAATCACTTCACTGACTGCGCATCGGAATGTTGGTTGTTTTATGGTTCATTATTTTCTGTTTATTATTGCCTACAGAGACGCTGATTATGGACGTGAAATGGTGGAGTTTATAAAAGAGGAGAAAAAACGGAAAGAAGCTGAAGCTCTTGCGGAAGATCTATTCAATGCTGAACGAGTATGGCTCTGTGATCTGATTACAGCCAAGTAGCATTATATTAGCGGCAATTCAAATGTGTTTATTTTTTAGCCCTAGATTGATTCCTAAGCATGATAGCGACTCTATATTTGATTTGATGTGGCACAGGTAAAGCGGCAGCGAGGAGCTCGTCACAACTAGGCTTAACATTCTTTCTCAGACAGAAGGTTAAATGACACGAAAATATTGCAACAGTGAATATATTGTTTACCACATTCCCTTTTCAAAATTACAACACTACATTGAGAATGAAAGTCCAAGCTGTTTTTTGTTCTCAGTATTTACTGATACTGACACTTAATGTTATTAGCAAGTTTGTATATATATACATAAACTTACAGTGTTAATTTGAATGATGAATATTAACTTGCTCTGTAAAGTTTCAACTTCCAGTGGCAAACGGCTTGTTTTACATTTGAGTTACATTGGAGCACATATCCCATGGACATGAATCTGAGTATTCCGCAAATTTCATTGCATTTTATTGTGCCTGGGCAATTGACAAGTATGCAATCTGTATTATTTAATATCAAACGTCCTTTCCTCCACTCTTTATTGCATATCATGAATGCCATTGAGAATGGGCAGTCAAAAGGAATCTAAATACTAGAAGTGCATAATTGATATATTACTGAGGTACTCAGTCATCTTTTGCCTTGATTGGTGTTTCAACAGTGATGGTACAATTCAGAAATTTTACCCGAATTACTTTCAGCAATTGCCGCCATTTAAAATTTTAGTTTACCATGCAAATAGTGACATTTCGATGGGGTTTGATGTATTCAAGTTTTGGATGCTTTAAATATGGTCCAATAGGAGTGAGTTGAAATGATATACAATGCTTGCCGTCAGAATAGATGAAAACACACGTCCATGAATTGCTCACTGAAATCTATTTTCAGCATTCAAGGCCTCTACCAAAGAAACGACTTCTTCATGAACAGAAGAAAAAACAAACTCTGTTAAAGAATTATTGCAGCGATCTTGTCAATAAAGATGGCTTGTTGACGGATGCTTTCCAAGTATTGTACTTCGTGTTGCCGAAATTTGAAATTAGGCTTCGCTATCTAAAGTAGATTATCATCTAAATGGGAGTTTTTAAAGCTAAGTTGCGGTAGTGTTTTCCCTGCATCTGCTTTTCCG
Organism: Larix kaempferi; assembly: GCA_027924585.1. NCBI lineage: Eukaryota > Viridiplantae > Streptophyta > Pinopsida > Pinales > Pinaceae > Larix > Larix kaempferi. The sequence continues at coordinate 20,858,920 of BSBM01001005.1, read as the reverse complement.
AGCAAAATGTGTCGCTTGAGTTTTGGGATTTGGAAATGCGTCCCCAAATCTTGTTTCGAAACATACGGAAGCATCTCAACATGTGCCGTTTTGGGACATGGAAATGCATCTCCAGAAAGCAAGTCCGCATATTTATAGGGAGGGACGACTATAGAACATAAGTGGTCATGGAACCCATTCCATGAACCACCCAAAACAAGAACACATGGACGCTAATAAATGACAACATTAAGTTAATTAAATTAAAATTTAGAATTCAAAAAAATGTTCGAAAATGTCCATTTGTTGATTGGGTCTGCAAGTGTCCAGAATATGTATTTTTAAATACAACCGTTGATAACTGACAGATCTACTTATCAAACCATCTTGTATTTGTGACATGCAATTATGTTCTGACATAGAGATCTCACCAAACAAAACAACCTACATAATCAAATCTAAAAAGACATCCTCAATAACTCTAGACCTAATGACTGATCTATGGAGACATAAACAACTAGCAGCCCGACTCATACACATACACACCTGCACATCATACATCCCCACCTACAAAGATTACAGTGTTACGGATGTCAGCTTCTCCCACACGAACATTCAACTACTTAACCCACCAAATGCAGTAAATGACACCCAACCCATTAACTTAACTAAATCAAACATTAAATTGATTAGAAACACATGGATCTTCTAAGATTGTTTCTTAACCATTGGATTAGATTGAAATCAATCCTACACACTCATTCACAAATTCAAGATCATGATCCATGCCAATGCCAGTCTCCAATCAAATCCAAAAGTAAAAATCTATAAAATGCAACAAACATCCCACAATGTAATACATTTTTATTCCATAATTTCAAACTCACTAGCAACATAGTCAACAAAAAACAAATTGTGAATTGATTGTAATCACTATCAACAAGCAGTCCATCAGAGTGTTTTCGGATCAAGTATTAACAATGTATATAATCTACATTCCTCTCAATTGATGTTAAGAGTATTTTTTGCTCAATTTTTGTTAGAGTATATACAAAATTATGTTAAGAGTATATATACAAACACATACAACCTACATTGACAAATTCAGTCTTTTGATTATGAACTGATAAGCAAACTACAGGTAAACACATCATTCACATACATAACTTGCACAATATTCTCATTTTTTATTTTAACTATAAGATCATAAAACTTGCAATTCTCAATTCCCATCATTCAAGCAGGCTGAACACATCATTCACAACTATATAACCATAGAAAATCCAAAGTACCAATTTTGACTGTAAGTTCATAAAATAGGTAAGTTCATACCACTTGCAAAGCTTAATTCCCATCATACAAGTAGGGTTACAGAATTTTCTTGTGCACAAACCAAGACTTAGATTGTAGTAGCTTCATGCAAATAATGATACCATAACACTATGAACATGCAAGTAGGGTTGCATAATTTAGTTTTTGCACAAACAAAAACATAGATTGCATTAGCTTCATGTTGATAACAAAGACATAAGACATTGAAATAGATAATGCATGTGCACATGATTGTTGCAATGACATTGAAATAGATAATGCACGTGTATATGATTGTGCCAATACTCTCTAGGTTTTTGCAGTCATGCCAAGAGTCAATCACATTGCTTGTACAAGGAGGTCAAGGAGGCGAGTTATCAAGGGTGCACAACTACATTACACTTCCTTAGATGAAGAGCTACCCCAAGCGATTGCTAGCAACAATTTTGTTGGGGATGTTGATGAGCATAATGAGAGAGCAGGTGATGGTGTTGTTCCATAGCCAGCCGCAGTGCAAGGTGCAAGTGCAACCAAGAAGCTCAGTGCCATCAGAGGATGGACTGAAGAGGATATGATGACTGCAATTAACGATGTAGAATTCAATGGATATTCTATTCGAGCAGTTGCTAAAAAACATGGGATTCCACCCACATTAGTGCATTATTGGACAAATGGTCTCACTCAGACAAAGCATAAATGACCACTTATAGTGATGATTGCAAAAGAGGAGGAAGAAGTGTTTGTTTGGTACAAGGAGATGGTTGGAATGGGCCATGGGTTCGAATTGATACAACTAAAATCCACTGTTGCTCAAATTTGTCAAGGTAGGCCAAATCCCTTCCGAGATGGATTCCGTGGGAAATCATGGTGGTTAGGGTTCAAAAAAGGCACCTATAACTTGTGTTACGAATTGCAGAGGGCCTTGATAGAGACAGGGCTATAAATCTATACCTTGCAGTTGTGTTCAAATTCTATGACACATTAAACATCGTGTATGAGAAACATGCCTACTGTCCAAACCATATATGGAACTGTAACGAAACATGTTTACAAGCATGGAGGAATTGTGGCATGTAGGTAATTGCCAAGAGAGGGAGCAAGAATGTGCCTGAAATTCTGCCCAAGAGCAGAAAGTGGATAACCATTTTGTGTTGTGTAAATTAGTGTCTCACATATTACTAACAATTTGCCACCTCTTGATATTAGCGTGTTTGGGCCTTTCAAGCGTTTATTTAGGCCTGAGAGAGTAGCATGCATGGCAAAGAACCCAGGGAGAGAGGTCAAGAGGCTTGAATTAACTGAACTTGTAAGTAAATATTTTAAAAGGGCTCTCACACCCTCAAATATCAAGGCTAGATTTAGGTGGATTGGATTTTGGCCACTTAATCTTGATGCTCTTGTCTGTGATATTGTATGTATCCAAACCTTTGATGTACATGACAATGAAGATGCAGATGTTGCAGGCAACATCTTATCCCTCTCTCATGGACATTTACAACCATTGGGTGACAATGATGAACATGTCAGTGCTACTCAATAAGACCATGAACAAGTTGTCAATATCGATGACGTTGTTGTATCAAATGAAACACATACATGTTTTGTAGATCATGTTCATTGACTAGTTGCAAAGAACTATGAAGTAGTTGGATCATATGAAACACCTGCAGATTTTGCAGAGAAAAATCATAATGGCACTGCCAATCTAAATGTTGTTGATGGTGGCAAACCACTAGCAAGCAACAATGAACAACCGACAATGCCAACCCAAGTATCACAACATGAGTGGTTAGCGGAAGTGATGATGAATATGAACAGACATATTGTCACTGACACCAATGACAGAAGCCTTGGTATGCCTTCGCTGCCATCAATCGTCAACAACCAAGTTGCCCATTATTATGTGGATGAAGGGGGTGTACAAGACGTTACATAGTGTAGACAATGAAGTGCTGGCTGAAGAAGACAATGTAGATGAAGCACTGCCCCAAGATGATCCTCACATTGAACCAAACACTACACCGGTACTTGGCCAATTCCTAAGGCTGTCAATGGAGAGTGGCAGCGGAAAAATCGACAAGAACAACTGACTATCTTTGATTAAGTAGGATTTCTTAGCTACTCACTTCAGAATACTACAACAAACTATTGGTTGAAACAGAACATAAGAAAAATGAGATGCAAGATTTAAATCAATAGATGAAGGAATTGGCAAAGGAGAGGAAGGAAACAAGATTCTAGTTGTTGAAAAACGAAGGAAGGAAATGATCCAAAGAGAGCAAGAAAGGAAAGTAAAAGAGCACCAAAAACAGGTGGTAGGACAAGAAAAGGAACGAAGAAAGCTGCAACAGACAATGGAAAATGATCGAGGGAAGACAAAGGAAGTGGACATGACTGGAAACGTGTTTGAGCAGAGTAGGAGGATGTCCAACTCATTGGATCAAATTGCAGACAATACATGATTCTTTCAAGACCTTATAAACATCTAGATCCCCCAATATCATTAGGCCAACATACCTCCCCCTTTTGTTTCTATGAGTGTAGGGGAAAATATGGAATATGCTTTTCCAACACCTATAGTCAATCCGAGTGTGTTGAGCACAAGTCAGAGCTACGGATTTTCAATTCCTCCTTGGATGCAAGCAGTGAGATGGGCTCAAGTACATGAGGGCAACTCAACCCATTCAGATCAAACAAACTTGGGTAGCCCAACCTACTCGGCGGAACTAATTGCAGACAACACACTAAGCTTGGGCAACGAGCTCTCTAGATCCCCTTGAACCATTGGGATGTTATTTTCAGCTCCTCTATGGCTAAGAAGTTGTCATGCCAGTTTAATTGCGATTAGCTTCCTTTAGACTCGCCTTTCAAAATTAAGAATTAGAAGAATATGATTTGACTCAAAGGTTCCATACTCTCCTTGCTTTAGAAGAGAACGTTGTAAAAGACTAGTTATCCATTGAATAATGTTTTTTATCCTATTTAACCCAATGGTTGTCTTTTTAAACTTTAGGTAGAAAGCAACTCCAAACTTGTTCTGAAGTTACAATCAAATCCAACATCAATGGGTTAGAAACAAGAATGGTTCTTAACCTTCAATCCTCTACAAGTAGGATCTTCACTAAACATATTTGTTAATTCTTTTCATTTCAATCCTTGTCCCTGCATTTGTTTTATATCCACCCTTTCCTTGTCCCTTAGTCTTTCCCCAACTGTTATCCAGTTACCAAATCATTATGTCACCAAGTTATTGATGTTGATACCAAGTCAAAGTTTTGCATCTATTAAGTGATTCATTTTTTGTGAAACCAAGTGATTCTGAGTTTGGACTGCCACGCAACCCTCCAGTGGAGTCTCCATTTGTTGATGCTCAGATTTGCATCAAATAGAGTTTTCACAAAGTGTTGCGAAAATTTCTTCTATACTTCCCAAATTTGCTTTATCCTACTAGAAAAACATTTGTTCTGAGTCTTTGTGGCCTCCTTTCACCCGTGTTTCTAAAATTTGTCAAAAAATATAAAACTAAGGGGGACCCTACCTAAGACCAATAAGACAATCTTGCAAACAATTACGAAGTTTGCTAATGTTGGATTCACACTTAATGAAGTTTTTCACTCTAGTTCAACTATGTGTTTAATCTGTATGGTCATATGGCTTTTCTCAGATTTGATGGCATGGAGGCTTGTGTTAAAAATTGTAAAAAAGGGGGAAACAATCTTTGAACAAAACCATGGAATAAGATTTTGGTGAAAAAGGTGTTATATGACTTCATTAGACTTACGATATCTTGGGTATATTTTTTTGAATTTTCATTAGATTGATATCTGGAGTAAAACTTTGGGACCATGCCCTAATTGCACTCTAATATCTACAACCATCAATAGTCATCCATATCCAACATCGCAATCGGCCTTACCTCCCTTCGTTGTTACTTTCTATATGAATTGAACGTTGGAGTATATAAATACATGATATTGTTCTTACTTATCAAATGTGGGACATATGTTTTGGCTCAGTTCTAAAAAATATTGCAAATGTTCTGTACTTTGTTGGGCGATGATATGAGCATTACGTGGCAAAGCTTACACTATTATGGTGTATAAAAGATTCATGGTTTGATTTTATTTGTCGAGTAGACCCATGCATCAACACTTACTTGTCTCCTCTTTCATGATATGATGATGACTGTGTTGTCAACCCTTGTCGAGCTAAATATGTGTTAATTAATTGACATTAAATTATTGATTGGGACTCATAAGCTTCGAGGTGCAAGCAAATGAATTGCATGATTAGAACCTAATTTAGCTTAACTAATGACTAAAGCTAGCAACTAAATATAAATCCACACTTCAATGCAATTGATCAAATCAAATCACAAAGCAAACTAACACCACATGCTTAACTTGACATTGGACCGCAAGATTATGTCTTCCGAGTTAAATCTTAATCTTTAATGACTTATTCTTGTAGTGGTTGACTAAACTAGAAGAAAACTAAATCAAAGCAAATAAATGCAATAACAATCAAAGCAACTTGAAAACAATTTCACAAGTAAATGTAACTGAACTCAAAGATCATCTTTCACCTACATACACATGACTCATCATATAATTCTAATCACAAACAATTAAGTGCATTGTATATTGTTTTCTTTAAATTCTACCTTATAAAACATGGTTTACAAAATATCTCTAAAAGGTATTTATAATTCAATGCTTACTTTAATCCTATTGTGAATAAAATTAACGTAACAATATGAATTGAAATAAAGTCTTTACATTACCACATCACATTAATAAAGTTAACACATAACATATGGAACATATGAAACTATAAATATACTAAATTATGACATGGCAACCTGTAAAACAAAGACTAGTCAACACACATAAAAATATATAAAACAAAAACCAAGTGCATGCCTATGAGAGGGTAGGAATGTCTGATTGTATTTTTAGTTTTCTTTTTATGAATGCACACAAACGACAACCTAGAAACTAATGGTATTACCTTCAATCAACATAACTCACACCAAAATATAAGAGAGCGAATCTTTTTTCTTTTTCTCTTTTATTTTTTTTGAAGTTGAAAAAAACATACTTTTGATATTCTATTAGAATAAAAAAGTATGTAGATGTCTATTACATTCAGTCCAAAAAATTAATTGTCATATCTCTCAAAATCAATACTATCAAAAATGATATCAACGGTCTTTCAACCATAGTCTAAAATTCATTACAAACTATCATATCAGTCAACTATACCAAAGCAGAAACGAGTACTAAGAACGTGGAGAAAAACTATGAATTGAAAAAAAGGGTACTCCCCATATCAATTTTCTTATCGTCCAGAAATTCCTCCCAGAGTAAGGTCCATTCTGCACCTCCCAGAGCCTCTTTAGAAAGTTTGTCTGGCAACAAGTTCTGTTCTCTATAGATATGGAAGAGTTCCAGTTGCAAGAATTTATTTAGTTCCTCTTTAATTTTGGAGCACCAAGGAAGTAGGTTGATCACTCATAGCTTATAATCCCCACACACCCATTTAATAGTAACTCTCGAGTCTCCAAAAATTGCAAGTGTCACTATCCCAAAGTTTGTTGCCATTTTACATAAACACCACAAGGCCAACAACTCAGCCTTCATATTTGTGCCTGAACCACAATGAAGTTTGAAGAAAAACATGTGATATTCATTGATATAGAGTACTGCACCTGCAGCACAAAGACCATCTTGTGCTGCCCCATCAAAATAGCCAATAACTCCCTTGCAAGTTTGAAAATCCTTGAAAAATCTCGATCTACAGGCTTTAATATTTTCAGACTTAAACTCTTTAACCCAATTTAGAATTTGCATGACTATGATATCCAAATGTTCAAATTCATCTTCAAAAACACAGCTATTCCTAGGTTTCCATATTTTCCATGAAATAATAGCTGGCATAATATTATACTCTTTGCATGTTTTCTGCCATTCTTTACAGGCCTGTTCAAAATTTTACCATGCCAAGCCTGTAGAATATTGAGTGAAGTACATACCTTTTCCCAAACCAAAGTAGTAAAACTACAATTTATGAAAATATGATTAACTGTCTCTGCATCCTTTTTACAGAGGTGACAAATATTTGGTCCATACCAACCTTTCCGCAGTAGGTTATGCTAGGTCTTGAGACAATTTTGAAGGGAAAACCACATAAAACATTTAATCTTCAATGGAATACTCCATTTCCAAATATCTGAATACCACCAATTCTAAATTGTACATAAATTTTCTTTTACAATGGCTAGATAAGCAGATTTTGCAGTAATGGAGCCTGTCTCTATATTTGATATCCAAACTAATGAATCCAAATTACCATTTAGTCTGCACCCGGTAGAATTTAATTTGTAATGAAGTTATCCCATTCCGTAGCTCAAATGCCCCCCATTCCAAGTTCCTTAGCTGAGTACCAGTAATTTTTCTCCAAATTTATCCTACTATGTTTTCTTATATTTGCCAAAGTAGAGTAACCAATCTCTGAAAAATAATTTACAATACCAAGAGATAACTTATAGTCTTCACCTAGACCAATAATTGGATCAATGCCAACCATTACATTATGTCAAATTCCCACTCTCCAAGCCAAATCGTTTCCCATCCATTTGCAACTTTTAAGAAAACCTTTCCAAACTGGGGAGGACTTCCAGGCTTCTTTCTTTTCATTCCTTATCCAGTTTATACAATCCTTTTTGATATATTTTCCTTTCAGAACTAAATCCCAAATACTTATACCAAATAGACCACGCCAAAAACTCTTCAACCTTAATGCCATACTGAAAAAAATTAAGTTTTTTATTCCCCATCCTCCATATTCTTTTGGAATTGATAGCCTGTCCCAGCTAGCCATAATTAATTTGCCTCTTTCTATACCTCCTAACCAAAGGAAGTTAAAGATAAGCTTCTTTAGAGAATTAATAATAGAGATAGGAACCTGTAATAATGAGAACTAGTAAACTGGAATACTGATTAGAACAACTTTGATTAGTGTAAGCCTGCCACCAATGGATAAAAACCCGAAAGTCCAATTTTTAATATTGGCTGTGGTTAATTCTTTTTTCAAATTTTTGGATCAACCACAGCCAATCCTGGACTTTGTAACCATTCGGTTTCAGAAAATATCCAAGATACTTAAAACCTTCTTCAAGCTTATGCATCTTATATGGAAGAGTGCTATTGATATCTTCCACAGTATTTCCATCCAGATTGTGCATATAGAGATTTGATTTCATCACACTAACCTGCATGCCTGAAGCCATACAAAAAGTTTGATAATCTCCCCATTCCTCAGTAGAATCAGTTCCAAAAATTAAAACATCATTGACAAACAAAATGTGTGATGAAGACAACCGCTGAAATTTTTACACCTTTTATTTTACCTTTTGATTTGGCGTCCAAAATAAGTCTACTGAGTCCTTCTATAATGAGTAAGAAAATCAAAGGAGAAAGAGGACAACCTTGACGAATTCCTTTGCTTATTTTGAAGAAATCAATAGGGGCTCCATTTATTAACATAACAAATTGTGCAGAAGAAACACACTCAGGTATCCGGTTAATGACAAGCAGTGGGAACCCAATTTGAATTAGGATTAATCTAAGAAAAACCCAATTCACACGATCATATGCCTTTTCCAAATCCATTTTCAGTAACATAGCCTTCAATTTCTTATGTTTAATAGTGTGAATCACCTCCTTTGTAATCCCAATAACATCTAATATCTGTCTATCATGAAGAAAACCAAATTGTTCGACTGATAAAAATTTAGACAAGTATGGTTTGATCCTACAGGATATGATCTTGGTAACTATTTTGTAAGCTAGATTGCATAAGGCTATTGGACGGAAATCTGAGAAATTGTTTGGATTGTTGATTTTGGGTACTAGAGTAAGGAAAGTTGAGTTTAACGCACCAAAAAAAAAAACCCTTAGTCCTTGAATACTCAACCATATCAAGCAGATCATTTCCCATGATGTAAAAAAAATGACTAAAAAGTTCAACAATCCAACCGTCCGGGCCAGACTTTTCTCTTTTGCAAACAAACTCAAAACCTTTTCAATTTCATCAATAGTAACCTTTCTTCCCATATATTTCCCTTCATCCTCATAAAAAAATTTAGGAAACAATTTTGTAATGTGTAATTGTGCTTCCAAGGAACTCTGATCATTCTCCTTAAAAATGCCCTTATAGTAATTCAGTGCCAACTTCTGCAGTTTAGGTTGACCTTTTATAATAATACCATTATCATCTTTAAGTTCCCAGATAGCATTTGTGTTCCTTCTATGTGAGGCATAGGAATGAAAAAACCTGGTGTTATTATCTCCCAAACCTATCCACAATGCTCTGCTTTTTAGACGCCAGTCCATCTCCTCTTGTTTTAATATCTGATCCTTTTTGTCTTCTAAAGTCTTAATTAACACTTTATCATCTACAGTGATTGATTAATCTGAATTTTTAATGTATATCTTCCTGATATGATCTTCAAGCAAGATAATTTCTTCCTTATCCTTAAGTTTTTTATTATGAATCCAAAATTTTACTTTAACCTTCGGGAAATTCAACTTCTGAACAAGTAAATCCATTGGATTAAGATTTTCTTCATTTTCAAAGGAATGCCAAGTATCTTTAATAAAGGAACATAATTCCTCATTCAGAATCCAAGAGCTATTGAATTTGAAGGGATATTTTAAATTTGGAAGAATCCCATCTATTTGTAAAATAATAGGCCAATGATTTGAGATTTTAGACCTGTCTACCCATGACCTATATCTCTGAAGGCTTTGTAGTAATGTAGAATTCAAAATAGACCCGTCAAGCCTTTTTTGAATACCCTCAGCTCCACTTCTGCCATTTGTCCAAGTAGGTTCAATATTAGTAGGTACAATATCTACTAAATCAAACCGCTCAAGAAATTTGTTGAATTATTTAGACATTGAATCCAATCTCGTAGAATTCTTCCAAATCTCTGCAGCAGAAGTTGTGAAATTTAAATCACCCGCAATGACAAGATTATCAATATCCAGTATGTCTGACAAAGAAAGTGAGTCCCATAAAAACTCTCTATTTTTATATGGTCCATAAACATTTAGTATAGTGACCTTTAAATCCAGATTACAAAAATAACCTTCAAGCATAAGACCCCATTTTGTTCTATAGGACAAAAAATTGTAGAGATTTTGGATTCCAACATGTTGACAAACCACTTGACATCCTCGAAGCACTAATTGCATAAACCTCCCAACCTTGAAGCAAATTTGCTATGGATTCAATGGCCACAATGTATGGATTAACTGAACAAGCTATTGCAAATGTGGAATTTGTATTCAACAATATAAAAAGATATACAACATTCATAACATATTTGACTAAATGCAGATAATGATAATAAGATTGTATCAATGCCAATGGAGTCAAAATAACAGAATGCTGTTGAAAAATAGTAAATGTTTTGCAGTGTACTTGGTCAATTTTAATTTATTAAGATGATGAGCAGATTAAGAAGAAGGGGATTCCTGATAAACCGCGAGGTACTAGGAATATGTCCGTATTATGACAAAGGTGGTTCTGCACTTGGAAATGTGGGCTGGATCGGAGTCTCTGGGAGGTGTCCAACACTACACGAATTCAACAAGTGTGCAATCTAACGATATCCCGAGGTAACTATCCAGTGGTTCCCGCTTCCTTTGAAGAATTTTCCCACACAATATCAAAGACTGATACGTCGGATTTTCTTAATGTATTGGGGAAGTTGTTTTTATTAATGTGAGTTATTTATTACATGTGGAAAGTTAAAAAGTGCACACTTTCGCTTTTGGTTGTCCCAAAGATCAGGGCAAACCTGTGATGGGCAAGAGCATACACGGAAGGGCGGATTGTTTATTCCAATTGAGATTGTAAATGCAAGAAAGGAAAATGTGAGAATAATTACTATGGAAAAGAGTTTTTTCTCAATCGAGCAAGCTCTGTTGGGTAGTTTAGTAGAGCAATGCCGGGTTAGTATTCATTAATTCACAAAAACCATGCAAGAAAATTTAAACTAACCAAAGCAAGAAAAATGAAACTAATCTAAAGCAAAAAATAATGATACAGAAAAGCAAACCATCAAGAAGGCGACACAAATCCCCCTAGGGGGATGGGGTGCGGGTGCTTGGAAATCCCACTCGCTCTTCTTCTTCTTATTATATTACAAGTGAAAAAGGTGGTTACCTTTGGTGCTTACAGATTTGGATCCAAAGGCTTACATGTTTTTAGAAATGAAGAAGAAAGAAGAGTGTTTCTCTAGGATGCCTTGGATGGCCTATATCTTCAATTCTGTGGCAACACTTCCTCTTGTCATGGCGAGAAAAATGTAAAACCAGCCACCTGAAATGCACCAAATGTGCAAAATCAAATGTTAAAAGCATAAAGATTTAAGTGCTTAAATGATAAACAATAAGCCTAAGTACTTAGTCAATCTATATCTACGAAAAATAAATCTTTCAGATTAAGATCAAGTATTGTACTTAAATAAATCAGCCTTTGAATGTTCTTTTTTTAAAAGGGAACTAATTTACTTAAGCATATTCAAAGTAACCGGAACCAAAGAGGAAGTTTAATTATAAAAGTGAAGGAGAGAAGGAAGAAGGAGCTGCTCAAGTGCTCAAGCAGAATGCCCAGATCTAAGGAGGCCAACGGTGGGAAGCGGAGGGACTATGTCTTTCTTGAAGTGCTTGCAGAATGGAGATTCAACCAAGATCATCCACTCCAATCAAGCTAGGAAACTTGCATCACTAAAAATACTTGCACAAAAGGGGATCAAATATGATATTTCAACAAATAAAGATTAAGAGAGCATAAGTACAACCTAGTACAGTTTGCAATTCCTAGATTTTTATAAGCAGAAAATAGTAAATGAAATCAAACTAGAATCATTTACCCTATATGTTAACAACAATATTAAGGCCAGATAGATTACCACAAGAAGCAAAACAAAAAAAGAGAGCATCAATACAGTTACCTCATAAGCTAGTGGCAATATTAATCCACACACAAATGCAACACACCATGGACCTCCAAAGTCTTTCTATTATTCAAAACAGTGTTACAGTACAAAGCTTCATAGCTTGGGTGGAGCCTTCGGTCCTTTGACCATGACCAAATGAGAGCCCAATGGCTTGCTTAAATAAAGAATGGAGAAGAGGGTGTGGGGCACTTGAGAGGATATCATGAGGGGTGCATCACTATGATTGAGGGTCGACTCACACTTGGAATATTGTGATTGATACAACAAAGGGTAAGTATCCAAGAAGGATGCACTGCCTCTTAAGAGGTAGGCCTTCCTTGGGATCTCCATCAAACATGTGCGATTGCCACGTATCCATTACGTGAGGCATGAGGGAGGGGGTGCATCCCTTAATCTTGGTAATTGAAATCTCCAATATACGATGCACAACCACGTGCTTTAACTTAACAAACTTGACCTTCATCATATGACACATGATTAAATCACCCACGTGAGGATGAGGGCGCATCCTCTAAAAGATCCACTTGTTTGTCTTTATGATTGGACATTATTCCATGTGCTTCATCGACTAAGATGATTCACCCTCCATAAGATACAAACATGCCAATTGATTTTTTATTATATTTGTTTTTTATATTTGTTGTCATTTTGTTGCATCATTAGCATTTCCTTGCTATTCTGATGCCTCATTAAGAAAAAACACTCCAAGTGATAATTTAATTACCCGGAACATAGGAAGAGTGGGCTTCGAGGTAAAGAGGATGCCCTAAGCATGAAAACACTTATCCCCACGCCAAATTCCGCCTCCAGACCATACTTTTATTACAACTTGAAAATTTCTAATTAAACCATTAAAAATGGTCTAATTTTACGGTAAAAAATATTTTTGCCGGAATGAACTCAAATTCCCAGGGGACCTAGTGCATGTCCATACAACTCATTATTGATGGCTAGCATGTAAGAATACATAGACACTTAGGCTTTAATAACCTCCCAAAGTTTGACCGCCAAGGAAAATACTCCAGCTTTGGAGGTGTGAGTGAAAAATTCAGAAATTATACGTCAGTGAAGCGCAACGCATAATTCCTAAGGAAAAAACACTCTAGGTATTCCTTTCACAGATAAACCTAAGGTAAGCCAATCCTGTTACAAAAAGACCATGCTTAGACCAACTTATTACAATTCCCCATAGGGGTATGGACATGCAATTTTTTTTTGAAAAAATGGCCAAACTTTGGCCTAATGGATCTTGGAACAATGATGATGAACAATTAAATTGTTCAATTCTTCGATGGTTCACTCGGAATCCACTAAGTGCAATTTAGTGGATAACAGAAACAAGTACCAGAATCAATATGAGAATCGATATAGGAAAATGTCATATAAGAATAAGAGATGAGCTCATAATAATAATCAAGAAGAGAGGATTAAGCTCGATGGATGGAACTAATGACCATAAAAGAGTAAATATAATAAAACCATAGTACTGGAGCCCTAATGTCAATCTGAGGAGGTTCAACGTTTCTATGATTGGTACGCTTACGACTCCTCATGGGGAAACAAGAAAGGGATTGTGTGGATTGGGGTTGCTCCACGTGACTAAGTACCGAAGGCGGTTGAGGTTGAGGTGGCCTCTGGTGTTGCGGCGGAGGGCATGATTTTATGATATGGAACTTTCTAAATGGGTGATGGAAATTCTAGTTGAGTTGTCGTTTTGTCGACTTTTTGACAATGCATGTCCGTTCCCGATTTGATGATTTTACTCTACATTAATCGATGATATGTTGTTCATAATCTCCATCTGGATTTAAATTGTACCATGAATTAAATGTAAGTTGATGAATCCATTGTTAATGAAGTCTTGCATTCATTTGATGGTGGACACTTGGAATATAGACCACCTTGAGCTTTTCGACACCTCCCAATTATGACGTGAACATTAAAAGTCATGATTTGGCAATCGACTTACGATTTCTCTATATAATGGTGCATGGAAAAAAGTTATTGTGTAACCATTTTTGCATTTAGTAATGGTTCCGCTCCTGCCATTTCTTGCGAAATTTCTTTGTCAAGGTTATTCTTGGAAATATTTTGAACCTGTGAGTGGCTCAAGGTGCGTCCTGGAACTTGGACGATAGCATTGTTTAGGTCATAGCTTGCAAGCAAATTCTAGCTGCCAGGTATGTACAATGACTTTTATCTACTACAATGTTGTTTGAATTTGACTCTTACTCTGCTGTCAAAACCCTAACTGTTCTCCTACCTATCACCCCGCTCTTACTCTGCTGTCAAAACCCTAATTGTTCTCCTACCTATCACCCCGAGCTTATTAAAATGATTATTTTCCTCGTGCCCTCGTCGGTTGCATTGTTCTTATAAGATTTGAGCTTCTACTAGCTTGATGGCTCTATTACCCTTGATATGAAGCCTTGTTCATTTCGATGAAGGCCTCTTGGCACGAGAACAAAGTTATGATTTTGCGTTATCATGAATGAATGAATAAATGATTTTAATAACGTCCACGAGGCTGAGCAGCCTAAGGGACCAAAAGAACCACAGCCCTAACTCTTCTCCATATTTTTTTTCATTTCGGATCTTCTGCTGTAAATTTTGACGAGAAGACTTGCAATCTGGTTGATCTTATCTTCTTAAAAAAGATGGTGCATGTTGTCAGCCTTTAAGCTGTCTTCATATTGAATGTGGATATCCTCGTAGGCTGCACATTCCATAACAAAGTGTTATTCTGTCTCCACCACACCCTTATTACAGAATATACAAGTTCTCTCTTCCCACACTTCCTTAGGTACCGTCCACCTACCCGTCTCACATGACTCCACCTACCCGTCTCACATGTTTCACTAAATGGCTTTTATTATTGTAACTCTGCACACCCATGTTGGTCCAACTGAATGAATAATAAAGGGTTATTGATTTTATCTCCATTGAAATTTACGTTGCTGCACACATTCTCGGTTTTCTTAGTCTGATTCGTGACTGTAAAATTTTCATAAGTCCCAACGTGTTTTGTAAAATATTGGAGTGATAAGAGGAACTTCTTGATCTGTGCCTTTGTTTTGATGAAGTCGCCCTTGTTCATCTGTCTCTGCCCTTTTCATAAATTGGTCGAAACCACCAGTCTGAAACCCCAGCCCAATCATTATGCATGAAAAAGAAAGAATAGTTGTGTTATGGTAAAGCATTATAGTTTTAAAGGGAATTATGTTGAAAATAATTGGGTATAGGGCACCGATTATGATGAATATCATTGTTGTTAGAAGTGGAGTGACAAGGAGGATTTATCACTGCAAATGGTGGAACAAAAAAGAAATAATGATGCGAATACTCATTTATTAAAAGGTCTGCATTTTTTTTTTGAAATACATTTGCTATATATACTTTCCATCCTGTCAATCTTATTTGGTCATCTGAATACTCACATTGTTTTCCCAAGTGCCTTCATATCATTCTTACTCGACATATCTCACTCATTTATAAAACCCTACCATCAATCTTGGAAGTAAAAAAACCTTGACTGGGTTTTACCATGACCGGTCTCTATTCATTTGATGTTATGGTTCAATTTATCACTGTAAATACAGTCTTTGATTTCTCTACGTTTGTTCCTGTCGATTTGCAGCTTATTCCCCTAAATGGAAACCATATAAATGATGTAAAATGGTTTACATTTTCTACGTTTTAATAAATATGATGAGTGTGGATTGACTGTTTGATATGATAGCAGAAGACGCTTTTTCAAGAACATGCATTTGATCAAAAGAATCATGTATCATATTAAGAACAAAGATGGATATATGGACTGTATAAGTAAAGAGAATAATGAAGGACAAAATAGTAACTGTGACTGTGTTTTCATTATTAATTTATCGTTGTAAAAAAGAATTCAAGTCAACCGGCGGAAAAATGTTAATGGATGGTAGTTGATCATTTATTTACTTAGATTTGACTTAAATCTAAGGACTTATTTTGAATCCATATTCTCCCAAAGTTCACTTTAGAATTTCCTTGCTCCATTCTGTTTATCCCTTTTCCTATATTCCTACGCTAACATCAGCTAATAGGAAAATGAAAATGATTTGTGTAGATGGATATAAAAGGGAAATGAGTAGTTGATGCATTGTATATAAATATTTGTTTTGATACATGTTAATACTATTTTGTGGTTGATGTTTTTTAAATGTTCATGAAATGTTTAATTTGTCAATCATAAATGAGTGTTTTCAATCATGGATCAAGAAGATCCATAAGAGGGAGAGGTAATAGAGGCCAATACATTTGGTAGGAGGGTAGGAAAAGAAAGATTCAAAAGAGTTCAAATTAGCTATCTAGAATAGGATACTTGTGCCTTGGGCGCCCTCCTCGTCCTACTTGTTCACTGCATCACCCCTTTCCATGCACCTGCAATAATCCTTGCATCCTCATCCAAATTTAACAGAGATTCCTCATCGTCCACCTTCCCACAATACTGGTTGGGATATTAGACCTCCATCTCATCCTGGGAAAAGAATAGGTCGGGAGCCTTATGAACCTCAACCTTCCCTATAGACAATGTTGGGTATGTGTTATATTCTCTACATGACTACCCACCTTTTGGAGGGGGTTTAGGGGCTGGCCCCCGAATTAAGGGGGTCCAGGGGGTTTGGCCTATTTTTCACCCCATTTTTGTCTATTTTTGGCTAATGGTTTTCGACCCATTGTATTCTAATTCTAGTTTAGGAATTAGGGTTCTGGAGGTTGGTAAAGACCTATATATTGTATTGTAAATGATTGAGTTAATACAATGAAAGAAACAAAGTGAGAGGTCAAGCTCTAGTTAAGTTGGTTTTTGCGGTTAAGGGTTTCTAGGTTAAAATCTATGTGTAATGTGTGTGTACGCTATTGTTTTACTTTTTTTATGCTTAAGAATTGTATGCAATGTTACACTTAATCAGGTTTAGAACTAACAGTTGGTATCAAAGCGATATTTGGCTTCATGGGGATGCTTTTGTTGCTAAGGGTTTAGCCTTGTCCTAGGGTTTGCAATAAACCTAGTTTCAATGGGAGCTCTGTAAGGGTGTTTCTTTTGTTGAAATAATGGCGAGCAGTTCTAGAGTGGAGATTGAAAAATTTAATGGAAAATTTTTTGAGCTGTGGAAGCTCAAGATGGAGGATCTTCTAGTAGACAGGGAACGGTGGGAGGCAGTGTATCTAGGTACAAAACCTGCTGCTATGTCGAAAGAAGATAGGGATAAGTTGGATAGGAAGGTGAGGAATACGATTCTCCTTTGTCTCTCCGATTCGGTGCTATTGAATCTCTTTGGAGAAGACACTGCAAAGAAACTGTGGGACAAGTTAGGAAATCTGTATCAGTCAAAGCCCCTGGTAAGCAAATTGTTTCTGCGGAAGAAACTGTATCATCTCAGGATGGAAGATGATGTCTCTATGATGGAGCATTTAAATGAAATACTTTGGTAAGTCACTGATCTTGTTCGATATTAAGATGGAGGAAGAAGAGAAGTGCATTACCTTGCTATGCTCTCTACCTGATTCTTGGGATAATCTGGTTGTAGCAATAGGTAGTACTACTCATTCTACATTGAATTTTGAGGATGTAGTTGCATCCCTATTATCAAAGGAAATGAGGAGAAAATCTATTCCATGGAAAGTCATAGAACTGATGCCTTATCTGTGAGAGGTCATTCTAAAGATTGGAAAAACATATCTACAGGAGGGAGATATAAATCTAGGGGAAGATCTAAATCTCCAAGAGAATCTTCAAAAAGATTATGCTGGAAATGTGGTAAGGCTGGGCATTATAACAAGAACTATAAATCAAAGGATGTTGAAAAACGTAAAGGGTCAGAGCATACTCAGTCTAGTGAAGGAAATTCCTCCTTTGAAGAAGGAGGGGATGTGTACTTGGATTCTACATGTACAGAACTAGGAAGTGATGCTTGGTTGATTGACTCAGGAGATTCCTTTCATATGACTCCAAACATGGATTGGTTCTGTGAGTATGAAAGGTATAATGGAGGGAATGTCCTCTTGGGAAATTAACTCAACAACCAAAATCATAGGGCGTGGAAAAGTGAATTTATTGCTGAAGGATGGAAGGATTAGAACCCTTCCTGGTGTTTTACACATTCCATATCTGGATAGAAACGTGATATCTGTTAGCAAAATGGGTGATGCAGGTGTAAAGACTATATCCGAAGAGAAGAGATGCAAAATGGTTCAAGGATCGATGTTTTTGATGAGGGGAGTTCGTTGTGGAACTCTGTATAAGTTGTTGGGAAGCATTGTCATTGATGAGTATAACAACTCTATTGGTCCTAAGAGCAAAAGTGAAGAAAGTAAAGACATTTATGCCTCTAAAGGAGATATTATGCTGTGGCATCGAAGGTTGGGACATATTGGAGGGAAGGGCCTTCAAGCATTACAAGGTAAAGGTATGGTTGAAGGTATGTCCAGTTGCAAACTAGATTTCAAATTATGTGAGCATTGTTTATATGGGAAGCATAATCGACTAAAATTTCTTTCTGGTGCTACAAGGGCAAAGGAGATGCTGAAGTTAATACACAATGATGTGTTTGGTCCTCTGCCTATTCCAATAGTGGGAGGATTTGTGTATTATGTGTCATTTATAAATGATTTTTTGAGGAATACGTGGTTGTAATTCCTAAAAAGGAAATATGAGGTTTTCAATAAATTCAAGGAGTTCAAGACTCTTGTGGAAAACCAAACAAGAAACAAAAAAAGTATGAGAACTGACAATGGAGGTGAATTTTTCCTTAAAGAGTTTGATGAGTTCTTCAAACATTGTGGTATAGCATGACAAAATACACATCCATATACACCCCAATAGAATGGGGTTGGAGAGAGGATGAATAGGACGCTGATGGAGAAGGCAAGGAGTATGCTCAGTGGTGCAGGATTAACACAATAATTATGGGTTGAAGTTGTCGGTCCTGCATGTTATCTGAAGAATTGATCACCCACAACAACATTGGTCACTAAGAATCCTCATGAGGTATGGTACGGTAAGAATCCTTTTGTTTCACATCTTAGAGTATTTGGGTGTGATGCTTTTGTTCATGTTCCTAAGGAGAAAAGGAGCAAGATGGATAATAAAGTAGATAAATGTATCTTTATTGGATATAAATATGGTCTGAAAGGTTACAAACTATGGAATCTTGTAACAAGGAAAAAAGTGTACAGTCAAGATGTGGTGTTCATAGAACTTGAGAACACTTCTAGGAATGAAGATGAATCAAAACATTAGGGGAGTTTTGAGGTAAAAAATGGGCCTAAAAGAAATAATGTACCATAAAAAATCACTTTATAAGAACCAATAGGATTCAAGATGATGATGTCAACCATAAGGGTAAAATTTGTAAAACAAATTGGAGGGAAAAAGAAAAAACTACTTTTTCTTATCGTATTTTTGACATATCTCCTTAACGGTTTACCCAAATTTCGAGTTTTGGCACTCGTTGGATGCGGATTTTAATTCCGGGTCAGTGCAAGCTAATGAGGGTCACTTTTGGCACGTTAGATGCAATAGAAAACTGAAAAAGCAGGCATCCCTCAACTTACTTGGATTTTTTGATTTACTTACAGAAAATATCTTGCATTGAGTAAAAAAGATGAAATGTAGGAAATTGAATCATGTTTCTGAATATATAACTTTTATGTATTGAAAATTTGCATAGCTATGTCAAGTTTCATTTTTCCTAACAGACACTTTTTATTTTTCAGGCAAATGATAAGGTATATGTTTTTGTGGGTAGAGCCTTTGAGGGCCTAAATGATGGAATCAAGCTACAAAAATCGGCATGCATGTAGAGAACACATAGCACTTGTGCGTCATTATTTTTCGAAAATTAAATTAGTAATTTTATAATTTTTTTATAATTGTCTAAGTGATCAAACCTCAAAAATAGTACCTCTTTTGTGGGTAGAGCCTTTGAAGGTCTTAATGCAAAAATCTTGAAATGGGTTTTTCATAGAACGTGGAGGTTAGTGTCCTCTTGTGCAC
This sequence comes from Larix kaempferi, assembly GCA_027924585.1. NCBI lineage: Eukaryota > Viridiplantae > Streptophyta > Pinopsida > Pinales > Pinaceae > Larix > Larix kaempferi. The sequence goes on along the minus strand of BSBM01001005.1, from coordinate 20,838,563 downwards.
CATACAATTTTTTTTTGAAATGATTGAGAATTGAAAAAGTTATGGAAGAAACACTAACAATGTGTTTCACGAGTTAAGGAGGTAGGACAGAAAAGAAATTGAAAGAAAATAGGAAAAATTAATATTTCAAAATAAAAGTTACATATTTGGAATCTGCAGAAAAAATGCTATTTGTGTCTAAGATTTCATCAAAAATGACTGTGTGTAGCATATTGTAACGAGTGGCTAAGCACAGGCTTCTCTAGAAACTGGAAGAAATACCCAATTAGATTTGGTTTTTCATTAACATAGCACAGGTTTGGAATTACCGAAGCAAACTCCAAAGCATACACATAGGATTATTGTTGACATGTGAGCATGTGACTCGGCCTGTTTAAATTCAAAAATATTGCCGCGCTTTTAGATTTAAATAACGCGTACGCGTTATATAACTAAATAACGCGTGCGCGTTATATCAATACTTAACGCGTACGCGTTATATAACTACATAACACGTACGCGTTATATAGTTACAAAACGCGCTCGCGTTATTCAAATCATAAAATACATGTTTAATACTTGAGAAAGAGGGGGTGTGGAAGTCAAGGGAATTTTTGTTTAATATTTGAGAAGGGGTGGGGAAGGGTCAAGGGAATCTATGGTTAATATTTAATAGGGGTGGGAAAGGGTCAAGGGCTTAGAAGGATGTTGGAAGCTTGAGTGGGGAGAGATGAAGGGAATGAGAACATGATGGGCTACAGGGGGTGAAGGGAAGTGGAGCTTGAGAGCACTATTAGGAGTAGAATAGGTTCTGAAGAGGTATAGGGTTAGAAGTTGAAAGTGAGACTTGAGTGACAAGGGGGAATGGATGGAGGCAAGGGGGATGTGAGAGAGAAATAAAGAATACAAGGGGGGGAGAGACATAGAGCGAGGGAGGGAGAGGGACAATGGGGAGGAATGGATTTGGAGGGAGTGAGAGATAGATGGGGATAGAACGAAATAAGAGATAGGAAGGGAGGGACAGAAAGTGTTGGTGGGAGACATGCAGAGAGTGGTGGCGATGGAGAGAGAGGGAGTGATGGAGAGATTGGGATAGGTTGAGGGAAAGATGAGGGAGGGATAGAAGGTGAGAGACAGGCGATGAGAGAGGGAGGGAGAGAAGGTAGGGTGAGGGATGGAGGGAGAAAGTTGGAGATAGATATGGATGGAGGGGGGATGGGTTTGAGAATGGAAAGTGACATAATGTGTGTGTGTTTGAGAGAGAGAGAGAGAGAGATTGATGGTTGGGGAGAGAGAGACTAGAGGGAGTTGTGAGCATCATATTCTCCATCAGCATCATATTCTTCATCATCATCATCTTCATGACCATCATCGTCATCATCAACATTTCATCATCATCACCATCATCATCATCATCATCATATTCCTCATCAAATCAACATCTCCATCATCATTATCATCATCATGATCATCATCTAAACATCACCATCACCATCATCATCAACATCTTCATCATCATCACCATCACCATCATCATCAAAATATTCATCGTCATCACCATCACCATATTCATCATCATTGTCATCTCTAGGTTCCCCATCAACATCAACATCTCCATCATCATCATCTTCTTCATCATCATCATCTTCATCACCATCATCATCATCATCAACATCTTCATCATCATCACCATCATCATCATCATCATCATCTTCCTTGAATCAGATCAACATATCCATCATGTCACCATCATCTTCTTCATCATCATCTAAACATCAACATCACCATCACCATCACCATCATCATCAACATCTTCATTGTCATCACCATCATCATCATCATCATTGGCATTTGTAGGTTCCTCATCAACATCTCCATCATTATCATCTTCTCCATCATCATCATCTTCATCACCATCATCATCAGCATCAACATCTTCATCATCATCACCATAATCATCATCTTCATCGTCATCAGGTCAACATCTCCATCATCATCATCTTCTTCATCATCTTCACCACCATCATCATCATCATCATCTTCATCGCCATCTCCATCATCTCCATCATCTCCATCATCATCAGCATCACCATCATCATCATCTTCATGACCATAAACATCTTCATCATCATTGTCATCTCCCCCTTCCTCATCAACATCTCCATCATCATCATCATCATCATCATCATCATCATCACCATCTGAACATCACCATCACCATCATCGTCAAAATCTTCATCATCATCATCATCATCATCATCATCATCATCAGCATCAGCATCATCATCAAAATCTTCATCGTCATCACCATCACCATCTTCATCATCATTGTCATCTCTAGGTTCCCCATCAACACATCTCCATCATCGTCATCTTCTTCATCATCATCATCTTCATCACCATCATCATCGTCATCTTCTTCATCATCATCATCTTCATCACCATCATCATCGTCATCAACATCTTCATCATCATCACCATCATCATCATCATCATCATCATCTTCCTCATCAGATCAACATCTCCATCATGTCACCATCATCTTCATCTTCATCATCATCATCATCATCATCATCATCATTACCAACACCATCATCATCAACATCTTCATCGTCATCACCATCATCATTGGCATCTGTAGGTTCCTCATCAACATCTCCATCATCGTCATCATTGGCATCTGCAGGTTCCTCATCAACATATCCATCATCGTCATTTTCTCCATCATCATCACCATCATCACCATCATGATCTTCTGAACATCATCATGATCATCATCTAAACATCACCATCACCATCATCGTCAACATCTTCATCATCATCGCCATCAGCATCATCATCAAAATCTTCATCGTCATCACCGTCACCATCTTCATCATCATTGTCATCTCTAGGTTCCCCATCAACACATCTCCATCATCATCATCTTCTTCATCATCATCATCTTCATCACCGTCATCATCGTCATCAACATCTTCATCATCATCACCATCATCATCATCATCATCTTCCTCATCAGATCAACATCTCCATCATGTCACCATCATCTTCATCATCATCATCATCATCATCATTACCAGCACCATCATCATCAACATCTTCATCGTCATCACCATCATCATTGGCATCTGTAGGTTCCTCATCAACATCTCCATCATCATCATCATTGGCATCTGCAGGTTCCTCATCAACATATCCATCAGTGTCATTTTCTCCATCATCATCACCATCATCACCATCATGATCTTCTGAACATCATCATGATCATCATCTAAACATCACCATCACCATCATCGTCAACATCTTCATCATCATCGCCATCAGCATCATCATCAAAATCTTCATTGTCATCACCATCACCATCACCATCACCATCTTCATCATCATTGTCATCTCTAGGTTCCCCATCAACACAACATCTCCATCATCATCATCTTCTTCATCATCATCATCTTCATCTCCATCATCGTCCTCATCAACATCTTCATCATCATCACCATCATCACCATCATCATCATCATCTTCCTCATCAGATCAACATCTCCATCATGTCACCATCATCTTCATCATCATCATCATCACCATCATCATCAACATCTTCATCACCATCATCATCAACATCTTCATCATCATTACCATCATCTTCATCAACATTATCATCTTTATCATCTTCATCTGCATCATGATCATCTTCATTGTCATTACCCTCCTCCTCCTCATCATCTTTATCATCTTCATCTACATCATGATCATCTTCATTGTCATCACCCTCCTCCTCCTCATCATCTTGTGCACTTATGCACTTAGGGATTAATGTTTAGAAGAGGGTCTAAAGGCCTTTATGGGGGAGGGGCTCTAGGAACAAGGTAAGACAGAGAGGGAAGGGGGGAGGGATAAAGGCGTAGAGGGTTAGTGATTAAGGGAGAAGAAGGGAGAGAGTGCTATAGGGAGGGATAATGACGAAGATAAAGAGAAGGTGGAGAGATGGAGAGTGGGGTGGTAGAGACATGGCTGAAGGGAGAGAAAGAAACATGAAAGAAACATGTAGGGAGAATGAGGGACAGATATTTAGAAAGAGATAGGGGGTATCTAGGGATTATTGGGAGAGAGCTAGGGGGTATTAAACCATACAAAACATTTGTTTTGTATGCAATCATATAAATTATTAGTTTTCTTTGATTTTGTTCGTTGCCCTAGCCGTGCACCTAACCTATTAATTGTGCTTGACTATATCGCGTTCGCGTTTTTTCACTACATATCGCGCACGCGTTTTGTATTTATATAACGCGTACGCGTTTTTCAACTCCAGAAATAATGGCCTGTTGCTGTCCGAGAGCAACTTCACTCTGTCCGAACGAAAGCAATAATCCTGCGATTTTTCGAACAGCACGAGCCCGCGTCTGAAAATTTTCATATTCTACACCAACTCCATCATTTTTTTTTATGCAGGTGCAACATTGAGGACATCTTTCATGGTTGCTCACTGTGGTGTTGGGTTATATGGCCATATTTGAAGAAAATAATTAGCAAGCTTGAAGAATCTCCAATTGAAGAACACCAAAGATAAGGCCTTTGAAAGATTCATTTTGCTTATATTTGAGGAGCACACAAGATAAGATATCAAGCTTCAAGACCAACAAGGAAGAACTTCCATTTGCTTATTATTGAAGAGCTTGTAATTGAGGAGCAACAAAAACAAACTATTTTGAATTGATCATTTTGGTGATGGGGAATGCACGTAACCGAGTAAACAAATCAACAAGGAAGAAGAGATCTCAAGAAGTCATTGAAGAAGAGAAAGAAAAGAAAAGAATATACATGATGAATCAGAGGCTTTCTTTGGAAACTAATCCAAATCCAATTGTAGAGGATACCATGGTTCATCCTATTAATCCACGACAAGAGGGACCTTCAATTTCCACAATAGTTGTTGAACAAGCACCCCATGGAAGTAATCAAGAAGCAAAACGTAGGTGCTCATTAGGGGATGTTTCAATTCCCACTTCAAGTCAAAGTGATAAGTTACCATCTCAAGATGAAGCTCACGAAGAAACACCCAATTTTCTATCCGGATGTGGTTATACAAGCGATGAAGTCAGAGAGGCGTTGGACATTTTGCCTACTGTTGAAGAAGAGAATGTTATCCACACCATCGATGAGGATGTTGGACTTCCACAAGGGGATGTTGGACTTCCACAGACCATGGATGAGGATGTTGGACTTCCACCATCCAACTACCAGGAAGAGAATGAAGGACACCAAGCTACTACTGAAACGCCAGAGCGTCTTGGTGATGCGCTACATGGTACAATTCCAACCCCCTTACCTCCATTAGCAAGCACACGTCGAAGAACTCCGAAGCGTATACAAGTTGATGAAAGACTTATGAATTCCATTGAAGGTACGCTATCTAAACGAGTATTGCTTATCAAACTCAACAGATACTTGATAAATATTTTGTTTCTAAATGTGATGGAGATAAATGTAGATTATTTTTATCATTGTTAAAATCTAGGAGCATGAATGTTGTTAGGAAAAAGTTAGGGATAAAGATGATAAAGAATTCTGAACCAAGTTCTCATATAGTTAAAAGCCTAGTAGATGCATTTGGTAAAATTGGTAAGAACACACGTTCAAAGGACCGCAATGCTGCTCGTCGTGTGTTGTCACAATCAATTGCAGATAAGAACACCAGGGCCCTTCGTATTCTCAGGCCTACATCCGAACTAGTTAATTTGAATGTAAAAACCCTCCGTAGGTATTCTATTAGAAGAGAACATCTTGACACAACCGATCAGACAGATTTTTGGGCCTTTGTTGGTCGGTTGCCACGTCGTGACATGAAGCTAGTTGATGCAGTAAAGGGACTAGTGCACAGTTTTTGGCATGATCACACAAGGCCTTCTTCAAACCGAAAGGATGTACTAAAACTAAGAAGGGGTTCAAAGGATCGTGAACCACATACTAAGCATCTTCTTGATATAACACAGACAGAGCTTTACGAGAAATTTAAGATTGAGCATAGACAATTGAACTTGGGGCAAAGATCTTTTGAGAAATGTAAGCCATGGTATGTTAGAATAAATACTCTTCGTAACATTTGTTGTTGTAGATACCATGTAGAATATGAATATTACTATGAAACATTTTTGTACATTCGTCGTGTGTTGCATACTAACATTGTGCAGGATTTCTCCATGACAATACCACCGACTTCATCAAGAGAATTCATTCATAGCATCATGTGCAATAGGCCCGAGGGGCAAACATACTATGCAAAATCTTGTTTGGATGGAACATGCTCCAACTGTGCTGGAACGGCATTATTGAGCCAATGTATGCACGAGAATGGAGACAGTGAATTTGGGAAAATGGTTACAGACATGAAAAGTTTCAAATATATCAACTATGAAATAGTCCCAGGGAAAGAAAGCAAAAAAATACAATTGGTGACATCTCAGGCATGCATTTATATCTATAAAATTATGTTGTAACGGTTACATTTCAATCCTTACAACAAAAAACTGACATTGAGATCATTTTGTGTCACCAGGTACAAGTTAGTGACTTCATCAAGGAATTTATTGAAAAGACACATCAATATGTTCAGCATGTCCACGTCGCACGATGGCAGGATGAGAAGTTTAGAATATGCAGAGATACATTTCCCCTTGGTACTATACTTTCAGTTGTTGATTTTGCCGAGAACTACACTCTGCAACCTCAAAATGAGATCCAAAGTCAGTATTATCACTCTGAGCAGGTTTCCTTGATGGTCCATATCACATATAGGCATGGCCCAAATAGCACTGAAGAGCAAAGAGAAATTCTGAAGGAATATCACTTCTACATAAGTGATGATAGGTGCCACGACTTCCACTATGTACGTCATTGCTTCATCATGTTCTATGATCACTTGAAGGGAAGGAACATACAGATGGACCGACACTGGATTTGGTCTGATGGGTGTGCTGGTCAGTTCAAAAATGCACGCATATTTCAGTGGTTGTGTTCATTGCATAAAAACTACAAAGTGCCATATATGTGGAACTATTTTGAGACTGGGCATGGTAAAGGAGAGCATGATGGAGCCGGAGCATGTGTCAAAACAGCCCTACGAAGAGAGGAATTGAAAGTATCTATAGAATCTACTATTCTAAATGCTCAATCTATTGTCAGGTGGTGCATGTCAATAATGGGAGAGGACTCAACTATGTGAGTAGAATCCACAAGAAAGAGACATGTGGAGAGATTTTTTTGGGAGGTGGTAGACATAGATCGTTCACATGCATGGGAATGCAAGACTGTGCCTGGGACTCGTGGCTTTCATTCGGTTCGAAGCTCTGATAACCCAGTATTTGAAATTTGGACCAGAAAACTTGCTTGTTTTTGCCCGCCTTGTTGTGATGGTGACTGGGATGGGTGTGAATCATTGGATTGGGTTGATGGATGGGATCGCATATCACTTCCACTTGATCAACGTGCAATTGTTGATTTAACTCCGTTGGAAGAAGACCAATCATCTATTTCTGCAGATTTTGATCATGTCTCAGACCTTGTACAACCCGGTATGATGCATTTCCTTAACATTTTTTGTTTGTTTACGTAGTCTTCAAATGCACATTAATGGCCTTGTATCGCACGAAAAATATTTTGATCATATACCTACAATCATATAATGCAGGGCACATATACGCAGTGGTTGCCTCAAAAGATACTGAATGGGGTGATGAATACTGGTTGGCACGCTGTATAGATGGAAAGCAAACCCTCATTGTGTCCATGACTGACGATGAAAACAACCACTTTCCAACTGGGTCTATGGTTGTTAAAGGTGAATACTTGACACGGGACAGCAATGGAAGAAAGAAGGGTGGATATGTTTACAGGGATTACAAACCAGGTGCAAGTGTGTATCACTTTACCAACTTAATCATTGGCACAAACCTTCAGGTACGAACAATGCCTAGTCGAAATACATCGAAGGTACGCTACTTCTTACCGGATACAGAGCACGAGAGACTAATGGAGACCATCAGTATAAGAGATGATCCGGAGGGCTTGGTTGTATGATAATAGGTGGGATCTAGCATGATGAGGTACGTTACATACTTTTAATACTATACTATTTATACTATTTGTAATTGAATATTGATATATGCTCAATTTTCACATGTATGTTTCATATGAATATGTCAATTTTGCGTTCTTGATATGCCAAATTTACGTTTACGTTGTTTATAAATATGCCAAAAGTTCTCTTGTATGTCAAGTTTATGAATATGCCATTTTTTACATATGATCAGTAAACCCTAAAATTATATTATGTTCATCATGTTGGTTATTGGCTTCACCCAACAAAATTAATACAATTCATGCTCACTATATTAAACAATACACTTATATTAAATTTAATTCATGTCTTGTTAAATATTTCATAATGAATTAGCTAGTTGAGAGCACCACCTTAGACCAAGCCATCATCATCAACATCTTCATCATCATCACCATCATCATCATCATGGACCTGCAAAACCCTAGTTTCCAAAGTGTCTAGGCAGGTTCGGGTTAGGAACACTAGCCATACCCGCCCGGTGGATGATTTTCCAAAGTTGACCCCCGTGTGCAAAAATTGCACACTCCCACACTGAGCAAAACCCTAGTTTCCAAGATGGACTTGCAAGGTGACACATGGGCCACCGGGTAGGAGGGGAGGGGCGCCCCTGGCACTATCCCGGTGTGCTGAATCCAACGGAGTCGACGGTTTGTCGATCCGAGCCACGGTATTCATTCTATGGCTCGTCCCGTCTCACTACCAGAAGGCCTTCAGGGACACCTGCTGGATACCTACCGGGGGCATAGTGTCATGTCCCAAATTTTGAATTGGGTCACAATGGCCTAATCACATTAGCCATATTCATTAGAGTTTGCAAAGTTGATGTTAAGGGTCAAATAATTGCCAAGGAGGAAAATTACTAGTTTCCTAGGTTTGGGGTGGAAGCTTTGGGATTTGGAATAATGGGGATAATAAATGATGTTTGAACATTAGAATGGAATAAATATCTAATAAAGGAGCTAAATAAATATATACAAGTGAAAATCAAAGTGGCATTTCATCATGAAGACACATGGAGGAAGTGGGACCCACATATGGCTAGAGTTCCCCACTACATTTGGCATCATTCTCTCACCAATTCGAATTCAAGGTGAATGGTAACATACTTGGGGAAGTCCAAAAGGTATTATTCATGGCATAACTCATCCAAGGTCGAAATATAGAGGAAGAGTAACTCCCATGGAAGAGGAAGAGGCAATTTGGAGCTAGTGAGACACTTGGGCTAGATTCCCTAGCTCTATGACAACAATGATGAAGATGCTATGACACCTATGACACAAATCAGACCTGAAGGCTGACATATGACATATATGACATGTCAGGGCTAAAAATAGACTCCAAGAGGGCGCTCAAGGGTGTTAGGGAAGCTAAGATGCTTCCACATGTGATTTGGTGGAAGTGGGAGACTAGGAATTGTTGTACAAGTGGCGTTCTTTGGAATCTCTTCCCAACTTGAGTTGGCATGAGTCTCTTGGAAGGAATTCGACCCATGGAGGCCATTAGAACTTTATAAATGTCAATAACAAAGAATGAAACCAGCTTTTGATCATTTTTAGAATTTGCAATTGCATTTGTGAAGAGGGAGAGCTAGTGGATGACTAGTTTCTTGCCTTAGCCAATTTCGAGGGTGAAAGATTCCCATCCAAGTTGGCAATTGGAAAGGCCATTCAGACCTTTCATTTGGAGCTTTAATGGAGTCTTTATTTGCAGGTGTAAGCTACAGGGCAGCTCATGGTTTCTTCTATTGCAGCTCGCTCCTTCAACCATTTCCAGTTTTGATGGCATATTCTTGATCCTTGAGGGAGGGCGTTTTTGGTGAGCTATTGTACTATTTGGGGGAGCTTCTAATGCCCCATTTCTTTTGTAATATGAAGTAAATACTCTGTTCTTCATCTCCAAAAATTTTCAGGTCGAAATTCCAAGTAGAAATGTATAAATCTCATTTTTAATGGAAGAACGATGCCATTTCCCCACTACCTTGTTGTGAACCAATGTATTGATGATGATTTCGAATGAATGGATGATTCTATGATATATTTGTGATCAATATACTGCCATGGATGTCTTCTACAAGTTTCATGTACTGTACTTGAGCATTTGAAGCATTTTTACTCCATTTAGTTGTATTGGGAGGTGAAATAGTGCCATTTCCCCAAGGGTCGAATTGGGGATTTTTGCAGTTGAATGGGAGAGGGTGAGAACAGTTGTAATAAACCATTAATGGTGCATATGAGACCTTAATAACATACTTAACACATTACATACCTCTGTTCATAAATTTGAGTGGGTTTGGAGGCATTTGGGAAGCCATTTTCAGTACTTACCTCAGGGGGATTTGAACCCCAAACTACTAGTAAAATTGCATACTTGGTCCAGAATATTGAGAGAATTTGCAGAGGTCTTTTGGTGGCAATATGTTATCCCTGAACATCATATTCAATTCCTAATATCATTCATAAACCTTCCTTGAATATTTGAAGGCATTTGGAGTCAATTTAAGACCTAGAGACCAATACTAGTCAAAGGGAAATCACTAGTAAAGTTACCTACATTGACCAGAATTGAAAGAGTATTTGCAGAAGTGTTTTAAAGGTGCAAAGGCATCTCTGAAACACATATTTATGTTATAATATCATTCATATACCTTCTCAGAAGATTTGGGATCATTTGGGGCAAATTTGGGACCTAGAGATCGAAACTAGTCCAAGGTCGAACCAAGGAAAAAAGTGAAAAATTGCAATTTTAATAAAATTCCTAACAAGGGACATTACAGTGGTATCAGAGCATGGTCCTTGCACCTGTGTATTAGGTACATACATTCAAGAATAATTGGCAGCCATGTCTTACTATTATGATGAATCCTATGAGTACAATTCTTATGATGAATATGCAGATGCTTATGAGCAATATGAAGCAGAATGTGAATGGTATGAGGAAAAGGTGCCATCATGCAACACTTCTTACAATTTCAAGAGAAATGAAGATTATTCTTATGACTTTAAATCTGATGAATATGAATGTGTCACACCAACCAAGGATAATTCTATGAGTGAGTTCCAAAGATGGAGAGCAAATTATAAAACCTTGCCCCAGCAATATCAAAAATATCAAGAATATCTTGCTTCGAGCAAAAATACACAAAATGCCATGTCTTTTGAGTACTATGCTGAACATGTTTTTGAAAATAGGCCCAAAAATGAAGATGTGGAGTTAGTGAAGAAAGGTTTATGCCCTTCTTGTAAGAACCCTTGGAGCGAGTATCATATATGTGTGCATGAAATGATGTCCTCTTTGATGAGAGCTTTTGAGATTTATTCAAGAAGGGATTCCAAATATACCGATCCTAAGGAAAACAAGGGGAAAAATGAATCATCTTGCTTGAAGGAGAAAAATGAAGAGACATCACAAGAGCATGAAGAAGATTCTATTGAAAATATGGAAGATCATTTCGAGACACCTTCTAGCTTAGACATGAACCAAAGAGCATCTACTGATGGATGCTTAAACTATGAAGGAGTACCTACTGATGGGTGCTCACACCTCTATGTTGGTGACATAGAGATCACTTTTGAAAGTGTTGCTGCAAGCCCAAGTTCCATTAAGCATGATAATGAAGACCTTATAGCAGTTGAAGAAGAACCAAGATCAACTTCCCCATCACCACTTGAGCTTCATGAAGTTGGTCCAAGCAAAAATGAAGAAGATGAGGAGGTTCATTTGCAAGAGCCTCATTTTCTTGAAGGGTCCTTAAAGATGAATGAAAAGAATATCCAAGAGTCCCTCAGCATTCTCCATGAGACTCAAGCATTGGTGTCAAATTCTTGTTGGAGAGCTACTGCATTGGAGGAAACATCCTTCCTTGAAGATATGGAGAAGATTCAAAGAGCAATGTGCCACATCAAAGGTAATTTCATGTCTTTGCTTTTTGATAGAAACCATTTGTTTGAGCTTAATGAATTGTTACATGATGCATACTTGAAGAATAATGAGGATATTCATAAGCTCACAATTCAAAATGAGCAACTTCTTGAAAGGTTGCAAGATACTTGTTTTTCCTCCTATGTTTCAGATTGTCAAATGGTAGATTGTTTGGAGGATTCTCATGACATGGTGGATCATGAGAAATGTGAAAATTTGAATGTTCTTGATGTGTTTGGAGATGAACTTGAAGAGATCCAAACACTTGATGTGGTGGAAGAAGAATTTGAATTGCCTCTTGATGAAGGTTGTGCAATTTTTAAAGAAGAGCATGATTCATCTACATTGGAACCAAACTATGACAAAGAGTTCACACTTTTGAAGGAGCTGCATGATACTACCCATATGGATCCTCCCCATGATGAAACTTCTGTACTTTTTGATCATTTGGGTGATTTGGTTCATTCTCCTACATCCTACAATTCCATGTTTTGCAACATTAGTCTCAATGAAGTATGGGTGAAAGGGTTCTTTTTGATGGTGCCACATGAGGAGTATGATATGGTTGGAGCACATTCTTATTCACATTTGCAGCAGCATACTTTATTACTTTATGATGATGCACATCTACATGGATGCACCTATGATATGCATTTGAGTCACTTGAAGACTCATGGTTTTTCTTGCTCAACAATTGATTCATTTGATGTTGGAGGGACTTCATCCAACACTTGGGTGAATAGATTTATGATTGGAGAACATTTTTGTTGGAAGCCACATACTTTGTTATATCTTTATGATAATCACATTCAGGGATGTATGGGTGAGACTTCTTTGAGTCATTTGAAGTCTCCTTGTTTTTTCTGCTCATTATTTGGTTCAGATTTTAGTGGAGATTCTTCATTCACTTCTTGGATGAAAGAATACATGGCTGAATATTTTGATGCATATCACATCCTTTTGGAGCAGCTTTATAGGACATGGGATCCTCACCTATGTCATTGGAGCAGATTTGATTGGTCACTTGAAGCTTGTATGCACTTGGAAAACAGTGGTCTACTTGCTTGGAGGTATAAGCACTTTCATGATTCTTTGATGAAGCACCTCCTTGATATTAATTTTCATTATGTAGTTATGTACTTTGATGATATATATTTTGTACTCATGATGTTTGGAAGAATGCATACAAGAAAATGGGATCCAGGAATCCTCTTATATGATGGTATGGGTTGGAGAGCACTCTTAATTGTTCGGGTGCAATACAAGCAATGGGACCCTGGAATAATTTTTATCTCATTGGTTTCAAATTTTTTGGGGAAACAAGCAGTATGAGAGATGGATTTCCCCACTTAATAAAGTGATTTTTATCAGAGTAGTGCAGCAGCAAGCATGTTGGTTCCTGTCTAAAATATTCATGGAAACTCAAAGACTCAAGGTTTGGCAATTCAATGGCAACTTCAAAGAATTATACAGAAAGCAGGTTCTTCAACACCCATGTTTGAAATTGCTTGAGGACAAGCAATATTGGGAAGGGAGGATTTGTCATGTCCCAAATTTTGAATTGGGTCACAATGGCCTAATCACATTAGCCATATTCATTAGAGTTTGCAAAGTTGATGTTAAGGGTCAAATAATTGCCAAGGAGGAAAATTACTAGTTTCCTAGGTTTGGGGTGGAAGCTTTGGGATTTGGAATAATGGGGATAATAAATGATGTTTGAACATTAGAATGGAATAAATATCTAATAAAGGAGCTAAATAAATATATACAAGTGAAAATCAAAGTGGCATTTCATCATGAAGACACATGGAGGAAGTGGGACCCACATATGGCTAGAGTTCCCCACTACATTTGGCATCATTCTCTCACCAATTCGAATTCAAGGTGAATGGTAACATACTTGGGGAAGTCCAAAAGGTATTATTCATGGCATAACTCATCCAAGGTCGAAATATAGAGGAAGAGTAACTCCCATGGAAGAGGAAGAGGCAATTTGGAGCTAGTGAGACACTTGGGCTAGATTCCCTAGCTCTATGACAACAATGATGAAGATGCTATGACACCTATGACACAAATCAGACCTGAAGGCTGACATATGACATATATGACATGTCAGGGCTAAAAATAGACTCCAAGAGGGCGCTCAAGGGTGTTAGGGAAGCTAAGATGCTTCCACATGTGATTTGGTGGAAGTGGGAGACTAGGAATTGTTGTACAAGTGGCGTTCTTTGGAATCTCTTCCCAACTTGAGTTGGCATGAGTCTCTTGGAAGGAATTCGACCCATGGAGGCCATTAGAACTTTATAAATGTCAATAACAAAGAATGAAACCAGCTTTTGATCATTTGTAGAATTTGCAATTGCATTTGTGAAGAGGGAGAGCTAGTGGATGACTAGTTTCTTGCCTTAGCCAATTTCGAGGGTGAAAGATTCCCATCCAAGTTGGCAATTGGAAAGGCCATTCAGACCTTTCATTTGGAGCTTTAATGGAGTCTTTATTTGCAGGTGTAAGCTACAGGGCAGCTCATGGTTTCTTCTATTGCAGCTCGCTCCTTCAACCATTTCCAGTTTTGATGGCATATTCTTGATCCTTGAGGGAGGGCGTTTTTGGTGAGCTATTGTACTATTTGGGGGAGCTTCTAATGCCCCATTTCTTTTGTAATATGAAGTAAATACTCTGTTCTTCATCTCCAAAAATTTTCAGGTCGAAATTCCAAGTAGAAATGTATAAATCTCATTTTTAATGGAAGAACGATGCCATTTCCCCACTACCTTGTTGTGAACCAATGTATTGATGATGATTTCGAATGAATGGATGATTCTATGATATATTTGTGATCAATATACTGCCATGGATGTCTTCTACAAGTTTCATGTACTGTACTTGAGCATTTGAAGCATTTTTACTCCATTTAGTTGTATTGGGAGGTGAAATAGTGCCATTTCCCCAAGGGTCGAATTGGGGATTTTTGCAGTTGAATGGGAGAGGGTGAGAACAGTTGTAATAAACCATTAATGGTGCATATGAGACCTTAATAACATACTTAACACATTACATACCTCTGTTCATAAATTTGAGTGGGTTTGGAGGCATTTGGGAAGCCATTTTCAGTACTTACCTCAGGGGGATTTGAACCCCAAACTACTAGTAAAATTGCATACTTGGTCCAGAATATTGAGAGAATTTGCAGAGGTCTTTTGGTGGCAATATGTTATCCCTGAACATCATATTCAATTCCTAATATCATTCATAAACCTTCCTTGAATATTTGAAGGCATTTGGAGTCAATTTAAGACCTAGAGACCAATACTAGTCAAAGGGAAATCACTAGTAAAGTTACCTACATTGACCAGAATTGAAAGAGTATTTGCAGAAGTGTTTTAAAGGTGCAAAGGCATCTCTGAAACACATATTTATGTTATAATATCATTCATATACCTTCTCAGAAGATTTGGGATCATTTGGGGCAAATTTGGGACCTAGAGATCGAAACTAGTCCAAGGTCGAACCAAGGAAAAAAGTGAAAAATTGCAATTTTAATAAAATTCCTAACAAGGGACATTACACATAGAACTCCAACCATGCAACAAAACCGGGTTCCGGGGAGTCCTGCAGGTGTGTCTAGACAGGTTCGGGCTAGGAACACTAGCCATACTTGCCCGGTGGATGATTTTCCAAAGTTGACCCCTGTGTGCAAAAATTGCACACTCCCACACTGAGCAAAACCCTAGTTTACGAAATGAATGCACAATGAAGCCATTGGGCCATGGGGAGATGAGGGAGAGGGCCCGCTAGAGGTAATCGCACGCCAGGAGACCAACGGAGTCGACGGTTCGTCGGTCCGACGTCCGGTTTCCGAGTTATGTCGAGTTGCAAGTCGCATGAAAATGTCGTTCAGGGACACTTGGTGAATTTCCGTCCGGGAGCCAAAAAGCAAACGAAGCAGGAAGATTGCGTGCCGTTGGCTCCTGCAAGTGTGTGTGGGAAATGCCGACGTGGGAACACTGCCGGGAGCCATAAATCCATGATAGTAAATTAATTCATGACAAAAAAAACTGAATTATTCCTTTCAATGCATGTGGTTTTCAATTTCCTATGTTGTTAGGTCAATTTGGCACATTCATTGAAAGAAATTGTAGACTTTAATGATGATCACAACAAGTGTGTTTGTTAAAACCTTGTGAAATAGAGCATCAAAAGACCTACATTGTAGGCCATATAATTGTGTTTGTTTACCTTTTGTTTGATGGACCATGCACAATAAGTAATAAAATAATTTTTGAAGTAGGTCATTTCATTTTTCTGATTTTTTCTTTGGTGGTGTTGAAAAAGACCATTGTTCTTATTGATGGGATTTCATGTGCTTATGATTCTTTGGATAATCTGGACACATACAAGGACACCATTATTAGACTAATTCATTATGAACAATTTAATATGAGTAATCTACATAAATGAATTGAAAAATTAACAAAAATAACAAACAACCCATATACCTTGGAATATAACACAAGAGTGACCATGTTAGGCAATCTTACTTATCTACTTACCTATGGTCATTTAAGTAGACCATTTGGATCATGTCTATTAATAATGATCTCCATTAACTTTTCATGTTCACAATGAGGCTTGAAGTATCATACCTTTGATGGGTGCTTCCTTGGCATTGTTTGTAGTTTGAGGTTTGTATCGAAAACTAAGTTTGTAAAGTGGTATATAGATTCACCTAGTCTAATCTTGAAATACATAACCAACCTTCTTCCATGTTTGGTCATCCAGTGTTAGATATTATCCTTTAATAACCATCAAACTGATTACAAGTTGATCACCATTGTCATCTATTAGTGAGACATGAGGGTTTGGTTCGCCTTTAAGGAACATGCCAACAAATAGTGAGTGCCCCATTCATTATCTTTCAGGGAAACCATTGCATATATGTTCATTTTAAAAAACATCAGTTCCAACGTGTGAGTCCACTAAATAGACAAAATGTAATGTATTCATGCTAGTTGATAAGATTTAATCTCATATTCCCTAAACTTGGTTGTACAAGATTTGAGACATGACCATAATGTGGTGAAATGGTTGATTAGTCCTCATCCAACTAGGATAATTCAATATTTATACCTAGAATAATGGGGAGTGATAGAATTTTCTTGTCCATATTTCTACTATAACATTGTTTGAGTTTCAAACTAAATGAAATCCACAAATTCCATGCATTATTCTATGTGATTGATCTACATCAACCACCTCCCAAAAATATCTTTGCACATGTCCTTTCCTTATTGAGTCCTCTTCTCGTCTTCTTGTTCCATCTACAATTATTGAAGAACACCATTCAACAATAGATTTTGTGTAACTAATGAGAGAATTTCTCGTAAACTTCCATTTTTACCTGCAGAATGTAATTTTTATGCACACAACATCTCGATCATGATCCCCTTTCCCACACTCAGTTTCAAAAGTCCTGTAAAGGCAACCTTTACATTTACATTTGCATTAACATGACAACCAAGTCTCAAAAATGAGATTGATGGTGTTTATTCTCATGCTCATGTATACAGTTAGGATTAAGACAACTGTATAAATCTATGGAATTATAAATGGAGATATTTATCCAAAAGGAAGCCAATGTTGGCCTTGCCAATCTTTTCTTCCCAATGCAAACGAAATATTAGATTCCATTTTGCTATGTTTCCATGTAAAATATATTTGAAAAAAAACATATATTTGGATTATATGGAAATCCTTCTTACCTTTGACATTGTTTGGGATCTGCAGGATGGGAATGAAGTATTTTTTAGGGATTAAGAGGAGTATTCAATTACGCAAACTTATGAATGCCTATTGTGACAAGCAATCCATTGATTTCAACTCCATCACATTTCTGTTTGATGGATGATGTTTGCAAGGTGAGCAAGTTTAACCCACCAATGCGAGATTGCATGCAATTACACTGAGCAAAACCCTAGTTTACGAAATGAATGCACAATGAAGCCATTGGGCCATGGGGAGACGAGGGAGAGGGCCCCCTAGAGGTAATCGCACGCCAGGAGACCAACGGAGTCGACGGTTCGTCGGTTCGACGTTCGGTTTCCGAGTTATGTCGAGTTGCAAGTCGCATGAAAATGCCATTCAGGGACACTTGGTGAATTTCCGTCCGGGAGCCAAAAAGCAAACGGAGCAGGAAGATTGCGTGCCATTGGCTCCTGCAAGTGTGTGTGGGCAATGCCGACGTGCGAACACTGCCAACACTGGCTCGGGGGAGGTTTTTGCAGAGTTGACCCACCAATGCGAGATTGCATGCAATTACACTGAGCAAAACCCTAGTTTACGAAATGAATGCACAATGAAGCCACTGGGCCATGGGGAGACGAGGGAGAGGGCCCCCTAGAGGTAATCGCACGCCAGGAGACCAACGGAGTCGACGATTCGTCGGTCCGACGTCCGGTTTCCGAGTTATGTCGAGTTGCAAGTCGCATGAAAATGCCGTTCAGGGACACTTGGTGAATTTCCGTCCGGGAGCCAAAAAGCAAACGGAGCAGGAAGATTGCGTGCCGTTGACTCCCGCAAGTGTGTGTGGGCAATGCCGACGTGGGAACACTACCAACACTGGCTCGGGGGAGGTTTTTGCAGAGTTGACCCACCAATGCGAGATTGCATGCAATTACACTGAGCAAAACCCTAGTTTACGAAATGAATGCACAATGAAGCCACTGGGCAATGGGGAGACGAGGGAGAGGCCCCCCTAGAGGTAATCGCACGCCAGGAGACCAATGGAGTCGACGGTTCGTCGGTCCGACGTCCGGTTTTCGAGTTATGTCGAGTTGCAAGTCGCATGAAAATGCCGTTCAGGGACACTTGGTGAATTTCCGTCCGGGAGCCAAAAAGCAAACGGAGCAGGAAGATTGCGTGCCATTGGCTCCCGCAAGTGTGTGTGGGCAATGCCGACGTGGGAACACTGCCAACACTGGCTCGGGGGAGGTTTTTGCAGAGTTGACCCACCAATGCGAGATTGCATGCAATTAAACTGAGCAAAACCCTAGTTTACGAAATGAATGCACAATGAAGCCGCTGGGCCATGGGGAGACGAGGGAGAGGGCCCCTAGAGGTAATCGCACGCCAGGAGACCAACGGAGTCGACGGTTCGTCGGTCCGAAGTCCAGTTTCCGAGTTATGTCGAGTTGCAAGTCGCATGAAAATGCCGTTCAGGGACACTTGGTGAATTTCCGCCCATTTTATAATTTAAGCCACTTTTAAATATTTGAACTTCCATATTATTTTGGAAAGAGTATAATATTTCAAAACTCCTAAAGAGACAAAAACACATGATCAAAACTCCTAAGGCTGTAATTTAGAGTAGTAATAATGGGGGTGATGGAGTTGAATTTGATCCTATGGAAGATAATGATACTAATATTATTGAGAATAAAGGGATAATAGGTTGATCCATGACACCTTTGTTTGCATGGATGAGGATGCACCTATGTATGAGACCTATGATAATATTCATGATGTACATCTTATTGATAAGGCACACAAAGGCCTATACAAGAGATCAAAGATGAGTCACTTTGTCTACTAATTTGATGTTGATAAAATTGAAGGTATTGAATGACATTTCAAACAATGGTATGACAAAGATCCTAATGTATACACAAGGTTAATATATAAGGTGCCCCATAAGGTTCTTTGTCATATCCCTATAATTCTAGGTTTTTGATGATTGTTTAGGTTAAAAAACATAGCACATTATATGGATTATCATGTACAAAGATAAGTGAAGATGGTATTATATGAGTGGCTACAAATGGTTCTCAATTTACGATCATCAAGGAAATATTACCCATTTTTAAAGAAGAACCTCATAATGTTAGACTTTCATTGGTAGTTGATGGCAATGGGTGTGCATGAGTGAGTTCGTTGAAACCTTGAAAACATTGTATTGCATTTAGTTTGATTAAATTACACGAGCAAGAACTTTGACATAACTTGTAATGATCATCCAAAATCACAAATTTTAATTAGATACCAATTAGTGCATGCATGTAGTGAATTCGTTGAAACCTTTGAATATAATAGTTTGTTCTTTTGACATAGTGCATTCATGAGTAATAGATAATCCACACAAATCAACACATTAGATTGACACAAGTACATGTATCCAAAAGTACATATATATCCAAAAGTGCATGTCTCCAAAAGTACATGTATATCCAAAAGTCTCCAAAAGTGCATGTCTCCAAAAGTACATGCACAATAAAGTCAATGTACATGTCTCCAAAACTGAATGTATCGAAAATTACATATATATACAAAAGTATCCAAAAGCACATGTGTCCAAAACTATCCAAAACTATCCAAAACTATCAAAACTCAAGCTTTCTCTTGTTCTTTCCCGACGTTGATCCTCTAGGCACATCCCTAGGATCAATGTGCATCCCTGGATCCTGCAAATTAAATATCAATTGTTAAATTCAACTAACTATGTACACTAATACATTATCTCAACAATTATCAACTGGTGCATGGAAAGTGCATGAAACACTTGGTCACTGAAGGACATCTCACCTCAACTGACAAAGGAGATTGCGTTGCTTGTGTAGCAGATGGAGCCGTCGGTTGAACATCCAGGATGGTTGAACCAGGGGGGCCAGGCACTGCTCCTGCTGGTGGTGGCTACAATGAAAAAATGTTGAAATAGTTAGAAATGCATGAATAAACAATAGGTCCAACAATAATAAACTATGTAAAGATAATGTTGAAATAGTTACATACCTGTGTGTGATCAGTCGCCACTGCAGATGCGGCACTAACTGCTGCATCAACCATCGATGCAAGGTTCTCAGTAGACAACTCGGGTTCCTGATGCAGTAAACATGCAATTCAAACATTAACAAAAACGATTTATGCACTGGATTTCAAGTTAAACAACAAATATCATCGAAGGATATACATTACCGTGGTGTGAGTAAGCCCATGGTCGTGGGCAGCTGGAGTCTTTCTAGGAGTAGAACGCCTCACATACACACGACCCTTGTTCACGAATGGCCTGGAGGGAGATGCAAATCCAGGCAATGGGCCAGATGTGTCGGATGGTGCCTACAGTCAGCAAGTGTTCATGTAGTTAGACATGCATGATTCAACAAACAAACATGTATTTAAAAAATGTCATTTTTAATTGTTTACCTGGAGCCCAGACGTTTCAGGGGATGGTATGACCATGGGTACTACCTCCACATTACCTTGCCCCTGTGAAGGATCTACCATCTGCAAGTTTAATAATTGTAAATATTAGACCGTAGATAGCATTAATGAACTAAAATGTAAAGTATGTGGAAATTAACAAATTAACAAGTATTAAAAAACTGAAATTTTAAAATGTTTACCTCGGTGTGAGATACGGCAATAGGTGGTATATAAGATGGGCCTACCGAATGGGTAGCATCATGCCCCCCTGTAGAGTCTGGAACATCCGGCTCTGGGGTGTCACTGCCGGCATAAAGCATCAACTGCAAGTTCACAAACATAATATATTAGCTCAAAATATATATATGTGTACAAAAACGAAAATAAATGAAGAATTTATTACAATTAACCATCAACATACCTCTCTCAAAAACCCACTGAAGGCAACATCTGAGGCAATACCATAGCAGGGACGACCACATGATGTGCACTCATGAGGATCAGTACTAGGATGGGGAATAGTCGATGGTCCTGCACTAGTGGATGGTCCTGATGGTCCTGCACTAGTGGATGGTCCTGATGGTCCTGCACTAGCTGATGGTCCTGCATGGTGACGAGCTAGTGTATGTACCACACCAGGGACAGATGTCCCTTCCTCACCCATATGTTGAACCATCCTGCCATGGCGAACAACCGCCCGTGCCAAACTCAAAAATGCATCCCGTGTCTGCGGAATAATGCGATGTGCTGGTGGGACATCTAGCCCAGGCAACTGCCTGCGAGGTGCAGGGATAGGGCGATCCTGGTCTCGAAGCCTGGCATTGGGTCGGTTTTGGGGCATCCCCCCACCGATCCCCTGAAACTGTAAGATGTCAAAATAGTTAACGTGTTTATGCAACACGAACTCTGCGTACATCTTTCGAAGGAAATATAAGGGAATTTCCCTGTTGTTGTGTGGTGGCATATCAAAAGCCATGTACCATCTGTCCATCCAGTTATCAACAAATGGTTGAAACGTGCACCACTCAATGGAGATATGCGGCCTGCTTGCATTTGGGATTTCCCCCATCCGAGGGTCCCTAAACAATGCAAATATAAGCTCTTTGGATATTTTCAACTTTTTTACTGCATTGTAATCTAGTCCATCAGCATATTGTTGTCTTTTTCTTTCTCTGTAAGATGCAATATCATATAGGACATTCGTAGATTGTGAAATGGTGTCCACAATTGCATCCAAGGTTGATGCAAGTGAACGGCGAATCCTGTCGCCACCACTAAAAGCTGCACTTATGCCCCTCAAGTGGGCAAGCTCAATCAATATTTCGGCATTGGTATCCATAGCCGCAACTGCAATAAAGACATTAATACGAAAATCATTAGAAACATATACATGGTATATAATGACATCTCTTCAAAATTGAACATGTATTAAATCAAACTCACATAAGCAATTTAATGGCATTCACTTACATACATTTAAAACTTAAAATTAAACATTTGACAATTAAAAAGTAAGTTAGTCAGATTGGCAGAGAGGAGGAGGAGGAGGATCAAGGCAGTGATGAGTTTGTTGATTCAGGCATGGAGGAGGAGGATCAGGGCAGTGATGAGTTTGCATCTATGTGTCTCAATGTCTCATTGTGTTTTGTGATTGTGAATGACAAATGTGTTGTGATTTGTGAATGATCTAATTTCTATTGAATATTTCATATTTGTAATTGTAAATGTAATTTCTATTGAATATTTGTAATTGTAAATGTTAAATTTTATTGGATGATCTATATGTCTATATTTTTAAATTTTAATATATTTTAAAAATATATTAATTCCGGGGGTCACCGTGTCCTACGTGTCATAATTCCGGGGGTCACCGTGTCTAGTGGGGACCAGGGATCAAATTTGAAGGGTGGGGTCCCATTTCACTATGAAGGGCTATGAGATATTGAACACTATTGAAGGGCTATGAGAAATTTATTAATATTTATTCTATGTGTATATATGGATGTGTTCATGTTGCATGGATTGGATTCTAGGTTAACCGAGGCCTTTTTAGAGCAAAGAATGGGGTAATTACTATTTGGAAACAAGTTTTTTATCAAATGTAAATTACGGTGATGGAAGATATTGAGGGTGCCACATGTTGTGGAGAAAGTAGTATTGATTCCTATGACGTAATAGGGAGTTCAAAAAGTCTGGTTTCAAGTATTGTCATGCGTAGCTCGATTGATTTTTCTCACGCTAGGGTTGTAGCAACTGTTATGGCCATTATTGTTAAAAGGATTGATGGGGTGGAATCCCGTGAAACGATGAGTTCTTTTGTTATGGATCATTTAAAATGTATAATTTATTTTAATATTGGGAAGCTAAATTCAAATTCATTAATATATTAATGTGATCTGATTTTTTTATTAATAATAAGTTATTCTTTTCATTTGAAAATGTAATAGTACATCAAAATTTCAATGTTTACTGACGTAGTAAAGTTGAGAGGCTTTATTTTTCAGTGGATATAGCAGACCTGTAAATTCATAGGATGTCAAAAATCTAGTCAGCCTTGAAGTTGAGCTCCTCAAAGAAAACGAATTTCTTTAAATATGTTTATGGTAGGCTGGCATTGCCAGCTTCGCTTCGCAAACTATCCTGGAGGACTGGAGGAGATAGGGTAGGTGGAACTTGGAAGTAGCTCAACCACAGTGGAATAGGGGTATAAGAAAAAGCTTGTTTCTATTCATGCAATATTATATATTGATGGTCGGAGCCATGGAAGCATGGAATTCGAGCATTGACTTGATACAACAAAGAAAACAAAAGGTGGAACTCGGGAGCTGCAGGATTGACTTGATACAACAAAGAAAACACAGGGTGTGAGGTTGGGAGCCGTAGACGGTAGGATTAACTTGATACAACAAAGAAAACACAGGGCTATAGGTATGGGCCACGGGCAGGAGCAACAACCTGCAACATTACAAGAAGTTTATGGATTGTGGATTTTGTCTGAAATGCCAAATTCGCGGGGGCACATTAACATAATATATTATACATTGAATACTCAATTAACTCACGGAGTCAGCATTCACGAATTGGTATGTGATAACTTGTAACTTGGTAAGCCCGCTAGCAACAACACGTATGAGCCACCTACCAGGTTTAATAATTTTGTTGATGCCATGAAATGTGTTAAAAACGTAAGCGCTCACTACAAACACGAGAACTTCGAAGCGTTCAAGCCATGGGTTGCTCAGTGTAAGCCCGTCCACGTAAGTTGCACAATGATATTATTAGAGGCCCAATGGTCCATGATCCATGGATGATCGAACACGTGGATATTGGAGAGTAACCGAGTCCCACTCCCAAGTCACCTAGCTAGTAGCCGCATTCCCAATTTCCCACTAAAAACTGTTGATGGGTGAAATTTGAAGCTACCCTTCTGTTGCAATTTTAAACAGCAGTGGTTAATTTAATTATTGAAGGGCTTACCATGAAATTAAATTTTTTTTGCATGGTAAAATTTGAAGTGGCCTTCTATGATGTGTAAAATGACCTCTGAAGGGCCCTAAAGGCTTCAAATTTGAAGCCTGGTTACAAGGAAGCGGGCTCAGAGCGTGCTTCAGGCCCGCTTTTTACCTCCATGTGCGAACCCTATCCGGCTGCACAAAACCACTGGTAACTCAACACCTGCATCCACCCAATAGATCTCCAACTCAGACTTGTGGACGTGCTTGCTCGACTTTATTGAGTTCAAAGATGCTGCCTGACATAATCCCTTTCGAGGAAGGGTCTGCGGCATGCTTCCCCTCTCCGATATTCCATAATTCCCGTCCTGGCGAACTCATCGGCACATTTTGCCGGCATTGGCCTCCTGATATCTATCGGTAGGAGAGTGTTACATGAGAAGTAGAGGCATCTGAGAAATCAGAAGTGAAGTAATTTGTTGTTGTTTCTTTTCTAACCTTTCTTTCGTCTCCATTTCTAGCAATTTCTCTTCTTTTGCTTTTTAAATTTTCCACTGTTCGTCAGGGGTTCGATTCTCGTTCGGATTGTTTTATTCCACAGCAAAAAGGGCTTCCAGGCTGGATGGTATTATGAAAACCAGCTACGGGATGGGGTGTACTGCGTTATCTGTATCAGTTGTTATAAATTTCCTTTCAATCGTTTCAACATTATATGATAATTGTATGTATTTGGATTTGATGTAAACAGGCATGGTGCAGATGTACCTATCTCTTGAGAATGACTGCAAGTGGGGGCCAAACTGCCAGCAGTCGCCACACCTGATTCCACAGTAGTAGTCGCAGTCTCTCCAATTGGTGCCTCATAAGTTCAGAGTATCATTATCTTTTCACATGATACAAAACATTTTCACATGATACGAAACCTTGCCAGCTAATGAAAAGACATGAGTGCACTCATTTTCATTATATTTAGTGAGTTGTGGTTGGCGGCGGGGACACTCGTGTCCCGTGTTCTCGTGTTGGGTGACTTAGATGGATACATTGTAGAAAGGGGGTCCGAGTTCTATTTTTTTCAATTTTAGGTTGGATTACGAATTTTTGAGTTTTTTAAAAACGATTCATTTTAATTATTCATTCATCTTGGTTGAGGGAGATTGAGGGAGATGTGAATTTAATGAAAGATTGGGTTATTCCCAATTTTATCAATATTAAAAAACTAGGTTTTTTTAAACAAACAAAAAAAAAAAATTTAGGTTAAAAATGATAAAAAAAGAGTATGGGTGAATGAATTACCTGATTGGATGACAATCTACCGGTGAATTTGTCCCCTCCAGCTAAATCGAGCAACACCAATACTTGAGTGGGACACAAACCGTCTTCGTCGAGGGTCAATTTCGCGTTTCTGATGCGTGGGTGCCGCGGGTGGTCGGCAATTGTCGGGACTGTGTATTTAAATTGTTTTTTAGATTTACATAACGCGTACGCGTTTTGTAACTACATAACGCGTACGCGTTTTGTAACTACATAACGCGTACGCGTTTTGTAGTTATATAACGCGTACGCGTTTTATAGTTATATAACGCGTACGCGTTATTGTTACCTAGCCTACATGTCCAATGACATGTTAGGCTCGGGTCTTACCATGGCAGGTGCTAAACATCATAAACGCGTTATGTTTTACGTATCAGGAACGAGTTTTGAAAAAGTAGCATTGCATCTAAAGTGACCCTCATCTTCTTGCACACACCCTTCCGCATCCAACCCATACCCACACTACATACTTCTGAGGTGCCCACAACATGAAAAAATGAAAGTTTCAATAAAAAAAGTATTTTAATATTAAAATATGTTTTTTTATTGAAACTTTCATTTTCGTGGGCGCCCCAGAAGTATGTAGTGTGGGTATGGGTTGGATGTGGAACTAAAATCCGCATCCAACGAGTGCCAAAACTTGAAATTTGGGTAAACCGTTAAGGAGATATGTCAAAAATACGATAAAAAATGTAGTTTTTCTTTTTCCCCTCTAAAATTTAGAACTCTTATTTTATTATTTCCCTTAGGAGGTCCATTTTAGACCTCAAAACTCCCCTAATGGAAAAAATACCAGATATAATGGATTTCAAGATAAATAATGAAGGATTTGAGGAGAAAGAATCATCTGAATCAGATGATGAGGTGGAACCACAGACTCCAGCCTTGAGGAGATCTGACTGTGTAAGGAGACCAGTTAAAATGTATAG